>OX387606.1:9460939-10710939 GCA_947568835.1 Protonemura montana
ACTTTCTTAACAAAACTTAACCAGGGTAGATCTGTATGGACGTTTTCATTAGATTGGCTCTGTTGTGAGTTCATTTTGTTGGCCTCGCCCGCCTCCGATTCCAATATCCCCCTCCCTCTACACACGCCACTGCATAGTATGGCCATCTAGCAGCAACGTACTCGTACTGCAACTACGAACTTCATTTGAATGTCGGCGTACAAAGTTAATTTTCCAGAATATCAGAAAGTGCTTCTCGTTTCGCTAAATGAAAAGAAAAATACCAGTCTGTTTCCGTCACAACCACATATCAAATGTTAGTGGAAGTTTGAAAACAACACAGGCACATCACCCCTTTCTATGGAGTTGAATCGAGAACTTTTGTGATTGATTCTGTCCAATTATAAAAATCACAAGACAGCGAAGCGTGATTCGTATCTAAGAAAACAAACTTTGCTACCTACCTAGTAACTCTTATGTAATGCAACGCGCTCAAGATGAAGCGAAGAAAATAAATTATGCTACATTGTTGAGAATATTGAGTATCTTAGATGTTGCTTGCCTGCTTTATAAGCCAAAGGAGGGCATAAATTTGGGAGAGAAACTTCCAGAGGTAAATAAATAGCACCTGCCCGAAAGTACGCTCGTCGATCGTCATCTTGTACGAGGATAGAAGTTTATTTATTATGCCTTTGCCGCTTATATAAGTAAAAAATGCATATTGTTTTACCTGAACACGTATGGATGCTTTTAGATGTGCAAGCGATAGTAATTACTTGCACTTTCCTAGCATATATCCTAACTAAATTTCAGCGACGCGTTTTTCTTTCGTCATAACTCTTCATATGACACTTTTGAACATCTGAATAATACAGCTCAGTATTTTAAATCGGTCTGACGAGGCCAGTTTGTTTTTATATTGAGACATAATCCTTTCATATCGAAAGATTTTTGTTACAATTTCGATCTTTACTGCGCAGCAATTTTCAAAAATAACTTAATTTTTCATTCCAAGGTAAACCATTTTGAATTTATTATTAAAAACGAACAATCATAACTTTTTACTGGTATATAAAATATACTTTTCCTTTGTGCCTACATATACCCTCCTAATATTATTATATAGGGTATACGCTCAACAAAAACCCACCCCTAGAATAATGGCGCAATAAAATATGGAAGCCTTACAACTAATAACTAATGCCATCAGCCTCGTAGAAGCATTTAAGTGTGAGGGGTGGGGGGGGGGGGGGTCGGAGGGGCCCCTGACTGGGGGTGTTATTAAGTGTGAGGGGTTGAGGGGAGTAATAAATGCCAAACACAGGCCCGATCGATTGAGAAACTTAGCTCGAGTAGAGGTAGCAGTAACTAAAGCGTATGGCGTGTACCACACTGAATATATTAATATATTTGAGCGTATTGTTATCATTGCAGGTGAGCATGAGGTTTAGATTGCATGATTTAAGACTCAACAAGGTGGATCCGCGTTGCGACAAATGTATAGTTTTTCGCCCACGCCTGCACCCCTGCGTTATTTCGAGAATCGCATGCGATTGGTAGTGGGTTTGGAGGTAATTTAAAAGATGATTATTTTCAGATTTAAATAATATACGAGGTACTGTTACATTTAAAAGCGTATAGAAAGAATGTAAGTTGATAGACGGTTCTGGATTTTTGCGTAACACAAAGAAGATGCGGAGGCGTGGAAGTTGAAGGATGATCGAAAAATGGCGAGTTAAAAATGCACAGGGTAGGCAACTTGTGGTACATTCATGTGCGGCGGGTAGTCTATACTGCCGAAATAACTGGCGGCTAGAAATAATTTGGTTTTGTGTGGGAGTAGGTGAAAACAACTTACTGCATAACTTTTATCATTACCTTACGTTATTTAAAAATGTTGCAGAACTCATTCTCATTAACATTACAAATATTGTAATTATTATTTGTTGTTCCTATATCGACGTGTCATGTTACAAGTAAATTATTTTATTTATTTCATTATCGCTACTTATTTAACCGTTAACTTATTAAGTTTAGTATTTTTTTATTTTTTTATTAAAATTATTTTTTAATTTTTTAATTAAACTTACATCAAAACATCTGAAATGACAATGATATTTTATCTATTTTGTTTTATACTATGGACCAGCTCGATAAGCTTTATAGAAATATCGACCGGAAACATTTGTATTCTGTGTGTGTAAAATAAATAAAAACAAACATGCTTGATTCTAATTTGGCTTCTTTGATGCAATAACCAACAATCGTAAGTGCGATTATACACGTAATTACAGTGAATAATAACAGAAAATCACTTTCCCACAAAAAAAGTGACATGCAATAAATTGACATAAACCAAAGCCCAGGAAATTTATTCAGACAAATTTAAATTACAATGAACAAAATATTTTTCAAAAATGCCATTCCACACTTGCTTAATTAGTTTTGATGCTTTCGGAGTCCACGTTTGAAGAACGTTGGTTTTTACCGTTAAAGCTCTTTTATGAAAAGCTTCTAGTCTTAAAAAGTGGTCCTAATAAATTACAGCTCTGCCACCTTCCGGGTAAGACAGCAGAATTGCATAGCTTAAAAGACAACGGTCTTGGTATTATAAGTAAGTTTCTGCGTAGGTAGGTAATGGAAAGTACAATAAGTACCCACCCTGAATAACAATTGCTTAAGCTGAAGCAAGTCCAACTCACACAATCTAAATATTATTTCTGTATATGTGTTTATCTGTGGCAGTTAAAATATTTATCCAGAGCAGAAGAGGCCAGAGTGGGAGAGACCAGTGAAGACTCCCCTCAGTTGAAATTTAGCACACAATTACTAATCAAGAGACAGACAAGGAGACATGCATCACCAAACATACTACGTTCTGTCTCACTTGCTGGGTAACGTTCGATTAAAAGCAGTGTAAAAGTAAAAACATGTGCTATGTCAAGGAAAGACAGAAATTAACCAACTGTTATTGTGTCGAGTATTTTAAACTATTAACTAAAAGACATGTCATAGCCTGAGATCTCGTTTAAAAGAGATTTATATTTATTAGCTTAGTTATCTACTATAATGAGTGTTATTAATTAGTTAATTATCTTTCATTATTTATTTAATTGCAAAAATAAAGCAAAAGATTAGCAAATAAGTAAATGTTGTTATTCATAACTTGATTTCACTTACTTTTCGAGGTAGACGAGAGCTTGAATGTTTATCAGATCTACGTTGGAAGACGGCAGATAAGGATAGACAAGTAGTGGTAATCGAGTCGTGATGGATCTCAGTCATGAACTAAAAAAGAAATTAAAAATTTTGTTAAATACTGTCTTCTCTCAGAAACGTTGTTTGCTTGCACAGTGAAAAGGACACCCTTATGCATATATTTGTATAATATTTCATGGAATTTTGAGCAACAGGTGTCATGAGGTTAACTTTTGTCACAGTAGGGTAGGTTAGTTACATAGTAACCTCAAAAGCATACTAGAAAACTAGATATGGAAATCAATATCGAAATACTCTGTCTCAAAAATTACCATTATGCTAGCTCCTACTTATTTTTCAGTAGCATGTGCTGGGAAATGATTTAACACAAGTCATTTATTTAAGCTTTTAAGTGAAAGCAAGATTATAAAACTTATTTCACTGGTAAATAATGAAAGACAACATGCTAAAACACTTCTAAGGACACTGGGGCATCGTTTGATGCATTTCGACGCAATTAGGCTCAGGCGTCCAAAGGAATTTACCCAATACCACTTGTTAGCAGCCACCTAGGCTAGGCCTAGAGACGACGGGACGCCCAAATTAGACGCCTGGCATCGGTAATTCTTTTTTAGCTCTAAAAGAAAACGACGAGTAAGATTATCAAAAACCTTTATCAATATCGACTTACCTAAAATAGGCGCATGTCATAAAGTAAACGCCGAGAACGTAGACTCTTAAATACTTGTGTAAACTCAAATAATAACAAAAAATATAGCAGAAAATAAGAATATTATTGTGTGGCCATGATGAGAGCGTTGCAATGTGTCACCATCGTGCCAACCTCATAAACTATGAACGTGTTGCACCAAACACCATAACAGTATAATATTTCTTCGACACAGCTATAGTTGTTATGAAATAAAAACTTCAAAGTATAAAATGTCACAAAAGATTATTGACTTAGCGGGTTCTTTCATTTTAAATTGATTAACATTGTATTGAAGTTTTTGAGAGTCGAAGCATGTTATTTCTTAGGTTGGTATCATTTTGACCAAAAGGTGTGGTAAATTATGAATGATTGAAATTGGCGTCTATTTACGTAGATGCTCATTATAAATTTTCTTATTATTACATTAATCATTTATTATGCATTCTAAGAGCTGCAAATGGGTGAGAATATAAAATAGTACTGATAACAATCAAAGTTATTTCGCGTCAAGGTTAACACCTGGCGGCCCGACGGCGGGCGTAAAGACGACGGCAGGCAATGGACGGCGGACGGACGGCATCGGCAAAGGACGGCAGTCGTTCAAAACAACATGGCGTCGCTAATTTGTGAATCCGGCTCCAAATGAAGTAAATTTTGCTATTTTACCTAAAAATTTTGTCAGCCCCTGTAGACACATGCCTCTCAATAATTTCTTCGTTATCAGGAATGTAAAATACCAAAAAATAATTGGATTGTGTTTAAAAGACCCTTCCAGATATAATATCTCTAATCTGGGCTTTCAGCATCAGCTACGTCTGGGCTTTTTAACTGTGTGCCACTCATACTGAATGTGCGTGAATGGTGTTTGGTTCTTACTTCTTAAAGAATGAAGCAAATATTGAGACAAATCGATAACCACAGTATTGATTAACGGCCTAGTTACGTTTTGTGGTTATGAGGTTCCTCCTCTCCATAGTGAATCTTCAATCCATCTCCGAGCCTCCTGTCCCTGCGAAAGTGGCTATGAGATCTGAGAACAGTTTACTGACCACCTTTTTATACCTGTGTATACTAATTGTTTGCAATTTTTCAGATCTTCATAAATGAGTGGAAATATACCTGCCGAGTGGTACTTATGATGACAGCAGTCATGGCAAAAAGCAATTGGGATCCAGGTATTGTAGAACATTAACAAAACGGTTATTCATTTTTTTATAACATTTATTGTCACCCAAAAGAACTTGATTGGGTGACTCCGGAGATAGGATTTTTTCACTTACGTTGTCAATCACCTCTAACCAGTCTTCATACAATTTCCATAGGTACTAAATATTTGCCTGGTACTAATTGATTTTTTCTCATTTTCCCAGCTCTATCTGGACTGTTGTCATCATTGGAAGAGGCTAGGAAAGTTCTTCCTAGCTCTGAAGAAGAGTTTGACTTTTTGAGTGAACTTTTACAATCCAAAGAACTTCATGCTCTAGTTCATGTTCACAATAAAATATTACTCAATGGAAAAGATGAAAAGTTTCACCCAATTCTATCCAGCTCAATGCAAATTGGCTTGGAAGTTCTAGATGTAATTGCACCACGACTTGCCAAAGAAGAATGTAAGGAACTACTAGCTCTTCTTCAAAAGCCACATTTGCAGGTGAGCAAAGTTAGAATCAACCCTCTTCCACTTAATTTTTCATAAACAGTAAATGGAGTAATTTTCTAAATAATCTTTTTCGTTTATTCATACTACCTCATTTTAGGGTTTGCTCTGCGCTCATGATGCTGTCGCCCAAAAAGACTACTATCCTCGACTTCCCGATATACCATTAGAAGTGGACGAGGATGAAGAGACAATTAAAATTGTGCAGCTTGTCAAGAGCAATGAGCCATTGGTAAGTAGGTTTTCATGTTTCTTAGAGTTTGGGTGTCTGCTTTTTCTAGACCTAAGCAATTATCGATCACACAATATAGTGGTTTAATATTTAGTAGAATTAAACTTTTATGTGATATCTGAGAAAATAAACCAAATCTTACCAAAAAAAGGGCTAAAAGCCATTAACATGTGGAGAAAATTAGTTTCAAATCAATAGGTCATTTTTTATCGATACAACAGCTACTTAAGTTTGATATTGTCAAAAAATAGCAAGGTTTTTGGAAATATAGATAAAACAGTTTCTATTTCTTTATAAACAGTTGTTTTCGTTAACTTTCTTGCTCAGACTGGGGCTCTAAGTGCCGAACCTATCGTGGTAAGTCTCCTTCTAGACAAGGTTGATAACACCCACTCTCTGGAAAGGTGCTCTTGCCCTTCGATGCACTTCTTCTCTATGCTTCATTAGAACTTTTCTATGTAGTATCGGAAGTCTTACTTCAACAGAATACTTTGTAGTAGATATGCACAAGCACAATTTCTCACTATTGCCACAATCACTCCAGTATCAAAGTGGTATTTTAAATTTGGTAGCAACATTATCAATAGTTTTATCATTGATAAAGAAACCTTCTTTATCAATGATTTTAGTAGTGTGACGATAGTGTGAAGATAGCTTAGAATTTGTAGGTTTTTATTAGGTACTTCAGTAGAACTTCATGGATTTCACTATTTGCTAGTTTTGTACAAATGGCTAAAATGTTAAAGCGCTTGTGTTAATATAATATTATTGTAGTGCATATAACTGCTAGTCTTCTACACCTTAAAGTATACCTTCTGCAAGATGCATGACTCGATTTTAAAGCATAAAGCAATGAGTGACATGGTAGCTGGAACGGCTGATCCTGAATCATAAACCTAGCATATAGATAGAGATTATTGGAATTGAGTGATGACTTTCAATCCCTACAAGTAGTTACTAAAGAGGACTATCATGTTCTTAAATGTAATTCTAAACATTTTCTAGCTTTAAGTAGACTGAATATTTCTCTTAGTTCCGATGGTAGTATCCTGTAAACGAGCAGTGTAAAAAAAGAGGATCATATATATTCCTTCATTTCACGTAGCGTCATGGTAGCATATGGTTTTGCGTGCAGGGAGCAACTATCAAGAACGACGAGGAGACCGGTAAGATCGTCATCGCGCGGGTCATGCACGGAGGAGCTGCAGATCGTTCTGGTCTCATTCACGTTGGCGATGAGGTCTGCGAAGTCAATGGCATCAACGTCGAAGGGAAAACACCAAACGATGTACTCAAAATACTGGTCAGTAGGATGATTAGGATGTTAGAAAAATGGCACATTAGCCTTGGTTACGAATCGAACGCTCGACAGTTTTAAACTTTGGATAGAGGAGGCATAACAGTTGAGATGACTTATTGAATGAGTATTCTTGTTATATTTTTAGTGTCCTTTACCATTCTAGAAAACAGCTGGAGTAATCCTTCGTCCAATCGGATTTTCCCGTTCTCTTTCCCAATCCCAACTACACACGACTACTACTACTACGACTTGGTATAATATAACTTCCCAATATTTTTTTACAGTTCTCAGTTAAACATTTTTGAGCCAAGTTGTAATTAAATTTGTTAACCTATTTCAACTTATGATACTGAAATTAGTGATTAACAATTGAAAGTGTTTTTGTCATTATAATGAAATTTCATGGTGTAAATTGAACAGCAGTCATTTCAAAACTTAAAAAATTTGAATGTAAATAACCTAGACTCAGGATCTGTTTCCATATCTGGTGTCTGTCATTTTCAGCAAAACTCGGAAGGCACAATAACGTTCAAACTGGTGCCTGCTGATAGCAAGCTAGGCTTACGGGAGAGTAAAGTCCGAGTAAGGGCTCACTTTGACTACACATCGACCACAGACCCTTACATTCCGTGCAAAGAGGCTGGACTTGACTTTGTTAAAGGCGACGTTCTTCATATTGTCGGCCAAGATGATGCATACTGGTAAGATGAAAATAGAGTCGATATTTGACCATCAATTCTGTAGGATCTATTTCATATATGCATGGTTCTGCCAAAAAGTCTTCTAATGATGAAAGAGGTTGCAAATATAAGGAGGAAATATTACTAAGAAACTTTCTCTTGGTAGCAAGGTGTAAATTCAGCTATCCTTTTGCAAAACTTTTTCTTCATCTTGCTCTAAACGCAATATTAAGAACTTATTAGTATAAAACTTAAACTAAACTTATTAACTTAAAGCATATTAAGAACTTCTGCTTTCCTCTCCCTTGCTGAAAATATAATTCCCAGTTGGTAATTGATATTATTTATTAACAAATATTTATTTCAATCAAAGTTCAGAGTTGCTGCGGTAAATGTTATATGTCTGCTTGCTGATAGCTGTCACTTTGTGCAGGTGGCAAGCACGAAAGGAAGGGGATCGCAATATGAGAGCTGGCCTTATACCTTCGCGTGCTCTCCAAGAGCGGAGAATCATAAACGAAAGAACCAACAAGTCAACTGATGAAAAGAATGAGGAAGGTAATAAATACAACTCGATTTGTGATTTGTGCCCATTTGTGCGTCTGGATTGACTGAGTTGCTAGCCTTACCCTGCTGTGTTGCGCTATGAGTCTTGGGAATTTGGAGACAGCCACAAGAAATTGTGTGGGCATGCATTATCTTTCGAGCCAGACGATGGTTTGCTTTGGAATTGTATGGAAAAAAAATACAGTAGCTTAGCTCTCTGTCTTGCAAACAGAGAGCCAAGAAATAGTCATGTTTACGCATGGTATCTTATTGACACTTTGGCTGTGCTTACTTTATCCCAGATGCCTAGTTTCTTCTCTTAAAACTATCATTCTCTCTTCAATCGCAATTTTTTGTGAAACAAATCCTTCACTACTGCAACTCCGAAGCAAGCAGAAAACTGTAGAGAGCAAATGGCTTTACTAATAAAATTATGTTAAAAGTGATGCAGTACATTTTTATTTATGTACTCTGCTTTATCTGAAATTGTACCTAATTTTAATTGTTATGCTGATTTAATTTGGTTATATGAGGCTTAGAAAAAAATCTTAGGAGCAAGAGAGAGAGACACACATAAACTGTATTCTCGTCGACCGTTCATTTTCAGCATCTCTCTCTCTCTCTCGTAGTGACTTCAGGACAAACTTGAGCATGCTAACTAAAATCTACATGAGCGACTTCCTTTTTTTTAACAATACTAACTGTCAAGTATAACAGCGTGGTTTTTCAGCTCATGGGGTTTAACTTTGTCCGAGCATGGTGGCAGGACTTTCAACTGTGCCGGAATCAACCTAAGGCCCTACATATCTACATATCTCTTAACAACTATTTTTTTTTTTTTTGTATGGCATGGTTATTGATTTTATTTCCATGTAGTTATTAGTGCTTTGCCAAGTTCTTAGCTTAGAAACAAATGGAATTACATCGCAAAACAAGTCTACGCTGCAACCTAACCATGTTCCGATCATCTGTTTTCAGAGTCGGCGATGCATATGCTCTGGTCTTCGAGCGTAGCCGTGGCACCAACTAACCCCCTCGTAGGGCTGTGCTCTGTTTCAGTCCTACCTGGGTGCCAGTCCCCCAAGTCCCCTCGGTGCACCTCCAAGCCCAAAACTAAAAAGATTATGTATGACACAGCCGAGAATGATGACTTTGATCGCGAGGAGATTGCGACTTATGAGGAGGTTGCTAAGTTGTACCCACGGCCAGGTCTTCACAGACCCTTGGTTCTGATCGGACCTCCTGGCGTTGGTCGGAATGAGCTGAAGAGAAGGCTTATTGCGACCGACCCAGACAAATACAAAACGCCAATTCCTTGTAAGTTAACGTATGATTTCAAGTTAGGGAATGGTCAATTCAGTAGTTTAGACAAAAACTATGTGAACTGGGTTTTGAATGCTAAGCTAAGAACCACTTAACAACTTAACTTAGCATTCAAAACCCAGTTCAAATAGTTTTTGTCAAAACTAGTGCTAAGGTTAGATTAAGTAGACATGAGTCTAGAAAGAATCATAATTCAGTACTTATTTCACTGTAATATTACCTTTTTACATTGATGTGCAGTGAGTGAGCCAGTAAACTAGATATGCATTTGGAGAAGAGGAAAGTAGAGTATTTATGGAACTTGCAGAGAAGCAAAGCTATATTGGTAATCCACTATTTTTTTGAAGTTTAGTTGACTTTTCTTCTGCTGCCTTTGTCACTAGCCAAAACATTGACTAAACTTCATAACTAATGTGGAATATCTAATTGCTTTGCTTCTCTTTCCTCTTTGGCTTGTGCATAACCTTATTAATTGTTATGTAATCTTGTAGACGTAATGGAGCTATGTAGGTACTTTTATTCTAATTGCTATAGGGTTACCTAATCCTATATCAGTTGGAAGCTAACCTGATCCCTTCCATAAAATATATCTTATGCAGATCCAATCTTGGATAAGATTAAAAACACTCAATTGCATCCTTTTAATTGAAATTGAGCCAAGTAGCATAAAACAGTGATATAAAAAACACCTAGCCATTGTCTAGTTAGCCAATGAAGACTCCAAGGATTCCTCTCCGACTAAACAATCTTGTTTCAGACACCACTCGGCCAGTTAGGCATGGAGAAATCAATGGCAAGGAATATTTCTTTATCAGTCGAGAGAAAATGGAGGAAGAGGTCGAGGCCGGCAAGTTCATCGAGTACGGGGAATACAAGGGTAACCTGTACGGCACCTCGACAGACAGTGTCAAGTCATTAGTGGACGCTGGTTACGTGTGTATTCTCAATCCTCATTATCAAGTGCGTACCCTATGCCCATTAATGGATCGTTAAAGGGGCTACTACTAGTTTATCGACTTTCCAGCTTCGAAACGATGGATTCCTGAAAAAAGAACAATAATCTTTATGGTCTTTTCGATTGCCTCGTACCTTCTGTCCCAACTTGTGTTAGATGTGGACTGACAATGACGTCGATATACAAGCACTGACTTGGTGTTGGGGCTAAAGCCAGAGAATCTGTTGCGATGTCGCCAACAGTGCACATTCAATGCTTGGTGGGACGGAAGGTGCTAGGCTCTAGAAACCTACATAGTTTTTTTTTTTTCGATTTTGGTGTCTTCACATAGGAGCTGAAACCAACAAGTGATGGAAAAAATGTGCAACCCAGATTCATATCTCGGTACGGTTGCACAGTTTTCCAACCTAGCTCCAACCATACAGTTTTCCAACCATACATGTTGTCAGCTAGAATCTATCATTCACAAGCGAAAAAGTAGAAAAACTTGTTATATGACCCTTAGTGGTGATTTGCTATGGCACTTGTTAATGTTTCTATCTTTCTAGGCTTTGAAAATGTTGCGGACCCAGCAGCTCAAACCTTTTATAATCTTCATCAAGCCTCCGTCATTCGACGACCTGAAAGAAACTCGAAATGCCTCTTACGCGAGATCGACTTTCGATGAAAATAACTCGCGGGGATTCACGGTAAAGATGACAGCAATTACTGGACACGCTGCTACTGTTGCCCTGAATTTATTGCCAGCTAAACCCGTTTTCTTTGGCAGGACGACGAATTCCAAGAGATGATTCACAGCAGCGAACGAATCGACTTCCTCTACGGCCACCTGTTTGACGACGTCATCGAGAACGGTGACTTGTCGTCGGCGTTCGAACATTTGGTCCACTCGGTTAGCCGGGTGGAGACGGAACCGCTGTGGGTACCTGCCTCTTGGGTCCAGTGATCGCTTCGTGCCGCGGACAGCGCCGGAATGTTGACTTTATGATTGCTAGTTGAAATTGAGTGGCCCTCTCCCACCTTTATTGTTGTTCATCTGGTATTGCAATGACTTCGGGTTCGGTGTCATATTGATAGACAGTCGATTTATTTGATGATAATGGATAAACTCACTGCCGTTACGCTGTATTATCGTCAATAGAATTTAATAGCTTGCAGCTAAGAATTTGAAAAAGAAAAATGTTGAGCAATTTTAGCCACATATATAGCAGCCAGATAATCAACGGAGTATTAATACAAAATGCTAGCATGTTAAGAAAATTAGATGAATCATAGGATAATAATATAGTCTAATCTACCAAATACAGTCTTGCCAACAATGTTTGATCGATCTGAATTTTCAATGAAACTTAAACACGTCTGACTTATAAGTATTGATATTTGGAAGTAATCGATGATGTATGAAATATTTATCGGAAGTACAATAATTACAGTGCAGTAACTAGATTGTTGATTGTAGCTGAATGGTATTGCTGTGGCCATCACTCTTTTCATTAGTAGTAATGATTCTAAACTAGCATGATTCTTGCATGCAATGCGTTCAGTCCTACTGTTAATCATTAAAGAAAATCAATGCAATATTGCGACGATGCAAGTACGTTCAAAGTGGCAGTCAGTTTGGAGTCAAGTTCTGCGTGTTAGCCTTTATTAGGTCAATAATTATGAATCTGGAAGTGAAGCAATGGCAAATTTGACTGTAATATTTCTCAAGCCCTATTTAGGCGACAGCCTCTCTACATTTATATTCATCGTAACTAAGTATGAGTAACTATAATCTGTAAAATCTCATTCCCTTGCTCTCTGCCAAACTATTCGAAAGAAATGTCAGTAGTTTTCATAATTCCTAAACAGAGCTTATTTATTAAAACTGTGTTAACTATGTATTTTGTATCACAAATCGTTGATGGGCAAACACTTTGAAATACTCCACGTACTTGAACAAGGTGACACCATAGATATTTAATTTTGAGTGCTTTGTCGAGTTGAAATTTTTGAAGTGTGAATTTGTTACTAGTTTGGTGAATTGCTAAGCTGGAAGTGGAAGCTCTCTGTAAAAGATTCAAATTTATAGTTTAAGGATGTCTGTCTCTCTGTGCTCAGGCCAAAGTCTGCCCTTTTGTTGTCTTAATTGAATATTTTTCAGTTATATGAACTACAATACTAACATGAAAGTAATAATACCAGTACCTGTATTGAATTTATGAATATAAATAAAATATTGTTATTAACTATGAAGTGTGTTATCTTTTATTGAGATTGTGTGCCTTGGACACTCAATGATGCGTTCTAAAACCCTGCCAGTAAGCGTGGTAGGTTCTGTAACTTTTATGGGAGTCTGGTCAGCGAGTATTAGAATTAATTAATTTTGTCAGCGTGTGGTTATAGACAGAGGATCAGCGTTAAAAAGTGTTTGCAAAAACGGTTCACAAATTAATCCTTTGCCGAGAAAATGGAGGATTCTATTAGGTGGACCTCGTCGATTAGAGTGTTCCGAAATTCAATTTTGTTATTTCTCGCTGATAACTCGCATTTGAGACAGGTTAATGAATGTCAAACTTAAGGATTGATGTACTGTACACACGTAGACATCTTGAGTCGTAATTTTAAAGCGAACAGCTGCAAGTCCCATTGGATGGCACCTACAGTTACCACGGGATGCCGGCTCTTCTGCTCAACAGAAAGTTTAACATCAACGCTGGCCCTCTGACACAACTCTGACCATAACTATAAACTCAATAGTTACGGTCAAAGGTTACGGTATAAGCAGTATTTACTCTCGTCACCACGGTCGCTGTAACGAGGCGAAGGAAAATTTAATTTGGGAATATGCTCATTTGTTTTTATTCATTTATTTGTTAAAAATACAGTCACGGCCTTGTGCATCTCGCCATGCTTGATTTTTTTTTCAAAACATTTGGCTAATTAACAAATTAGCCCGTGCAGCTTTATCAAACCTAAACCGTAAAGCAATCTTCTCTTTCAATCATCTGCTGTCTTATCTTTAGTGAGGGTAGTTTCAAAACACATTACTCCAGTCTTGTAGATCATTACGGCATGCATGACTAATATCCTCCTCGACCGTATAGGAGGTAATCATTGTCTTTACGGCTTTAGAGGGTGCGTCGCGTGACCGAACCTCGGCACCCCAAGTGGCCCAAATAGCCCCCGAGTTCGCCGTCAGAATCCAAGGCAACCGCGTGGTAACACGCTACATCCTATACCTCAGCCAACGTTCCACGGCTCAGACCTGTCACGTCGCAAGCCAAAAACTCCTCACGGCAACAACGGCTGTCCAAAATAAACGAGCACGCAAGCGCAAGATCGCCGACCAATTTTCATGCTCCTGTGTGTTGAACCGCTCACGCTCTCGTGGTGAGAGTTGGTAATCACTCTTCGGTGAACTCTAGAACCGGTCTCTGCATACAGTTTTTCCGAGCTATTTTCGCGTCGAACGTAAAGCCGGGCGGTTGATTTGTGAAGTGTTCGTTTACAAATTCGTAATTGAATGGGCTTTTTTTTTTATTTTTTGGTGTACTGGTTCATGACAGTGGGTACACTGTCATGACGAAGATTTGAATCGGGTGTGCTGGTTTAACGTCGTCATCTGTTGGTTGAAAAGCGTAATTATTTTTAAAACGTCTGATAGGTTTTTCCACTGGTTCTTTACGATCGACAAGACTCAGTCCGCGAAGGAGCCACGTGCTGAGCTGATCGCCCCCCACGTTACAGGTACAGGAACGGGGTGGCAAACACCTTGGTGAAAAACTCCATACATGTGCACGCTTTACTTAGTTTTTTTTTTACGTTTTCAATTATTTTCCAGGCACGAGGAAATTGTGTAACAAATAACTGGTTTATGACAGAAATCCATGTCACAGTCTTCTAAAACTAATTCACTCAAAGCTATTCGTCTGACAACCTGCATGCACAACAGAAATAAAATGCAAATTTATTCGATGCATTTGAAAACACAGCATGCACATTTGAATAACATATTGCAGACAATTGAAATACCATTTAATGAATGAAACACTCTATGATTTTTGTTACTAATGCAATATGTTATCTATGGGGGAGTGGAGCATGGTATACAGTAATTACAAATTCCAATTACGTCGCTTTTCATTACTGAATGCAGGCAAAGAAATGTGACATGCGTTACTATTCCGAATGATTTATTTGCTTCTGACGCATGAAAAATGAAAATATAATTGTTGCGTTTATTTGCAATTTATAAAATGGCATTGCAGACGTGAGGAGTTCGTTAATAAATCGAATTGAAATTGCGCATAACAGATTGCGATCCATGCCAATCGTGTGCGAAATTCGTTGGCGATTGCGTGCAGAAAGTTTCACGTGAGAACTCGAAACAATGTTCGTTGCAGATTGTGTTGTATCGTGTTGTGTTTTGATAATTAACATCATGAAACGGAGTTTGAAGTAACACTCAGTGCTTGGGCCCATTGCGCCCATTCGTTCGTAAAGGGGTGGGTACATGGCAACCACGGATGTGTGTATACCTGTGTAGCAGCAGCACTCAAAGTCAAAACGGCACCAGCGTTTACACGCAACGGATTTGACAGCTCAAAATAGCCCCAATGTTACACTGCAATAGCCAATCTGTCACGCGTGTTATGGTAAGCTCAATTGGTTCGGATAAAATTAGAATATAAATGGGCTTGTGTATACAAATTTGGCTGCACGTCAACTTACATTACTTTATTTTTATACTCGTATTGGAAGAAATTCGTGTTCGGTCACATAACCGAAATTGCATCAAACTATAAAAGTAATCTTTCATGTTTCAGTGTCAAAGGAATTTGCATTTTTATGTCAATCACGAAATAAATTGCAACATTTTCAAACTCGTTTCAAAAATCAAATTAGTCGAATGCGTTGTGAGAAGTAAACTGGACATTTTCCTCGTTTCATTTCCTGCGCTGCAAGGAAAGCATTAAAGATTCCAAAATTTTCCACCTCCACCGCATGTGTTGACAACCAATGAAAGCGTCAAAACCACCAAAATTTTCCACGAACGGTTTGACGTGTTGGAAACACCGGATCTCATTTGATCACTGAAGTTCAGCAACACTGCGCCGAGTCAGGTGTTGGATGGGTGCCCATCATACATATGGCCAGTTCTGTTCGGGAGAGAGGTTGAAGAGATTGTTTACAAATCACATTGTTTATGAATCTTTTGACAGGGCAGCTAAGTAGAGGAATCCTTTTGTTTGAGTTGTACCGTCCTTCGGAAGGGATTTTAAGCCGGTCACTTGGTGCTCTTCGCTAGGAGTAGGCTACGTTTCGTCACCGGACTCCTCCTGTCTGGTCTAGGTTAGGTTCATCATCCACTCATCCACTCATTCACCGACGCCATAAGACAGTGCCACAGGGCCCGTTGTCAAAACAGTGCGTCGCTAAACACAACAAATCTCGGCCTCATGAAAGCACAAAAGCTCCCAAAATTTCCTCATGTGTCGCCAACGAAATTCTCGCACCCATTTCATGCACCAGAAATAATACAGGGCCAAGTTTAAGCACAGCACTGCATGTCGCAGCAGGGTATTATTAAATGGGCTCCACCTTGCCAAAATAGCAAATAGGAAGTTGACATTTTGATTGTATTGTTTAGCACAACCAGTCGAGTCAAGATCATCATGTGGTGTGATTGATGCCTCGTGATTCGTGCACAACTCACTGCAATTGCATTCACCTGTGATATCATGACTCACGATTTCAGTTGACGCAACATGCAATTACTTGTGATGATGTTGATTAATTACCCCTTCTCGCTACTGCATTTCGATTTGTTGCTTGGACAAGTTGCAAGTGGTGCGACTTGCGCTGAAACCGTAGTACTACCACACGCACTACTTTGTAGTTATATGATAGTTTGTTTTGTTTGTCTACATCAAACAGAATAGCGTGCAAAACAGATTTGCTTTTTTCCATCCTCAACGGAATTATCTAGTTCTGTAAAAAACTCTTTTTTCATGTGCTTAGTCCAACGGTGGTATTGTTTTCGACATTTCGTCAAACATCGTGCGCAGCACAGACTTAAGTGGGAAAAGCTAATTGACAATCACAGCTGGACACAACGTCACAGCACCAATAGAATAATACACAGAAAATGAAATAGATTTTCTTTTGTTGCAAAGTAATTCTCTGCTCTGAACGGCAATCCAATTTTCCGCAGTCCAGGGGGCCAAAAATTGGTACATTTTCACTGGAAACTCTTTTTCATTTAGTCTTTGATCCGTCCGTGGCAGTTGATCAGCTAAAGGACAGACGGGGAACCAGAGCCTCGTTTAGCTGAGTCTCACAAGTGTTTTACAACGATTTGTTGACAGTAAAAAGTTTTACATTTAAAATAATAACGTGTAGATTATACTACTATTAAAGTTAACGATCATGCTAATATCTTAACGGAAATATGTTTTGAAAATAGATCAGACGATGTTGTAAGGGACCAAGACTATTATTTGAAAGTCTAGATAAAGTACCCGCAGGAAAAGGGCGTTCCAGAGTTTTCGCGAAAACTTTCCACGTTTATTCCGCGTTTAATTGAGGTTTCTAGCTAAATGACAGTGGAATAAAACCAAGAAATGTTTATGTGGTACGTCAATGATTCGACCCCACGCTTCGCCAACGTAAACCAAAGACCGACGTCGCCTGAAGTTTTACAGTAGAACGCTGAAAAGACGCGCCCAACTCTAAAAATAATCAAAAAAGCCAATAGATCAATCTGAATAAACGCCAAAACCTATTTATTTTGGTACAGTTCATCCTCCTGTTCATGGACAGTTCATGTTTTTGTGTCGTCGTGATAAACAACCAACACATTTTAATATATTTCCATTTCCTTTTTTCCGGCGCTTTCGCTTGTCACGAAACTGATGTAAAACGTCGCTTTGAAGTACAGAGCGTGAATAGATCATGTTTGTGGCAGTTTTCCACGACGTTTTGTGGGAAATCCCGTCCACAATTCCATGCTTTTCTTAAAGGTATCCGCGTGACTGACATTGTTCATTTTCGGGAGTCACAGGCGAGCTGAAATGAAGGGGAGGCGATTCGTCTTGATCTAACCTCATGCTTCCAAAATATAAACAATCTTTTCTTTGTAAAAGCCATAAGATCTTCCCTGTCTGGAGGTCGTGGGTACGGTCATAGCATGGCGGAGATTGTAGGTTAGTACTATTCCAAAAGTTCACAATTGTCGTACGCTAGGATATTTACTATTAGATTTTAATTACTTTTAGAAAGAAAATAAAGCTAGCAACGTCGTCTACATTACCTTTTCAACTTCAATTTCTATAAAATATTTACACTTCCACGACCCTGAGGCAAAAGCGATCAACATTTTCTTCTTCGTGCACATACTTCATGCACTCTCAGTCTCAGCTTTATACTCTCAGAATAATTTCCTTGGAGTTATTTATGTGATAGCGTGCTGAGACCACCTTCGCACTACTTCTGTGCTTTATCACCGTCTCGATATCAGCATTGTGAGGATATCCTTCGCCTGAGCGCCCGTAGTTTGCATACGACACCGTTGCAGGAAAGTGCACGCTACACCCTCCGTTCATCGAGTGTCGTTCTTGTGTTGCAGCTTCGGAGAAGGCGATTTGTGCCATGGTGGTCTATCGGCAAAACCAGTCGCAATACTCGACGACTGGCAGTGAAGTAAGTTGACAATGAACAATCTATTTCCAATTTCGTTGATTGTGTTTTGAATGTAAATAATCAATGAATTATTGATCTCCGCCGCTAGCAAAGTTATAAATTGATTTGGTCTCGGTAACAAATAAAATAGCAGGTTTGATTTCTTATTTTATTAAAATCAATTTTCGACCGTACGTGCATGCATTTATATTTTCAAAGAGGATAAGTAATACCTCTGGTAAAACATTGCAATTTCCACGAAATACGGTGAGATAGCGATATTTTTAGGAAGATATTTATAGGCGCTATCTTCAATCATGACCGTTCGTCAATTTCATGACTAACATTTATAACTTTTCTGAGCTGATTTATAATTAAACATCTACCATTTCTTCCGCCCATTTCTGTGAACCATTTAAACATAGAGATTCACCCACATACCTCTTTTTTACAACGCTCATAACTCAAACCGCTTCCGCATCATAATTTTCCACTTTCATCTGGTCTCATTTTGCCCAAATCCGACACCTCCACCGCCTCTGTTTTCCCCATTGCAAGTCTCGCAAATAGGATATGTCTGCTGGATTAGAGAGCTAACAATATCGCATCGATTTCTCACATTCAATTGATTAATGATTGTGCTATATTCGAGGGCGTTGATCTCAATTTAGGCCAGCAAGCAGCAAGTTTTGATTTGTGTGTGCGGTCTGCTCGCAACAGCTGCTTCTAACTTCGGAAAAGTCAACACCTCACCTATAGTGTGATGGTGCCTAGCACGGAAAAGCGTCGGTTGCCCGTGGAAACCGTCGTCGTCGTCGTCGTCTTGGTGCTATGAATTTTCCTGATCGGACTTGACTTTTGTAAAGAGTCGGTAATGTTTTTTGGAAAATTGACGCTCAACAATTTAATGGTACACGTAAAAACTATTATTAGCTTTCGTAGCTATCTTGTCTGGATGAAAAACAAACTTCAGGACATCACTCTTGCGCAAAGCAGGCTATGATCATAAATAATTTGCGTAGTCAGTCGACGAGCAATTAGATTTTCAAGAAAAACTTAATTAATCTGGAAAATTAATTTTCAATTTATGATTACTTGTTTCGCATCGGGAGAATGATGTAGCAGATTTCGAGAGAAGAGTTTGAGTTTAAGAAATCTGTTCTGAAATCTGTTCTGCTCTGTTCCATCAGTTTGTTTCAACCCTTGACCTAGTTGCGACCGCCTACGATGAGCACTGATTAAGCGTCACTTGCACGCACTACTGTAACCCTTTGATTTAGCGCGAGAAAAAGCAATCTCGGGATTTCATTTGCCTCGGCGTCGCAGGCTCTGTCCCGAGTTCGAACTCTGAGTGGGTTAACTGTTAACTTACAAACTGAACTACTGCATGAATTAATAAAGTTGATAACAAAGTTGATGGCGAACAGAGAGATGTCACCGCCTACAAGTAAAGTTATGAAACTGTTTTAACACCGTTCGAACTTTTTACAGTCATATTGCGTCGACGTTATGGAGTTAGACTGATTTCAGGAAGTGATTATTACGAATTAAAATAAGTGGACGCAGAAAATAGGTTTCCCAGAGGCGGGTTAAATCGATTGGCTTTTCACAAAGGAATCGCTTGTACGCTCTAGAAACTGGCTGTTACATAGAAAATTTTCAAAAAGGTAAATAATTAAGGGTATTTTGCATAGCAGATACTTTTTTCTTGTACGTCCCTGGTGTACAGAAATAAGAATCCCCATTCAAAAAGTAGGTATACCGTAACGATGCAACTTGAAAGCAATTTTCCAGAAGATTGAAAATTCCTGGAAATAATTTTAAATATATTGACTGCTACACACGTGTGGGTAGATGGAAACCCGTTTTTCTTTAACGGCGAAATTCTCGTAACATTTGAGATCAAAGGTTAGCCCCCACGTCACAGATATCTACAATAACCCTTGGTTAAGTTTTTCCTAGAAAGAAACCGAACGCATTTTCTCTGTAAAACTGTTCACTCTGTTCACTCCATTAGCTTCGAATGAAATCGCAAGTAGGTCTTCATTAGTAATCATTTGGCAGCATTAAACAATCTGTGATTATATTATATCAAGATTTGACCGTCGCACGTCCACAGGTACCGCGCCTAATAATTAGTTACGACCATAACAACAATACAAGGTATGACCTCTCTGTACTTTTCCAGCCGTTAAAATTCAAGCAGGTATGCAACCAGAAGCCAAGCACCAAACCGGCTTGTAAAAGCGAAACCCGTTTGATTTCAGGTAATGACTTCGAGTTCCCGCTCTATGATCCACTCCCAGAGGGTTCCCGAATTGCCTCCGTTGAGTTTTCGGGAGCGCTACGGGTTCGCGAATACGGCGACGCCTCCCCCGTTGAGGGTGACCATTCTGGTCGGTCCCAACGACAAGACGTCGCTGACGTCGCGGCGACTCTCCAATAGATACACGGGGTAATCTAAGAAAACCGAATGGGATTCTATTGACAATTAATAGGAACCAGAACTCACCACGCAAACACTATCTTAATTCCCAAATTTTTTTTTTTATATCGATTTATTTTTCATCCATTGATTAAAACGGATAAAAACTACTTCATTTACCACCTAAGACTTGATATGCCAAATCACTTTTCTTCCTCTTTAACTTCCTTTTCCATCTCTAACTTCTTCCATACTTCTTTTTCCATCATATTTTCTTTCTCTTCTATTTTACTCCATTTTCCTTCTCTTTCCTCCACATATGCTTGTACTTTTTTATCCATTTTTCTTTTGGTATTTCTCTTCTCCTTCTCTCATATTCCACGCTAAAAATCTTTCATAAATTAATAACTAACCAAAAATCGTAAAAAATTAACCAAAAATGAATAAGATCATATCACATTCTCGGAGAACCTTACACATTTTGCTAACTTTTGTGAAGTTTGAAAGCATTGTTCATTCTTTTCAAGCAAACACAACATTATGTAAGCTTCATAACAATGTAAAGGATTTCAAGTGTATTTCTTATTGTTACCGCGTTCGATTTTCAGCTCAAAGTATTAATCTTTGATAACGGACACTAAAAAAACCGCAATTGCATTCACAAAAATACCGAACAGCATGAATAAGTAACTTGTAGTTAGCAGTAATAGCAGTGCAGTAGTTTTTGGGAGTAACTTAACTTATGTTGTATACCTGTTGAGTTTTGAAAAGTTCCACGAAATGAGGAAAGATACACTGTAGTTTTTTAAAAGGAGCTTGGCGAGTTTCCACTACTTATTTTTTTCTAACGCATGAGCTGCAAGCTGCCAGTTTTATGTCATAATAGTATTTTCAGCGGAAGAGAAATCTCTTCGCAATATTTATACGGAAGTATATGTGCCTCGTTGCAATTGCAGCCAGATTCACGTGGTTTTTTTTACAACTTCTTGGACTTTGTAATGCGTTTCGGACACGAATAACAACAGGCAAATATTTTCATAATTTTTTGGGGTAAAATTCTTAGTTTTTTTTTTTCTTTTGGGCAATCGCCAATGGCGTCAGCTCAAGCATACGCTCGCCTACACCACTCGTACACAAAAGATACAAAGTAACCCGTCAACAACTTCGACCATCTCGTTGATTTTCTAGAAGCTACACCGACGACCTAAGCGCCGCGACGGTGGGGAAACGTCGAGTGGGTGGGAGGAGGGTACGTTTCGAGCTGCCTCAAAAGACCCCACCGCCTTCTTCGCCGTCTTCGACATGCGGCGCCACGATCTTAGGCAACGGCACCGCCATGAAACAGCCGTCTCATGTGGCGGGAGTAGACAGTTGGATACGCAGTCGCACAAGCCAGTCCGGCGAGCTAGCGTCTTCGTCTTCTTCGGGAACGTCTGGTCACTCTACCACACAGAACGGACAAGCAACAAACCGCACGACGACGGCGACGACGACGACGACGTCTAGGGTGCACGATACGGGGAGGTACAGAAACGGCACACTGCCTCCAACGGCGAACTCGGCGCCTCTCGGGGTGGCGACGGCTACCCTGACGACGGTGGAGATCTTGAAGACGGCAAGGGACTGCGAGGAGAAACCTTTTCTTGAATTGTTGCAGAGAATCGGTCCAGAGGATGATATCAATGCAGTGGATGCTGGAGGAAGGGTGAGTAATGTCATGTAATGTTGTGAAATATATTTTTTTTCTGAGACCCTGTAAATGTTTATTTTGTGTAGATATCTGAAACGCTAAGAGCACGTGCTCTTGGGGCCTTTCAATCCGTCGTTGACCCGATTTTAGTGACAATACATGGAGATCGTACATGTTTTTCGACCACCTTTGTACTTCACACCGTAATCTATACAACACATTTTCAAGATCTGCCCGTTGATCAATTGATCTTGACGGTCTCAGCAGATTTTTCTGGCGATGTCAACTAATTGGCTGGCACCAATTAAAACAGAACAAAAGATGAACGCTTCAAACTTTTTTTTAAGAAACACGCTGCTTGCCTCGTTATCAACAGAATTCTTATTAATTGAGAACGAATACGAAGGCGTTCGTGTAAAGTTTGAATCAATTCCATGTTCGTGTTATATAATGTCCATGCCAGGATGCTATTCCAGGCTGTAACGAAACAGACCAAATTACAAAAGATATCTTTTAAACTAGTTTAAACGACGCATTCGTTTAAAATTAGCCTCAAACGAAGAGATATCTATTTTCGTAAAACACTTGTTATAATCCCACGAGGATAACTCTTCGTCCACACAAACGCACTCGACCAACGTACTTTTCAAACAGGTACATGAAACAGTTAGTAATTCTTTTAAATTTGTCCATGATCGTGGGCGCTAACGGCGTGGAGTGACTACCTCTCCTGCCATGCACTCTATAAAAGGTGATAGGTGCATTTGTGTATCGGCAAACTCCTTGTCAGTTAAGTTGACGTCGAAATCGTGTGCGTGGGGCGTAGCACAATCTGCGACACAATGCACACTGTGATTCGTCACTCTGTAATCCTATTTTGATCGCAGATAGACATACTGTAGGATGGGCTGATTGATCCATTGGTTCTTGGTCTCACTTGAATATGCCATTTGAATTTGTGGGCTTTATTTAAAAAATGGTATCGCAGGGTTTACAATTGTCAACAGAGACAACTGGAAATGTCTAGCAAGGACGGCACGAGCCTCCAGACCGAGTACGTGGAGCGACGCACCCTAAAAAAAGAAAGTGGTGCGCTATAAGTTTGACATAAAGCAATTTGACGTTTTCAGACTTTACATATAGGCGCGTTAGGCATCGAAGTCAAAATTCGAAAGATTCTTACTGAAAGGTGAGATAATACACTGATATTGCTGTTCATATTCAGATTCGAAATTGTCATTGCAATACGCACTTTTACAGGGTTATAAACCCCCAGCCCTCCTTCTCCATCCTTCGGAGAAACTTTTAGCGTGACATCTCAAGGTCATTTCAAATTTCCTAGCACATGGGACATTTTACCAACTCGCAGCCCCACAAATGAACATAAATACCAAAGAGGAATTTACCATATCCATTTCGTAAAATGGGCACAAAAAAAGTCACAGCTCATGGACCTTTGTGCAGCGCGTCAACGTTCGAATAAGACACGTTAATGATTGCAGACATCGCTATCAGGCTGCTCCTTGCGGCTTATGCAAATTGTCTCAGTAATGAAATCAGCTCGCATAAGGCAGCTACACCTTTACCACCGTGTCGTGCCGTACGAACTTGGTGCGTATTTTACAACAGAATCTGTGAGCATCCAAGGCATGGCTTGCTAATGACGTGCCAATCTGTGATTGTTAAAATAAGTCGAGTAAATAGAGATCTGTTTGCGCTAATGGTTGTGTGCGCAACCACGATCATGGCGTGTTAATTGTAAACCAAATCGTGGATCGAGATTTGTTCTTCTTTGTGCCTTTTATTATGTTGATGTTAATTAAATAAATGTTACTGTTGTAAAGATCTGCACACGTATATACGTTTCAGAACCATGGGAAGGGAGGTCGAATTGGAATTATGGAACGGCTTCCGTGATGAGATTGTAGAATTGGTTCATCAGAATGAAAATCAGGCTCGGTAAATATGGAGATCTTGCGGAAGCAATAGCAAGCCTTAATAACGAGATCTTTTTTGATAACCGTGATTTATTTTTAGAGTTATATAGCCTACATTTTGACAATCAGCCGAGTTATCTTTGATATTGCGACCAAATTCGAAATGTGTATATCATGATTTTATGCAAGTGATGCGAGTGATTTTTTTTTTATTAAGCACACTCCTCATTGATTTCTTGCCTGACTTGGTATAATAATATCGTAGTCCCTAGAATTATATCGTGTCTAGAAGCATAAAATCACTGTTTTATTTTATCAGAAGTCTCATGCGAGATGTCAATAAAGTTTGGCTCTGATTATTTTCTCATACGACACGTGATTGGAGTGTTCTTGTCATATAAGCGAGTCACAATGTCAAGGCAACTATCTAGATTAATTCGAATGCATTAAAATAACTATAATATCGTTAAGCGGTTAAATAAACTTGACATTTCAATTACATCCAATTGTCTTTCAGTAACAGTGGGCACGTTATTTTCTTACATATTTTCACAAATATCACGCTCCCACTATCGCAATGCGAGCGACCTGGTTAAAACAAAATGATATGTCGCCTGGTTCAACAATGTCAAAGCACGATCAACGTATCCATTTCACAGTCTAATGTCATCAGATGTTTAAAGAACAATAACATGGATGGACAAAAAGCTCTACCTATTTTTTTGCAAACAAGCGCGAATATTTCGAATCGTGTTCTGAACTCCTGGCGCAGCAAAACCACGTCATCGCGAGTCTCACGAGTGTTTCTCTTCAGACGTCACAGATGATGCTCGAAAAAAGTGCTAAGTTTCTTCTTGCAGGACTTGTTGGGGTGAACACAGAACAAAAGATGTGTAACTACTGTCGCTAACAATGCGAAGAGTCCTCCGGAGAGATCTGAGATCTCTCATTAGCAACAATATGTTTAATTGGTTCGTGCCAGTGTGCAGGAAGAAGTCTGAAAAGTCTTGCCCCGTCTTGCGTCTTGGTTTGCACAGGAAATCTGACAGTGACAGCATCTGCGTATAGGTATAATATCACTCAATCAGATCTGAACATAGTTTAATTAAATTATACGCGAGGGATATTGATACCGAAGTCTGAGGGGTTAATGAATGCGTCATCAATAATTAGTGAGTTACTATCATGTCATCAGCCGATTATAAAATTCTATTTCACGGGAATACTCTATTTATTTACGGTTGAAACACAAATTAGGCATTTATTGGTGATTTTTCCGAAGTTTTGAGAACCATATGTTGATGATTCTTGTGGTTTCAAGGTGTCTGTCCTTTTTTTAAAGGTGTGTAGTCCTAAAATGACTTAGTTGCTCTGGGACAGCGAAACCGAATCTCTTTTAGACCTGCACACCCTTCAAAAAGGAGCAAATACCTTGAAACCACAAGAATCATCGAAACAGAACGGATAAAATGCAATACTAATTACAGAATGAGGTAATGCTCGACGTTTTTTCTTGAAAAATATGTATTTCACAACGCCTCGGACTGATGGCATGATCAATGGTCATCATGCCACTACATCACTCGACTTGAACGTTACAATGATTGTCCTCACAATCATGCCACCGTGACAGAATCACCGTGCAAATAGGTGTGAGCATCAGCTGATGTTTTGTTAACATTTGTTCCGCCTCGACTGCCAACCGTACCGCGAGACGAGGACTAAAACAGTATCTTTAAGGGCGCCAAAAGTTTAGGGAGAAAAAATGCGTTTCGGCGAACGCTAAAAAAGAGCGGTGGCAATAATTGAAAACAAAATTAGGATTAGCCCAACGAGATGGGAAGGGAGATGCTGGGGCTATTTTGATTCGGTCTTGGGTGTAAGACCCTTAAATACGGTCGTACTCTCTATCTACTGCTCTAAAAATGTCGATCGTGACCCGACCAGAGCGAAAATATACGAGCGTGCCAATTTACCCGGCTTATTATCATTATTATTACGTGGCGACAGTTTTCACGGTTGCATTATACAATTTAGTACATCTTCATTAGTGAAACATAAAACAACACAACTATTTAGTCGTTCGTATTGACGAGTCACATGCCTAAGCAACATGGCGTGAGATGTGTGGCAATCGTCCAAACAATGGGCAACGCATCGCGACGATCACGTCACGCTGAGATATTGGAACCAGGGCGAGAGTAAAATACGAGCCAAGGCGATGGAGGCGTCGTGCCAATCAGGTGGCAATGCATCGACGGTGACGCCGATGTCTACAGAATAGCCGTTGAAGAAGTTCGGCACCCTCGGAAGGGTCTTTTCGGATAGGAATTGTGAGGTCATTCGGAGCCAATGTCAGCGTCAGCGACAACGCCGCGTCTACAGAATGGTTGCCGTCACTGTCGTTGTCTATGTGAAAAGTTGTTTTAGGTTAGGAATCATGAGGTAATCAGGAGGCAATGTATAGTGAGCAACGACTTCGACGAATGATCGCCGTTGCTGTTGTTGACGAATTGGTGCCCATATAGGAAGAAAGAAAGGAATTGTGAATTCATCAGGAGGTAATGACCACAGTAAAAACGCCGAAGACGTCACAATGGTCGCCATCGTTATCGTGGACGATGCGGTGTCCCATAGAAACAGGAAGGGTCTCTTGAGATAGGAATTGTGAGGTTATCGGGAAAGAAGTCTTCGGGAGATCAAAAGCATGAAAATCAGGAAGGCCAATGAACTGCTTGGATTTATTTTAGGACGATATCCTTGTTTCCTATCAAAACCACTTCACTGACAAAGTGCTGTTGCCGAAGTTTGTTTGTGATTGAAAGAAAGAATATGGAGCCTGCTCTTCATTTGTTAACTAGCAAACAAGCACAGGTCAATAGAACGGGTCAAGCGAATTGACAATTGATTCGTTTACGATTTTCTAAAAGCGCGCCGTATGCATTCATTGCATTATAGTTATATGAAATCGAGCCAAACCTAGCCTAGAAGGGAGGAGGGGAACGGTCCCAGCACTAAGCTTTATCTTCTCTTCTCGAAGACCACCAAGAGAACCGACTTAAAGTCCCTTCCGAAGAACGGTACAACTCGAAATACGCCTTTCCTCCTCAAATTATATCGAGAGGTTGGTAGGCAAGGCAAGTGAAGTTTTTGTACTAACTTACATCCCCCCTACCTCTCTCTATCTCTCGAACAGAACGGGTCATGTAAGGTTCATCCTTGTTAGATTGCCATGTTGGTTACCATGAAACCATATTAGGTTTCAAATTGAAGGTAGAGTTATTTTGTACGCACAAATAGGGCCTATTCAGATGGGGCTATTTGTAATAAGAGTGAATATATCTTTTTTGAGAGCATTTTTTTTTCTCGGAGGATCTCCATGGTTACATTATGCCTAAGGCCAAAGTTCACTAAGGAACTGAAAAACCATGTCAAGATCCCTCTTCATTTTCCGGGACAGACTATCAACATCTCACGGGTCCTTGCCAAATAGTTCAGCCAAGTCCAGACAGTTGCGCATTAGATTTGTTTTATTATATTCTAAAAATAACCGTAAGTAATATGGGAAACTGTGAGCGTTAGTGTGCTTCCAAAGATCGCACACCAAAATATCGAACAGTTTCAACTTCCAAATAAAGTTCCCACATTCAATAAGGTATAGCGTCATTTCGTTTAATTTCCAAACCATCGACAATCTCTATATAATTGGCAACTTCACACGAAGTACAGAAAAACGAATCGTGTCCTGTGGCCTGCTCCTGCACATACTAATTGCAAGCGTACACGTGCAAAGGCTGTGTCCTCAGTCCATGTACAACAGAGATTTGCATAATTTTACTAGATATTTCTCGTTTGAAATTCAACAGTATTAACATTGGTTTAACTGTCGATAATCATTCAAGGATAATTATTTTTTGGATCTACCCGTAATCCATGTCTCATACGGTATTATTATAATCACTGTTGCAAATACCGAATAAAAGACACTAATTTGAGTTGGTTTTCTTTGATTGCAGACGGCCATTAGCTACGTCGCTTCAAACGGGTCACTCTCAATGCTGGAGGCGATATTCCAAATCCCCGGGGTCGACGTCAACAGAGCCGACGTTGAAGGGAACACACCTCTGCATTTTGCTGCTCAAGCAGGTGAGGATACCGTCTTTTATACGCCAAGGATGCGTGGTTTGAACGTTTCTGCTTTTTGCTTTTTGAATTTGGTTCGTATTCGTGATGCATAACGTCATCACTTGCAGTGGTTTAAATCGCAGATACAATTTGGCAAGGGAGCTATTAATAGCTGTTGCCGGTAATTGCTATGTAAATTCGTGGAAAGCCGCGACAGGGTCTATTGGAGTCTGCTGACGAAATGCCGCAAACAAAACGAAACAATAGAGCTGATAGTAGGAGGGCTTGGCACACATTTCACTTGGTTTAATACTTATTTATTATTTTTGTTGTCGTGGGACTAACCGAATTTTCTGGATTGCAATTATTTTTTCAAATGTGCATAACCGTGCACCAGACGATCGAGTAATACATTTTCTGCAAATAGTTAAAAAATTGAATTGATACACCAATGTCATCCTTTTTTCCTTGTGGTTCCGTTGCAGGCCATGCCGATGTCGTGAATTTCATCCTGAGCCGGTGTACAGGAGTGAAAGTGGACGCCAGAAACGCGTTGGGTTTTACGCCCCTCATGAAAGCAGCTCTGCAGGGTCGTCACCGTTGTGCCAAGCTGCTTATTTTCGCAGGTGAGTTGCGCTCGGTTTCGCAGTAATAAATCCTAATCGATTTTGTGCCACTCGGATCTTAGAAATTCATTGAATTCACATCAAGAAAATATTTTTTGCCGCGCTAGAGAGGTTGACGCAGGTATACGATGTCAAGCTTTTTGCAAATCACCAATGACGTTGCAGCTGGTTTATTAAGAGCACGTCAATTTTGTTGAAAGAAATGCTTTCTTAAATAAAAATGGCAATTTTTATATACATAAAAATATTCTTTGTTTTATTAGGAGCACAAATTTCAAAGCCAGTATGAATTTCGTTGCAGTAACTTTTCTGGCAACAAATGGATCTAGATGGCTCTTAAATCGGTGGTTCTATTAAAACATGTTTCCAATCGGCAGCTGTTTATGATCTTCTTACTCTGACAGGTGAATCACGGCCCTGAACTAAACTTAGGAACTGACGAGTTCGCTCCACACTTCAAAGTTTATAGCCTAGGTTACATCACACGTGATTGTTTCCAGATACTTTTTCCCTGTAACATTCAAGTCTCGAGAAGCTGTATGCTTTATTGTTTCTCGAGTTCATGGTTTCCCTCAAATACATAAATTAAACCATAGCGCAGCATGATTTCAACGGTTTCTAGCCGTCGTTCCATGGATCCATGGGGACTTTCCGCCGTTATTGCCGAATTAAAAATCGTGGGTTTGTTCGTACACTTGATTATGATTTGTGTTCACTAATTTAGTCGAATCAAGACAACCAATCTTAAACAAGGAAATAAATTCGAGTCTTATGACTCACAACATCTTTGAGCCACAAATAACCGAACGGTTTGGCGTGTTGGAAACACCGGTTCTCGTGAGATCACCGAAGTTAAGCAACAGTGCGCTGAGTCAGGTATTGGATGGGTGACCATCATACACATGACCATTTCTGTTCGGGAGAGAGGTTGGAGGGATGAAAGTTAATACAGCAACTTCATTCGCCTTGCTTATCAACCTCTCGAAAGCATGGATTTGTGGAGTAGTCCTGCTGTTCGCATTTTTAATCGTCCTTCAGAAGGGACGTTAAGCCTGTGGTCCCCTTGGTGCTATTAGACTAGGCTACGTGCCAGCACCGGGTGTACCCTCCATCCTTCTATGCTATGCTAGGTTAATCATCATTTTCATCATCATCCGCTCATTCACCGACGCCATTAGACCAGTACCGCAGGGCCAGTTGTCAAAACAGTGCGTCGTTAAACCCCAATAATCAATCAATCAAGCTACAAATCCTAATGTACGGTGGAATGTCAAAACTACTGGTTATAGCAGGAATACTAAATCATACTGAATTTGGTTGAACTAACCCTTTATCGTATCTTTCCAGGCGCCTCCCCTACTCTCAAGGACACAGGCAAAGGACTCCGCGCAGAAGAATGGGCGCGATTCTGCGGTCGTTACGTCTGCGCCGAAATGATCGCGAAAATGTGTCGCCACCGCCTCCTAGACCGTTCCACTGCATACGGCCGTTGGGGTAGCGAGCCTGACCTTGGCGCCGATCTGTCAGACATACCGAAACTACAGCCCAACACTCAGACACACCAACCCACAGGCCTGAAGAGCAGATTCAAACTCGCTTTCCGAACGAAGAGCTCGGGTGACAATCCGAAGCAGCGATACTCTTCGCTCGTCTCGCAGCTTACTTCTGCGGCGCTCTGTGCCAGCACTCCTGTGTTGCCAACAAAGGGTAGCTACACGACTGTCGGCGGTGTCCGGTCTATGATAAGACCACTGTCTGTGCCGAAGCTTCATGTGACTCCTGCTTCCGGTGAACAAGCACTGCCTTTAGAGATCACCAAAGACAGGTCGACGGGCGCTACGTCGTCATCGACAGTGCCGAGGGCGTCGACGACAGCAAGAGTCAGACAGAGAATCAGTTTGACGAAGAAGAAATAACAATCACTGGAGGTTCCGAAGGTGACCTATGAATCGCTGGAAGGAAGAAACAGTATGAGTGTCGCTGAGTTAACTCAGAAGATCAAAAATCTGAGAGGGATTTTTCTTGACGAATTAGATTATAGATAGGAAGAAATTTGTTCGTTTCAAGTCATTACAGTGATAATAATTATTGATATACTATAAATTTCCACACGTGTTTTGCTGCCGAAGTTCAGAGTTTGTTGTAACATTTTGTAAATGAGGCTCTTGTATGGTTATTGTATATTCGCAGTCGCACCGACAGGGATGAGGCACTTCGACCACTGGGTCGCATACTGTTTTCGAGGCATTTTGTGATTTGGAGTTGGAGGTATATTTAGGCAGGTTTCTGAAATCCTAAATCAGAACACAATAGATACTGGTTCTCAAAAGTAGGTAACATTCCAAACGCAAAACAAAGTTATTATTTTTAGTCAGATATAGATCATTGACCACAAGGTAAACAAATAAAATTAGATCATTTCATGCCTCCAACTCTGACGCACGCCCGTGAGCGCACGAGTTGATCGCGTGTTCATTGGGTAGGATTTAAAATTACTCCCTTTTATCTGTCTTCCCTCATCTTTCAAAGATAAGTCTTTGGTCTCTGTATACGTAATTCCTCTTTCGGCAATTACAGCCAATAATCAATTATGTCAAGATGGCAATAGGTCCGAATAGTGTGATAATGCGCCAATTTTTTTCAAAAAATGTATTTTGCTTATTGATTATTGACAAGAAATAAATAATAGTATAGTTATTTCTTTCGGTGTTTTCAATAACATACAAATAAATAACCTCTTAATAATAACAAAGATCTAATAAGAAACTATGGTGTTACTTTCTTTGGAGCTGAAACCTGTTCACACAAACGCCAGTGAATGAAGAAGATGGCCCACAACACGCACTTTTTCAATTAAATTAACACTCTCTAGGATATAAAAAAATATCAAGAAATATTCCTGGGTCAGGTTTTGAATATCCATAAAGCAAAATATTTCATTAGAATTTAGCACATAACTCACAAACGATCACAAAACGTAATGTTACCTATTTCACAACAAATCGCCACTACGCCGACTTCTGGTTCTTCTTGTTTCTCTTCCCCTTGATGTTTGACAAGATCTCATACGCCTGCTGTATCTCCATGAACTTATCCTGTGCCCCGCGTTGCAGCAGCGGGTCCTTGATCTTATCAGGATGAAATTCACGAGACAGCGCTCGCCACTTGCTCGTTATCTCACTCTGCGATGAACTACTAGGCAGACCCAACACCTTGTACGCGTTCTGTTCACCATGTGGGTCTGCTAGATCTATGATTTGTCGCCAAGTCTCTAACCAACCGTGATGCTGGGCATACGTCCACGTGTCTTGGAGAGATTGCTTCAGATCGGTCCAGAGGGGCGATGTAAAAAGGTGGTGGATGGACTCGTGCAGAGGCACTTGCTCGCCCTCGCTGTCAGTGAGCTTCGCGTTGAAGTAGAAGTAGCTGCACCAGAGTGACAGGTAGATGACCCCGCAGACAGTCAGTACGCTCACTCTCCTGTGGGAATCGGGAGACAACGTTTAGGAAAAATTCTGATGATGTTGTGGTCAGTTATAACTTCTGTAACTGACGGGTTATTTAAATTACATGTTAAATTATGAACATTATTATAGGTATTGCTGATATTTTTCATGTGATTAGGTTTTGTCATAATTGATCTCAAAAATCACTTACACTTTCAAACTGCAGATCGAACTCTAGCAAACAGTTTGATTTCGCTTTCTCGTTTATGTAGGGAATGGGTGCGTAAGGTATTGGTCAAGTTCCAGATTTTTTCTTTAATTACAAACTACGGTCGTGGAAGCGTATAGTTTGGGCAAACTTTGGGCAAACGACAACATCCTTTGGTTGCTGGAAGGAATACAGTCTATCACGCACATATGAGTACGACTCAGCGCAAATTAGCCCAAGACATATATTCGAGAGAACAGAAAGAAAGAAAAAAAAATGTTTCTTTTTTCTATATGTATCTGAAGCCTCACTAAAGTAGGAAAAGGGAAAACTGAAAGACGTGGCCAGCTTACCTGACAAAAGACTTTTTCTTCTTCGGAGTCCGTCGCCATTCCTTCGATTTGATGTCAAATGCGTACGCAGACGCGAAAGTCATCAATGAGAACGATATGGTGTCGTCGTCGAGGTAGTAGTAGAGCGGAAAGGTGGCGTACGCTGCGGCCAACGACCACCAGATGGTGCCTTGCTCGCGCCCGATGTTGCCCACCGTCCAAATCCCTGAGAAAACGAAACTTTATTTTAATTCACGTCTTTGACCACTAAGCACAAGCTTAAAAAAAATAGTAAAAAAAACGGGTGTAGCTGTATCTTATTGATACGGCCGATATTTAAGCGTGACTACGTTCAACTACCGCGTAGGCACGTAGGTCAACTACCGTACTGACCATACTTCACATGCAAGTTTTACACCTCTCTTTATTTGAGTTGTGTTTTCATTTTTAATTTACATGCTGAAGGACTATACAGATTGGGATGGAAGTGTCATCTTGCGATATATATATTTTATTTTGCATTAGTCTAATGACGAGTGCTAAAAACGCCAACCTCTCTAACGCCTCCAATATTTAGTTTATCGAAAATCAAAAAAAGATACTTCTAGAGAATTGTCTGAACTATTGAATGATAATAAATCGCATTCTGTCCTTTGTTTTCTGTAGGCTGTAGGGCTTGTTACACATTTGCCATTTTGCGTATTTTAACATTGGTCTTATGGAGAGCATTAAAAATGCCAACCCCTCTAACGCCTCCAATATTTAGTTTATCGAAAATCAAAAAAGGTAGGGGAGACTGGGGCTAGTTGTTACAGGGGCAAGTTGTTACAATCGACTTTAAAAAAAGGGATTTGAAATATCGCGGTGTCATTGATATCAGTGTTAGCTATTAGGTCGCTCGTCAGTCTGAAACTGCAAAACTAGTCCGAAGAGCCGAAGTACGGAAATAATTGGAGATAAAACGATTTTGACACCACGAGGCAAGATATAATTTTTTTTTTCCTTCCCAGCTGTTTAATTTTAATGCAATCCTCAAATGAGTTGTGTTACCTGTTAGCCCCACATTTTCTTGTAATGCCAATAGTTATTTCCGGGCTGATATTCAAATTGGTCGTGAAATAATAGCACTAATGTAATTGAAGTGCTACTGGGGCTAGTTGTTACTGTTCATTTTTTGTGTGGGTCTGGATATGATGTGAGATTATGGGACACTGCCTTTTATATTTTACGCTGGATTTATTTTTTGGGTTTCATATTCCGTTTGTACAAAATATAATATGATTGCCATTTTGGAGAGCAAATCCGTACATGCCTCCCTATATAATGCGCTTTAAGACGTAGTCACGTCAAAAAATATTTTGGCTTCTAATGGCCAACCACAACTGTTTGGAGATTATGGGCAGATTAAAGTTAGCTTACTATTGAACCTCTCGACAGCAAGGATTTGTGGAGGAATCCTATAATTCAAGTTTAACCATCCTTCGGAGGGGACATTTAGCCAATTCCCCTGGTGGACTTCAAAAGGAGCAGGCTACATACTACGATCAGGTTTCCCTTCTCATCAGGCACTCATTCTCCTTTGACTCCTCCCTCCGAAACTTTTTCATTAAATCTACACCATCGAAAAGTACTTCTCCCTAAGCAAATTATAAATCAGTGCATTGTTAATCACATCACCACGTCATCACGATCAGCATCATTATTGTATTGTTCTTGGTTTTAAAATATTAGCATTTCTGTTTTTTAACTATACTAAAGCTACTGTTGTAGCTACTACGACGTTTGTTCACACATTTACCAAGTCACGAACAAAAAATTAAACAAAAATAAACACAACAGTACGTCATTAAATTCAACAAATCAATCAATTCACAATAAGCTTTTTCTGAATTTGGAGTTAAAGTAATTTTAATATAGTTTACCTATGAAAATCTTTACACTCTCTGTAAGGAGAGCTTAGATCTCATACTCCCCCCCCCCCCCCCCTAATATCGTGATTCCATACTCTCATCTTCTAGTTATTGTACTTATACAGAAGTGAAAGTTAAGCAACACTACGCTGAGTCTAGTATCAGATGGGTGACCGTACTACCGGTGTCGGTTAACTTATCTTTTATGCAACAGCTCAAGTGTACTAGAGATTCATGTACGTGATATTGTGGTCTGCACCTCTGCCAGTCAAGGCTAGATAAAGTTCTACAACACCAAATACCTGAAGTTACTTGGCCGGGACTAAAGTTACCCATGGGAAGTGCGTTGTCAAACAAAACTCACCGAGAGCACACGCCAGGGGCACGAACACGTTGAGAAATCTCCAGTCGATGCCCATCACCTCATCCTGAGGGATGGCCATCTGAACCACCGAACTCCAGATGTACGAGATAACGACCATGCCGCAGAATCTGGTCGACGTGAACGGAGGCTGGAAATATTTCAATACTAAGTTGACAGCACATTTTGCATTACCTATCAGCTAAACATATTATTTAACTCATGTCTTACAGTTATGAAAAATGTATAGAGAAACAATTCCGAAACAATCTGGACTCTGAGTAGGCAGTTCTGCATTTATTTAGTACGGGCAATTGGCTCAAGTAGAACAACAGCTGATTTGGTACAATGACCTAATAAGCGAGATGACAGTTATAAAACGTCTAGTTGTATTGTATGAATCTACTCATATGAACGGTTCATCTTACCTTTTCATTCTTGCGCAAAGTCTCCACATGTTTCTTGATGAACTTCTCGTCCTCATTAGCGTCGGCCACATAATCAGGAATATGAAACAAGTCTCTGATCCATCCACATCCTGCATAACCTCCTAATGTGCACCACCAAAGAAACGCTTGCGAGTCCCTGCCCAGGTAGAGATGATGTAACCCAAACACACCGCCAACTAACCACAACAAATAAGTCATGAACATGCTCTTCTGAGCCATTTTAAATCGAATTAAAACACACTTTTTGATAGTTAGCAATGATAAAACGCCAGCTCGGCACAATGCTGCTCGCGTAGCAACTGTGTGTACGAAGTCAGTCTACGTCGGTCTACTGCTAACAACACAAGTACGAAGACACGTCGTTGGTTAGTCGCCGCGTGACGTCACATGAATACAGGTAACGGTATCTGCTTTCAACTAAGTTCTTGTTACCTGGGTAAGAATAGGACGACGCTAAAGCAGGTGCCAGTAACACAGTGGGTGCTAAGCCACTGGCAGTAGCATTTACTTGCGAGGTAGCAATTTATTATTTTATTTTATTTTAACCTAAGCGTAGTGCTTTAGTTCTGTTTTATCCTATTTCTAGATCCAGAGTTATCTAGTTTTAGGGTAACCTAGTTTAGGTTATGATTCAGTGCGTAAAGAAAGCCATGGAAATAAATGATGATGAAATCACTGGATTCCCCATGTGTGAATTGCACAAAACAAGTTTATTTAATTAAATATGTCTCATGGTTTTAATTAAGTTTAATTTTTCTTGTGCTATCCATTGGCCTACTAGATCTCGGATTTGAAGTCTTGCCGCTGTCAGTTCATTCGAGTCGGTGACACTGGCAGTTCCCATGTCTGTCACGTGCGATGCTCCTAGCAAGAAATCACAACTGATGTCTCACTGCTTCTGTGAGCTGAGCTAGACAACCGGTGGTACATAATAGTCGTGCGGGAAGAGGACATTTAGTTGAGAACCCGACAATAAAATTTTAATTGTTTAAAATCTATATTGCTAGTGGGTGAAACAAGACCCTCTCGCAAAATGCGACTAGTATTTGTACTTCTTAATTAGTAAACAACCTTCGATGAGGAGGACTGTGGCGGTGGGCGAGAGGTCCTGGAGGATACCCAGCAGCCGCCAAGGATCCAAAGACCCGTGGACGAACACCGCGTTGGTCACGCTAGGATTTGCAGCCCCGTACATTAGGTTGGTTGCTGACACAGGAGATTCAACGAAGTCCATTTCGAAGCTAAAATTATCATCACACAAAAGATTCGTAAACATTAAATTCACAATGCAAAGTGTGATTTTTTTTGGCGATTATACTTAGCCAAAAATTTTCCCCAATCTTCCACGTACTTAAAAATATTTTTTGAACATTTTGGATAATCGAGAAAAACTTTTAAAAAATGTATGAGAATTACAAAATCAACGTCAGCAAATAATTATGAGGATGATATCTATGGTAAGTCCCAAAAACTCAGGTGCATTGAGTTTTCAAGTTTAATGCCATCAACATTAGGTGATATTTTCTAAATTTTTAAGCCTCTAATCTACAAGTAAAAAGTACATTCTCAAATGTTAATCGTTTCTGAGGTCCTTTTCTGGTAATTTTTCTCTGGGCAGTAATTTATCACATCCGCATTTGTGGATTTGAGAATCCGGCCAAAATATCTAGCTGCTCAAGTGCAGAAAACCACACAGCTTTTGTCATTTACCTGGGTGAAAAATAATCCGTGCACATCTGAATAAACACCTCTATAGGGAAAGCGTCACCAAACGGCTGGTCAACGGCGTTACTCGTGTGAAAATCCCCGAAATGGGCACACGACTGGTGCATGAAGATTCTGTTAGGCACGGCAGGACCTCCCCAGGAGGTGTTCTGGTTGAGTCCTAGGTACGCGCTGTAGGTCACCTACAAACATCCTGCTGGGTTGAAGATGGTGGTGATGAACTCTGCCAGGCGGGCTAGGGGGTCGCTCCATAGACGGGGTTGGTGGTCAAGGCGTAGTTGTTTTGGACGTCGCCAAGGGAGTGGGCGCCTTGGACGATAGAAGAGAAAATCTCGGAGAACACCAGAAAGAAAAGGTAGACATCCATCTGGTTGCTGCTATCGACAGGGTTACAGAGACTGGAATAGAATTAATAGGTTTTGAATCAAACGTTATGTCTTTCATTGAACCTTCCGTTGTAAAGTGAAGGAGCCTAATTAGATAGTCATCTCCAAATATCGTTCATCTCTCAATTCTTTTAAGGGGTCTTTACATCTTGAAATTTTTTTTGTGGACTTGGGTTCACAATGAAAGTCCTAACCCGTGAAAAAAAGTATGTCTAGCAGTCACTGAAATGAACAAAAAATGAAAAAAAAAAATAACAATCAGAGCGCACAGCACTTCCACCGACCCGATATTAGCACTGGAATTTTCTCAAAACCTTGGTTAACTTGCTGCTGTTTCTGAACGAAATTTCTGATCCAAAGTAAACGTTTGTTTGATAAAAATAATCGATTGTGCATAAATACATTTCACTTTACTTGAAAAGTTCTGCCACCTCCTGACCGCCAGTGTCACTCCCGTAAAGAAGGTTCTTGGCTGCAGCGACAGCTTCCTTCATATCGCCGTAACAGGCCTCATCAGCCACAGCCATCACTCTTCCCACCTCGTCCAGGTATTCTGAGGAACAACATAATGCCTTGACATAATACGCCTTGACAATGACGTCAAATGTGTATGATTTTTTTTAACTTGTTTTCCTTACCTAAGAAATCTAATTGCGCCGTGAATGGTGCACTTGAGGCTACAACGCCGTCGATAAGCTCTGGATACTTTTGTTGAGCCCACGCTGCCAAAGTGCCGTCAAAGAAACCTCCGAAGACGACTACTTTGGCGGCCGGGTGACTTATCTTGATTGAGGATATGAGATAGGCGAGGTCACCGATACTTTGTTCAGGGGTCGCGTAGACTAGGGCATCCACGCTTGTGTCTCTGTGCTTTAAATAATTTACATTTTTCAACAATAGTGGTTGTTTGTTTTACTATGAACGCGACATTTCTTTTCATAACCAACATATGAAATTCTGGAATCGAGATCGAAGGGTTCACGATTTGGTCAATTATTATATATTATAATTTTTCCTACGAATTTGTGTAACTGAAAGAACTTTCTTGGTAGCAAAATACTACTGAAAAACACCAGACATCATTAGACCTGAGCTACAGAGCTTTTATTAACAACAGTGTTTTGTTAAACATCAGAAATCAATTATATTTACCCAGCTATGTATATGCGAGTATATGTGTATACTCTTGTTACTCACGGAGTCGGGATGCTTTGGCCGTGAAATCTTTGTTCTAGAGTGAACGCCTTCGCTTTGAAGAACAGGGCGAGCTCCATCATTTTCCCTCCAAGCAGCCAGTCGAGACTACCAGGGCCCTCGGTGCCCATCATTATGAAGATGGGTCCTCCTGGTGCGTACAGCTGATCGTTGATGAAGTATCGCTGGGGGATGAAATGGCGACTTATTTAATTGTAAGATATTCACAGAAGGCATAGAATTGGTCCAAACGGGTTAATTTTCTAGCCTGTGGTCACCGATCCAGTCTTTTCACGCCTGACGCGTATGCAATTGGCGCTGCGTCAATAACAACCGGATAGTTTTTTCAGCGACGCTGATTTCGTCCCATCTAACTTAGTTGAATTTTTGGTTATAACAATTAATTATCTTGTAAAAGCAAACCACGTAGTATCGAGTCTTCGCAGCAGACACTGCGAAGTTTACTGTGTTTTTTCTGAACCACAAAATAAAATGTACTGTGATACATGAAGTAGATTTGAAATTTGGAGGAAAATATGCTTTAAAATTCCTTATTTTGGAAATACTAAACGTCTTTTGCATCATGTGAACAATAATAATTTGAAACAACAAAGAATAGGACTTGCCTGCTGTCATGTTCTAGTCTCTGCGATGTCCAAGTGGTCCAGTCTTTCTTGGTTGATGGAGGTGAGAAGAGCTTTCAAGCCAGAGAGGGCATCTGGGGTTCTAATCACAGGACGTTTTGAGAAGGGAAAGCCACCCTCAGCATGTCGGCAAGATGCTAGCCCGACTAACAATGTCAAAAACGTAAATAACCTTTCAGCCATCTTTGCTGATAGAGAAGTGTATCGAACCGATTACGGATCTGACAGGCCTGGGCTACATGTGCATGGTAACGTAAATATGATCTTATCATGCTTGAATATTATCAATACATATCTTATAGTTATAAATTACGGTATTCTCGATAAAAATAACTTATGAATATTGTGTTTTTACTTTAAAATCTTGCGATGACAACAAATACTTTCGCAGCGACAAGTAATTTTTTTTTTTTTATTATTTCATATGCAAGTTACCAGAGGCAACAAAACAACAAATGGCTGAAACTCATTTGTTGACGACCATCAAGGCCTGAAAACAAACTTCAGCTTATAATCTACAATTATGCATTACTTTGTAATTAGGAATGCCAAAATTAAAACACGAGGGTCTACTTTACATATCTAAATGCGAGTAGTAATTACGAAATCCACTGTCCAAAGAGGTCTCGAATTTGTATCCTCGCTGCTTTGAGTTCGTTAGAATCACTCACTGACGCCGTCCCTATGTCGGTAATATGTGATGTGCCTACAAGAAACAGATTTGCTTATCATTTTCTTAGCAACAGTAGCATTATTCAAGCAGCAACACGGTGTTAGTATACCGTCAAACACGATCGCCGTCGCCGAAAGATTTTCCACCACACCCAAAACTCTCCAAGGGTCAAGCGACCCTTGGACGAACACTGTATTCGTTACGTCTGCTGGCAGACCACCGAACTTCGTGTTCATCGCATCGACGGCGTTTTGGATGAACGTAGCGTCGTAACTAAAAATAACACACACATAAACATGGACACCAAACATGAAGGTTATATTTTTATGAATTTCGTGACCTGTGTACCTTGGGGAATAGACATCGGCGCAAAACTTCTCAAATCCTTCTATTGAGAAAGCATCGCCAAAGGGCTGGTCTTCCGAGTCCGACGTTGAGAATTCACCAAAGAAGCTGCCGGATGTTCCCACGAAGTATTCTATCCAAATGGTAGCAACACGTATCTAGCCTCCGTGCATCCAGGGGGATGAAACATTGACGTTCTTAGCTCCACTAAGCGGTCAAGTGGTGTTGCCCAGTACAGGGGGTTGGTCATCAGATTTCAGGTGTCTTGGACAACTGCGAAGGAGTGCGCTGTTTCGACGGCAAGCACAGAAGCGTCTGGGAGAATTCAGAAGATGTTGACGATGTCCAAGAGGTTGCTGGAGACGAGAGGCGCGCAAAGACTGATACAAAAAGAAAGTGTTACTATCAAGGAAAGCTTGTGCTCCAAAATAAATTTCATATCCAAATCGGTTAAATCGATGTTCACCGCATGTAATTGTATACTGTGTTTAATACAAGAAATTGAAAATGTTGTCATAAGGTAAATAGGGTGAATGGCCCTACTTACTCGAACAGATCGGCCACCGTTTCACCACCGGTTAAACTTCCGAACAAGATGTCATCCACTGCAGTAATTGCTTCCTTGAAATCAGTCACGCACGTATCATCTGCCAATTTCATCACGCGGGAAACTTCTTCCATAAATTATATAAAAAAACTCGTGAGCTCGACGCAACTGCCCCGTCGATGAGGTTCGGAAACTGTTTTTTGGTCCATGCCACGTAGTTGCCCCCGTAGGAGGCGCCTACTGCGATGACCTTGGCGCTAGGGTGGGCGCTTTTGATCGTTTCTATAAAGTTTGCGAAATCACCCACGTTTTGTTCGGGTGATGCGTAACGGAGATTTTCAACGCTCGTGTTTCTGGAAATTCAAATACAGTTAAAGAAAGTTTCATATAAAATGGGTTCCAAGTTATGGATATGGTAAATAAATCTCTGACTTACTGTGTCGGTCTTCTCTGACCGTAGAATCTTTCTTCAAGAAAGAACGCTTTGGCTTTGTACAAGAGAGCCAGCGCCATCATCTGACCGCCTCGTAGAAAATCAGGGTTAGCAGCCCCTTCGAGCGACATCATCACGAAAATGGGCCCACCGATCGCGTAGAACTGCTTGTTGATGAAATATCTCTGACAATTTTTTTTGTACATCAGTGGAGGGTTCTATTAGAAAATTGAAGCCAACGTTTTACTTCTATGGTGTAAATCTACCTGCTTCCATGTCCTCGTTTCTGTTGTATTGGCATGATCTTAGTTTCTGTTCGATGGTCCTGGAAACGGGGACCCTTGCACCCAGCAGGGCACTTGGGGTATTCGCTAACTTTGGTTTTCGCGCAAAGGGCAAATCACCCTTGACAGCCAGGTTACTTGCCAGTCCAGCAAAAATGACAGAGAGTGCGTTGATCTTCATTGCCGAGCTGTAACTACAAACTGTCTAAATAATGGATGGGTAGATTCATATTCGACTGTTGTCATGATTTCATTCGCCTAACAAGATACCTCTGATGATGGATAACTGATGTGACATGAAGAGTGTCCTAGATATTGACAGGTGTGCTGGCTATTCCGAATTCTATGTCCGAAACATTTTAGTTAAAGATAAGCGGACTCGGCACGAGTTTCATGGGTTTTAGAATTTTGATGCAGATACAAAATTATCGCTAGGTTTTATTGCAGTTTCATAGCTATGCGAAAACCAAGGATAAATAATGTAAATCTTATACAATATGACCCCTTAAAGGTATCTGAGAGCAAAGATGAAAGGAGTAAGGAGTAATACAAGAGTTTGCTATTTAATAATTAAAAAAAAAAAATCACTTTATTAGGCGATTTCGATCTGATTTAAGAAATCCATTCTCCGACGAGCTCTCTGATCTTAGCTCTTGCTTCTTTCAGGTTGTCTGAGTCGATGGCATTCGACGTCTCCATGTCGGTGATATGTGACGTACCTGCGAAAATATAGCACCACATAAATCTTGAACATGCATTGAGATTTTCTGTCTAAATTACAGTTGTACCATTACACCCAAAGTGTCTATGCACCTTCTAATGCATAGCTAAAGTTACGCATACCGTCAATTACGATCGCCGTCGTCGTCTCCGAAAGATTTTCCACCACACCCAAGACTCTCCAAGGGTCAAGCGATCCTTGGACGAACACTGTGTTCGTTACATCTGGTTTCAGACCACCGAACTCCGCGTTCGTCGCATCGACGGCGTTTTGGATAAACACGGCATCGTAGCTGGAAAGAGCGATGCAATTTTTACTGAAAGGGTTGGATTTTTAAATCAATGTAAAGATACGAAAAAAAGAAGCTAAATTAAGTGTCTTGTACTTTTAGTTTTCCCTCCAAAGTAGTAAAATATTTGTAAGTAAAATAAAATAAATAAAGTCTCCTGATGAGTTGCACCATATCAAATCATCTGATAAGTTTAGACCTAATTATGCCTTCAAAGAATGCACTACCTAAAAGTTTAATTTTCATCGCATGGAAAATCATCGCTTGGAATAAAACGCTCACCTTGGTGAATAGTAGTCGGCGCAGATCTGCTCAAAGATCCCAACCGGAAACGTGCTCCCAAACGGCTGGTTTCCAGACTCCGACGTCTGGAAGTCTCCGTAGAAAGCGCACGTCGTGTAGAGATAGTTACGCCTCTCGACTACCGGACTGTTCCAGGAGGTGTTGGTGAAGTACGGAAGAAGCGGCTCGTAGCGCATATCCAGGCATTGTGTGGGATGGTAGATGGTGATTACCAACTGAATCAATCGGTCCACAGGAGTAGCGCCGAACAGCGAGTTTGTTATCAAGTTGCAGTATGACTGAACGGTGGCCAGGGAGCTGGTTGTTTGCACGATCGAGGCGTAGATGTTGGCGAAGAGGAGGAAGAAGTTTGAAACGTCCATGGGGTTGTCAGCGTCCAGCGGATCGCACAAGCTGTCGAGGAAACCAATGTTGAATGAGACGTTAATTCAAATTGTGGAGTGAAAATAAGTAATAATTATTGAGTTTATAAGTATAGTTGGAGGGTTAGTGTTAATTTTAAACTTTCTGCTGAAAAAACGAACCGGCAACACGTGGTAACAGTGGGATAAATTAAGCGTAAACTAGTCTCAAACGCCTGAACTTTGCGAGAAATAGTGAAAAGAAATGTCTTAGCACTCGAAATGACGGCGACTCCACCTAGGAGTATCTTCTATTTTTCATTGGTAACGTAATTGGTGGCCATTTTTCGCGAAGACAGTTAAACTTTGGCGCTATGGTAATGCGGTAATATTGAGAAACAAAGTTAGAATTCGGGTCAATATCTAAAAAGACACTACTCACTCGAACATCTCCGCCACTGTGGTACCACCAGTTGCACTCCCAAACAGAATGTCTTCGAGTGTCGCCGTTGCGTTCTTCATATCCGTTACACACTCCTCGCATGAAAGTGCCATCACACGGGCCACCTCTTCAAAGTACTCTGCGAAGCAACATGACCAGTTACCTGGTTGTCAAGGTAGAAATAAAGTATTTAGATCCCTTTGAGAGATTTGGAATTACCCCAGAAACAGCTTGTGATGGTTATGTGAAAATGTATAGCACCAGTTTAGCAGCTGATTTTTGTATGACAAGTCAACCAAAATTTTCCACCCTCACAATTGTCCACCCTCACCCTACGAACTTATTCTTAGATTCGTTGTAAAATAAGCCTGATCTTACCATCAAATCCAAAGACAGCTAAGAGAGACGCGCTCGACACAACTGCCCCGTCGATGAGGTCGGGGTATTGCTGTTTGGTCCAGGCCACGTTGCTTCCTCCGAACGAGCCCCCGAAAGCGATGACTTTAGCGCCGGGGTGGCTGATTTTGATTGCGCTGATGAAAGTCGCAAAATCGCCAACGTTTTGCGCAGGAGATGCGTACTGTAGGCTTTCAATGCTCGTGTCGCTGCAAAATTATCTCAGCATGATAACGGCGTAGAAAAACCAAAAACCTTGCAATAACCGTCTATCTTTCGAGATACGGAATGGAGGCAGGAGTTCTGTCCTGTGGCCGTTGAATTAGCATCCTATCCGAGAGTTGCTACGATCTCATTCGTACGAGTCACCTAGACCTCTTCCCCCTTGATGAGATCCCTTATCCCACTCTACGAAGCTGGAATCTTTGTTGCTCAGTTGGAAGTGCACCCGACCGGTATTTGGGAGGACCCGGATACATTTTTGTAGTCTGGCTACCCTTCCAAAATGGAAAAAGGTTTCATATTTTGACACAAAGTTAAACCTACGGTGTTGGCCTGCTCTGTCCGTAGAATCTTTCTTCGAGAAGGAACGCTTTGGCTTTGTACAAGAGAGCCAGCTCCATCATCTGACCGCCTCGTAGAAAATCAGGGTTAGCAGCTCCTTCGAGCGACATCATCACAAAAATGGGCCCACCGATCGCGTAGAACTGCTCGTTGATGAAGTACCTCTGAGGAATAGAATACAGATGGTAAATAAACACATTGCCAATGCCAAACACGAAAACCTAAAATATATTAAATAAATGCGTGTCCATTTAAAAACTTTTAAAAAAAATCAAAATAAAGTGACAATAAAATGTATTTTCGAAATATATGCAATAATAACCTTATTATTTACATTTTAAACTCTTTTAAAGTATGATAACGGTAAAATCATTCGCCAATACTTGCATTTTTACTAAAGGTAATGAAAACAAATTCTAATGACATTCGACCTAGGACCGTAAGGGGTTCAAACACGAACGCTTTAATGCCAGGACCTTAGAGAAAATAATACGGGTATTATTATAATATAATACGGGTACCCGTATTATTTTCTCTAAGCCAGGACGTTTCAATATTTTTTAGGTACCATCTCAGAAAATGTCCCGTTCTGTGACCGTGAATAAAGTATTTTATTAGGGAGGAAATTACGCATTGAAGAGTGAAGAACAAGGTATTATCACTATGATCATTGAGTTTATAGGTTTAGTCAGAGTACCAGCGTTAATGTTAAACACTCTGCAAAGCAAATGAGTCGGCACGTGTGTCGTGTGGTAACGATGGCGCTTGTGATCACAAATTCAAATGCGAGTAATTGTGAAAAATAACGAAACAAAATTTCTAAGCTCTTCAAACAATCCTTAATTCCCATTTTAGCCTACTCAATTTTTGTCGGTAAAATCGTCATTTGGCAAACATTTTTCGCGAAGACAGTTTAAAATCAGCGCTATGATAGTTCGCTGTTATCATTCAAAATTATATTACCAAATTACATACCAAATTATTTTCAGTGAAAACGATAAAGAAAATAACAATACAAAACAATGTATTTTAACCTTTTATACCTGTTGCCATGTTCTGCTGTCCGCTGTGTCCACATGATCCAGTCGTTGCTGAATCGTGACCGGCACAGGCTCCTTAGCATCTCGCAGCGGCGTTGGAGCAGCTATCGTCGGTCTCCTTAGAAATGGGGAGCCTCGGTCGACGTGCAAACTGCTCGCTAGCACCACGCAAAGAGCGAAGAAAGCAATTAGATCCTTAGCCATTAGAGATATTAGTTGCTTTCGTACTCTTGAACGAACATTACCTATCGATTTCTTATATAACTGGCTACTGAGTAACAAGGCAAAATGTTTTACGTCATGTATATGGTGATTGGAGCTCATCTGATAAGTAAAGTCCCTTTTTTTTCTGTTATCACTGGCAACGCCAGAGTGATCACAGAAGTTATCTTTGCAGGTGCGTTCATTGGTAGCAAATATCTAAATCAATTAATCTAAAATAACTTTTGATATAAAATAATCATCAATGGTCTGGTGATGATGTCTCAGGTTGGCATAATATTGACATGAAAACGCAAGAAAGCTTTGAAATTATACCACCGTTCACTTGACTTGGCTGGCGATGGCAAATTGATTGATTTGTGGGGTTTAACGACGCACTGTTTTGACAGCGGGCCCTGCGTCACTGGTCTTATGGCGTCGGTGAATGAGTGGATGATGATGAGGACGATGAGGTTGGGTAAACCGATTCTCTCCGCAGGTTAAATATAACGCAATAGTTATTTTAAATTAGTTTGCACTCTCAAGACATCTGCCCTTTCGGAGGGTACCCACTCGAATGGCACAGACGTGTTTACGGAATCTTATTTCGTCCGCAAACTCTGCAGTTCAGGAATTATGGCCCATGAATAAATAACGCTCACGAACGTCATCAAAGTTTAAGTGCACTTTGAAGTATGATAATTGGCGCAATGCAGCTGCGCACCCCGGGTGTTAATTTCACTTTCATCTGCAGCTAGCGATATAATTACCGCGTAGCTTGAAACCGATTCAGCTCTAGCGTGACACTAAGAACATCAGAAGTAGTTACCTTTTTCTAGAACGGCACGTGTCCGTTTTAACATCAAAGAATAATTCGTCTTACAAAACGCAAAGACAGCCAGCCTCTACGAGGGCAAATAAATAAATCTGTGGTCAAGGGTGTCTCGTCCAACGCCTGCATGCATGACGCGCGAGGTGAGGCGAAACGAAGTGCATTGCTCATTGTTGTGACGAGATGCAGTTTACTGCACCCACGTGCATCGCGGAACATGCCTTGGCGCGTGTTGGGCGCGCGCTAAACTGCACGCAACTGCATCGCACGCACACGTCACAATTGCATCCGTGTTTTGTGCGTAGACGTATTTGCGTTCGTATTGTCAAGGGTCAGGGAGGATTTTTGCTAATGTAATCATATTTTATAATATGGCTTTCAACACGAGGGCAAGAAACTTTTTTTATTCATAATTTATTTTTAAATAGACCAGAAACAATGTAAATGCTTTTTTAAAACTTACATGAGAGAGTTTTACCCCCAGATATAGTCAGAAAAGTTGGCAAAGACCGTGGTTGTTCTGAGTTTAATTTATCTGCTTCGTATATGGCGTTGGGTGCTATTTTTAAAGCTGCAAAAGCAGCTGCATTTGATGAGATTGCTTTAACCACAAATAGATGCAAGAGCTCGGCAGCGGCGTTAACGCATTTGGCTGCATTATAAACCGACGCCTGGTCAACTGCGCTCTAGGTATGGTATTTATATCACATTATGGCAATATCCACTGGGAAAAAGTCGGTGCCTGAAAAGGGTTACTATCAACGTTCATAACCGAGCTTTTTTGTACTTATCCTGGCGCTGTGGTCAACAATAAACGTTATTTTTAAACGCAAATGTGCTTAATAGCAATGTCACAACTATTTCAAAACACATGCTAGACAAACGCATGAGGGTAGATTTTGTCTCCTGGCTTTTAAAAATCAGCTTCACATATGTATTGACGAAGCATGTTCGTTGACTCTCTTGTACTACCGTGGATAACCTGCGTCTGTTAAAACTGACACCAAAAGACTGTCATCTTGGGCTTCTCTTAACCGCAGGTTGGTTTTGATTGTTTTCGAGGTGTATTTAGTGGTTCCGCTGTACCAAAATATATTTCATATCATCTCAAAACCCACGTACAGAATGCAGATCAGTGTGTATACCGTCTCCTGCATCGGTTGTCTTTTAAAAGTCTGTATCGAGTCCGGGGGCACTCTGACCAACGCGATGCTATCATCTTCGGATGCCGAGGAGACCACCGCAACCACTTGCCTCCAAGTTAGGCGCACACTGTTCAAGTCGACCTCATGTGACAGTCGCAAACCACAACGCGTTTTTTTTTTTTTTGTTATAGTTGGTTTCATTCGTGATAAAATGTCGTGGCCACGTGCTGTTGCCGCATGTTTAGAAGATTTTTACCCCTTTTTGCTCCTGGGGCGGCCTGGAACGGAATCCAACGGTGGTAAATCGCGACGGAAACCGGGATCGTTTTCAAAATGATGCACAAGTCTAAGCGGGATGTCGTTAGTACTACATGTGGTCGGATGAGGGGGCGTTATTCCTCATTTGGTTTGACCAAGAGGTCGTTCATGATTCAATATTTACTAGAGGATTGACGTTTTAAAATAAAAATCATTCCTGGTTATTACATTTTATTTTCATGTGAAAGAGACTCCACAAATGGGTAACATTGTTTTCATGTTTCCTTCTAAAATGAGAGCAAAGGTTAGTTGTGATTATAATACAATTGGATAGATTCTAAAAAATGTAATTACTCGCATCTCTAATCACTATACTTTTGCTATTGCTTGTATTTATATGCAAGTAAACTTACCTAAAAACAGTCCCTAAAATTATTGAAAAGGACCAGGATCGACCGATCAGTCTCAAGTGGGTATGCCTGCAACATTTTAAGAGGTCATTTTGATAGCCACCGGCACCTTGACCCTCAAGCTCGCCAAGCTGGGAATGGTTTCAAGTGCATTTTGGCGCTGACGATTCACGCACAGGCTGGTCTACCACTCAGCCTTGCTCTAAATTCAGATATTCCTTATCAAATTGTCAGTGTTATAGTACTAGGACCAGGTCAAAGGACAACATTTGGCAAAATATTATGATTTTGTTTGAATTACGTTTACTTAAACGTGCTTCTTTGCTCGTTTTCATCATTTTCCGCGACACCAAAAACGTGTCATAGAAAAAAAAATCAAGCGATACTCTCCAGATCCAAAGAGCACGCGTTGACTGCTAGTTAATAATTAGTTAGGGTTCTCTTTTCAATGTTTAATAATCACTTCCTCCGGCCGACAGGAGCAGGGAAGAGTCGGGGCAGGGCGGGCCGTGGTCGCTCCCGAACGTCCTAAAAGGGGACGCGCTGGAGTCGACATTAAACATCCGGCGCGGTGCTCAGCTAGAAGTCATCGACTGCCGCACAGCTGTCTTCTAACCTGGATAGGTCTCCTCCGGCTTCGTGAAACACCCCCGTATCTCAGTTGGGGTTTCCGATCGTTTTTATAGCGCTCCAGATCTATGTCAAAACAGAATTCCTTAAAGTCAAAAGCAGGGATTTGATTGCTTTCCATCTGCACAAACCTACTTTGTTGCGAGCTCAGTGTCATTGAACAACGATTTTTTTGTTTTATTTACCGCAAGTATGGTACAGCAAATTTAAAATGTTTCGTTGTCACTGGATTGACTGACGAACGAAATTGACTCATGGGTCTTTCAGCTTTGACACTACCGCGAACAGCCATAAGTATCAAAATCGAAGCCCAATTGCACTCTTGGCAAAAGCTATGTTAATTGGCACAATGGATCAAAAATTGTAATCCCTGAATGTCATAGGACCTAATAGTATGAAGGCTCAAATTATGTAGTAGCGTAATTAAGTGTATAGGTATATTCAGAGGGTCATTGTTAATATTAAACTTTCTGCTAAGCAAAAGTTCCGGCAACACGTGTTAACGATAGGTGCCACCCGATGGCGCGTGCGGCTGTCCTTTAAAAATGCAATCGAAACGACGGTGACTTCACCTGGTAGCATCCTCCATTGAAGCAATTTGGTGGTTATTTTTCGCGAAGACAGTCAAAACTAGCGTTATGGTATAATGCGTAACACTCGGCTGTACTGGCTATAGAAAGGCTAAGTTTAGTACTTACGGTCTTGAGAGAATACTACAGAAATTATCCTGTTAACATGGTAAAAAGTTACATTCGAAACACAACCCCAAAAGCACGACTTATCGCCAATTTGCCCACAATTTTGAGTACAGATTTTGTAAAATATACCAAGAAGAAAATATCACTCAAAATATTTGACCTGGTTTGAATTAATAGGTGCCCTTTCCGATCAGCATCTTTGCCAAAGTTGCACAATCGACTAGGATGAGACCTGCAAGCCCCGAAACGCGTGATTTGTTTGCATATAAGACGCATTTCAAAGTTTGAAGCCCATCTCCGTTTCATCGGACGCCACGTGTTCGATGGTAGCAGCAGCAGCAGCAGCAGCAGCAGGAACAGCCTCGAGGAACAATAATAAACACAGTGGTACGCCCCTGTAGGCCGCTATCGACGCCGTCTCCGGCACCGGCCCCGGCGTTTGATTAGAAAAAAACGTAGCTCTCTGGACTAGAGACCCTTGAATGCTGGATGCATCGAGAGGAAGAGGTACTTCCGGTTTACCCATGTGTTCCAGATTCCGATGTGTTGCTGTTCGAGGTCTTAAAATAATAATTAACAATCTTAATTAATGCAGAGATTCTTGACACTTTAGTATACGCACGCGAGTGTAACCTGTGTTTATGGCATAGTTTTTAATTGTGTGCGTGTTTGTACAGTATTTTACATGAATGTGTGTGGAATGTCAATTCACAACATTTTATACCAAAATAATGTTCTAAAATTTCTTCAGCCAAGTTTTAACAAAAATCGCAAATTAAAAATTATTTTTACCTTTGAATAGTGACCATCTTTTGGAAGAATGTTTTTTAAAAGGTTTGGATTTATCTCTCCAACGATCCAAGGGTGAAAAACCATTATTCTAGATACGTTCGCTAATTTTTGCGAAAATTTGCATTCAGGGAAAGTGGAGAAAAATGTTGTAATTGTGAAGAACACGACTACCACCAGTTGAGCCCTTGAGGATTTTTAGATTTTCGTGCAAAGTTGTTCTTGATTTCTGGTAATACGCAATAATACAATACGCAAATGAGTAAATATACGAATGTAAATAAAAAATATTACATTTTTGCTCGATTTGTGCTCGTTACGAATTCAGTGCATTCCCCTTTCTGCCCGATTGAACCCAGCATCCGTTTGTGTCGCCCGCCAGATGCAGGTAGGGAAGGTGTGGGCGGTATATGGGTGGGTCTGGGTGTCATGCGAGATGGATATACCTCCCCCCCCCCCCCCCCCCCCCCCCCCCCCCACAGCCACCCATCATGACGCGACGACTGCATGAGATAACATGGCGCACGTGGCTATTTCTGAACGTGCCAAGACGTGATGAACAAATTTAGGTGCCCCAATGTTGCGGATATCTTCGTTTGCTCTCGATAATTTCACAGTGGGAAATTTTAAGGAAATTTGTGTGGCTGCTATAACTTATATTGGGATTATAGTTATATTCAGAGGGCCTGTGTTAATGTTCAATTTTCTGCTGAGCTAACGAGCCGGCAACACGTGGTAACGGTAAAGTCACACCCGATGGCGCTTGCGGCCGTCCTTTTTAGCAAAACTTTACAATTAAATAATTATTACTGAAAATATCAATGTATGTACATCAATCGTCGAGGTTAGCATTAAATAAAACATAAAGTATTCAAATATTAGCACAAAATATTAGCATAAAGATTAAATGCGAGAAATAACGACATGAAATTTCTTAACACTCGAAACGACGGTGACTCCACCTATTGGTATTGTCCATTTTTGTTGGTAAAGTAGTCATTTGACGGTTTTTTTTCGCGAAGGCAGTTGAACATTAGCGGTAGTGCGCCTGTACATTTAGTACAAATTGTCCTTGAAGTGTAACAAAAGATAAGGTTGTAGGGCGAAGGAACGGTAGACACAAAGGTAGATAAGTAGCAATCACAACCATTTTTCTAACAACCATAGAAGTCTTTCGGTAAAGTTTTTCAATGCTCCAGATTCCATAAAATGTTTGAATCTACTGGTTTTTATTGCAACGACATGTTTAAAAAAAATCCAACGAGCAACGTCCAAATTCAGCACAAAAGTAGAAATAGACAGACACAGCTGCTTTTACCAATATCAACGGAAATACCAACTTTGATCTCCATTTTTATCATTTCCATTTCTATTCAAGGTGAAGATACAGCGCCAACATTGCGTACACACTTGAAAGCCATCTATTTCTTTTCAAGCTACTCGTGGCATTGTCGCGAAAATCTTTGAGAGTCAATAAGTGCAAGTCAATAAATGCATCTTTTATGGGGTGGTTTCCCTCCGGTCTGCCCTTGATGGGGGGTGGTTCTAGTCTAGACTACAGCTGGAGATCACATGGGTCAGACGACACGCGACCAGCACGAGGAGCCCTTTAATTTCGGCGTGTTTGCACGTGTCTCTCACCCCTCATCCCCTCACCAATCTTATTATAGTATGCATCTTTGGTAGGCTTAAACCACTTCCTTATTTTCATACATGCAATGTTTTTCTTAGATCTTGAAACTCTCAAAACAGTGTCTACCCAGTTTTAGATCGAGGAACAATAAGGTGACGAAAGCTGTAAGAGCGATGATGTTTCGCACCCTTCGAGAAATTCACTTATTTTAAGACCGCTTAAGATATCTGAAAGAACCAACTTTTGTTTGTAATAAAAATTCGTGAATGACTGAAATATAAAACACACGTTTCTAAGATGTCCACTGCAATGTTATCGCACAAGAGAGGAAATAATAATAGACGACGAACTTAGAATAAGAAGTGAAGCTTGCAGCTGTTGGGCATACTTCATTCCTCAAGCAGTTCAGTACCTCTACTTTCTTGCAAACGTGCAGTCTTTTAACTTAAAGCTTTCTCCCCTTCACTAAAGCTAACCAAGACACGACACGTTAACGAGAGAAGATATTTTTACTCGAAAATCACACCCACTCTATTCAACGTCGTGGTTTTTGAAGAGCGGCTCGCTCACCGATCCTTGAAAGATGAAACACAATTTCATAATTTTCCATGCCAGACTTTAAAAGATTGTGCCCAGCCAAAATGCATAACAAGAAGTGTGAAAAATCGAAGATGTTATTTCCGAGGCGTTTTCTGATTTATGCCAAAACCCATAGTGACTCACGACCATGATGATTCAAACCTTCACGGAAATGAGAATTCGACCAATGATTCGGTGGACAAACACGACACCACTCGTTTCAATGTGACATGTGGCACATTAGTCACTAGGCAGCCTCCGTATAATCCACACTAAATCCCGAAAGGTACCACAAATTACAGAAAAAAAGTAAAAAAAATAAACACCTATATACATCACGACGTAGATTACAGAACAGCAATTCACCGTTGGCGTTCTGCCCTGGCATCATTCCACCAACCACCACCAAAAGTCTGGGGATAGCCACTTGCTGCCTCCTGTTTTCCACGCTTCTCCTAAGGGGTGTGAGGGGTCAGGGGGAAACGCTGCGTTTATCCCATTCCCTCCCGAGTCCCGAGACAGTCTCACAGGTCGGTGTCTTATACCAACGCCTTGAGATCTTCGGAGTTCGGGTCTGGCACGCGTCTTCGTGCTGCCAAGGTGGCACACGCCGCGACAGAAGCTGGCGAGACGTTCAGTTGAACGGGCGTCGCTTTCAAGGGTGCACTGGTCCATTCATGTGGGAGGCTGACTGCTAACGCGTCATCGGCAACCACTGAAGATGCCTCGAGCATTCCTGATCACCCACAGGAGATATAATACACCGGTGGAATACGAACGTAGAGGTGAGTGTGTTTCAGGAGTGTTTGTTCGCGAGGTTTACTAATTGTTATATTAGCACTTTTCTTATTACCTTGATTAAGCCGGAGTTGACTTGCAGTTTGTTTGTTATGAAGACAATTAGCATATACCATGTGTCGATATGTGTCGTGTCCACTCAATATTTGTGCGTAAAAGGAGTGTACCAGCAGTTTTTAACTTCTTTTACATAAGAAGTACTTAAAGATGATACTTTTTTCTTTTAGTATTTCGGATAATATTTCTCGAATTATCATATACATTTTAAGTTACCGACGATGGCTATCAAATCGGTTGGAAAGCTGCTCAAAGCAAGAGGCATCTCTGAAATTTTCAATTCTGTACCTAAAGTCCTCAACTAGTGATTGCCATACGCTCGAGATCATTGAAACGCAAGCTAATAATAACCACCGGCCGTTCAAATCCCGAAATAGCGTGTTTACTCTAAAGATTTAGTATGCAGAAGAGCGACGCGATTACATTTTTCAGTTGTTATAAATCTTTAACATAAAATCGCCATCGCTTACACTGAATTTCCATCACAAAATTTACGACCATCGTATGCCAATATCACGCTCGCAGATCGTCATTCGGTAAAAACCTCCGAATGGGAGCAGTTTATTTTTACCGAGGTTTTTCTCGGTGACGCATGTGCGACGAAGGTGATCACGGTGTCGCTTGCGTCGCGACGCCCGTCGTGCGCGTGGGCAAGCGCCCAAAAATCCGCGCCGACGTTTATTATTATGCCCCTGGCTTCTAGCATCCACTTGTTGCAACGGTGGCTACTGCTTGCTGGATGGCAAAATGCCGACACCCACCTTACGGCTACCGGGATGGTTCCACATGAGATTTAGGATACGTTCTGGACTTTGTTAGCGGTTAATGTATACAGTTGCATTGTATTGGGATATGGTTGAAATTTTTTCGATAGTTTAGAGTCTTACAACACGTTTGTTAAGGTTATTGTACCATTGGCCGGTTTGAAATCCAGCTACGAAACAGAGACCATGGCAAGCAAATTAGTGCATGTATTTTTTTTCATTTTGCATAACTTATTTATTGGTTTTCAGTGTGTTTTTTTTTGCTAGTAATATCAGATTGAATAGAGTTTAAAATCAAATCGATATGAACAGGTTGACTTCGAAGCGTTTTTACGTAGGGGGAAGAAACATGGTTGTAGCGATGAGTTTTAATTTCTCTTGCGTTAGATTTTTCGCGTTAATTTTCAACATGACATGGATTACCAAATTCATACACACGAGTGAATAATAATTTTTATATCTCATCTGTAAAAATGAGCTAAAAATGAAACGTACTCTTCTGTATTTCCACCAATTGAGCACGATTCTGAACGCTCATTCCCGTCTTTACAGAAAGCAGTCCCGAGCGTCGCGTTAGCGTCGCAGAACTCGATGACGAACGCTGCTCAGGCCAACTACCACCACCTTCGGAAGGACCAACGGACACGACCGACGCCAGCGACTCCTCCTCCGAATGTCCCGAAGAGCTCTACAACCTCACCCAACTTGCCGATGTCAGCCTAGCCGCTGCGGCCGGCCACCTATTCGGCCACCGAAGCCTGGCAATCGCCCCTCACATCAGAAAGTATCCATTCCTCAACAACCTTTACCACTACGATCGTTTTCACAAGAACTACTCGATAGACCATGAAGAAACTCCAACCGAATTAAAAGAAGATCTTTCCATACGAGACAAGTATTTTCGCGTTCATAATACAGAGGCACACCTCGGCTGTGAGCTGTTTGACGACCACGATGGGGAACTGAAGGAGGGCGCGATATCTTCAGGCGAGGTCCATGGATGTCCCGACTGTGGCAAGCAATACAGCACTTCAAGTAATTTGGCAAGACATCGACAGACACATCGTTCGTTGGGCGACAAGAAAGCGAGACGGTGTCCACACTGTGACAAGGTCTACGTGTCGATGCCGGCATTTTCCATGCATGTGCGCACGCACAATCAGGGGTGCAAATGCACGCACTGCGGGAAATGTTTTTCGAGACCGTGGTTGCTTCAAGGTCACATCCGCACGCACACAGGTAAGGTGTTTTCTATAGGTGTGTGACGTGGTAGCATGATCCGATAGGGCATGGTTACAACAATCCCTGAAAGGAACTGCCACCCAGGCGTTCACGCTAACGTAATTGAGAATTGGATCAATCTTATCCAAAATAATTGTTTTGAACAAAATGCAGAGATAGAGGTAAATACGAAGTTAACAGGTTGGTATGGAAATTGTAGAAACCCCAGACAGCTGCATAATTTTCTTATGTCCATGTATCAACTCATTCAGCAACATCGAATGCAGGAATTAATAACGTAACGACAGAGAATTAATTATGTAACGGCAGAAAATTTATAACGTAACGACAGATACGGTGCCCCAATAGGAGGCTAGTCAGCGCGTGCTTACATAAGTAACCTAAATACCCACATATCCATAGAAAAACTATACTGACCACTAATCTAAAACACCTTAACCTGTTCTATTTCCAGGCGAGAAGCCGTTCAAATGTTCGATATGCGCGAAAGCGTTTGCCGACAAGTCCAACCTCCGCGCTCACGTCCAGACGCACTCCAACACCAAGCCGCACATATGCAGTCGTTGCGGCAAGGCGTTCGCTCTCAAGTCTTACCTGTACAAACACGAGGAGTCGTCTTGCATGCGCGTCCACGGAGAGACGTCACCAGTTCCCGTCGGCGTCGGCGTCGGCGTATCTGTCATCACGTCGGTCATCCAGCCTAGAGCGATAGCCGTCTGAGCGAAAAGGTGCTCGGGAGGAGACGTCTACGTCGTGGTTCCACGTTAGGTATTATCCATCTGATATAACGATATTGACGTTTGTATTCCTTTATATTTTTGCATTATTCATGCGGTAAGGTACTTAGTTAGCGTTAGAGATGTTATCCTGGTGTGGTGTAACGGTTCTGTAAATGTGTGACCGTTACGGGGATGTCCGTATTTTTTTAAATTGAATTGTTGTCGGTTGCGATATTCGCCGGTTGGTATAACTGTCAACTATAGATTTTGTGAATAAACATTGGTAACTGATTACCGAAATGGAACTTTATGGGACCAGAAAAATGTTATCGAAGTTTTTATGGGCTTTTGGGCATTAAAATCAATATTATGCTAATAATTAAATCTGGAGTCGTTGATTAGAAGTTGCCTTTTAGTATCGGTGGCGTAACAGAATATGAGTGAATCACATTATTGTAATTCTGTAAAAAGTGTACAGTTACTACTTGAAATAGTTTTTAAAAGCCTTTCGAGTGCAGCTAAAAATATGGCTATGAGAACCAAAGTATAAATTAGAAAATATTATTTTTTGGCAGAAACCTTAAAATGTGTTAAAATAGTTATATTAGGAGAAAGTACAAGTAAAAATAGTGTTTCAGGTGTGTAAATGGTATAAAAATCCTTTTGTTGCTTTTTAAAACAAAACAAAAACATTTATAATATACCTACTAATATTAATTACCTACTTTGCTTTAGCTGATTGAACTTATTTATTATTTATATTTGTTTCGTTTTATTATTTAAGCTCTATTTATTTCTCTATTTATTTGTGGAATAACATGGACGAGTATCCCTAGTCACTCGTGTAAAATATTGTTTGTTTACAATAGAAAATCCTCTTTCTAATCGACGATAAAAAAATCTTGTGGCGATTTCAAATTTTCAAACTCCTTGGAACTCGCTAGTAGAACGACTGAAGGAAGTGTCCTATTGTAACTCTCAGTAACACTTCATATTTAATCATTGTCTACTAACCTTCGGCTAAGCGTGATTTTTTCTTTACCAATTCACTTTCGACACTTTCAGACTCGGAGAGTCTTGTGGAAAATCTCTTGTTTTGCTTTTAGTTTTTGTTTTCTAGTCAATCAGCGTAATTTAAGTTTACAGCCCGTGATTCTTATTTGTTTCCTGTAAATTTCTTTCAATAGAATATGTGTAATTTGTTTTAATTGATAGCTTGACAGTTAGTTTCCGAAATTCCTTGATATGAATTTGTGAATATGATTTAAATAAACGCTTTATTGTATGGGTGAGAAACAACACAAGAAACTAAAAAGTTATTGCACCTAACTGAACTTAAACTGTTTGATTTAAAGCCATTTAAGAAACATTAATTGCCAGTTGATTAAATTCTATGTTTGAACAAAAAAGTCATTCCTCAAATAAAAATAACGTGAGAAAAACTGATTTTATTTTCGTCCTTAATCCTCGCGCTAGCAAATAGCATGTGAAGCCGGCATAAAATAAACTCGCCGCTTATATAGCCGAGAAGCCGTGGCCGATTGCTCTAATCAATAACGCAAAAAGTTACGAAAAGTTCATAGCGGAAGTAGTTATTTCTGATTGAAAGATTTGCCAAATGAATTTGCAGTTAATTCAGTCTAAAAAAATCAATATCGTCTTACATGTTCTTACCTCGGTTTTAGCGAGACGGTCAACTTAACTCAAATGGAATATGTCTGTTCGACAAACTCGAAAAAAAAACATTGCAAATAAAACCAATTGACTATGTCGAGAAATACAAAGACTATCCTATGCGATGACTTGCACGGGAGTGGGGGAGGTCATCATTTATAGGAGGTCACCGCTTCTCCATTTTGAGTGCATACAGTTGTGAACTATCGTCCGGTCAACGTCTGCATTCAGCTTACGTTTCTAGCTGCTTGCAAGCATGGTGGAGTCATCTTTCGGGGTGACCACCCTTCTGTTGATCACGGGAGGGCTAGTGCATCTAGCCACCGGCCAAACATCAAAAGTAAGTAACTCCAAGATGTCTTTCAGTTTATTTTTGTGCCGCATTGTAGATGGGACGGTTTTTTTTTTTTGGTGTTTACGAAAATGAGGCCAAAATATTTAGACGTTAGACTAGTCGATATTCACAAATAGTATATTACGATAAGGTTACATTGAACGATGCGATACGTGCCGAATTCGCATGATTTTATTTTGCGGAACCATGATAGTAACAGGATGGGGTTATTTGAAATATCCAGTTCCGGAGTCCTTGACTTTCACGTGGTTTCAATCACTTCTGTTCAGACGAATCAAAATATTTGATTCTACCTGACAATTAAAACTGTAAAAAAGTATATTTTATCTCTGGTGAGCATTGTACGCTCTGTGTTCAAAGAAATTAATCAAAATCTGCTGGAAATCATATTCAATTAATCTTTTCACAGCACGTGATCTTACGCCACTCGAACCCCTTCGAGGCTACATTCGACGCGACGAGGAAGCCATTAATAGTGAAACCACCTTCCAACGCTGGCATACCAAAAACTCGAACATTCTACGATTACAAAACGGTTAGAACAAATGAAATACTCCTTTCTCGGTGTGCCGAAATCTTTATGTGTGCCAATGACATGGAATTAAGCTTGATATTATCTCTATTAATCCACGCTCGCTTCATTTGACGAGTACAAACATCAGCGTTGTCTCGTCCAGGCAGTAATGCAATGTTGTGGTCCTAGTACAACATCATTTCCCAATGCATTACAGAGAACGTAACGCGATGCGCACATTTTTTACCAGCTTTTTTTTTTAGAAAATAATCGCCTACAAAGATCTTGCGAGTTCTGTGTGCTATCTAGAGCGTATGAAGGACACCCACGGAGGGCCCACACAACAGTTACAAAAACTTATGTCAAATGGAGGCAAGAAAGATGTATTGCGCACCTTATACGTGACTAACGTAAACCTCAACAAACACCAAGTAAGTTATGGCATCCGTGAGTTTTTTTTTATGTAGATATCAATTAGTTATTGATCCGCACTTATCATTTTAAACCTGGGTTTAGCGTAAAGTCTGGGTCACTGTGGAAACCCTTTGGTCAAAATTGACTTCACGTTCTTGAGGGGCTAACACACTTGCTGCACAATATTTCTTTTTCTTTTTCAACAATTACCGTCGTTTCACAAAAATTTCCAACTATTGCTCTACCGATAGGAGATATAGCTACTAAATTTTACAATAACAATAACAACAGCAACTATTTTCAAGGTGTGGCGGATAGCAGGATCAAAAATCGCAAGATTCTGTCGCGGCTTCGCAGCTTCGCTCCTGCAAAACATAAAACCCCAGTACATGATACCGGAAGTGCCAGCAGTCTCCTCGATCGACAACGAACTACCCGATGACACGCCGGATATGATCGAACATCAAATCGGGAGTATGCTCTTTGAGAAGCGACCTGCCAGGTCGAAACGCCAGGTCAACAGTCCGACGAGAGGGCGGAGGTACCAGGGTCAGACACAGTCGCAGTACTTGAACTTTCAGAATGGTGGCAAAGAAGGCAAAGCCGAAGCGGAATCGAATGCGCAGTCGTCGAGAGCAGTTGTCAGTAAGTGATTACTTGGGTGTAACGACACACTTTTTGACCGCGGACCATGTGGCACTGGTCTAATGGCGTCGGTAAATGATTTTATGTTGATGATAATGAACCTTGCCTAGACTAGAAGGGAGGAAGAGAAATCCGGTAACGGCAAGTAGCCTACTCCTGTCGAAGAGCATCAAGGTGACCACAGGCTTAACGTGTCTTCCGAAGGACGGTACAACTCGAACAACAGGATTCCTCCACAAATACATGATGTCGCGAGGTTGGATGAGCAAGGAGAATGAAGTTGCTGTACTAACTTTCATCCCTCCAGCCTCTCTCCCGAACAGAACTGGTCATGTGAATGATGGCCATCAATCCAATACCTGACCCAGCACACTGTAGCTTAACTACGATGATATCATAAGAGCCGGTGTTTCCAACACGCCAAATCGTTTGGGTTGTCAGTAAAAAATAAGCGCATGAAGGAAGGCCAAGCACAATTCGACCACCAACTCTACCTACCCCAATAAACCTTATGTTCCCGAGGTGAACTTGTAAGAAATACGACTACCGCTCAGTGATCCGTTATCTGCTTTCTATGCCAATCTTCGTGAGTAAGGCAGCGTGTAAAAAAAAAGTCTCGAGCCTCAGACTCACATACAGAATAAAATATAAAATTTACCTTCAAATGTTTCTTTTACAGCTGGATCTAACGGTATGGGGTCGGCTCAGAGCCAATCAGGATCAGGAGGTGACTGCGACGGCTGTATCGGAGGTCAAGGACAAGGGTCACTGGTTCCTGATCCGTTGAAGTTATACGGTGGTGGTAGTGGCGGTGGTGTCAATAGTGGTGGTGGTGGAGTTGTTGGCCCTGGTCGACAAGTAGGTCCTGGTGGACAAACCGGATACCACCCGATCAATGGAATGGCACCGGTTGGAGGAGTGGGAGGTACTCATCATATTGGCGGACCTGGATATCCACCAGGAGGAGTGGGTGGTCCATGGCAGGTTGGCGGGACAGGATATTATCCAGGTGGAGTGGGAGGTCGCGGGTCAGTTGGCGGGCTAGGTGGGCAACCAGGACTAGGATTTGTGAGCCAGCCAGGAAGAGGACCGAGTGGAAATATACCTGGCCCTCAGGAGCAACGCTTGCACCAAGTACCTCAAGGTGGATTCGGCAGCGATCCAGGCCATACGCCAGGAGGATCCCAACAAACAGGAGACCAGCGACTCAACGGTGCGCCCAATGGAGGAGTGGGAAGTCCTTACGGCCAGGGACAAAATGGACAATTCACAGGAGCAGGACAAGGTCATGGAACTTCACCAGGAGGTGGCCAACAATGGCAACCTTACGGGCCAGGGCAAGGAATAGCGCCAGTTGGAGGGAGAACAGGAAGCGGTTCAGGGGGCGTACAAGGACTAGGTCCTGGACAGACCTCGGGACGCCCAGGAGGTCCTCTGTGGACCTCCGTCGAAGAACACGTAACTCTTCCAGGAGGTCACGGGAGACAGCAGCAGTTCGTTCCAGGGGTTACGACACTAGGGGGCTCGGGACCATCAGGGCATCTGCTGCCTGGAAACGGCCAAGGATACGTGACTTATCCTAATGGCGTAGGGGGAACAGGTTCAGGCGGCCAATCACCAGGATCTGGGCTAATAATTCCAGGAGGTGCTGGACAAGTAGCTGGATCAGGATGCACAATAACAATTGGACAAGGATGTGCTCCAGGAGTCTACAGATTTAATGGAATTGGAGGTCAGTTAGGAGTGGGTCAACAAGCAGGCGTAGGTCAACAACCCGGAGGTCAACAACCTGGAGGATATAATTTACCCGGAGGTCAACAACCCGGAGGATATAATTTACCCGGGGGTCAACTACCCGGGGGTCAACAACCCGGAGGACATAATTTACCCGGGGGTCAGCAACCTGGAGGTCAACAACCCGGAGGATATTATTTACCCGGGGGTCAACAACCCGGAGGTTATAATTTACCCGGGGGTCAACAACCCGGGGGTCAACAACCTGGGGGTCAACAACCCGGAGGTCAACAACCCGGAGGATATTATTTACCCGGGGGTCAACAACCCGGAGGTCAACAACCCGGAGGATATAATTTACCCGGGGGTCAACAACCCGGGGGTCAACTACCCGGGGGTCAACAACCCGGAGGATATAATTTACCCGGGGGTCAACAACCCGGGGGTCAACTACCCGGAGGTCAACAACCCGGAGGATATAATTTACCCGGGGGTCAACAACCTGGGGGTCAACAACCTGGGGGTCAACAACCCGGGGGTCAACAACCCGGAGGATATTATTTACCCGGGGGTCAACAACCTGGGGGTCAACAACCCGGGGGTCAACTACCCGGAGGTTATAATTTACCCGGGGGTCAACAACCCGGGGGTCAACAACCCGGGGGTCAACAACCCGGGGGTCAACAACCCGGGGGTCAACAACCTGGGGGTCAACAACCCGGAGGATATTATTTACCTGGAGGTCAACAACCTGGGGGTCAACAACCCGGAGGATATTATTTACCTGGAGGTCAACAACCTGGGGGTCAACAACCCGGGGGTCAACAACCCGGGGGTCAACAACCTGGGGGTCAACAACCCGGAGGATATTATTTACCTGGAGGTCAACAACCTGGGGGTCAACAACCCGGGGGTCAACAACCCGGGGGTCAACAACCTGGGGGTCAACAACCCGGAGGATATTATTTACCTGGAGGTCAACAACCTGGAGGTCAACAACCTGGGGGTCAACAACCTGGGGGTCAACAACCCGGGGGTCAACAACCCGGGGGTCAACAACCTGGAGGTGGCAGTCAGCAGGCTCCCGGACAATACGTTGACATTCCTGGGGGTGGTGTCAGACCGTGGACACAATATCCAGGTGGGCAACAGCAGGGCTACGGGCGAGTGAACGGTGGCGCGGACGGTGCTGGCGGTGGAAAAGAGAGCGACTCGCAAGCACAGAGCTCAGTGATTCAGGATGACAACGCTCTCAAGGCCATCGCGTCTTCCCAGGGTCGCGTCGGCGGAGGTACAGCGCAAGCCCAGGTGAGGAAGGGTGAGGAAGTATTCGTATGGGAATTTTGTTGACAGAGCCCGAGTTATATCGACTTGAAACGATAGACTTTGGTACTGATGTTTGAGGTACACGGGCTTATTCGATAAGAAACTACGCAGAGAAGCAAGTAGGCTTGCTAGGCGTTTTTTGTGACAATAATTTGGCAGAGAGCGTTGTTGTTATGAGCTTTTCGCTAGATTGACTGATTTCTGCTTTAGCTGGAGAAATTAACGTTGTATAGATTAAAACTGAAAGAAAATAAATCACTGTTTATTGTGGTGGTGCATGCAATCAGATCTGTGCGTGGCTAAATTTGTACATAAACATTAATTACCCAATTTTAGTAATTATGATCCTAGGTTTTACAAACGACCCTTTAACTGACTCGTTTTGTCCAAAGGTGAGCGGTACCTACACAGGGTCGGGCTCATTTGATGCTCAGGCCAACACGGGAGACAACGATCGTGGAGCACAGACGCAGGTCACTGGCAACAAGGATGGCGCTACCAGCGCGGCTAGTGGACGGGGTGGCAGCGGACAGACGCAGACACAGATCAGTCTTGGTTCCGACACAGGGGCGCTGACCTCGGGGGCACAGAGCAGCGGGTGGAACCACGCGACCAACACCCAGGTCAACGCGGGCTCGCAGGTTCGTTTTTTATGGTTGTTTTGTGGTTTATGGTTGAGTGTTTTGACCACAGAGGATTGGGGGCAAAAGAGAAAGGGTTCCTGTTAATTTTAATTGAAACACTTTGGTACAATGAGAAGGTGGAAAAGATTTTTTCTTGTGTCTTGGACCTCATTAAGAAGAGCAAGATTAGTAGCCCATTAATAGGTATAGATGTATTATTTCAAAAACAGATTTTATACATGTTTCTGTGTAAAGAAAACATCAATTTTCTCAAAACTAGACATTCTTTCAGATTGATCAAAGCAGGGTAGGGTTGTTCTTAAAAGTAAATATAGATCGTTTCCTCTAGACATTAAATATGAGTCTATTGATGCAAATCTGCCCATGGTTTCTAGGGTGGAATGGCAGACGCGCAGGCCAAGGGACCCGGCAGTACAAACAGCCAAGCCCAAATCGGCTTCACGCCATACCAAAAGGAAACATCAAACCGAAACAACGGCCAGAAAGTTCCGTACCGCGGTGGCGGCACCGCAGCCGCTCAGAGCGGCACGTACAAGGGCCAGTCACAAACGCAAGTGCATGGCTCTTTCCTTCACGGTATCTCCTACACAGGTTCTTCCCAAGCCGGAGCTGGCAGCGAGGGGTACACGGGGAACGCACGTATCGAACCGTTTGCACCCATTGCCAGATTTGGTTTGATCCAAGACCCAAAGACCTTAGACAGCAAGAAGAATGCCAGTAACACGACCCCATTCCAGGCCAACCCAGACCAGGATGTAGGTAGCGGATTTCAGGGCCGAGTGAACGATGACAGAGACGATCTAGTCGAACCTGAGATTCCGGTAACAGAGATTCCAGTGTCGGCGGTGAAACCTTTGCCAAGCTACGTTCCTATGTCTAGCATCCAGAAAACCCAAAACGAACACCGCCAAGTGGAGACTGGAGAGACCAGACAGTTCGCTGGGAAAAGTCACGACGCTACCTCCGATGAAGATGGGAACGATGACGAGGAAGATTATGATGCCGATGAGGAATATCCCGACGAAACTGACCCAAAGAGCACTACTGGAAAAGCGTTCCAGCAGGGTAGTTTCGGGTTGAGCGGATCTCAGAATGGCAGACAGTCCAATTTGCTGCAGAACTCTTACGTTCCGAGTCACAGCAAATACGATGCATCAGGTTCGAATGCAGGAAGCCCCAGCCAGAGACAGCACGTACTACTAGGTGGAATGTCAGGTAAGGACGTGCAAATCGCTCAAGACTCGGACGTAGGCCAAAGGTACCTGGCTAACGGCGATGTTTTAGAGTCTGGCACAAGGATACCTGGCACTTCAGATTACACCATTCCAGCAGGATTTCGAGGGAGAGTCACATCTCTGTCAGGAAATCCAGGAGGAACGGTGGCTAAAGCACATTATCCTGGAACGCAATCACAGTCACAAACGGTTTCGCTCAAGCCAGGCTTCCAAGCGCATCACATGAGCATTCCCGTTGGAGGATCCTCTGAATCGAGGTCGAGGCCGGTGTACGCAAGCAAAGCAGGAACTAGAAGTGGGCCGGAAAGATCTTTCGTTGCGCGGCAAAACAACTTTAACTCCAACACACCGGTTTATCGGAATCGGGCGCACGTACGTAGTGGTAGTGAAGAAGAAGGTCTAAGACCCAATAGCTTTGTCTCGGTAACGAAAAGCGTGACAGGGGAATTGGATGACAACGGGAAAGAGGATGATCAGCGGAAGAAGTTCACGCACACATACTATACCAAGTCATCCACTTGTGGATACTTTACGTTCTCGTGCAACGTAGTCTTTGGGTCCAATGGAAGAACCAAGATTTGCAAGCCGAATCCTCCAACGAATCCGGATGGGTCGCCTTGTTTTGCTAGATAGATTAATTTGCAAGCCGCTAAGTAACTGCATAGTCCTTCAGCCTTCTCACTGCCAAACCATTATTAATTCAAGTTGTAAGTGCACTGATGTCATATATTCTTGATGGCACTTTGAATAACAGCTGTAGATTTCTTTGTTGATATTATTATTTCTATTGCTGATGAATAGATCATAGTGTAGAATGTTTTTACTCACTAATACACATTTGCTAACAACTTTAGCTTGCACGAGTAAAAAATACACTATATTATTATTTTGAATTTTTATTAAAAATTATACATCAGCATCCATTTTTTTTAGCTTGGATGGTGTATTTTCAATACATGGTATTAAACAATATGGCATTTGTCCTTGTAATTTCAAATAGCTTTGAGTATCCATCATCCACGAGAAAACAGCGTAAGAATAGAGATCAGACAGCATACTTGAAAGGTCGCAGCACGACTCCAATGAAAAGAAAGTTTATGAGGAATGTACATGTTAGGATTAGGAAGAAACCCCATAAAGAATTAGCCGATCTAGAAGTAGATTTGATGCTATATATACAGGTTAGGTATAGGCTAAGTAAGAGTAAAGGAATCTATTCCTTTCTCTACGGTATAGGTACATATGTGTATTGGATATATAGATACATATCAGCAGTGTTACAATAATTAAACTCTATACCCTAAACCATCCATAAATATTAAATAGGTAGTAGCTATGAGTCTGCAAAAGGCCAGGGAAGCTATTATGATCTGCTGGTATCAATTATTTCCACTTTGGCATGATGAGCAGGGTCAGTAACTTCCATTGTACATTCTTGCTATATGGTGGAATGTAAGCTTGGCTGGCATGCAAGAAAATTGCTACCAAGCAGTGGATGCGATTCCAGTGGCACATGGGTGGTAATCAAATCAGTTACAAATACCAAGTATCCATCCTACATGGCACGATTTTTTTGCAATGAAAAGGCAACAGTTACCTTGGCTAATGAAACCCAAAGCATCGAGAACAGCTGTTGTTGCTGATGATTTTTATAGAAAACAGCAGATCTCACAAAATTTGATTCAATTTTGTAGCAAGTACATATACCTCTAAACATTGAAATTATGTAGAAAATTTGAGCATCCTTTAAGGCTCTTTGACTTCTGTGCTATAAGAACTTTGGGGGAATCAAGCAAATGTATACCTCCACTTGTACCACTGGAGTAACTACATTTAAATTGATTGTTCTATACTATATAACAGCTGTTGTGATGTCAAACTGATAAAAATTCAGTCATAATACTTTTTCTTAAATCTTATCGCACTGGAGGCAGATTATTTACTTGCACTACAGTAAATTTGGCAAACATCAAGACTTATTTTGTAAAGATGAACTTTTAGGCATTATTAAGTTGGTATTGGTAGTGAACTAACGCCTAACAAGTAACGACTTAAGGTAATGAGGTAGAAAACTGTACTCAATAAGTTACTAACACACCAATTTTAAAGGCAAAAATTCAGTCTACCCACACAATATATTGGCGATACCGTACGTGTATCAATAATCGTTGCCATCGTCATCGCTTCCGTCCCCGTCGAGGAGTGTTGGCCCGCGAAGAGAAAGAAGAGACGATGAAGTCACCATTCTAAGCCTGTAATCGGGAAGGTAGAGGCAATTTATTAGGTAAAGCTGGCACCTCACGAGCCAATGCGTTACATGATTTTTTTGGCTTAAGTTTTGTTAATTTGGATTAACAACTGAATAGATTTACACCCAGTGGTTTAACAGATAGAAAAATGTATTACCTATATGTAGACAATAGTTAATCAGTATCTTGAAGCTGGTGATTGTTACAGAAAGAAAATATCTTTATTTAGAAATTCAGCTATCAAGATCAAGCAAGCCATATGAGATCTAACTATGTAAGAAGAAAATTACCCAGCCACAACTCACATCGGAGAAATGTTTCCAATCACCATTCCGCCTGCACCGATATTAAATCGCAGTTTTGGCGGGCTCAAGAGATGGCAGGAGACTCAAGTGGTGTTCCATCACTTTGCAATGCATAATAAGAAATACTTGTTATTGTTAGTTCTACCACCAGACAGGTAACCAAAAATCTTCAAGCTTTTGACCATTGGGGTTAGATAGCGCTGCATGCGTAGTTTAAAAGTAACCATGTTCCAGCTAAGATTTTAAATGTGATATCGTAAATATCAACAAGTAGGTAACCAGGATTGGTATGAAAATGTTTTTTCTCATTTCCTGGTTTATATTTATTTATAAAGAAAAAAATCCCAAAGTGACAACTGCTAAGGTTAGTTCCACATTTTTGCACAATTATGGTTGGTGTACCTTGTTTGTAGGTGATCCACTTGTACGTGCAGCCCCTCTAACTGCTCTTGTAGTTCATCGTTTGATCGCTGAAGTTTTCTGATGGTGTTCGATGCACTGTCAACATCATCCTCGGCTAAAGCGAGTTCCCTCTTTAACTCCTCAACTCGACCTCTCAATCGCTTCACTTCCGTCTCATATTGTTCAGCTCGTCTCACAGCGTGGGCTAGTTCCGTAGATTTATCTTGGAGAACCTTTTTCAGTTTTCCATGTGAATGGCGCAAATCAGATAGCTCTTTGTTTCGATCAGCTAAATCTTGTTGCAATTGCCGTACGTCTGTGTCTGATGTTGACAGCGGCCTCCCTTTACGTTCCATGCGCTCTTGGAGGTCTCGCACCTCGGCACGTAGCTTCTTATTATCCCGCTCTAAACTAATTTTCTCTGTTTCAAGGCGTTCACGCTTTCCCCATTCTGCAGCATTCTGGAACATAAATTATTTCAATACAAGTCAGTTTCAGATAGTTGCAGTCATCAAAATATGAGAATTGTGTACGTTTTGGTAGAAGTAATCTGCAATTTTCAACGATCATATGAAACAAAAGATAAGTGATTGGAGGCTAGTTATTTATTCAAAGTGTAGCCTCAATGATGAACCAGCATCAAAGGTGGAGAAATATTGACATACTTACCTCAACTTGTAGTGCCTCAAGTTCTGTGCGGAGATCAGCGAGTCTGCGGTCCATGCCCTCTCGTGAACTCGCCTCATCCTGAAGGTCAAGCTGTATCAGCCGCACCTGATCCTGGTGTTGATCTTGCAGCTGAAGTAGTTCACGCACAGCATTCTGCTTTGCTGTTCGCAAGTCCTCACAGCGTTCTTTCAGTTCCTGCACCTCCCCTTGCAGTCGCTCAATTCCACGGTGCAGGCCTGTCTTCTCTCTAAAGGAAAAATTGTTTAGCAAACTGAAATAGCATAGAACCAGATAATATAATTTTTCATGCTATGAGAGTCGAGGTCTCGAAATTAAAGTGAATCTGGGGGTAGGAATGAGGTCTACTGTGAACTCACTCTCGTTCAGCTTGAATTGTTTTTGAAGCCTCGTCTAGCCGGAGTTGCAGCATAGAAAGCTTCTGTAGAATGTGTTCCTTTTCTTGAGATGAAAGATCCCCATCTGAAGGATGATAACTTCTTTTCTCGAGTGGCAATGTGTTGAAAAGATTTGCTTCACGAATAACTTCAGGCTTGAAACTATCCCCATCCACAAAACCATTAGCTAATCTTGGTTCGCTGCTAGTTTCTTCACTATCACCATCTATTGGATTATCTTTTGTGCTATACATCTCAACTGCATGTTTTGGTAGAGCCCCCTGAAGAACATACTCTTCAATTGATGGGTCTTTTTCGATATCCAACTCTCCTTCACTATGCTCTCGTTCTGGCAAGCTGCATAGGTCATCGTTTATCGAACTGGCGGCTGTCTCAGGCGTTCCTAAACATCCCATTCCCGGTGCATCGTCATTCCCTCCGGACGGAACCACTCTTTCAAGACCTCTGTTTTCTAGCGCTTCGAGAATATGTTGATCCCATTGACCAGCATGCTTTAGTAGCAGTGCATGGATCCTTTCCATTTCAAGTTTCAATTGCTCATTTTTTGTTTCAAGATCAAGCTTTTCTCGCTTCATTAAATTTGTATCTTTGACAGAGGCTTCAAGCTTAGTTCGCAACATCTTGGCTTCTTCTCGGGCCTTGTTTCTTTCATTTCTTACCTGGAATGTAAGTATGAAAATGGTTTTAATAGTGCTACCACACATGCAACCAACTGCATTACCCTGACATCGACTCCCACTACAGTGGTCTCTAGATAAACATAGTATTTATTCAAAAATTAAACTCTTTGTACGATTTATACCTTGCTCCACTTTTCTCTCCAGTTAGCTGTACAATCTGACCACCAACGCATGGTCTTTTCCATCTGCGTAGCTCGTGCTCGAGCCTCTTCCAGCTCTCGTTGTCGTAGGGCCTAAAACATTTTGCGTTTGACAGGTAATTCATGTAACTTGATTACTCCAAGAGAATTTCAAAGAAAATTAATTTTGTTATTCACCTCTTTTGCTTCCCATTCGGTGTCAGGAAACCGACTTGAAGACATAGAATTTGTGTCTTGGTCATTTCGAGGATGTCTTCGGGATGATGTCCCACTATTACTGCTACTTCCTTGTGCCATCATTTAAGTTTATATTGCAGCCCTACCTTATATATGGTCGTATATCCTTTATTTTATTTCATATATTGTGTTTGAATCTCAAAATAAAATCATAACCTGGGGCCTAACCAAAGATACGTCAACGATATGTCAAAACAATTTAGTTAGGTCTACAAACTTTTTACTTTTTCTGTACAGGAAGGATGTAATATTTTCGCACAAATTCAAACCGTCCATAATGCATATCCAACAGATTAGTATTAAATCACCCTAAAAAATCGCGTACACACTAATGAAACGGATGTATTATGTATTACCGTGTATGATCAAGAGTGTAATATCACATTTCAGGAGTTCACAGAACTTACGGTTATTTTTTCAACTTCTCTTTCAAAATCAAGACCATGAGGATGAAATCCTTCAATCATTAGCAGACTATCATTTATCAGTGTTTACTTTGGCACTTCTTGACCTTCCCACTGTTGGTAATTTTGAGGACATTCCAATAATTTTCGTACATAATGCGATTCGTACCACTTGAATTTAAGAGCTGGCAGATTCTTCAAAATAAGTGAGAAGTGTTTTATTATTAACAACACTATAACCGTCTCAAACATTGATGCCCAAACACGGACTCGAACCCTGATCTCCACCTATCGCAGGTGTTGCTCTGAACCAATGAGCTATTTGGACACTGGCTTTTTGAAACTATTCTAGTGTATTTGATGAGATTGACAGTTCTCCAAGGAGTAGAACCATGAGGCTGTGAATACTCACAGTCTCTCTGATTCCAGTGACGCTATATCACGTCACAATCTGTCAAACTCGAATAACTCCAATTTGACGTTGGATTCGTTGCTGTATTAGGATGAAATCTTATTTTAATTGCAAACGCTTGCAATGCACAGGGTATTTTATTATAACTGTCTCAAAAATTGATTCCAGGTTGATGACAGGTTGTGACGTGATATAGCGTCACTAGAATCAGAGTGACTGTGAGTATTCACAGCCTCATGGTTCAACTCCTTGGAGAACTGTCACTCTCATCAAATACACTAGAATCGTCTCAAAAAGCCAGTGTCCAAATAGCTCAATGGTTCAGAGCAACACCCGCGATAGGTGGAGATCGGGGTTCGAGTCCGCATTTGGTCATCAATTTTTATGACGGTTATAGTGTTGTTAATAATAAAATACCCCATGCATTGCAAGCATTTGCAATTTAAATAAGATTTCATCCTAAGGTGTTCACGATTCATTTACCAAGCTAAAAATATTTCAGTACCTTACTAAGGTTTTAAGGTAGTCATTTTATTCGAACATCTATTTCTTTATTCCTTTTTCCTACAATTTTAAATAATTACAACAATCAAGTCAAATAACAACTACACGAAAACAACAAATAATTCTTTAACATTAACTTACATTTCAATGAATTACAGCAGAAATGAAATATTACAATACATATATTATAATTTGGGAATAATCTCAACTAATGAGTACAGTAAGATTAATACAATCCTATGTATTAAGAAAATATCTGGCGAGTCGGAACTGGGCGGCATCATGGAATGAAAGGCTGTATTTTTGACATCCAGTATCACAGCCAAGCCAAGTACAATCAGCTTTACCTACAACTCTCATTTGACAATTCCTACTGGTCACAAAATGGACCATCGCTAACCTTACCAGGACGTAATCTCTTTAATTGGTGTGTTATCGTTGCATCCATTTTCTCAGGGATAGATACTGAGATTCTATCCAGTGGGAATGCGGCAAAACTTTACTGTTGTACTGGCCACGGCTCATGGGTGCATCGTAATATCGGGACATTTATTTTTATATAATATCTTTGGAATTGAGCTACCATCCTCAATTAAAATTATGCTATCATGAACCCACCCCAGACACCTACTACACAGCATTTCCTAGAAATAGTGCTACCAATGTCGTTAATTACTCTTGAAAGTGGTTCACAAAATAGAAATGTCGTGGAGAGGGTCTTTGTCTTAGGTTCATGTTTCTTCATTTTACTCTCATCATTTATTGATTAAATCCTTGGCTTTACCATTAACTCTAGCAAAGACAATCTATATTAAGCTGACCTACTTGATCTTTCTTTTTACAAGATCAAGCACAACTTTTGCTATTTGCCACGTGATTCATTTGCCAAATTTTTCTCGCTTATTTGGGAGTAAATGCTGCCCTTAGCAAGTCCTCTGAGAGGTCCTTTCCAAAAGTCCTTGCTAGGGCCCTTTGGCTTGTAAGCAGAGCCTTTCTGGAGGGATTTGTTTGGACCTTTAGCAATGCTAGCTTTTCCGATATTTTTCACCAACAGATCAGTGTTTGGCCCATTCCATGTGATGTAGTCAGATCTAGAAAAAAAAGGACACAGTAGGCAAATAGCATCAGACAGATTTATTAAAGATCAAAAAATACTCTCACTTACAGTAACAAGTCATCGTTGGGTCCTTTGCATAATTCGGTGCTTGGTCCACAGACTTTCACCAAGTATGGAGATTTGTACTCTTTATCCTCTGTTGTGCTTGTCCCTCTGGAAACCCTGAAAAGGCCAAACAATTATTCGCCAAAAATATCTAAGGAATCTCTCTTCATAGTTGCAGTTGCATGTTAATTCTTACTTTGGCACCTCCTTTTTGGCTTTAGAACGCTTATTTGCAGACGACTTTTCAGACCTTTCCGGCGTTTCGATACCGCTGTCAGAAGACACTACAACGGGGGATGGTGATCTCTCCGCCTTTACTTCAGTCTCAGGTTTGATTTCAGAGACTGTGCTCACTTTGCTTGGGGTGGATTTGGCGATCGAAATCTCCGATTGGGCAGCTTTTGGTTTTTCATCTTCTTGGACCATGATCATCAAGATGTGAGCTGCCCTTTCCTCATCATAATCAACACTGTCGAGGGCAATCGTGACTACTTGATCTGGAATATTCTTGTACTGTTCCTGAAGCCTTACTTTCACTGTGAAATGTAGAAACCATATAAATAATGTTAAATTAAGTTAAACATTTTGAGGGAGCTTATCTGCAGATTAGTAGTACCAGTTCCATTGGAAAGGAATAACTAAGGGTCATTCCATGTGTAATCACTCACTTTTAATTAAATTTCACTTTGACCGACCCAGATTTTGATGAAAATTGGTATACTTGTTAAGTTTGTTGACTTAGGGGCTATTTTTTTTTTTTTTTTTTTTTGGTCCAACCGTTCGGATATTACAAGGGGGGGAAGTTGGGGTCATTTTGCCCCCCGGGCGTGTAGTGACCACCCTTTCTACGCAATATCTAGGGTTCTATGGGAGCTACAGAGCTGGGAAAAAAATCATCTGAAAGGTAATTTCATACCCTACCTGAATATGGAAACAAAAATGACGATATGTTAATACGAATTTAATTGTGATTTTACACATCTGCATTTTCCAAAATGACCATATCGCTGATGAGTCATTTTTGATTTGCCTGATTTTTTTTCTATATATACAGAACATACATATGATCATGTGTTCCAAAAATCAAGATGGGTGTTTTACCACTTTCCAAGAAAAAAAATTTTTTCTATAAAAAAGTGCCTTTTTGCCAGTAGAACAGCATTTTGATCACAATTATTGTGATCAGAGCACTGGCATATATTTTATATTAAAGTTGATTTTTGTTTGCACAGTTGCATGTTCTTGAAATGTTATTCTCTACAATACAAATCGATTGTTTGCCATATTCCTGTAAATCATGGATCAAGTTGAAACAGTTCATAGAAGTCAAAAGTTTGTTCATTTCTTGTCTGGACTTGCATCTACAAGAATCTTAAAATGGTATTCCCTAGAATACAACTATAGATTGTTTGTCATGCTCCTGAATCATGGATCAAGTTGTAACAGGTTACAAGTAAAAAGTTTGGTAATTTCTTGTCTGGACTAAAGCAATCAGTCTCTGGCCTCATGTTGATGAGGATAGAAGCTAATTTGCTCTCAAGCACCTTTTATTTAGAGATTCATAATGTGCTCAATTGGACTGTTCTTTGAAGAAGAATGTGGACCCATCGAAGATCTAGCGATTAAAAGCATTGAAAGTTTCAATAGTGACCAGCAGTTATCATTAGCTCTGCGTACTAAGTGTGATAATGTGAAGACCGTGTGTCATTTACATGAAAAGAAATTCCTTCGTCTGTATAGCTGTCACCACAAGTTATGCTGCGATCCGTTTCAGGCTCACTGTGGAATAGTGAAAGTTAATGGGTTAAGAGAAATTAATGCAGCATCCAGGACGAAATACTTGGAGATTGCCGACCTCATCCCTGGAAAGAAATTATGCTCAACTTGCCGTAAGCTGCTCTCGCTCAGGCTGAAGGAACTAACAACCGTTTCTGTTCTAACGCCAACTAAATCCACTGAACTTGACCTACCTTTCGTGGACATACCCTGTGAAGCAGATGCCGTGAATCAGTCTTTAGCTGCATTTGGTGTGTCACCTATTAATACCACCAAACTAAAGGGTAAATCTATGTTTTATTCGAAAAGAAAGTTCAGCGAAATAACACAAGGTGTAAAGAAGAGATTGGAACTAGTATCTCCCAGTAATGAAGAAATCAGCAAAGAAGATTTGACATCTTCAGAGGAGTGCAAGGACAGCATCCGTGATGGGTCAGAGATAATAGCACAACTGAAAGAAAAGTTTAAGACGAGTACCAGAAGCGAGAAAATAACAATTTTATCTGTGCTTCCAAAAAGTTGGAGCATTAAGAGAATAATGCAAGAGTTCAATGCATCTAACCATTTGGTACGTAAAACCAAACAACTAGTAAAGGCCCAAGGGATACTGCCATCTGCAAATCAAAAAGCAGGAAAAACTCTTTCCCCTGATTGCATTCAACTGATTGAAGAGTTTTATGAAAATGATGATGTAAGCCGTGTCATGCCGGGTAAAAAAGATTTTGTCTCGGTTAAAGTGGGTGACAATCGAGTTCACCGCCAGAAGAGACTAGTGTTAAGCAACTTAAGTGAAGTGTATCGCAGCTTCAAAGATAAATATCCCGACATCAAGGTTGGATTCTCGAAGTTTGCAGAGCTCAGACCCAAACATTGTGTTCTGGCAGGAGCAGCTGGGACACATTCTGTCTGTGTCTGTACGATACACCAAAACGTTAAGTTGATGGCTTTGGGAGCAAAGCTGCCTTTGCTTTCAGACGGTACCATCAAATCATACCAACACTGCCTTGCCAGCCTCATGTGCAACCCCCCGCTTCTCAACTGCTTTGTAGGAAAGTGTGGCAATTGTCCGGGAACCGATGAACTTCGTGAATGGCTAGAAATCTCATTCAGTGAAAATTTCATAGACTCTGTGACTTATAAACAGTGGCTGTCAACAGACAGATGTACCCTAGAGACAATTACGAAACCTACAGATGAGTTTGTTGACTGTTTTATTGAAAAATGCATTTTATTAAGAAATCATGATTTTATTGCACGGCAGCAAGCGGCATTCATGCAGGAGAAGAAAGCCAACCTTAAACCAGGGGAAGTTTTAGTAGTGGGCGACTTCGCTGAGAATTATTCTTTTGTGCTCCAGGATGCTGCACAAGGTTACCATTGGAATAACAGCCAATGCACCCTTCACCCATTTGTGTGTTACTTTAAGCCTGAAGATCGAGACATACAACATTTAAGTTACGTTGTCATTTCTGACTCGCTAACTCATGACACCGTTACTGTGCACACTTTCCAAAAGCACCTGATAAGACACCTGAAACAAAACATTTCGGATGTATCCCATTTAATTTACTTTTCTGATGGAGCGGCAGCCCAATATAAGAATAAGAAGAATTTTTCCAACTTGTGCCATCATGAAGTTGACTTCGAACTAACTGCTGAGTGGCATTTTTTTGCCACATCCCACGGTAAAGGACCATGCGATGGAGTTGGTGGGACTGTAAAACGAAATGCAGCACGGGCAAGTTTACAGAAACCATATGCCGACCAAATAATGACGCCGATAGACTTTTACCGGTGGGCAACAGAAAATGTGTGGACTGTAAATTTTGTGTTTGTAGCCAATGAAGAGATTACAGCAAATGGCATCAAACTTAAAGAACGATTCAAAGAATTAAAAACTATCGTAGGCACAAGAAGCTTTCATGCGTTCTACCCAAAATCGCTAACTTCCTTACATGTGAAACACTTTTCTCTTTCTGAAGAAATCAACATTGTGAAGATTGTTGAGAAAAATGAAGAAGGAGAAGAAGAAGAAGAAGAAGAAGAGGAGGAAGCAACAGCAGCAGAAATACCCGAGTTTGAGTTCAAAGACGTGGGCAGTTTCATCACTGTAGCATACAACGAAGACTGGTGGCTAGCGTGTGTTCTTGAAAAATCATCACAGTCTCTTGAACTTCAAGTCAACTTTCTACACCCTCATGGACCAGCTCCATCATATTTTTATCCCAGTGTACAAGACAAACTAATTGTAGCTTTTGCTGATGTTTTAACACTGGCCGACCCCAACACGGCAACTGGTCGAACATACTTTTTGTCGGCTACAGACACCAACAGGGCAACAGCAGGGCTTATAAAATATGTACCTCAATAAGGTAAACTACATCTCTCTTAAGATATGCAAATTTGTACTTCATAGTAGCTATGATTGTAAGTAATGATCATTTTCTTGAATGTTGTCTTAAATTCAGTTCATATTAATTTATATTATGAATGAATTTGCAGAAAACATTTTTTTTTCTTGGAAAGTAGTAGAACACCCATCTTGATTTTTGGAACACATGATCATATGTATGTTCTGTACATATAGAAAAAAAATCAGGCAAATCAAAAATGACTCATCAGCGATATGGTCATTTTGGAAAATGCAGATGTGTAAAATCACAATTAAATTCGTATTAACATATCGTCATTTTTGTTTCCATATTCAGGTAGGGTATGAAATTACCTTTCAGATGATTTTTTTCCCAGCTCTGTAGCTCCCATAGAACCCTAGATATTGCGTAGAAAGGGTGGTCACTACACGCGCGGGGGGCAAAATGACCCCAACTTCCCCCCCTTGTAATATCCGAACGGTTGGACCAAAAAAAAAAAAATTAAAAAATAGCCCCTAAGTCAACAAACTTAACAAGTATACCAATTTTCATCAAAATCTGGGTCGGTCAAAGTTTGAGGTGAGTGATTACACATGGAATGACCCCTAAATGACATTTCTTGACACACAAAACAGTGGTAGCTACGCCTAGAAACATCGTCCATTTTTATGCCATGGTGGTATGTTAGTACCCGACAGATTTTTCCAATTATTTCTTTTACTACTATCTGATTCTCTTTCACTTAAGATACTGAAATAAAATGCTTAGACAATCAAAAGAGAGTTTGAGAGATGGAAGTCCTAACGTTATTTAGAATTTACTTACTCTTCTGTTTCTCCTCGTGACTCTTCATGCGAGGTGGTGGGATTGGTGTGGCCATCTGTTTCTCCAACAACGCTCGCGCTTCCTCCTCCTTTTTTCGGAGAGTCAGCCTCGGAGGCGGCGTGTCTCGCTTCTCAAAACCCATAACGATCATCATCTCTGATGCTTTTTGGACATTGTTGTCAGAGTTGTTCAACGTGTCTAGTAGAAGGTTCTCATCAGCCTTCGGAAACACGCTCTTCAGATACCTGCAGCACCATTTAACCATATGTTCATCCTCAAAATGTCTCAAAACTTGTAAAAATCAAAATGTTCAAAAAGAATATCTTAAGAATTTTGATTTATGAATAAGAACGTTAAAAGCCTATCGCCGTTGAGACAAACACATTGGGGAAAATGGCAATTGATTAAAAAAAATCAGTCAGTTATGGGCAATGAGAACAACGATAATTTGTAAGAAACGTTCTTTGCAAAACTTTACATTATATCATTCGATTATATGTTACCTTCTTCTTTTTATGCAAATTACAGCAGGATAAAAAATCTATACATTGAAAGAAGCCATATCCACTACCAGTCAAGTTTGAGTTGGCCTAGATAGGACATAGAAATACTATGTAGAACTATGAAGTGCTTTATAAATTTCCATTCCATGGTAATATCAACAATTCTATTTTTGACTACAATGATTAATCAACAAAAATAAAGTTCAACCTTGATTCAGTACACTATGTACAAAATCATGAATCATGACATGGCAGACTAAACCTATGTAGCTAATAACCAAAAACCTCTACTTTTTGTTGCTGGTAAAGTAAGAAACTATCCACATTAATTACAGCTAACATTGTTGAAGTAATTAAAACAGAGAACTCTTCACATTGAGAAACATTGATACCGAGTGATAATGCAATTATGTTAACTGTGAAGCGTGCACGAAACGAAACAACCATGCACTAAGCGACTGAACAACCGTGTCAAGCATTTACGCAGTGTACAAGACCAACATCAACTAACCTAATAGAATATCTGGCATACACCTAGTCGAATACGCCTGTAGATATAGAAACAAAATAAATTATAGTATACCTAAAGGACTGCTAAAAAAAAAAAAAATTAAAAGTTAAAGAATTTTCTAATTATGCAGTTTTTATAATCCTGAAACATGTAGGTTCAGCATTCCTGAAACAAGGGCATTTAAGGGCAAAAGATTAGGTTATCACAAGACAGAGTTGTATACATACACACTAAGATAGATTTATAAACGTTCTGGCAAATGTACTGGTTGCAACAGGTCCATGCAGGTCTACAGGGTTTTAACGGTTCCACAGTGCCTGAAACATAACACCGGATATGCCATCAAGAGTCTGCTCTGCCACGAGGAACTGGTGACATTTAATCTTACATCGAATTGTAGCAAAAAATACGATCAATCGCCAATAAATTATCCTTGCAACTGGGGCTCTACTTCAACATTTTTCTCAATAATATCAAGTTGTTAGAAGATGCCATTTAAATTTTTCCGTGGGAATGATTGAAAACAATCAAAAGAATTAACCTCTACTCAAATCATAACCAAGTCATAGGGCATGGCTTCTTACTTAAGGTACTACAATCCACGATATAATTTTGAAATTTGCAATTCAGTAAGTCGAATGAAACCAATTCCTCCTGTTCTAAACAGAGCTAACTCGCAGTGGCATCAAAATATACTGTCAACAACAACAAAAAAAATCAATCGGTGAACCTAAGTTTCATCTTGGGCGACGAATGGGGTCTCTGATAGGCATCGCCAATCCGCGGCGAGCTCACGCAACTACCACTGCCCGTTGACCCGGCTCGCGGGACCGGACTCCCCGTGCGAGGGGTGTCGTTGCGGAAACCAAGAGGAGGGGTCATCTGCAACACTCCAAAGTGCTTCCCCGGCATCGGAGGGGTGGAGTAGGGCCCAGGGGTCGACAACGGGTGCTTCTCTACTTGGAGTGCGCTCATCACCACTGCCTCACGGTTGTGGTACCTGTAATTATGGCAAAGAAATCGCGACATCGATCTTTTGTGCGGGTGTTTGTGTTCGTGGTTTCATCTTTTGCCTGCAGACAATAGCCTTTGGCTCTGGTGTCCCTAAAATACTCCATTTGTTTTTTAAATCATGTTACCCTGCACTACAACTATTTCTTAAAATTGTATCTGTACAGCGATTTACAGATTTGACGCTAGAAAGTAGAAATTATTGGGTTTACAAGTGTTTAGTTGTTAGAAAATGATTAGTTACAAGATGTTAAACTGTGCAGGCGTGTAAGCAGTGTTATTTATTTGAAACCCAGGTGAGGGTGCAGCAGTAGGTAAATAGTTAGGTCTGTTCCATGCTTTATACCAGACTCACTTCATCAACAGTGATCTTATGTGTGTTTCTGTGACCGTAGGGAACATAGCGCTGATCTTATTCACAGACTGTTCTGGATCTGTCGTTAAAGATGTCTCGACGAATCTAGCTGGAGATCCAAACGGATTCACGATTTGGTGAGAGAAAGCTCGACCAGGCAATGGACTTGGCCGAGAATTCGTCATATCCTGCAGATTGGAAAATAATCTTTTTATATGTACAGTGTATTTAATATGTGTGTTTTTAATACAATGTGTTTTAATATGTATCTCAGTTCTAGCATGCCCGAAACATTAATTCAATAACTGAACTACGGTAGCAAATGTAAACCTTTGAATTTACAAACCTGAAAGTGTATTGATGTGTGTGTGTATGGAGCAGGATTTTGAAAAGCTGGTTGAGGAGGGTAGTAAGATGAATTGGATGGATAAATATGATAACGTCTTAGATCTGGTGATCCGTGCTGCGTGTTTTTAGAACGGAATAAGAGAACTTAGATTAGTGGGTGAATAAGTGAGGTGAATGAAAATGTAAGGCTGGGGTGATGAATAATTGATAAAAACATTAGCTTCATTGAATAGTTTCTAGGGCAAGTACACAGACCTGTAATGGAATTGACTCGATGCCCGCCGACCCTTGGTGTTGTTGCTGTGGAGCACCCTGGGCTAACTGCCGGTAACGAACTCTAGGGTCTTCCCAAGTCGTTGTTTTCGTGAAATAGTTGATGAAGTAGCTAAAATTAAAACGAAAATACTTTCCTAAGGTACTGCAAATGTATTGATCAATGTCAATGTCAGATGACAATATAATATTATGTCAAATTCACGTGCGCTGCAATAAAAAAACTGACAACGAGACTCGCCAAGTGCGCGACTTTCTGCAGATAAAAAACACTTACTGCTTTCCAGTACGATGGTCATATTTTCGCTCCCAGCCCGGAGGCAGGGGCCCTGAATCTACATTTTCCGCCATTGTGGACGTTAAAACACTAAAAGGACGCCGACGGCGACGGCGACGTAGGCGTCAAGGTCTTTCGGAACGACGTAACTTCGGATTTGTCTTCGGTAGAAATCGGAAATGGGCGGCAACGATCACAAATCACAAACAACGAAACGATATATTGCCGAAAATGGCGTACCGAAATGTGAAGGGTTCAGACCCTTTCGCCTCAAAAACAACCAGGAATGAAAGGTTTGCCCAAATGTCTAAGCAAGAACAGTTAATTGAACATAAAAAACGTGAAATTCAACGGAAACTGGATGAACAGAAGAAGAAAGAAAGCGACGAGGCTTTAAGAAAACTTCAAAGTGTTTCAGCTGCCAAGGCAGGTCTTGGGAAGACATCTCTAGGAAGTCTACGCTTGAAAAACGGTGCATTGAAAGGAAATATTGGCTCCAAAACTTCGTGGAAAGGGTATGTTTTAAACAGATTGTCAAATTGAAATGTCTGTAGCTCATCTTTTGTACATGGCACATGACAGATTGGTGACAACATCGTTTGCATGTGGGTTGACCATGGCCGAACATATTTGCCTATGGCCGCCTGGTTGGACCAACCAGTTGTAATCGTAACTGTTCTGATTCCAGTCTTGAACAACAAAAATGGAGTAAAGAACGAGAATTTTCACGCAATGCAGGATCCAGAATTAGTCACAAAGAAGGAAAGATTCTAGACGAGACTTCTAACTCATCGAACGCATTCTCTAACGACGGCAGCTTCTTGGATCAGTTTAAAAAGATATCAGGTGGCAAGGCATGGATTCCACCTAACAAGGATGTTAAGAAAGAGGAGGAGAGCAACAACGATTCCCTAAAAGCTGCAAGTTCTGCTAAAAGGGATGCTGGTATGTTATCAGTAAAATCTACACTGAATTAAAAATTCATTTAATGTTTGCTTAAAAAATATTTTTATCTCTTTACTTAAACAGATAGTTTGGATGGTGAAAGAAATTACCGATGGAGTTCTTTTGAGACTCATCGAACTGAAGAAGACAGACGAACCAGCAGAAGAGACGATGATCGGCGACTAGCATCGTCCAGACGATCTAGAGATTCACGTAACAGCCGAGACACATGGAATGATGGGAACGAATCACCTCAGCATGTGTCCCGATGCTTCCAATCACCTTCACCGCTCACCAACAGACCTTCGTCTCCATACTCTCCATCAAAGGAAACTCCAGACATGCCGTCTACCCATGCTAGTCCTGCAACTCTTTCTGCAATTGCAACTCAGAGCCGATTCATGATGCACCACACACCAGCTCTACCAATGAGCGTTCCTCCACCAAACACTCAAACTAAACCGCCACCTCCTCTCGTAAACTATTCTGCCCCTCCGCCCCCGTTGCACTCTATCCCTCCTCCCCTGCCAATTCAGCCGCATTCAATCCCTGCCCCCTCCCCTTTGCAACCGCATTCGATTCCTCCCCCGCCATCGCTTCCACTCCCATCGCACCCTCCCCCATCGCACCCTCCCCCGTCCCTCCCCGTGAACCTCAACCCGATGCCAGACGTCACCCTGCCCCCTCCTGCTACAGCCCGCAGCCTGTCCATCCCAAGCAATGTCCCTCCTCCTCAGCTGGGCATTCCGATGCCGAGCAACGTGCCGCCACCCATGCTTCACACATTGCCTCCGTTGCCCCACGGCGCGATCCTTCCCCCCCGCTCTGTGCCACAGTATCAGTTGACTGCGCCCCCTCCCATGACTTCCGTTCCACCGCCCCTCCCAACAATCACGTGTGTTTCCACGGCGATGCTTCAGCGACCTCCGCCAGCAGTCGGCACGTCTGCAAATCTGCCGACATCGAGCTCCGCCGTCTCAGCGTTCCAGACCGGAGGTAACGAAAAATTTCGAGTCTAAATGACAGTTGATCTCCAAAGCTTGTCTGTATGCCCCAGGGGACGGCGCGAGGTGTCCCAAACGAGAGTGGGCCACGCAGGGGGGGTTGGGATTGTTTGACGTGGTTGAGCGAGTGCTTACTTGCGTTTCCTAGTCTCTTCTACAGCCACGGCTCTCGCCTCCGACGCGGCTGCCACTGCTGATCTGAACACCCAAGTCGAGACCAACCATTTGGCGCGAATGGTCGCCCAGTGTGGAGATGATATTGAGGATATTATAAGGATAAGAAATCCAAATGACCACACGTTATGGTAAATTTTTCTGGTGCATAATTTTTTTCTTTGTGATCCATCTACTCATCAGATCAGATCCCCAGAGTTGGCTGTCGTGCAAGGTACTTGCATTTTTGAAAAGATTGTTGTGATTTGCTCGAAATTGTCTCGTTTCCATTTCTCAGGTTCCTGCGCGACAAGAACTGCGCTGCCTATTTGCAGTTCAGGAACTTGGTTCTCAAGTATCGAAGTATAGATGGTAATGTTGGTGCTGATGCAGCTGTTAAAGTGGAGCCGGGCTTCCATGACAATGGAAAAAGATTTTCTGTACAAAAGTCTGAGTTTCAAATCTTTACAAGCCAGCCACCACCATTGGGACCCGGCTTTGTTGAACGCAAGCTAGGAATCAAGCAAGAGACTTTTAAACAAGAGACTGAATCTGAAAACGCTTATGAACCAGATGGTAAGTTACCAAACATATTATCTATACATCGTAATTTGGCACTAGGTACCAATAATAATAATAATTTTTTATTGTAAGTTATCATTATGCACACTGCCTACATGACAGTCACAGAAACGAAGGAACAATATGGACATTAATAATTATGGCCAAGTCATTAATAAACATTCAAAAGTTTTGAATTTAGAGCCAAGTCACAGTTACTGTGACGTTCATTCCTAACATAGTTTTTGACGGTGTGAAAGTGTTTTCTTGTGATTGCTCAAGGTGGAATGAAACGTTTGAGTGAGGACAACGACGAGGCTGAAATTCGCCGTAAGAAGAGAAGAAGTCGGTGGGCCCCCGAGAGTGTCAAAGTAGAGTCAATGCCCCCTGTCGGATTGGCTGTCTCTGGTGTTCAAGGCCAACTTGCTCCCATCACACCAAGTGAGATACAAGCACTACGGCATTTACAAACTGTTTTTAGCATTGTGGTTCTGGTGGAGTTGTATGCTTGTTAAGACCTAAACAATACCTTTTTTTAGGTGGGTCTGGGGGTGGTACAATGATCAGTAAAATTACAAGAAGTGATCCAGCTCTGATACAATATGCAGTTCAATCATTTGGAAGCACAAATCTTTCTGAAGAAGACTGGAAAAAGGCGGAGGATCACTATAAAGTAGGTGGAGTCTAGTTTAAATGTGAACTTGCCACTTTTTGTTCGAATGCTGCATGCCTTGTCTCAGCTAGGAAGATAGCTCTTGCCACTGCATCATTTATCGGTTGGCAACTGAAAAAAAAAACTTGAAATAATTCTTCTGAACTAATTCGCCATTCTCAGTAAACACATTTTGTACCTGTAGTTTTTTCCTTACTTATTAAGTAAAATAGTGAAATTTACTAAAAAAAAATACAACTTTGACTTGCACTTGCGCTTGTAGCTTTTGCCATAATGAGGTGACTTCAGAGACTGTTCATTTTAGCTCAACTCAGTGTGATTTTTGTGCAGCTGAGCAATGCAAGAATGAAATGATGCACCAAATATACACAAGAAAAGCATTTAAGAAAGCACTGCTGAAGCTGAACAAGTTTGTTGTGAACTGGTCCTAGTTGGATAAAAATAAGTCGTGGAATTTTTCCTACATCAGTTCTTTTTCAAGAGGTGAAACAAGATTCCATTAAGTTTCCTCTTTGTGATCTTCATGCTTATCAAACCTTATGTAAATGGAAACAAAATAATGACACTACATTCAGTCAGTAAATTTAACAAATGCATACACTTTAAAAAAAAAATTGTTCCCCAGGAAATCAGAACCCGCTCCGCGTACTCCGATTATCTAAAACATATAATTTGAATTGTCACATTCTGAGTCCACTCTCTTTTTCGGACAGATCAACCTATTGTACCACGACATGCTGCGTAAGCGCGAAGAGCTAGACCGGCTGACGCGCGCAGGCAAGTTCAAGTATGAGTACGACAGCGACGAGGAGACTGACGGGGGAACGTGGGAGCACCGGCTGCGCTCGCAGGAGATGCTGGCCACGCAAATCTGGGCAGACGAACTTACCAAGAAGGCAGAGGGGAAACACCACATTGGTGATTTCTTACCGCCGGACGAGCTCGAACGGTTTATGGAGAAAGTGGGTGCTATTTCTTTTATTTTGAATCTTGCCTAGCTTGTGCCAGATTTTCACCAGTTTGATTAAGGTGTGCACTAACACCATGATTTTCACAAGATATTGCCCTAAGTGAGTGTTTTTGCTGTACACATTTTGGTCCCAGTGGTGTCAATGGTACCAGTCTACATTTTTTGTCTTGGATTACTGTTTTTAAGAAAGTGTGTATACGATTCTTGAATATTTGCATGTGACAAAAGTTGAACAGGTTAAAGCTCGGAAATAACGTAAAAATGATGTACCCAAGCGTCGATTAGGAATAAATCTTCGAAATTGACTGCGTATGCAGTCTCTCAAACCTGCATCGGCACCTACTACGCTTTGAAAGTTTTGGTATTAGTTTTTATTTGTTTAGTATTTTAATTAAATATTCAACCAGGTCGACGTTTGCCTTAAATTGATTTGAACTATAAAACCCATGCCACATATAAAATCCATGACATGGCCAAGTAACCAAGATGATAGCCATGAGTTTAGAGAAAGATTGCCTGGTGAGGCAACCGTGGTATCTTGAAGTAATCTAACATGAAAGTTAACCCAACCAAACTATAAAATTCATTTGTTTTCATTCCACCGGGAAAGTTTCAGAAAAAAATAATTGTGCTTAGCAGTGACCCAATAATGTAGATTACCTTCAGTGCAACCCGGACTCTGCTAGGGCAACTGGTCAAAAACTCACTTGGTTCTCAGGTGTCTGAGCTTAAAGGTCCCAGGAGTAAACTGTATTGAATGCTGCAATCATATTTAACATGTTTTAATTAGTGCCTGAAAAGGATGGAATGGTCTGGTGTAGATTTTGTTGGTTTTTTTACCAACCTTCTGGTTGATTGATCATCTGTCTTTTACACATTTTTACTGTTGATTTGCTTGAAGACAATTTCTCCCTGCAAAGTAAGCAGCCTTTATATTTTTGTTCAAAATGACCAGCCTAGGTACTTTGATCTCAACTATGTGACAGGTGGTTATCTTTGATGTTGTCAACCCAGATCCCAGAATACAATTTGTTTGGGACTTTCAGTACACTGCATTACAAGCTGGACGTGAACCAGACCTCTCGGACTACAAAGAGTTCAAGCTGAAAGAAGACAACATTGGCTTCAAAATGCTACAAAAGCTTGGTTGGAGTGAAGGCCAAGGATTGGGAACAGAAGGAGCAGGAATCACTGATCCCGTCAACAAGTAAATGCCACTTACTACTTTTAGTGTTGGTCCACTTTGACTAACAAAGGAAGGTTGGGCAGTAGGGATATGAATGTATACATAACATAGCAAAACTGGGAGGTTTTATCAGTAAATCTCAGATTTTCCATGGCATCTACCCTTGCTTATTGCTTGATAAGCTGATGAAGTTTTCAGTTTTCAAACCAGGCAAAAAAAAATCACACTTAAAAAAAAATCAGCGTAGGAAAGGGGAAATATAATCCTAGTGTGACGTAGGAAAATGTAACATGTGTCGGGGAAAGAGGAAAGTGTAGTAGTTACGGAACTTACCGAGGTATGCGAAGCAAAGGTGGTAAGCAGTGATAGAGCAACTGTGTTTGTAAATAATTTAGCTGATACCTTGGTTTATAGGACATTTAGGCACCTCGCCTTTTTCACGATAAGCATTACTTGTTATCAAATGGCTACCTTTTATGCTACCTAATAAATGTGCAACAAATGTACTACCTAGTTCAAAGGGCAATGGATGGTTTCTCAATTTCTGTGCTAAAAAAGCATGCTGATAACACAAATTTAGCATTTAAAAAAAACTTTGGGGAATTAAGGCTTGATTCCTGAAGTAGGTGGCCATTTTTTGTTAGAATTTGTAGTAAGTTTATCATTTATAAAAAAATACTTTTAAAAGAGTATGTTTCTATTGGTCGTTTACTAACGACATATACAAGACACTGATAACGCTGCTTTTATTGCATAGGGCATCCAACCACATGGAGAACCAAGGCTTGGGATTGGAGCGCCCTGACGACGTGTCAGGAGGGGACGACGAATTTGAAGCGTACAGGAAACGGATGATGCTGGCTTACCGCTTCAGGCCTAACCCTTTGGTAAGTAAAATTCCTTGGACCAAATTGTTTACAGTGCCCGACTATCAAAACAATTCCAAAGCCAACTAAAACGCGGTATTTTTTTCACTATACCAGCGTTTTCAAAATTCTCGGCAGTAGATTCAAGGCACTCACATAACTGACATTTGGTTTGATGCAAATTTAGATACGGTCTAAAGCTTCTATTGCTTTGCTTGGAAAACATTGGAATGATATTTTGATAAATTACTTTCTTTTCTTACAGAACAACCCAAGGAGATCGTATTATTGAGAGTTTTCCGTCAATCAGCCATTTGACCAGTGTTTTGCCTTTATTATCCTTTACCAAAAATGTGTTATTTTATTAAAATTTGTTTGGCAAAATGATGGTTTATGTATAGTTCAGTAATCTGAGTCACCGCTTGTTTAGCTCCACAATCAAGTGGACACTTTCATAACAATCATTATCATTATTCTCCTCTTCGTATTATGAACTTACGTCTGATTTTTATTGGCATTACTGGAAAAATGTTGTGTACTAAGTGTCGCCGTTGAGTGTGCAGGTTATAGGTAGAGGCAGAACGTTAATGAAAAACTTTCTGCGTGAAAGATGGCCGTCAAATGACTACTCTATCGACAAAAATGTAGAGTACTGAACACCCCGTTGAGAGGAGATGAAATTTAATTTCGATATTTCTTGTAGGCTTACTCGCTTTTGAGACTTCTCATGCTCAAAAGATCTCTATCAATTTTTACCTCAATGATTGATATACACGTATTGATATTCAAAAGCGAGTAACCTACAAGAAATAACAAAATTTAACTTCATACGACAGTGGCGGGGTGTTCCAGAACTCTGCATTTTTGTCGGTAAGGTAGTCATTTGGCAGCCATCTTTCACACAGAAACTGTAACATTTACGTTCTGCCTCTACCTATAACCTGCACACTCGACGGTGTCGCGTTGATGAGTAAGCATGTCGAGAGCTATTATGGTTCATTTTTACAAGTCTGATAGCTGACAGACTACAATTTCTACATGGTCCTTCAAAATATGGTGGGTCTTAATCTTGATTCTTCTTTCAAAATAGATACAGGTGAATGAAATGGAAGAGCAAATCAAGTTTTAAAATTTAAACTAAAAGAATCTTACAAATAGATTTAAATTCTTGGTTAGATCATGAATGTCTGTAATTAACTGCAGAGAGCACAAATTCCTTCATACATTTTGAAAACAATAACATGAAAATATTTTCCAAGAACAATGTTGTGGCTTGTGTCCAAGTTTAGAGGTTACTGAGGATTGCTGAAAATTCATTCGAATTGCTCCAGTTTAAAGTTGATATAAGCTCGGATCATTAGAAGTTGCTGGTAACAATCAAAGGTACGAGAATTAATACTGAAAATTATTTAAAAAAATCTGGTTTATCAAATTAAAGTTACATTTTTTAGCTTGATAGGTCCATATAAGAAGTAAGGCAGGGAAACACTTTTATGCTCTGGTATAAAGTAATTTGTCAAAAAAAAAAAAATGCAATTAGATGTCACTATTTGGATACATTTAAAAAGTTTGCATTGGACTTCCAACTTTGTTCATGAAGTCCTTAGTCTAATGCTCAATGATTGTGCTTTTAGTATGATTTAGACTGTAGATATGCTGGTTAGGAACTTGATTAGGATGCACTTGAGCATGATTAGGAACTTGTTTGTACGATATGTGTTTAAAGTTAAAAATATATTATTTCCTCAACAATCGCTTGCAAATAGCTGTTGTATATAGATTTAGGATATACTTGCCCACTTACCCAGCAGCAGAATTCAATTGAGCATTCTGTTCACTTTTTTATAATTCTATTGTCCTTATATACAAGGACAATATATTAAGTCTATAAATATACCTAATTATAATATGTTGAGTGTATGAAATATATACAGATATACAGATAAGCAACATAAAACTGCCAGTAGTGCATCATTGCTTTTAGTTGGATACATGCTCTTCTCACAAGATTAATCTATTTATGTATGTAGGTAGTAAGAGTTGTAGTTTGGCATAAAGAGGCAGTCGGCATGTAAAATTTTGGAAGAGCTTCCTGGTTCATTGTGTTTAAAATAAACCCATACAGTTGCTGTGCTCTTCAATTCAATTTAATACTGTGGTCATGTTACAAAACTTACTGGATTTACTAGGATCAGTAGGCATTGAAAGTCTACTGTATGAAATTGGATGGTCCTGTAAATGGTCCAGTACCCCCCCAGTAACTGTGTTTGTTGTGGCAGTGGGTTTCAGAATGCCTACTACTTCACATTGTTGTGGTTACAGAATGGAGTATGATTCTGTGACTTTTAGTGAAGTGAGATGAGATGAGAAATATTTCATTTATTCCATTGCAAGCATTATTATTTATTAAAAATAGAACAACTCGGTCTTGTCTCCAGACTGCACTCCAGTAGATCCAGTTTTGGAACGCGACCGATGAGCCCATTGCTGATGAAATATCTTTTTCTTTGCATTTTTTTTATGTAATTACTAATTTATCTCGGTTTAACAAGTTGATTAATGTCGGCACTTGCTGAATGGCATGCCTACAGATGACCCCAGAATCAAAATAATTTAAAAAACTTTTAAATCTTCGAAGTATTCTTCCTATTATAAATGCTATTTATATTTTGAAACCTATTTGTGAATCACTTATGTGTCAACATAAAAATTTTATACCTAAATCTAGGATTTACTTGCAAATTGAATTAGGGGTCAATACAACTATGAAAAATGTTGATGTAAAATTTGTATCTTTCATATGCATACTGCTATGGTTTGTATATAATTCTGAAGCTACAATAAATTGTGATATGGAAACTAAATTTGATAGCTATTTTATAAGATATAAAACAATTCATTCTGTTGTCCCACAATAATTGTCTCCACTATTTCTTATTTCCTAGGTCATTCCTCCAATCTAAATATGCGTAGTGGGATCATCATAATTTCCTGGTATTTGCAATCTGGTTTGGAAGCCATTCAACTGTTCTTCCCCTGGGAAGGCTAAATATAAGTGATAATTTCAGGAAGTTCTGTTAGGATTAGCTGCTTTGTCAATATTGGATAGTTGCCAGTAAGATAGTGTGGGGCCTCTGAGCTGATTTGTATCACAGGTAATTGTATGTGTGCGTAGGAAAAAATTACTTTTGAGACTTCCCTACCCATATGAAAAGTGTTTTAGTCTCCATCATCCTAATTTCCTGAAAGCAAATAATGCTGGCATTTTGTAAATTAGATGTGAATGAAATGATCTTTCAATCTGTTTCAATTAACTGCAAGCTACGCAATGTATCAGTTCTTACATCTGTCGTCTTATGGATTAATTGTTCTTGCCATTGTTCTTCAAACAAAGACAGGGAAATAGCATGTTCTTTTTCTTTCTATGAACGATTTTAGATCATGGAGATTTGATGGAGAAGTATTGTTACTGTACATCACTTCTTGCTATTGTCTGTAGTGTAGCAACATAATCACTATTATTTACCCAATCTTACTTTCAAAATTCGAAATGGATGAACAAGAGAGGGTATGTTTCTCTAAATTCTACTATATTATAAGACATTCATTCTTTGCGAACTTCTTTGTCTACGAAATCTGCTTTATCAGGAATTATCAATTAATTTTAGAAATGAATCATGGCGTGAGGATAGTGCAAATATACAATTCTAGAATAATGCATTATCTTGTTTTCTAGGCTTGTAATTAATCACACTTGAAATGATTCAAAGAAATTAAAATATTATATTGCATCAGACTACGAAAGCCTAACTCGTTCCCATCACCATCATACTTGTTTCGCTTGTAAGTTTAAAACTTCTCGTCATCATGCAGAGAAATAGTACCACGACAACAGTGTTCCCACTGATAGAAAATTCTAGAATTCTGCATAGGAAATGGACTGCACGATCAATATCATGTAGTAAAATATTTCTTTCGTAGTTGGCAGCATGCGTCCTGTCTGACGCCAGATCGTATTGACCAATCAGTTTCAAGAACGTCATACTGCGTCATACCAATGAAACACCCGAGTCGATAAAACGGAGAGATCGTCGGCCATTGTTAGCAGTTGTTACAAGACATTGACAGAGCATAGACAGAAATCTACAACATCTTTACAAAATCTTCTCAAATTACTGTATCAAAGGTAAGAAAAGCTTCTGCGACTTTGTTCTTTTCTCAGGTTTACAAGCAAAGTGTTAAAAATAATAACTTATTCCAAAACGCATCACTAGGCAAGAAATGTAGATTCCTTTGTCATTTATAAAGCTCTTGAACTGCTTGTTGATAGCTATCAATACAACGAATTAAATGTGCTATCATTCCAAACATCTCGTGATCTATTGCTAACAATATACGACTTGCGCAGTTTTCAGTAGTAGGCCACTAAATTAGCAGTGGAAAGTTTTAGGAAAGCGGTATCGCTGACGTCATGCGGAAGGCCTAGTCATCAACTCCCTGCGCAATACCGCGTCACGGAATTATATAGCTTTCTAAAGATTATTTTTCTCTTACAGATTCAACCATGCAGATTTTCGTAAAGACCTTGACAGGAAAGACGATCACCCTCGAGGTAGAAGCATCGGATTCTATTGAGAACGTGAAGGCCAAGATTCAAGACAAAGAGGGGATCCCCCCAGATCAGCAGCGACTGATTTTCGCTGGCAAGCAGCTGGAGGACGGTCGGACATTGTCAGACTACAACATCCAGAAAGAATCGACCCTCCACTTGGTTCTCCGACTCCGAGGAGGTATGCAGATCTTCGTGAAGACTCTCACCGGCAAGACCATCACCCTTGAGGTTGAGGCTTCGGACTCGATTGAGAACGTGAAGGCCAAGATCCAGGACAAGGAAGGTATCCCCCCAGATCAGCAGCGACTGATCTTTGCTGGAAAGCAGTTGGAAGATGGCCGAACTCTCTCAGACTACAACATCCAGAAAGAATCGACCCTTCACTTGGTCCTCCGACTCCGAGGAGGTATGCAGATCTTCGTGAAGACCCTCACCGGCAAGACCATTACCCTCGAGGTTGAGGCTTCTGACTCTATTGAGAACGTGAAGGCCAAGATCCAGGACAAGGAAGGTATCCCCCCAGATCAGCAGCGACTGATCTTTGCCGGAAAGCAGCTGGAAGATGGCCGAACTCTCTCAGACTACAACATCCAGAAAGAATCGACCCTTCACTTGGTTCTCCGACTCCGAGGAGGTATGCAGATCTTCGTGAAGACTCTCACCGGCAAGACCATCACGCTCGAGGTTGAGGCTTCTGACTCGATTGAGAACGTGAAGGCCAAGATCCAGGACAAGGAAGGTATCCCCCCAGACCAGCAGCGACTGATCTTTGCCGGAAAGCAGTTAGAAGATGGCCGAACTCTCTCCGACTACAACATCCAGAAAGAATCGACCCTCCACTTGGTTCTCCGACTCCGAGGAGGTATGCAAATCTTCGTGAAGACCCTCACCGGAAAGACCATCACACTCGAGGTTGAGGCTTCCGACTCGATTGAGAACGTGAAAGCTAAGATCCAGGATAAGGAAGGTATCCCCCCAGATCAGCAGCGACTGATCTTTGCTGGAAAGCAGTTGGAAGATGGCCGAACTCTCTCAGACTACAACATCCAGAAAGAATCGACCCTTCACTTGGTTCTCCGACTCCGAGGAGGTATGCAGATCTTCGTGAAGACTCTCACCGGCAAGACCATTACCCTCGAGGTTGAGGCTTCCGACTCGATTGAGAACGTGAAAGCTAAGATCCAGGATAAGGAAGGTATCCCCCCAGATCAGCAGCGACTGATCTTTGCCGGAAAGCAGCTGGAAGATGGCCGAACTCTCTCCGACTACAACATCCAGAAAGAATCGACCCTTCACTTGGTTCTCCGACTCCGAGGAGGTATGCAGATCTTCGTGAAGACTCTCACCGGCAAGACCATCACCCTCGAGGTTGAGGCTTCGGACTCAATTGAGAACGTGAAGGCCAAGATCCAGGACAAGGAAGGTATCCCCCCAGATCAGCAGCGACTGATCTTTGCTGGAAAGCAGTTGGAAGATGGCCGAACTCTCTCCGACTACAACATCCAGAAAGAATCGACCCTCCACTTGGTTCTCCGACTCCGAGGAGGTATGCAGATCTTCGTGAAGACTCTCACCGGCAAGACCATCACGCTCGAGGTTGAGGCTTCCGACTCGATTGAGAACGTCAAGGCCAAGATCCAGGACAAGGAAGGTATCCCCCCAGACCAGCAGCGACTGATCTTTGCTGGAAAGCAGCTGGAAGATGGCCGAACGCTCTCCGACTACAACATCCAGAAAGAATCGACCCTTCACTTGGTTCTCCGACTCCGAGGAGGTATGCAGATCTTCGTGAAGACTCTCACCGGCAAGACCATCACCCTCGAGGTTGAGGCTTCGGACTCGATTGAGAACGTGAAGGCCAAGATCCAGGACAAGGAAGGTATCCCCCCAGATCAGCAGCGACTGATCTTTGCTGGAAAGCAGTTGGAAGATGGCCGAACTCTCTCCGACTACAACATCCAGAAAGAATCGACCCTCCACTTGGTTCTCCGACTCCGAGGAGGTATGCAGATCTTCGTGAAGACTCTCACCGGCAAGACCATCACGCTCGAGGTTGAGGCTTCCGACTCGATTGAGAACGTGAAGGCCAAGATCCAGGACAAGGAAGGTATCCCCCCAGACCAGCAGCGACTGATCTTTGCTGGAAAGCAGCTGGAAGATGGCCGAACTCTCTCCGACTACAACATCCAGAAAGAATCGACCCTTCACTTGGTTCTCCGACTCCGAGGAGGTATGCAGATCTTCGTGAAGACCCTCACCGGCAAGACCATTACCCTCGAGGTTGAGGCTTCCGATTCGATTGAGAACGTGAAAGCTAAGATCCAGGACAAGGAAGGTATCCCCCCAGATCAGCAGCGACTGATCTTTGCCGGAAAGCAGCTGGAAGATGGCCGAACTCTCTCCGACTACAACATCCAGAAAGAATCGACCCTTCACTTGGTTCTCCGACTCCGAGGAGGTATGCAGATCTTCGTGAAGACCCTCACCGGCAAGACCATTACCCTCGAGGTTGAGGCTTCCGACTCGATTGAGAACGTCAAGGCCAAGATCCAGGACAAGGAAGGTATCCCCCCAGATCAGCAGCGACTGATCTTTGCTGGAAAGCAGTTGGAAGATGGCCGAACTCTCTCAGACTACAACATCCAGAAGGAATCGACTCTCCACTTGGTGCTGCGACTGCGAGGAGGCTCCAATTAAACATTTAGCATAATCAAGAGCTTAAAGATATAAATCTGAAAACTGCAAAAATTTAATTCCTTGGAATATACAACTTGTTCCTATTCCGTCTTTTTTTTTAATCTTTTATTGTGCTCACTGCCGCTTAGCTTTCCATCATACATTGTTATGTTTTGTCCACATGTCTTACGAAAACTATTGATTTTCTGCGATAAAGCTTTCAACCAATATGACTTGTTCTGTCAATATTCCTTTTTCATGCACCTACATTTCCTTATTGACTTAATGTCTTATCCTATATGACCTGCACTGTTAGGTTAGTCTGACTCCATCCACTGGGGTTTTGGGCGCGTCCTTGGCGTGAGGTAATTGAATTTTACATGAGATTGAATTGCCGAATTTATGATAGGAGTCTTAGAGGGAAGGGCATTTAATATGGAGCCTAATTTGAATACAGACAGCGGGGTAATGTGAGACGATGCAGTGATAAATCTTGGACCGCTGAAAGCTAAAATTGTTGATCTAATGCTTGTGGCGCTATCACGTGGACTATTTTCTAACTAAGCACTTACGGGGAAACTGCAAGGTGTTCTGTAAACAAGTATGGCGGTTATCGGTGACAAGTGTTTGTGATTTTGGTTATTTTAATCACCTGTTATCCATGCTATCTAGAGACAAATCGCATACGGAGGTAAGAAATTTCAATGGTACAATTTTGATTAAATTTCTTGATTTTTTTGTTGAAAACTTGAGTTCAGATACATGAAAGATATTCAATTGAGATATCAAAAAGGTGATCATAATTTAATTTAGCCTTCCGTCAATGCTTATGTCATGCTGGTCTCTGACTAATTACAAGATTTTCCACAATCTGTAAATCTGGAACAGCCACTCTACTGAGCGACTTGAGAGTGACATAAATTCACAGCAAGAATTTAAGTGGTTAAAATTAGGTATTTGTGCTAAAAAATATGATTGCAGGAGTGTAGAACAAGATCCTTGTACAAATAGGTGACTGAACTTGACAATCATCAATGAGGTCATCATGATATTACCTCTGACATTACCATCTTTCAAAACCTATATTCTTACATTGTCATTTCCTAGTTGTTTTATTTACCCCTTGGCTTACAGATTTTTTTTTCTTGAAATAGTTATGTGATTATTAGTTAGGTGATACTCTATTTTTTATATGATATACTGTCACATCATTTGTGTAGTGTTGTTAGTTTTGCTGTAGCGATGAGAAATGCGGAAGAGAAAACCCTATACCGATTTCACATTTCCACTTATAGAACTAAGATAGTTGGTATTAATGAAATAAGCTTAGTTACTTACCTACCTGATCTTTTTAGTGCAGCTTTAAATAGTTTCGTATACAAAAATGGATTACACAGACTCGCTTATCTAACAACGCCAAGATTTATATAGTTGACTTTATTTGAAATAAACTTGCAGTTAAATCTACAATGCCATTTTATCAAGCAAATAACTCTAAACAAACCCTGTAGGTTTGACTTGATCTTGTGATTTTATTTATTTTTCTGACACTATTTTGTATTTGTCTTCTATGTCAGTACATCTTACCAATAGTTATAAAAATGACTAGTTCTCCTACGATTATTTGCTGCCTTTCAAACTTGGACTTATTTAAGTTTATTTATCTGGTTGTTCGTTCGTTCGTCCATTCGTTTTTTAAGCTACTAATTGATTTTGGCCCTTGACAAACTACATAAAGCAATACTGCCTGTGGGAAATAATATTTAAAATATTGCTTTAATAATAAAAGCTAAATCTACGAACGAATTATTATACCAGCTTATCCAGTTATTTGAATTAAACTTAAAATATCTCCTAGCATCTAAGAATTATTTTGAATAATCAATTATGTTTAGGCCTAGTAGCAAAAGACGAAAAACATTCGTATGCTACTAAATCTCAACGAAAGACCAAACAGTTTGGCGTGCTGGAAACACTGGTTCTCGTGATGTCCAAAGATGGGTGGACATCATGCACCTGACAAGTTCTGTTTGAGAGAGAGGTTGGAGGGATGAAAGTTCGTACAGCAACTTCTTTTGCCTTGCGTGTTAACCTCGCAACAGCATAAATATGTGGAGTAATTCTGTTGTTCGATTTATACCGTTCTTCGGAAGGGACGTTAAGCTTATGAGCCCTTTGGTGCTCTTTGACAGGAGGCTGATATTTGTAAAGAAGTACTAGAACCTTAGTACATTGAACTAAGACTTGAGGATAAGATGGAAGTACCGCAAAGGAATTTGAATAAATCAAAATTTAAACCAATTGTTCCAGTAATTTTTTTTTTTTTTTTTTAATTACTGTTTACACAGTTAGGTACGTACCAATTAAACAACCAATGTGCAACATTTAAAAATAGTTATTTTTTTCATCTACTTTATTGGTCATCATTAATTTTGTCATTTTTAAGCAGCCACTGATGTCAGGTCCATACCCAATATCCATTATTAGCTTAGGTGAGCCTTTCTCACCGAATACACTACATTTAGAACATTGTTTCTTTCAAGTTTCACAGCACTGTGTCATTCTACGTGACGTAGTAGCCAAGCGGGCGTAGTCCCGAAATTACCTAAGTGATTCCCATCTGCTTCTCGTCTAATCACTGTCTTCCCCTTTGTCTGTCTCTTCAACTCACGGATCGATTCCCGGTGAGCAACATCAGACCACTCGCCCTTCAGAAACCAATGCAATCATACAATTTACTAGCGACACATCTACTCAATAAAATAAATATCAAAACATCAGAACAGATGACATATTAAAAAAAACTATTGTTTATTCCACCGGACATTACCGCTAATGGGGAACAAAAGTTCTAGGTTTGTCACTCTTACTTAAAGCAAATTAGTTTGTTTTCTCCCACAGAAAGACCCTTGGATCTCTTTACCCCAAAATCTGATTTCTGTCACTAACTGAACTTCTCATTAATGTTAGGTTCCAGGATAAAAAGACAGATATGACAAATTAAAGAACTTTAAATTTCATTAAAAAGAAAACCAATAGCTATGCCGATAAGTGGATTAGAGAGAGAGACAAGCCATAATATCATTGGAGTGATCGATGGTCTTCAAGTCTGTGAATCCAGAAATGTCTTGACTTTTCCGTGGAGTGGGAGAGACATTACATCTGTACCTCGTCTTACACTCGATATAGAATGGACAACGCCAGTGATGTATTGGTCAATGCACGCGGGTGTACGCAGTCCACCCACTATTAATTTTATTTTTGGCCGTACCCCCACTTTGAATTTTTGAGGGAACGCAGGTGAATGCACGGGAAAGCAGTATTAAATTATGATTATTCGGAATATCCTGCACTTCTTTTTTTAAAAGCCGAAAATATCCCAGTTAAGGGTTTTATTTCTAATAATCCACTTACTTAAAAATAGACCTAGCAAGATTGCCACTGTATGCGAACGTACTAAGAGTAGGTAGGCTGGAACTATGTCGGCGTCGCGACTTGCAACAAAGGGGTTAGTTAGAACCATATTACTGTTATCACGTAGGGAAGTCGGTAGCCGCTTTCGCGGCGTCGCACGGCGGTGCAAGCTCTCAGAAGCAAGCCCGCTTCAAATAATAAGAATTCGCAGGAAAGACAAAAATACAAACAATAACCAAATTGCCACATACGAGCCACACTGGACGAGTTAGTTCAATTCAAGATACAGAAGAGGAAGCAAGTGGATTTGCATTCCCTTTCGGGCCTTGCCCCTCCTAAAAAACCAAAATTTGGTTTGGGAGAAGTTGAAGACACCACCAACGTCGAATGAAGAAGAGTTCAATGAAAAAGAGTCATTGTGGAAACTGATGTAATCTCCTCAACGCGAAAGTACGCGCGTATCTATGGATAGTTTCAACAAAAATTTAAACCAGTATTCGATTAAAATGATTAGACTTTCTTTTACCAGATTCCCGAATCCCCACCAAATTTCAAGACTGCAACAATGTGGGAAGGTGTAGACATGAGAGGGCGGCATTAATTTAATTTTCTCAAAATCATTACGTAATTAAAAATGCAGTTCTGACCATGTCATTCCAAGCCCAATTTCATCGTAAACTCGTAGATTGGCTCCAAAAGAAACCTTAGAATAAAAATTCACTTGGAGCTGCGCCCGAAGCCCCCTATTTCCACTCTTTCGGTGCATTCGCCTTGGGTCTCCTCCCCCCCCCCCCCCCCCCCCCCCCCCGCCGACACAAAAAAATGGGTCATTTTTGCGTACCCCCACTAAAAATTTTACGAATACATCACTGGACAACGCCCTAGTAGTTCGCCCGCTGCCATTACAGTGGAAACATTGGATAAATACTTATTGATGTCATTGTTTATAGATCTCACGAACCGCAGTCTCTGCTGTTGTAGTTTTTAGAATCATGTCTACTTTATCTAACCGTAGCACCACCTTGTCTTGAAAGAAAAATGGGTTTTTGAATGCGAAGTAAAACAAATAATTTTTCCGGCGTTTCGCAGCTTGTGTCTGTTACTTCATCAAGGGTTTTTTTTTTTTTTTGGTATGCGGTGGCTATTCAATTAACTCAAAATAGGGGTAAAGCTGGAGGGTTGGACGCAAATTTGGGTGTGGATGTTGGCAGTTTTAGGCGTGGATTTGTCCTAGGTCTTGTTATTCAATATTTATAGAGAAATGTTGGAGTACACTATATTTTGGGTACACGCCTGCGAAATAAAGTATGTGTAACCTATATATAATGTAAATAATGTAATGTATATATGTGTATTCCTTGTAACAATCCATGTGTAGTTTTACTCTTGCATTATGTGTAAAATCTATATATTTTTTTAAATCGTTCAGATTATTTATAATTAAAACCAACTTCATCCCTTCACTCGTGGCTCGTGGAGCAGAAAGCGGGAAAAACTGAGTTCGCTCACTGTTATTTAAAGATTTGATTGATTGATTTGTGGGGTTTATCGACACATTGTGTTGACAACGGGCCCTGTGACACTGTTCCTAGTGGCGTGAATGAGTGGATGATGATGAGGATGATGATGAACCTAACCTAGTCTAGAAGCGAGGAGGAGAAACCCAGTGCCGGCACGTAACCTACTCCTGTCGAAGAGCACTAGGGGGACCATCGGCTCAACGTCCCTTCCAAAGGACGGTACAATGCGAACATCAGGATCCATCCGCAAATCCTTGCTGTCGCGAGGTTGGTTAGCTAGGCGAGTGAAGCTGCTGTACTAACTTCCATCCCTACAACCTTGGTCCCGTAAAGCACTAGTCAAATGTATTATGGCCACCCATCTAATACCTGACCCAGCGCAGTGTTGCTTAACTTCGGTGATCTCATGAGAAACATGCGATACGTTTTATTTCGAGCAAAACGCCAATGATGACGGGTGGCTTGAATAAACACAACGGCACTGCCGAAGTGCGCTTCAATAAGTTGAAAAAAATAAGCATGCGTGGCTCTGACATGACTTGTAATTATTTCCCATCCCCGTCGAATCGCCTCGTGAATGTCATGACATTTCGATCGTCTTTCCGAGAGGGTTTCAATTGTTGAGGTTTTCTGCTCTAGATATATATTCATGAAAAGGTTGGCGCTCGAAAATGTCACGACTCAATATTTTCTCAAGCACACATGTGCATTCATAATTCATGCGAATGAAAGAAAGAAAAAAAAGTACACGACGAAAATAATCGAAAAAATACTCGCTTTGCCATTCTGAAGTGATTACTTCGTTCGGCTGGCACACATGCACTTTCGGTATTACAAGAGCAATTTAGTGATTTCGCAAATCGTACATGCGGAAAGCCATCCATCACATTTGCAAGGTTTCCTGTCAAACATGTTAAGTTGTAAGGCTGAAAGGGACACAATGTAATATTAAAATGAGTCAAATGCTTATATTTTACACTGTGTCTGCTTTGCAAATACAGCAATTGTTATCAAACTAAAGGAGAAGAAAAGTATTCCTGGTGCGATTAAACACAGGAAGTTTTAAATGTCGCCTTTCCTCGTGCTTTGCGAGGTACAGGGTTCGTTTCCCGTTCACTGCATGAAAGCTTCGCGTTGTTTTCTGAAATCAAAAGACAGTATAATTATTTCCATATGTAGGTGAACTAACATTCACAAGCGACACTTACTATCTTTGCTTATGATTGTCACTTTTGCTCTCTGACTATAGACAGCTTTCAACAGGCAAAGATCTGCTTTGCATAATTTGCTTGTTCGGTGTTTTAAATCCAGGCAATTAGTGACACAGTTGAAAAACCAAGTTCCGTTAAAATTTCCTACTACTGCTTCAAAATTCTACATATAATAAGAACATTTCTATGACGTACCACCTTTTTTTTTGCTCAAGAAAATGTGAAAACAGACAACTTTCTCAATAGTTTCAAAGAGATAAGACACAATCTGTCTTCAAGTGTCTGCTCAGCATAGTAATCACAAAACCCAGATAAGAAACAAAATGATATCATCAAGAATCAGCACCTTGCATCAACAACCACCCTGTTTCCTGTCTGCATAATAATTGATGATGCTATCACAGAGATAGCCCACGATTTTTCCTACGTCATTCTATGATTTTCCCCGAACCTATCCGGGGTAAACGGCCCTCAGCGTGCTCGCATGTCCTACGATTGCCGTCACTGAAACGAACGCTGAAACTAGCGAGAGGCGCGCCGACCTCTGTACCGACTCAACGGTACCGAGGTAGGTACTCGTAACTCGGCAACGGGGTGGGGCAGGGGTTATTCCGGGTGTTACCGATTAGTTTACCAGATAGTTGTCATCAGCTGCGTTCGCGCGACACAGTCGTCTTGGGACTCTTCACTGTTTTCAGTCGATACTCGTGTTTTCTAGCATGACATTGAAGCACCACGCCCGTTTTACCGGCTAATTTGACTCCTGTCTTCAAGTTTACGAGGTTCCCATTTGGGCGTTTCGGGTTCAGCTTTCAATCTTCTTGCTAGAGTCGGCTCTCTCGCTTTGTTTCAATGAATGTAAAAGGGAGCAGAGACGAATAAAGGAATTACAGGTAATAGGAATTAATCATTTCTCGTATACGTAGCCCTGCAGGGCCCTCCAAAAAATAAATCAAAGTGTTATGGAACATTTTTTTTTGTGTGCAAGGGTACTCCAAATTGTGACAAATATTTTTTTAACTTGTCATCGTAGATCATAATCAATAAATCGAACGCTCTTGTACAAATTTGAGTGTTCCTGTATTAGGCCATGTTCAAAATCATTCAATCGCCCAAATACAAAGATCTAACTTCAGAATTATACTATGCATCGAAATAGAATGATTTTCTATTCCCATCCAACGAATCATCATAAGTCAAGAAAAACATCATTATAAATTCCTAGGCATGCGACTTGTTCAAAAGACCTATGCCCCTTCTATTGCCGAATTCCCGTGAATTGATTCAGGACACGAAGCATAGGTGATAACACATTGACAATGCAAAGCACCCGAACACAGGTCGATATTTTCTTTCGTGCGCTGTGATGTCTTGGCGTGCTTGCCGGCTTTCCTGAGAGCTCTTGGACATGCGAATCGCTTCGTCGGTGTCGGCGTCCTCGTCGCGGTGGAAACTGAAAAGAGCCCTCCGCCCGCGCTTTCCAAATAACAATAAAGAACAGTGGTAGCTTGTCACGCATTCACTTAGTGGGGTTTCTTCAAATTAATTACATCTCTGGTTTTTTGTTATTTTTGTTATACACAAATCAAATTTATGTCCTTTTATTCACATTTGCTCAGTATAATCAGATTGGAATAACTTACGAAAGGATTCTTAGATATATGAGTTAATGGGCTAGAAAGTTTATTCCATCATATTTCGTCGGTAATCTTAAACCTTCCCGTGAAAACTGCCATGAAAAATTGTGCTTCGAATTGCAATGTAATGGCTTCTGAAATTTCTGCAGCGGTATTACCAAGGTACTCATAGGGGATGCGATAAACGACTACGAGCCACTAGCTAAGGGTACTTATATACCCTTTAATATCATTGCGCAAATATCAGATGTCGTCTACAATCGGTCTCTTTTCCATTATCACTTTTGAAACTGTGTTTACTCTAATTGTTTGAACACGGTAGATTTCGATAATAAACCGCACCAAATATTTACTCGCTTTTTTCCCCTTTGATGTTTGATAGTGATTCACCGTGCGTGTGACTTCGGCAAACAAGTTTTGTCGCAACTGCAACACACTTCGTTTTAAACTGTTATTCTTCTTGCCAGCACGTCGAATGGAACGCAAATAATTCTTTAATCAACTTGTCAAATTATCGACCGTGTGCTCGACGATAAAATATGAGTTTGCTACATTTTCACTGAGATTTTGAATGAGCTGATTTTAAGCCACACGTATAATACTTTCAAAGCCCGCGAGAGAAGATATACCAACCCAAGGACTGCCCCCCCCCCCCCCCCGCTCGCCCCTTCATTGCAACCTATCCATGTATGAAATTTCAGTTACGATTTCATTGGTTCGGTTTTTTAAAATACTTGTTATATGGGCAAAATAATTCCCTATTTGCTAGAACAAATCTTATCAAAAACAAAACACAAAAAATCTTGGCACGACAAAAGCTTTAAAGCATATGGGAACATTGTGACAGACGTCAGCGGAGATGATTTGTAGTGTTTTTTTAATGACCGCTCCCTATCGCGTTATAGCGTGTAAGGGGTCACTACTTCAGCCTTTTTTTGGGGTACACTTTGTATTCTTGTTACAGTTATGTATGCTCATAAATATATCTGATGTTTGTTAATTTGTTGGAATATGCGTTGTATCTTTGGTGTACCCTTTTCAATCGAGAACCACATAACTGCTGTCATGAAGTCATCGATGAGCGTAGCGAGCGAAATCTTCAATTTCACTAGCCTAAAAGAGAGTGATTTTAGTGAATTATGTTTTCGTTTTGTTATTTTCCTTTTTGTGTTCGAACTCTACCGGCCCAGTAGATTTTTCGGAATACACCGTTTCAATTCAGGATAACTTAAAGATCCCCGGAGTTTTTTGTTCTGCAAATAACCAATCAAAATTATGCAAAATAGTTATTCAAAGCAGTAGAGGCAAAAATATTATATTTCTCACCAAATTTTTACAGTTTTCACTTTTTTGTTAAATTAATATTATTATAATAATTATAATAATACATCGTTTTTATTCGTTTTCATTACACTATACATAATATAGGAACGTAAGTAAATAATAGACACATTTTCGTAAAAGGTGTAAAAACAGTGAGAAAATAAACACTTCTTAAGAACTATTGCAAATTGTTTGTCATATATAAGAAATTTGATATTGTTGGGTAGATTGTTAAATAATAAAATACCCATTGCAGCAGGGCTTTTGTCTCTTTTACATTATCTGAATTTATATTTACTATTACACCTTATGCTGCTAAAATCATGTGATATAATCTCCAGGTCAATTACATTATAGTAATAACTGGTTAATAATAACTGATTCGTTATTTCGGACCTCACACCTTCATTTAATTTACCACAAATAGCTTCGCTCACCTACAAAGCAAATAAAATTACGTCCGCGAAGCTGTAACTACCCCCCTTCAAACTATATATCTTATATGTAGGTAACTAGAAAGAAAATTTGCTTACAACCTTCGCACCTTGCAAACCAATCAATTATTCAGAGCCTGCCTATTGCCTACATCGATGTGGACAATGAGGGCATCGTCGTTATCGGGCGTCGGGCATTGAGTGATGATAATGGGATACCGTGCACTAAGGAGCGTTCTACCTACACACAATGCAAAGTGTTATTGTATGGTGCTAATAGACGACAGGCCTTTTGCCAGCTTTCTGACCGATGCTTTTTGTTTAGCTACTGACTTCTCTGCCGCGCAGCACTTTGATTTTAGCATAGTTTTTCATGGTGTATACTATCTGATGGCATGCAATGCATTCATCGACTTTTTCATTTTTTTCGATAAAAAATTTAAAACTATCTGGCGTGGCATGAAAATTTTTGCATTTTCCAAATAAAAAAGTTTTTTTTATTATGTGAAATCTGATTCAAATTGCAAACGCTTGCAATGCGCGGGGTATTTTATTATTAGGAACACTACCTGCTACCCTCAAAACTTGATGCCCAAAAGGGGACTCTAATTCCGATCTCCACCTATATCATGGAGATCTCTTTGGAGATCCGTCATTCTCATCAAATGCAATAATCCAATAATGCAATAATCCAATAATGCAATAATCCTCTCAAAAATTATGTGTCTAAGTAGCTCAATGGGTTAGAGCAACACTCCCGATAGGTGGAGATCGGAGTTCGAGTCATCATTTGGGCATCATATTTTGAGAGGGTAGTATGTTCCTTATAATAATATTATTTTAGAATATACACAATTTTCGGGCATTTTCATGATCCGAAAAACATTTTTGCATTATGTTTCTTTATCAGCAAGCAAAATGAATTTCTAAATGATGCGGGGAAATCAATCCAAAACAGATTTGAAATTTGAAACAATGCCAAATATTACAGCACGGACACGATAATGACCAATCTACTTTCCTACAACTCGACACCTAACGCTGTTTACAACAAAATGTCCAAGCAAGCAGACGAAACGCTCGATAAAATATTCGCACCACATTTACTACACGGTCCACCTGCAACAAAGTTTACTGCTGTGGGCGTATGCACTCGTAGAAAATAAACATTTTCTTTAAAAATTACGTAAAGCCATCCGCTGTCTCAACGTCGTCATGCGTCCAAAACGCGCGCGCAAACTTCTCAACTCTTTCCAAATTTATAATCACTTCTTCATTAAAATAAACCGGCCCCGATTATAATTTACAGTGACATCGATAATAGATGCACGTTCTCAATACTAATCTTATCGGTGAGGTGAGCGATTGCAATGGACGTCTTGGCTTTTGCCCATGCCTGTCCACGACTGCCGAAGAGTGCCCGAACGTTGACGGCATCGTGCCAGCGTTCAACCGGCCGGCTCATTCAGTGATTCAGTCGCTTGCTGGCTGTCAGTGTCGTAGTGGACTTGTACCGATTGGCTAGCCAGTGCAGTCGGCCGCGCAAGTATAACAGAACGCTAGCCGGCATGAGGCGAGTTGCGTGATCACGCGCGTTACTAGCGTAATATCATACCACAAGTCTTGCATGAGTCACTTCGGGCCTGTGGTGTGAACGCGACGTTGGTGACTGCGTTTTTGGGGTGGATTTTTGGTTTTTTTTGCAAAGAGTGTGCGGGCTTTTTTGGTGATTTTTATGGTGTTTTTTTACTATGGTGATGCAGGATCTTTAACATAATGGCTCATCTGGTGAGTTGATTTATTAGCAGCACTATTGCCATTACTCAATCCTTTCCCAGTTAGTGATTACCAAACGTTTGTAGTAAACAGCAAAATAGTATCTTCTGTTACTCGATGGTATGATTTATGTCAACTTCCTCTTTCCGGTAGAAATGATTATGCAAGTAAATGCACTTGCATTTGGTGATGCAGATCTCTCTTACCGCCTACCTACGTTGCCTACCCACTGTATTATATTGCCAAGAACGCGTGTTCAACTGCGTGCGCTAGATTGTTGACTTCTAACTACTCGTTAAGCAATCAAATAATTGTATCCGTGTTACCTAGTTAATTGTAAGTTTACGATTTACATATTCCATAACGTAGTCCAGACTGCAGTATTCTTCGTTGTCATTCCTTTGCTTACAAGTTAACAGGGAATACTCTGTCGTGACAGTATTTCTTTACCATGTGTGAGACTGGGAAGTTACGGTTTTCTCAGCGATACTAAAAGAAAATAACGCATTATCAAATGAGGAAAGAGTTAAAAAAACGTTTGTTTTCAATAGTGTAAGACCGCGATATCCGTTAAATCATCATCCGCATTTGCCGATCCTACTTCCTCTCAGCTATTTCTTGATGCAGAAATCCTAAGTAACCGTTTGCGATAAAGGAGCCTACCTTGCACAATTCTAGTTGCTAAGTTATGTGCCTTCAATCGCTTGAAGTGACACAAATGACCATTTACTACGCACGTGGTAACGAGAAGGCATACTAGTTCTTAATGAGTAACAAATGTCTTTTGCTATTGCAGTGATCTTGTCTTTTGCTGCCAAGGTGCATTACGTTGCGCTGTTCAAGTAATTTACTCAATACGTACCTCAATGCCTCAGAAATCCCTGCTTCTACCCAAGTTTTCATCCCTATCGATCGCAGACTCGAGTATTTCATACCAGGCAACATTTAATTTCAGAAGACTGCATTTTGTTGCTTAGTTATCCTTGGATGCTTTGAAATAACCTTGTTTGCGAACTTTTCTTGCTGTTTGGCAAAGGATGTCGCGGCAATCAGTTAGTGTTCTGTGCGTTCTGTAAAGATTTGCGCAATCTGCAGGTGAAGTTGTGAACTCATTGTGAGAATGGGCCATGGCTATGTGGAAACCAGGATTCTTATCATTTAGTTTTATTTGAGTAGAGTAATCTCTCTGATAAAGCAACTCCGCACATTTACATTAGCCGGTTCAATCTCAAAGTAATATATTTTCAAATGCAATATGGTGATAATTACCTGTACAGTGTGACGGTTTCAGTTTATAAGCGCGTGAAATCGAATTGTGTCTGTTCGATTCGCAATCGGCATTCCCATTGAAATGTTAATGCCCAGTTTAGTTTCGATGGAAGTTTTACTCCATGGTATTGGTATGCATTACTTCCCCAGCCGACCCAGAAATTTGCAAAAAAATAACGCTCCTTTTATATTTAACGTTCGATTTGTACTTTACTTCATTTGCATTGCAACTCTATTAATTATTCCTGATTGCAATTGTACTTAGCGTACGGCCCGCTTATTATGTTTGTAATGACATATAATCTGCACGAGCTATTTCCAATTTGTAATCAAGTTAAAAGGTGTACTTTGAGTTTTTGCTGTAAAGTGTTGATAAGCCTATCGATATGATAGATGCTCCACAAGATGTGAAATTTATTCGATACCAGCTTCGAAGAAAATATATTATGATGTATTTATAATTTAAATATCTGTCGATCTTTCGGTGGGGGGTGGCAATGTCACAGCCATCAATCATATCTTGGCGATCACATTGTTTGTAGTGCTGGATTGATTAGAAAATACCTTGGATTTTCTTGAGTCAATAAAGGTCAGGCTGAGTGTCGACGTGAAAAATCAAATGCAAGAATAAAAGAAAGATTCCAGGGAATAGCCGTTGACTCGGAATGGCTAGCTTTTGAGACCCAATCACGGAGGAAGGCGTGGACAAGGCTGACCTTGATTTCGAGTAATCGTATCTCTAATCATGGGTCGCAACCACGGACATTCGATTCGAAACTTTTTCGTGGCTTATTCCACATAGGGGTCGTTTCTATCGGTTTTTTACCAAACAGTTTGGCGTGCTGGAAACACCGTTTCTCGTTAGATTACCGAAGTTAAGCAACACTGCGCTGGACCAGGTCTTGAATGGATGACCGTTGTACACATGGCGAGTTTAGTTCGGTGGAGAAGTTGGAGGTATGAAAGTTAGTACAACTTCATTCGCTTTGCTCATCCAACCTCAGAAAAGCATGGATTTGTGGACAAATCCTGTTTTTCGCGTTGAACGGTCCTCCGTCGAAACAGAGCGTCGTTAAACCCCACCTATCAATCATGTATTTTTTTAGAAAATATATTTTTAAATTGCTGTTACCTTTGAGATTTCATTGCAAATATGGTCTTAAATAGTGTATTTTGAAGTTAAATTTCAACATTCTGGGTTGACTTGGGTCTGGGACAAACGTTTCATCACTTTGGCGATGTCAAGCTTCCTATGGCTGAAAATCAAACCCCTCCCCGAAGTTGCTTAATATAAATTTTAAGAACCCTTTAGGTCCAGCAGATAAAATCTTAATTTAAAGTCATGTATGAACATCCGCCCAGTCGCTACAGAATCATTGACGTGCCTACGTCGCTCGTGCTGTTTTTTTACTTATTAAACACTTTCAGCTTAATTGTAGAGCCTTGTTTTACTTTTATTACAGTCACGTGACTTTATTCTATATTATTTGCATATCTTGTTGCTTTTAATCGAAATCGGTAGTCGCACACTCTGACGTCTTGCCATGGCATGCCCGATGAGGGCACCTACACTTGTAGGTGGTGCTTTGAACTTGATATGCATACCTATATATAAACCATGCTGTGTGATAGAAAGGGGTAATGAACTAGGCGAACGATAGCAATTGAGCTTAGTTGGCAGTAAAATAAGTTAACATGTATGGTTTCTGTATAAATAATCCATTTATACCTGTTCTCGAAAACTACATATAAAAACTATAAAACTACATGCGGTGATCAGTTCTGTAATCAAACGCATTGTCTTCTTCAAGGTGATGCTAAAATTATCGAAAGCCATTTTAACTCTCTTCACAATTCTGTGATACAATTGACATCCTCTGTACATTCGCTGTCTTCAAAGTAGAGCGTCTACGTTTTAATCACGCCAACTTGCAATCTGCAAATCGATTTCGTGAATAATTATGCCACAATTTTGATTGATTAAAATCGAAACTCTCTCACTGTGGCCAAATGCATTCTAGTACTTTTCTAAAAACAGCTATAGGATGGATTCTTTTATATCGTTTCGAAAAGGGTTTTTTGCGATCCTGCACCCCCCCCCCCCCCCTCCCCCCCAACATAGAGAGTCGACCGCGTCATTAGAGGTATAATTTATTAACATCGATATTGCAAATAATTGTATAGTAACAATCTGATTCGTGGCATTACACGCATGAAATAATTAATTGGGACCTTCATTCGTACATGAAAGCTGTTTCGAGCAGGTAACACCGCAATTCTTTCAAAGCTTTCAAAAACATACGTTAATTGCAACAAAACATCGATGCAAATTTTCACAGACATATAGCGAGTAATTTACTTTTTGACGTACCATGGGTTGTGTGTCAAGAGAATCGATACTGCACCTGAATGCATGCTATACGCAGTATACACTCCCCATTCCCATGCAAGCTGCACATTTATTCCCTATAGGGATTATCGTAACTCCTGGCCTGGCACGTGAACATATATACAGACTCGTGTGGGGGGAATACAATTACGTGCCTAGACCTGTCGGTATGGTCCCTCCCTAGTGACCCTATCTCTACAAAGGAGATCAATTTCACGTCCTCGTTTCTGGATAGGCAAACGGCACACGACACTCCGCAAATTGAAAATATTCTTTTATACTTAAAAAAATATATTTTTTTCCTTATACGTTTATAATTGATTTTACGGTGTAGTTAGTGAATATGTGCGAGATTGAATCATTGAAGTTTGTAATTGACTAACTAGCATGTGATAAGAAGACGGAATTTCCTTATCATCCGAAAGTGTACATTGGAAATTGAAAATCGCTGAAAAAAGTGAGCTAGATTTTCCCACATTTGGTTTCAATCACCAATTTGTTGCCCTTTTCGACTTATATCGCTCAATTGGCTATACACAAGCGTTTCCCGTCGTGACAGGTAAACAAGACTGACCCAAGTGTCAAACTACACCGAACAAATTCGTTTCAAAAAATCCAACTGTGAAAATAATCGTGGCCGTCATGCAGACCGCAAAAATAACTTTTAACGATTTTGACATTAGTAGTGTGCGGCCTAAGCTAACCAAGGCGCTTGAGCTGTCAACCGAAATGTTTGCTGTCACCTGACAGCCTAAGATGAATCATTGTTTGCATTGATTGAGCATAGCCTGCTGTCTTTTGTTAATTCTTGGTATAACAATCCATTGAATGAATGAATGAATGGTACGCTGGTGCATTAGTACACTCATCGTTTCGGCGCGGATGATCTGAAAGGGTGTAAATGTGCTGATGGCATGATCAATGACTGCTTCCGATTGTGTTCAAATCACTAATTGTGTTTGCCTCCCGAGTCTTGCGTGAGCAATTTGTGAGCTATATTCTATTCGTTTTTTTATTCCAAACCCATGTGATGAAATTACCATACAATTCACTTTCGAGTGTTAAATGGAATATGTTTGAGGTTACAGCCTACTGATTTTTGGGCTAGCACGTGGTAAACAGAAAGTGTAAAATGCATTTCCCACCGACAGGATTGAAATAGAAATTTCTAGCCTCGCTAGCATGATGTTTTCATGAGATTACCGATTCATAAACATAGACAAAATATTTAACGAACACATTTCTGAGACATAACAGAAGTTTGGTAAATATGAACATAATTCGGATATGCCGGGTGGTTGGATTACCTGCGGTGCCGGGTCTACCAGGGTTGTTAGCAAATTGGCAAAACAAAACATTGTTCTGAGCTGCAAAGGCAAATTGCTAATTTAGTGACATGGCGTGCTACTTTCTGAAGTTATCTCGTGCTTTAGAATCTACTTCTATTTTCTATGAACTGATCGACGCATTTGATACGCCTAATTTACCTCTTTAATGTGTCACTTAGTCGCAAATGATCAGCGAAAATCAATACCGATACAATTACGGTGGTTTTAAAACCAATTTTATGATACTTTTCACATTTTCGAACTAACCGTTCACAAATTTGGCTCCTACGTCTCAGAGAACGTTCTGGGAGTGGAAAACACGCCCTTGAGCACAGCAAATCGTCAGATATAGTTGAACACCCCTCCCCAGAGGACATTAGTCGAGCGCAAATTGAGCGGGGGCGTTCTACCTTTATTATTCTCCTGCTATCGAAATCGAACCGAACGCAATGAGCATGTGGTGTGCGCGTTTATGACTCAATGTTTGGTGTAAACATTGCTGGCTACGACAACTGGGCATGTCAGGAAATGATCGATTCGTAATAACACCTCGCTGTTTTGCATCGTCTAAAGTTTCGAAATGAAAGTCGGCGCATGAATCACCGCATCGATCTACTAGCGCGTTTAGGTCCTCGTGGGCCCGAGACACTATGCAAATGTAAGATAACTACTCCAGGCTCCATGAAAGTGAAGAAATTGTCAAACATCTTTTAATACGTTACACTCTGTTCATATGTACGGGTTTCGGTTAAATTTTGGACTGGGCGCCGGTGATTTTGGAACTGTGAAGACGATTGCAAATTTTGTCTTTTCCTACCATGATACAATTTTTGGTTTGAAAAGTAAGCTAGACTGGAAAAATGTGCTACCGAACCGGGATACGAACCCGTGACTAGAATATGTATGCCCGGATAGCTCAGTTGGTAAAGCACCCAACTGGCAATTGGAAGGTGAAGGGTTCGTATCCCGGTTCGGTAGCACATTTACCAGGCTAGCTTCCTTTCCATCCTTCGTTTCAGCTCCCCATGGAAACACCAAAAAAACCAAAATCTCTGCAATTTTTGGTTTGTTTTCTTAGTTGTCACCAAAAAGGGTATTTGATGATCAAGGTGAAAGATGTTGCTGTACTAACTTTAATCCCGTCAACCTTTCTCTGGAACAGAACTGGTCATGTGTATGATGGTCACCCATCCAATACCCTACTCAGCACAGTGTTGTTTAACTTCGGTGATCTAATGAGAACCGGTGTTTTCAACACGCCACAAGTTAGTTCTGCCTCACGAAGCAAAGTACTGGTCTATCTTTCCTCTATCTTCTTGGGCCTTAATGCCCCACTGGAAAGCTGCGAAAAGAAAATCGGATTTCAAATTTTCCGCTATGAAGATGCGCGCTGAGCCATTCCAAAGTTAATTGCTTTTTTAGTTGACGCGTTTGATAATGAGGACTGTATGATGACTGATGTTTATTCGTGCAATTGCGTTTGATCTGGCGTGCAATCTTGACATCTTGTTACAATTTTCATGCAAATTATGGATTTAAATTTAAATTTAAATAGATAAACTAGATGAAGCCGGCTTTTAATGCACGGAGCGGAATTACAATTTTTTAAATTGTTAATTATAACTTGTATTACTTAAAATAGCGAAGTTTATTTTTAAACAACTCATTAGCAAATCCAGTCACATTTTACTAACTTGTTGATGAACTAATTGAGCGATGCTAAATCTTGATGGCACCAACCCTAAAAACTATTTTTTTTTTAAGTGTTTTTTTTTTCTATTGGGTCAAAAAGTTTTAAAGCCAATTGAACTTATGAAATTGCTTACATTTGTACAAGACAACGTTGTTCTGCTCCACCACAACGCAAGTAAATTTGCGTTTGCAAGGCTGTAGTGTATTGAAAAAAAAATGTAAGCTGTGTTTTAAAACAACAAATTTCCTGACTTTTCGTTACTAATGCCTGTTACATCATCAAATAAAAATAAATAAACACAACATTGGAGATAATTCAAATAATTAACGTATTAACATTTTCGATATCAAATATAAAGTTCGATTTTACGTTTACAAATGTAATTAATCATATGAACACACGTTACTTACGTTAACTTACACACGAACATTTATCTTGTGTGCTTACCCATTCATCAATTGCCAAAGGGCCTAAATAGCAAATATTGTGATCAAATACTTTTCTAGCATTTCATTTCCATCTATCTTGTATTAATCCCACTAACATTACACATGTCGAAATTTGACATATCGTTTGTGATCGTCAGTGATCGTTTGTGACCTGTCAAAATCGATGTGAACTAACCATAATAAATATTCTGTCAGTTTATTTTTTTATGCCGAATTTCCCTTCGATAGCAGATCACAAACCTCATATTTACATCAATCGAAACTTTAACCCCTTTCCATAACCATTGTTTTCTTACATGAAAAATACTTCAGATTTCTGAACGGCGCGATAGGTATCCAAAAGAACCACGCAATCTAAAACGCGTGCAAGCTGCTTTCGAAAGAACTTAAAAACGTCTTGGTATGGAAGGGCGTTGAATTCGGTCAGGGACATTTGACCCTAGCCCGGCTACCCTTGGGGTTACACCCTTACGTATACGAGCCGCCGTAAAATGCGCACTTGAAACGCACTCGTATGCATATTTTGTGAACGGCTCAGTCGTAACTTTGTGCCGCTACAAGAGAACGGATGTTTGAACTTTTCGCGCAGTTTGAAGTCAAGAAAATGCTTGCTCCGAGTTTCAATCGATGTGTTTCAATATGTTTTTAGCCTTAAAACAGCTGTAGAGGAAACGATTAATGTGTTGTAATTCATTTCCTAAGAACTAGTTGCAATGTTGACTTGAAATGTTTCACTTATATCAAATTAATGAATGTATAGGTACTAACAATTCAATTTTCGATCGATTCAATTAATTCAATTATCTTCATACCGGACATCAATATTTGTTTGGAATCTAGTTTTCCTATAAATTTTCTTCCACTTACACATCCCCTAGACCGGATAAGTACATGAACGCTATCTACGTTCCGTAAATATGTGAGCACTTAACTATACCTCTAAAGAAACTCGGGTGCTTCTATCTGTAAACAACTCTGAAAATTATTTCTAAATTATATAACAGAACTATGCATTGTATCGATTGGCAAGAATATTACACAGAACTGACGTTCCTGGTGAACATTCAAGAAGTGGAAATGGCAGTAACCATACCGTCAGAAATAATATAAAATTAATCGATGTAAAATAAACGTTAGTTGTACTATTTTTTTATTAAACTGCGCTATTTGCTTAAGTATTGGTTGACAATGGCATGCCATGATAGCTGCATTTGCTTTGTAAACTGCATCATTTCCGATAAATAAGAAGCCCACGCAAGTTAAATAGTAGATATTGACAGTTTGAAAGTGAATCACCGCTGTTAATACTAACTCGCTTATCTCACACGTAGTTGCTATTGCGTTTTTGACACCACTTTCATATTGTGCTGATTTTATGAGCGTAGCGAGGAATAAGACCGAATGTTTTTTTATGCCATTGTTTGATTTCCTGACCGATTTGGGACACCTGCAAAATCTCTGAACCAAGATCGTTTTTGATACGTTTTTTGAGATTGAATGGTTTTGTAAATATCCACTTAAAACGTCTACCAAAAATGTTCATAAAAATGTAGACATATTGTTGGGTTGAAATTTGAACATAAAGTTAAATTTTACAGTGTGAATTGGAAAGAACCATTGTTAACCGACAGTCCTGAAAGATGCACGAGGGGTACATATCCTTTTCCAAAGAGAAATAAACAAAAGCATACGCTCATCTACAAATTGCCTTGACGAAACCCTAGTAACAACAATTGTCAACCAAATCTAGAGTAACAAAAACTGTGGTGCATGAATATCGACTCACCGAGACGTTTGATTTGACCCATTTTCATTCAGCAATCTTAAAAATGTTTGACAAAGTTTTTGCAAGTGCTCACAAGGGTCGACCAGCTCAGCCAAGCCTCGCTAAACCCTTCCAACGTCTTATAGCGGGTCAGCGAGCGATACAGTCTGGTTAATTATTGACCCAGCACCTTGAGAATAATATTAAGTCGAGATATGCTGGCACAGAGGCACAGTGATCAAAATTCTCAATCCGCAGAAATGTTTAAAAAAAGGTGCCGGGATCATTTGGTGGAGAAAAAAACCATTCAAACTTTTATTATGAATGATAGAGTAGATAAAATTGATTACATTTTGACACCACAGAAAAGCATAGCATTTTAGGGCCTAGGTGCAGAAAATACGCTTGATATACTCGATGTAAAATGAAAATTGACTTTTTTTTGTCAAGAAATCGAAGCTTTCGGGGATGTCTGTCTTACAAGGACTTATTGTCAGTCCATAATTTTCTTATGCAATAGCATCGACACTTTGTATTTGAACTATTATATTGTTGTGTACACAGTCCCGTTGCTTTGTTTCGCAACCCCAGAAGGCAAATTTGCTTAGATAGGTACAACAGATTTGCCTGGACGCTAATTGAGTGTGCTGCACTACTGTAAGTACACTTCGGCTGAAAGCATTAGCACGGCTTTGCCGGGAATTAAACGACCCCTAAAGGGATGATAGCATAATCTACGCTCTCAGCCACAGTTACGACACCGTGGTGTGCGACGGCACACATTACCGTCACAATCAACAAGTGGATATGTCGTGGGTGAAACTGGCTTGCCTACAAGTGGACAATTTCAAAGTTTGGAGTTGTATTTTGACATCAAGTTGTACGCGCCGTTCGTTTTGCCAGACGGCTTGAAAATTGATCGGCACAATTCAAAGCCTGAGAACGAAATCGTTACAAATTCTAATTGATCATTCAAAACATTATAACGAGGAACAGGGGTCATGAATGCAACCGATCATTTTCAATTCTTTTTGCTTTTGATGTTTCGCTTCACACGAAAGTAGTACTAACTGCCTATCGAATCGTAATATCGTAAATAATAAAAAAATATCTCGTTAAATTCCAGCCACTGACATGCCTTTGGCCCGGTCAGGTAAATAGGTGTAGGCCAAGCCGACTGTACCATAGTATTTTCGAATCGATTCGGCGATAGGACTCCGACGCTGGGTTACTTCGGATGCGTCATCATTATTGCACGAGACGACTTTCGGTTGACAGCTGGCCGTCAAAGAGGACGCTTTCTGGTGGAAGCACGCAAAACAATACTTTGCCTCCTCTCCCTCCCTGTATTCCCCTGCCCCTGTGAGTTTGATAGCAGGCTCACAATTTCCCAACACATCAAGAGATAGAGCTAAGTTCTACGTGTTTTTTTTTAAAGACTGCGTCCTGTGGTCGTGACATGGACAGAACAGTGGCGCCCTGGGTATGCTTGTAATGGTCAAAATCACAGGGGTGGTTTATTTTTCAACCATGCCGACGTTTCTGGCCAGCACTGATTGTGCATTATTTATTCAACGTTTTTCTCGTTGTGCTACGATGGGCTATTCAAACCAGCGTTTGCATCATCATACCTCTTATTTGTTTAGAAACTATATGTTTGCAATATGTAGCTTTGTGTGCATACAAATTGTATTCATAATAAAAGAACTACCTGTCAATCACAAGCATTCTTTTAAATTTAATTATTAAGAGTTGTATCAGTATTAACTTCCTAACCTAACTAATACCGGGATATAGTTTGAGATTTTATTTTAAGTTTTAACGCAATTTATGTTATTTTACGTTTCATGTTGATCCCTCAATATTTTGTTTGAAAACTGCGCCGGTTAAAATATGCATGTCGGTTACGGAATACCTACAGACCTTCGAATTGAAACAGGGATGGTTTTTAGTTATTCAGGGGCACGAAATTGATATAGAGCCGCCACTGCTCTAGTTCCTAGTTGTCAACTTCGAAGTGATGTGCCTTTAGGAGGAGAGTGTGGGGACGGAGAGAGGAAGGCACCATAACGTGAACTACTTTTCATAGAGTACGACTTGCGGCGTTGATATGAAGGGGTTGACCCAGGCTTCGGTAGCGTCGATATCTCCTCGCACAGCTGGCCTGTTCGCTTCGTACTAGACTAGGGGTAAGCTGAGTGAGCCGGAATGCTGAGGAGGTCAGCCGAGTCCGATAGTTGACCTAAATACCCGGAAAACGGCCCATTTTCCGATGCATTTCCACGATAAGAGGTCGTGTGGCAACGTGTGTGATGGTCGGATAATGAACTCATGCAACGTTACTCATAAACACGGATTTCTTTCCACTTTATATGCGAGTGCGGAAAACTGACTGAAAATTCGATATTTTTTTCCATTCTTTGTATGTACGGTTCGTAATTTAGTATGCGCATTTTTATTATCTTTTTATTTTTATAATAACGTGGTAAATATGCGAACATATTTGTACCGTTTTTTGCTAGAGTCTGTATCTTAAGTCGTGAACCTCTGTGCTACCTATTTTTACCAAGTCAAAACGTTTTGCGTCAACTCCACTGATCTCTATCTCATGTCGGCCTTGCGACTATTCATATTCAGAATGCCACACATTCCAATCCTGTCCCTCGTGATTATTTCTGCATTTCCCTAGTTCCATTAATTTCCACTAGCCATGCATGCATTGCCCTCGTCGTCTCTTCCAGATAAATTTACTCGATTAGGAAATAACGGGCTCCTTCTTCCGATTTTATCTTCCGATTTTCCTCGGCAGGAGCATTGAGTTTATAGGTAAAGACCAGCATAAATGTTAAACTTTCTGCTGAGCAAACTATCCGGCACACGTGATAACGGTAGGTGCCATGAGGTCCTTTTTGACAAACCGCTACAATTAAATAATTACGACTCAAAACACCAATACATGTAGTATATCAACCGTTGGTGTTAGCATTAATAAAACTTAAATTAAGCGTAAACCAGTCTCAAATGAGTAGTATATCTTAACACTCAATACGACGTTGATTCCACCTGGTATCATCCTCCTTGTTTGTCGGTAAACTAGTAATTTTGCGGTCATTTATTGTAAAGACAGTTTAGCATTAGCGCTAGCCCTTTGACTATACCTATAAACTCAATGGCAGAAGGTATGCGATCACCACACACTCCATCACAGTATCAAAGGTAATATTTGACAAGTGACTAACTAATTCCATTTCGCCCCAACCATTCTAGGTGAGCTGTGATCTTTAGGTGGTCACATGGCTTCCTTCTCGAGCTCGCCGCTTCCTCCCTGCACCTATTGCCTGCAGCGCCTCCGCCTCCTCCGGCCGCCGACGACGCCGCCGATATGGGGAACAACTGCTTCAATACCAAACCACATCCACAAGGTACGTCTGACAACCTCCCACCATGCTATCACGGTGCCCCCACCACCCTACGCAGCCCCCCCGAGTCCTGGTGCAGGGCATTATTATATAGGTCATCGCAGATGAAAAAGCAAGCATGAGGCCCAGTTTCCTGGATGGATTTGTCGTAGATAGTGCGTTTTATCGAACTGCATCGCGGTCAGTGAAATGGCCTTACTCCTTGGAGGTCTGTTTTTGTCATCTAATAAATGCACTAAAATCCACTCAAAACGGTATTATTCAATTAGCTCAAACGGCTAGAGCAAACACCCGCGACAGGTGGGCAGGGTTGCAGTCCCCGTTTGGGTACACATTTTTGAGAGATTTTAATAACGAGAGCTTCATAATAATAAAATGCATTACATTCAGAGTCATGCGAGTCGTACACAAACGCTCATTAAAATGTGTGATTCATGTGTGGGTCCTAATGTAATTTTTTTGACATTTTTTGACATGCTAAGACATAGCGGGTTTCGATTCGAGTAAAAAAAATCAGGATTAGACTGGTTGATGGAGAGTTTCAATTTGAACTCAGTTGTAGCACTGGCAGTTGCCTGTGATTGCTTTTTAATGGGCCAGCCATTCTGAACGCTGAAAAATCCGAACAGATTTAACGCTCATCCCCTAGAGAAAAAAAAATACGTTATTCAAAACATTTATAAATAAATAATGTATAGAAATAGCGATCTTGTTACTTGAACTTCTATAGCCCCCACACCATGAGAGCGTTTTGGGCACCGCGAGCTGACATTTGAATGTCGCGCGCACTTTTAGGCGCCGGATAAGGTTGTAAAGCGAACAGGGCGCCACCGACGTCGGTTCGATCGCAGCGTCGCGACGCCCGCAGAGGTGGCGCCAGTGGACTCACATCGCCAACCCAGCCGCAGTACACCCTACTCCGTCGCATATAGTTAGTCATCCAGCTAGCCAGTCCCGTGCTTGAGTGTGGTGTACCATATAGGTGATCAATGTCGTCACTAGACAGATGTGACCCGTCTTCAAGGGTGCATTTACATATCGACATAATCTGTCGACGTCGTCAAGTTTGAATTTTTATCTGTGTGTGTGTGTGTTTTTTTACGCTGTGGCGTTTGTGTGTGCGTTCATTTTCTGCAGTGAGCTACTTTTTCCGCGCACTGCAGCGAACAAGTTGGCATTCGTAAATGTTGGACGCAGCTGTAAGAAGGATATATCGATTCGACAGTCTCTCTGAATATCACCTAGCTACTTTGAACGGCGAAGGTATTGGCGAGTTAGAATGGGATTGCGGTATCGAAATGGATTGCTCTAGTTGCCTGTACCAATTTGGCCAATTACTTGCGCTGTCCGCAGCGACGAGGGTAAATAGTGGACCCGCCGGCCGGCCGACCGACGGCGCAAGGATGTGATTTATTCTCGCCGGCTACCGTTGAAGTGTGTTGCTAAAATTAAGTGTTCGGCAAGGTTAGCATTTCATTGAATGAACGTTGCTGCGTCTTCGCAACTTCTGTATGCCTGCGATCACAGATATTTATTAATTGATCTCAAAGACATACCAATGGATTTGTAAGTGTGTTAATAACGCGCTTGCAATTGAGCAGATCCACGTTGCACACTCGCAGACTTTAAATGAGTAGACAATTTTTCATTTATTCATGTTGATCGAAGTGATTTTAAAGACCTCAAGTAGGCACATTGACCTCCGTGACACAGGTCAAGAATACTGTCAACGTCAGTTTTATTGACCAGTATAGCAGATTGCAGTTTTTTTTTGTATTGTCGTCATGTCTGTGTATATTTATTGGTTTTACAGCAGGTCAACAATTCGGGTGCAATTGGAAGTGATTGGTTAGGAACTTAAGGTCATGGTCGGCATATTTTGTGGTGTATTGTAAGAATACGGTTGGAGATCAGCCACTTTAGCCCCCAACCAACGGACTCACTTAGGTTTGGAAGAATTCCCTTGGCGCATCAACTTGATGAAAACATCAACGAAGCCTGACGCCGATCGCCACCGATTGGATTACTCATCACGCACAACAACCCCCCGCGGCCTGTTTAGACGAGGAGCATGCCAATGAAGACATCCGAATTCATTAACTAAAACCAAAGCCCCAGACGCGAGGCAAATGCCTTCAGATCTTGACAAAAAGACATATTTCTGGGGCATCACAACCGAAAACCCTAGAAACATCTTACAGTCCGTTCATGAACCAAGAGCATGTCAATGCCAGTCCACTGTACAGCGATGGAAGTGACCTGCTCTGACTATCCCTGCTCGTCCCACTGATCAAGTCCCCGACGTCCACACATGGAGGTGGTACGATGCAAGCTACGGGACGGCCCCGAGACGTTCGAGATCATCATGGAGGACGTCGTCGAGCTAGACGTCCTCAGGGACGCCGCCGCCGGTAGCGGTGGAGAGGCGTTGCTCGAAGAGCAAAACGGCGACGACGAGAGGCGGAAGAAGCGGAAGAAACGACGCAAGTCGTCGGGGAAGCGTCCGTCGTCGTCAGAACCTGAAACGAGTGACGGTGACATGGTCAGCAGAGGGTCGGAACCACAATTGTCGGATGTGGGTAGTCGGAGACCGAACAGCTTTAGGGAGAGTCTGTTGACAGTTCTTGGCAAGCTTGTCTGGAAGAGGGACGAGAAATATCGGAGCAGCACGCCGAGGAGTGGCTCTCAGCTGCGAGGTTTTATCTCAGTTGGTGAGTATTTCGATAGGCTCCTTTTCCTTTAGGAACGTCAGGACTCGGGAGTGAACTGATCATCGTCCTGCAATAAGTTTCTGTGAATCGTTATGGTCATGTTCGATAAAGTCTTGCGATGGTTGTGTGCGAGATAAGACGAGAGTTTGCAAGTCTCTGAAGGTGTACAATAAAAGAAAAAAAGGTAGTCGTAGAAGGTTAAAGTAGCTAACACAGAGTTTATCAGCTGTTGGGGGAAAATAAGAATAATCAGCCAGTTCCTAAGAAGAGTATCTTGACCTTGAGTACAATGATGACTGTAGCTCTGCACTTTGTTTCTAGTTCTTGTTCCTACTCCGAGCTTCGAGTTAGGTACGACGGTTCGGTGTGTTTCAGCGTGTAAAGGTCTCTGAGCTCTCAGTGTGAGATGGATTTTCACACGAGTTCTGGGCAGAGTTTCTGCTGACTCAATTTATCTCATGTAGGGAAACGGAAGTGCAGTGCCTTATCTTCATGTGGCGTTGTGTATGACTATTGTAGGAAGGGGGGGGGGGGGGGGGGAGGTGGGGTCGAAATGATCCCATAATGAAAGTCAAATGTCCATGATTGCATCCTTTCTTTTAAATCGTAGTTCGCGAAGTGTCAACAAACCTTCTGAAACTATTTCGAAGAAAGCGTATAATTTGATAATAAATGCAGGCAGGCGCTCGCGGAGTGTTCATCGTTGGTCCGAAGAAAAGCTTGAAAACAAGGAAGAATGTTTGTTTTCGGGGCACTTTATCGCCAATTTACACGTTTTGCTGAAGAGTTTTTCGGGCTTTAACGCATCGCTTTTCAACTTCCAATGCGATCTACGGAGAAATATTTGTAAGGATTTTCTAGGAAATGCTGAAAACATGAAAAGACTGGAAAATTCCTGACTCACCCCGATGAAACATTCTCTTGTATCTTACTTTGTTCATATAGCGTCAAGCGCTCATTTTTTTTCTGTCCTTATTTCGCACTCCAATTCCGTGGAACACTTACCTTATGCATCGGTTTTGATAACGAGCCAATTCCAATGTATCAATGAAACCACTTAATCCCAGAATCGTTGATTGAGTAAACACTCTTCAAAACCAATCAGCAATCCTTATCTTACCTTACTAACCTGCAAGCGATAGGCACGCGTCACCTATCACATGAATTCTCGTTAACATCGATGCTGGATTTGCGAACGACGTAACGATCGCATCATAACGTCGCGACGCGTCTAGCCGTCGCCGTCGCCGTGTAGTCCTGGCCAAATGCACGATAACGCTCTCGGCGTCCGCGACGCTCGACGTTGTATGATGCCCCACAAGGCGCACTAACATGAACGACGCCCAGAGCGTAAAGAGTTAGCTCTCTCTTGCCATACCATTATGTCCTGGCCGCACGATGTTTTACCCCATGGACTGCTGCGCTCACAGATTCATTTTGGAAACTCCGATTTATAACACATGCATGCGAAATTTGGGCTAATGCTTAAGAAATATTCGCGACCTGATTCGACGACAGATTTATGCCTCCAAATGTCAGGATAACTTGTATGTTTTATTAATTGTGATTCTCTTATTTCCTTTCGCAGAGACGGAAAGGAGAATACGTGCCAATGATCGAGAATACAATTCACAGTTCAAATATGCGGTAAGTTTTGTGCTTTCTCGTTTTGTTCTCTGCGACGCCTTGCTTTCTTCTCGCCGTCTAGCATCCCTGGCGTCCCAAGCGGACGCTTAGAATCAAGGAGCAGCTCATTGAGCTTTTTATGTAAAACTTGTGGTTTGTTAAGTTAACGCCCATGAGTAACGCATCATACTAAAAGAGAGACAGATCTGAGTGACGCAAGGGCTGTGCCGAGCTTTTTAATTAATCGATTCCCTTGGTGGAAATGTGGGGCAAATTTTCAATTTTCAACAACCGCGCATTTGCTGTCGGATGTAATAATGGTATGCTTCGTTTTTCTCTCTTCCCACTCCTTTTCTCTCTAAGCTTGTAGAATTGGAATGGAAGCTTTGGAATAGAATTGAGAAATTTTCGCATGGGTCTACAACCAACAAAATGCCTTAAAGGCACCTTAATGCCTTAAAGCAAGCGACCATCGTTTAGAAATATTGCCTTCGACATTTCCGGCGCGAGATAATTATATCGATTTCCATTCAACTTTTTGCCGGCTGGCCACAACATTACCTATTTAATCTAATCATCGTTCATATTTGTATGAATAAATTTGTAATCAGTCCCATGACTTTTAGATATTTAATGATTTTCTTTCCGAAGCACACGATTGATGGCGGACATTTCATCAGCTATTTTATAAGAGGGGAAGGTTTAGTATCATCGTGAATTGTATATACATGTAGATTGTAGGATATAGAAGGAATGAAATTGGGGACATCTTTCAGATACTAAATAATTAAGTAGCTAGGTAGATTTTCCATCGATTTTCCCCCGACACGAGAAGCCAGTGCGTGACAGACAAAATCTATAATCTTACGCTAAAATTTTATACGTAGTGAAGTTATACCATAATAACAACAACTTCTACAAAAACATATACACATTAAACTTTTAGTTGTGTTGCCTAACTGATTTTCATAATGCAATAGACCGCCTTTTTCGATGTAATTTCACTCAGTTCTCGCAGAAATAAATGTATAAGCGTGCTGCCCTTTATGTAAAACTCAGCTTCATACGCCATTCTGAGACTGCTCCTCTGCTGAAGCTGTTAACCCCGTGGTCAGAAGACCAATCGCCCCCCTACCCCCCTGAACATTTTGGAAGTGGTAAAGTGCATAGCTCAGCAACTTGTATCTTGCCAAGATGATACACTAAAGCAATCCCTTGATTATTTTACCTTTCCTTATAGTCATTGGGTTCTAAAAAGTAGTGGTGTAGCAGTAAAACTTAATCTACACTTTATCTAGAGTAGATATTAACTTCAGCACATTTAATCTAGATAAGGTATTTCATGCATTCCATGAAAGAACCCCTAACAAAAATATCTTGTAGCACAACTGTTATCTTTTTGAGTTCAAACTGTGTTTCATAACAAAAACTTGTGTGAAAAGCCACTGTATTTCTTACAGTTAAATTGTTTTACCCACAGAACAACTATATCAAGACATCGAAGTACTCGGTGGTCACCTTTCTGCCGCTCAACCTGTTCGAGCAGTTCCAGCGGCTGGCCAACTTCTACTTCCTGTGCCTGCTCGTGTTGCAAGTCATTCCAGCCATCTCCTCTCTGACCCCGATAACGACCGCAGTGCCTCTCATCGGCGTGCTAGCGCTCACCGCCGTCAAGGACGCCTACGATGACTTTGTGAGTCCATTCATAGTTATTTGGGGTTGTGTGAAGCTTGCTGATACATTTAATTGGATTGGTGCTTTTTTGGTTTTCTTTCTTTAAAACTGTATGTACTGTGGCTTAATAAACCAAAGTGGAACTGCAGATTTTTTTAGCAATCGATTTGGTAATAAAAATATGATAAACATTTAAAAAATGTATTTGCCATAAATTTGTGAACAGGATTTCGTTTCTTGTTGTGAATTTGTTTGGGCTGCATCTGAGCTCACTGAGTAAATGCACAACTATTGAGAAAGATAACAAGCACAAATTGTTGAAGAATTTTGTTATGTCGCTCTCAGAATGCAGACACAAGAAGACTAGCTTAACCAAACAAATCCAACAATGTTTCCTCCAACAAAGTCAAATTCTCACAAGGCACCACCACATTTAATAGCGATGGCATCGACAAGAAATTCTGACGCTTTGCTTTGCTCGCATCGTGTGTAGCAACGGCATATGAGCGACAACCAGGTGAACAATCGCAAGTCGAAGGCGCTACGCAGTGGTGCGCTGAGGGAGGAGAAATGGGCGCACGTGCAAGTTGGCGACGTCATCCGCATGGAGAATGACCAGTTCGTGGCTGCGGACGTGCTGCTGCTTACCACCAGCGAACCCAATGGACTCTGCTTCATTGAGACCGCCGAACTGGACGGGTATGTGACTTTAATATTAAAAAGGGTGGGTGAGAGTGTAAAAAATAAGAAAAATGTAATGCTTATACCTCGGAAGCAACTAGTTCAAGAATCGAAATGTTTTGATAACCATTAGACATCTTAAATTGTTGGTAATTTGATATTCTCTCTGGTTACAGTTTTTTGTAAACATGAAAGTAGTGAGGAAAAAATAGACTGATTATAGATAGTGATAGTTATATACCATTTCTTATTTTAAAATAATAAATGAATGAAGGTAATAAATGATAATATACTTAATTTGGAAAAATGCCTAGTGCAAAACACTGCACCTAGGTTTCTGATTTTGTTTTGTGTGATAAAAAATCTAGCAATACTCATGTGAGTTTGCTGTTGCTTATCATATATGGGACATTTAGGATGCAAAAATTTAACGAATGATCAAGAATATGCATAGTTCAAGCGTAAGCTTTCGGCTCCTCGGTAATCTAATGACATTGTTTCGTTGTGTAGAGAGACGAACTTGAAGTGCCGGCAGTGCCTCGTAGAAACAGCCGAGATGGGCCAGGATGACGCTCTAATTGGCGCTTTCGATGGAGACATCATGTGCGAGACGCCCAACAACCTTCTCAACAAATTCGACGGTGCTCTCACTTGGAAGGGCAAAAGGTAATTATTTGTCAAATTTGAAACTATTTGTTCTCTTAATGCGTGAAAAAGAATTACGTGGCACTCATTTTCCCAGAGTTAGTTGGAACAGTTGTGAGACTACCATCGTAATTTTAAAGAAGAAATTGAAAATGAACGATGATCAAAAAGATCAAACCAACATTGTGCTGCAGTCTTTGTAACATATCTTTCTAGAGAAGTGTGATATGGAAAAAATCACTAATCATCGTATAGTTGTATAAGTGTAACTGTAGCAGACACTCGACAGTAGTAGGTGTGGTAGTATGTATATTTAAAAGCAGTTGTTAAATCTGTTTCACTGAGAGAGCTTCATTGATTTGTGCCTTTTAACAAGAGTTCTTTCTTTCCTCTAGGTACTCGCTAGATAATGACAAAATTGTGTTACGTGGATGCATCTTACGCAACACGCAATGGTGCTACGGTGTCGTCATATTCGCTGGCAAAGACACAAAGCTGATGCAGAATTCGGGGAAAACAAAGTTTAAGCGCACAAGCATTGATAGGCTATTGAATTTCATAATTATAGGGGTAAGTTTTATGTTATTTCACACATTGAATAAAATGTTATCTTTTTTCCATGAATGAAACTCAATAATCTTTTTTTTTGTCTACAGATTGTATTTTTTCTACTGTCCATGTGCCTGTTTTGTATGATCGCCTGCGGGATCTGGGAAACTATAACTGGCCAGTACTTCCAAGTGTTTCTGCCGTGGGAGACGATAATTCCAAGCGAACCACTCACTGGCTCCACTGTGATAGCATTTCTCGTATTTTTCTCATACGCTATTGTTCTTAATACCGTGGTGCCTATTTCTCTATATGTTAGGTAAGTCTGTAATATATATTTCTTCAACTTTCTTGAATTGCACAGTTGTTGGGCCAATTTAGAGTGATTGTTGCAATTTTTGTCCCAGCACCTGGATAAATCTGTTCACTAATCAGAGCAGAGCTGTTTGCTCCTCCCAAACAATTAAAATCTGAAATAAACGCAAGAACCTGTGAAACTAACTTACAATTAATTGAACTCTCACGTACCTTTCAGTGTGGAGGTGATACGATTTGTACAGAGCTTTCTTATCAACTGGGACGAGCACATGTATTACGAGAAGACCGGGACTGCGGCTAAGGCTCGCACTACCACCCTGAACGAAGAGCTCGGCCAGATTCAGTACATCTTCTCGGACAAAACGGGAACGCTGACACAGGTGAGAGCTCGACACCAAAGTTGTGTCATTTGTCAATTTACTCTTGATTTGGTACAGATAATCAAACTCCTGTTCATTTTTGTGGCAGAATATAATGACATTCAACAAGTGTTCGATTGCTGGTAAATCGTACGGAGATATTCTAGACGACATCACTGGTGAAGTTATCGAGATATCGGAGGTATTTTCAGCTTCAGCTTGAGCTCATTTTATTTAATATCATCCACATTTTAATTTTTTTCAACAACAATCTTCATATTCTAGACAAGTACTCCAGTGGACTTCTCTGCTAATCCAAACTATGAACCAGAATTCAAGTTCTACGACGGTTCTCTGCTTGATGCTGTGAGAAAGGACAATCAGGATTGTCACAGTTTCTTCCGTTTACTTGCCTTATGCCACACAGTCATGCCCGAGGAGAAAAATGGTACGATTGCCGATACTTTGTTATTGTTTTGACTTTTGGGTCTGAGTGAATTATTTATATTCTCACTTCTACTTATTAACCAGTGACCACCATTGTGATTTTTTATTTTTTATTTTTTATTTTATACTTTATACTTTACTATTTCTATTTGCTTCTGTGTGCTTATTTCTGTTTTCTTCAATTGAAATTATTAGTTTTTCTACTCTCCGATTATATTCTAACAGCAACTATTCTATTATTTCTACCATTTCTTAGGTAATGATTTGCCTTAGCTTACAGATGCTGTTAAATAAACAAATAACCGTATCTTCTTTTTTCAGGCAAGCTTGAATATCAAGCCCAGTCACCAGATGAAGCTGCATTGGTTTCAGCAGCCAGAAACTTTGGTTTTGTTTTCAAAGAAAGAAGTCCAAATAGTATTACAATTGAGGTAGGTGACACTAAGATCGCAATGAGATTCCAGCATTGTGGTTTGATATAAGAAAGACAGTTTCATACTAAGTCTGATTACAGGTGAATGGAAAGAGTGAGATATACGAGCTGCTCTGCATTCTCGACTTCAACAACGTTCGTAAAAGAATGTCCGTTATCCTACGGCACAACGGAAGACTGAGGCTCTACTGCAAAGGCGCTGACAATGTGATTTATGAAAGGCTAAAAAACGAAAGATTCGATGTGAAGACAAAAACGCAGGAACATTTAAATGTAAGCTTTCGCATTTTGGCAGCAAATTTGATTGGGAAACAGTGTTTTTAACGTTAAAAACATAAGGAATTAGCAAAATTTGCTAAAATATCATTTCACCTTTATTTAAGAGTTATGCAACTCATTACCTCATTTTCTCTGTAGAATAATAATAATAACAACATTACCTTGAAATTTCAGAAAAGAATATTAATTTAACTTTAATTTTGCAGAAATTTGCCAGCGAGGGTTTACGAACGCTCTGTCTGGCAGTTCGAGACCTAGACGAAGACTTCTTCAGCAACTGGAAGCGTGAGCACCAGGAGGCAGCACTGTCACTGGACAACCGAGACGACAAACTCGATGCAATTTACGAAAACATCGAGAAAGATCTCACGCTGCTTGGGGTCACGGCCATCGAAGACAAACTGCAGGATGGAGTGCCTCAAACAATTGCCAACCTGTCCATGGCCGAAATAAAAATATGGGTCCTTACTGGCGATAAACAAGGTAAGTTGCACTTTTTCTCTCTTTATGATTATTTTGGTAAAACACATCTCTCATAACCACATTCTCAAATTGGTCTCCAGTTAAAATGAGATATTATAAGCCCTTTCCTGTCCTATGTTGAATGCCATTTGACATTTTATATGTAAATAATAGGTTCATTGAATTGATGTGTTTTACTGTTTTGATCTGGATAGAGGAGGTTTGCGGCCCCATGGCCTTGATCTTTCCAGATCAAAAATGTAAAACGCATCAAATCATCATGCCATGGCTCTGAAAACAATCACTCGACCAATATGGGTCATTATTGCATTTATTTAAAAAATAAATTTTATTATTACTATCAATATTTTTTTAAATTCAAATATTAAGCTCTCTTTTAATACTGTAAATCTATTGTGGACCAAAAAGGGTTAAATGTGAATTATCTACAGATATTAAGACATTTTTTCACTTGGAACCTAGATTTTAAGTGATCCACATCTCTTTTATAAATAAAATAAACCAGTTGCTATTCCTAAGTATTGTGTTACCGTTAATTTAATGTCACTTTCTCATCGATCTCACAGAGACAGCGATCAACATCGGCTATTCCTGTCAGCTGCTGACTGATGACATGGCAGACACATTCATTGTCGATGCCAACACTCACGAAGATGTCGAAATGCAGCTATCAAAGTTCCGCGACACGATACGTTCGCAAGGAACGGCCACAAACCCTCACCTAACACAACCCACTTCGATCAGTATAGTAACATTCAGGTGGGACGCCAACAGGTATTGTAGACGAGATCTGATGAAGAGAGAATATATTATGTCTTCACCTACGCTTGAAAAGACTCAACTTGAACGTTTCACCATTTTCACGGTCAACTTGTTCACATTCTCTATTTGTCTTGCTTTTCCATACAATTTTTCATGTGTCTGCGGTGTTTCTCTCTCTGTCAATCTTAATCTACGAGATATCTCCGTAGTTTTAGATACTTACTAGAGGAGGTGGAATCCAATTTGCCTGAAGCAATTTCTCGGTAGACTCAAGTAAGTTTCTGTGATTTCTCTGAAAAATCACTTACTTTTTCAATCTATGTTTTAAGAACATATCAATGAAGTTCTTTTATAGATAAGTATACAGTATAACAGGTACAATACATACCAATGTGATAAATATTCAAAAACATATACAAAACAGGAACAAGATACCTGCATGTTATGTAACATTGCAAAAATATTTTTAATAGGAAATTGAATATTTCTTTTCACTTTTCTCTGTGCATAGAATAGAACTAGTTCACTTTGAATTAACAAACTATTTCTAAGTCAAACTTAATCCCTGGCTTCACTAACAAGCTAGAAAAAACAGATCTTGACAGATTTAGAATCACTAGGTTCATCTGTCCACTGTAAGAACGTGTTTGTCACATCTGTCATTGTCAAGTGTGGTTATGGTTCATGTGGTGTCTGCAACCTATTTCTCGTCTTCCCTCACTCTGCTGACACCAATAATATAATGGATTTGTCGCCATGCTCGCTTGTGTGTGTCTAACAAAAGTTTTCTCTCACCAAGCAGCGAGTCAGATTATCGACACGAAGCGACAATCGACGAGCCAGAGGCTGTTACGGAGTTTGCGATCGTAATCAACGGGCACTCGCTAGTCCATGCGCTGCATCCGCAGCTCGAGAAGCTGTTCCTTGATGTCGCCAGTCAATGTGAGAGAACCGGCTTGCCGGACATTGTTTATTATTATCACTTTGCACTAAACATCATTAGTAAGTTTTTCTTTTGTTAGCTTTCTATGACTTATAAATTTGAAACAAGTAAAGGTAATGGGAAACATATCTTTCCAAAGGTGTTAATTAGGGAATGTCACAAGAAATACTGGCCAAGATCCTAGGCCAGGCCCAAGGACCCTACCCTACAGTCAAAAATACCTTCTACATGTCATTTAGTATTACCACAAATTCTTCGTAAACCTTGTATAAAAGTGCCCCTTGCAGCAAAACTTTTTACTTTTAATAAAGTGCCAAATTATGAATTTGCACTTTAATTTTTTAGTAATGCAGTTTATTCTGTACCCTGTAAAATGTAACATGTGGGCATGAATTAAACTAAATGCGTAAAGATATGAACAGTTGTGCCTAGTTTGACAAGTGCCACCAGCAAAATCTGGTATTTGCTTCTCAAAATTACACTGAAATTTGTTCTGAGGCCGATCTGCAATCTCTCCGCATTTTATTTTCAAGGCAAGTCTGTGATCTGCTGCCGGGTAACGCCACTGCAGAAGGCAATGGTTGTAGAACTGATAAAGAAAAACAAGAAGGCAGTGACGTTGGCCATCGGAGACGGGGCGAACGATGTCTCGATGATTAAAGGTGAGCTATCTGTCAACAATTAATTTGTTTGTTTACATCGTACATTCCTAATCTTAGATAGTTTGATGATTTTATCATTAGATTATATCATAATGTCATTAGACAATGTTTTGTAATATTGGTCATGTGTGACTCAAGTAATTTTGCCTCTAGAAAAGTTACGAGTCAGCTAACTAGGTCACTGTAGGAGGGTTTGGTTACAAAATTGCTCATTGCTTGGAGATGAGGTAGAACTTCTGATTTGCTTCTCCATATCTTGACTTCTTTCCAAATTCACTTGTCAAGCTTTTTGGCAATTTACCCAGATCTGAAATTAAAATGAGATTGGGGATTTCACCAAGGCACGATTTAAAGGAATTTGTGCTGGATAAAAGCAAATTATTATCCACCAACAGGGTCACTCTCGAACATTACTTAATCGTCATCCAAGCTTTTTACACTTCACCAATAATTTGTGTTTGTTTGAGCAGCGGCCCACATTGGTGTCGGCATCAGCGGACAAGAAGGCATGCAGGCCGTGCTCGCGTCAGACTACTCGATCGCACAGTTCCGCTTCCTCGAGCGGCTGCTCCTCGTGCACGGCCGGTGGTCCTACTACCGCATGTGCAAGTTCCTCCGATACTTCTTCTACAAGAACTTTGCCTTCACACTTTGCCATTTTTGGTTTGCCTTTTTTTGCGGATTTAGTGCTCAGGTGTGTATATACTTCCGTGGTATTCAGCTGTGTTACCTATTAACTGCAAATATCGATGAAACATTTTTTTTTTTTTGATAACTTGATACCTCGCAAGGCTCAAGTATTTGTAAAAATATCTCAAATATTGCTGCATCTTACAAAAAAAAGCATTAAATTGATTTTTCTTTCATAAAGAAGTGGTTTTAGAAATTCATGTTACAATAAACATTCACAGTTTACAATATATCTAGGAAAATTTGATAAGGTCAGTAGCTTAGCTCAGATTTCGGAAGTAAATATTTCTATTTTTTAATGGTCAAAAAATTAATTCCAATGTCATTTTCTTTTCAGACTGTGTTTGACCCAATGTTTATATCAGTCTACAACTTATTTTACACGTCGTTACCGGTATTAGCACTCGGTATTTTCGACCAGGACGTCAATGATAAATATAGCTTACATTACCCGAAACTATACACACCTGGTCACACAAACTTGCTGTTCAACAAGCGGGAGTTTTTACGAAGCGCACTCCACGGCTTCCTGACTTCGTGCGTCCTCTTTCTGATCTCATATGGCACATACAAGGACGGCGTGTCGCCCAAAGGCCACGTTCTCTCTGACTACATGCTCCTGGGAAGTGTCGTCGCAACCATTCTTGTCATCGTCGTCACAGCACAGGTACACTTTCTTTTCTTTTCAAACAAACGACTATGCAGGAGTTAAAAATATGACTGTACGAATCATAGTATAAGTCCCTGAAAGCGTTGACCATAATTAAATGTAGTAAAAAGATATGATTCTGACAAATCACCCAATTACAGGCAATCGGGAGGTCCCCAGGTTTGCATCTCAGTTTGATTGCACATTTTTCCAGTCTTGTTCCCTTTTCATCCATTGCTTGCTGATTTTAGCTCCTATGTGGAACCACCAAAAAACAAAAAACCGCACTAATACATAATAGTACCTCATTTCTTTGCAATGAATATTGAGTAAATTAAGTGCTGTCAGTGTAATTGCAAACACATTAAAGACAAGTTCTTTTTATTTTTTTATAAATACAAACACAAAATACAAACACAACTTAAAACAATAAATTGTTTGCTTGTTTGTAGGTATAATCTATCTGATCTAGATTGGATGTTGAATTTGATACTGTTTCTGTTAACAATTACTTAATTTGCCAATTGTCTCAGATTTTTATTACACTATGAATCACATTTTTAACACTTATCACATCCTTTGTTTCCTGGAAGACTTCTAATTCACTTCTGGGATTTGCAGATTGCATTGGACACTTCCTACTGGACAGTTTTCAACCACATAATGGTGTGGGGTTCATTGGTTTGGTACTTCGTGCTGCAGTTTTTCTACAACTACGTAATCGGCGGAAGATACGTGGGGTCTCTCACTAAGGTACGTAGTCTACATGCTGAACGCTAGCTCACATTCAATGCCTTCAATTTTTTAATCTTGTGTTTTCTTTTAAAGGCACTGAATGAAGCAACCTTTTGGTTTACGATGGTGATAACAGTCATCATATTGACCATTCCCGTGCTGGCGTGGCGGTTTTACTTCGTCGACGTTCGGCCTACCCTCTCCGACAGAGTTCGACTCAAGCAAAGACTTGCTCAGCTCAGGTTAAAAATGTGATTATTATTACTTTGAGCAGATGTACAGAGACTAGCTCAGTCCTTATCGGTTTGCCACTGTTTTGTCTTTAAGAGTGTGAATTAGTGATGTCTCCCACAACTTTTCCTCGTTTGGATTTTCTATGACTCACTAATCAGAAATTAGTTACAGTCACATGAAGACCATACAAACTTGGAAAGCTAGGCCATCTGAATGCAGGGCTTCACAAGCTCCAAACTTTAAATTAAGAGTCGAGACAAATCTTTAGACATTGTAATGCCCGGCATCTCTACAGCCACACCTCTTCTTATCCAGCTCACTCTCATCTTTTCTAGATCTCGACAATCGCAAGATGTGCTGCGTACCCCATCTGCGCGGCGCACGAGACGTTCGATCCGGTCCGGCTACGCTTTTGCGCATCAAGAAGGCTTCGGCCGTCTCATCACGTCGGGCAAGATCATGCGCAAGATCCCGCGGCCAAACGGCGACTTCTTCTTTCCGTCGCTTTACAATCACAGCAGCGGTCCGTCCACGTTACCAGTTCCCCCCGACGAGGCATCGACTTGAGCTCCTCGTTACGTGCAACCTGTTCTGTAAACAGTATTACGATCGTCTTTCGATCGAAGAAAGGGGGCGTATGTTGCAGCGTGCATGCTTTGCAACATTTGGTTCGGTCGTGGATCACGCACACATTTCTACTCGTGCTGTAGATGAAATGTTTGCAAACCTCGTCTAAAAGTTAAAGTTTAATTTGTCTACTAAGCAATTCAGTATGATGTTGCCATTTAAAATAGATTTCACTAGTTGAGTCTAAAGATAAACTATTTTATTTGTTGCTGCTAATTTTCTTAATATTTATAGTATATAGTATATTATAGAATTCACTGGTTGAATCCAATTCAGAATTCCATGACAACAAGCAAACACAAATCTACATTTTTTAAATGTACTAATCAAAATTGCAAAAACCATACATGTTAAAATAATGTTATAATATCTTAACTACATAAATGAGTACATTCTTTCCTAAATAGTAGCAACATTGTTATGTTTATGCCACAGTTTATGGGTTGGTGGTGGTAAGCTGGGTGAAAAGAATTGATGCATTCAAGTTGTTGACAACTGAAAGTTTAAATTAATGGTCTGTTTGAAAGGGAGAAGTGTCACATCTTGTGATGCTACATATTGTACTGTTCCTAATCCAGCATTCATTTATTTCACGGATTTCATCATGGGATAGTCGCTCTGTTGAAAGTTAAAGCCACTATAACACTGTTAACAGCCGATTGTCAGATTAAGGTTGTATTTTTTGGGGGAAGAGGGGAAGTTTTAGAGTTCTTAAAATTTTATCAATATTAATTATTGCCAACTTAGTGTTTCCAGAACTGCGTTACGTAGTTGCTGCGTGTTTTGATTCTAGTTGGTTCTATAAGTGCACACTGTCCACAGCATAAATGCTTTGGCTGGCCATGCATTGACCATGCTGCAAACATCAATATATCTTAAAGTGTAAATAATATAAGTATTGGCCACCGAAAGAAGATATTTACTATACAAGTAATGCCGTTTCTTAAAGGACCATTCCGAATTAGGACTTAAACTTAAGTGAGAAATGCTGATCAATGCAGCATACCAAAATAATTCTAAACATCTTCAATACCATTGAATAGCTAGAGAAATTATTTAAATATTTTCAAAACTAAAGACCAGTCTGACAAGCTGCCTCAGCAAGCATGCATGGCACTGGCATATTTCATTTATGGAAGAAAATTTCCCAGAACTTACCAAAAATGTGTTTTTAGTTTAGAATCTATTTGGCAAACTGGACTGATTGGCATTGTTAGCAGTCGCACTGCATGAAATTTTAACTTCTAATTTGGAATTGTCCTTTAAATGGCACATAAATATTTTTGTAAATATTCATTAATCATTTGAGAGAAGTCTGATGAACTATTTCTGTTAGTGTTATTAATTGATCGTAATTTTTACTTCTAAGATACCTATGTATTAATATGGACAATTGCAGTTTCAAATTGCCGTCAGGAACTAGTAAATTTTGGTTGTTATAAATTCTGATAGAACCAGTTTGCATTTAATTTTTGCTGTCTTTCTTTACCAAGTCCTGTAAAGAATCAGTAGAACCAGTGCTCTAGGTGTTTGATATATATTTTGTTAATAAAAAAAAGTTATCAACGATACTACCATTCATAGAGCTTTACATTTTATTCATATATTGCATAAGGCAAAGGAGCATTGGGAACAACAACAAATAACCATGTTTTAAACTTTTAAACAGAATTTCTGTGTAGAAACTGCAGCTCATTAACAAATGTGTAAGTTTTTGGACATATTTCAATGCTATTTTTGGGTCGATAGACCGACATTTTAACGAGTCCATTGACTGCTGGAGTGCTAGGATTCCATTGGCTTATGTACATGGTTTGTGTCTTTGCCTAGGGGAAATCCTTGCAATTCGTTTAAAACATTCAAGCAGCTCTCAACAACTTCAAAATAGTGATTCCGACCCAGTATTTTCCATCTTCCCCAAGCATTTCACCCATAATTTTACTGAACAATGATAAAGAAGTGAGCAGAGAACAGAAAAAATTGGAGAATATACTAAAAATTTGTAGGGTACAATGCTTTTTCGATTTTGGCATCCTAAGACTGCAAGTATTTGATTTGATTTTAATTTGAGGTATCGTTGTCTCTTTTGCACGTAGAACTTGAATCAACTTGATTTTAAGTGTACTGGGGGTCTTTATGTGGCTGATACCCGTGGCCGTGGGGCAACTTTGGGTTCTCTTTGAGGGTGCATTTTGGTACATTTTTTTTTGGCCCAATTTTTTTCTTTGTTTTTACACTTTATATTTATACTTGCGGACTACGATCGGTAATCCAAAAACCTAAAATACCGATATTTTCTCACGATTCTATTCCATAGTTTGTATATTATGTCTTTGAAACTTGAGAAGCTTGCTGAAATTGACATTTTGCAGTGGGTGGTTGTTCCCACACTCAGGGGGGCAATTTAGGGCAAAATTCAATAGTGCATTTTGATTCTTTTGTACAGTTTTTATGATTTTCTTTTGAAACTTTTTAAGATGGGTTGGAATAGATGGCTTAATAAGGTATGGAAGACAGCGGAGCAATTTTGGGCACTTTTTGGGGGTACGTTTGAAACTCATTTATTGCGAAACACCTTGTGTGCAAAACACTTTTCGTGCACGACACTTAACATGGTGTGTGCCATAGGCAGGGGGCAAAGTTCCCTGTCATAGCTAATGCGCCGCGCCCAGAGGGCGGCTAGGGCGGAGCTCTAGTCTCAAATAATGTGGATAGAGCGTAGGATCTATAGCCAGCTGATCTAAAATAACCTGTATAGAGCATAGGATCCAGCCAGCCAGGTTTATGTCAGCACCAGGTGTTGACCCGGTGCGGACATTAGTATTGCCTTACCTATACGATGGTGTGTTTATTTTCAGGACCACTCGTTACCACTGTAACTAGTAAAGCCTGGCGGCAAAATAAAGACGACAATCGTCATCTATCCCAACGGAGAAACTATCCAGGTATGATACCGATGAAACCCTGGAATTGTGACCATGAGCTCTAGTAGGGGTCTGAAATGGCAGCCCGTTCCATGATATTGGAAAACCCGCAGTGAGAATTCTCACTTGGTAGTCTTTGGCAAATTACGTGCTTTAGGATGTACCAATAAACGGTGCCTCACCCAAAATTTTTTCTTTATTTCAGTTTTGTAATTTTAGATAATCTAGTTGAGCAAATGACGGGATAATAAAATTTTGTTACGATAACATTCACAATATTAAAATATGTACAATCATTTGAAGCATATTAACACAAATTACAAACAAACAGTTTACGAACAAATAAAACAAATATCTCACCTTCACCATTCAACCATGAATAATCAGCCACCAACATCCAACAACCAACAGCCAAGCACCAATACTTAAACTACAGGATTTAGAAAGAGAAGGTTTCGCTTCTACACGGTGTGTAAATGCTGGACATGGCCCCAACACCAAGCAGTGCTGGGGCACTCGCCCGCTCCAAAAATTTCTGGGCTTTCACCAGTTGCCACGTTCTAACGCGAAAAAATGCAAGCCTTAGAGCTCGACTGGAGGAAGGTCAGCCGAGCCCCGATAACATTTAATGTGTCCCTTGGTCAATGATACCAAACAAGTATCACCGAACACGCAGTCGAGTTAAGACGCACAGTGATTGTAGCCGCAACCTGTTGGATATAAAAAGTACTCGATCAATTAAAATGTCGATAAATCACGGCCATCGGTCGGTAATCTATATACCCACCTCGTCTAGTTGCAGCAGGTAGAACACGCTGGTATCGCAGGCAACCGGCTTATGATGTCCCACGCCGAGACGAGCTATAGCCTACATGACCCAAGGCAACAGCTAAAATACCGCCTGCAAAAGTTACATTTTCTTCCATTTTATAATTGCACTTAACTGGTGAAAAGTACAAGAAAATGTCTGGTAAAAATGCCTAATTTGTATCACCAAACTCCCCCAACGCCAAATTAACTAAAGGTATTCAGAGACGGAACGGAAGGATTGAGCCCGACTGGAGTAACGCCAGTCGAATAGAAAAACAAACGGGTCTTCCCTTAAAATTCTACCCCTGGTTCAAACATTGACGGACAGACTTTGACGGACAAACTTCAGGTGTGTCATAAGAATTCAACCGCTTGTTATCTTTAATTTAGCTGTGATTTAAGTAATCTGGTACTCAAAATTCTAATACTTGGTTAACGGATTGTCCACTTCTTACTAAGCCTCTGGAAACCACCGACTCAGTAAATATAGCCCGTACAGCAATCATACTTTTTGAAACTCTCCTCCAACTTACAGTAATCACACTTTAAAGCATAATTTGTTATCTGTGGCGCCAATGGGGGGGGGGGGGGGGGGGGGGGGGGGGGGGGGGGGGGGGGGGGGGGTCAAAAAAAGTGATATACCTTTCTTTTCTCTCGATCCTGTTCTATACTTTTTATGTGACATCTTTGAAACTTGAAAACCTTGATAAAATTGACGTTTTACAGTGGGTGGTTAGTGTTCCCACACCCAGAGGACAATTTTGGGCAAAATGATATAGTGCATTTTTCTTAGTTTGCAAATGATTCTTAGTGAGCGATTACAATAAGCGGGTCTCATCCACAGGGCCGCCAATGGGAATATGTACCCACCATGTGTTAGGCGCCGACGAAACGAAACGATGAGCCGAGTCAATGATGTGTAAAAACAGTGTGAACTTCACTCTGTGAAGTTTACTAATTTTTGCTAATTGTTTGTAATTGTTTAATAGTTGTAATCATATATAATTACACGATAGCATAACTGGCCCCAGACACAGGTAACGTTAAAGTAGGTACTGAGTATTTTTATTCTACATCTAGTGTCGATAGTGCAGTTACCACACAAGTTAGACGAGAAACACTGATCAAGAAGGTTAATGGCTGGTGGGGGGAACGGGGAGGGGGGGGGGGGGGGGGGGGGGCTCAAAAGAGAGAAAAAAAGAAGAATATGACCCCCAGATGACATTTCAACCCTCTAAAAAATTGGAATGTAAAATTAATCTGAAATCATAATAGAAAGTTGGCAACCTAATCTAAAAAACAAGACTCCAAGCCCACTTGTTAAATAATTTGTAATCGTTTATTCAACTATTTACAATATTTATAATATTTACAATATTAACAAGTAACAACGCTCTCATCGCCAGGAGCAGTAGGTAGATGCCTAACAATACCTAGGTAAGAATAGATCACAAAGGGTATGAGATCGAAGCATTCACTTTTTCACATTTTAGTTTCAAACTCATCAAGATTGATCATTTGAGTGTTGTCCTTAGTAGAGCTTCCTTTTTCTGAAACTTCGTCCTCTTCTGGAATTGCACTAACTATCAATTTAATATTGTCCGGGGACATTTTCGGAGGACTTTGCAAATCATTGACCTGATCTTCTTCTCGAGACGTTGACGGCCGACTTACATTGTCACTGTTTGCTATTTTCACTAGCTTTGATTGTCCGTCTAATAACACAAACGATGTTTTCACATACTCATTTTTACCTTTGATGTACGTGTCACCTCTAAATTCACACTGATATCCTTCACTTGTCAGTACAGCAGCAGTGTTCGCTGTAACCTGCGTAAGAAACAATTATATTTCAGTTAATTTGAAATATAATTTAAATTGCAAACGCTTGCAATGTGCAGGTTAACTCTAGTACCTTAAAAAAAATCGATTTCCGGTTTGTGCATAGATTATTGTGAGGGTAGTAGTGTTCCTAATAATAACATTACAGTTTTGCTTATGATTCAACCGTCATTGTGGTAATTGGTACAGTGGAAATATAATAAGCTGTTAAAGCTCTAAACTGCATGTAAGTGCAAGAATGAGGGAGTTGAGATGCATTGGAAGGTCCTGGCAAAGCAACTATCTCTGCTTTGTAATAATAATGCTAAGGCACCAAATTGAATAACTCCTGGGTCATTTATGAATTTTTTTCTTAATTTTAAAATAAAAAAAAAAAATTGGTAGGATTTTTGGCAACCAAAAGTTAATTTTCTACACTACAGGTAATAAATATAATTTATTCCTTTTCATTAACTCAGCGGTAATAGGCTGCGCTAAAATTTATTTTATTTTATTAAAATCAACAAATTTAATAAAAAAATTTAAAAAGTTAATTGAAATCTGGTTTTAATCAATCCTCTGGACCCTGAGTAAACCCTCACTAGTTGCCTAGATTGAAATAATATTTAATTTTATCTAAAAATTCATCAACAGATATTTAACTCATGACTTACATAGCTTACAACATTAAAATAAATTAGAGAAAACGTTATGATGGTTTTTAGACTCATGTCTACTTGATTTATCCTTAGCACTAGTTTTAAGAAAAGCTATTTGAACTGGGTTTTGAATGCTAAGTATAGGGCTACTAAATTTCCCTAAGTAAGTAGCTCAATGGTTCAGAGCAACACTCGCGATAGGTGGATTTCTGGGTTCGAGTCCGCGTTTGGGCCTCCATTTTTGAGACGGTTTTAGTGTTGTTAATAATTTAAAAAAAAAACTCACCAAAGGGCTTTGTGGGAAATTTAGTAGCCCTTTACTTAGCATTCAAAACCCAGTTCAAATAGTTTTTCTTAGAGAAAACGTTATAGTTTTCTAGAAGTTTGGGTAAGCAGTACAAACCTGTATCCTTCCAGGAATGCCAGTGGAGTCCATCCTCGATGCCATGTTTACGGCATCTCCCCAAATATCATAGAGAGGCTTTTGTGAGCCGACCACGCCAGCGGTGACTGGCCCGTGTGAGATTCCTATGCGGAGATTATGTGGTTTGAACGACTCTCTGTTGTAACGATGCAGCGCCTTCATCATCTTGGCTGCAAAGCGGGTAAGAACCACTACCACGTCATCGTTGGAGCGCGCGGGGTTCTTCACTACGCTAGATTCCTTTCTGTTCACCTTGAGACCACATGCAGCCATGTACGTCCAGCCGGCAACCTTGATTTTCTCAATTCGTCGAGAGCTTTCTTTGAACAACAGCTGCAAGAAAAAAATAAATGAGAAAAAATCTAAACTTAAATTCTTACTAATCAGGATAAGTGCCGGTTTTTTAGTGGTCTTACCTTGTCAAAGTCGCAGATAATTTCATTAAGAAGCGTTAAGCTGAGTCTCTCGTAGGAGTCTTGTGGGCTTTCCTCGTCATGCCACGACACTTCTGTGAGCGATGCAAACATCACCGCCACATAATCGTACTCTTCGTGGAAAAGTTTGTCGTGTTCTCGGCTTGTGTCCAGATAATTCTTAGCTGCAAATAAATCTACGTTAATAGGTCCCTTTTCTTGGCTGAAAAATGTAGCCTTAACAAAGTACTGTAACACATGACTCAAAAACAGGATGCAGGGAACTCTTTGCGCTCTCTACTCACCCACATGCACGGGCAGAATGTTTTCCAGCAACATTGTATTGACATTTCGAGTCAGCTCTGCATCTTTCTGCTCCGAAAGCAACTGCCGTTTCCACCGGTAATCCAGCCGCATCATATACTCAGCCTGAAGAGAATTTATTGTGTTACTTTATTCAAGCTTATCAAGGATTTTAGACATCCATTGCATGAATCTAATGTCTGGCTGTTAATAACTATCTGCAGAAAACAATGTTAGAAATTAGAGTAATATGCTACTTATCTCACCTGTCTATCAAGGAAATGTAGAGTGAAAGTTAGGAAGCTGATGTTCATAATGTGAGCGAATTGAGGCTCTATGTGTGGATTCCAAGTTTCTCCTCTCTGCAAAAAATATCGAAAAATAATGTGTTGGAAAAGTTAAATAAAATTCAATTGAAACACTTTACCACCAGAATAAAACTCACCGTAAAAATATCGGGCCTTAAAATCAAGATGCAAACTGTGTGCATGCCCACAAATATCAGACCCACAAGCAACTTCAGTAGGTAATGGATTTTGAGAAAGAAGAAGCTCATGAGGACAGCTAGACCACACGTCTGAGATAGTTGCTGAATGAAAAGGATAATAAATTAGTTCTTACATTAGAAACAAGCTGCAATATCATCCGGTTTTCAATTAGTCAGAGTCTCAGCGCTAATTTTAAACCGCCTTTACGAAAATGGCTGCCAGATGACTACTTGACCAGCAATTGATACACATGTATTGCTATTTTGAGTCTATATTATTTAATTGCAGAGGTTTGTAAAAAGGACAGTTGCAAGTGCCAACGAGTGGTGACCACTCGATGGCTTATTTGCACCGCAGAAAGCTCAAAATTAACGCTGGGACTCTGACTAAACCTATAAACTCAATTTTGATATTGAAGTGATGTAATGACATGAGAAACGTACCCATGGAGAAATGCACTCAGCAGATGTGTCTTGATATGCTGTGAAAGTATATGTTGAATTCACATTTATAGTAGTAGAAATGGGAATACATTCCATCTAAAGCAGATAAATTTATGAATTAATAGCAACGATTTGCTTGCAACACAAATTCTATTAAGTATTTGTACATTATTGAGTAAGTATAACATTTACAAAACATCACTTACAAGCTCAATCAAGGAACAAATTCCCAGCAAGAGGCATACGATGAGAAAGCCAAAAGTACGTAACGAGAGAGACTTGGCCATCGCTCTTGACGCTTGAAAGAACATCAAGACTATTTTATTCTTTGGCTTTCGAGATGGAATATTATCGTTGATATCATCGTTATCATCGATATCGTCTGGATGAATATGTTTCAGATTCCACAAATAAGACGTCCAGAGAAACGGCATGAACAGCAGAAGCACAACTAAGCCGGTCAGAAATGCTGTCCACGCTATCCAATGAGAGCTGGAATAGAAAACAAACATTAATTAGCCAGTGATTTGCTTGTATAACAATCTAATGAGAACTTGAATGGCATAGCTACCAAAGACTAAATAAAAAACAATCATAGCAAAAGTATTAATGAATTTAGTTAATTTGATATTATTTGATATTCCTGGATCAATTTCCATAGCATATTTTTCCAGCTTTGGCATGGGTTCAATTTTTTTATTTTAGATTATTATAATTGAAGTGGTGGTCAAGGGAACATTTAAAAATAGATATGATCAATACCATGATGTCACACGAGTATTGACGTATCTTTCAACAATTCAACGAGGAGTGGAGTGGTAAGCTGTGCCCTGACCTTGATTTACTCGTACTTTTATAAGTGATATAAATCTTGCAGTTGCATTTTGATATTGCAAGATGTAGAACATCTATATCTATGCCATCATTTTAGAAGCCTCAGCCTATTGAGATATTTTATAAGTGCATTAAACAGATAACCATTAGGCATTAACATGCAAAACGTTACCTCTCTATTGGATTGAATTGGATTCTATTTATTCTATTGGACCTTATGATTTGATTTAAATGTTAGGGACATTTTTGAACCCATAAATAGAACGTTGTCTCATTAAATCAAGGCATCTATAACAGGGCTGTCCAACAACGAATCTTTGTGTTTGCTTCAAATTAATACATGCAAATTCTGGGAGCCAAGAGAATAACCAATCAAGATAACCAGCCAATGAGCCAAGGAGCCAATAAGCCAATAAGCCAAGGAGCGAATAAAATAAGGAGCCAATAACCAGATGTTATCAAGAAAACTATTTAATTGTACCGTGGCATGGTGACAGCTTGGATTGCGACTATTCCTACAAGAACGAGGAGTGCTGCCGAGACGTAGTACTTGAAGAGGGGGTCAGACTGGCCCAAGTAAGGCAGCTCCCAGCCCTTGTCGTTGAATGTCAGAAGGAGTGGCCGGATTCCCTCGTTCCGGATCCACCGCCTGCTCACAGACAGGGACACTGAGAGGTATTAACTCACTTCTTCTAGAGCATACTTAAATGATATCTTTAGTAGTGTACCTACTTAATGATGCAATTGTATGATGATTTTGATGATGTAATTTTGCAACTGGTGCAATTTATTTATGTAACTACTAAATTAAAATTTTCTTCATAAACAAATCAAATTCTTGGACTTCTCATACATCTAAAGAGTTTAGTGATGTTTTTGCTGTTACTTTCATTTGTGTATTAGAAAAATCAGAAAAATGTTCTTACATGTAATGTACAATACAATCATTGACAGAGGACCAATTGCAAATATATGTGAGAAGTGATCACTTTATTTTTGACTTAGAAATCACTCGGAAAGAATTATAAAATGTTTAACTTTTCAATACCGCTTAAGCAAAGGCAGAGTTATGTTTCTTGAGGCAGAAGTAAGGAAATGTAACTATAAAGGTGATAAAGCAGAAAATCTTTGCACTGCTCGTACATTAAGTGCCAAATGATGAATGTTCTAAAATAAAGAAATAAATCAAATGTTATAATACTAAATACGATTTTGTTAAATAAATGCATAGTTTTGCAAAGATTGATAAGAATTTATATTTTTCATATTTAAGAAAATAAGTGACCTCTTGAGACCACAAATGTGACAAAGGAAAAACTATGAAAAAAAATGGTTGTTCTTGTGGATGAAAATCAGGCAGCAATAGGCAGTGCATCACTGACTTACTCGTGGATGCCATAGCGCATCTTCTTGATGGCCTTGGCCATGTGAACGTCCGTAATTTTCAGCGTCTGCTGGTAGCGGTAAAGACTGCTGTCCATGAAAACTGTCGGGCGGCGGCGTAGGCCAATCGAAAGCGTTTCCGAGGTGTTGCGACGTGCCATCTGTAAAGTCAACAAAGTACAGATGGTTTTAACTTTGTTACTAGCACAAACTAATGAAGTACCTGAAATTAGGAATCTCCTATCAGTACTTGAGACAATGCAATAAAAATAGTTGGTTGACATTTTATTTTGCAATGATTAAAATAGTTAAGATTTCAACTAAAATTGTATTCTATTATTAGGAACTCTAATAACATTTAAAAAATTATGCTCTACATATTTTAAGAGGTGCGAAATGAACACAACCTGGCGATTCAGGTTGTGTAAAAAATGTACGGTACTATAAGTTATAAATAATATGTTAGTAAGCTCGAGCTTACCACTAGGAGTATTTTTTAATGCCAGAACTAGTCCAGCCATGGTGTCCCATAAAACTAAAACGATAAGGCGTAGACTTTGCGAGTTTCTGTTTATAGTTGTTTTGTGTAGTTTCAATTGAGACTGACCTGACGCGGAACACCTCGCATCGGAGACTTGCTGTATCGCCGATTCTGCTGTTGATCACCAGTATTACCTATGTCGTTGTCCTCCTCGGGCTGAAGTCAAAATAATTTATCAGTACCCAGAAATTAAACACACTGTGACATTACATTGTAATGTGAAATAAAACCCAATTATTACTGTAATAATTATTCCTTTCCGAGCTGTTTTTAATGAAGGGCCGGTTTTTCAGTGGTTCCTTTAGTAATAAACAGACCGTTTACACTGGCTGTTGCTAAGCAAATAAAAAATTAACGGATTGTTAAGTTCTTAGCGGACCACTGAAAAACCGGCTCTTAGAAGCTTTGCACTTGTAGCATTTATGTTTCTTTTTTGTAGAGGAATCCAATGCCATGAAGTTAAGAAAATTTAATTCTGAAAATGAATAATAGCACTTACCGGTATTGCCAGCGTAGGAGATCGGGGAGATGGGTCTCGCGGCATAATGAAGAATGTCTCAATATTGTACTTTGCCAGGAGCTGGTTGCGTTTTGCTCCGTAGCCGTAGTAATACTTGTAATTCTCCGGAAGAAGATCAGCGGTTTGCTTGGTTATGTGAACCTTGCTGAAAATTCAAATCAGTTGTTTGTATCCCAAATAGAAATATGTGGAACCATTGCTAGGGTGCAGTCTATCAGTGATTCTATCTTTTAATTCCCTACCTTGAAACACCATTGATGTAGTAATCAGGGAAGTTTAGAAAATAATCAACGAGGTTAATGGTTTTTCATCCCCCCACCACCACCTTCAAAAAATCTTATCAGTGCCAGCTCTTTCCATAACTTTCTTGAACAGTAGCTTGGTGGCTTAATTGTAGTCTTGCCCTCCTTGGAAAAGAGCTTTAACAAAACCACTGAACTCACCCCGCCTGGCCAGCTTGCTCCATGTGGTTGGCGATGACGACATCGTTAGACCAGATGTCGTATTGCCACTTGCACACACCAAGTAGGCCGCTGAGGATGTGCCCCGAGTGTACGCCAATCCGCATGTCCAGCCCCTGTCTTAGGTTGCGGTCCTCTCTAACGAACACCACAGGAAGGTTAGTTGCACCAATCTCAGACAAATCAGCCTGCACTTTTGGTATGGTACGTCTGCAGAGCAGTAGGTCTTGACGTTTCTTTAGGGAAGTTAGGACGATCTTTGTTCGATTAATGATCACCTTGTCAGGTGTCAACATTTAAACCTGTCTTGCTTCTACCATCTAAGCTGTGCTGTCAACTCAGGTGTCTATCCCCCCCACCCCTCCCCCTTCACAATAAGGTAAACATCAAAAAAAGAATAGCAATGCATGCAACTACCTGCACCAATGGAACCAGGCACTGTGCTGACCATGCGTTTTACACAGAAACACAGGTCAAAGTGGCTCCAGCTACCTTGATAGGCCATCGGGCCTAGCACAACGCAGAATCCACATAGACTTTTGGTAACAATTTTGATATCTTGTACTTCTAAGCTAATAAATAAATAAATTCTCTGGTATTCAAGGGTATTTGGTGAGGTTTTTTCTCCAACCAACTCTCAGCTACTAGGACCTAAGGACTTTCTCCTCCGCTAATTGTGACATCACTCCTGAACCTGAGACCTCGGCCGCAGCTTCCGGCTATCTACCGCCCCTGCAGCAAGTGTTATAATATGAAAACAAGGTGTGATCATAAATAAGTCTCAGCATTCTTTGGAAAATCGTGAATTTTCTTTACAAATACTAACATAACACTAGTAAATAAGGTCATAGATGAACAAGAATTCCAAAGTATTTTCTTTTGATGGTTTAATTTTAAGCACTGCAGCAACCAGTTAATCTGAATTTTCTCTCTCACTGCAATACTATTAAAAATTGAATCTGTAGTGGGTCAAATGACAAAGCCGTGAACTTTTGGCTGTACTTTAAACAGTCCCAATGCTGTGCAACAGCTGTTTATCCATCACAGAGTGGGTACACACTTAGCCGGCTGGTCACCCCAGAGGACTCACCTCACTTCCCTGATGATGTCGATCATGTCCAGCCCGAGGTCAACGCAGCTTTGCGCATGATGTGGGTTTGAGTCCGGAACACCTGCCACACAGTAGTAGCAGTCTCCGAGGAACTTGATACGCAGGACATTGTGGTTCTGTGAGGCACAAACGGTTAATGTTAGCATTTGTAAGTGGTCAATTTGTAGTGAAACATGGTAACGGTCCTCAAGCCATCATAAAAGAAATCTGAGTGGACTTAATCAGGAGGGAAAAAAGGAAATTTTATAATTAAATTGCAACTTTATAGGGAGATTTTTTTGGAGTGATCTGCATGTTTGCACTATTCACTAATTATGCGTGCTTTGGTACTCATAAAAGACTTGGAATGTTTTGTGGTGCTGTTGTTATTTTGGAAAATTAAAAAAAAACCAAGACAAGCAAGCCACTGGGACTTTCAACGTTTTATCTCATGTTTAGCAAGACAATTGGTTGGTAATCCCACCAAGTTCCTTTGAAGGTTTACGATTAAATTAGCTGCTTACGCTAACAGCTTGGATCAACAGTGTATATTGTTAAACTTAATTAATTAGATACTTTAACAGTAAGTCTAGGAGCTTGCAACACCTAAGACTTAAGACAGATTGATGAGTAATGAATCCCTTATCCCAGAGTAATCCAGTGTATTATGCATCTTAGCTAATGATTAATTGTTAATTGTGTTGTGAAACGATTATGATTAACTCAAATTTTTATTAAGTTTTTTCAAGTGCACCTGGGAAATCTGCAATTATGCTTAATATGTTGTTTGAAAACTATTGACCCTCGTAACTTTGACGCACACGTGTTTGCCTTTAATTTCATTTACTGACATCAGTGATTCTATACTCTTCAAAAAATGACATGAGAGTCATCTCCAAATGTGCTGACTTTATATAAAAATATTGAGTGCTAATTCTAATGAAAATATTAATTAAGTAATCAGGCAATTAGTGTACAAATTTCAAACAATAAAGATTGTACAACAAACCTCAGATGCCTCGTCAAATTTTCCAAATAGTTCGTTTAATGTTTCCACCAATTTCTTGACAGGCAGCGATACTGTCAGCTTCGAGTAGTTGACCACATCGGCGTAAAGAATCGTCACATTGTGATGTTCTTTCACATACATGGCACTGAGGACAAAAGTAACCAAGTAATGTTTGTTAAGAGTTTTTTGCGCTAAGGACTATTATAAAAATTCATTTTTGTTAATTGCTCATTGCTATAATTAATTCATAGCTTCTAGCCATTTTTCCTAAAAAAAAAAACAGCCTGGTTTGGTATTATTTTTACCTGAAAGGCTTTTCTCTAACTGGAGGGGCATTCAAATTCTGTATCTGTTGAAATATTCTCCTGACATCAGCCCTAACATCTGCCACTATGTGCATTGGCAAAATGCTTAACATCAGCTGATCTTCTTGTTCCTTCTCGTAACGCAGCTTGAAAGTTGACTCCAGACATGCTCGGCGATCGAGGAAAGTTCGTCTCACCGTCACTTCGTTCATGTAACGGTAGTACAGTCCGAGTCCGTTGAGGCACAGTAGAAAAACAGCATCAGCAGCTAACTACAAAAATATCACCGATAACGTTGACAAGAACATTCTACACGGCACTTCTAATCAAGGATCAAGTCTTCATATAAATTTACCTTAGGATTTGAGTTACCTTTGTCAGAGGAAATATTTACAAAAGGAAATATGAAATAAATTTGGGTGAAAATGTGTTAACAGCAATCCTTTGGGGTTTTGTGCTCATGTATTCAAAATGTTTAAACAGTTAGTCTTATATACACAATAATAGGTGATCACAAATTTTAAAACAAGACACATTTAAGGTCTCTGATACGGCCTAAATGCACAAGATTCCTCTACTGTAAGGTTATGATCCCTTTTCAGAATGATTCCCGCTACATATAAATAGCCAAATGCTTTTCATGCTTACTCTAAGGTAGCGATCGGGCTCAGGCTCGTAAACTATGGTGCCTAGCACGACAAGGTGGCAAGCGGTGACAGTGGCGCCAAGGATCATTGCTTGATTGTTATGCCCAAGCGGGAGAAACACGTAAACGGCTAGCAGCGTGTGAGTCGCGTATGCCGGCCGAAGTAGATTTGTCAAAGCAGTGAACTCGTAGTGGTACAGAAGGAGTCCCAGGTCCGCAACTGTAAGGAGCAACACCTGCCGAAACTGGTTAGTTATGCCCTGTAACAAATGGACTTTGCATGCTTTTTTCATAATTTTAGTGGCAGGGTCTATCTAGAAAATCTCATTCGCCGCCCTGATTTCAAAACAATTTAGTCACCCAAAGCAAAAACTGTATCTTTGAATTAAGTCTCATTCAGGCATGTTTTCTGTGAAAATGGATTCTAAAAACACACCGGTAAGGCAAAAGCAAAACCCGTCTGTTTGGTGCTTTGAGTGAAGAACAGGAGTGAAGAACAGGCGTGGATTGAAGTGAAACTGATAAAATCAAATGAACCTAATGGTCTGCCATGCTGGGAAAATTAGTTCTCGAGAGATCACAAAAGTTAAGCAACTCTGCGCTGGGTCAGGTAATGGATGGGTGACCACAATACACAAGACTAACTCTGTTTGGGAGAGGGTTTGGATGGATTGAAGTTAGTATAACTTCATGCGTCTTGCTTATCAACCTCTAGACTGGATGGATTTGTGGAGGAACTCTGTTGTTACAGTTGCACAGTCCTTTGGAAGGGACATTAAGCCGGTGTTCCTCTTTGTGCTTTTCGGCAGGAATGTTGGCTACTTTCCGGCACCGGGTTTCTCTTCGTTCTTTCTAGACTTAAGTTAGGATCATCATACTCATCGTCCCAAAGTCAATTCCCCAATGCCAATAAACCTGGAGCGTGTGCGAGTGCTAACCTCAAGGCAATTATATGAAAAACACTGGGTGAAACGGAGAGGGGTAATGTCGAGATCAATCAATTTCCAGGGAGCTAGGATTAGCCCTCTCCAACTACTATCCTATAAGGACATACATTTCTTCTACCATCTTATCACCTTACCGATGCGCAAGAAATCAGAAACGGAATCCAGGGAAAGTCCCTAATAAAACGTTCCTTGAAGACAACAACCACCATCGGCCAGAACAGGACCATGACGACGATGTACAAGCAGATGTCAGGTAGGATGTCGTTTATGTCGCCATCTCGAGGCTGCTGCAAGAGAACGAACGAGGAAAGTTTAACATAAGGAGCGAGGTTATATAGCGGTGGTTGAATTCAAATTGCGTCACTCACAGTAACTACTATGATGGCGATGTGAAAGAGGGTGAGAACTATTTGCAGCATCAGGAAGACAGAGAAGAACCCCGTCTGCAGTCGCTGTTGATATTTGAGGTACAATTCTTCTAGATTGTTCTCTTGAAATTGTGCCTAGAAAGATACATGATATTTATAAATGAGCAAAGTACACGAACATGTGTAATGAACCTTTCCTAATTTAGTAGAAAAACGGTAGCTATCGTTTTTTTACACGTATTTTGAAGTTCGCAGAACAATCAAGATACTTTAAGTGCCTTTATCTAACTGATTGAAGTGTTTCAGTTAATCGATTTGCACTCGTTGATCGTCAACATTCTAATTGTTAACTAGAAGTCTGCATCTGCGAAACGTACTCTTAGATATCTCCATGACCAATTCCTGTCGTCTGCTGGTCGCGAGTTGAAGGTCTCTCTCAGGATCTCGGTTATCCTGCCCGGATGGCCGACGGTCAAGCTGGTGCGTGTGATAAGCTCGATGCCTCCCACCGACATGATCGACGCTTCCTTCTCGCTCGTATCACCTGGAAAATCGACGGTCCTTGGTCGCGGCACTTGGTCTTGTCTTACCGAATAACTCATTTCCGTTGACGCGTAATCGTTCGTCTCAGATCGCCACTCTGATTGAGATTAAGCAAACCATACACTAAACACGCACAGATTGATTGATGGATTAGACTGCGATTGTCATGATTCGCTTATTGATTTCACAGATTGCTAAACGGGATTAGATTGATGGTCGTGTAATACAATAGATTAATTGTTTTTTTCGATAGTTTTTGCAGTGTTTTGATTTTGATTAATTATTGGTTGACAGCAATTATTCGATTAGAATTTTGTAATGAATAAATAATCGGGTTTCACAAAGGATATGCCAATCAAGGTTTTTCATAACAAGGAAGCTAGTCACAACCTAAAAATGCAGCCAAGGTGTCCATGCCATTGAAAGGCACATAGATTGCGAAGGAGATTTTGCAATACCAGACAAATCATTATTTGACGTTCAAGCTAGCTACGTAACCGCTTCAGCTATCAGCGAGGCTATAATTCTGAAAATATCCTAAAATCCCCTGGAATTATTTAGAGGGATCGAATGTTGTATAGGTACCAATCGAAGTTGCCCCATGCCTTTATAATGTGTTTCACAATCTTATCTGTTTGGCAGCTTCAAATCCTCATCGTAGCTCAAGATCGTCCAAGCCATTTGATTGATAGGAAATATTATCGTTATATTGGAAGTTCAAATTATACATGTAAGAAGATGAGTAGTTCGCCCATCTGTGGCTAGCTTTAGTATGACTAACTGTAATTTGAAGACTGTTGGAGAAACGAAACCTTACAGGATCAAACATTACTCTTCAAATTTAATATCTTAGACATCACCAATATTTTCTAATACCTACATATATCTAATAGTATGATATATGATAGGAAATAGGGTTTTTGCCCCCCCCCCCCCCCCATATTTTTTGTGGTGCTCGTGGTTTTACTCCACTCGCGGAAAGGACACGTGTTGCTCACAAATGGCTTCCTAACCTTAACAACTATACCAGGACAAGTAATCAAATGCCGATTGAAACTTTAAGACGTCTACATAACAAAGATCGAGACGTAATGACGTAATCAAGTTAACTGACCTGCAGCGCTTCGCCTCAATAAAATTTCGGAAACACACTGGCACACAACTGATTTATCTGGCTAGTGAAATTTTATTAAACCAAGAAAACACTGTCCTCACCTGTTAGCTTCTCATTAGAAAGTGAGTTTCAATCTCGAGCGGCCAGCCATGTGCTTGTGATAGATTACAAGCTGCCGCACGAATAACGTCACATGTTCGCGCGGTGACGAGCTATTATAATCACAATCACTTATCAGTACAGCACTGATTGAAAATCGTAAGTCACCTAACTCACACTCACTTAAAACCCGAGCAAATCTAACATACACCCAGTTGGTGCAAACGCGTACTTGACATTAAGTTCTAGACGCTATGTCTCACTGACACTGGTCGCCTGACAAGATTGTCATCTGTATAGCACGTGTCCAGTCGTTTTGAAATGGAAATGAAATTTTATGCCTAATTTTCTGTGATATAAATAGAAGAGAAACTAGACGCTGTAACGATTGTTTGAAGCCGTCGAAATTGTCACACACCTCACACCAATGACACACGTCAGTAACACAGACAGCTCACTGACGCACTAACGTTAGTCTCTTTTGATTTGTGATTTTAATCCGAATGCAAAAAAAAAACAGGCGCCGGATACTGTTCGTGTATCATTCGATAATATACATGCCTTTTATTTTATCTATATGTAGACAGCTACTAACGTCAAAGCAACTAGGCTACTAGTCCGACTGATAGCAACTTCTTCCCTTCTCCAAAGTATCAGCATACCTACACGTCTCAGTAGTGATGTCGATATTTATCTGTATCCTTACGAGATAACGATACCGAATTGATGCATTTGACATGGATTACAGTGCAAGGCATAGGCGGAAAAGAATTGTGATAGAGAATGTAATTACACAATTCACCAATGGGCTCCTAGAAGTTGTCAATGATTCTGACCTAGCGAATGGATCAGTAAGATTTATAGATGCATCGTTGTCAAACACGGTTTTAGGATGACGGATTGTACGGGGAATTTCGATGCGATTAGATCAGGGATAAGCTAACGCAATTTGGGCTCAGAGTCCTGAAATCCTGTAGTACGTTTGGTACCATGGTCTCACGAAAGACATGGTTTCCATAACTTTTATTTTATAGGTTAAAAAAAACTGTAAATTAATGTTTTTTTGTTATTGTTGTTAAGGATGAACAGATCGGTGGCAGAAGAGCAAGCCACAAAGTATTCACATTGGTTTTCTGCAATTATTAGGGTTGGTCGGCTGACTTAAAAAGATCTTTAGCTTAGTATATATGTCTGTTCATCTTCATGATGACAGTAACAGATTGTTATTATTATTATTATTAAAGGATGTCCAATAGGAAATAGCTACCAGTGTAATTAAAGACTGAAAAAAAATATTACAAGGTGCCATGATCTAGCAGAATTAAATCAAACTAAAACCACCCCCTAACCTCCCCGCTGTCTACAAATATTTTTTAATTTTAACTCAACTTTAATCGATTTTTCTAAATTGTTACAGCTGACATAAAGAACCTACACTCTGGCAAGCGTTGTTATGGGTTTAAATCACATTGGACATTTGTCTTTAGTGACTGGAATCAGAGTGACTCTAGTCATGATACAACTCCTTGGAAATTTGTCATTCTTATGAAATGCACCAATATCCTCTCAAAAATACCACGACCAACTAGCTCGGTTAGTTAGAGAAACACACGCAACAGGTTGAGATTGGGATCAGAGTCCCAAGTTAGGCACCACTTTTTGAGAGAGCCCCCAGCTTAGAGACAGCTCCTGTTTGGAAGTATGGTAGAACAAATGAGGTGAAAATAATCTCAGAGAGTTGATTAACAATTTTGTGCAGCTTTATTTTCTGAAAGTGCTGTAGTACTAACATCCAGCAGGTAATTTGTGACATTTTAGATACTAGGTAATATTATCATACATTTTAATATGGTTAACATCATTGGTGAATACCAAAACAACTGCTGGTGTCTAGTGCCAAAATGGGAGTCCCTTGAATTATTTTCAGCTAGCACTGAACTAATTAGCAATGAGCATAGTAAGTGTAATGCAAAGATCTGTGTCATAGCGGATACTGGGTACTTAGGATTGTACATGATCAATACAATACGTGATGAATGTCCAATTGACAAGGTAGAATATATTTCATATTATGTTGACACAAGTGCATGCACTAGATGTGGTGTTAGCCGCTCCTGTAATTAAAATCTTGTAATGCACTCCTTTTACTGCTTGTATAAATAGATAACTGTCAATATCTATGCATGTAAGCTCGATTATGCAACGTACTGAACGTAATTCCAAAAACCTTGCAATATATTTTTTTTCTTTTGAAGGGTAGAATCTACATTCAAAACATAGAAATCAATCTTGCATAATCAATTTGGCAAGCCTCCTAGAAAACTTTCTCCTTCCTCCCATATAAATTCGATATACAAAACACCCGCACATCTGACGATTTTCCCTCCCTTCGACTTTACCCCGTGAACAGCGGTTGAATGGATGCGTTCACTTCCACGGGAAGACTCGCCACTGCCTTGCCGAAAACCTCTGAGAAGTCACGCTGAGCCAACTTCAGGAAGTTACCGACAACATTCAACGTATCTGAAAAAAAAAACAAGTGTTCACAAAAGGATGGATTTCCATACAGCATATTAAGTTATTATGGGAATAAAAAATATATATTTGTTTAAATTATGTTAATTTTTTAACACACCAAAAGCATAATACTCACCTACCTCAAACAAACCAGACAAATAGTTAGGCAAATTGCACAAAACAAAATATATCAAAAAATTCAAAGTATAGCCTACACCAAACAATCCTGACTTGATTGATCAGTAGTCAAATTTTTTTTTTACTTGAAGTTCCTCAAGAATAAAAGATCTCTACGGACTAATTCTTCCAGGTTTGAATAATTAATTTGCTAACCTAGAGGGTAAGAACTACCATCATTCTTGACTCATGCATTTGTATTTTGTTTTTTACGTATCACATCAGCCCATCGACAAAAACATAGCTTTGTAAAGATGCATCCATTGTTACAAACAATGAATATAATTGTACTGTGATTGTACCATACCAATCTATCTTATTATTGATGGTGAAATATTTCTATCAAGCTTTTATCAAGTATTTATTATCTAGCTAAAATGAACCATCATTTTTTGTTTGGTAAGAGGTTCCATAATGTGGGATTAGTAAGTTACTCATCAGAAGAGAACAACATTTCTAGAAAATCCAAGCTAAGAAGTATCACCACAGTATGTGCCTTGTCTGGGTATTTTGAGCTATGCACTGTTTATTGCTATTGGGTGCGCTAAGGCTAACAGCCCAACTTTACAAAACATTTGTGGTCAATTGCAAGGGTGGCAAACATTGAAGCAAATTTGGCTCTGAAGTTAATTTGATTGAGTTGCAATATTGAATTGTGATATTTGAACTGTGATTAACCAAATCAAAATAAACTTAACTATTAAAATTGGTCGTAGGATCCCTTTTAATTTCTACAACCTGCTTTCTGAAATTCCCTTAATATGGCAACGTCAGATTCCGGTTCCTTAAAAAAATATGGAACGGCAACATAATTTTCCCATACGAAGTTCACAGGTTCCAAGGTTCTTGAACCCCAATGACAACAAAGTCTCCTCCCTTTTCCAAAGTTTCCCCATAGCCGTGGATAAAAGTGAGTATAATGTTGCGTATAAATAAAGTAGACATGAGTCTAAAAACCATCATAATGTTGAGCATCTTGCAATATTTAAAAGGGATTTAGCTATATGATTTGCTACCAATAAAGACTAAACAACGTGATGGGATACTAGAATTTAAGACTAAAAGTAAAGAGTGGATGGACAAAAATATTTCAAATTTTGTTTACTGGAAATCTAATGGCTATTTAGCTATTATTATTATTGACAGCACTCACCAGGTTCGCCTTGCTTCTCGTGAAAGACGACAAGACCGACGTGCACCAAGGGCTCCAGATGCTGAATCAGCATTGGATGGCCGAGGCCATACAGATGAATCAGGCTCAGGAACACCGACTTGTTCTCAGCAAAGTCCTCGCGCAACGGCAAATGGTTTACAAACACTGGGAAAACCTAGAACAAGTGATCTAGTGTTATTTATCAATTTCTTTCCTCAATTTTTTTCGAGTCACCATTTCTTGACAATTACCTAATGTGACTCCGGGAAAGTTAAATTAATTCACTTGAGAGTAACAACTGTTACTACAGATTTTTCTGGTTTTACAGGTAACCCATTCAGTTCACATTCCGGTGCAATATTGCTTTACCTTGCAAGGACTAATGCGCGGCAGTCACCTGCATTCCAATTTGTACAAAGTTACGTAGAAAATAAGGTAAATTGTGTCATTATCAATGGCACGGCTTAGTAGGAGCCCATTAAAAACCATAAGAAGTGACAAGATATCGCATTTTTCTTACATTGAAAAATTGTGGTTTGTTCATTGGTATATTTACTAGAAGTTGGTCTAGTGCTTGGGATCAAAATTATATAATTTGGAAAGTAATAATTTTTTTTAAGTTTTATCGTCGAGTGCCACTTAACGGTTTTTTGCTATGATGCACTATGCTCTAGCAGCATTGATCTGCTCTTTTAAACATTATTAGCACTTCTAGTTCTAAATAGGGAATTGAATAGAAATGCGATCAAAAGTATGAGAATAACAAATGAGAATGCTCTACCTGCTCCATCGGCACTCCTGCCACGTTAGTTAATATCAGTTTGGAGAGCGCCCCACAGATATTGTCCAGGGTGCCAGGGTGGGTTTCCTTCGATACAGATGCTGACAGCAATTGGAGAATGTCAGGGAAATGGCTGGCAAACTGTCAAGGTATGATTGAGCTGATAAAATTGGATTGCCAGTCACACAAGTTTGTTCCATCTAAACATCATGCTCAACGTTTCAAAAATTTATTTTATTTTGCAGATCTCCTTTAAATTTTTCCAGGTAATTGAGATTCATAGACTCTGGTCTGGATCTGGTGGCATTTTTTTTTTTTATGTAAACAACATAGATATGTTTGAAGTATTATTCTAAAATTTCAATATCATGAAAAAATGAGGTCTATTACATTTTTGAGAACCATTTACGGAGGGTGAAAATTAGCGCTTTCTAATTCTCTAAAGAGTGTGATTGGTAAAGGATACGGAAAGAGAAGCTCTTTCCCGTGAAGCACCAGCTCCCCGAGACCAAAGATCGAGTTGTGTCGTACGTCCGAGTGTTCGTCTTTAGACGACTGTGTGAGCAGCGCATAGAGCGGCGTCACAAACTCGCCGATGCACGGGCCAAGAGCCTCAACCGTTTCCGAGATTATGCCAATGCTGAACGATCGCTGTGCCAGGGTGTTGTGCTTTTTCTGTCAACAAGAAACAAGTTTGTTGTTTGAGTTTGCGCTGGTTAGTTTTATTGGCATGATACTTATAGTTTATGCGTTAAGGACCTGGAAATTGGCTAATAGAATCCAAAAAATTTTGAGGGCTGAAGATCCATAAAATAGATGGACACAAATGGTAGGTAGTTACTTCACAAGAAGACGACAAGACTCGTGTTCAAGCCACATTCTTTAGCATCAAGCCCAAAGCTAGGTAATAAATTACCATTAAATTCTTGCCAACCAGAAATGTTACACAATGCAAAAGAATGCAACAGAACTTCGAGTATAGCAACTTGCAAGTTTCAAGGAACTTACGGCTTTCTTCACGAATATCGGCAGCAGCACTTTGAAGTATTGTACAAACTCATCGCTAGCCATCACTAATCCTAATTTAGGCACAATGTTTCCGGCCGACTCGATCAGAATCTCGTCTTGTTCGGCTTCAGGGTCGTCGGCGTCGTCAGGGTCCTCCACGTCTTGACACTGTGTCTGCAAACAAAAAGCAAGGAAGGCACACGTTTTATAAGGTACTTCAAGTCACCTAGTGGATGTGGCAGGATGGATGTACTCAGCATTGATTATTATTATTCTAAAAATGAACTTCTGGTACCCAATTATGGGCAAATAAGTCCATGGTAAATCCTCAAGATTACTGAATAACCACTCAGCCAGTTCTACAATATCCTGTTTAATGAGCAACCAGAGGTCAAGGTAACAAAATATATCTGATTGGCTGTCCTTTACTAGCAGGTATCTTTGAACTGTACATATAACTTGCACTTAATAAAACATGGCTTTGAGAACTAAAAATAAATATAAACATACATGTATTATATAAGTACACGATCTAGTATTAAAATTGGGATAACATTAGTGTTAACAAGTTTTAAAACCAAATTTTGGGTGAAAAATAAATCAAATATTATCGTCTACTTTGGTAAGTTGCTTTACTCTCATTCTCCTTTCCCTTAGCACTAGCAAATTTAATCTTTGGTTTGATTCAGTGTCGCTTGCTGGGAAAGGACAAGAAGGGGAAGAAGTAGTGAGCATCTTTCTGGTATTTCACCTGCAATGATCACAGGAAACTGCAATTGCTTGTATAAGAACCAAAACCATCACATTTTACTGTAAGGATAGGAACACTAATAATAAAAATATCCTGCCCATTCCTTACAGTTGCAATTTGAATAAAAATTTCATAGCAAGCTGTCACATTCTTTCCATCCGATACATTTCCTAGATTAGTGTTCGTGAGACAATTTCAGAAAAACACTCACCAGTAAGATGTGTACTTAGGCATGGTGTTATATTAAAAATAAAAAATAGGTGAACCTGGCCGTACCTTGTGGTCCATGACGTCCTTGATACAATTGAAAATGGCCTCCTTGTGACCGGCTCCCGCGATGACAGGTGCCTTGACGTCCTTCAACAGGTCGGTGTACGCATCTAGAGCCACCGACGCCACGCCCCGCTCCTCGTCCGTGCGCACCATCAACGCACACTTGGGCACAAACACCTCCAGCGCCTGGAGCAATGCTGTACGACAAATTGTGTGCAGTTAGTGTTACAGAAAATAATTTCCCTATGCTACAAAAAAGTTGCTCACAAGAAAAAACAGTCCTTAACAATCCTAGATTACTTCCATAGCATGTTTCTAAAAACTATGGGCAGAGAACCCGTAGTTGGCGTTCACGAAAGAGAGTGTTGAGAAGACGTACCAGCTCGACCTTCGTCTGTTTCGATGGCGGCAAAGTTGGTGCAGAATTGAGTTAGCGAGTAAATAGCCGCGATACGAATGTCGTCTTGGGGGTAACTGAGCAGTTCGAACACATCCTCGAAACATTGTTGCAAGTACGGCAAAAAGGCTTGTCTGTAATAAAAGAAATCACAGAGTTTTAGACTGCTATTCTCATTTGTTCCTTATTACTTAATCAATTTGTTGATTGAGCAACACACCCAGTGCTTTTTGCAATTTCTCTCAGGGCCATGCACGCTTCTTCCTTCTCTTCAACAAAAGGGTTTGAAACCATATACCCTGGAAAAGTCACATTAGTTTAATTATGATGCTTTCATACAGGCACCCACGTTTTTTTTACCTTTGTCAAATTAAAACTGCACGTACCAGCAATCGAGTCATCATCTCCTTCACCAGATGTATTTTCAATGTCTTCCTCTTCGTTGGAATCCTCTAGATCATCATAAACTGACAGACAAGGGTCATCATTCTTATATTGAGGAACGAGACCTTTCTCACTTTTCACCGACTGCAGCATGACATCAACAATAATTGGCAAAAGCGGTGCCATTTCCTCGTTGACAACAGACGAGATGGCACTAATCAGGCCGAATGTGGCTTTGCGGATGTCTGGATCGCTTGTGTCTTTCAGTGTCAACATGGCCAACTCGATTGTTTCCTTGGCCAACGGCTGGAACGTTTCACGGCCCACTGCTCGAATGCAATGTCCAAGCGTGTCTAGAGACTGTGTTTTCAAACACATAGTTTCGTCCAATTCTTCCTGAGTGAGATAACACTTCAAGCTTTCGATGATCCGTGGAAAGTAGGGGATTAATTCCTTGTTTGCTGAATTAGCTGTAGATCAAATAGATTGTTAATTTTTTATCTTAAGAGAAAGGGCTAGCTAAAAATAAGTTGAAAATTAAAATATGACGCTAGCAACCCCACCTGTGGCACCAATGGAACTGATTGCTAGCTCCCTGATATTCACCGGATAACTTGGATCCAGACTGGCAATGAGCCGGTCGAACAACATCGGCAGATATGGGATCAATTTGTCGTCAAGGTTCTCGCAAAACATCTCAAGCGCGTAGAACACGCGATCGGAGCCGGGAACGTCGTTGCAACTGGTCTTGAGACTCATGCACAGGTGGTTCAAGTATTCGAAGAGCACCGGCAACACCTGAGTGGCGTAGTTGCTTATGTCCGGCTGCAGGTGCTCGGAGAACTGGCCAAGGGCAAACAGGGCAGCGTTTCTCACCACCTGGTTTGCCTCTTGAATTCCTTGGCAAATGCACTGAACAAAGGTCTCCAGGTACTTGTTGCGGATGTACTCCGTGCACCCTTCAGCGATGACAGCCATTGCAAGGTACGAGGATTTTTTTGCAAAAGGATCATTGCCACGAAGTCCAGGTTCAATGTAAGGCAACTGAAATTTACAAAACAGAAACATTGTTGATAGTTCACTCAACCAAGTTTTTAATGATTGAAGCACATAATTAATCTGATTAGAGAGCCTCTATGAATGGACCTTATCAATGTCTAGCAATAGTTGAACAATACTGGACACTAAATACAACAACACATACATTAAATTAAATCATTAAAAGGTGCAAGTTATATTCCCTGTGATTTGGCCAAAACATTTTTTTGGTGAGTTGTAGTACATTGTTTTCTTTTAAATAAATACTTTGATTATGAAATTGACAAACTTTAATTGAAAAACACTTTTGAGACTTTAACTGAAGGTTAATTTTAAATTACGGTAGATGTTACCCCACTATTATAGATATGGGTATACTTTTTTCATACCATGAGCGGGACTAGCTTGTCCGGTGCCAAATGAATGGCAAGCATGTCTAGAATTTGAGCAGCAACATTTGCTGGAGTTCGATTATCAACTGCATCAGTGAAATACTCCTCTTGTTCTTCATTTGGAGGCGGTAAACTCATCAAAGCAAAAATGATGTTTAGTATTGGCTCAAGGAAGTTGTTCTTGATCAAGATCTTAAACAAAAAAAAAACAAGATAATTCAAACACAAAGATCAGACAATGAACAAAGTCAGTGGCAAATAGGCACCATTTGGCAAACCCAACCTTTTTCTTGCTTCTAACGAGAAGGCCAATCAGGTTGAGGGCTTTGACACGCAGGTCATCGCCCAGTGTGGAGGCAGCGGAAAACTCCAAGCACATGGTCATGATTTGCTTAATGTGCGGTACGACTGCCGCTGGGGACAAGTCTACCAAATCCTCAAAAATCTCCATCACTTCACAAGTGTTGCTCTCGTTGGTTTGTGCCATCACTTTCACAATATCTATTATCCTGGGTATTGACTTGTGATAGGCATTCATAAGCTGCAAAATTCAATAACAATACCAGTTGTAAGGTTGCTAGAAATCGAGCACTCGAGAAGAATAGCACGCAGGTAGAAAACCTAAATCAACTTACGGTTTGATCATTGGGGGTCATTGGTACAAAATGAAGCATCGTCAGGAGGGTGTAGTATGCTAAAGGTGAGGCTGGATCGTTAACTGAATCCAAAGTGTTTACAAAAAGAATTGCCAGATAGTTAGTATTCTGACCAAATTGATCGTGAGACGATTCGGTTATAACACTAAGCGTGTACATTCCCAGCTGGAAAAAAATGTTCAAATGTTAATTTTAGTACGATTCAAATCAAGTTAAACAAAAATGTAAATAACATATCTATTGGCGATATCCCACCTCTTTATCAACAATAGTTTCACTAGAATTCAGAGTTTGAATAAACTGCAGCACTTCAGGCCAGCTCTGATCAGGAAATTCATGCTTAACAATCAATGCAATAAAATGAGCAATAGCATTTTTCACCAACTTCTCTGGCTCATTGACAAGTGCTTGCAAAATCCCCGACTTAATTCTGCAAACAGAAAAAGAATAAGATTACTAAACCATACTTTGCTGAACAATTTTGCAGGCCTGTATTTGTCAATGATGTCGCATCTTTGCGATCTGTCATGTATCAACTCTGTGGAAAGCCTTAGAATACTGCCGTTGCTAGGTTCGATACAGGATGATAGTATTGCAAATTAACCGTACTCGTTTCTAATGGAGGTAGGTATTTTGGTCCAATGCTTGCTCCTAGTAAGCTTCTTCCGTAGAAGAACAGCCGCAGATTGTCGAATCTGCGAGCTTTTCGAACTTCCCATGACATTGCAAAGTGCTGGAATTACACCAGGAGATTTGAAGGCTTCCTTCAGCTCTTCGGTTCCCTAAAACACACAATAGAAATCTATAATGTGCTTAACTCATAAAATAAAATATAATTTTAATCGTTTTTAGGCTAGAGATACACGTGCAGGAAAAGATAAGCGTCAGAGAGGAAGTCTGTGCCGGCGTGCCACACTAGTCAGATATTAATCAAAACTATTATGTATATTAAACTTAAAAACATGCAATAAACACAAGCATACCTGTGAAATCACCGCGTTATCAGACACTAATAACTTAGCCAATATCTCTTCCATGATTAGTAAAAATATCACAAAATTACCGAGGCACGTCCCGACAGAAAATTAAAGTGTGACGGCGACCTTGACTCTTAAAGGAACTCAACGCAACTAGCGGCATGTTCGACAACCCATCTGCCAAAGTGAACATGTGGTCTAATGGCGGGAAAAAGCACGTGGCTTCTGGATGATTTTTTAAACTCCTCGCCACTAAAGATGAGAAATATTTTTGTTGGATGCTGAGGAGAGTTGAGAAATTGAGTTATTGGTTTATCACATACAGGTATTTGTAAGCTAAAGTGCCCCCACAAAATGCTTGTCCCTATCGACAGAATGAGTGAGAAGGAATGATTCGGAGCAAAGTATAAAAACAAATGATTTTGCTCTCAATTTGAGAGGGAACGAAAAGGGAGCAGAAACCTTGAGTTGAGGTAGTACCACGTTTTAAATTGATGTCTCTTCCAATGGAATAAAAATATACTCAACGGCACTACCTATACCATCGGTTCTAAAGATGTTTGGTAAAACTCTTCGATTGACTCAACACTCGTTTTTGAGGTTTTTCAGAACTAGAAACGCCAACAAAAGATCCAATTTTAAAGCAAAATGATGCGGTTTGCGAGTACCTACAAGTGAAAATAACGTTAGCAAAAATCAATACCTACCTATGTTACAACGAAAAATATAGAAAATATAGCAATTCGTAGAGGCAATTAAAAGCTAACAACAAGCACAAACACACATAAGGTCGAGCTATAACGGGTGGGAATAGAAGTGATAAAATATTAATAGTCAAATTACGCAGCGTTCAGAAAGGCAGGCGGCGACTTCTTTGAAGTGGTAGAACATATGCAAGGGTAGGAAACCAACTGGCGCAGTCGGTTCTTCATATCTTTTCACTGTACAGATTTTTAACTTGCTTTTCCGCTCCTTTTCGAAAAGATGCGAGTGGTAACGGCTTCCGCAACTTGCCTTTAAAAGTCGTGTCCTCGTCGTGTTAACACATCAAACGTCTTGTGAGCCGGCAGCGTCTTCCATTAGCGGCGATGATGTAAACTGGGGGTGCCAGTTGAGAGGTGCTGGGAAGTACCCAAGTACCCATTCAAATCGCCGACAGGTCATATAGATTATTCTGATAAATTTAAATGGGTAGAGACAAATTAGCGCATGAGCCAAGCTGAGAAAGCGATTTCGGGAAATAAAAGGAATTTACTTGGATCGCCACAATATCTTCTTTTCTTCGCTCGCTGTAAGATTGTTGAAAACAATTTTAGACAATTGCCAAATTACCAGACACTTTTTGCATGATATTTTTAGGGTGTTATGCAATGTCGAATTTTGTCTGTGTATAACGCACGATATCAATTATTTTCAGTCGTTAGAAAGCGTTATTATATTTGTATACATTGCAAACTTGTTCAATCCCTCCGCAAAGTAGCGACGCGTTTTGTTACAAATACTGCCATTCTCTACGAATTTTGATAAAACATTTAACCGTGCGTTAGAAAAGAGCATAAAACACTAATCGTGTATCTTTCCATCGTCCAATACATCCTATTTGAATTTTGAACCTAAAAATCATCCCCATTTGTAGCGGTGAACTAAAATGGCAAAACTCAATACAAACTATGATCTAAGGAAGCCATTATCGGACTGTCCTAAGACCAACGGAATCTTAGATGTAGAGATTTTGTCGACGCCTTAAGGAGGAAGTCAGACTAAGAGAACGTGTAGAGAACCTAAGAGGACCTATAGAGAACCTAACAGGACTTAGGAACCTCAGTGCGCGATTCCTACGACCAACTTTAAGAAGTTAAAACCAGTGGCTTTGTCGACGCCTTAGGAGGAAGACGTAAGGTAACTTAGAGCCTAGGAAGCCATAACTGAAGTATCCTAAGACCTAGGAACCTTAGAACCGATGACGCTGTCGACGCTCTTGGAGGAATTTGAGCAACTTCGTGTGTGGCGTCATGGGCCACAGAGAAGCTGTAAAACGCTACGAAAATAAACACGTTGAGCTCCCGCTGCCGGGATGCTGGCGGGATGCTGGCAGCAGGCTGCGGCAAAATCTACCAGCGCCGAGCGCCGACGACGGGCATCTTCGGCATGCGGAGGCGCAGAGGCAGGTCTGGCCCGCTACCGAACCCGCCGACAGATTATTTATCTATCCAGAGAAACTTCGTTCATTTCATTTTTTAGAAACATTGGGCTTTGTCTTACACGGCTTTTTTGATCTCATGTGTGTGGCGAAGGGACACAGGGATTTAAATTAGTTTGAAAAATTAGGTGGATGCATTTGTTTGATGTATTTTTTTCTGTACTTTTTTTTTTAGATTCTCTGTTGATTTTTCAGAACGCTGCCAAAATGTTCACTACATATTTTTCGGATTCTGAGAAGTTAGTACAATGTGTAAAGGAATAAATAAATTTTGATGTACGAAAATATTTACCTTTTTAATACTTTCAGAATGAATTTGTTTTCTCAAAATGAATGCATTTAAATGTGTACAATCGTTAGCATGAGCCCTTGACATAGCTATTTAAAATCTAACAGTTGAATTGAGACAGTGCACATCTATTTTTAATAGCACAATCTGAAGTGCTACTTTTTTCTACCATCTCATATTTTTCAACACCTCTTTAAGAAGCTTGGCTAAATTATTGCCACAAACACTTTGGTTCTTCCCCCCCAGAGCTCTCTATACCTATACATCCACTTCTTGCATATCTTTTTGAGTGGCTTTAGTGAAGGATCAGTTCTATTTCGCCCCAGTTTCACTTAAGTTTTCCACATAGGATAGATTGTCCAGACCAGAAGAGAGGGGAACATTTTGTCTCAACTCTTGAATGCTTATCATCAGTTGACAGAATTGGGCGAGTCTCTTGGCACATTCGCTATCTTCAGAGAATGACATCCATCAGACATGGGACCGATAGGCGGAAATGATAATTTCCATTACTGTTAAAAAATAAAATATTCCGCCTTCTTTCATTCAAGACATATTATATGAAAAGGTTCGGGAAAGAGCACGTCTTATTCATAAACTATCGCAATAAAATGATTCATAATTTGTTGACGTCCAGCTACAGTGAAACCTTGGTAGATATTTCTGGAGATAAATCGAGTCCTTACCAGAAAAGTTGCGGTGTCGGGAAGTGCGTAATTTCCTTTCCGGAACTGTTTGCAAGGAATTGCAGCCCACTACAATCAGATCTGAGCTCATATGGAATTAAAAAAGTCGTTATGCAATATCTGTATTAACAGGACTTTACTTTATAGTGTTAGAGTACTAGGTCCCAAAAATCTCGTAATCATAAGTGAATAGTTACTTTTTTATTGAGTTATATTTCGTTTTTTATTTAATTAAGGATTAAGGAATTAAAAAATTAAAAAATTAAAAAATTGCGGTCCTAATTCCCCCCCCCCCCCCCCTCTTCTTCCCTCCTTTACCATTAAAATTCTTTACTTTCGAACTGCATTTGTCATATTTTATCATTTTTAAATCATCGAAATCATAGAGTCATAATCCATTCACCACATTTTAAACTAACAGTTAGTACTTCAACTTGTTTATAATCAAACTTGTAGATCTTTATTCAATAAAATAAATTACATCTATATTAAATAAACTAATATTATCAGTACTTCAAAATTCAGATAGCTACGCGTCATATTATTTTTTAGTCATTAAAATAGCAAGACTTTTGTATATTTATCACCTAAACATAAGTGTTAGACATTTTTAGCTATTTACGAAATACTATTTAAATAAAATGGACACATTCATTGGGAGTTCCTATCATCTCGATGACTGCACCACTCCAAGTTAAAGTCCGAGAATCACAAAACTGTCTTCGAATCATCAGGACGTGGCCTGGTTCTCCCTGAACATCAATTGGGAGGTGGAAGCGACAGCCAGGAATCGAATTTGTGGTCGTAGGCCGACAAAACCGAACGCGTTTCCGAATGGCGACGAAAAAAACTGCACCTCCTGACATTCTGAGAACATCTCAGCAACACACAAGCAAACCAAGCAAGATGACCCAGTCACAGTTATCATTAGATTCCATGTGAGATATTGTTTTTAAGTTTTGGCAAAAGAAACTGATTTCGTTCATCAATAAAAATAAAGCATTGGCACTTAGAACTTGCAAGACTATATTCTGTTTAATGCCTGTTTTTAAGTAGCTCACTGAGTAATTAACAGCCCGTCAACAAACAAAAGACACATTTTGATTGGTTGTTGCCAAATAAAGAACAAATTAACGGATTGTTAGGTTCTTAACGGACCAATGAAAAATCGGCGCTTGTTCTATTTCCATCGAGTTATCACATAATATTCGGAAATATCGCCGCACATTCAGCAGGGCACATTTCCTGCAATAAGATATCCCTTATTTTAGACTTCAGGCTTTTTGAGAGGCACTTTGGGACTGGAGATTGCTGGAGTCCCAGAGACCTACACGCACGGGTCTTTGGTGTTTTCCTGACACTTTGGTAGCAGCTCTTGGAGTCACGTGGGTGAGATTCCCCAGCGTAATTAATTATTCAGCGAAGCACTTTCGGACTGGACGAACACATTTTGTAAATCATTCAAATTTTAATCTCCTGACACAATAGTTATGAGACGTTAGTTTCGGCACTTTGGGTGTTAGCTGCTGGGGCGAGGTGCCTAGATCGAATACTTGACGTTCTCGTAGAACGCGTTGGGGGCAATGGGGGCGGAGGGTGACGACATGTTCGACGTAATGGACGGCGGGGGCGGCGTCATGTAGGGTTTGCGGTCACAGGGCAGCGACTGCATGGTCACGGAACTTCGCATACCTGAGAACACAAACCAAAAGAATGCACATTAGAATCTGCGTGAACTCATAAGTTTTACACATTTTAGGGTTATTCTTTTTCAGTTGAAAAAATTTGTGTGTTTCTGTTTCTTTTACTTCGAAAAGAAATTACGGGGAGAAATTTCTGTTAAAAAATTGTGTCTAAAAACCTCTGTAAAACTAAGTCAACTAGTTTGCCTGGCAACTTTGTACTTGACTAATCCAATGTTATATTAATTGTAAATTAATTTGGAGCAATAAAGTATTAATATTATAATAAATCCCAGGTTTGACGTCATAACCTGGATATCGGTAGTGCTTCACCCGCGGTAATATAAGCTTTTACAGATTTTAACAGACTTTAGTAGCTTTGTCAGGCGATCTCAGCATCTCCTTGGCTATCAAAAGTTGAATCTACCATTGCATCTCAGATGCTCGATTGTATTTTTTATTTTCAAAGTTGGCAACGAAAACGACTATCTTAGAAAAATGTCAGTATAGGTTTTACGACTGGTGTCACTAAAATACCTGGGTTTAGACGTCATACAGAGATGTGCGTAAAACTAATGTAAATCGAAAAGTTAGACAAATTGGAAAGATTACAAAAATATTGCTCACTTTCAGATGTGGGTATTGCAACCTCACAAAATAGCATCCGCGGTTTTAGTTGATCATGATTCAAATTTCAAATGGTACAAAACCAACAATTGTCTATTAGGATAAAATCTTTAATCAAATTCTCATCAATTCTCTTCAAATACACTAAAATCGTCTATTAGGATAAAATCTTTAATCAAATTCTCATCAATTCTCTTCAAATACAGTGTCCAAGTAGCTCAATGGTTCAGAGCAACACCTGCGATAGGTGGAGATCGGGGTTCGAGTCCCCGTTTAGGCATTAATTTTTGAGACGGTTTTAGTGTTGTTAATAATAAAAGTGTCTATTACTTCCATTACAAGAGAGGCCCTGTTGAACAATGAAGAGGACTTGCAAGCTTGAGCTCTGATGGACGTGGTAAACCAAGAGGAATGGGCGTCCGCGTAAATTCGGGCAATCAGCAATAAAAATTATACTGATCGTTCCATTGCATGTATTGACAAAACGTGTGGTTTTTTTTACAAAGCTCTGATGCGAATTTTATTTCAGTCAATCGCATCTAGTATTGAACTAGAATCCCTTTTTACGTGTACCTTTCTTTAACAACACAATTCAGAAATTTGACTCCTTATATCTGCCTGCGACGGAGAGATCTCTGTCTTGAGTATATATAATTAATGTAAATCCGCGGCGAGATCTTTGCACATTCGATCCAATTACTAGCCAATTACCAGATACAAGTTTTTATTCCCACTTTTTTCTTTTCATACTTTCAATGCATACACTAGTAACCGATATGTACCACATGCCAGAAAGATACAATAATATCACCGAAAATAATATAGATACTTCCATCTTGTGGTGACCGATCACTAAAATTCAACGCCCGCTTAACGCTTTTCAATGTCACGTTCATTTTTTATTATGAATTCATCGTAAACTTTCTTGAAAAATTATATATATTGAATCCTGACTCTACGCGCTGACCAAGCGACCAAGTGTCATCCAGCACCCGACGCAATCGTAATATGCAGATGATTACTATAGCAACGCGATCATATCGATATTAAATTAAACAAATACAGCGTCAGCACCTAGTGAGTCGGCAACGTAATGTAATCAATGCGAGTTTGCAAGCCAATATTCCACTATTTACATCGATGAGTGGGTGGTCCATCATGTGATCCTTCCTGCAACACCTATATAACTGCGTAGAGGTTCTGAAGGCATGACTCTTTCACATATAACACATCTATCACAGTTGCTTGCCAGCTCCAAATCGAATCTTTCTCACATCTTGCCACGGCATGCAGAGTGATCTTTAGCATTCTAATCTATTAGGTGGATGGCGCCGAAATCTTGTTGATTGATCACTCGAAAGATGTAAACAATTCTACTTTGGGAAACGCCGTTATTTACAACGGGCGCCTCAAAGGCAAGGACGAAAATCTGTAATTGAATGGCTTTTTTTTGGAAATTAATTTTTGTTTTTATATTCAGGGGAAGAAGATTTAAATTACTAATCTAAAATAAATCGCAAATTAATCTTTTTTCCGTAATGCCAAACATAAGTTTCCAATTTGCTTTTCAGTTTTCTTACATCTGAAATTATCACATAATCTGACTTTTAAATTTTAATTACTATATGACTTACAGAATAACACATTTCTAGAATATGTGAAACAAATTAGTATACAGATAGAAGGTAATTCAGTCTTCACGAAGACTTCTAACGTCAAGTGAGCTCAATTTCTCACCACTTGCTCTTTGATTCCATAGCGATACTTGTTCAATCCCAAGTGGCAAGAGCTGGCTGTTGTACTTGTCAGCAATGCTGGAAGGGAAGATAGCTCGAGTGTTTCGCTATCTTCTTGGGAGTCCTCGTCTTTCGCTGAGATTCTGAGGCGGGAGTTGGGATTTTTTTAATGCCAACTCCAATTGTGGCCACTTGAAACATTGAAAGCATGGCACTTGTTTGTGTTCGGTATTTTGTGTAGGTGGCAGAATTCGGCATATAATTATATTTGCATTGCCAGATCACGGGATGACTCCAAGCCCAATGAGTGGGAATTGAGACCATGAGTAGGTATTTCATCCATCTGAGATTGATCATTGTTGTGTTTAACGACGCACTCTATACAACTGGGTCTTTTACACTGGTTTACTGGCATTGGTAAATGAAAATGTGATTATGGCGATGATAACAGAAAACCTAACATGTCTACGTACCATTATAAGTTGGAGTGTCAAAACGTAAACCTATGTCATACAGCTTGCCGACATTAGCCTTAAGAACTTGCGCAAAGTGGGCTAAGTTTTTAGGGTTTCTATAATTAATTTTCGAGTGATTACCGTCTAATTTTGGTGATAAAACCTAACATAATAAGCTTAATCTTGTAAGCTTAATAATAGTTTTTCCAGCCCTGATAGGATCCGCGGAAGAAAGGGAAGCGTTGCTGAAGGAACGTATAGATCTCGCTGAGAGTGAGTCTCTTCGCCGGCGAACTTTGTATCGCCATCACGATCAGAGCTATATAAGAATACGGCGGCTTTTCTTGGCGCCGAACGCCCGAATTGCCTTTCTTGACCACTAATGCCGTGTCCGACGGCGAGTCCTTCGACTCGGAGTCTTGCACCTGTGTTTCTGGCAACACAAAAATGCTGTTGTGCAGAGTAGACGTCGAGTCGATGCCTCCGTGGTCGGTGTTGCTCAGGATGACACCTAGCTTAATAATCGACGAAAATGTTGGTTAAAGGATAACATGAACCACGAACCATACATGATAACATGAACCAGCAGCAGCAAAAGAAAAAATCAGTAGACTGAAATGTAGGTTTTACTGGCATTCTCAACTTTTCTACAGGTTGCAGCCTACGTTGTAAAGAAAGTTTGTTTCGTGCAGTCGTACTCCTCCCTCGCTGAGTACACTTGTTCTCTCGACTACGTCGTCCGATGCATTATTGCGTGGCGCCAGGCACAAGGGGCCTTGTTTTGACGCGCGGGCGGGATTTTAGGTAACTTGACCCCAAGTGTCGCCAAGCTAAACGGCAATGTGTGTTGTGTTAGAGGCGCAGGCAGGACAGGAACACGGCGTTGGCGCACGAGGGCATCACGCGTGATTACGGTCTGACACTTAGAAGGGGTGGGTGCAGACAGCGACAGCAAGACAAGGGAAAACAACACGTGTTGGGGACAAAAAATCTCGAGAAGTTTCAAGTTTTTTGACTGATTAATCGTTTTTTGGCGCACCGAGCTGGTTTACAATGCAAACTCTATACTTTGAAATTTACGTGGTTGCTCCAAAAAGTTTACATTTACCATGGATTGACTATTGTTAACGTTGCTCTTGTCTTGAGGTGATAGGTGAAAAATAAAATAATAATAAAATATAAAGTCCTGATAGGAGCAATCAACTTGTATGGAAAAATATATCATACACTTCTTTCATCGATGACAATAAGTCAATTGTCACGCTAGCTGTCATTAACCGCTATAATTTAGTCAGCATTCAGTGAGCTTGCCATTGTCACCACATAAATGTCCTCAACACCAGCTAACTGTCAATCAATCGTTAATACAGGTACTAGCGATCGATGATCGCAGGGTACGATTACATTCACGTACCCACAGTTTCGTTAACATATCGCGTTTTTTAACTGTTTAAAACTAATCTTTTTGCGGTATTTAAATGTGATGAAACTCACTGTGTTCGGAGGAGACTTGGTGCAAGCTGTACTGGTAGGTGTACGAGTCCGTCGTCGTCGTCGCCGGTGGAGGCGGCGTCATGGAGCCACCGCCATGATGCTCGCCCATCGGACTCAACGGTGCCTTCAAATACGTGCCCCCATGGCCAATGTCCGCTGCCCCCGCGTTGAACGTTGACATCGACACGTGAGGACTCCCCCAGCCCGAGCCGTCGCGCTCTCCCCCGCATTGCTGGTACATGGACACCGGCGTCGGCGAAGCGCTGTATTCGTACGACGACGGCGACGTCATGTAGTGACCCATACCCACCGCGGTCTGGCCTGTGTACGAGCACGTCGACTGGTACTCTTGAGTCTGAGGGAGTTGCTGATGAAGCGGCTCGTAATGGCTGGGCTGCGATGACACGGGGAGCATTGTCCCATTGCTGGGGTTGCCGAAGTACGCGCTCGGATGATGATGAGGGTGATATTGAGGTTTTAGCGCTTGGCACTTGCGTCGGAATCCTCGAGGACGGCGTCGAAATGAACCTTCCTCGAACATAAACTCAGAAGCTGGGTCGATTGTCCAGTAGTGTCCTTTGCCAGGTCGGCCCAGGCCTTTAGGCAACTTGATAAAACATTCGTTGAGCGAGAGATTGTGGCGCACAGAGTTTTTCCAGCCCTGATACGATCCGCGGAAGAAAGGGAAGCGTTGCTGAAGGAACGTATAGATCTCGCTGAGAGTGAGTCTCTTCGCCGGCGAACTTTGTATCGCCATCACGATCAGAGCTATATAAGAATACGGCGGCTTTTCTTGGCGCCGAACGCCCGAATTGCCTTTCTTGACCACTAATGCCGTGTCCGACGGCGAGTCCTTCGACTCGGAGTCTTGCACCTGTGTTTCTGGCGACACAAAAATGCTGTTGTGCAGAGTAGACGTCGAGTCGATGCCTCCGTGGTCGGCGTTGCTCAGGATGACACTGTGCTGGTGCTGGTGCAGATGCAGTTGATGTAAATGCTGCTGGATGGTGATGTTCTGTTGAACCACCGACGGATGATGTTGCTGCTGATGATGACCTAACTGACCACCGATCTGACTGCCACTGCTCGACTCTACCACTGAATCCTCGCTCTTCATCATGATTGTTAGATGTTTACAACCGCCCCGCTAGTATCCAAATGTTACCACTAACTCGATAAACATTTACTCTTCAAGACCTGCTGCTCCTTGTTGGTCTTGTCCAAACAATCCGAAAACCAACTTACGATTATAAGCGCTCGCTTTTGATGATCATATAGCTTATAATCCCCAAACTTAAACAGTTTACTACAAACACTCGCGGCTAATGTATATACACATTTCGATACTAGTTTCAGTACAGTTCATAACCGACGCCCGCGATGGACCATATCAACATAGCCTCTTCGTGTTTATACAAACATGAGAAGATTAAAGTATACAGTTTATATCACATCTCTGCTGGATTCAAACACTTGCACAATGCGATGACTGACTCTTATCACAATTGCAACGCTCGCCGGCGCGAATTTATTTGATTTAAATGTACGCGCTAATATTTGGAGAAGCGCGTGGAGAAGACCGCGTGAGCAAACGCTGAAGAAGACGAGGTGTTGCAGCCGAGCGCGGAGATGTGCGAACTGATTGAATAAAGCAGCGCCACTAAGCGAACTCATGCATCTAAACTCTAGAGCCGAGAAAACGAAGAAAAGCGTTTCGGTTGGGCGGAGGGGCGGAGGGTGCGAACCGATGAAGATGGTCGGCCGAAGAAGAGGATCATCGACACACCACGACGTCCAAGGGTTAGGGCTGGGAGTCAGGAAAGCGGGGGGAGGGGGGGGAGGGGATGCGTCGATGAGATATATGCCTACAAGTAGAGATGATGACATGCTAGAGGTCTCGTGGCGAGGAGGAGTTGGGAACGGAGGGGCGACGTCGAGATAGATGAGCGTGACGAAGAGACGCAAATGGGATGGTGTCTGGACCCGATTCCCTCCCAGGCATAGCCACGTTGAAGTCGAGCTAGCACGTGGTTCGAGGAGGCGCAACTTAGAGCGGCCTCTGGCAAATGAGATCATTCGGGAAATGTTGCGAGGTCGCTCATTGGGTGAAGCGATCTGGTTGGCTAATGGCGGGCAATGATCTTGCATCGTAATAGCGCCGTCATTGATAATCTACTGCTTGTATGTGTTATAAATATTGTTTGGCGTAATTTTGCCATTAAACTCTTTCTTAAATAGGTTGTAGACACTGCATGATGTGTAAAACTGTAGTATTATTGAGTTAATAGGTGTTAGAGGGCCAGCGTTAATGTCAGGCTTTGTACCGAGCAAAAGAGCCGACAACGGTAGATACCACTTGATGGCACTTGCGGCCGATCTTTTTAACAAACCACTACCCAATTAAATAATAACGAATAAAAATATCGATTCATGTATATCAAACATTTAGGTTGGCATAAGGAAAGATTAATTGAGCGTAAACCAGTCTGAAATGCGAGAAAAATGAAAAAAGTAACACTCGAAACGACGGTGACTCTACCTATTAGCATCCTCCAGTGTTATTGGTCAAGCAGTCATTTGACGATCATTTTTTGCGAAGACAGTATAACACAATAATGATGGCAATACCAGCAATACAGTAAAACCTACAAAATCACAAATTCACATTTTAATTTTTAGCTAGCCAGATTGGCAGAAAATGCATTGCAATTAAAGTTATGACGTATTAACATATTTAAATCTAGATTCGCCGTCAACTGGAATAACAGGGTGCGGAGCAAACTCCCAGGATTCATCAATGCCCTAAACGAACTAATGGATAATCATGCACCCATCTTAAATGTCTGCTAAATTCTTCAAGAATCTTGTAGCTCATCTTCTGAAAACCGTTTATGCAATTAAAGCGGATAACATAAATATCAACTTGACATATTTCTCAGCCTAATGCACTGCTGCAGCCACACATTCCTATAGCACACGCACACACACACACAAACACCCACGAAACACTTGAACCATTTAAAAGGCCATCATCGCACTCTGCAAGAGATAGAGCTGGCTTTTCAAGAGGCTGGTGTCACTTCCCAATCCTCTTCAACCAAAATAATGGCACTGATAGTGAAAGGGATAACAAGTGGTCGCTTATGCCCACCCAGATCTTGTACCATTCCTCATCAGCACGGTTCCATTAGCGATTCTGAATTCATGTCGATATCAACTCTGTCCACTAATCGCGGAGCATGTGTTTCATTTTGGACCGCTCAACACCACGGTCCTCGTGAGACTGTCTATCGAAGTTAAGCAACACTGTCCATGCCATGTCTTGGATGGGTTGTCTTGCCATTACACGACCAGTTCGTAGGGAGACTGAAAAGATTTCAGAAGTTTATAGTAAAATATAAATACAAATTCCATGCCTTTCCACTAGTGTCAAATTGACACAGTAAAACTTATAAGAATTCAGAATAGAGTTTAATAAATGTAGTGTAAAGATAGAGTTTCAATAGGAAAATTAAATTAGCAATACCGATGTAAATACTCTAGGAAAATCTTTTTCCTATTAGGAACACACCCACCCTTCAAAAATTAATGTCCAAACGGCTACTCGAACCCCGATCTCCACTTATCTCCACCTCGGGGCTCGAGTTCCCGTTTGAGCATCAATTTTTGAGAGGGTAGTAGTGTTCCTAGCAATAAAATACCCCGCGCATTGCAAGTTTTTACAATTTAAATCGGATTTCATATACTCTAGGACTAAGTATTTCTGATGATTGATTGATTTGTGGGGTTTAACGACCCACTGTTTTGACAACGGGCCTGTGACACTGGTCCAAATGGCGTCGGTGAATGAGAGGATTATGACGAGGATAATAATGGACCTAACCTAGCCTAGAAGAGAGGAAGGGAAAGGCAGTGCCGGGAAGTAGCCTCCTTCCATCGAAGCGTACCAAAGATACTATCGACTCTAACGTCTCTTTAGAAGGACGGCAAAACGCAAACAACAGAATTCCTCCACAAATGCGTGCTGTCGAGAACCGTGTTTCCAGCACGCCAAACCGTTCGGTGGGCCATTTTTTCCAATAAAGCCAACTTCGAAAAAGTAAAACTTCTAATGCACGAGTCTTGGCTTCTAAACTATTTAAAGGCCTGAAGCAAGAGGCACATTTAGTTTGAAAATGTCTTCCCAAACGATCTTTCGAAGACAGCCAACAGCGGATGCTGTAGTGCCCATGGTTAGTTTCTGTCGTTGGATGTTCTGGTTATTATAAAACACTTTTCCAAACATTGCACGCGGACTGGTTTCGGGAAGTCGGTATCATCGCCCTTATTCTTTACCTCGTCTCAACTCATGTTCGTTTCTAGCGTAAACAGTTCTTTGGCACGAAAAAGTTTAAAAATGAATCTGAAAGTCTTACTTCATGCGATCAAAATGGATGGATTCGAACGCAGCAGCCGCACACATTGTGTAAACGACATTGAGGCGGCAGGCATGCCGGTCGACGTGATATACATTTCAAATTTTATGCGTGTTGCATAAGTGTTAAATTGTAAATAATTACGACCATACCCTATCGCACGCAATTTAGCAGTGGGAGTATCATGATCACAATTACAGTGAACAGTCTTCCGCATTACTCGTTTTAAATGTACGAGTATTAATGCTTTTATAACAAATCCGGAAATGTTGAATAGTACATCAATATTACAAAAGCACCAGACACATTTTTATTTAACACTAACTTAAACAATTACCAAGGAATACGATAATTGCAAAAAATTGAGGACCATTTTTCCACAGTTCGTCGGTCCTTAATAGTTAGTTTTCTCATTGGGATTTACTTGTAAAATAATGTTCCTACCTGTGCTAATATTACCACGACCAAAGTACTACAGTTTTTCAAAGAGGCTGGAATCTCGTTCTTTTGCTTTGCTGCCCGCAAAGAAGGGAATACTCTTTTTGCCTTTCTGATAAATTTCCTTGACATGGTATAATCTTAGAGGTGTAAAATCACATCTGGTGACTACGCGATCGAAGCGCCATTTGGGAGAGTAGCCATTCAATCCAACCAAACGTGATTATTGAACAGCAAAACAGAAGAACGAGGTTCCAGCTTCATTGGAAAATGTGTAGCGAATATTAAATAAAACAATACAGACGCAACAATTGGTTTGAACTTATCAAGTCTGAAACAGGTTAAAATTCCCCTCGTGGTTTCAGACCAATCTTTTCAGATTAGTCCTGGCCGTACGATTAATGTTAGAATTCTATTATATATCAAGGACGTTGAAGACAAAGAATTAAAATTGTGGCGAACAAGTTTCTTTTTTCAATGCTCTTTACTCCACTCGACAAAATGAACCCCCAAAACGACACTTTTTAACCAATTTCAGGATAGCGCGCAAGGCATTTCTGGAGAAACAAACTTGTTCGCTAGACGTTTAATCCTTTGTCTTACAGTTTACTTAATTTCTAGATTTTTAACTACGTTGGTACACGGCAAGGCAAAGTCTGAACAGATTGGTCTGTTTCTTGACATTTTCACTCACATTGTCTAACTTTGTTCTCCCTAAAAATCAAGCCGCCGATAACCGAGCAAGTAATTATTAATCGACCCTGAAATCACTTGAAATCCATTGATGGCTTAGAGCTATCCAAAGTTTTTGTCAAATAAACAAAAAAGTAGAAAAGTTTTATCAAAATCAACCCTAAATGTTTAAAAGACTGAAAATATACCGTGGGTCAAAGTGAATGTTTTTCCCATTTAGAGACGGCGCAATTTATTGACCGACTCTGGAATCGAAACAAGAGTTTTTAATTTATTGACTCTGAATTTTGCAAGGCCTGAGTCGATGGATTTGTCGCGCATTTTGTCTGCTTGTGAAAAGTCTATCGACTCTGCATTATATGCCAGAGTCAATGGCGAAAGCGTGAAAATCGTATCTGAATTTTTCCATGCCCATAGTCAAAGGACTAGAAGTTTTCAGTTTCAGTCTCAGTCCATTCATTGCTGCGGATAGGTACATCATATCTGTATGAACTTAATTATAATAATGGTATGATAGTATATAATAATTAGTCTTTACTGTGGAGGTGCTAGGGGACCATGGTGTGTTGTTGTGGCGAGATATTCCTCGAGGGTGTAAAAGGACACGTTGTTTATTAAAAACGGCATACACAGGTTTAAATGGGTACTTGTGGGCTTAATTTTTCACTTACAAATGAAATACTTCGAATGATCATAATAATTTGTCCTAGGCAGAGATAGATATTTCGTGCGAAATTCTACACGCAATTTTATTATTTGCTTTTGTCTTTCGTTTTAGTCAGAGTCACTGGATTAGCGCATTTTGTAAGTGTGCTGTAATTTCAAACTTCAGTCAAGCAGGTCTGAATTTTGTCAACTGAAAAGGTAAACTGAGAGGTTTTTCAGTCACATTTAGATTACACTGTGGCCGTTAGCACTGCATGTTTTCTTCCGAAACCGCTTGCCATTCTTGCCCAAGAAAATTCAGTATATATTTTCTCAATCAATATAAGCAGAAGCTTAGACTTTGGCTTGGACACTTTTTTTTTAATCTTTATCCACTTAGTAGCCACAGTTTGCCAGCTTGAGCACAACAAGAAAATTCGATCCTTCCCCACAGAACTAAAAGTACAAATTTGTAATTACAGTATACATTTTTTTACGTTATTTATTACACTAATGGCTTGTTTTGGTATCGGAGAAATGCCACAATTGTTATCATTCTTTATGAAGTAACAGGCTTAAGTTGCGAAACATTGGGAAAATTAGGTGTTTTTACTGAGCATTCAAAAACCCAGCTTTCGAATAGTTTTTCTTGCGAAATTTTGCTATGTTTTCGCTCAGAATCGTTCCCATTGGGCGTGGTCATCATCGTTGCTCAACATCATTTGAAAATGCACTCCGTGTCATCAAATCGTCATTCGCTCGCTACCACGCTTCGCTTGCTATCAACAAAACACATTTCTCGCAAGAAAATTTGCAAATTTTCTATAAGGAATTTTATTTTTCCAACAACTACGCATTTTGCGTAACTGTGTTCATATGCTTTCTGGAAAAAGCATCAAACCGGTGAATCATTCCTCAACTCAAGCAAAGAAACTCACCATTTTAAAAAATCATAAAGGACAAAAGCAAATTGCTGGCCTTCGCTGGAAGTCAATCATGCTCTCTGGCATGTCTTCTCATAGCACGGTGCTTGACAAATTGCAGAAATCTACCCCTAAAGTGTTCACAGCATCTTAACACTTGTCAATGATGAACATCTGCTTTATCTAATGTTTTGTTTACCTCCAACACTCTGCTTGTAAATGGACCACACAAAGCAGCATTAGGAGTGCTAATGAAGAGGGTTAAGAAGATCGTCTGCAGATTTCCTGGGTGTTTTTACGTAGGACCCTACACCACTCTGGCGCATTCTGTCAGTCAGCACCAGTTGCCACAAAAGCCGATGGAATTAAACTGCGTTGTAAACAAACCACTGCATTATGAGTGAAATATAGGTACTAAAATTAATTAATACAAACAAACATGCAAGAGTTGGAATCGTTGTGACTTGGTAGGTGGCCTTATAGACAAAACCTATAGACAAAAGAATAGACCAGAGAAATAGTAATAGGAAGAAGAACCAAAAATATTTCAGTTTTGGTACCAAGATTATGTCTGAACTGAGAAAAGAAAATCTCTTTCTACACATTATGATGGTTTTTAGACTCATGTCTACTTGATTTATCCTTAGCACTAGTTTTAACAAAACTATTTGAAATGGGTTTTGAATGCTTAGTAATGGAAAACTAAATTTCCCGACGTTTCGTAACATGTACTAGTTACTTCTTCAAGGGTCAGAGCAGTCCTGACAATTTTCCGATAACAAATTTTACAAATAAAAATTTATTTGTCCTTTTCTTAGCATTCAAAACCAATTTCAAATAGTTTTTGTTCTTTCTACATATTGTTTGAATGTGTATATATTTTGTAAGTTTTTACTATCTGAGAAAATGTCTTACTCCTCTTTTATGCTCTCGGCCACTACCCAAGCGTCTAACAAGAAAGGGATCACATCTTGCAGCAACTGTAAATGGTTCACAAATGACTGAGAAGGTCACCATTTTCCATCCTTTGTCGGCACAACTGACACTAAAATAATGCAAGTCGCTCGCGGTCAGTCCTTGTTGTCAGGTCTAATGAAAACATTGTGCAGTACTCTGCAGCATTGCACTTTCCTTCTCGGAGGTCTTCTAGAATAGGGTGTCATCATGACTTCGACATAGCCTGAGATGCCACCCAAGATGGTCATAGGATAGGCTTATATGGTGGTGAAAGGCCGTCCGTCAGTTGGTTTAGTGACGGGTGACGTAAAGAGATAGTAAAATTATGGGTCGCCTTGTATTTTTTTTTGGTTTTTGTTTTTACGGTGGTTTTACAAGCTTCTTGCTGTGTAGTAGCGGGGCCATGTGAGATTCGAACGAGGCATGTGCGGCCCGCTTTAATGCCTTGTTTGTGTGTATATGTGTAGCCTTAAGGGTTGGCAAAGACATGCGGGATTGGTTTCTTTGGCGCGTCTAGGAGGAAAATTCCTGGAAAAAAGGGGATGATAGAATATTTGGAGTGAGGTGCCAGACAGAATTACGGGGCATACCTATTTAACGAGCCCAAAATGTAAATTCTATGGGCTGCGATTGAATCAGAATTAACTAATTTTGGTTTGGGTTCAATGATTAGACTTGAGTCTTGTGCAGATGACAAGTAATTTATAAATGGCGGTCTTACATACATGAAGCGAGATGCAAGTAGTAATTACATATCTGGAATTATCTTGAAACAAGTGGAAAGTAAATCTAATATCTATCATTTCCAAAACGGTTAACATATGTATATTGTAAGCTTACTTTATGCGAAGGATATAAGACACGTCAGTAGTTCTGGCATCTTAGATACCAACAGCTAGATGAAATTAGGAAAAGCCACACACTCGCGACACAGAAAGCCAGTTAAAAGAGCGAAGGTTTTTGTCTAGCAGTATGGTGGCTGACATTAAAAAGGAGCCTGTCGGGTTGTTTCCAACTTTGTATATTGATTCTTGCGGTAACAATAGCAAACCAGCAGCATCCACGATGGCTTCTTCTCGGCTAGTTACAAAAGCGATACGTGATTTTACGGCGTGATTTACCAGAATTCGGTCGCGACGGCCCAGGGAGAGACGACCGAAATATCAGTCTTACCCTGGGTTAGTAATGGGTTACGGTTTTACTGATGTAAACAATACGGTGTGTTCGGTTTTTGTTCGAAATGTTCCAATTGTAAAGGTGGCACTGTGAACTGGAAAAATCGGGAAAAAAATAGAAATATTTGCCGTATGACATGCCTTCTCATACTTTGGTCCTCAACCAAGAATAAGCCAATCATTATGGGACAATAGATTCATTAAACTAAAAAAAGGCACTTGATATTTTTATAAATTACTTATTAAAATACATGATAAAACATATAATAATGAGCATCTATCTTATCAAGCAGACTGTGACTCATATCAATTGATAAATGTGCAAACGTTTAATCTGTATTTGATTTGCAATTTTTTTCTATTATAAACTAGGCTTAAGTTGTTCTAATTTTACGCTTCTTCCGTTTATATTAGGGAACCTGTAAGGTGGATGAGAATTATTGCTTTCGATGGAGCAGACGAAACCAACTGTTGAATTGCAACCCGCAGGAATTTTGGAAGCGGGGTAGGGGGGGGGGGGGGTTGGAGTCCTGGTGTTTGAAGAAAGAGTTCCATCGTCAGTCAACAGCTTGACAGGTGAAATTATTGCCAAGATGGTCAATTTCAATTTTCACTCGACCAGGTAGTTTCCTATATTGGCTTGAAAAGGGCAGGGGTGAAGAGGTTCTCCTCCTGGTATCCATCCTCGAATTAATCACACCGGTCATGTATCCTTCAATGTAATCTAAGATAAGATTATTACCTATCGGTCAGTTCGATTTACACAAAAAATATTCCCCCTCCAGTATTTGGGCACCATACAATTACTGATTAACGTGAGAAATGCAAGAAATAAATAAACTTACACACATTTACACATTTCTCATATTATTTCATCTACACATTTTCTACTTAGGTTCAAAGCAAACATTATACAGCCATGTTAAACTGATTTCTCCTGTCTGACTCAGGCCTAATCGAGCAACACCTATTTTTCAGTCAGCGTTTCTGCGAACCGTCGGCAGGATGAGCTCACATATGCTGGATCTCACATAAGATGAACTGGATGTTTAGATTACGCTTGATCCAGCCACGGCTGATCTGGCTACACCGATTCCCTGTTCCTTGGAAACAATCTGCCAACATCTGCCATGCTTCACTCCTGTCTGCTTCAAGACTGCCTGCTTCTTTGGAAGCTGCAGCGGTGAACGAAAGATGAAAAGAGATTTAGGTTCGACATGCGATTAGCTTTACCCCGCGAGAACAGAGAGAATTAAAGAGCCTGTTAAAAGCGATGTGGTTTAATTTTATCTAAATTATAAACAATGTTTCGTCAAGAAATATAGCCGAGGGTGTTACACAGATTCAACTGCCTTTGCCGTAGAGTTAGTCAAAAGTGAAAACCTCAGATTCTCACAGATAGCGATTTCTGATGCCAAATAAATATTAAATGGGTCTGAAACCGTTCGGAAAAGGTTTTGGTATTATTTTTGTTCCTCGGAATGTTGCTTTTCCGGTTTTCCTTGTCAAATCACCGAAAAATATTTCTAGTAAAAATGTCAAGCCATTAACATTACCGGTTAAGTGCGCTAAAGTAGTTAGAATATTGACAGAAGCTCCCACATTTCCCATTTGACTGAATTTTTAGTTGTGTTCGCTCCTCCGCTGGCTTGATGCCGTGTGCCAACATATGGTGCACCCCGATGTAGCAATGAGTTGTAATTAATGGTATTATTATCGTTCTGCAATCCCTCAGCAATCGAGAGGAGCATGCTGCGAGCGCGGCTATCTTTAGTACTCTGTCGAACTGCTCCAGTCCGAGCTTTCCCATCGCGTCGCACAACAAACAAGGCGAGTGCTTGACTTCGGTCCAACTCGGCACCTCCACTACCTCAGTAACGGTTCATTTTATCCATCGCAAGAAAACGGATGCTTGCATTCAGGCCTGTGCTAAAAACTCATGAAAACACATATCTTCAGGTCCCAAATATAATATATTAAAATCCAGGAATTCCAAGAAAGCGGATGCGAAAGAAAGAGAAAAATGGTCGCGGGATTTATAGTAGAGGGTGTGATCATTTAAGGGAATGAAAGGCAACACACTATGGCACCTTGATTTCGCTGAGGGCATAAGTTAGCGTTCAGTTTAGCTAGCCCTAAACGCTGGATACTCTCAATTGTAGCAATAATTGAAAAAATGTAAAAGTTGGAAACCGAATTCATGAAAATGCATTTCCAGTCATTTACCATCCATTGGAGGTTGGAGGTACACAGAAGAACAAGCAAACTACATTTATTTTCATTTGTGTTGCCTGTTAAAATACATAAGATACACAAATAAATTATCTATAAATGGCATGGATATCGACACTGTTAATTCTATGAAATACCTAGAAGTGATTATTGACAATTGTTAAAGTTTTAAAAGTAATCTTGACTATGTGTGTAAAAAAATCAGTAAAAAATTAGGATACTTATCCAGAGTCGGAAATTGCCTGTCCATGTGGACTAGAAAGGTAATATACATGACGATAGTGGAGCCACATTTTCTTTATTGTAATACTATTTTTTATAGCCTTAAGCAGTGTGATGTAAATAGATTAGTAAAACTTAATAATAGAGCAATGAGAATAATATTAAAAGAGAGAAGGTCAACATCAGCAACAGATATGAGAAAGAGATTAGATTTTTTAAGTATTGTAAATAAGATTAAATTAAGTGTATTTGTACTTATCCATAAAACTATGTTAGGATTGGCTCCAGAGTATTTAATAGATCTCATTAATATTGTTGATACGGTGCATAGTCATAATACTAGAAATAATAAAAATATTTTTTTTAAATCTGTAAAATTAAATAGTACTTTAACTAAAGGCGTTAGTGAATATAATAAATTAGGAAACACAATTAAGAGTTCAAAATCTATATTAAATTTTAAGAAAGAATTATGTAAGCATTTTGAAAAAGAAGAAACAAACGAATACTTATGCTGATAAAAAAATGTACATGTATTGAATAGCTGTGTAGCTAAATAAAACATTACAAACAAATAAGTAAAGGTTCACGATGATAAACGGAAAATGGTTGAATTACAGAGATATTAGCGGCTGTATTCAAACTAGCATCCCCATTTCGTCGAGTCGTACGATCCCGCCACCGACGGGAAAATTAAGAAGCTGCAAAACCGAGATCACTGTACTAGTGCGCCCCTAGTGAGAAGCTAGGAAAGCTAAGACTTCGTCTCCCGGTAATGAGCGCCGCGGCGGGAAAGTTAGGAAGCTCGTAGAATGGTCTAACAAACACCTAGCTTGCCGATCTCAAAGCAACATATATATAATCGGATAAAAATACTAATTTTTCAACTAAAATGATTGGTATTTAATTAAAGCGTGAGAGAGTTTCTGTTAGTAAAAACGTTTTCACAACATGTTCTGCTCATATTATTTTCTGCAATTAAAAATGAGATGTATTTGGACAATTTTCGGTGTGAGGTACACGCACAATACGTAATTGCAAAAAATGTAATTAAAACAATATTTTGTTCTTTAATTCTTTAAAACCACATTAAATGTGAGTGAAGTAGACAGCTTCCGATCACAATGAGCATGTATTTTCCCACGAAGGGGGACAATTTAAAAAGCAGTAACATAAGTATTCCATTCCAAAAAAATCGAGAAAATGCACATTTTTAGAAAACTTTTCGTTACAATAAATCTTTATTTTTGTGTGCATTAACTTGTTCTGTCAATTTACCTATTCCGTAACTCGTTTCAGAACTCTTTGACTATTAATTTTATTTTCCCATACCATTTTGCTTTTAACACAGATTTCATATAATATTCTTTGCCTTTATCATTTTCAATTCCTGGATTTCAAGAGATAAACGAATACTGAATGCAATATAAAAACTTCAGAAATACACATCCCAAATAGAGGTGGGTTGCATACATGCAGCACACTCTCACTAGCAGTGTTAGTACGGAGATAGCATCACCATCTTAGCATCGTCGGCGCCGACGTGTCTACGAGACTGGATGCCGAGATTCACAAGGGTTTCCTCAACATGTGCAAGAAACTTGAATTATTGGTCCCCCATGCCCCGGGTCATTAGTTCCATTCACGAGTAGCAAGTGTAGAAGGTATAAAGTCAGTCATCGCGGACCCTGAAGAGACGGGAACCTCAGCCGTCGCATCCTCAGGACTCAAAAGCCCAAGAGACAAGAAAGATGACTTCTTCCTCTCCACCACTCGACCAGCACGCAGGGCACGGTCGCCGACGGAAATGACACCCCTTGGTAAATGACCGACTCATGTGTCGACGTTTCAAAATGACTGTGATGACAAAAGATATTCGAGAAAAACCGCCAAAACCATGACAAGCTTGAATATCAGATCCTCATCACATTTTATGCTCAACTGTAAAGAAATATCTGGACTAAACAGTTTAATTTTTGTAATATTCATCGAAAGGATTTGAAAGAAGTTGGTGGCATTTGGACTTTGTGGCTTCGGGTTCAGAATGTCAAGTGCTGGAACGTGCCACCAGACCTCCACATCAGTAGCCTAACCAAGCGTGGAAAATTAATGCGTGTCATTATGACAAGTCATGAATGGGATACGTCTATACCCTATAGGTAGGACCTCTGATTTGAGCGCTCCTCAGCAGCTCAAGAGTCCATATCCTCATCAAGGAATGCGGTTTCATTCATTCAGACTGCAACGAATTCATTGAATCAACGCCGTATTCTTTTTGCCCGATTGCATGTCATCCTATTACAATTCATTCCATGAACGTATTGTAATTATTTATTATATTGTATTTTAGTGATAGAGCTATTTCGGTGTGTCACGAATCACCCTGTGTATGCCAATCGAATTTAAAGAAGCTAAAAAAAAGCTCATCTGGTAATTTTGAATACTTTATCACCGCTATTACTTCTTGACTACCCAACCATTCTTGACAGTTTCTGCCTTTGCAATTCGAAATCAACAGCGTGCCTTGCTACAGTTGACGATCGTTACAACTTTTCCTACGAACCAATCAAACCAATAAAAAATAAAATGCCATCCCAGTCTTGCCGGTGCAAAAACCGACGTGCTCGTCCGAAGAATTAACATCCAATTGTTAAATCTCAATGACTATATCCTTTTGCATTCACTCTGAAAGCTAGTTTTCAATCACGCTCGCCTCTGACTGCAAAGAAGCCTCACGTCGCTATGACATCGCCATGAATAGGAGGCGTGAAACGGACGCATTTTCAAGAAGGAAGAAGCAATCTGCTAATCCTCTACGGACCTCGATATGGGCAAGCAAAACGAAGAAGAAAAAGACGAAGACACTTGATGTCAGTAGCCGCATGTGAGTCGAACTTTGGGGCACTCCCTTTCGGCGGTTCGGCCACCCTGTTAGCGGAGACAGGCTCAAGACATCGTGCCTTGACAGGGCGCGGATGCTGGCTGCTAAGGATGCAGGGACGGGTGTAGGATCCCTGGGGAGAGACGTGTTCGATGTGGTAGACAGCGTGGCACCACCCTGACTTCAAGCAGACAGGAAATGACGTCGATTCGTTCCGAGCTTTTACGTCTTTCACCTACCAACAGTGTTGATCTGAGAAGAAAGAGGCTACTGTTTTAGATTTCGACTGTTTTTATGTGGGGGTGGAGGGGGGGGGGGGGGGGGGGGGCTATACATTAAAATAAGGCAGGCGAGCTAGCTATCAACACTAATTTGTCAACACATCTGGGTTATTTTTAGGCTAATCGGTTGAAAAAGAGGTATTTGAGATGGCTCTATAATGCGTATTATGTAAGGTGTGGATCAAGGAGGCTGGAACCTCGATCTTCTGAAGAACTACAGAAGAACGAGGTCCTTGGTGTGGATATTCAAAGCTGTTTGGTGCAGATAGTGAGTGGATGATACCACCGTGAATTAGGAAAATTTGATATCCTTCGATGAACATCTGGTTATTTTTTTATAATCAAGATAGTTTGAGCATCGCGAGTTCTTTTAAATGTTCACCAACTGTGTTAATTAAAATCGGATTGAAGAATCTTTGCAAATCGTATTGAGCTTTTTTTTTAAGAAACTTGCTGGAAGTTTGGCGATCTGTGGGTACGATTGAATGTGCACAAAAACTGATTACATTTAATTAGTTCCCACTATTCTAACTATTGTTATCATTTCGAAATTTTGTTAAACCAATAATGGTCCATCTCGCCTAAGTTGGTAACATTCTGCAGGTTGACTTAAGAAAACTGGATAGCAAACCACGCTCAGTCTTGAACCTTCTCAGATCAAACCGAACTTATTGTTTGGTTATTATTGTTTGCCTTGCCTCAAAGTTTGTGTACATGAACTTCCTGTGTTATTTCCACCCTCGCCAAGTTTCCGTCGAAGATATCTGCGTGGTGGAAACTTGGTCCAAGATTTTCATTCTGCTTCGCTGAGAACTTCCCGCGAAAACTTTGCATAAATTTTCATCTTGAAATAATTACCTTTAGGGAAAATATTGTTCCATGCATCCAAACAGAGGAGCACATGCTATTGGCATAGTCTATTTTAATATCACCAACTAAACGAGAAAAGGAATCGAGTGATATTTGATTGATTTATGATGTTTAACGAAGCACGGCTGTGAAGCTTTCTTTAACCCAAAAGAATACAATTGAGCATCGTACAACTGCAGAGATAATTTTAATTATGTAGCTGTGCAATAATCTGGTTATTATTTAATATTTCATAGTTGAAACTCACATCTCATTTTTTTTTCTCTCGAAGGCACCGCATGTTTATTGATTTGTACCAAGAAAAATATTGTTTAAATATCTTCCGTCTTTCGACAATGTCGTTCGAATCCATCTCTCAATCATAAGACGTGTAGACAATCTGTTGTATCATTGGTCTTGTCGATAGAATTAAAGATACAACATTGTGTAAATTACATCATTTACATCGTAATTAGATATAGCAATATATCACAAGTAACCTGTTTTTGTAAAGTGAAAATGAAATATAAGTTAATATGCGATACGATAATGAAATACAAAAAAAAATTATAGAAAAAAAAATTGTATTTATTCAACGATCTTCCGCTCTATTAGCAATCAGAAACATAAAACATTTCTTATCTATCGAATGAGTACCCTCAAATCAATTCTTTTGTGGTGATATTTTTATCTTTAATTCAGATAATTACCTAAAATTAATAATTTCCAGATTTAATTTTCATTATAATCCTATAAGAGCTAGTATTAAAATGACCGCCGGTCAATGCGCTGGATGCCTATCTAACTGGACTTTGTAAAAATGACCCAAATTATTTCTCAAACTGCCACTTTATGGTTTATCAAGGGCCAATAATGTTTCTGCGAATCTTACAAATTAGTAAATTAGTAAATAAGTAACTACATACGATTTTAAATCTCGAGCAATTTACATGTTTTCAATCCAAGGACATTAAATCCATGGAATAAAAAGAAGATATCTGGTCCAATATTCATTTGGGAAGTGAACATTTTATAGATTTTTTTTTACTAAGTTTCCCTTAAAAAACATAGATGGCATAAACAGCTCATTAAAGATGCCGTCATTTACTTATAAAAATAATCATCCACCCGGCCGAGGTATTTGAATATGAGTGTTTTCTTTTTGCAATGCTAATAAACCTATCAAACTTTGCATAGCATTCTCGACGATTATAGATCAAGGAAAAGGCAATTAAAAGAATGCACTTAATGCAATTAATATATCGCCGAAATAGTTTCACACAGGAAATGGTGGTGGTCGCAAAGAGACCCTCAACAAAGCTTCTGAAAAGATTGCAGAAGGGAAGTCGAATGGAAACGTTCACACTGGTGTACCCATCTGACGTGGATTCTTTTCCCGAATCTCTGTATTAGAATAAATTTATATTTATAGCGTATGCCTCTCTCTGCCTTTGATGTTACCGTTGATGTTACACATTGCGGTTGCCAAAGTGTGGTTTGGTTTTGACGAGTCGTTGGAAAATGGGCGTAAATATCTTAGTTCTGACTTGTTTGAAAGTAGTTAAATAGCTTCATAAATATCCAATGATCAATGAATAATAGAACAAATAGAATTTAGAGCCCTAGAAATTATATGTACTCCACTTGTTGATGATGTATTGGATACGCTGTTGTGTATATCTGACTTAGCCTGTACCACTGTAAAAAAATAAAAATTGTAAATCCGTTAATTTTCTGAATTATATTCTTATTCCACACTGTTGAATACAAGACATTGAATACGACGAGTGGCTAAAATTAAATTTCAACCGATAGATTTTTATGTAAAAATATAAAAGTCAGTCTAAATATTTCAGAGGCCTGCAAAAGATCATCTAATCTAGCCGTGGTATACATAAAAAGCTAGCCGAGTTATGCCGTCTGAGGCATGGGGCTCAGGCTGGAATCCGAAGTTTAACACCTCTTAAAAGTCACCACAATGTAAACTTCAGGAATAGATATGTAATTACTATAAATGCCTCGCGTTTATAAACAAAGGCATGCAAGTACTGCCGATCTACCGACAAGAATTTGCAAAAATTGCACGATGTTTAAAAAAAATATAAGAAAGATAAATTCAATTAGGATTGACAAATTTGGCCTAATGATGCCAATTCATATGTCGCCTCGCTAGACAGCCGGTCCCGTAGCGTGGATTCCATATGAGCGTGCGCACAAACCCCTGCAGTGATTGATGACTAGAAAAGGTGACAATTTGAAACATGTGCTCGGCATCCAAATGAATGATGAGGAGTCACACCAGTATTGCTAAGAGGACCAAATATCCAGAAAGCTGTTAATAAGTTGTCTTATGGTGTTGGCAAGATTTATGATTTGATACCAACTTGGAGTGTCGGCTGCTTTTCGATGGTGTACCAATGATCAATTAGCATCCTAGAATCATGTTCATATATTGACAGACCATGCCAAAAGGGGAAGATTACAAGAGCAAAACGTTTACTACAAAATGAAATGCTCAAATGGCAGTACAAACTTGAAGTAAATCTACTTTGTAAGAGAATTGTACTTGAGAAACTATAGCAAAAAGTCTGTCTGCTGTCAGGGTATGAAATCTGATACCGTTCAAGGATGCTTGCAGCTGGATGCGATCTCATTTGCTAAAATCATTTCCATTGCTAAGTTCAGGGTTGTCAATGGCTTCTTCTTGTCACAGGGAAAATGGTCGTGCCAGATTGTTAAAACGAAGAGCAAGAACCAAAATAATATGAAAATGAAACTAATATGATGTTGATAACATCATGACCTGAAATAAAATTTATAAAGTATGTATACCAGCCAACCAACTGGTTTATTTTGACATCCATACGTTTGTTGTGACAATCCTAAAAACACACAAGTTGAGATATTTTTCAATAAAGAACTAATGTGAATTACCTCGTTCAATTATCTCGGTTATTAAGTGGTAATTATGACATATTTAAATTATTTTTAGCCTGGTCCCAGCGTGCAGGGGCTTGAAATTGAATGAGAGGTGTCGGCCGAGATGAGCTCGCTTCTGTTCGCAGACAGCTGTCGTATTTTTACCAAGGCCCAGCGCGAGCTTCCAAAAGGGACGACATCGACGGCGGGGCAGCGTTGGGCCGGGGGGGTATGGAGGGACGGGGGTGCTTTCAAATGATGGATGAGCTTAATGAGACACCTTGGTTTGGAAACTACTAAGTCTTCTTTTAAAACAAGAATGAAACTGAAATAGTTTTCGTTCATAAGATTTTCTTGCAGCGCAGAGACGATTGATGCAGTAACAAAATTGGGATGACGGACCACTTTTAAGGCTGGCGGTCTCAACTAAAAATGCACAGACTAGTGAAATATATTAAAACTATTTACATCCCAGATTTTGAAAATACGCCCCCCCCCCCCCCCCCCTTCTCATGCAAATTGGCTGTATTTACATTTTGTAGAAAGTGTTTATGACAAGCGTAAACCGAAACTCAAAATGAATTTGCTTTGGGCAAGGTTTAAGCAGAAAAAAGATACAATCTCTATAATACATTTCGATAGTTTTATTATTTCGCAACGAAATTTGTTCCTCTAGTTCCAGATATAATTGCTGAATGCTGTCGGAAATACTCGTTGCAAATGAAATATAACCCAATGGAATTGTTAACGCTGCTTTCATTTTGACAGCAAATTTCCGACGTGCGTTTGTCAAGAATTTGACGCGACGCCAGATATTCGACAGAGCCATTAGCTGAACTAGACACTAAAGAAATCATAGAACATTTTTAACTAACACTTTTACATGTGGAAATAAAATTAGAATTTCCACAACGATGACAAGTTCATGAAAATAATAATAATAATAATCTTATGAATTCGCACTAAAATTTAAAACGTGGTCACGGCGGTAAAGAAGTAAGATTCCCATCGCCAGACACATTGTGCGTATGCTGCGTGGCATGCGTGAGCGTTGACTGAAAGCTTAGGGAAGTCTTTACACTTTACGCCTACGCATCCACTCAACGGTTGATAAAATTGTGTGCGACGTCGTTGATCCATTGGCGTCGACTCGGAACGAACAAGGCGTCGCTTTTGCACGGTTGACTCAACTGCTTGAACAAACGCGACACTCAGATGAGGATGCCAAACGAATTTGTGCGGCTCTCTTGTGCACATGTGGTCTCCTAATGCTCCGGTAATTCATCTAGTTGTGCATGCATGCGACGACAGGTGAACTTAAGGCGAGGGTATCGTCGTTTGAACTTGATAAAACGCTTTTAACCGTTAAGACTCTCAACCATCTCGTGAGACCAGAGTATTACTTTATAGTTAATAATAATAAAAGTGGACTTACAACTTCGAAAAAATAATCCATGTATGGAGCTTGCAAGAACGGTTTGGCGTGTTGGAAACAATGGTTCTCGTGAGATCACCGACGTTAAGCAATATTGCGCTGGGTCAGGTATTGGATGGGTGAACATCATACACATGACCAGTTCTATTCGGGAGAGAAATTGGAGGGATGAAAGATAGTACAGCGACTTCATTTCCCTTGCTGATTAATCTAAAGACAGCATAGATTTGTGGAGGAATCCTGTTGTTCGCGTTGCAACGTCATTCGGAAAGATCGCTAAGCCGCTGGTCCCATTGGTGCCTTTCGTCAGCAACGAATCGGCACCGGATTTCCCCTCATTCCATCTAAGCTAGGTTAGGTTCATCATCATAACCTTTATTATCATTCACTCATTCACCGACGCCATACGACGAGTGCTACAGGGCCCGTTGTCAAAACAATGCGTCGATAAACCTCACAAATCCATCAATAAGAAACCAAAATTTGAACTATTTTTCCCCGCTGTGTTTCACCAAGTCCTGATATACATGAATATATATATTTCCAAGTCTAAATGTTTTATTTTGTAAAAGAAAACGAAAACGAAAGCGGTAGTTTGATTTAATTACTATTTTGACCTGTTACTCAGACAAGGACAACAACGACCTATCCCAACAGAGGGTTCCTCGTCAGTTTATGAATGACTACGGTCCATGACATAATACCATAATATTATTTGGGATCAGTTTGTTGTTTGGGATGCAATTAGTTTGTTTGAAGAAGGAGGCTGGTCTTTGTTTAGAGACCAAACATCTCAAGCAGAGCTAGCTAGCTACATGCGCCAAAACTTGCAATGAATGAGTTAAATCATATTATTATTGTAGAGCGGTTAGTCCACCAGTACAACCGCGGGTCAATTATCACTGCCATGCAGAGCTGACTTGCATTTAAGCGAATCACCGGGATACGGATTGATTTTCATGTCGTGTGCCGTAGATAGTTACTAATTAATTGACCGTGCCTTAAAGCTAAATTCAAATTAAGCACCAAATTATTCATGCCTTTCTGGTAGGCAAGTTCACCAAGTAAGCGAAATTAAAAAATATCTTGCCAAATTATTTGCAAGTTTCAAAGACTGTTCAAATAGTTATTGTGCATATGCTGAAATGTTGAACCCGTATCGAACTGTTGGACTATAAACGAATGCAAATGAGGACGGATGGAAAAAACACTACCACCGGCATTGTCTGATGCGCCAGTGTGAGAAGTATCTCGAAAATATACAGCTGGGAAGCTGGAGAGCTGTTGCTATGGTTGGCGAAGGGGGGAGGGGCCGTGGAAAGGGAATGGACGCTTGGGATAGGGAAGCGCCGCAAGCCAAATTTACATATCAAACAACTTTGAGATGAGGTTTGCGAACATATTATAACATAAGCTCTGGTTTAGGTGTCCGACCAAATCTATGTTATCTACACGAATGCACGCTGGTGTACAGGGGTGGCATTTTGGTTACACCGTTATCACGCAATGAGTATTTGTGAGTGTACGCCATATGCACATATTACATTGCAAGCGAGATACAATTGAATAATCCGAAGACAACTGCACTGAAGGCACCATCAGGACTTATCCGCAATTTGCATGAATTTGATTAAGTCCCGAAGAAAGTTCACTGCGACGGGCATCGAGACAAAGTTAGCAACTACTTGTATGCAAATACATATTTATGTCAACTCCTCATAGATTTCATTTTGCGATTTTCAATCGTAAACCGGGGTGTGTGGGGGGGGGGGGGGGGGGGTACCAGTGGGTATCGATTGCCAAAAATAATAAACATATATGATTTAGAGATTTTTCATTCGAGTACCACTATGATGGTTTGGACTTTGGTATATATATATATGCGTGTCTGACTCTGCGCGGTGTTTGAGAAAATAGTAAAAATAGTGAGATGGATGCTAGCTGTTTCCAGGAATGTACGAGTAGGCAAGTAGACATGTGATGACTCGAATCTGTTCCTCTTGCCCTGCTCCCGGAACCTGGGCAATGTCGCAGCGGTATCCGATGTGGAGGGTAAGGACCAAAGAGGCATTGTTTACATCAACCAGGGATGCTGTAAATTAAAGCATGCTAAGCTTACCCGTCGGTTTGAGTTTGGGTAGGAACAGAAGGAAATCTCTAAGCAAGAGACAAGATGATTATATTTCAAATAGATTCCAAATAGATTCCATTCCTTGTGCTCATACACTGCAAAACTTTGAGCTCTATAGCGAGATGTAGGCACAGCAGGTTGAAAAACGAAAATACTTTATGCAAAAATGCAAGAATTACTGAAGGCATATAAACATGAAAGAATGTGATCATATTTGATTTTATTCTGCGAAATAACATTTCTGTTTTCTTATAATTGAGATGCATTTTTTACCATAAATTAAACCAACCGCGTTTTTTTATACCCATACTTGCTAATATGCGCGATTTTGATGTCATAATGTAACAAACAGCCTAATTGAATTGTAATCATACATAAAACCATATTAGGTACAGAAACCTGGTATAACCTAAAAACTTGACGTTCCCACGTATCTGAATTGTATTCATGAAGACTGCAAGTCGCGTGGCTTGAGCGTTGGGTGTGAGGTAATTAGTCAGCGTCGTTCGTCAGTCTGGAGCCAGCCTCCTTTTCACTCTCGACTGCGTTCGGTGATGAGCAACGAGGATTCCGCGAACCAGTAATACTTGAACGTGCAGCCCGTAAAAGAAAAGAAGTCGAGCGATGTCCTCATCTCATCGAGATTAATTTCCTCGTTGACAAAAACACTCAAGATAGCACGAAATATGGAGTGAAGAGATTTTTTTCGGTCAAAATTTCATCTGGATGTGCATGCAGAATGTAGATTTCTTTCACGGAAAAGTCATAGGAAACCGATCAAAAAGGGAGAGGAATTTTGTATGTTTGGAAGCGATGTCGAGTGAAATTAGACAGCGTGGCTTGTCCTGTGGCTTTGGATGTATCCTTCTTCTAGCTTTCCCAGCTGGTTACTTTAAGATGCAACCAATTCTTTCTTCACCACACTGGTCTTACTTAATTCTTATTTTAGAGATTTTTCTCTAAAACCGGCTTTGTCATACAAAATACCTCAGAAAGTGTTCCAATGGTGAAAGGGGGCAAACTCTTTTGGGTAATACGGGCACGGTACATTTGCTATCATAGTGGCTTGTCGGTGAGGTGTACGGGTGTGGGTTTTTAGCCAAACTGGTTGACGTCTCTCTGGGCGAGGACGCTAGGTTTGTGTACCTTGGCGCCGCGCCGGAATTGAAATACTTTTTACACTGCGTGAACTTCAGACGAGCGTCAGCCGGCCGGTAGAAAGACTTCGACGCCGACGTCGACGTCGACCCATTTCGTCCACGAAACTGTTTTTGTCAATGTGTCTGAAATGTCATGCAATTAGCATGTAACGAGTGTATTTTTATTTAATTTTTAATACATATTCTTTTCGCTTATTTTATATTTTGTTACTTTCATAATTTTAAGTTTGGGTACTCGGATTAAAATTCTATATAAAACTCGCCTAAGTTATATAAGGGATTATAGGGATCACTTGATTTATATTTTGTCATGGCAGACTTCCACATAAAATAGAACTGTAATGATGGCGTATAAATCTTAGGACGCAAAAACTTGTAAGAAAATTCTTCACAAATTTTGCACTCGATTTAACACACAAAAAAAAAACTATTAAAACATAATCGTACAATATTGTAGATTGTTCGAGCACAAAATTTCAGCCACATTGTGTAAGCGTCTATGTGAGCGAATTCTCCCATGAAAACCAGCTATTGAAATGGGAGAATCCTTACCAGAGATGAAAAGTTGTGTTATGTAATAAGAACATGGAACGAATTTGTTGATTTATCCTGGCGAATTCCTTTTTCTGCAAATCTGTCGAAGAATGCACCACGAAATCCTGTAGAAAGGATTCCGCCGGGTGGATTTCAAAGACCACCCAGTCCGTATAAGTAGGTTTATACTCTTGTTATATATATTTTAGTTTAGGGGTGAACATAGGGGTTATTCGAGGACTTTACCAACCTGAAACTCACACCCTTATTTCTATTTTATTGGTGTTTACCTAAAAGCATCTGTATATTTTATAAAGACAGTTAAGTGAAGACAAATGTCTCTATAGTCGATCCAGATAATTCTCATAGTCTAATAAACTTCTAAAAATATTCTTACAATCACGAAACCAGTTCAAAAGTCATGTCACTGTCGTAAAACAACATCACGAAACAGTCGCAAAGTCCCCAAATAACTCACCCCTAATTCCTTATGCCAATAATGGAAAGCTCTAATCAAATATTCGCAAGTCTTGCGCTTGGTAGGGTAAAGTGTGAAGACAAACAAAGGGCATACAGTCATTCGCTATTCACACAATTTAATAGCATGCCATTCCTCTGCCACCCTCAATTTACCACAGCGTAAACTTTCAAACTACCCCCACGCGCCACCCCTAAAATGTGGGAAGGGGGGGTAGGATCACGCGCCGCTGCGGACGCCAATTCCCTATGACAAGTTGATTGTGCGAATACAAAACACGTTTTGTTAGGTTTTTGCTCTTTTTAAATAGCAAACGAATCCAGTGTGTAAGCAGGTCAGAAGCACGCTTTATGAATTTTGTGGCTGAATAAGCTATCAATAAAGAATAACCGTGTATAAAGATGTGCTATAGGATAGGAGGGTGGTTGGTCTGTTAAAAAGATCGAAACTCTTTCAGGGTAGCCATTCTCGAGACGTTACCGCGGCTTAACCATGGCTTAACCATGGTAAAAGATATGTGGAATGATATCACAAGATGATTCAATTTTGGTGACGACCGTACACCATGGTTATAAAACAGCTGAAGATAAAAACTAGATAATTTGCACAATAACATGCATTGCAGGATTGTTTCGTTTTATAAGCATGTCTTGTCTCTTTCGGTTGCATCTCTGGAAGGTTGATGACATATAAATGGAGTGTAGAAGAGACTCCTACACATGCGTTGTGTATAAAGTGATCAACAGAGGTGCACTTTAGTCAGGTGACATGTCAGTCGTGATTTGTAATGCGTCTCTGGGGGGTAACAAAATTTAGAATGACATGCCGTCTCAAAGATGTGCACCTCAAAAAAGGCCTTGACGAAAAAAGGATATTTTTTTTTACGTTTTACAGTTTACGGACATTTCGTGGTACTAGGATTTTTTTATTGAAAACTGAATTCTGATCTCCTTTCGGTGGTTGGTGCAGCCTGTCATGTGGTTGGTTGAACCTTAAATTAGAAGGAAGCAAGACAAGATAGATAAATTGCCATGCTAAACGTATAAACAATAAAACCTGATCTATTAGGTTCAGAGGGAGGTCCGCCCTAAATTTCTCAGTCATAAACTGTTACTTGAGAAATGAGTCTTTCTCAGCCAGATGTGCACGCTGCAAAGGTTCATCCACTTCCTCTTTGTGCATCGGCACAATGCAACTGAAGCTGTTTCTTGGTAAAAGGCGGGAAAGTCACTTCCTTTCCTGCCGTTTACAATCCCATTCATCCCTTGCGTGAGGTCCACGTCTTCATTTATCTTTTTTTGTAAACAAAAGCACACAAATCTAGTGAACGCAATCGTTAAAATGAAGTTGACAACAGGGCAAACATGCAGGAAACCTAAAAAAGTGTGTTAAAAATTAAAATGTACTGATTTTCACGGTGAGAACTTTGTTAATTCTGTTTTCTAATGGATGACTTTTTGTCGACGAAATGAATATGCTACTCAATATTTGCGTACTCGTTATACCAATTAGGTGTCTTTTTTTGTAACAAATATAGCCTCGATAATTAAACAAACATTACATAAAATCATGAATTTATTCGTGCCAGCAAAAAACTCATGCCAGAAAATTTTCGTGTCGTCATCGATGCCTTTAAACGCCTCACCCCTATCGACTCCCGCAGGGTGGCTCTTTTTTCTACTCGAAAACTTATATGATGTCTTTCTAAACTTGGCAACCTTTCTCGCCCACCCGGCATTTTATCTAAACAAATCTGGAAGCCATCTCATTGCTATACTGATGCTGCGGTCCAATATTACACTCATTACAGTGCGATCTACAAACAGGACGGACGAGCTCTGACGAACGAGCCTTTTTGTGGCCGGCATTCTTTGTCCTGATGACGACAAATCATATGGCATTAACCGAAATTGACTTCCGCTAGTAGACCGTTGCTGAAAATGTGAATGTATGATGAACGCTTGAAATCTAACACATTGTGCATGCATGATGACCTCAAAATTAAGTATTTTCCAATAACTAGTCACCAAAAAATGGTGTTCCTTTCCTATTTAGCTATAGCGGGTTACTTTCCAAAAAAAATTTTTTTTTTAATCATTCAATAAGTACTAATCGCACATAACGATTGTCCATTTCTAATCTAAATAGAGGCTTCATCAGCAACCAACCAAACCTCTTCAATACGGGCAAATTTGAATTTCCAATTTGCAGACCATACATCCAGACGCACTCTGCGAATACCGATTCATTCATAGCATTCCAGACCCCTTTCGAAAATCCAGAGCTTTCACTCGTACTCTCTCTTAGGCTTTTATTCCAAGCCCCGTTCAGCTCTGTAGATACGCTAACGCATCCTCCCATATTATCTCAAATAATCTGTATTAAATGATAATTTCCTTCTCGTGCCACCACCATCGCTCTCTGACATCCAAGCTGATCTTTTGTGCCAATGTTTCATCTCGTTCCCTCAGCGTGAACCTTCCACAAGCTTGTCCCGGTCTGACGCCTCGCTCGGGGCCTCTCAATACATTCGGCTATTTTCTAACCAAACAAAGAATATCATTAATTAAGAGGTTCCATCTCGGGCTTTGCTCCTTATGAAAACACCCTCGAGCGGGAAGCAAACTCGTGCTGCAGCCCTCGACTGTTAGATTGCCATTTTCCCGACGCTGTGGCGTCCTACTCGAAGCAGACGTCGACGCCGTTGACTGCGCTGCGCGTCCCCTGTGCAATTCCCATGTTATAGCCGTTACAGGAAAACCGAATTATTTGAACGGGGTTCTGTATTTTTGTTTAAAAAGTAGTGAAGAGCGGAAAGACGAAGATCAAAGTATTAGCATCTAACGGTTGTATTTTCTATAGGTGGGCCGTGGTTTCTGCGGTGGAGGTGCCATCGCATGCGTGCGAAGTGTGGGGCATTGGTATATCCATGGATTTTTTTTTAAATATTGTTTTATATTGGGTTTTATATTTTGAATGCCTTAAGGTATCGCATCTATTCGATACGTTTAGAATCAAGAAATTAGTGGCCGGTTGGTCGAAACACAATAAATAGCGTTCGAGCACAAAACAAATAAATCGTTGTGTTTTTGTACGGAGTACCAATAGGTATATCCACAATTGCTGTATCAACAGATAATACATTTTTTAATTGTTGACAAAAATCAAGAGCCTCGCTTATGCACAAAGATCATTACAACTGTGATTTCACCCGAATTCTCACAAATAACACCGCTCATCCGACCAGCTACAACGAAGCCATGTCATGTCATGTCATACCTCCGGGCGGACCAGAAGCAGATGTATTAAATTTTAATAAAAACAGTAATTTACAGCAAATTGCTCACATGTGAGGCCCCACGCTTAAAAGCAAATTCAAAACCACCGTTCATATTTTTTTACAGAACTTATAATACTTTGTTATTTTTAATTGGGTGTATGCAACCAACGAGAACATTTTGATAATACAAAATCAAACATAAAAATACTTGTAACAACTTATATTACCCGTGGTGTATAACCTATCTAAATATAGATATTCCATCGCCTCATTTTAAAACAATACATTAGAAGTTGATACATACTCAAATTCAAACCCGCACAAAATGAAATGAAATTCTATTATCAACGTATTGTATCGGTATGGATTCCGATGTAAAATTGATCACAATCCCAGTCCTCTTCACTGAGTTTCTTTCAAGATTGCGGAGGTTTCCAAAGCATCGTTGGAGCGGAATGAGCGAAGTCTTGACAACGAGTTAGATTGAAGACGCTACTGAACGTCAAAGTACGGCGACGGCGTCGGCGGTGAAAGGACGTGAATATGAAGTGAGCTGACTATAGCAGGCCATGGGAACGACGCCAACCGTCGCTTTCCGTCGACGCCGCTCGCTTGGGGTTGTTCGATAAGGGGCTATAAGGGATGCTATGCTCTGAGCAACTCAGCTCGGCTCTGTGGGGAGCAGAGGGTGGGGACTTATCTCGACAACTTGCTGCAAGGTTCCGACTACGCGCGGTATGCTCATCTTCTGACGAATCCTGGCGTGCTCGTTGGGAAAACCATGGGGAAACGCGACGGGTGCATTTTCTTCGCTGGATGGCCTGAGGAGATTGGGGTGTATACTGGCATGAAAAGCGGGTTCTTGTTTTGTTCGGAATGTGCAGTCGTCGAGAAAATATGGTATTCGTTTGTGGAAGTTCGCGAAGCATGGCATTTAAAAATTTGTAGTTGACTTGAAGTCCCCTGTCTAAAGAAATCAAGAAATATCTTGAATCAGTTCTGATTGTAGATTAATAAAAGAATCAAGTAATTTATTTATTTAATTATCTATAAAGAAGTTTGTTTCTTGGACAGGAATACTTATCTGGAATAAAGGAGCTGTTAAACTCTATATGTGTGTGTCTAAAGACCTGTTACCGAAACCTTGAAACCTCACCAAAATAAAAAATCACAAACACAAACCCTAATCTTTCGATATAGCGAACAAATTCTCATGGTTCTGCTTTTGGAAATAAAATAATTTATTGTCGTTCTCGAAATGGAAAATGTATGACAACTTCGGTTCTTTTGGTTCTCTCAAAAAGGGAATAGACAAACCGATTTAAACTGCATGCATAGCGTACCGTGCCATGTATTACAACCCCATACCTCCAGGGCACGGGTCATCAGGGTCCATAACCACGCCAGGCTTCACCAGTTAATGCTCGTCAAGTCATAATAGACTATAGTAAACGGTAGGCATATCCATCCTGGTATTTCTGGATCACAGACACAAGTCGTATCAGATATTCCTTCTCCTCCAGTTCATTCCTTTCAATGAGGAAGCACACAGGAGCAGATGCCTGCTCTTTGCGAGAACAAATTGGGCCGAGATTGCCAGTGAAAAGACCGCTCATGGTTACTCTATTTAAAACGGGCAAAGGGGAGTCGATCAGCTTAATCATGTTTGAATGGGGCTTATGCTATGGCGGTGAGCTAATGTTAATATAAGGGGGGTTGTGGTTATCCAATTGAGCACAAGGGAACAGGGGTAGGGGGTAGTCTGGCCGCCATTATGTTACAATATATATAAAGAACATATCTATTAAAAAGTACAGCAATTTTTTTGATGATATTTTTGCAACAACTTATGACATAATGAAATTGTTGCTACAAGAAACTTAAAACATCAACATGAATAAGATATAAGTGCGGTTTTATATTTCTCTTGGGTCGAAGTAAATTGCAAAATACTTAACTGTTCCTCTGGCGTGCGCGCCCAAAACAGCATCAATTGCGCATGCATATCAGTACTTTGTGTGGTATTGTTTTATATGTGCAATTTGCACGGCAAATGGGAAATTGATGCAATTTAATGCACTTTTGCATGCAGCTAGATTGTTTCGGAGGGGCATTGTGATTTTAAGGTTGTATCTTTTATTTATGCAACAGTGCCGTGTTGTTGATGTCGACCCGTTTGACTGGGCGAATCCTTTTATCAGTTAAATAGTGAGCTTGATGCTGTATTTATTGTCGCAATTATTGTTTGTTAGCGCTAATTAATCTGCTCAAACATAACAAGGATAGAAAATAAATCAAATAATCGCATTAATCGGTTTGTCAGTGCTTTTCTACAAATGGATTTGAAAATCTATTTCATTTACAATTTAGGTCTGTGATAAAGGGAGATCATTTTGGAATCCAACTTGTTAATTTCATGTCTATAATCAGACATGTAAGAGTTTTTTTTAATTCATATAATCGCACACAAAGTTTTCCTGTTTTACAATGGATGAAAACGCTGCGATCCACGAGCTTTTCTTGGTGGTGTGTATAGAAAATGTTTAGATATAAAGGAAATTAACTTAAATCCAGACTTGAAATAAAACGGTCAGTGTATATATGCGGTGCCTGTTTAGATCGAAAGGAAGCCATAACTCCGTGGTCACGTAAAATGGTCTTTAATTTAATGTTTCAAACTTTGCAGTACACCCAAGGTATATGCGGCATGTTTCGTGTGGTTACTGCGTCGAAATGTACAAGATTTGATCCTTGAGGTCTCTGTTTGTATACACAGAGTTATAAATGTCAATATGCACAGAGCAGAGAATCTTATTGCTTAAATAATATAACTAATTCACGTGATATTAATATTATATGAATTAAGAATGTTCAAAGTCATGACATCTTCACCAAAACTGCCCGTGGAAATAAAAATGTTAAAAAAGTTACGAAACGTTGGGAAATTTTAGTCGTTCTTCACTTAGCATTTAAAACCCAGTTCAAATAGTTTTTGTCAAAACTATTGCTAAGGTTAGATAAAGTAGACATGAGTCTAAAAACTATCAAAAAAAAATTGTTCTCTATTCGTGAAGGAATTCTTTGATTACATCTTCGCCTCTTATCCGAGGTATTTTTTATGGATTTTTCACAGATACTTTGTCTCATCTTAGATGTCGTAGGCTTTGCTGACGACCTGCGTCATACCAGCTGCTCACTCTTGATGAGAGAAGGGATGGAAAAAGCTGGAAAGTTTTAGTTCCAAAAAATATTTTTTCCAATATTGTACCAACGGTTGTACTTTTAAACCATATTATTCAATTGTTTTTAATGCGTATGGTTGTTCCACTGAGATATAGATTCCAACAACAGTGAATGAATACATGCAACTTGGAATGTCAATAATTGTAAATGACTAATACGCACAACGCAGATGATTCGTTTACATCAGGAAAAAAATGTGCAGTGATTTTGCAGCAATTTTCTAAGAAATCATTGAATGCAGCTCGTGATTTCCAGCTTCCGAACTGTAGGTTTGAACTGCCTCTAAAATCATGTTCACAGCGCGGAAATGCGAGGTAAATTGGATGCAAATCATTATTCCTAGGGTTTGGGCGCCGACAGATCACGCGCTGTTATCGCCCAGCTGGAAAATGGGGTAGAAAAGTCACATGCTACCATTGGAAAACGCTGCGTGGATGAGGATGAGCATTTTCTTTCGTTATTCAAGGATTGCAGTTATTATAAAACGCATATTAATAATGTGTAGACGAAATTCAGCTGTGTAGAATTAATTAAAATCTTTGAAGAAGAAACGCTTTAATTTCTCTCGTTCTGCATTACAATAAGGCAAACGAAGAACAATTGGAGAATAAGTTTCCAGCTTTAAAGATTTGCTTTTGCCAAAACCAGTTCAGTTCAGTCCGCATTCGCAAGTTCGTATACATACCATGTGGTATAATACAAGGCGAATTTAAAGAGCTGGATCAACCAAAACTCTCTCCGGTTCTAGTTTCCATTTTCCAATTTGCGTCGCTTGCATTGCTGTATTTCGCACTGCAATCGAATAGAACTGCATTGATTTAAATACTAAATCACCCCCAGGCCTTCAGTTGTCAACCGTCAAAATAATTTGCATTTAAATGCTGGATACTGGAACAAAATAGGGGATAATGATCAGTATCAAAATAACTACACAGAGATATCATTATTATCATCATCATTTATAATTTCCATGTTTTTTTTTTATATAGAGTATAGGTGTGAATGGTCATAATCATCTGTCTCAAATATTCTCTAGTAAACAACAGATAGGAACGTTGACGAGTTCTGTTCGTCAAATTTAGACATGCTTAAAAGTATAAAGTTTCATTGCGAATTATCTATAAAGTGGACACAAAAATGTATACATCACCGCTAATTTTAACACATACATTTCACAATTACAAGTGTGTTGTCATATTTACGACTTGAATAGCTCATATATCGATGCCACGAATATCTACACAGAAATATGAAGGGAAAAGATTTGACACAAAGATATATTTTTTACGGAATATCAACGTGGTTCACTATTATTCGGTGTTTTGCAAACTTGAAGGTGGTATTAAAACCCTTACAATTGTTATGGTTTAAATGGCAGCTGTGGTTATAAATCACCTTGAATTTCTTTAGGCGTTTTAATTTGCTTTACCCATGCGTTTGAAAATATTGCATGTAGGTACTCTGGACAACCCCAAAAATTGTTTTTTTCATTTATGTTGTCTACACTAAACCCAGTCCATCAATTTGCAATCGAAACAATAGAAAAATTACGGTACACATTACAAATGATCGTGATTGCAAATGAAAATATTTTTGCAATCATAAAAGTGTTTAAGGAATGGCGATCACGATCCACGACAACATTCAATTGAGTCACAAGCACCCACACCAACACGGGGGCATCGTCTATCTATTCCTGTCACAACACATGCAAAACACGGAGTCGTTTGGGCACGAGAACAATGAACCTAAAAAAGGGGATTTCACAGTTGGACAAGAAACACCGATGTACATAACGATAACATGTCTGCGCGGTCCGATTTCACGTTCACTCTTAGAAGCGCATCTTATAACCTAGTATCACACTTGGACATTATTGTGCACAGTATCGACCTGCGGCCGAATCGGCCACTACCAGCATAATTAAGTCACATTAAGCATTAAGAGCAATTCGACACGAATTTATATCTACTTTGGAATAACGCGGACCCTCGGGCCATACAATCGGCAGTAAAAACTTCAAAATCCGGAATCACCATCGACATCAATACTTGGTCGACCCGTTGCAGTCTTGTTGATAATACGAGTGAGCCGACGCTCTGTACGCCGCGACACTCGCCGCCGCCGTCGCGGGCGGTGACGCCGACGGCGCCGACCGGAAGCCGAGTTGACAGCTCGGATTCGGTACCGCGTCGAAGAGATCTCTGAATCCTGCCGGCGGCGCGCCAACGTCGACATCGCCGCCGACCACAGAACTATACCACGATGCACTCGTCCTCAACGGCTGGTGCTGATGCTGATGGTGATGGTTGGACGCCGACGCCGCCGCCGAATTGGACGTCGCGCTGGTCGCCGGCAGGAGGTCTTCGTGGTGCAACGATGTCATCGTCTGGTGAGGGTACTGGTGGTAGGAATACATGGAGCCGGCCGAACCTCCTTGCACACGCGTCGCATAGTGGTTGTGCAGCGGGCTGCTGTCACGACTCCCTCCCGTCATCAAACTGTCCACGCTGAAGGTGCCCGTCCCCTGTACCGAAGTGTCCATCGCACTGTCGCTCATGTGGTGCTCGACGATCACGCCCACGCCTGGCTTCACGTCCACCTGCTGATGATACTTGCTGCTCATGCACGTACTCAACTCGACGGTTGGTTCTCTCTTCGGCTTGCACTCACCAACCTTGATGGGCTTCTCGGTGATCATCTTCTCGTCTCGCTTGTGATGCACGTCCTGATGTTGTCTTTTGACGGCGTCCTCCTTCTCCTTCATTGCGTCTTTCTTCTTGAATCGCCGGCGGCGTCGCAGATACGAGCCGTTGTCGAACATGTTGTACGAGTCTGGGTCCAGCGTCCAGTAGCTACCTTTGCCTGGCTTCTTGTCGTCACGCGGCACTTTCACGAAGCACTCGTTCAGGCTAAGGTTGTGTCGGATCGAGTTCTGCCACCCCTGCTTGTTCTCGCGATAGTATGGGAATCTCTCCATGATGAACTGGTAGATACCATTTAGTGTGATCCTTTTGTCTGGAGCGTTCTGGATGGCCATCGCTATCAGCGCTATGTAAGAGTACGGAGGCTTCACCATGTCTTTCGCGGGCCCGTGGTGCAGTTGCTGCTGGTGGTGGTTGAGTGGGTACGCGGAGGCGGCGTACCCGTACCTGGAGTACTGTTCGTACGGGTAGGTGACCGACCCGGCGGCCATGTGATGAGCAGCGGGCATGGCGCCGCCATAGCTGGCCGAAGAGGTCGCCGAAGGGTGCCGATAGTACGCGTTCTGCTCGCCGAAGAGAGTATGCATCGCGAGGCTGTATGTCGTGTGATCCAGGATGCTTGTTTATTGAGGATCTGCCATTGGAGAATTGGCGGCGACGCGCGGGCAAGCGAGCACGCAGCTAGTTCGACTCGGACCACGTCTTTGAGATCCAAGACAAACAGCAACACTAATAGCTTGCTAACAACACCTTGTCAAAACACAAACACTATTAGCGCGGCGTGGTATCAACGCGAGCACATGCGTGCCAGAGGTGGGGGTTGGTAGGAGAAGACGAGCGGCGGTAAGACGTCGAAATCGTCTTCGGCTGCCCCGCGTTCACCAGCTCCTTCGCGCGATAAACATTCGCCGCGTTCGCGATCACCGCCGAAAAACCCGATCAAACTTGCACGGCCACTTTATGCGTAGGAACCACGCTTTTGAGATAATATATCTGCACTTGCAAAGCAACTTCTTATTATTACACACAACATAGGCAGGTTTACACAGAGATTAAGTGAAAACAGTCTGGTTGTTTCCTTTCACCACAAGGTTCACAATGTAGAGAAAACAGTGGCTGCTGCCGAGAAAACACGCCGTCGAATTAGCCGGCTAACGCAAGATCAACAAGCCCGACTGCGAAGGCTGAGGCACAAAACTGAGGGAGCGAGCGCAGTTTAGCTGGCTGGCTGCTGCGAGTTATCTATCCGTGACGGGTGCCGCGCATTGGGCGTGGAGCCATCGTCGCCGCGACGAAACTCCGCCTCGGTGGCTGGCGGCGACCTATCCTCACCGGATCCACTCCCGAAAGCTCTCTCCGTGAACCGCCCTTGATCGATTTGCCACTACGGAGCTCCCCCCCCCCCCCCGTTTCCCACCCGATGCCGAACCTTCGGCCCAACGTACCGTCGCACGGCGACACGAACCTTTCATTCAATTTAAACCATTTCTCACCCCCTTGAGTTGCACGCCCACTTCAACAACCCCGTAATCGAATCCCACCGCCACCACCGCCGCCCCCACCGCCGTCGCCGCGACAACTCAATGGAGCACGGCCGGGGGAGTCGGGAGAAAAACCCGACAACGGTCTGATACCGTGAAAGAAGGGCCCCCGAATCTCCGAGTGTTGAAAATGTAAATTGAATTTTGCCCAGAGCCATCTCTGAAATAACAGATTATCGTCGCCCTCGTAAAAACAGCTTAGACTGGCGTGGAATTAAACCAACAGTGGCAGCGGCAAAGAATATCATCGAAACCTTGATGATACTCTCTCGGCGGTTGGGCCGATCTGATCGAAGCACCTTGCGCTATGGTAGCACGCGACGACGTCGCATGACGGCTCCTGATCTGCCAACCGAGGGACCGACCGGGCGACCGGCTGCCTTCGTTTCCTGCCAGAGAAAACAATGTATAGTAGACGCAGCGTAACACATACAAACTACGATCGGTCGGTCGGTATGTCTTGACGCCGCCAGTCGAGTTGCTCTAACTTGCGGTTAGTGAGTCGCCGGCCCGGATCGTGTCAACTCGATGTCGCGATCGGCATGAGCAGTCTTATCGCCGTCACTTCTTATCTTTATCGGTATCAAGTTAGTAAAGGCGGAAGTTCTTTGCCTTCGTGGTCATAATACCGCTCGAATTACATCAACATTTAGCTACCGCGCCAGATTATCATCAAATTGAAACCTTTGTCAAAAATCGTAGCCACTTTCCTCAAAACGCATCCGCGCTTTTCCTCGATGGAATCACGCTGGGAAAATGGGTCACCCGTCATCCGTTCCCCAATTCGCCTACGAGAGAAAATGAGTGCAACATCGTGCGCCAGTGTCTGCTTCGCATCAAAACGCAGGGCGACGAGTGAAATATGTGGTGACATTTAAACAGTTTACACAATAATCATTTCCTGCAACGTGCTGCATTATTTTCCCATGCAGAGTGCAGCAGCATGGCCGCTCGCAATATGCGAAACGTATAGTGAGGAAAATAGGCCGGCCGAGTTGTCAGCGGGGTTGTGTTCGTGGAACGACCATGACGTATTTCAGTGGGAGATGCGCATGTTTTCCATAATTTTGTCGCGAGATCTGTCGAAATGTGTGTCAAGACTGTGCCGTCCATGGCCAACAAAGGAAAAACATTGTTTAAATAAGTCGTGAAATCTGATGTGGTGGGATCCAACCCCTGTCGTGGAGTCATATGGGCGGGGGCTCAGCACAAGAGCCAGACAGATAGACAGTTATTTAAAATTAAAAATCGTGTGTCGTTTGGAATCTGTCTAATACTATGTTCTTAAATTCAACCTGAAAAATTCCAATAAAAACACGTAAAACTCAATAAACAGCATTCTCACCTTTCCATGCAAAGCAAAATAAATACGCACGCGCGTGGAACGGCATTTCCCTGGAACTAGCGCGCGATGAGAGCAAGAAAACTCGGCGCATTCGTCAAACGTCAATCCATCCGAAGTGCGATTTATATCAATTCTTTTAGTGGAAACACCTAAGGTTGAAATGAAATGAGTGCAAGTCGTCTGATCTCAAAGGCCCGCCCGTCGGATCGGCTTGTGATGGATACCGGCCGATGGTATCGGAACCACCCAAGGAGGATCAAAAGACGTGTTGAAGACGCAAGGTTTATTTGCCGAGTGTCTCCGCTGATTGAGATGGAAGCAGCGGGTTTTGCTTTTCTGTATAAACATCGAATCTAGAGGGGTTTTTCGACTCGCGTAGCAGCGCCCGTTTTAGAATTCGCGCGAGTAGTTGCGTTTAGGTGTGTAAATCTATACGTGCTGGTGCGGTGTTTTGCACGGTGAGCTCACACACTAGCAAGCGTCCTTGTAACTGGAACGCTGCAAACGTAAAATGGTGATTTGTGAAACAATAGTGCAATTTTTTACGAACCGCAGACTTGATAATATTTTTACAAGGTCTGGGAATCAATGACTTTGTGCGGATTTTTGTAGCCGATTCGCACGCACCCTGTCGTGAATTAAAACCACCGCCTTGCTAATCAACTGATTTTCACGACTTGTTATAGATACACAGATTTTTGATGTTGCTGCATGGCGCGTTAAACCCGAGGGATCCAATCTGCAGACTGGCATGAGCACAAATATTTTTTATTAAAACCAAGAGACCAAATAGTTTTGTGAAACCGTCTGTTATAAATTGGGGTCCGGGGTTCGATTCTCCGATAGGGATCACATTTATGAGAGGGTATACAAGTTTCTAGGACACTAATCAGTGGCGGCTGGTGAGATATTTTTGGCCAGGAAACCCATCTAAAAAACCCAATTTCACACCCGATTTTTTTCAAGGCGAAGAAACTTTATCTTAACATGATGATATGCTAAATGCTGAATTAATAAATTGTACATATATTTCTAATAGAAAACTCCACGTCAATTTCCGCGTTTTTTTTTTTTTTTGTGGGGGGATGGTTGTTAAGAGTGTCAGGTGTTTGGTCGTCCATGATGTGTTTGCATTACGTGAGCCCGACTAAACGAGCACGTTCAAAAGTATGGCGGCTTCGATCCTCACATGTTTATTGTCTCGGATCATGTCTGTATATTTGGTCTCTTCTTAGCTCGCCTCTTCGCTCTATTTGTTGTGACAAGTCACTAATTCGGGCCATTCAGTGGTGCTCATTAATGAAAGAATTACGGTCAGCTACCATAGTAAGTTTCAAGCGTTTGATTATTTGATAAACGCGTTTTATGGTAAATTTTCAATACACATTTGATATAACATTTCAATAGAAAAAAAAACCACGTGTTTTTGTATATTTTTCCAACTATATTTTGTTGTGTTACGCATAATATGTATAAAAATATACGATTTTGTCAGTTTGGTCCTTAAAAAAGAAACATAAATCTTAAATACTTTTCAAAATGATAAAAATCGTTTGTGTTCGTTTCGCGATTCCCAAATCAAACACATTTTCGGTTCGCACAACTTCCTGGTTTTTCTTTCACTTTTCAATCTCTGGGTTTCCCCTGCTGTTTTCCACGAGTTTTTCATTATTTTCTTGTGTCCTATTTTAAAAAGCCAAGCAAATGCAATCTTTCTTAAGAATCCCTTAAACGATGACGTTAAACGAGGATCTTAAACGAGGACTTAAAATCTTCGACGATTCCAAAACATTTTTTAAAAATTGGAAAAAAAATAAATTATTTATTTGGTACGTCCCAAAAACTGCAAAATTGCTTGTTCCTGCAAGATAAGTAAAGTTTTATAAACCTAAAATATGAAAATATCGTATTTGAAAGCTCTAAAAACCGCGTTAAAGTCTGAGTAGACATTGTGTACTTTCGTATTATCCAAAGAGAGCCTTACACGTGCAGTGTCTGCAAGCAGTTAGCCTTGTCACCATACTACGTTTAAACCTCGCACGCAATTGATCTATCGAGCTAAGGCTGTGGCGCGATGCGTAGAATGCCTGCGGCTGTTATTGCAGCCGTGATGCGTGCTTGGCGACAAATTACCCAGCGTAGAAATGTGTGAGCGCTAAGGAAGAAGACTACTGTAGGAATGCGGGAAAACTGAACCCCGAATGCCGCGAAGATTTCCTGATGAATCATGTTGCAGCGGTAGGTTTTCTCTCGTCTGTTTATTTGTCGCTTTGACGGCGGTCGGTTTTGCGGTGCGACCCTATCTTCGGCGGTTACTTTCTTCTACTAATTACTCAACACGGATCAAACAGCCAGCCAACGCGGTGATTGGTGCTGATTTATGGTGTCTTTTGAAATATTTCACATTTGTATCACCGTCGTAAAATGTTAGTGTGTTCAGAGACCTATTTGCTCCGAAAAAGAATACTTTGCGAAAATGGCGAGTTCCACTGAATACTTGCAATCGCTGTCATATTGAACATGCTCAAGTCCAATTATTTTTTTTCAGGGGAGCGGTTATAGCTAAACTGCATTAGAATAACGGGCGTGGTTTTTTGGTGAATTGGGAAAACTAAAATATGAATATCATGTATATAATATAGAAATTGGGGGTTGCCTTTAAAAATCTAAGTCATACCATGTCTTTTTCCTGCCATGCACCCAATTCAAATATGTCCGCTATGGGACAAATAAAATATTTCCGAAAATGTTTAAAACATTCCTGAAATTTCTTCGCCTAGATCACTTTCCAGCCCACCTGTTTATGGCCAAATAAAGGTGTAATACGTATAAGGTGTCGTGAAGTGTGTTTCATTCAATATTATTGCTGGTTTGCTGCCGGTCAATGGGCATCCCTCCCGCGTGCAGCATTCGCCCTCCCTCGTGTCTTTCATCACCTGAAGGTCGCCGCAAGACCAACAGTCATGCGCTGGTGCGGCCTTCCTCCCTCGGCAAACACAGGTGGACATGCGCAGGAACAGGTAATCTGGCGCGACGGACGACCTGTACGACACTTTTCAAACACTTCAGGATGCGAGTCAGCATCCTTTGATGACTCCTAATATTAAGGAGTTAGGCGTTAGCAACGTTGGCGGCATTTTTGGTTCTGGAAGCTGGTATTTTTTTCAAAATAGGAAATTACCTCTCAAAATTAGCTTATTTGTATGACTTCAATGGTTAACTGCGTGGGAAATTATCTTGGATAATAGCAGTAAAGGTAATTTGTGGACCGAATCTTATGATTAATTGCAGTTGCAACAGTTTTTGACATGTTAGTAAGCACACAATTTTGAAAATATTGGAAACGCAATACCAAAATTGCACTTATTGTACGGCATTTTTAATATTAAGAGTTAATTTAAATCTTACTGGTTTTTTGACCCATGTCTACTTTATCTAACCTTAGCTCTAGTTTTTACAAAAACTATTTGAACTGGGTTTTGAATGCTAAGTGAAGAACAACTAAATTATCCAACGTTTCTTGACTTGTACCTGTTACTTTATCAAGGGTTAAAGCAGTCCTGACAATTTTCTGATAGCAAAAGAACAAAAGATAATGAGATAACGCCAGTGAAGGAGAGAGTTCTTCCATGGCAATTGTTTTCAAATATTGTAAAGTTCTAAAATTCCACACTCAAATATGGTTTTATTTTCAAAAATCCGATTTTTTGTGTTCATTTTGAACCGCATTAAAAATTGTACAAATCAGATACTTACTACTAAAATCAAACAAATTCTTTTTGATTTCAGAACAAATTCCCCTACCTCCACCCATAATTATATGATGCACAACACAATAATATTGGTGGGATAAGACTTGACGAGCGTCCAATAATATTGGTGGGCGCCTCATTATGCCAATCACGGTTGCCTAACTTGTTTTGCAAGTAAGCTCTTGAAGGGTAAGCCAGCACGTGATTGCACTAGTAAACTTAACCAAAGCATGCCGCTAACGGCTTAGGGGCTAAAGCTTGAGTTATGAGATTGATAAGGAAGAGGCAAGACGTTGAGACCAAAGAAGACGCTGGAATAAGGGTCTAAACTTTGAGATGAGAATAAATTAATAACAAAGTTATCAGATACTTGAACATACTAAGCCTGGCTCATCTGTGAAATGCGGGCGAAAATCAGAACCTAACACTTCGATCGAGACACACGTGTCTTATACCAAGCCAACTGGCACCTCCACCGATTTTTTTTATTTAAGTATAACTTGGCACCTCCACCAAAAAAGCAGGATATGGCTCCTCCACCATTAAAATGTCTGACTTACCCATAACTTATCAATATTACTGAAAATTTTCAAACTGAAGCTTAATTGCGTACATTTTCGAAATAAAGCATGCCACCTAGCTCATTTACCAGAAATATTGTTACAGCTATGAGGTAATTACAATGCATTCGATTATGGTCGCAAGTAGACCAATGGCCCCTCTAAATGGAGACAATGGCAAAACCTCATCACATGTGCAGATAAAGTATTTGATTCTGAAAGATACTTCCACCTGCCCAATGGAAGAAAACTGCTAAAACTGGTCGTCATTAGGTTTCTGCGTTATAGCTATACATTCGTGACATACCGGAACCGAGAAAAGCTTTTAGTAGTTTCATCAAAAAGCTGAAACGAGCCGCTTTAAAAAGCTTAAAACAAAACTGATAGGTCGCTGCATGGCATCTGGCTTTACAAAACACCGAAAACCTCGCCACGGCAATTCCCCTTCCACGCCGCGCATGGAATTTCGGTGCAAACAAAGCTATCTCGCCTCCACCGATTCGGGGGGGTGGCGGCGTGAGCTTGTTATGATTGCACCCCTTCTCGTCCCACTCTATATCCGCGCAACGCGGTGCGCACTCGATTTGAATCCTAGAGGATCATCCGGGATCAGCGCGGAATTGCGCGACTTTGCCAGTGGTCTCCCACTCCCTATGTTCTATGTATTTCCCAGTGTGCCAAGCTGTATTGTCAACTTCCCAATGACTTGGGAAAATATGCCAGACGATAGTTCATAATAGGGGAAATATATCATATATTATTGCTCCCTGTTGTCGCTTTGCCTGTATTTCGTGACGTCGAAATATTATTTCGTATTATATATTCCGTGTATTTCGTTTCGTGTATTTCGATTAACAGTGAAGAGTTAGATAATTCGAAATAGCTTTTAGTGGTATAGTGTCAAGGGCTGTTTGCTTTTCTGGTAGTGCACAACTTGAGAAGGCGTGACATCTTCAATCTTTACTGCGAAATTGCGAAATATTTAATTGCTTTACTGTATTTGAATGATATCTTGAAAGATGCTCGAATACAACCGTTGTGGCACCTCAAGGTACCACATAGTGTATTTTGAGTATTTAATTTGTGTTACTTAGATATGAATTATACTTCATAAACACAAATTAAAATGCTGGATTAGTCGTTAACTATACATCGCTTAGGTAGGCACTTAGGTTAAAAATGATGTAGGTAAGTAAGTTGTAGGCAGAATTAAAGGATTTTAATTTAATTAATTAATTTATTTATTTATTTAATAACATAGTTTGTGAACAATATCATTGTATAAACCGTGTCAATTTCATTACTCAAGATACTTTAATTGCTTGAAGCTCCATCAAATTTGGTGTCAGATAATATATCTTCTGATAGGCTTTTTACTCAAGAAAGTTTTAATTTGGTGCTGATAATTTAAATTTACCTACCACATATAATAACTATTTAAAAGTGCTCCACAAAAATGTTTTCTTAAATCGCAAACAATTATCACCGAAGTTTTCACCGAAATGACCGTCACAAAATAGTAAAACTCTTGTCCGGCCACCAACGGGAGGTCTTCCTCGTTGTCACTCGATCTGCACCGTTCCAAACAACATATGTCACTCATGTCACCCTGGCCGTCACTTATAAGTTGGATTTGTCCCGTACTACATTCCGATACCCCACACACACACCCATCCTAGCCAACACATGGCATGCATTAGCACGTGACATCCGATACGTTTCATTAAGACGCTTGACAACGCGTCAAAATCAAATCTCAACAGTTTCTTGCAAAGGTTTCTTGTGGGCTGGACGACAAGTCAGATTTGACGCTTCTGCTAGAATGTTTCTCTGTAGATATTGGTGGTTTAGGATATGAAATCGTAGAAGCCGTAATGTAACAAGATATTTTTTTAAACGATTCACAATGACATATTGGACAACTCTTAGCTGGCCTAGAAAATTGACGTCGTAAATGTGTACGGATTCTTTTTGGTCGAGACAATCCTGTTCCCAAGGTGAATTTGAGGTAAAAATAAATTACTTTATCGTGTGACAAATACGTAGGATACCATTTAAAAAGCATAAGAAATAAGCAGGCCACCTTTACCTGCAACAAAACCTATTCCCATCGCATTTCTCATCGATTCACGAAAGTTACTTTTGATTTTTGAGAGTCTTCTTCCCTTCCTGCCATTTGTTGGGTCAAGTGGGATTAAAATTGGCTCGATCGAGTCCCAAAACCACCGGGCACTCGATGGCTAGGAATGCCCCCTCGACGCCCGCCGGGGAAGCTTTAGAAATTGCTAATCGACGCACAAAGGCGGGAATTTGCTCGAGTGTAGACCGCGGACACTTGAGTCAAACCATGGATTTTCACTTTTCAAGCCCCCTACCACTGCCAAAAAGGGAGCAAAACCCACCCTCGCTCCTCTAGATGCAGAAACTTTGCGATTGTTAATGATAAGCAGATGATCCGAAGCTAAACTGGCCGTAAGCTGGCCGTTTATAAAACCATTGTTGCGGAAACTTGAAACTGTCTCCTTTTCAAATTTGTCGATGACAGCAATGAAAGTTTCGAATCAGAGACATTTCTGGAACTGACAACATGAGCTCTTGATCAAAAATACCTGGACCACTTTCGGGGTTACCATTATTCCCATTTCAGCCTAGAATTCGTTCTATAAACTTCGAAAAAAAACCCGCATAGATTTCTGATTTTATTTCTGTTCACTTGCGAACACAGTAGAAATACTCCAGCACTCACGTGTTCGCTTGCACAGCACTGCAGAGAGTTGGAATGAGTAACTCCTAATTGTGTTATTTTGTTGCATAAAATTAAGTGCTCTGTAGCTCGACTGTTCCCCGTGAAATTGATTGGGTTCGTCCCTCGGCTCCGATGTAAATCGCTCGATCGCTGACGGCGAGGCTCAGCGATCGCGCGCGATGTAAAAACCGTTGGAAATATGGAGAGCCAAATCTCATTAGCAGCTGCGCCGAGTGGTTTTCGTATTTATTCAGGATAAAAGAGGATCTTTTGTTATCTTAATTGTAATGTTTCGTGAGGCCAATGAGTTTGATAATGCACGGCGGATATACGAATTTTCTCTCCATCTCTCTTGTACTACAGGTAAATCAACGCGCTGAAATCGTACTGAAAATGATTGCATAAAATCGTCTAATTTCCCTTTATCCCTAATAAATTTAGCATGCAGATCTGACGACTAGTCGCATGTTTATATACACAGTGCATCCCTCACTCTATAGAAAAAAATCGCTCGATGAAACTCGCGGCATGGGAAAAACGCAGCATGGCAGGGACACCAAACATCCATCACGGCAGATGTAAGCCATCACCTCGACTTCACCATCCAACCTTCAGCGCTAAAATTAAATTTGGTCCAACTTTCTTGCCGTCGCGGCAGTGTTCTACGGCGGGCAGCCAGGCGACCAGTGGCGCCCCTTCGAATCCGGGGATAGCCCATGAAACGCGACATCGTACAATCACTTCCAGAAAAATCGAAATTCACAGATTCATGCAGAATTCTGCATGATTTTTGTAAACTGAATTCAAAAAATAGAATGGAAGCGAACATTTGGAAATTAATGTTGGCAAAATTAGAAAAAGGTTATATATCTGCAATATTTCAGGTATGTCAAGCTTTAGGAGGAGCGTTACAAACGTCTTTTTTTAATCTTCAGAAGTTATTTACCTCCCAATCCATGGAGTGATTGCTAACAAGCCTTTTCTGGCAGGGAGTTGTATAATTTCTCTGACCGTAAAGCCAAGGAAATATGGGCCTAAACCGATACGAAGCTAAAAATGATAAGAAAACTATTCTTTTCGATCGCCACCACAGCGTTAGGCGCACGCCTTCAGCTCAAGGTCTAAGCACTTTGCTGCCGGATGGAAGGGGGAGGGGGCTAAGCTGGGCCCTGACAGTTACGCCACTGCTAGCGTCGCGACGCTCGCACTGTCAGCGCTAATTTTAAGTCAAAACAAAACGAGTTCGACACACGGAAGAATCGCCCAGCTAATGCGTCTGGAACATGACAGGCACACGACACAAGTAATTTTCTATTCAGATAAATTATCTTGCAGGCGAGCTGTGCGGCAGCGGTATAATGGATCTCAACGCCTTTCATTTTGTCAAACCTAATTGAAACGTGACAGACTCGCTTTCGAAACCGATTAGAAGAAGCCGGGACAAAAACTTGCGCGTTCGTTTGCTGAATTTCAAAGAAAACGCGTATTTGTGTTTTGACACGCCGCGAGTTTAATCGATCGCTTGTCACACCGTTAAATAAAACCCATCGAACATCGATCTAGAACTATCGCCACGAATATAAAAGTTAAGAAGCAAAAGAAAATATTTTTCTATGCCCGGCTGCCATTACTCCATTACGTCCGGTATCTGTTTGGACAGCACGTTAAACGACCATTAGAGAACACTATTATCATAAATTATACTTATAACACGACGGGACAGGTATTCAAATTTATCAGGTGCGTTACCGAAAACTCATTGCGGTCACTTCTTCAATAATTCTTCGGTAAACGAAGTTCTCGCGATAAAGTTGAAATATCGTTAAGATAACAAAAGCGATGTGTTGTTATTAAGGGTGGCTTCTCGTATCGTGTGTTCTTTTAGAGGCACGTATACGAGGCGGGATCCAACGTGAAGGGGCGACAGACCATAGCCAAAGTGTACCCGCGTCTTTTCTTTTGGGCGGCCATCGCTCGTTCTTAGTTCGATTTCAATTGTCTAACGAGTAGATGGAGGTGGCCGGGGTCTAGCCTTTAAGCTGTGCATGTTTCTCTTCAATTTGATTTCAGCTACCGGACTTTTTCTGTAAGGGCATGTTTTATGATCATAGAAAAGTTGCAATTTCCATGTATGCACTTTTTTGTGTGTCACAAATTATGTTACCTACAAGAAATGTTCTTTTCTAACAAGCTTTTTTTGTGTATGTTTCATATTGCTGCCAGCATGAAAGTCTTCCATTTATCCTCATTTATCAGCTTTATTTTTTTTTTTTATTATTTTTTTTTTTTACATTTTAAATCTATCTGAAATCTAATCAGTTTAAATAAATATAATTGTTTAGTTAGTTTGTTCTTTTTTACTACACTTTTTTGCAGTCGCAGTTACAATGTTCTTCTGTATAAATGTTTAGCCGGTTATAGATTTTATAAATTGTTGTGTTATCTTAAAAAAAAATCATATATCAATTAAGCTAATTTTAAGCGCACTTAGCTAATAGCTAAGTTTTCCACTTGTTACACCCATAGATACATCGCGATAACATAATAAAGCTGAGTCTAGAAGCTCTGTCAGACGATCTCAGCATCTCCATGGCTACTTAAAGAATCTCCCAGTGGATCTCATAGACTTGATAGTAATTTTTGTATCCCAAGTTTGCCACGAAAATGATTATCTTGGAAAAATGTCAGAAAACCTAGTTGTGTAAAAATGTTTGTAATGTTGTGAACAAAACACGCGGTTTCTATGGAAATCGAGGCTTGCACTAATGACAAATAAGCCACGAGCCAAGGAAACGAAAGTAAAAATTTGAAACAGGAAGCTCTAGCAATGCCAGCTTGGCATCTTCTAATTGCGCCTGAAGTTTTCTTGGAGATAATAAAATGCATCTTGAAAAGTGACAGCTAGACCGGTAATGAGCGACATCCTTGTAACTGCACTAATGGTGCATTGCACAACGTAATGCACTCAAGTGTGACTTTGTTCGCTAAGATACTGTCGCAAATAACGGATATTTCACTGCAGTTATACATGACGGTGCGAATTTCCTCAACATGGAAAACTTCGGAAAAAATAGCGAGATAATTTCATGGTTACAATTCGAATAGTTTGTGTTACAGTAAATAACAGCACTGACTTTATAAGTATTATGGTCAGAGGGCCAGCGTTACTGTTAAATGTTCTGCTGAGCAAACGAGCCGTTAACACATCGTAACGGAGGATGATACCCGATGGCGCTTGCGGCTGTCCTTTTTAACAAAACCTATCGTTGAATTGTATATCAATTGTTGAAGTTAGTAATAACACAGGTTAATTGGGTGTAAACCAGTCTCAAATGCGAGTAATCTGCGAGAAATAACGAAATTTCTTAACACTCGAAACGATGGTGACTTCACCTATTGGCATTTTCCATTTTTGTCGGTGAAGAAGTCATTTGGCGGCAATCTTTCGCAAGGACAGTTTAACATTAGCGCTCTGTTAGGACGATTAGTCATATACGAATAAAAACGCAAGTACACACAATGTTGATCAACGACTACTGCAACTGTGTATACTTTGTATTAAAATTATGTTGTCGCTGGTAAATTATGCGTGTGATGGCAAACCCTCGTTTAAATTAATTCGATGGGCTGAGAGTTTAACACATTCTTAATACGACGGAAATTATGCGAAAGAAGAAATATCAAAAACGATTTTCTTGCCAGAAACAACAAAAATGTATTTCCTTTCAAATTATTTTTATACATATTATATACACGTTATAAACAGTATTTTTAGCAATGTCCAGTGTTGGCACTTACCCTAATGTTCAAGCTGTCACGAGATGAGAAAACTTCCTGATATTTGTATGAAAACTGCACTCATCAAGAAAGAAAAGAAATTATTTAATAATTGGACCTTCATACAGGTCAGCCCTCCGAGAAAACTTTGGACACATTCTTTAGAATAAGTTATCAAATTTTAGTCAAAATCGAACTTAATTTATTTTTCTAGAATCATGTCCGAGATTTGTATCAGATTTTCAGAAATCATGAGTTTGTCACGTAGAGAATAAAGTGTAATATTATAGTTGTCAGTGGTAATTTTTTTTTAATTCTCATAAATTTCTGATGCCTATTTTATAAAATAGTTTTTAGTTTACTTGTAAGGTGGAAGACCATGTATGTATAAATAAATATTTAATATAAAGTAAAAAAAAGTATTTAATTATATAATTATGATATTTAAAAATATGTAGGTATGTATATAATCTATGATTTTCCTTCTTAGTGCAATTTTTGTGGACCTCACGATTTTGAAAGATAAAGACAATTATAATCATTTTTGTTATTGAGTTTATTTCATTCATTGGAAATAACATGTATAAAACATGTAGTTAAGTAGTATTTAACTAGTTAGGTAATATTAAACAACTCGGTGAAGGTCTTACTTGCGCGAATGTTATTTTCCGACAGCCCGGGCGCAAGTAAAATTTGTTATTCCACATGTTAACCAACTTATTCTAAACCACACCACACATTAATGGCATGTATTACCATCAAATATAACCCAAAAATTCTTTTCCGACTGCAATGCTCTAAAAACTAATTTATCTTTCACATCATAGTATAATTCATGAACATGATAAACTGCATCACGCTAGAATGCCACGAGCAAGCTCATGTGAGCAGCGGAGGCTGCTATATTTGCCACGAAAGGTTAGTACGTAGCATATAGTTACCGATATAAAAAGTGATTTACTGGCTCGACAAAATGTTCCTGTAAGCTGGTTACGTTTGTTGTTGTTGGCGTTTAGCACTCCTGGCGTTTAATTCGGCGAGTTGGTTTCCAACTTGCTCTGCGCCACTGAAGGGCTGTGAGGTAAATATATACTTGCGAGCTTTGATGAAGAGGTAAGTGGTGTGCGGTGTTCATTCGCTTTAGAGTTCAGATGACGGCCAAAACTATTCAATTATTCACTTTTTATTGCTCATAGCTGGTCCAGTGACTGTAAATTTAAATCTTTAAATCTTCAAATGTACAATTGTTTAGATCACATATTAGATAATTTAATATGTGTTGACACTGAAGTGCCATAGAGTAGATTCAAAGCCACCCGGAATTTTCAAATGGAGTACCGATATCAATTACAGATTATAAAGACTAAAAAACCCCGAAATAGTACCGAAAGTATGAAGAGAAGCAAAATTGACTTTGAATTTATATATTGGAGTCTCGTCCGCTAGATAGATGATACCATTTTTAATTGTAGGTACTATTTTTATTTGTTTATTGAGCTGACGTTCCCGATATAATGTCTCATTATCAATCGGAAATAAATTGAAATTTAATTGAATTGAGTTTCAAATACGAATTTATTTCCACTATCTCTTAATGAAATTTAATTTGGAAACTTCTCTCACTGAATAGACTTTAGGTAGTTTAAAATACCTTATGCTTGTTTTTATGCTGCACATTATCGCACCAGAATAGCAAATATTTGTGCACACGTTTGTTTCATTTGCGCATAAAATGGCTATACAACTTTACGTGCGAGTTGTGCGGCGATAGTTTATTTGTGTTGTGACAGATTAGAATTACACGGGTAGTAAAGTTTGGCCACGTTGAAAGGTTTGCCGGGCCGACGCGTTCCCCAAACATCGGTGCCCTCCAACATCAACAGCGGGCGAGAAAAATTATCTCCCCGTTAATTTGCCGACAGCCGTCCACGTGCTCTCTCCCATTCCCCCCCTCTACGGTTTTTAGTCGCTTCAAAATGTAGGTGTTCACTTGGAGTTTTGAAGACTTTTTTCAAATGTGGAAATCAAGAATTAATAGTCTTCTTTCTTCTGAACCTCTCTATTTAGTTTGTTAAATCACTGGAAGATTTTATTTTGTGTCATTATAATCTTAATATGGTTTTTACCAGCGCCACTCAATCATTCAATCAATAAAACAATTTAAAAAATATATGTGTTATTTTTTTCCAATCGGTACTAGAATACTTTAAAGCCCATTCGTGCCCACCCTGTAATTTAAATCATGATTTGTTGACGGTATTGACACTTCCCCATTATTTTTCTAACCCAACACGTCCATGTTATCTTGATTCGGTAAGCAGTTCAAAATGGTTAGTCTCGTTACATTTAACACCTTTGAAATCATGAATACCAAATGAAACATTTCAGCGGTCTAAAATTCAAACAATAGTAGCTCACACAGAACCTTCCATTAAAACATTAATTGAGCGTGAAACGTGGCAAACAGCTTTGAGGTACACTACGGCTGTACATATAACTGGCGGCACTCAATTTCATCCGAAATGCAAAGAACCCGATGACGACGACGCCGACGATGACGATAATAATAATAGTGGTCGTGCGGTCGGTCCAATCATTTTACCATCAGTGTCTATATAGTCTAGAATCGCACACAAAGACTTGTGATAATATTTACCTTAGCTTTATTGTACTAAATGGGGTGGGCTCCGCGTACACTCAAAGTATAACGCGCATGGCGAGCTGGAAAATGGCATCCACGCCGGACAAAGTGGAAGCTGGCGGACATTGAATTCAGCCATCAGCTATAATGCTTTGTGTCAATTGTGCACACCCCGAGAGTTGTCCAGAGAATAACTCAATTGGACACAACTTGGCATGTAGATGGTGTGTAGGCGCCATTGCTGATTTAATTGATCGAATGCATGCGCGAACCATTGTGGTAGTTTGATGGTAAATATAGATGATATATCTTCCTCTTTGCTATCTAATAATAATATTTCAAGAAGCTGGACACGGCTATCGAAAAGAATGCTATGAAAACACACTGGTATGAGATAGAAAAGCGGTAGCTGTAACTTTGCTATTGGCATGTCAGGACTCTGCAGGCTTATAACGTGGTAGGTACTTTTATCAGTAACTATACAGTACAGCTATACGTACTGTCCCTATGAGAAAATGAAAATTTAGTTTGTGAACTCTAGCTTGACAATGTAATTGTCAATTTCTAAATTAGCTTTTGGAAGCTGTTGGTTTTCAATTATAGAATTGATTCTCTTCTATGTTAATTGCACTCTAGAAAACCAATCGAATGAATTCTCACCTAGATCTAAACACAAACATGACTGTGAATATGATGATTTATTTCGGCATTTCCTTACCTTAGGTACTGAAAGTTTGTAGTTTGCTTTAGTAGACTCTTTCTTGTGTCTTGGAGATCAAAGGTTCACCTTCAATACACTTTCACTACTCATTGCCTTCACTTCACCAAAAAAATAACCCAAATACCATATTTTTAACGCAATTATGAAAAAACAGCGTGGTCCTAATAAGAACTTTACGAACAAAAGTCCGTTAATCACAACCGCATTTTTAGTTACCAGAACGAACTGAAACGGTAGGAATGCGAACTATAAAAGTCGAGCGCACGTTTAAACCACTAAAAGCCATTAAAAGTCATTAAAAACTCAGAGCTAGCGATCGAATCATATACCCTTAACCCTAATTACCCAACCCAGTTTCCACTACTAAAGTACCTACCCAAAGAAGACTATTTTAACCAATATTTAACAACCCAGCAGGTCAATAACACGGATTTATTTGTTTAGATATGCAATTACATAATGCTCTTAAAATTCACGTCCACCCGTGGCTACAAATAACCAATAACATGGCACTCGCTACATTTTGCTCGCATGATATTTAATAATAATAGCCCACGAATAATGATTCATCGCTAATAATTGTGCAAAAGTGCATCTACATTGCATGCTGCTCACCACTGCATGCGCGGACAATTTCCTGTGACTTGTTGTTTGTACTGTAAACAGGATTTGGCATAGCGCTGTGTTTTCTCTCAACACATGCCGACAGCTGGCCCTCAGGATTATTGGGAATATCCCCTTGTCGCATGCAGGACGCAATATAACGTACACCTAGGCCGATGTAGGTAGACCTAGTATGCGAACATTGGCCATTATATTAAAGCCAAGGGCTAGCTAGGAGCCATAACCCCAACTGACCACTCTGGAATGAGCTATAGTGCTACATGTTTTGTATGCGTGGTGAACCTGCAACGTTTCCCAGGCGTGATCGTGAAATTAATTAGATTATTTGATGACAGGGGTTGGGGTTATATAATACCACGGCCACGTAAATTGCTATGCAGAGAGATGTGGGATAACATTGTCCCATAAAAATTATTACGATAACGATATGATATCGGTGGTGCCGTTCGTTGCAAATGTGGTAAAAGATTAATTTCTGGTCAGTTTCACTCAGAAATCAGAAGCGTATTTTTTAAAGAGCGTACATAAAAACGGTCGTTCCTACTTTGAAAAGGATAGGAAATCATTTTGAATACGATTGAATTTAATGCAACAATAACAACGTCCAGTTATCTGAGTGGTACACCTGTATACCCACCTATAGTAAAATCTTTGTTTCCAGTATTCCCACTTTTTATTTTTCTTGCAGAAAAAAACATTGTGCAAAACATCGGAGTGAACGGTCGAGAGTTTCGCTGCCTGGAAGAGGGTTGCTTTTCAATCGGCAAATGTAACTACCGAGAAATGATTCGGATCCCCTACGTCAGACCCTCGGGCAGGACGTTGTAGGAGCAAAATGTATTCATCGCTCTTAATTGCTTTCCCGACATTTTTGCATAACGCTGTGAGTGACCATCGGGCAATTTCGAAGAGGCCAATTGTGCTAGAAAAATACCACAGAATGTTCGAAGCAAGTGTGTTTCCCCTGAAAATAAAACAAATAATAATGTGTTTCTCCTCTCTATAGAATTTTTCTGCAAATATACCGTTTTGCTATACAGTGCTGCCATATAAAATACATGCACACGTCTGTTCGTGACTCAATAGGTTGGCTAATTTATGTTTATTAGCAGATGCGCCCTCAAAATGCCGACATAGGAAATGCCCTTGCCGCCAAAGAAAGCCCTCAATCGCACCGCAAATCCTTCTGGAAGAAGAGGATTAAGTTCCACCTCTCTGGACCCGGAACTGCTGGAATTTTAAGTAGGAGGATTAACCAGGGAGAGTGTTGACAACTGCTGTGCTGGGAATATGATACAGATTATGCAGATTACTTTGACGATCATAGAACACGAGAAAATATTAATGTTTCACCATTTTTATTGATTTGTTTGAAAATGTGGCAAGGTCGTTTGAATAATCGAAGAACACCACGTTTTAAATACATTATTGACATTGACGACAATTGCGACAATGACATTGACAAAATGCATCTTTCTTATTGGCAAGGTACCAACTGGAAATTAATTTTGTCCGATTTTGATTGTTTGATTAATCCAAGGATTTTTTGGGACTGCACCGAGTGGGATGATTTTCCGATTTGAAAATAATTCGGATACATTAAATAAACCCGTTTTTTTTTTGCATGTCAAGATACACCTTGAGTTTGTTATTGAATACTAATGTAATATTTTCTCGAAGACACTTTTGTGGGTGTGGGGTTTCCAGTGCACGATATGTGATCAAATCACAACTCATCAAACTCTGTGATGCCATAAGCCATGTTAAAACATACAAAATTTCCCACCAAACAGCAACAGAGAATACTATGCTGCCATCTATCGAATCATCGATGGATGTTGAGAAGTCACATCTGATTTTGATAGATCTACATAACCTCAAAAATGTCCTGACCAGTGTGATATTGGAAGATGATGAAACATCGGCTTAACAATAAATAAAATGTATTCAATTCAGAAACATGGTTTGGTTAATAGTTTGCTGAGACGACTTCGAACAATAAGGGATATTCCTGTCGTTCAAACCCAAGAACAGTGCCAGACAGGATTTTCAACATGTTGCATAACACACAGAAATGTTATCAAGTCTTCTGTGAATAAGAAGCTAGCTAGTAATCAAAATAAATTTATCAAGGTATGCAATGAAGAAATAAATATAATTGAAGACGATTCTTTTTTCTCTTTCTTATTCCAATGTGCTTTCCTTAGGTTGACAGGCAGATCAGACGAGAATTTCGGGCCGTTACCAGCCTTCTACAAAGGTCCGGACTACAAGATTTTAGCCAACTCTACCGAGTTCTTGGAACCAGAGGATTTCACTCATCTCCTTCTAGCTATAACAAAATTCCACCTCCGGAAGACCCAGATAAAAAGCCACAAAAAGACGAAGATGATAACAAAATGTCCTCGCTATTGGCCAAAGCATTTCTTTGGATGTTGACAGCATACATGCTGATAGCTGTCATATCTCTGATGTTTCCAAGTAGCAACCAGCCTGAAGTAAGTGTTAGTGGAGTGAATGTAGGATCATATGTTTTATTGAAATTTTGTATTTATCACTCATTGAACTATTTTGCAAGCAGGTGGTGCGGTATGTTTCGTGGAATGAGTTTTTACATCAGATGCTTGCGAAAGGAGAAGTAGAAGAAGTAATAGTTCGCCCAGACGTCGAAACTGTTACGATTATCCTTTACAATGGAGCTGTGATCAAGGGAAAACGAGTAAGATATTCCAGACAGTGATACTATCTGTCTTTTAAAGTTAAATTTTACTTATACCTTTTTCCTGTCATAATCTGTTTAGTCCGAGTACAAAACATTTCACATAAATGTTGTGGACATTCATAAATTTGAGGAGAAGTTGCGAGATGCAGAAAAACGGTTAGGTATCAGCCCTGAAAATGGGGTACCAATTGTTTACGAAAGAAATTCCGACACAGCGGGAAAACTCTTAGCTTCACTCATTGTTGTCGGCCTTCTGGTGGCTTTGCTGTCAAGGAGCAAGGGAATGAAGTCACCAATGAGCATGGATTCATTTGTAAGTATTAAAATAGACTAGGGCCTTGCAAAAGTTATGTTAATTATTCTTTTCACTCTAATTTTTCATTTTTCTTGGGAAAGAAAGGGGTAGGGTATAAGTGGAACCTAGAGAGCTGCAACCTCTTAGTCCTTGTACACCCCCTCCCCTACTCGTATACTTTTTTTTGTACTTTCTGGATATTCAAATAGATTCTGCTTTGTTTTTCCAATAATGGTTTCTTTAACAGTGCCAGAATGTCTAATCATAATCCATAAAAGTGTGTTAATTAATTTTATTTTGAGTTCAACATTAAACCCTACCATCTGGTCTGCTCTATTTTAGACGCAAATGGGCCGAGCCAAGTTCACGTTGGTGGACCCGCTCTTCGGACCAGACAAAGGCGTCCACTTTGCTGACGTAGCAGGGTTGAAAGAAGCAAAGCAAGAAGTGATGGAGTTCGTCGATTATCTTAAAAGGCCAGAACGCTACAGGCAGCTAGGAGCGCAAGTCCCGAAAGGTGCCTTACTTCTAGGACCTCCTGGCTGCGGGAAAACTCTACTCGCAAAAGCTGTTGCAACCGAATCGAACGTGCCGTTTTTATCAATGAACGGATCGGAGTTTATCGAAATGATTGGAGGCCTAGGAGCGGCAAGAGTTCGAGATCTTTTCAAGGAAGGCCGGAAACGATCTCCGTGCATTATCTACATAGACGAAATCGATGCCATCGGCCGAAAACGAAGCACAAGTTCTGGACAGCTTGATGGATCATCTGGAGAAGGTGAACAGACCCTGAACCAACTTCTCGTCGAACTGGACGGAATGTCAACCAAAGAAGGAGTCATAATGCTGGCGTCAACTAACCGAGCTGACGTATTAGACAAAGCTCTATTGAGGCCAGGACGGTTCGACAGACACATTCTCATCGACCTACCAACAGTCGAAGAGCGAAAACAAATCTTTGAGCAGCACCTTAAGGGAATCAAACTGGAACTCAAGCCCGACCAATACTCCAAACGGTTTGTAACATTCTAGAAAGGGAGTACCAATAAGATGGGGGATGCCCAATTTACAAAATTTTTTTATGGTATATACATTCTGCGTTATGAATTTGCATTTGGTGTACCGACGTACTCCGTTTGAGGTATTAGTTGTCTCTGAAAATGGTGGTGACTTAGTAATTTAAAAACTGATCTGACAAGAGCTGCAGTTTGCAGAGGAGTTTGTTTAGTCTTAAAACTCCCAAGTGGATAGAGTAGTACATTTAAAGATAAGAACTTTTTTTGGAAATAAATGGATCTCTTGGAGTATGACTTTTGCACTAGAAGTGATTGATATTTATTTACACTGACACTTATAGCCAGCCATTCCAACAAATTTACGATGGCATTTCCCAGGTTGGCGTACCTGTCGCCTGGTTTCAGCGGCGCGGACATTGCGAATGTATGCAACGAAGCAGCGCTTCATGCGGCACGATTCAAGCAGCTAATGGTGCGTGGAGACAACCTAGAGTACGCCATCGAGCGGCTGGTGGGTGGCACGGAGAAGCGCAACCATGCGATGTCGCCGCAGGAGAAGCGGGTGGTGGCATACCACGAGTCAGGGCATGCTCTTGTCGGCTGGATGCTCAAATATACGGACGCGTTGCTCAAAGTGAGTTGCGGTACTGGGTTTTTTATTTCGGTGACGAGTTGGTTGAAGGTTGTTCTTTAGGTCAAACTGTGGTTTGCCTTAGAACCAGGAAAATTAATTAAGTTGTTAAGTTGTCTGCTTCCCAAGGCAAGAAGGAGATAGTTTATTGCTGTCATCAAACTGATGAAAGTTAAATTTTAAGGAAATGAAAACTTTTTACAAAGATTATTACCAAAGTCTTAGAATGACTGGTATCCCCAAACATTTTTAAAGGCTTCCTTGAAGACTTGTTTTTAAGGCTTGCTTGTTGAAGAACCACACATTCTACACAGTAAAATAGTTAAAAAAAAAAGCTTGAGATAGAAAGAGCTTGGTACATTTTTTAATATTCATGACTTGTTTTTTAAGGTGACAATCGTTCCACGAACGAGCATGGCACTGGGCTTTGCGCAGTACACGCCAAAAGATCAGAAGCTACACTCCTCGGATGAACTGTTTGAACGTATGTGCATGATTCTGGGCGGACGGGTGGCAGAATCGCTGACCTTCAACAAAATAACTACTGGCGCTCAAAACGACTTGGAGAAAGTCACCAAGATGGCTTATGCTCAGGTGATTACAATTATTTTTGCCTCAATGCCATTAAGGGCTAACGACGCAACTACTAAGTACTGCACGCTTTTGAAACTAGGTCCCATGGGTCCTCTTTGTTAAAATATTTCCCTTATCTTGGCAATAGTTTTTCTGCTGTTCAGAGAATGTGTAAATGATCAGGGTTTAGTTTTTTTACACAGGCTTCCAAGAGTGTAAACTTTAGAATGCACTTGGTATTATGTACCTTGCAGGGTAACCTGCAGGGCATGTCATTTATTTAGGATTTCTTAAGTGAAGTCTTGAATTCCTATGATTTCCCAAAACAGTTAAAGGCAAATGCTACATGCTGCTAAATAGTAATTTAGTAATGTTGGCTTTTTGGGACAAAACATTAAATCCTGTTCATGTGATAGGTGTGCCAGTTTGGCATGAACAAGACGGTTGGGCTGCTGTCTTTCCCTGACCAATCTGACAAGAGCCGTCGACCGTACAGCAAACGCTTGGCGGCCGTCATGGACCAGGAGGCGAGAACTCTCATCGGCAGCGTCTACAAGAGGACTGAACAGGTCCTGACTGAGCATAAAGACAAGCTGGAACTGGTAAATAGACAATGAATGTTGTGACAATTCTACCCACTCTTGGATTCTAGAAATTTCTCGAGATTGTGTGAACAGAGTGAACATAAAACTGCTTAGTTTGAACTAAATATTAGACCATGATTAAACTGCTGGATTGATTTTGGGCTGCAAACATTTGATCATTCTATTTTCCAGTTAAACATTTAGCATTTGCAACTTAAAATTTTGAAAGGAAAAATCTGAAACAGTAGGTACATTAATGGGAATATTTTGCCACCAGATCACCCTTTGCTTGTCTGAGGAATGAAGGATATTATTACAGCCAATTCTATCCAGTGAAAATTAATTGCTGCTTCAACTGAAAAAAATATCAATGGACTAAAAAAATATCTTTGTGACATTGTTTTGCTGCAGTTGGCTGAAGCCCTGATCAAAAAGGAAACATTGAACTATAAGGATGTGGAAGACCTGATTGGGCCTCCACCCCATGGGGAAAAACGTCTTATGGATCCAATCGAGTTTGAGGAGTCAATGCAAACAGCCCCATCAGAGGAAGTGCCCGCTGGCGACGGTCGAGATTCGAGCCAGGGACCTGACAATTCTGCCCCTGCTGACAAGGACAACACTGTGAAATAACTTCTCTACCAAACCAGATAGAATTGAATAGTCATTTTGTTGTTAATTGAAATTATTATTAAAATTCTTGTAAGGTATTTTATTTGTAAATAAAGTTTGTCTAGCCATTGATTTGGATTTTTTTGGTCTCCACTTCTTAACGAGTTGCATCATCTACATGTATCCTTGCTGTGTCCTCACATATAACAGGCAAATAAAACCGATCGTTTGCCATGTGTTTAGCCTTGAAGAAGCAAATAGTAGTGTAAACTGGACAGAAGATTTAATGGCCTCAGGATCTTAATATACGTTTTCCAAGAATATTTTTTAGAAGAAAAAAGAGCGGGAAATCGAAGAAAATCATCATTCTCCTAGTATATATTTTTGTTCGTGCTGGGTTAATTTCGACCGAAATCCAATTAGGAACTAGTATCAAATTTATCGACGTCTTTGACAGACTCAACGCCGCGAAATGAGATGATTATAGAGAGAGAGTCGTGTTTGGTCGTGACTCCACTATGCGGTCTAAGACCGGACGGACCTTACCGAGAGTCCCTTTCATTTAAACGCAGAAACTCGGGTCTGCACTCCGCTTTGGCAGATCAAAAACGACATGTGCGACATTGTGCAAGCCACGAAATGATGTACGATAATAGATAATTTATTCAAATTGCGATCCTAGGTGCGGTGCAGCGAGGTAAACACACCTGTTGCCACCGAGTGCGGCCGCAGGCGAAACATCTGCCGAGTGGTCCAAGAGGAATGTGGGACAGCCAGTCGACGGTCCAGCATCTGCAGAGATCGGATTGGATGCTGCCAAGGGGACCCCTCCATCGACTCGTGAGCGAGATTCACTTTCAGAACACGTTATTTCAAAGAGCTATTTTAAGACTTCTGAGCAATTTTACATTTGTCTACCTTCAATAATTAACAATCTGTTGATTATCGATTCGCAAAAAGTGTGAAACCTTTACTAGAGTCGCAACAAAGTTGGTATCCTTGCCAAGTACAACTAATTAAGTGGACATTTCCCCTCTAATTAATGAAGCTGCAAGTACGGCGGCGGCGGCGGCGGTGGCGGCAGGGATGCTAGAATAGCCCACGGCGTTCAAACTCCCAAGCAGTCTGTGAGTGCCACTTGCAGGTAGTCAACAGTCATCGTTGGTGGCCGCCGTCCGAAGCAGCGAGTGCATTCTTTAGGGTAGTACACCTTGCCTCCAAACATTCCGAGACCCGAGACCGATTCAACCTCGGTCATTCACGAATCTTTGCCCTCGGTTGGGTCCCTTTTGCATCTGTGTGTGTGTATGTGTGTCGGATTTCGAGTGGTTTCAATGTGGCAGCCATTCGAAGCGAATCCAGTTTGAATTGGAAGACTTTGTGTTTCGATTGGGGGCAGACGACGCGTACAAGTATTGCACGCCCCGAAGGAGGTATCGACCCCCGTGGACCAAGGTATGGAGGAAAGTGGTGACACCTTGCGATAGGAGATTTGGACAGTGTGACACAAGATAGACTATACCTTCGAGGGGACAGGAAGGTGACGGCAACGACGTTTATCTACGCAACTTAAATTGATTTTTCCTGCTTTGGGCGAAATTTGATACTCTTAGCAGGTGTATATCGGGAGTGTTGAGGGGGATGAAAAAGGAAGGAAAGTTTTGAGCGCTGTAGTGTAATTTGCAAACAATAGAAAATTAAATTGGAATATCACATTTTTAATTGCGCGCCAACCGAAACTTTATATTAATTTTTGTTTTTTCACTTTGAAAAACGAGGAACCCGGCGAGGAAAATAAGTGGACATAGAAATTGACAGCATTTAGCCTGGGGCATAGGCAACCATCCTCTAATTGGCGCTAGCATGTGAGAGCCAATTAGCATGCAAAATGTAGTGGGTGTCCTCAGACATCCTCAAAACTTGACCTTTTAACTAAAACCTACTTAAACCTGTCGCGTCTCACAATATGAATTCAAAAATGGAAACTGTAAATAAATTCCACAAACAGTCCAGCAATTTCAAAGAAAATCACTAGATAATTGTATCTTTATTATTTTTCTGGTGGCAAAATTTAACTATAGCATGGATTAACATTGGTTTAGCCTAAGGAATAATCAAAAGTCACTGTAGATCCCTTGTATAATGTCTGCAGATTAGTGAACCATTACATTTGGACTAGTTCAAATGCCAGTATCAATACTAGTAAAGTTGTACCTATTCCCCTCAGGTTGCAGTCTCTGTTCCCACTATACTCTCCCAATAGTCCAGTAGCTAACAGAAAAGTATCATTTTTTGGGCAATGGACCGCTAGATTGATGCCCAAGAAAATCGGGCTTTAACGAAGCTGTTTAATAATACCGCACATTTAGCGTTCTTTGCGGCTGGCCAACAATCAACTTCTGACATCAGTGCAGGTGAACTGTTGAATTCAAAATTTGTGTCCCTAACTAAGTTTGCCCATCCCAAGGGAAAATATTTCAAATACCATTCCAGGAGTGGGGACTGGTGAATTTTCAATGTTGAACAAAATCCCAAAGTCACCCTAAAGGAATGCAGCAACAAAATATGAACCCAAACATACCCATATATTTTTTGTGCTATCTAACAAAATGTCACTTGTTGTCCCAGGGTCCCGTGAGTAGCAAGATGATGCCGAGATGGGTCCTCATGGTGGCGCTGGTGGGAGCGTGGTCATTCATTTTACGACCGGCAGAGAGTTGCAACGAAGCCGTCTGCGCTAGCGTCGTGAGCAAGTGCATGCTGACCAAGTCTTGTAATTGTGACCTAAAGAACTGCTCGTGCTGTAAAGAGTGCTTCAGCTGCCTTAGCTACCTGTACAGTGAATGCTGTTCGTGTGTCGGTAAGATGAAATGTTGACTACACGAGGGAATTCACGAAAGTCTGAAGTTTTAAGTGCCAACTTAAATTTACCCAGGAATCGTAATTTTCCGCCAAAGATCCCTACAATTGGACCCTACACTTGGACACTTAAGATGTCTTCCAAACAATTTCACTTTCCATTTTTCTTTAGGCCATGTTAAGACAGAAACGTGATTTCGCATTGGCAAAATTTTGCGAGCCTTGACGCTCTATGGAAATAAATTAATCTAGCACAAAAATGAATTAAATAAAAAGAAGAAAAACTGTTGCCTTCGATCATATGGATAGAAAAAAACCATGCAGACAGGAGGAGTGAACAAAACTTAGTTATTCTGTGCCATAAATGTTATGTTTTTACAGTTTTTCAACCCTTGGATATTTATTATTTCTCAAAACTACTTTTGGCTCAACGAGGATTTAAAATTTTGTAATTGTATTTTTGAGTAAAACTAGATATAGCCAATTTTTAGTGCCGAGTTAAAAGACAACAAAATGACTCGTTTCGGGGTAATGTGTTCCAGACATGTGCCCCAAGCCCAACGACACTGCGAGTGCCCTGAGCAAGAAAAGCCACGTGGAGGACTTTCCGGACAGCGTGCCGGTACCTGTTCTCTTCCAGGCATTGATGGGGGGCGAGCCCGACCCCCTGCAACGGTGGCTCACCATCACCTTTCCGGTTGACTTCGACATCTCCTCTTATCGGTTTAAACACGAGAAGGAGATGAAGGTTTTTGCACGTAAGTGTGAAGAAAACTCCCTCAGGTTGACTGTAATTGTGTTCTGAAACCCAGTGGATTTACTAGCTCCTGTAAGCTTCCAGTAAAATCTACTTGACATGTTGGGACATTGCTTAGGCTATGGAATAGACCCAGCAAGTTTTGGAACTTAATGCTAAGCTGGTTTTTAAGAAGTTGACAATGCTGATCCATATTGCTGATCCGATGCGATCCCTAGAACCCAAATTTAATTTAGAAGAATTTCACACATCTTTACTTATCTCTCTACAAATTCTAACTAACTAAACATTGTTGGACAAGATTACCAAGAGGCTGGATTATAAAAAAATTATTATGTGAGTAAATACCAATTTTTAAGTCCAGTACTGCAATCTAGCCAATGATAGAAAATACCAGTACAAGGACTGACCCCAGTTTACTACTAGCTCATGGATGAAACTTTGTTTCAAAATATTCATTATTTCTGGAAAGAATACCAAATGTTGTTGTAATTATTAAAACATTCTTATGATTGCTTGAAAAACAAACCATCCTGCGAAAACCTTCACAGCAAAAGAACAGAGAGGGACTTGAACAGATATTATTTGCATTGTTTTTAAAAATGTCAGTTTGCCCGCGTGTAACCCCAAAACGACTAGTGGCGTCTCTGTCGTAAAAGTATGAGCTCACTTTGAACGGAGTATAAACAAGAGGAAACGTTCACAGCAAAGGACACATAAATTGAGGCCATACTAGGAAATTTACTAGTTATATATGATATAGCACTAGACATACAAGCAATCCAGCTCAGAATCCTTTACCATTAAACATTATGTTCTGCAGTGGGCTCGGAGCAAGATGTGTCTCCACGCAAAGACATCATAACGCTCAACTGCACTGTGGCCTACATGCACCAATGCATGTCGTGGAACAAGTGCAAGGCATCCTGTCAGTCCACGGGAGCGTCCAGCTACCGTTGGTTCCACGACGGTTGCTGCGAATGCGTCGGCGAATCGTGTATAAACTACGGCATCAATGAGAGCAGGTACATATATTTAAAAAAAAAAAAAAATTCTGTGATGGCAATTTTGGTATTAAATTCTTAAAAATTCTAGGAACGAGGGTCATTTTTAATCAGCGGCAGCCAACAAATACAACCGGTTACAGTCTAACAACTGTTTCCAATTTTAATATTTTTGGAAGTTCATCTCAACTAACAAACTACTGGCACAATCTCGGGGTTTTAATCAATATTTTTGTCAGGAAACACACAACACTCTACCTACTGAAGTCAAATGGTTTTTAAATATCAACCAACCCAGAGAACTATGTACTAGAGGACAAACTGTATAGTATGTATTGATAAAAAATTGAAAATATACCATTTATTATTTACTACCCTAATTACAGATTGTGTGAGAGGCTCAATTCCAAAAATACTTAGATCACCAGCACAACTCTGAATAATTAACCACACAATTTTAAAGAATTTATCTAATCCTGTAAGGAACCATGTTTGCATATTAGCACGTGTATGTACCATTGCAATGAGCATACAATAACAAAATGTTATCTCCAAATCAGGTGCGTCGAGTGTCCACCTCGGGAAGAAAAGCTAGCCGAAGAGGACGAGAGTCTGCTTGATTACGGCGAAACAAATGAGGAGGTAGAAGAAAAGAAGAAGCCAGTCGAGAAGAAACCAGTGACGGAGAAGAAACCGGTCGAGAAGAAGCCGGTCGAGACTGAATGAGACTCTGAGAGCAACTTACTAGCATCTGTGCCATTCGCAAAAGTAGTCACAAGTGAACAAATTTGCTACGCGATTTTACTTTCAACACGTAGTGAGTTTGCGAGAAAATTCGGACCAAAAGCAAACACGAAATACTAGGTATCTCCCCGTAAAGGAACCGTGTTTTATTCTTTAATTTAGGGTCATTATTTATTTTACTTTTTTCACTGAAAGAATTTCTAAAATTACTAGGGAGATGGAATTGGGATCAGATGTTGCCAATTTGAAAAGAGTGAGTTTTATGGTACGAAGTTTGTATTCTTTGCCTGTTTGATGCTATACTACCTACTAATAATGAACACCATCGTTGCTAATGCAAAGTGACTGTATTAATCAACATAAAATGGATCAGCTGATAGAGAAAAATGCTAAACAAATCCTCTGTGTATGATATGTATTTTACATCTTAATTATATTACACATCTTAAAGTACCTGAACTAGCATTTTGAAGATTTTGTCAAATAAACTATCTAGAATAAAATACTGCCAGCAAACATCAAAAGAGGGAAATAATGCCTGTTGAGGCTTACATTTCTTGTTACTTAACACCAAAACACTTTGAGCTCAATTCGCAATATCACTCTAGCAATAAGCTACACTCAAACTTTAAAGAGCAATTTCAAATTTTTTTCAAAAAACATTCCAAAATATGTCAACAGTCCTCAACAAAGATAATTTCTGAATAAAAAAGCATCAATGACTAAAATTATAGCTCAGCTATTATTAATATTAAAATTGCCAGTATCTGGCTGGAACATCACAAATAAACATTCACGTGAAAAGTTTACGAAACTACGTCAATACAAAGCCAGCTTGTAATTGTTGCTATTCACGTTTGGCCATCTAGACTTGCCAATTGGAGACGAGTGATTGTCAATCGAGCCGACATCAAAATCAACTGGGTTTACGAGCCAGCTTGGTAACTTCCAACGTAACACATGTAAACTTGAAGTTGCGGTCGATTACAAAATACTGAAGGCGCGTTTCGAAACAAACCAGGTACCAGCCCGTTGTTTCGCAATTTCTCTACCATGTAAAAAATCTTTTAAGATCAATATCAGTGTTGGTTGGTGGAGAGTCTTAAGACTAGAAAAGTAGTTTTCCCTTTTTTAAGTACGTCAAAAAAGTAAAACTATGTTCGATTAAAATGCATTGAATCCATTCACAAACCTACCTACTAATTAGTATTTACGTTTGCTTCACAAGACAACGTAAAACAACATGAAACGACTAGAAAAAAAACTAGAGATATTTTTTCTCACAATAGTTCTAAATTTCGATTATATCGAAAACTTGAATTCCTCATTTCAAAGTTTCATTAGATCTTGTTCATGAACGACGTATAGAGTATCGAATCATCAGGCCATTGGCTTTCACATAAACTTAAAGTACAATGCAGTACCTAATAATTTGGAGGAATTCCACTAGCTAGGTACTTAATTTACGACACTTAATTAAATGCTAGACAACTACGAAATAGAATAGGAAACATTGCCGAATAGTCAGTAGTAGAGAATTGATGGATTGAAAATGTAATACGTAACTTGCTATTTGGCGTCGCTGTAGAAGGTTTGGTTGGAAGAATCCGCCTGCGGAAACCTTTGCTGTACGCTACTGGGGGAGGGAGGTTCCAGAGGCTCGCTAGACTCGGGCACTTTGTTGAAGGACAGGTCGCTGCCGCTCCACATCGAATAAAGGTGTGCCCGGATTTCCTGTAGTAAATACAAACTCAACGTAACTAGTTGATGGTGAGTGGCGTGCCAAAAGATAGGATATGATAAATTGAGAGAAAGGTTTAAAGAATGTACAGGAGAATAGAATGGCTGATTGACTTATCTATAATATTTTGAAGATTGAAACTTCCATAAAAACGGCTGATTCACAGCCTTCTGGGCTATTAGATCTTATGGGTGAATGCAGGATGAAGGCTGTGTTAATACTCCTGGAAATACAATATCGCGGCCTAGCATCTATTATCCGATAAGTTTCGTTATTATTTTCTTTCTTCTTCCTCACTAGTCAATCTATATACACCATCAAAAATGTAAATCTCGTGCAGAGTAGAGAATGCCAGACGTAAGAATAACTGTGAAGTGATCATTGGACCAGCCATTTGCCAAGGCATACCATTTTAGTACACTCACTATTTCAGTAACTATTTTACCAACTGAAATTCACTTACAGCGCTACCTTCCGATCCTGTTGAAGACCGTGTGTGGCTGTGAAGCGAATAGCTGGACGAAGAATCCGTTGACGAGCTACTTTTCCTCGAAGCCAAAACATCGGCATCAAGCATGTACCTAAAATTAAAACGTTCGACTCTATGAAAAAACCCATAAGAAACATTTGTAAACACGGTTTTACCATAAAAAGGATGAAGATCTTCAATTCACTAAGTTGTATACTTCTTCCTTTATCAAGCAGTTATTAGAAACAACCTCCTACTTAGTTGGAACTTGGAATGGTTTAAAAAATTGATGAATATATCCATTAATAGGCCTATCTTAACCTACTTTTATTTGGAAGGAAACGGAATATTTTCTCAAGAGTTTAATACCTTTAGCGCCTGCAATATATAATATTTCTACGCTTGCGACTGCTTCTCTGATAAGATCCCTTCCTTACCATATTTCTTATAAGTGAATGCATCATCATATGAATCCCCGGTACAAGTATTCAACTCACATGTCTGGTGCCTGCCAGCTGCCGCGGTGAGAACATGGTGAATTGCTGCCACGCCTGGATGGGCCACCGCTCTCCATACCCCCGTTGTCACCCCAATAGCTACCTCCATCCTGTGGCCCATCGTACGGGCACGCTGTCAACGTCACGCCTGAAAACATGCACCCCGTTAGAAGGACACGCAAGTTCTTCGACGCTCAAGCTTAGGAACTTTGGATTCAAGACGAAATAAAAACATGCATGCTTGTTTCGAGCACCCCCCGTCTTCCATCCAGTTAAATGTGTCCTGTTGACGAAATCGCGACAAATTTTCCGGCTACTACACCTATGGCAAACCAGTGCTGGTGTATCGATGTCGGTAGCATCAGTTCTTTGCTTTGTAGGTATTTACCAGGTAGGTGCTGACTGGGCCCAGGATGGTACAGCTGCGTAGACTGAATGAAAGTCGGCCGACACGACAAAAGCTGGATGACATCTTGCAGTTCGTCCTGGCTAGCGAGAGAAGAGTGCCACCCAGATTCTGAGGCACACAAATTTACATTCTTTATGGACATGTGAAATTTATGTCTTTTAAAGTTATGCCAAAGTTTATAACTTAAAAACCAGGGTTGTTGAATTCAAGTTTATCATAAAGACACAGACATACCTGGGGTGGTTGAGCGGCTACGGTCATGCGGTACGGCTAGCTTAGAGTCAATCTGGCGCGAAGTGTCCCACGGCATGGACCAACGGCGCGCTGCGGCTGGGTCGCCTGGAGTAGTCGCGTCTCCGGCCTCCACAGCTGCTGCCTCCGACCACCTCCGCTGCGTGCTCTGCAGCGGGCACAAAGTCAGGTGCCACGGACTGCGCGCTCGCTGACGTCCTGTCAACAATGTCTTGTGTTATACTGATCTTAGGATTTATATTTTCTTTGTTTCGATTGATCGTCTTCCTGACATCATTATAATAGGAGATTTTGTTTTTCTGTTGTTTCCACATAGGAGCTGATACAGCAACCTAAGGAAGAATGGGAAGTAAAGCTGGAAAAATGTGCAATTGAACCGGGATCCGTAGTACTGGGTACCACATTTTTCCAGCTTAGCCTTCATTACATCATTTTATCATTATCATAATGGTTCAATAAGGCAGAGTAGTTCAGAGCTGCATGTAGATGTTGATTTATTCTACCAAGTACGGTTTCGCTTTGTTAAGCAGAACGTTCAAAGGCACGAAGTAGTCCACGCCACCACTGTTAAAACGTTGGCAAATAGCCAGACGTTTTATGGACCAAAAATCACGTTGAACAGGGCAAACCTGTAAATTTTCATACGCAAATACCCATGCTTTGATATTGCTGGCAATGTCTTAAAATTACATCCCAGAGCAACATTCCGTTTAAAACAGCTGGGCCACTAAAAATGGTCACAAAATGCAGTGTAAAAGGTGTACTTACCAGGTGGGGAAGGACTATAGAGCCGACTGAAGCACTGCTGCAGCTTGCCCACACTGCACTCAGGGTCATGCCCCTGGCCTGAGCCATCATTTCCATGACAGCAGTTGCTCGAGACCGAGCCCAGGTATTCGCAGCATGCCGTACAGAACTGGTAGTGCAGGTTGATGAACGTCATCAGACTTCCGCAAAGGACCTGCTGCAGTTGAGAAAGACATTAGCTTAGCATTCAACGAGTCACAACTTCCGTCATTGTTTCGAGGCCATGTAATTAATAAAACTAATGAAAATTAGTAAATGTTTAAAAAATGTATGACAACAGCAGGCCTTTCAAATCATGCCAGGTCAAATCACTTCAAAACGCGCAGCAAAGCAATGATGCGTAACTCCACTTCTCCAGTGCTAGCAAAAAGCCTCGAGCCACTGAACTTTCCATCCAAAGGTTGCTATTACTTGAATAGCAAAGTACTACTTCTATAATCCTAAGCAAGGATGGGTTGGTAATACGGAGTACAAAAATCACCACCTTTCATTTTAAGCTGCTTGTGCCAAAAATGTCCTAATATGGCTTTTTTCTACAGTATTGTGTAGAAGCTACGGCCCTGCTTTCGCTTATTGAGTTAAGTTACCATTCTAGGAACTTTTTGCCAGCATTATAAGACAGATAAGCCATTAAATCATAAAAATCAATCAAATAGATAAGCTTGCAGCTTCTATGTTTTGGTACCTGATTGCTTTCATGCAAGCGCAACTGGGTCTCTGCATCGGCATCCCCAGCGATGTTGTTGATTTCATGCAACGCAGAGAGCACTTGTGTCTTGACTGCCGAGCTGGCCACCGTGGTTGCTTTGACCAACTCCTCCCATGCTGCTTGGCATTGAGTGGCGACCATGTGGCAAGATGAGGTAGGGTCTTGGACCAGTGCGCCAAGTGAATGTGACAGCCGAGAGCCCGCTCCGCAAAGCCCATTCAGCATCTTAAAGTTACAATAAATATTCAATAAATTAAGTCTTTTGAAAACAGCATAGCTTGCCAAATGACCTAGTATTGTTTGGAAAATTATATTTTTATGTTTTTAAGACTGATGTACACTTTTTCTTTTCTTCACCACTTGTTTTCAAAAAAACTATTATCCAACTGGGCTCTAAAAGTTTGAATGAAAAGTGAAAAAAAGTTATTTGAAAATTGTAACACTTAACGGTGTTGTAGCAAAACGTTATGTATAAGGGGACATAAGACCCTCTCATAATTATTTTTGGGTTGAAGTATGCAAGTTCAGCTAGGGATTAAAAATTTGACTGGGGTTCCCAGACATCAAAGAATAAAATGTTGTGGTTTTTGCAATTTCTGTATTTTTTATTAGACCAATCAAGACAGAGATAGAGATTTGAAACTCTAAGCCCAAATCTACGTGGTCCAGATGCGATAAAAGAAATAGAGATTATAAAAACACTTGCTCGACCAACCAAGGTCATCTTGTTATCACCACAGAAGCATACTTGCATTTAAAACAGGTCTTGGCTTGAAGACAGAGATTTTTAGACGGTGTTTGAGTTAGGTACAGATACAGGTTCTGTGGGATAAATACAAATACAGGCCACGTTTCCAAACCATTGTCACCAGGTAACTGAAATTCAAACCTCATACATCTCAACATTTCCAGAGTTTTTAACTTATTTTCTATCTCTTTTCTAAGCCGTGTTTTTAGCAGTTTTCGTGAAAAAAAATGCAGAGGGTGATGAAAATAATTCCAGGGAACAGCCATTGTCTCAGAATAAGTTGCTTTCAAACTCGAGAAATAAAGAAAGGTGTTGACTAAGTTGTGTAAAAAATTGGTTTCCATATCTCTAGTCACGGCCGTAATTGAAATGTTTGATTTCTGACTTCGTTTATCTATGAAACACTTTGAAAGGCTTTAACTCGGTGTGATTTTGCTTAAAATGATTCTTGGAGTATTCCTTTACTGCAAATGTTGTTAACTTTCAGATTTTACTAAAAAAAATGATATTTTTGTAGATGCAATACACTCTTATACATAGCGTTTGTCTACAAAGCCCAGGAGTCTTACCATATTCAAATTCATTTTTTTTGCAGTGTTTTTTGGTTTTCCTGGTGTTTCCACTTGGGAGCTAAAACCAGCAAGCAAAAGATTCCCCTTTGAGGGAATACCTTATCCCTCCCCACAAAAGCTGGAATGTGTGCCTGGATAGCCCAGTTAGTAGAGCAACCGACCGGCGATCGGGAGGTCCTGGTTTCTTATCTCGTTTCGGTTGCATATTTTTCCAGTCTAGCTTCCTTTCCAACTTTTTTTGTTATCATAGATGGAAAATTTGTAGAAATAACACCATTTATCATAAATGATAATGCCTACTCTAATGAAGAAGTAAATGAGAACTTAACCTGGAAGCATTTTCTTGGAGGATATTACAATTTTAATTTTTTGAAGTCGAAACCAATGGTTTAAGCCAGGAGCCGTCAGTCTCAACCTAAAGATGGCAAAGCGAGCTCTACCGAAACACTACTAGATATAGATAAGTTCTAGGTATAGAACTCGTTTAGCGAGGATGACGCTGATTGCTTTAAGGCTTTGTGCGTCGGCTTTCGAAGTCCTTTAGAGAATTGCTTTTATCAGAAATTCACAACTAACAAGGGACAAGTGTGTTTCAATTTTTAACCAAGTTTCCCATACCGTTAATTCTGGAAACGAAGATTTCCAGTGCACAGTGCAAGTGCACCTAGGCATATTACAAATTTGAAAGTATCACTAAAAGAGAACCGGTGAGATGTTTACCTGTAGGTACATTAGCCATCCACTTAAACATTCAGAAACATCCTTAGGAGATCCAGACAGCATTCCAGCTGCTGTTGGCGTCGGAAATGTGTGTTCACCAATTCCAGCAGGCACACCACCAATTTCCCCAGGAAGCTTGTGACTGGAACAAAACTTTAGCTCAGAAATAACATTCAGTTAATATGACCCAGTTCAATTGATCTACACAAATAAGAGACTAAGTGATACAAATATATTGCGATCACAGAAATTATCCTAAATGCAACTGACAGAAACAGCTAAAATTACCTATCTTGTACTTGAAGTGTAGTTGAAGCCATCACTTGGCTTTCAATATTTCCTTGTGCTGGCCGCAATCTACTAGGATTCGAGCAGGAACTGCGAGCAGGTGGGGGTTTACTACTACGGCTGCATGTTGGATTCTGTTTCATGTTACTCTCTAGCCATCAAGGAACTGTTGAATTGCCCGAGCGTTCCCATTATCTGCAATAGTTAAGTTATAACAAATGAAATTAAGGCAACAGTCCAATTTAGCTGTTGTTTATTCTTGACAAGGGGTAGTAGGTGAGTATGTAAGGACGTCTTTGGTAGGGACCACAGCCACCTACTTACCTCTACAAGAGTAGGACATAATATCTTCGAAATTGCCTACATTATAATTCTTTACTGTTAACATCACAGCTAACTCAAGATTCTTAATCAAGAAACTTGTTTCATTTAATTGTACGTACCGTTCCGGAACCCATTCTCCTACAAAACATAAACAAAGCAACGAGATCAATATTCTGGTCGGACAGGACAATCTCAGCCCATCAGCTGATAACATACGTTTACCCGCCAAAATCTAAATCTCATAGCTGCGATTATGTCGCGAAATGTGGAGATTAAAGCTAAAGTTCAAGACTTGAATCGTATTATTCAGAAAGCTAAAGAGTTGAGTAATAGTGAAGGCCAAATTATCAAACAAGAAGACGTTTTCTTTTTCGCTCCGCAAGGAAGATTGAAGTTGAGAACTTTTGAGGTTAGCATATCTCATGGCTAAGGAGTATTAGAAAGGAATTCGAAATATTAGTATATTTTACTGTACCAAAATGATATTCCAAATTGTGTGGACGTGTCACCTCGTAGATCCAATTGTTCCCATTTATACAACCGACTCACACACTTGACAGTTTTTTAAATATAGACAAAATAACTATTAAACATCTTCTCAGAAAAGAATTGCTTTGAACCAGTTTTAATCGAAACGACAACAAGTGGCTTAGCTTCAAGACCTCTATTTAAGATGCTTGAATTAAATTTTAAGTGTACCAACAAACCCCTTATCTTCCCAATAAACAGTCAAAATACTCCAGAAGACACGAATCTGTTTGCTCTCACTTTTTATTTATTTCTGTTTTATAGTCTGGACGAGCTGAGCTGATCTTCTATGACAGACCCGATGGCGATGGGCCTAAGTTAAGTGAATACGAAAAGGCTGAATTCGATGATGGCAAGACATTAGCATCGGTATTGACAAGGGCCTTGGGAGCCAAAGGCATTGTTAGAAAAACACGCCAACTGTTTATGGTTGGCCAAACAAGAGTTCATATTGATCACGTGGAAAATTTAGGGGATTTTATGGAACTTGAAGTAAGTATTCTCAAAAAAATTATCAACAGTTAACCAATAAAGCTGCATCATTGATCTTCTTTTACAACTGTTTATTAGTTGTATCCATGTACTGAAAACAAAATGTTTCCGTTATAAAGTAGGAACCTATTTACAATCTATTCATTTTGCCAACATTCTTTGGGGAAAAAAATGTGCCATGAAAAAGCAAAGCTCATCTACGATCAACATAGCCGTACCTTAACACACATTAACATAGCTATAGACATTGGCCTCGTGGATTTCCATAAGACAAGAAATATGAGAACGCAGCATAACACAAAGTAGACAAAACGTTGACAAAAAGTTTGACTAAACTTTTTTGGCGGCCACATTCTTTTCTTAAATCAGATTAGCCTATTTAAAAACCAATCCAATATCAGCTAGAAAACAAGTCTCAAAAATTGATGCCCAAACGCGAACTCGAACCCCGAGTCCGCGTTTGGGCATCAATTTTTGAGACGGTTATAGTCTTGTTAATAATAAAATACCCCGCGCATTGCAAGCGTTTTTAATTTAAATAAGATTTCATCCTAATACAGCAACGAATCCAACGTCAAATTGGAGTTATTCGAGTTTGACAGGTTGTGACGTGGTATAGCGTCACTAGAATCAGAGTGACTGAGTATTCACAGCCTCATGGTTCTACTCCTTGGAAAACTGTCATTCTCATCAAATACACTAGAATCGTCTCAAAAAGCCAGTGTCCAGATAGCTCAATAGTTTAGAGCAACACCCGCGAAAGGTGGAAATCGGGGTTCGAGTCCGCGTTTGGGGATCAATTTTTGAGACGGTTATAGTGTTGTTAATAATAAAAAAAACTTTTTGATAAATTTTGATATTTTGAAAAAGGCACCTTTGATAAGTTGTGTTACCTTCTTTCCTCTCTCCCAGTTCATTTACCTCCCTATTGGCACTCTTGCCATTTAAGTTTAGATTCAGTTTTAAATTAACAGCGAAGGCATTCCTGGACATGACGTTTACAATTGTCAGTCCATTAAAATGAAATAATTCTCCAGTCTCTGGTTTCCGCGGGCAGCAAAAGTCGCCTTGTCAGTGATATGTCACTATTTAGGCATCTGCATTGGGTGATCTCTTCGTGATTCGGCGGTTGGTTTCTGGGTTAATGTAAAATTGACTAAATGTTTGCAGGTCTGTTTATCCGAGCTGGAATCTCTGGAGGAAGGACAAATTATTGCTGAGAAGTTGATGGAAGAACTAGGAGTCAGCAAAGCTGACCTTATTTTAGGCGCTTATATGGATCTTCTACAAAAATAGTTAAGACCAAATTTTGGCATTTTTACTCTTGTAATATTTTGGATTTTCAAATAAAAATGTTTTAGTTTTGAAAGAGCACACTTGCGTTTTATCGAATTTCAAATTGCTAAAATTATTTCTTCATATTGTTACTTGCTGTTTGTTTCTTGAGTTTCTATCGGATGTAATGATAAAAATAATTTCTACATATTTTTACATCGTTAGTCTAGTTTAGCAATCTCAAAGACTTTGTCGTTTCGATAACAATTTGTAGTTAATTAGGATTGAAGAAAGCAAGACTGTGTCTGCAAAAATTTCTGTTATCTTTAGATTGCCATTTAGGCAGGAAAACCATGACCTCAGGAAAACCAAAATAAATGTTGGTTCATGCGCAGTTGTTTGATTAAAGAGACCAAATTCATCCTGTTTCAAAAACAAATAACAATGTGTTGATAAAATTATGTTATCATGTGTACTTGCCAATAGTGGAGATATTGTAACCACTTATGATGATTTTTAGACTCATGTCTACTTGATTTATCCTTAGCACAAGTTTTTAGAAAAACTATTTGAACTGGGTTTTGAATGCTAAGTAAAGGGCTACTAAATTTCCCGACCTTTCGTAACATATACTAGTTACTTCTTCAGAGGTTTGAGCAGTCCTGGCAATTTTCCGATAACAAAAGAACCACATAAAATTATAACAATTACCTAGTTCAAGCATCCTAAATGCATCTAAACAAAATAATCAGGGCCAATAACTTAAAAACTAATATATTATGCATTTTCTGAAATAAGAACTCAGACACATTGGCGTTTTTTAAGTAACTAATTATGTGTATGGAAAAAACGCCAATTTTTCGAGGTTGTCCTAACGTTATGTGATACAATCAAAATTTCCTTATTCATTACGTTTAGTTCTTAATCTACCTATCCAAATATTTTCTTCTGGATTCTTTGTGCTGATTTCTTCTGTCTCCTCACTGATATTCTCTATTCTATTTTTCTGTTGTAAAATTGTTCCCCACGCTCTATCTAGTTGAAAACTATCATCTCTATTGAAGTTATTGGGTTGTTTTTTAATTTCTATTGCTTCTCTGACTTTTCTAGTGAATTTCCTATCATCTCGACATAAAATCCTTACTGTGTCTATTTTAATGTGGTGTTGAAACTCATTTCCGTGTTCTGCACAAGCTGATTGATTTAAGTGTCTTTGTTTTTCCCCAAACAAAGACAAAGACAAAGACACTTAATCAATCAGCTTGTGCAGAACACGGAAATGAGTTTCAACACCACATTAAAATAGACACGGTAAGGATTTTATGTCGAGATGATAGGAAATTCACTAGAAAAGTCAGAGAAGCAATAGAAATTAAAAAACAACCCAATAACTTCAATAGAGATGATAGTTTTCAACTAGATAGAGCGTGGGGAACAATTTTACAACCGAAAAATAGAATAGAGAATATCAGTTAGGAGGCAGAAGAAGTCAGCACAAAGAATCCAGAAGAAAATATTTGGATAGGTAGATTAAGAACTAAACGTAATGAATAAGGAAATTTTGATTGTATCACATAACGTTAGGACAACCTCGAAAAATTGGCGTTTTTTCCATACACATAATTAGTTAGTTAAAAAACGCCAATGTGTTCGAGTTCTTATTTCAGAAAATACATAATACATTAGTTTTTAAGTTATTGGCCCTGATTATTGTGTTTAGATGCATTTAGGATGCTTGAACTAGGTAATTGTTATAATTTTATGTGGTTCTTTTGTTATCGGAAAATTGTCAGGACTGCTCAAACCTCTGAAGAAGTAACTAGTATATGTTACGAAACGTCGGGAAATTTAGAAGCCCTTTACTTAGCATTCAAAACCCAGTTCAAATAGTTTTTCTATTGTAACCACTTATTCTTAGCATTGTCTCATTGCTTAACTTGGCTCTTTCCTTGAGGAAAAGAAAGGTAAAGAAGGAAAATTAACTCAAAGTCGAGTTCTGTATGATTTTGCTGAATGATTTTTCCCACATGCATTATTTGTTTGTGTCACAAACCATATTAACTTTTTTCATTTGGTGCCAAATCCCAGGCCCTTAAATCAATAACGAGGAATTATCATGATATTTTCCACTTTTGGTATCTGCGCCTTTCAGTCACCACTTGCCAGTAATTATAAATAGTTATTATGGGCCACATATACTTACTCATAATAATTATTGTAAATGATGAATTTTATATTTTAAATTTGAGTCTAATTGCCCAAATATTACTCACAGCCTCTTGGTTCTTCTTTTGGAGATCCGTTATTTTCATCAAATACACTAAAATCGTCTCAAAAAGCATGTGTCCAAGTAGCTCAATGGTTTAGAGCAACACCCACGATAGGTGGAGATCGGGATTTGAGTCCCCATTTGGGCATCAATTTTTGAGACAGTAGAAGTGTTCATAATGATAAAATACCTCGTGCATTGCAAGCGATTGCAATTTAAATAAGACTTCGCATAAATACATTAATATGCATTTAGTAACATTTTTTGCAGTGTGAGTGTGCAGACCATTTAGTTGACAGGTGCGGTCCTGGTTATTTACCAAGAGGGCATTGAAAAGAAAAGTTTAATGTTAAGCTCTATAGTCAAAAGACAAACCAAGGGTCGTGATGTGATGTTTGCATACTCGGTTAATCTTTCTTTCCATACCAAATGGACACACCGACTTTATTGTTATTTTACTACGGTACAAATGCCGCCATCACAATCATTTCATTACATTTCTCTTAAAGAAAGAAAATATTTCCATGAAACAAGGTGCTGCCAGCCCAGCCACCCAAAGACTGCTCCCATCAGATTAATAGTTCCCTGAAACACACAAATAAATTGTTTTTTGTGCTGATCGATTTGTTGTGGGATAGAGATGGGATGATGTTTTTTTGTGCTTTATCTCCAATCTGTTTTAAGAATTAACCCCTGCATAATTACTTACACTAGGCTTCGTAACCGCAACCTTAGGTGGGTTGTTGGATGAGCAGAGTTGAGTCTACTGTTAAGATTACGGTAGACTAGCCACAACGTCGCAAAGAGATTACCCTCCAGAGAAGTCTGGAATTACTTCTCCGCTAACAAAACGCTGGGAAATTAGAATAAAACTCGATTTTAAATTGGTAAATCCATATAAAAGCAGTGGCAGTACTAGAGGCTCATAGGCAAGCGGGCACAGGCCCGATCATCTGTTTAGGGGCCCTGCTACGGCTGAAAACTACGTTAGAATACCGTCATACCCTTGATGTTCGTTGAAAACGCTGTTTTAGGTTAGTCTGACCAATGTCTTTTACTGATTTCAAAGCAATAAATCATCCAATAATCATCAATAATCATCCAAAATGAACTATACATTGTGGAACTAAAAAATGCTATTTCTTTTATGAGTCTGTTATCATATGGACTAATTTAAAGACATTTTCAAGAAAATTGCAAAGTTTCAAAGCTTAAATTTGTACCAATTTATAGATATTTTCGAAAATGTGTATTGTAATAAACTAAGTAAGAAAACGTGAGTCCATTTCATAAAACTCTATTGAAAAATCATAAATTATGCATTGAACATCATACATTTTCATAAAAATCCAAACATCTTTAGAAATTTGATAAAAGTTTGTTGATTTTCTTAAAGAAAAGAGAAAAGGGGTCTAGGAGCTACAAGATTTTATTAAAAAATGATTGGAAAGAAAAGACCTCCGAGGACGCTTGCACAGTGCGTGTCTGCGTTGCATTAGATAGGTCCAGGTTCATACCTGGTGACTTGTTCTTTCTAACTTATCTTAGAACAACCTTTAAAAGTTCATGCTAGATTAGATCTTCTACCAAAGGGAATGATATTTTCCCTAGCCTTACTGATTCCCAACCCCTGCTGACAAGCCTTAAATGGTATAGAGCTAGTATGGCTTTGCAGGACCTAAGGAAAATATCCAATTCTGTAAAAACACGTTCGCAGGTTGCCTCAATCGGAAATTTTACTCTGAAGAACCCGGCACCATCTCAGCCGACTAGCCATGAATTTTTATGTCCCGCATTGATTCCATTAATCAAATTAATTAAAAGTAAGCGTGTGAAAACTACGCCGTTTGCCACGCTTAACTATGGTGACTTTTTTGCTACAAGACTGTGGCACCCCTGCCACAGTCTGCCGAGAGGGTGGTTCAATAAAAGCCGTCACTTTGCCTCCTGGGTGTGCTACACTCATTAAATTGTACCTAGCCTTGTTGTACCTAAAAAGTAAAAACTCAATTTGCTAAATTTTTATCTTCCGAGTTTGCCCAAAAACTAACCTTGAACTAAAATTTCATAAAAACATTACATAAATTACCTATGTAAACTACACTTTTCGACCACTTCCTTCCGTCTCCCTTTTTGTCTTAAAGTACCACACGCACATATCCCCGTATTAATGTAACCCTGTCCTATACAACATTCACTTAGTTAATGATCTCGTGATAAATTATTCGTTTTACGCCTAGGCAGAGATAATTTAGTAAAATCAAATAAGTTCATATCCGGTTACAAAATATGTCTTTGGAAATGAGCTTTCGGGAAGAGGTGAAAAAAAAATCATTAGCTATCCTTAAGAAGGCTTTAATGTGACCACACGGATAAGACAGTCAGAAAGCAGCTAAAAGTATGTCATAAGATGCCTGGACAGCAAAGGGTGATGGGGAATTCTGGAAAGGGGGGGGGGGGGGGGGGGATTTGAAAAATCGACTACAACCACTTGCATTTACTGTTAAATTGGCGCATTAAACTTAAAGAGAGCGAGAATCCAGAAAAACAAAAGAAGTCTAATGATTTCAATGAAAATGCGTTTTAAAATCATACAGTGAAAAAGCATCACATCAAAATGTCAGTAAAAATTACCAGAAAATGCAAATAAAAAGATAATTATACATAGTGTCAAACACCTTAGTTATGTTAATCATTTGGTCATACATTTGGGTAGAGAAATTGAAGATCTCTCTTTGCAAAACTCAAATAAAAAACTAGAAAATTATTTAAAAAATCCATTCAACGGTTTGGCGTGTTGAAAAGACCGGTTCTCATACCGAAGTTAAGCAACACTGCGCCGGGTCAGGTATTGGGTGGGTGGCCATCATACACATGACCAGTTCTGTTCGGGAGAGAGGTCGAGGGATGAAAGTTAGTACAGCAACTTCACTTCCCTTCTTATCAACCTCTCGGCAGTATGGATTTGTGGAGGAATCCTGCTGTTCGAGTTGCACCGTCCTTAGGATGTAGCAGCACCGGGATTCCCCTCCTCCCTTCAAGGCTATGTGAGGTGCAACAATATCACCCTCATCACCCTTAATAAATTTAATGTATTACCAGGACCTGCCAATATTAATATAATATAATCTCATATGTAATTAGAGCTGGACTGGTGACCGGCAATTACAAGGAAGCAAGATGTAAAAGTAAATATAATGTGGAATTTAGCAAATTTGTACACAAAAGTCCTGTAACCACTGGCATCTGACTATTTAATAAATTACCACACGAATTAAAGAAACAGAAAGATGATAATTACTTTCCGTCCATTTTAAACACTTTTTTACTGTTAAACTCATTTTATAACTTGGACGAATTTATTTATTTTGAATAAAGGATAACTTATTATGTAACCAATTATGTACTACCTTTCATGTACTTCATAAAGACTAAATTTGTTTTATAAATCTGTAATCTGTATAAATCTGTATTGACTTGTCCAAAATTATGTAACATGATCAATCGGGACCAATAAAAAAATATTATTATAATAATTATTATTATTATTGTCATCATCCTCTAATTCACCGACGCCCAAAGACCAGTGCCACATGGTCCGTTGTCAAAACAGTGGGTCGAAAAACCCCACTAACCATCATCAAATAAACATTAAAAAAAAATAGAATAGCAAGGGAACAAATTTTCACCAAAACATTTCGTTTCGTAGCGGAATGAAAGTAATTATTTGATCACTCAGTGTAACCATCAATGCTGAAAGTTTTCGCAGAGCAAATATCGATTTATTTCCTTGTTTGAGTGTACATTTTTTCGAGAGTGCGGTCAAAGGTAATCAATCGGTGATGCTAAAAGCTTTGATATATTTGCACAGATGATGTTTGCAAATTGATTTACACTGGCAAACCGAAGTGGATCATCACCCTCACAGCGTCCACTGCGAGTTGTTAGTCATTATCTGCACCATACAAATTCGGGTCGCCAGCCTTTCCGAATTGAGACGCCGAATTCAGGTCCGAATTCAGGTCGCCAGATATGGCGAATATTTTTTCAATATTCGTGTACCTACCTGTAAACCTACATATATAACCATGGACTTTGGCCCGGCATAAAAATATTCTTGACCTCTGAGTTAAGCTTCTTAACTCTCAGAAACAGCCGATTTTCACTGGATGTGATTGGTCGTTGCCATGGCAATTAATTTAACTCGCACTTTATCTGAGTTAAGATAATATTAATACTGGACCTCAATGCTTTTCCAGGCTTACGCAAGATTAATTCGCCACTTCCCCCCCCCCCCCCCCCCCCCCCCTTTACATGTTTTATATGTCATTTGAATTAACCACACACCGAAATAATTTCGATAATAAAATCAATGCGTTCCAGGACAATTCGACACGAGTACCTACAAAGAAGAATTTTTGCTGTGAAAGAATATTGCTTACCAATAAGACGGCATCCATCTAACCCCAACTCCACTCAAATGAGACCTTCGCCGTCACTTGGTCAATGTTTTCATTTTTACAATTAGGGGCTAATTTTATGAGGTAAGTATGTGTTCGTTCGCTTATATGTGTGGGAAATATCATTTGGATAACTTGGGTTAGAACTTAGAAGTCACAGAGATTTATTGGTAAAAGCTTAGTGCTGGGAGAGACAAGATGTTATTTAAATAACTTGGTGATTTTTTAAAACAAAATTAAAGTCGCCCTTAAAAATGTTAACCCTAGAATAGTGTCGGCCTTGGAATAGTGTCGGCCTTGGAATAGTGCCACCTCGAGCGCCTGTAACTGATCCAGGTATTCCTTTTACGATTGGGACTCTGAATATGAATTTGAGTGTCTGTATTTGAGAAAGTCGCGTGTTTAAATTTTAGGGATGAGAAATTGGTATCAAGTGAAGAAGAACGATTCGAAGAGAAGGAAAGTCTATACAGAAAACTCGGTCGGAAAACAATTAAAATTATTGACATGATTATCTGCAAAGAGAAATAAAACTAATACCTATAGTTGTAAATCATTAAGTCATGAAGTCATAAAAAATTACTAGAAACTGATAAATAAAGGTGATGAGAAAATGATGCAACTACTTAGACTGCTTTTTTACATGGGTCGGTAATTAGATAAAACTTTCGGGATGTTTGAGCATTTTGTGTTCATATTTATAAATCGATATATGATATATCGATTATAAAACGATGTTGGGCTGTTAGAAAAATATCACAGATTTGCCATTTCTTTGTTTGTAAAAATCTGAGCAAATTTATTGGTCCGTGAACATTGCCGAAATATTCATTTTGATGATTTGGATTTTTGCAAGCTATTACGATTGTGTTAGCATTTACAAAATTTGATTTACGATTGGAGGCAAGTGCACTTTTACCGAGTCGACATGAGGTAAGCTGGAGAGATAAGTATGGAGAGTAAAGAAAGCAGAAAAAAATTGATCGTAAAGTCTGCTGAGTGTAAGGGACCCAGAATTGAACATAGATTGGCAGTTTTCTTGACGAAAATATAGAAAAAATGTCGTCATCTAAAATAAACATCACCCATATCTCCGCGGTCATTTTTGTCCTTGGCTAGTAAATGTTCAGTAGTCGGGATTTTTTTCGTGTTTGAGGTAAGAAACGTGATAATGGTTACCGTCTTTGAAATATCACATTCGTCACATGCCGTTGGGGTCATAATTTATTAACCCATTGGTCGTTCCGAACTCTCACTAATCTATCCCTCCTCAAACTCCAAACCCTCCCCCATAATCATGACCTGTTGGCCTGCATGACCTGCTAATTACTATTGTCACTTTATTGTTAACAAGCTATCGTAAAAAGCACAAACAAATACAATACCTATAGTTGTAAATCATTAAGTCATGAAGTCATAAAAAATTACTAGAAACTGATAAATAAAGGTGATGAGAAAATGATGCAACTACTTAGACTGCTTTTTTACATGGGTCGGTAATTAGATAAAACTTTCGGGATGTTTGAGCATTTTGTGTTCATATTTATAAATCGATATATGATATATCGATTATAAAACGATGTTGGGCTGTTAGAAAAATATCACAGATTTGCCATTTCTTTGTTTGTAAAAATCTGAGCAAATTTATTGGTCCGTGAACATTGCCGAAATATTCATTTTGATGATTTGGATTTTTGCAAGCTATTACGATTGTGTTAGCATTTACAAAATTTGATTTACGATTGGAGGCAAGTGCACTTTTACCGAGTCGACATGAGGTAAGCTGGAGAGATAAGTATGGAGAGTAAAGAAAGCAGAAAAAAATTGATCGTAAAGTCTGCTGAGTGTAAGGGACCCAGAATTGAACATAGATTGGCAGTTTTCTTGACGAAAATATAGAAAAAATGTCGTCATCTAAAATAAACATCACCCATATCTCCGCGGTCATTTTTGTCCTTGGCTAGTAAATGTTCAGTAGTCGGGATTTTTTTCGTGTTTGAGGTAAGAAACGTGATAATGGTTACCGTCTTTGAAATATCACATTCGTCACATGCCGTTGGGGTCATAATTTATTAACCCATTGGTCGTTCCGAACTCTCACTAATCTATCCCTCCTCAAACTCCAAACCCTCCCCCATAATCATGACCTGTTGGCCTGCATGACCTGCTAATTACTATTGTCACTTTATTGTTAACAAGCTATCGTAAAAAGCACAAACAAATAATATGTACTTGTCCGCCGCTTCAAATAAATAAATAAATAAATATAAACCCGCGATTTTCATTGAGATTATTACCACATTTCATGTAGACACAAGAACATTTGGTCAAGTCTTAAAAATGCCGAATTCTTGTTGCATTTGGGGAAATGATAAAACACGACTCATTTTCTTTGAGGATGAATTACTAAACACTTCAAAGAAACACTAAAGAAAAAGAGCAAAGCTGTTATAAGCTTGAAAGTAAATATTGGAGATAGGGTCATTGCTACGGTCATCGACACGTCATTCTGTCACTTTTCTTTCTTTTCCCCTACCACCCAATTCCTTACTGATTTAATTTTCTTTCAACAAGTAAACGGTATATCCGCGGTAGAAAGTGGCAAGGTTAGCGAAGAGGAAAAGGAGAAAGATATCGGAAAAATGTTTCCTTGTCAGTTTTCCTGCAGTGAGGTAGGTGTGTAATTAAGCGAGACAGTATATATACTAACTTTGCAATCAATTCCCTTTTGCTCCTGAACTATGGAAATCTAAACAATCCCTTTGAAACATACCTGAACCCCAAATTACCTCACGTTATCTATATCTACCCACACAACACAGTGATGTTGTCACGATTGGACAGTGATACCATTTAATGTTTTTAATGACATCCTCAGGAACTTGCCCACGTCACATTATTATACCATTGTGATGTTGTCACAAAGATCATTTGTCTCAGAATTCTTTACACATTCATATGCTTTTTGATACCATTAATGGTATCCTCAGGATGTGTTTTGGGAATCGGAAAGGAACAAAGGAATTGAAAACAAAATACTTTTTCGATTTTCCATACCATTGCATATTAATTCGTAGGCAAACATATGATAAAGAAACACAAATTATATATATCCAATATAAATTAGTTAATGTGGCAATAGCGATATCCTCAGAAGCTTGCAGACATAGCATTATTACATCATTGTGATGTTGCTTAAATATTCGCTCCACTTTTTGTTACATATTTGTATACATTTTGGTACCATTAATGGTATGCTAATGATGTGTTCTAGGGGCTGGAAAGAACCAGGCAAATTAAAAATAAAATTATATGCATAAAAAGCTATTTTAATATCAAGGATAATATCAAGAAAATTTACTCGACTAAATTTGTTTCTGGAACTCGATAGTTTTAATATCGAATTTTGAAGTTATTCTAGAAACAAAACCTGAGCTTTATATTTGGTCTTGTTACAAAAGCTAATTAGATGCAAAGCAAGAAGGTAAATGTTCATTTACACGGGGATGCCACTAATGGAATAAGGCTAATACATTTTGCAACCCTGTGCGGCTGCTTTGGTTTGGTTTGAAAAACTCATTTCTGTTAGTCGACAGTCCAGTGGACTAGCGACTAATAATTTGTAGTCCTTGTTCCACTCAATTAAAATAATAACGTTAGGCCAGTGGAAAAACGTCTTACTATTTGTAGACCCTCTTTCAATTTATAAGACGGGGCTGACTTTTTTTGGTGAATGAAACGTAAATTGAAATAGGTACACACTGAACCCTGGAAATTAGTGGGCAATTTCATTTTAATTTGCTTGCATTCACCAAAATATTACTGACCATCTTTTATTAATTTCAAATGCGTCTAAAAACTGTCGACGTTTGTCCACTGGACTAGCGCGAATTACATTTTAATTTTAACCGAGTGGAACATGGACTAAAAACTGTTAGTAGCTAATCCACTTGACTAATGACTGACATAAATTAGTTGTCATTCCACTGGAATACTGACTAAAATAGTTAAACTCTCGTCCAGACGAGCACAGCGGTGTACCGAACATTTTTCTGATTCTTCAGAAGTGAGATGAAACAACAATGTTTTTAAATATCTTTCAACATTTTTTAAAAGAAAAATTTCGCAATTGTCAGGGAAAGTTGTATCAAAAGAGTTTTGAAGATAGATTTTCCTAATTACTGATTACTCTACTGCAGAATCCTCGCTGCTGGACGCGGCTATTTGATTCTTTTTTGCTTTGGCAAACTGCTTGATCCTTGTACCAGCGTGCAGGATCCAGTTTTTTGCTTTTGCTTCAATAGCTGCATTGGTTGCATCAGGTAGATTTGGCATCTTTTTAACAGCAGCTGTAACAAATTCAATTTAAGTAGAGGTTTTGGTCACTGGGGTACCGTGCAAAAATATGTGAAATAAAAAGGGAATTCCACAAAAACCTTGATTAGAGAATTTCGATTGGAATGTCAAAAGGCATACTCAAGATTGTCAGTAAGCCATAGGGAATAGTGGGGTAAAAATGAGATACACAAAAAGAGACGGGTGAAAAATAAAAGGACCGGCTTGTTGCCCTGGCTTAAAAATAAATTAATGGATATGTGAACTTTGATCAACATTCATGCATAAAAATAAGGCACATAGTTGTAACAAATTCTTGGTGTGAAAAAATTCTAAAAATTCCAAAACATGTTGGAAATTATTTCCCCTTTTTCCATTGGAAATGGGTGTAGTTTTTAGTGTTTTTGCTCAAACCCAGGGTCGCCAGAAAGTTTCCCTGTCGATTTTGAAACTATTGCTGTCCAAAATACAACATCACCACAAAAATGTTTTAAAAGCACTCGTTCTACAAACTTACCAATTATTGATGCCGTTAGAAGCAGATTTGAAAATTTCTTCTTCCCTGTCGCCCCATCCCAAGTGAACTTTACGGCGACTTCGTTTGCGCAAACCATCACCAGCAATCGGCGCACAGCGGAGCCGATGTCCACCCCACCAACTTCAGCCATGTGTTTGATCTGGTAGGGCATAAGTAAACATTATCAAAGAGGCTACATTACTAAATTAATGCTATTTCACTTTTGCACAATTGCACTTACCAAAGCTTTTCTTAAGCCCGACTCATTTCCTAGCTTTGCCTCTAGGCTCTCGAGTTCCGACAGGGTTCTCAGGGGGAAAACAGCTGAGAAATAGTTGGAGTATTCGTCCTCTACCTCTCCTGTACCGGCACCCGACATGAGTTTTTTCAAAATGGTAGCAAGTGTGTCGTACATTTCTTTCAAGCCGCATCTTAGCAAGTATAGTTTTCGGTCCACTGAACGTTGCCATTCTGAAAGCAATTATGTTAATATTCCACAATTACATTTAAAATACAATAGGTAATAGCTTAGTAAAGCATGAACAATTCACCTCTATCAGAAGATGACTGATCTACATGGACACTCTTCCTATGTTTTGATGCAGGCTGAGCAATACTGGGTGTGTCTAGAATGATAACAAATAAATACATCATAATTCTGGCCTAAAATATATACTTGAAACATAACATCATACATAATAAGTCGACACAACAGCATCCACATTTGGAAAGACGTTTTGATTAATAACGGGCATCAGCAAGAATAGCTCTAATGTGTTCAGCGGAAAACTTGTCTGTATCCAGAGTGCACAATAACAAGCCTTTGCCTAGATAGGTAGATAGGTCCGACCACACTGGTTATCACAGCACTACCATGCTGCCTTATGTTCTGTGCACAACTTCAATGTGTTATAAAGGGGGTAAACAGATAAGGACTTACAATCCTAGCAAAATAGTACAGCCCCCAGCCACCATACCTTATAATATTATCTTCTCAGGAATTGCTCAATGCTAGCCTAAAAGGCAGGATTTCCACTGATTCCACCAGTCTAGGTAGTGATGATTATAGAGGTTAGAATGGCACGTTGTCGCAGTGTGGACACCTTTATCTAGATAAGGCAAAAAGAAACAACAGTCACTTAAGCATGATAACATAAAAACCAATTTCATGTGATATATAATTTATAACGATTCGAGTACCTATAAGCTTTGCAGTAAAACCAAATGTTCTAACGCCGGCTAGTAGGCACGGCCAGAGGCACGGCAACTGATGCCGGATGCGCCCTAACCTGTATTTCACGGCGCTCTGTGTGGATGGCGTGCCGGGCGCGAGCTGTTGGCGCGAGACATTGCGCATACATTCAAACCATGTTCAAACCACTTCAGCTCATCATAATTGTCTCAATTCACTCAAATAAATGAACAAAATAAATATCAGAAGGTAAAATTTTGTTCTAATGCAATGTCAATACTTACTTCTTTCTTTACTTCACACTTTCAGACTGATCTTCTAATGATTGCCGGCTGCCGAGTGCCGAGACATGTTGCCAGTCTGTTTCAGTTTGACCAGCTGTGTGTAGGAAGCGTGTCGCAAGTTTCATGGTGGCGGCTGCCATTCAAACCGCACTTTTTATTATTAAATTGTCACAATTCTGGTAAAAATTTAATCTTTGACATAATCAACAACATGCGGTAGAATTTGGTTATAATTGAAAGTATATACTTCCATCTTCCTCTTTTGGCAGTTTCAAGCTGGTCGTCTAGCGATTAGTATAAATGTTCGTGTTTGAACACAGAAGGCGACCCAAGAGGTTATGCTCAGCAGCCGCCTCGATCTCAATCATGACCGCGCAAACAAAGTGTGGACGCGTAACATTTAATGGTATTTTTAAAATACCATCACAATACAAGTAAAATGTATAAAGTTCGTCAATTCAAAAAGCATTAATTCGTATTTTTGTGATATCCTTAAAATTTATATTATAAATAGGGTAACAAAATAGCAAACACTTTATTATGGAATGATATTGTAATCGAATTGTGAAGATAACATTTAGTGTTCTAAAACACTAGTGTTTCGTTTGCAACCTCCTCACAACATCAGTGTGTTGTCTGGGTAGTTAAATCTCTCCTGTCAGTAAATCGTCATAAAAAATCGAGATGTTAACGTTGTAATCGAGATGTTTAATACCATTTCCTTCGCAAAGCCGCCTGTTTGCGCGTATGCGACACGATCAGCTGTGTATCTAAGGGCACTTATCGATTGCCCGGTCGACCCTCACATTTGACACGCCTGGGATTCAACACGTTAATCAACGTCAAGCGCAATGTTGCAAATCACGCCACGCTGTTGCGAAACCAAAACGCGTGTCCGATTACTTTCCCCGCGGTGCCCTGCTATTGTCATACTCCAATGGGCACAGCACAATCGGTTCCCCGAATGGTACCGCGAAACGGGTACCTCGAACCTCGACTACCTGCGCTGCGCCCAAGTTCCAGTGACCATCCAATGTCATATTTAATCGATTACTTTTTAATGTTTAATATGTTAATTTTCAAATTCCTACTGCAACATATGCGCCGCTCATCTTGCAATACAAATAAAATGTAATGCCATACCTATAATTAAATGCACTCATTAAGCATGTGATTGAAAAGTATCATTCTAATCAACAAAGAAATGTCAAAACAGCAAATCGGTACGCAGTTATTTTTTTCCCTTTCCTGCAATAGAACTTTGTATACGTCATACGAGATGATCAACAGGCAATCAAGCCGCCAAGGCACGTACATTAATCGGTCAGTCAGCACGTGACCATGTAATGGATAGGTAAGGCAGACAGAGCACTGACAATTTAAAGCCCCCGCGCCCAGCAACCGCTTCCCGCTAGCCCATGCTGTATCTGGAATCTTGAGGAAAAGATACCAGTTTAGTGCTACCTATCCCAATACACACACGTAGATACCGGGAATTTATCTTAGGGATCAGTGGGGGAGGGGAACTCTCTCGACAGCGGGCCCACCGATCAAGACATCTAGCTAAATTTCCAGGAATAAACCTCTTCTTGTTGTCACGTGTTCTCGTAAAGTCATCCAATAGGCGCACAGCTTTTTGAGTCGCACTTGTTTTCCTTATAAATGTGCGAGTGCGAAGAGGCTAGAAGATGTGATACGAAAACAAACATTATTCAGATGACGTCAATGTAGCTGCGCAGTGACGAGTTTTGCTGGATGGTGATTGGTCGACCAGTTTGAGCGGGGAAACCCTTACAAAATTTCATACCCACAGGCATCTATACGTGCGTAGCCAGAGAGCTGGTATTGAGTCACCGACGAGGTTTACTGTTTTAGACAGACAGAGGATAGTTTTCTTATACACCGGTTGACTGTAAACCTGGAGACTTTTCCTTGTTCAGTTGCAACCTGGACCTGGTTGTACGAGGTTGTGTGGAGTGTCCTTGCCTCAAAAAGTTTGACCTAATCAAAGTGTATAGTGCACCGTGCGTGAACACATTGGTGAGGTAGGTACCTAGGTACATTAGTGTTTATTTTGGTGCAATATCATTTCCACATTAAATTGGGCCTTATTTAGTCAGTGAATTACTTGCTTACCGGTTACTTATTCAAAATATTTACACATAAAATCCTTTGTGATTTTTTTTCCCATAATACTCCTATTGAAATGGTAGTCTAATAGCACACCATAACTTATTTTTTTCAGTGAGTAATATGCCACACTTTGACTACCCGGATTCCCTGCCCGACTACCCTCACAGCCCTCAAAGCGACGTGAGTACCTAACGCTAATCATCAAATCCCACACGAGACCCAAACCATCGCCAATTGTACTCATCTAATGACGTATGTCTACAGTGGAACTGCTACATGGAAAACGCGGACACATGTCTCTATGAGCCAAACTTCATCGACGTCTTCACGGGAGAGAGCAGCCACCATGTTGCACTGACCGATAGTGGCAACCACTTTACATACATGCAGCATGGAATGGATAGCACAGCATCCAGGAAGACTTTTGCATTCCTAACAGGTATGCACATTATCTGTTCTGCTTGATTCATTTGCCTTGAACAGCTAGCCTTGAATACAAGCATGTAGTACCTATAGCTGTTGGACTTGGATGCGAGGTATTTATTAGAAAGTAACCATTTGTTATTATTGTTACTTTTTTAATTCAAAGTAATAATCTTATCAGAACATGATCAGAAAACATCTATGAAATCACAAAATTCAAATTTATGGGAAATTTTATAGCCGGTCAGGGTCGTGTTGGAAAACATTTCCGAATTGATTGGTCAAGTATTTTGGCATGTAAATAAAGATTAAATTTATTTTTCATTTATTATTATTTTTTTTTTTTTTGCAAATAAAGATTAAATTTACCCCCAAGATATAGTGACCAGCTTTCGTTGTTAATTACTATTCATTCGCTACCATTTAAGTATTTAGATACTTACGTTTGCCAAAAAGACTTGGGAAACTTCTAGCTTATTTACTTCTAGCACAGCTTCTAGCTTTTTTTGACGGTTAATTTTTTTGAAACCTGTGTCTGTTAAATCTATTTTAAGCAGTTACTTTCAAAAATCATATTTATCGTTCTGCAATTGAATATGCACACTAAATAACATAAAATACTAGTTGAAGCCCAGTTTGAAAAAAAAAGTTTCCTGAGTGATAAATCCCCAGAAATGATAACACCTTCTTTCTTCTGCAGACATGCACCCCGATCGGCAGCACGAATGGACTCGCAAACCGCTGAGCGATTGGTATGGAGACGACATCATGCACTGGATCATTTCGGTGGCTGAAGACCACGGCTACGAGTACGAGAAGATTCACATGCCAGACTTCAACGTCGACGGTCTAGCTCTCGGAAATATGACGGAGACGGAGTTCACTGCAAGGTCGCCTGACTTCGGGAAGACACTGTTTCTGTCGTTGCAGAATCTCACTGGCAGATACTGCTGCGATAGGACCTCGCCTTGTAAGTAGTTGTGAGATCTGATGTTAAGAGTTGACTCGATACGTTGTGAGACTAGATAGATATTTGTAGATTTAGCTTTAGTTTCAGCAAAATTTCATAAACTTGGCATAATGTGACAAGATCACAGTAATAATATAAGATAATTTGCCAATAGACACTAGTGTTTTAAAATATCTTAAAATTAGACAACCATAAGCTGGAATTCATAGTTCTAATTTGGATTAAAAGATCAAATTAATTCATGACTGACAAGAAAGGCATATTGCAGTCAAACATTCTCAAAACTCTATATAAATATATAAATACCTGTGCATCAACCTGATTTTTTAAATTACTTTTACTATTCATTTCAATTGACCCATAGGGTCAAGTTGTCTGAATGTGTGTCCCTCTCAATTTGAATAAAAATCAATCAAATCAATTCGAGCCTGAATCAATTCGATGAGAATGATAACTAAAAGGGTCCTGATCTACAATTCACAGTGCCAACATTCATGGGCGTATTTCGATCGGACCTTGACAAGACACCGATGCTGGCAATAAAAGAAGACACAAGATCGTTTATGGAACTTAACGTCGAACAAAACATGCATCGGGCCAGCACAATCCAAAATTTCACCGATGTGAGGGAAGTGGTGTCCAACAACGAAATCCTCCCCGTTACCCAAGGTCCACAGAAGAGACTGCCGGGAAGACCTCGAGGAACAAGGTCGAAGAAAAAGCCAGGTAGGAATAATCTTGAGTTAGATAAACACAAATGGATGTGAAATAGATCTTCATCGTGACATTGATACTAAGACACTATTATTTAATTTACTTTTTGTGGTATGTGTACCATAAAGGTTAATGGAACGAGAAAAGGGGAAACAAGGGACACACCTGACCAAGCTTAGGTAGGTTGCATTCCTTCTTTCCTCTACCCCAATAGGGTTTTTTTTTGTGAAAAGTTGATATGGAAATAAATTGGGTGAAAAAGTTAGGAGGTAGCTAATAAAGTCTGCAATGCTCAATCAAATTTGTATAGGACTAAATTCCACGGCCAACTTTTATTTTCATTTTTATGGCTCTTCAAAAATATTTTCAATGCTCTGGGCTTCAAGCCCGGAGCCAGGAAGATTTAAGGAGATTGACTCTATTTCCAGTACAAAACTTCCTCAACATGTGAAAGGTCCATTATGTTAAGCAAATTAGCACAATGTATTTGTGGGCGTAGCAAAATGTTGCGTATGCAAATAATTGCATGGCATTGAAACGAAACCAAAAAAATACCTGAATAATACAACGCTATCACTCGATAACCATGTGATAACTTGATCCTAAAACTACAACTTAAGATGATTCTAAGAAAATTGAAATCTTTTGTAAATTGCAGAAAAGCGGTGCGGACGGCTGTGGGAATTTATCCGAGACCTGCTCCTAAACAAAAACTACTGCCCAAGCCTCATCTGTTGGGACGACCACGACAATGGAGTCTTCCGTTTTGTGCATAGCGAGAAAGTTGCAAGGCTCTGGGGCACAATCAAAGAGAACCCCAAGATGACTTATGAGAAACTAAGCCGTGCCATGAGGTAAGAAAATTGATCAGTGATTTAGGGATTAGAAATAATAAGATTGTCAAATATAATGCATAAAACTCAAATTTCTTAATAATTCTTGATCTTACCACCAGGGTTATGTCAGTTCATATAACACAACATAACTCTATAAATCAATCTTAATCAGACAACTTTCAAATGTTAATAAAATCATCTGAAAATATTCACTTAAACCAGAGACTTTCTTGAACAATAATTCTCAATTTGAACCTTAATTACTCTAGTGATCCTGATTATAAGACTGCCTGTATCTTTGTAACTAAGCCACACCATGGTTAATTTGACAGTCATCAATAAACAGCACTTGGTGATGATTTGCAGGTATTACTATAAGAGCAAGGTTTTGCAGCCAGTGCTCGGGCGAAGACTAGTCTACAAGTTTGGACCTACGGCTACCGGATGGCGGACACCGAACCCGAACTTCCGTTTGAGTGAATAGTCAACCTCAGTAAACTTTGCCATCTGATCAAAAAAATCTCAACACTGTATTCATGGGAGCATGCATGACAAGAATTTGCAACACTTCACAAAGATACCTGAAACTTAGAAATATCCAAAATCAATAGACAGGATATTGTATACAAAATGTTATTGGGGATATTTACTACCAAAGTATTAGAGTACATTTTCTTACAATGAATTTTTTTTTATTATTGATGGATTTATATCTTAAAACTCTCGTAATAATAATTATAAAAATCTTTAAAAGTAATGTTAATAGAAGGAGTCATGCTTTACCATTTTAAACAATTCATTGGCATGTTTTAATTTTGAATTACATGCATTTGATTCAATTAATTTCAACAAGTGTCACGTCACCAATGTAAATAATTACCAACCGCTCAAGTTAGTTTGTAAGACAATACTAACTTATTTTTGTAAATATATTTTTGAAATGCTTTTTTTATTTTTAAACGTGAAAATTTTTTACTGTGTCTTTATGTAGGTATATATACGTCTTGTAATAAAATGTCAATGGTGTAGCAACATATTTATTTTCTTAGCCAAAAGGTAATACCTTACAGTGCCCAGTATATATTATTGTTTATCAAATCATGTTGAATCAGCAATCCAGAAAAAAGAAATGAGAAGAAAAAGAATATTTCGGAAGTTCTAAAAGAGAACGTTTAAAAAATATATAATCATCTTATTTTTTAAACCTTCAATAAACAGTGGTACCATAAACGCTCGACTTGACATTTTTACAGCTATTTCATATGCTGATACAAAACAAGTACAATTCAAGTTTAAAGTGTAAATTGGGATGATTGTGCATCTACCACAGTATTGTTGAAGCTAGAATGCCACGAACCTGTCCGACAGAGCATACCTTGATAAGGCCGAGGAGGTGCTTTTAATGCTATCATTCTTTTCGCAAATTGTCAAGCCGAGCTTGCAAATCTGCGTCTGCATCTGAGACAGGACCCCCACCACCTGCGACGGGAATTGCAGGTGTCTTTACGGCTGAAGCTGCTAACGAGCCAGATGCTTGCGGAAGACCCGAGAGCTGGTCGCCCAGTTGCAGGCCAAGCTCGTCCAACACTTGCGATACAACAGCATCTCTAAAATAGTAAGAAACAATATCAGCACAGGTCTACAATAGAAGCATTTCTGAAGAAAATTGTATTACAAATACGTATCCTTCTCTTGTTATAGGTAGATAGGTACTACTTACGTTTCCTCTTCATCTCCCTCATCTTCCATAGCATCATCCATTGCATCGTTCATCATCTCTTCCTTCATGTCCATTATCTCAGATTGCTTTTCGAAGTCTTGCAATATTTTTTGAATTTGTGGTAAATTCATTTGTTGGTTCATATTTTGCATGGCTTTAGTAACGCCCTTCATTGCCTGAGCCATTGCATTTTGTGATCGAAGAGTCTGAATCTTTAGAGATACTGCTTGGATATTTGCTTTCATGAGCATAAACTTTTTCACGTATCGACGAGTCCTGACCAAATCTTTAGCCATAATTTTTACTGCTTCCTGAAATAAATCAAATGCAGCTGATACAAATTCTGAACAGCTAAATTCTGGGGTTACAAAAATAGCCTCACCATAGAATTTTGAATATCGCTCCAAATTCTGTGGGCTTATACTCAAAAACCTGTTGAAGGTAAGGTATGGTAAATGGGAGGGTACGTACCATTTGTCCTTCTTTAGCCATCTTCTTAATATCCATAATTATTTTCTTCTCCTGTTGCTCCATGCGTGACTTTTCTCGATCTAAGTCTCGCATGGCTTTGTTGAGAGCTCGCTGATTGTTGCGAAGCATCTGCTCGGGCGTAACACGTTTCCCAAAGAGCCACTCCATTCTAGCCTAGGAAAACCTATTGTGAAAAACACAAAACGAATTAAAATCATCGAATGGGTTCTTAATATCATCTCGCTGTCAAAATATTGAACAAATAGCATGTCAAAATACAAAATAGGGAAACCAGGATATGATTCGAAATGTTGTTGTGTAATAAGAGGTGCGAGTCATGTTTTCACACCATGTTAAGGTGAAATAGCAGCTTGCCTTACCTGTGAAGTTAAAATCAAAGTGCCTTTCAGCCGCTACTCTGTAATTTTCGTAAGATACTCAAAATTTAGAACAAACCACCATACTGTTCATGACTAATCAACTGTCAATGTCAACTGTCTGCTACAAAGATTGTGTGAGTGTGACGTCAGGTGGGGATCAACTTTGGGATCAACAACAGCTGCCTCCTAGTCACCCTCCGGCCAATGAAAACCTCGAAACAAAATCCGGGAAGAATCAAAATCATCCGCTCCTGCCGCCGCATATGGTCCACGCCAAAGTCCATGCTCATGAGCTTTGCCACCAATTTAGCTGTGCTAAAACTTCGAGCTATGAACCAAATACGAAAAGTAAAAAAGACCAGAAAAATGCTTATTTTCTAATTTTAACAAAAAAAATCTCGGCAGAGATTCCAATGCTTAAATTTGACAACAAGTTACAGCTAAGGATAGGTACTACGGGTACTACCGTACTACGTACTACCATTGAGTCATTTTTGTGTCATTCCTAAAAATAGAGATAAAACCAATAAAAAAACAGAAAACTCCAATGGTGACAGAATATCCAGACACTATACTAAGAATATATTATATTAGGTAAAGACCAGACTGCACCCCAACTAGCAGCATATCGAAGTATCCTTGAAGAGGTTACAATCGGCGCATTTAATATGAACTGTTTTTGTCTCAAATCCATCTTCAGAAGCTGGAAAGTAGAAAAGCTAATCGCCTGTCCCTTTATCAAATTATTACTTGTACTCAACAGTGTGTACACAAGTGATGTGATACATAAATATTACCCATAATCATAAAAATGCATAAATGCATTGAAATGCATTAACACATCACAATTCCTGCAGTTCCCTGTACATGTTAAGAATCCAAAGGACAAATTGTCTTTGAAATATTGTTACAGATTACCTGAAAATGCATTGGGGTGCACCAAAGGCCCAAGGATAAAATTGTCTGTTTCTGATCAGTGATCTGTTAACATTAATGTCCAAACCATCCACAGACCATATTAAGTACCCGATCATTCAGTGGAAAATGCATTCCAAATATTGTATCCGTTTGTCTATGATTTACTCTTTTCACAATTGAAAACACCGACATTGGGAACAAATCAAGCAAATTGCGTTCTTTTCATATGGCAACTAGTCCAGGAACAAAAATTTTTTAATAGCTAAAAACCATACATACATAACTGAATGAATCTGTCCATATTTGCCAGCTGTTTAAAAGTTGATTTATTGTGCTAATAATAATAATAATTCTTTCTGCAAGACCATCAAACATTTTTCCTCATTTGATTAGCAGTGTTTTCGCCATAACGTTTAACCTTGTTCGTAAATAACTGTAGATGCTTCCCTTGCCTTGTTTCTGGTTATCACATGGGGTACCTGTGCCAGTGGTTATAACCCAAGTCTTTGGGCCATGGTGATATCGAGAGCTGCCGCAGAAAGAAACAAACCCTGGAATCTGATTTCTGGCCTTTAAAGAAAATACACTATTTAATCCCCTTTCATAAAGAAGTTCAGAGAACAAAATGTTCATGTTAGTAAACTCAAAATCTTCCCTCGAAGTTCTTGTCAATATGCTTTTCACAATCACGATCTGACCACAGTTACTTTGAAATACGAAATTATCACAAACAATGTGTACAAAAACTTATATTGTCCACTTTTAAATCCAGCGTTTTTAACGCTTAGATAACTAGATAACTACGACCAAATCAACCCAACCGGAGTATTGTGGAACGGCAGGCTGGCCAACCTGGTTAACCAGATATACGAAACAGTCTGGGTTACGACGAGATCAACCAGATACTTTTACAGAACCACTGCTACCATGACGTAAGTCACAGTTCCAGAACCACAAGCGTTGTCAGATTCAAATCAATTTGAAAATAACTAGATCAGGACCAATGACCTCCATAAGAAATCTATGACATTAACTCACATTTTAAGCAACTAAATTATAGCTTGCATTGTTATTTATTGTATTCTTTTATATTATTAACAGAAAATAGAAAATTTACAACTTTTGGAACTGTCAGTTGAAGTAGTACTTTTGTGTTTTTCCAGAAATTTCAATCTTCACCGTGAGAGAACGGACTGCAGACATGTAGCGCTGGCAAAAGAGCTTCCCGATAACAATTTCTCCTGGAAAACAAGAGGACAGGGGTCAAAGCAACAAACACTAAACTTTTATCTATGTTATGCTCTGAGGCATCTGTGGAATTTTCAGGCTATAAACCACCAACAAAAATATCCGAAACATAGCCTAGCAACATTAGGCCATAACAGCTAATCCATTTTTTGGCAGTTTAAATCCTAAAAGCACTAAATGCATGCATCACTTTTACTAAATAACCTCAAATTGCCAACTTCACCACCACCAGGCTTAACTTAGTTTAAACTAGGTTTAGGTAAATGCAAATAGAGTGCCAAGAGGCGGGATATTGATTGTGGTTTTTGCCGACTGACCTTTCTTTACTGATAGAGGCTCCTCCAAAAAGAACAATGTTTGTTTCCAGTGAGTGGGCGTGGCATGAGGACCGGTGGAGAACGAAACGGGCGATGGCAAATCGAAGAAGACATCAAAATAACCGACAAGAGCAGTCAATACGTCGTCACGTTCCACGTGGAGTTGGAATTCGGAGACAAAGTCTAAATCTTTTGTCGTGCAAGTGTGAAGATTCAATTTTAGAAGCGTTGAAGACGAAGTGATTATTTTGTCGTTTTCCACAACAATGTCCACCGGTTCCTCCAAGACTTCTTGTCGGAAACAGTTCATGCGGAAACCATAGACATCGCTCCAGAAGCCAAGCGCCTCCTTGTGTTGTTCTGTAAAAGATGGTTTATTTTATTTTAACACAAATCATAATTATTATTTTAAAAACGATGCAGATCTATGTCAGAATTTAAAAATTGTTCTCATGAAACTTAAGTCTTAAGGTACTTGGACTAAGTAATAATCAATAAATTTGAGTAGCTTCTGTTAAAATAAATAATAATTAGTAAGAAAAGATGAAAACAAGGTTGTCCTCTTGCCTCTTGGTTATTTGTTTTTTATTTGTTGTTGTTTTAAGTCCATATGCCGCAATGGGTATTTTCAGGCAAATTACACAAATTACACCAATTTGCATCAACAGTTTACAACTTCTAATGCTCAGCGTTACAATTTTTCCTAACTCCTCGATGAAGTTTGAGTTAAATCAATTGCCATGGTAACACAATAAGAGGCAGTGAAAGTCAGCTCATGTGTTGTCTTAAGTTTCTTGGTTAGCAATTATTAAAATATCGGTGTTTTAAAGCAAATTACTGCGCCGGTTCAAATCACCCCTAAACAGCGTTTAGGAGTGTTTTAAACGGCGTTGGTGAAATCGGCCCTTTGTCAGTGAGGAGCTTAACTCCGAGTTGAAAAATATGGCAGACTACTATGTATATGTAGTCTAAATAAGTAGACTAATTGAAAAATGATCATGTTCATTAAATTAAAATGACAAACTTGATTACAACTCACTGAAAAGTTTTTATTGACACATGACTGGTCCAGATGTTAAATGTTTATACAGCTCCTTAAAACTGAGCAACTTTATTACTTGTAAGTTGTCACATACCAATGTCGCTTAGGCCCACAATGTTCAACGAACATCTATTTGGCAGCAGCAGTCCTCCTTCGACGAGGTGATGGTCCCTGGCGTAGATGACGCTGTCGAGCATTCCTTCATAGAGTAAGAAGTAGCCCATCCATTCGGAGACGATCACATCCACCTTGGCCACGGGTAGACTTGTGTCTTCCAGCCGACCCTTGATCAGGTTTACCTTGGACGACAGGTCATTGTCTCTGAAACGTGCACAAAAGATGATCTTTTGGAATCAGGCAACTTAGATCATATAACGTATTATCAGTTAGAGATCGCGAACGGTATATTGGAAATTCCATGGTGAATATATGTTATTTAACAAGAAAACGCTCGTGATTTCTAGCGAAAAAGTTACATGATCGATCCCCAGATCACAAGAAAAAGATAGAAATAAGCTTTGCCAGGATGGAAAGATTGTGTTGAAAATTCGACATGATAGTGACATTGTAATTTATTTATTTGCACGTAAATAAGGCTCAGTTTTTGATTACTTGTACTTTCTGGAAGAAAATTGAAATGCCTTACAGTTAGTGTTTCTGCCAAGTCAAATATAAATAAGAAAATCTACATTCAAATAAGGCTAATTATTCAGCAATAATGTTTAAAATTATTTGAAGTTGATTTCAATCATCAAGTTTATAAATATTTTTAAATGAACTTGCCATTTTAATATCTGAGAAACAAAAAGTTGACTGGAGCTAAGCAATAAGATATATTTTGCTAAGAATAAAAAATGATGATCACTACCGAGGGTAAATACTAAATCGAAAGCATTAAATTATGATGCAAATGATGTCTGTTTAAAACATACATTTGCCACCAATAAGGTACCTGACAATGTCGATCGCTCTGTAGATTATGTCCGACTGATCGATTCCTATCACTTGTTTGGCGCCCGCATTGGCAGCAAACATGGAGAGAATCCCTGTGCCGCAGCCCAAGTCCAGAACAGTCTTATCAGCTATCGACGACCCATTGTTTATTAGGGCATCTCGGTAGCTGATGGTTCTAACTCGGTCCTGGAAGATTAAAATAACTGTCATATGAATCGTAATACTTCGAGCTAGAAAATGACGAATTAATAGGATGATACTTACTGAGAGCATCTGTTGGTGTATTCCAACATGTGCATAAGTGGAAAAATACCATTGGTCATCGTGTAAGCTGACATTTTTTACGCATTTCTCTTTTACTCTCTCTTCTTGGTCTCCGCTACTCACTAGATTTTGAGTGGTTACACGCATTTTTTCCATGTCTTCCAGCAAACCTTCAATAGCATTATCTTTTTGATGCCCCTAACAATAAAAAGAAAATAAATACACTACTAAACACAAGGTCTTATACCTAAATAGCCAAATTAAAAGGTTCTCACCTCATTGGTGAGAGTACGAATTCTGTGTTGCAAATCAGAAAAATGTTGTTCAGAAAGAGTGATGAGGCCACCTTCAGCATTCACCACATGGAATTTGTTTTCTTCTCTCCTCCCTTCTTTCAAAAGTATTGAATCGATTTCATCAAAATCTGGTTAACAGAAACATTAAAAAATAATAATTGGTACATTTTAACCATAATTATACTTTACTATCAAGCCCAAATCTTTATTTAACTCACCAATCATTAACCAGGGGTCATCCTCCAATACAGGCTTAAGATATTCATCAGACTCCCATGGAGGAGGTATAATGGAGTTTAATATAAAATTTGGTTCAACATGATGAGCTCGTATAAAATTAACAAGCTTAATAAATCCATAACAATCCATATCAAATTGTGCTTTCATTTTTGCCAATGCATGAATGTCTCTACAGTGTGTAATCACAGACAGTGTAGTTTTGAAGGCAAGTGGACAGAACAAGCATGAAATCGGCTGATCGATTTGTTCATCCAAATCACTCCAACCCTCTGAATCGGAGTCCGAATCAGTTAATTTTATGTTCTCCATGCCCTCGAGTTCAGGAACATCCCCTTGATCTGCAAGGAGAAAATAACCTAAATTCCAATAGAACGTGTAGGTACTAAATAATAATTACTAAATTCAAAGCAACCGGTAAAGTGCAGAATAGGCAAATCTAATTGTTTCTAAATGCTAACTTACAGTCTGATGGGTCCATTACAAAAACAGCTAGTTTACAAAATAATAAAGAAATAAATTATCACAAAATTGACAGCGTGCTCACAACAGATATGTAAGCGACGTTGTTCGTACAGCCAATCAAATGAGAGTACAGAAATGGGGTTGCGCCGGGTTCGACTCCTTAGAGTTTCTTGTACACGTGAACCGAGTTGAGAGGTTAAATTTGCTTCTTTCTGTGTGTTAGAAGCGTTTTCTTCGTGAATACCAGTTATCAGCAATGGTTTGTGAATAATTTGTTTCATTCGTTATTTAGATCATTTTCGGTAAAATAGTGCAGTTTTTTGTATGAAATTCGTGAACATACTGTGATGATGACAAATTGTTGTACAGCTTGCAATTATTTGTACTTGCCCTTCATATGTTAGCTATATAAATTTAGCTGTCATTATTTATATTATATTATATGAGCAACTTTATTTTATATATTATAACGTGCACAAGTGATTTCTGCCAAGCAAGCATTTAACTGGTGCCAATGTTTTGTTACTTACAGGCTGTTGACCGCAAAGGAACTTTTAAGGTTGAGTACTTGCAGAAAATCGAGCAAGAAATCCAGGCGAGATGGGAAAAAGAAAAAATAAACGAAGTTAATGCACCTGAAAAACCGAGGTCCAGCGCTGATGAGAAGTTTTTTGTTAATTTCCCGTTTCCATATATGAACGGAAAGCTACATCTCGGACATACCTTTTCATTGTCTAAGTGTGAGGTATGAATTATGATACCCGTGTAAATTTCTGTAACCACAATTTAATACCTGTGTCATTGGCGGGGGAGTAGGCAGCGTTTTTATTGTTTTATGTAGGTTTACTATATTTATTTCAGTTTGCTGTGCGCTATCAACGATTGAAAGGGAAACGAGTGCTTTTCCCGTTTGGCTTTCACTGCACGGGAATGCCTATTAAGGCATGTGCTGACAAATTAAAACGAGAGATGGAAGATTATGGTTACCCTCCTAAATTTCCTGATGCGTCAGAAGATGTTGCGGGACCTGAGGAAAAATATGGAGATATTGTCATCAAAGACAAAAGCAAAGGAAAAAAGGTGGTGGATTCATTCTCATAATTTTTCTCAATTTACTCTTTTAGTGTTCTAACTTAATAACAATCAACATTTCATTCATTAGAGCAAGGCAACAGCCAAACAAGGATCAGCAAAATATCAGTGGCAGATTATGCAAAGCCTTGGTTTGGAAGACGAAGATATCAAGAATTTTGCAGATGCCCATTACTGGCTGGACTATTTTCCACCTTTGGCTGTGGAGGACTTGAAAAGCATTGGACTTCATGTATGAAAACTTATTTCGTTTCTCTGAAAGAAAAAAAATGAATAGGAAACCAATAAATCTTTTTTTTTCCAGGTCGATTGGAGACGAACATTCTTAACAACCGACGCGAATCTGTACTTTGACCAGTTTGTTCGCTGGCAATTTTTGCACTTAAAGGATCGGAAGAAGGTGAAATTTGGCAAGCGTTACACGGTCTTCTCTCCCAAGGACAACCAACCGTGCATGGACCATGACCGCAGCTCTGGGGAGGGTGTTGGCCCCCAAGAATACACCCTGATCAAGATGAAGGTCTTGGAACCTTATCCTCAAGGTCTTAGGTATGAATTATAGCTCAAATAACCAACTAGAATGATTCCACGAATGGTTATTTTTAAAAAACTTCAATTCAGAGGGTAAATAACTTGTTGTTGAATATGTGTTGCCCTTCACCATTAGCATCTTTGACAAAATTCCTGAACATAATTATTTCCAGCAAGATTTTTGCTGTTGAAAAATTCCCCTCTTTAACAGCTTGTAACTCATATTGGTTGATAACATTAAAAAAATGAAAAATGCATCAAGAAATTGGTCAAGAAAACTCATTTTGTCCGTGTGCTTACCCTTTGCGACAAACAAAATTCATGGCCAACCCTGAGCTAAGGAGATATAGTTTCTGTGAGAAAATTAGCGCCTCTACCAAATTTCTCCAAAACGTTGATTCCAATGGCCCCTTCACGCACTTTACGATCACACCTTCGCTTCGGCAGTACCCTGCGCGGGTCTGAGGTGTTTCTGGTGGCGGCAACGCTCCGTCCGGAAACCATGTACGGCCAGACCAACTGCTGGGTGCGCCCAGACATGAAGTACATCGCGTGGCGGACGGCCACTGGCCAGGTGTTCGTAAGCACCCAGCGAGCTGCGCGCAATATGGCCTACCAGGTAGGAACCAAGCACCTGGTGCTGCGGTTATGAACAGGATAATTTTTTATACATTTCAAAATCCTTGTGGAAAATTAATTGTTGCTTTTTAAATCAAATATTTCCAGGGCTTTACAAAAGAGGAGGCTGTCATCGACATTGTGTGTCCGTTGACTGGTCAGGATATTCTAGGTGCAGCCTTGAAAGCTCCTATGAGTTTCAACGACAAAATCTACGCTCTGCCGATGTTGACCATTAAGGAAGACAAGGGTAAGCAGTTATTTGATTTAAGTTCCTTGTTCTATGGAATCTTAGTTAAACATCTTGGGAAGGTATGCATTTGTGAATGCATATATGCTGCTAGGTGTCAACCGAGTTTAAACCAAAAGAATTTTTTAACTGTGGGGTGGATCTTTTTGAGTAAGCAAAAGAGCTTTTGTTCTTGACATGTAATAGAGTTAAATTAATTTAAGTTAACAGATGACAAGTCATACACGTGGCATTTATAGCTCCATTGTTGATGAGTTCGATTGAAAAAAGAATTGTCTCCAATGTAGCTGCCATTTACTTGACACTGACAAAACAGTCTTCCACAGGCACTGGAATCGTGACAAGTGTGCCGTCAGATTCGCCTGATGATTATGCAGCATTGGTTGATCTCAAGAAGAAGCAGCCTTTCCGTGAAAAGTACGGCATTGCTGACCACATGGTGTTGCCGTTCGAGCCTATCCCAATTATCGAGATACCCGACTTTGGAAATTTGTGTGCCGTTACAGTCTACGATCGGCTGAAGATTCAGAGTCAAAATGATCGGGACAAGCTGCAGGAAGCAAAAGAATTAGTTTACCTGAAGGGATTCTACGATGGGGTAATTTTTGTTTTCTTAAGCAAAAATAACATGCATTTTAGTGGGAATTGAGATGGCACATGCACTGCTTGAAGAGAATATTTAGTTTTCTTGCAGGAAATTTTCCAAAAAGCTTGGAACAATCTCTTTACCCTGGTCTGAGGACATTACTTTAAATTATTTTGTAAGACATCTGTGCATATTTGGTCTTTGAATTTTGTGCTTGAAAAGCATTACCCCCGATTGGGATCATTTTTCAACTAAATCTTAGTAAAATTCCTTCAATACCAAAACTTATCTGAACATCACAAGCGTCCAATGGTCCTTTGCCGAACCACAAACAAGTCCACTCAAAGCAAAACTGTCCACACATTCAATATGAAAGCACTGCTCTGATGCTTCACCAAATTTGTGCCTATTTATAAAACTCGATAAAATCAATCCTGCTAAGATTTATATCGTCAATAAACAAGATGTTAAATTGATTTAGCAATTTGTTTGTTTTGTTTTAAGGTCATGCTAGTTGGCAAGCTGAAGGGCAAGAAAGTACAAGACGTTAAGAAAGAACTGCAAAAGGATCTTGTGGACAGCTCCGAGGCATTGATCTACTACGAGCCCGAGAAGTTAATAATGTCGCGATCAGGTGACGAGTGTGTGATCTCTCTGTGCGATCAGTGGTATTTGGATTACGGTGAAGCCGAGTGGAAAAAACAGGCAGAGAAATGCCTTGACGACATGAACACTTATCATGACGAAGTCAAGAGAAATTTCATTGCGTCGCTCAATTGGCTACGTGGCCATGCCTGCTCGAGAACCTACGGACTGGGTATGTTCTCTTTCATTTAATTTTTTTTTCAGTATATCTGAAAGTTCTGGATTCTTAACAATAAGTAGATCCATAAGCTCAAGGAATAGGCTTTACATATTTAAGGATAGGTATGTCCAATTTACAGTCACACTCCTGGGCAGGGAATGCATATTAGAGGAACATGATGAACATGAACATGAACATCATGATGAATTCAGATCATGATGTCATTTGTTTGTAGTATAATTTTAATAGAGTGCTGAAAGATTCAATAAAATGACTGAACATCAAAGATAGGAGCATAATTTACTGACAGGGTTGAATAATGGGAGCAGCTAGCAAACACGATGTTTCCTGTCACCATTTCTTAAACACTTTCAACTTGTTGCATTCCTTCTTTACTTCTTCCCAAATTCACTTGTACAGCCTGTGGTGCTTTATGCAACAATGCGAAAATTATCCAAAATGTTGTGTCAACCATTGGTCACTGCTCATTAGTCCTCATCACTGCTCATTGGCATTCTTGGTATGGCAAAACCATCAAAAAAAAAAGAGACAACAAACATTTAAAGCTGCAGTGAAGATTCTGGTTATTGCAGTGTTTTTTGGTTTTCTGGCATTTCCACTAAGGAGCTTAAACCAGCAAGCGTATGATGGAAAGGAAGCTAGACTGGAAAAATGTGCAACCGAACCGGGATACGAACTTACGAACCTTCGAACCTACGAACCTACGAACCTACGGGGTTCGTATCCCGGTTCGGTTGCACTATTCCAGTCTAGCTTCCTTTCCATTCTGGTTATTCTTTTTAGACAAACAAGTTATTATTAGCCTGAGATTATTCAGTTTCATATGTATGTTTCATATGCAGTAGACATTTTCAAAAACTCATATTTCCCCACAACAATCAGGAACGAAGCTACCATGGGATGAGTCGTGGTTGATAGAGTCACTGTCCGATTCAACGATCTACATGGCGTTCTACACAGTCGTCCACTACCTCCAAGAAGGCACGTTCAAAGGCGACAAAGGCAACTCTTTAGGTATTAAGCCCGAACAGATGGTGCCCGAAGTATGGGACTACATCTTCTTCAAGGATACCAAGTATCCAGCTAAAGCAACGACGATCAAGAAGGCGCACTTGGACGCAATGAGGAGGGAGTTTGAATACTGGTACCCGGTTGATCTACGAGTGTCTGGCAAGGACCTCATCCAGAACCACTTGACTTACTACATCTACAACCATGCTGCAATGTGGCCCAAAGATGAGACCAAATGGCCAAAGGGAATACGTTGCAACGGTCATCTCATGCTCAACTCTGCCAAGGTACTTATGTTTTAAATTGCTTAACGTCTAACCAGGATAGCAGAAGGTTGAAAAATATTGGACCGTGCCACTGTCACAGATTATTTTTAATTATACCTGTCTACGTACTCTAATGAGATCTGTCAATGTATCTCTTTCATCAGATGTCAAAATCCGATGGTAACTTCTTGACTCTGAATGAAGCTGTGAAGAAATTCAGTGCTGACGGAATGAGATTGTGCCTTGCGGATGCTGGGGACTCTGTAGAAGATGCTAACTTCGTAGAAGCAATGGCCGATGCTGGCATTCTCCGCCTTTACACTTTCATCGAGTGGGTGAAGGAAGTGCTCGAAGCTAAGGCAAGCCTCCGAACAGGCCCCTCGGACTCATTCAACGACAAAGTATTTCTCAGCGAAATTAATCTAAAGATTGGTGAAACTGACGTACAATACACGAAGATGTTGTTTAAGGAAGCGTTGCGAACTGGTTTCTTTGAGTTGCAACTGGCACGAGATAAATATCGCGAATTGACACAACTGGAAGGAATGCACTGGGATCTTATTTCGAGATTCATCGAAGTGCAGGCTCTGCTGTTATCGCCCATTTGTCCTCACGTGGCCGATTATGTCTGGAAACTTCTTGGAAAGGTAGGTTTTATGCATGACTCACTCTGAAGCTGTTGAAAAAGGGCCAACCTTGTTTTTCTTGTTCACAAAGACCAAGCTAAAGACCAAAGACCAAGCTAAATTAAAGAAGCCGCTTTGAACTTCAGACTTGTAATTTAGATTTAGTCTTTATCTTTGTAGAAATTGTCAGCAGAAATTGAAGCATTATAAAGATTGATACTGGAATTATTGTAGTAAATGAAGAAGGGTTTGCTACCTAGATTGCTATACATTAGTTTTGTTTGATAGTAATTCAGCTATAACTTCTCATTTCAGAAAGGGAGTATTGTTCAAGCCCCATGGCCAGTAGCTGGAGTTATCGACGAAACCCTGGTGAAATCGTCGAGCTATCTGATGGAGGCTGCACATTCGTTTAGGATTTACCTGAAAAACCAAATGATTCCTCGTAAGCCGAAGAAGGGTGAGCCGGCACCCCCACCGCCAGAAAGGCCAACAAATGCTGTGATTTGGGTGGCGAAAACATTCCCGCCCTGGCAATGTACAGTGCTTACATCTCTCAAGAAGCTGCTTGGTGTAAGAAAATAATATCTTCTTGATATTGAAGTTTAACCTATTGATATAAAATAAGCAGAAGTACTATTTCTATCTTATTTTAATAATTTGTATTGCCAGGGCTTTACCGCTGGCACTCATTACTGTTAAAGGTCATAAATCTATTAATATTTAACTTGTTTTAGAAAAATGGAAAACTCCCCGACAACAAAATTATTTCTTCTGAGCTAAACGGTAAAGAAGACTTGAAGAAATACATGAAACGGGTGATGCCATTTGTCCAGGCAACTCGTGAGAAGATTGATGCTATCGGTGTAGATGCACTCAATCTCACGCTCGACTTTAACGAGTTCGAAGTTCTTGTCAACAACAAAAACTACCTCGAGAACACGCTGGACGTAAGTTGCCAGGATATTGACACCATCCAAATGAGTTACGCAACTAACTACTCTGTTTGAAAAATCAACTGGACAACCTATTCACTTAGTGTATTTAGATATAGTTGCCAAAGAAAGCAATGTCTAGTTTATCAGCAGGTGATTTCTGTAAGCTTCTGATCATTTGTTAAGGTATTATAAACCACTCAAAACCTGCTCATTGATCCCTAATTTTAAGATCAAATAAGAAATTCCTACCTTTTTACTGGTTTCGATAGTAAATCGACAGCCGGTGTTTTGGCACTCTTCATGCACTTTTAAAGCATTGCTCTAAATTCTGATACTCTCAGCTGGAAGACATCCAGGTGGAGTTCTCCGATAGTGCGCCAGAGAACATCCGAGACGAAGTGTGCCCGGGACACCCGCTCATGTCGTTCTCGGTGCGACCCACTCTCCCGCTGACTCTGGTGAACCCGCAGCCGCAGAGCGGATTCTTTACGCAGACTATCAAAGTCGGCGAAGGGGACTCTGTGGCAAAGCTTGTTGCTAAATTGGCAAAGCTGCATAAGCAGGTCAAAGGTGGGTTCATTTTACATAGCCATGTTTTGAGGTGTGGGTAAAATTCTAGTGAACTTTTAATTGAAACGCTTCAAGCCATTTGGGATTGTTTAAGAGATGGACCCCATTTTGGGTGCCTCTGATGAGCCAGATTTTTTTTGTATTGAGGTTTATTTCAATTTGTTTTCTTCTCCACTAGTTAAAACTCCATACGTAATGTGTTTTCCTTAGAATGTCAGAGATGGGGGAAGGTTTAAGAAAATGAAAAGTCCTAGGTGCAAGCTGAAATAGACAATATTCCTGCACATAAACATCTTAAATAAACTCACTTCTTAAAATTTACCAGGCATCATGATTGTATTTTTATGTTTATTTGTATGTAGATGCCAAGAGTGTGGAGCTATGGAGGTACAAGGATCCGAATCTTGGACCTCGATCAATTCCAGTGTACAACAAGCTGCAGGATGGGAAAGAACTTGTTGACCAAGAATCAGTTTTCCACATCGACTTGGCTAGCAAACTTATTAGCCTCTCGATCAACGGCTCTAAGGAACGAATCGAAATTGGCAAACAGATCAGCTACGTCGTAGAGTGAATATTGCAGAATTTGCAATTGGTGACCAATGTATCATCGAAGTTAAAATGAATTACATAAGTTATTCACGAAATAATGGACATTTTTCCTGGATCAGTTGATAAATGTATTTATTTGATAACGTAAAATGCTTCTCACTAGTTAGCGTAGCTGGCAAAAGCGTGACAGTGCTAAAAGGGTTCCAGTATGGTGTTGCTATAAAAGTCCCTGTCTATGCTTATGCAATAATTAACTTAAAACCTTCGAGTATGTAGGATGTACCTTCAAATAATCTTCGAGCCAAGTCTTAAGTAGATAGCATCATTATTTCTGCCTCGTGGTCAATAGTGCCCATTTAATTCTCTGGAATGTTGTGACGCTCATTTACATAGCTACGTTAATTTACTTGTAATTCACTTGTTCATTGATTATTAGAAAACTATTGCTATTGTGTGATATTTATTTAGATATAAGTCATTATTATTTTTATCAGTGAGTATTTAATACATTATTATGATCACACCAACTCAAACTAAACTGCATAAAAAGTAAGAAAATCAACATGATAAAAAACATATGGGGTGTATGACTAGGTGCATTGAAAATGAGATGTGCCCCCCAAAAAGCAAAGAAGCAAGTTGAAAAGCAATGATGTAAGCGTCACAAATCAAATGACGCTCATTCTTTTTGGGGTTCCTTTTCTGCGTTAACTTCCATGGCATCTCCACTCGCGTCCGGTGCGATCTCGGTTACGGTTTCCTTCTCTGCCGCGGTCGTGGCCTCAACGGTCTCCCCCTCAAATGCCGGGCCCGGTACTGTTTCTTCCCCCTCGAGCACAATCTCCTCGGGGTCAGGTGCTCGAGGAAGGAATTCACATTCAGGGTACATCTTTGTGAAGATCTCACGGGCCTGAAAGTAAGTGTCATTTGAAATCAAAATCATTAACATACTTCCGGTAGAAGGGTTCGTGTGCACCAAATCCTTAGCAAGCTTTTTTAATTATATTGCTTGAGCTACAATTAATTGACATAGATACAACAGGAAATGGAACATGCACACACTAAACAAATGCATTGGTTTGGAAGTGCTTCAAGCCATTGCTCTATTGTTTTGAGTTAGCTCGATGTTTGCATGTCACTAGGCCCTTTTAAGGTCAAACAAACTCATATAACAAAGCAATACTGGAAAAGCACTTGCAAACATCCAACCGTGGCTCTGGAAATTACTATGTAACAAATTCATGGTTGTATTTAGTCACCTGCTTAACGGCATATTCGAAATCGAGGTCCATGTCCGGGCCGGAGCACAGATAAACATTGTCTGGAACACTGGCCGACAGATCAAAACCAGAGGTTTCTGGACAATTGAAGTACAACGACCACAAGATCTGTGGCTTTGCATCTGCTATGAGCTCTTCTGGCTCTGGAGCTTTTTCATTGACCTCTGTCCTGTGTTCCTCACCAGCTGCGATCGTTTGTGTAGTCTGAGTGTCGGTCGTAATCGGAAGCTCCTCAGGACAAGGTTTGTCACAAAGCAGCAACTTTACCGTAGCGTTCAAGTCATCTTTAGCATTGGCAACTTGCTTGGAAGTCATGTGGACTACGACTGCAATCATAGGTTTACATCAGAAATTTAACATCTTGTCTCTAAAAATGGTAACAAATGTGTGTTTTGTAAATTGTCTATTCATGTGTAGAGAACCGAACGTGTATAGAATTCAAAAATAGGCATTAGACTTTCATTCATGTTTCTGATACTTACACAAGCCCTTAGGGCAGGAGCTGGTTGTTGGCCCTAATTCAATCACCGTGACTGGTTCGCCTTTCCCGTCATCAGTCGGGAACTGAAGGAGAGTCAGTGTTTCCTTGTCGGCTGGCATGATCGACTTGTCCGTGATGAAGATCCCTCGGGAGAGTCCCCCAGTAGGCGCTGTTTTCAAAAACTGTGGCGGAGCGAAGCCTACTCCTACCACGAGTTGAGCTGCATCCAAACGTTGGCCAGCCGATAGGATTCCTGTAGGGGATGGAAAGTTTAAAAACTAGTTGTGAGAAATAATCTTTATATGATTTTAATTTTATTGATTTTAATTTTATTCATTTGAATTAAATGAGTTGGTTCACTTACCGAGGCACTTTTCTCCAGCAACATCCCCTGCTTGTCCGACTATCAGAGCTTCTGCTGCTCGTTTCAGGTGGTAGACCCCTCCGAAGACTGCACACAGCCGGCAAAAGCACTGAGGAATCTCTCCACTGCCGTACATAGGCCAGAGGAAAGGGGTGTTGCCGTATCGGCCCAAGCTGTCCAAGAAACGTTTGGTACGCCCCACTCCTTCCAAGCATGGTGTATCATTTGTAGACATCGAAATGGCATACAGCACGTAGTGAACCAAGTTCTGAGTAAGCTTTTTACTCTTGAGATAATCTAGGAACGTCTTCTTTTCGAAACCTGCGATTTAAAATTATAAGGTTTTTACTTTCTGCAACCTGGACACCACATCTATGATGCATCAGTTTATTAGCTACCTATGAAATAGAAATAAAGCAATTATGATTTTACCTTGGAATTCAGTCTCGTGATTTTCATAGTCCATGCAGACCGTCAAAAGTTTCATCAACATTCTCTTTTCAACCACAGACACATTTCGAGTGGAAAAAACGTCAGCACGTGAGCAAGGCACTGCCTCAAGTTGCCCATTGATCCAAGTCAGAACTCGCGTAACGGATCTAAACTCTGCATAACGGGCAATGTTCGAGGATATCAGTAGCTCGACAAGCGAACCTCGCGCAAAAAGAAGTTTCGGAGCAAGGTCCAAGTTGAATTTTCGCTGTTCTGACTTGATCTTGGCTTGGGTCCAGCTCTTGCTTTGTGAAGCTTTCGAAGGGGAGATGTGAAGATTTTCTATTTCTGGCAGATTTGACTCCAAATTTTCCTTTACATCAGCAGCTAAAGCGTCTCTGTTCGTATCATTCTTGTGAGGCTCTTCCTCGGTTTGTGTTTTCTTCGAATCAGAAGACGGTAATGGTTCAATGTTCCGACCGCTACGAAGTGCAAAAATATAAATGTATGTCAAATGGAGAAAGATTTAGAAAAGTTACATCATCAAAATTAAAACACTTACTCATTTATGTACCATTCTTCAGCAATATTGAAAATAGTAGAAAACTGGTTTCCAGCAGAAATAGCTGTCTCTCCATCTTTCAGCATCCCAGATAAAGTGCTGCATTTTGTTTCTCCAGAATCTGCGAGCTTCCGACAGTCATCTAGCCAACTTTGGATGCCAGCGAAATTAAAGGAAGCCCAAAGGCCTCCATAATATTCGTTGCTATCAAGATGAAGGACTCTCTTTCCTATTCTACTTGCTGCTGCGGCAATAATTGACTCGGTCATTCCTTTAAAAAATACTCTGTGTAGCCAATGGGAAAACCATTATACAAACTAGTCTCATACTAGCAGTTGTAGATTCAAGGAAGGGACAAAGGATGAAGTGACATGAATTGACTAATTTATTTTGTCAGGCTCACCTGTTCCGATCACAATACAATCATATTCCGTAGGCAATTCTTCCCCCATCTTACTATGTAAATTAATATCTGCTAAAAGTAAAAGTACGAGCTCAAAATATGTATTATTTTTAAAATACAAGCGTTCTCGCCTTGTAGCTGAGGCACCACAACTTTAACCACAACTACGTGTACACTTGACAGCAAAAGTCATATGAATGGCTACATGTGCGTCAAGCGGTCATGTGATCAAGCAGAAGAGCGGGAGGTGGGTTCAAAAATTCAAGATGTCAGTCTCCTTCTAACCACCAAATTATAACTTCTTATTTGTGTACTTTTAAAAATAATAACAACAATCTTTAAAAAAAGTATATTTATTCACGACAATAGCAGTAGGCTCACGAACACAACATCAATTATCAGCATTACAATATTTTTTGTATGTATTCTCTCTTAAGACTAGAGATAAATGCAATCAGTTCTTTGAGTAGGAATTTTACTAAAAATGTTCAGTGCTTATGTATAAAGGTTAATAAATAATTCACTACCTGAGAAAAAAGACCTATGATATATGCATAATTACAAAAATTATTAGTAGAATGAAGAGTCCTAATCACACTCTTCCCTAATTACTAACTCTAATCAACTTCTTCCACTGTCGGACCTGGCCCGTATGCACTACCTGCTTGCTGCCCGCAAGTCGCACTTTGAGGCTGTCCTTGCGCCTGTTGATGCATCCTCATCATGATGGGTCGCATTTGCTCCTCTAGCTCCTTCTGCTTCTGCTCATACTCTTCCTTTTCGGCAAGCAAGTTGGAATCCAGCCACCGAATACTCTCCTCGCAAAGATCATGGATTTTCTTCTTTTCTTCTTCTGTGATCTTTGAACCGGCGCCAGACGCCGCTGCCTTCACGTTAAATACGTAGCCCTCAAGACTGTTACGTGCAGATATCCGCTCACGCTGACGCTCATCCTCAGCTTTATATCGCTCGGCTTCAGAGAGCATTTTTTCGATCTCGGCTTGCGACAGGCGGCCGTTGTCGTTTCGGATTGTGATGTTTTTTGCATTCCCCGAACTGGTGTCTTTGGCAGAGACGTTCAAGATGCCATTTGAATCAAGATCAAATGTGACTTCGATCTGCGGGACGCCTCGTGGTGCAGGTGGGATTCCAGTCAGGTCGAACTTGCCAAGATGGTTGTTGTCCTTGATAAGAATGCGTTCACCTTCAGCCACTGTGATGGTGACGGCCGGCTGGTTGTCAGAATACGTAGTGAAAGTCTGCGTCTGCTTGCACGGGATCCTAGAGTTGCGTTCGATGATGTTGGTCATCACACCGCCGGTGGTCTCGATGCCGAGAGAGAGCGGAGCAACATCGACCAGGAGAACGTCCTTGATGGCCGAGCTCTTATCACCACTTAGGATGGCTGCCTGAACGGCTGCTCCATAGGCTACTGCTTCATCTGGGTTTATTGACAGGTTCAGTGCCTTGCCCGAGAAGAAGTTTTGAAGCAGGGCCTGCACTTTGGGGATGCGAGTCGATCCTCCTACAAGCACCACATCATGGATGGATCCCTTGTCCATTTTGGCATCTGCGAGGGCTTTCTCCACTGGCTGCAGGGTGTTACGGAACAAGTCGGAGCAAAGTTCCTCGAAGCGTGCCCGAGATATCTTTGTGTAGTAATCAATACCGTCGAGAAGGGCGTCGATTTCAATAGTGGCTTCTGTGCTTGAGGAAAGTGTGCGCTTAGCTCGCTCGGCAGCTGTCCTCAGTCGGCGCAGGGCTCGAGGGTTGCTAGTGACCTCTTTGCGATATTTCCTTTTGAACTCTTCGGCAAGGAACGTGACTAGTCGATTGTCAAAGTCCTCGCCTCCAAGGTGAGTGTCACCGGCTGTGGCTCGTACTTCGAAAAGTGATCCCTCGTCGATGGTCAGGATTGATACGTCAAACGTTCCGCCGCCCAAGTCGAAGATCAGCACGTTTCGTTCTCCCTTCAGATTCTTGTCGAGGCCATAAGCCAGAGCTGCAGCAGTTGGTTCGTTGATAATTCGAAGGACGTTGAGACCGGCTATCGCTCCGGCATCCTTGGTCGCTTGTCTTTGTGAGTCATTGAAGTAGGCTGGTACAGTGATGACAGCATCTTTGACTGGTGATCCGAGGAAAGCTTCTGCAGTCTCCTTCATCTTCACCAAAACCATGGAGCTAATCTCTTCGGGAGAGAAGGTTTTCAGTTCCCCCTTGAACTCAGCCTGCAGCTTAGGCTTACCTCCACAGTTGACCACGGTGAAAGGCCAGTGTTTCATGTCCGCTTGAATCTTAGGGTCATCAAAGCGGCGACCAATCAGTCGTTTGGCGTCGAAGATAGTGTTTTTTGGATTCATGGCAACCTGGTTCTTGGCGGCATCGCCAATCAGCCTCTCCGTGTCGCTGAAGCCTACAAAACTTGGAGTTGTTCGGTTACCTTGATCATTAGCAATTATCTCCACTTTGCCTTGCTGAAAGACACCCACGCAAGAGTACGTGGTGCCCAAGTCAATGCCAATAGCTGGAGCCATTGGTTTAAATCACAGAAGCAGTATTGAAAAACAAATTCTTCAGTATTTAGAAAAATTCAGCTGAAGCTTTTGAAACACTCTTCGTTCAGAGAAAAATTGTTCACCGTTGAAAATTCGTTCTCTTTCTGAGAATTCAGTAAAATCCACTCTCAAACCAAGACTTGTATTTCTCAAAATACCACTTTTTAAATAAACTGTATCCAATATCGCACTGTTTTTCTGAATGTGTATATAGCAGAAGCTCGCTGATCACTTGATTTTCGCTTTGAATCTCTCTGTGTCTGTAGTGGAACTGATGCTGAGTAGAATCGAGAGGTGCATATATACTTGGCTGGTATTTCTGGAACGTTCTCCTACATTCGCGGGGCTTGACTGTTCCCGGTCTTTCCGGAAACTTCTAGAACCGTTCTGTGATTGGTTGGCGCAGAATGATCTTGGCCATGATTGGTTAAAATATGTGTTTTGTACTATCGTTGGTACTATCATGTAAATTCTAGACTTTTCTACTGAAAGCCAGATTGAATGGAGCATGATAATGAAACAAAGATTGAATTATATACATTTTAAACAAATCTTCTTTTGATTATGTATGTTCATTACATTATAATTAGTTTATAATGTTTCAATGGATTTATTTTTCTTTTTAATTTTGGCAATAGAGGAAGGAGAAGAGGTTACTCCTAAGCGAAAATGGCGGAAGCAATGAGGCAGACCGTGGCAAATATGCTCAAAGGGATTGAAAGGTATGCTAGTACTGGATTGATAGCGAAACCGTCCGTTAAATTGAATTGAAAACGCTACCATGCTCTTTTTTTCGGCAAACTAACAGGATCAAATATTACGTTCCTCAGCACACAAACTGCTTACAACTTCCTAACCTCACACTGAATGTTTAAACACATATGGATAATAAAGACAATCTTCTTCTAATGATTGATTACACACTTATATTCATATTATTTTGTGATATTGTAATGGAAATTTTCTGTTGCTTTCAGGTACAATCCCGAAAACCTCCCGACTCTGGAGCGTTATGTCGAGATTCAGTCTCGAGAAAATGCCTATGATTTGGAAGCAAATCTAGCGGTCTTGAAACTTTACCAGTTTAATCCACACAAGTATAACATGGAAATAACCAGCCAGATTTTATTGAAAGCCCTCACAAACTTCCCCCACACTGACTTTGTCTTGTGCAAGTGCTTGTTGAATGACAAGAATGTAAGTATTCGGTTTTTGTACGTAATGTTGTAGAAAAATTATAGGATACTAAGTGCTTGGCCTCCAGTCACAACAGTGTGTTGTGTTGAGCATTAAAGAATACTTTAGTAGTAGTTTGACATTTTTATTAGTAATTTTACCGTATTTTGCCGCACTGTAAATATCAGTCGCATATCGGTTTTGATGGTAGTTTTGGATTCCTCTCTGGAATTTCAAAGCTCTTGGATGTGAAAAACTTTTTTTTAGTTAAATATTTCCGTTTGTGGTGTGAGTTTTAAAATTTTCTGATTTGCTGGCTCGATGTTGAGGCCAGCTGTCAAAAGTTAAAAATGGTGTCGCGAAGTTTGGAATAGGTGTGAACAACCCGACCTCACCAAAACTTGATACCGGCACTTCTTCACTCATCGCCTGGCAAACTCCGAGTTGCTCGGACTTCTAAAAAGTCCTACTCCAAAGTGAAAATCCTCACGGCTCCACGCTGTTCAATGCCACCTTACTTCCTCAATAACACGAAACCAGTAAAGCGGATTTTAGGAAATTTACCTTTTTATTTGAGTCGGTACTCAAAATTGAAAAAACTTACAATACCTGAGAAAACTGTCTTGTTTTAAGAATTAACTATAGTTGCTTCAAACTCGTATGCTTAATTGTTTTTAGACATAACTTTGTTTATTTTTTTGTTTATACAACTTTGTGTGGGTCTTAAATTTATTGATCTGTGAAATGGCACAGGAAATAGTATGAAAATATTAGAAGAAAAAAAAAGGATGAAAGTAGTGAAAAAAGTGTGAAATTGTGCCACTTTTGAATGGGTCATATTTTCTATGGTTTTTTTAATTTATAAAATACTGGTTGAGGAAAACCGAGGTCAGTAAGGAGAGAATTTAGCTATTAATTAACAGAGGTTCCAGCGCTAATCTAAACCTCGTTTTTTACAGATTGCAGAAACTCCCATCGACCAGATAATGTACCTGGCAGACATCCTTGAGCGCTGTGACTTCCAGCAGTTCTGGACTCGAGTGCACTCGATGCCGGAACTTTGTTCGCGGATCACTGGATTTCACGACTCGATTCGCAAGTTCGTTTGCCACGTGGCCGGCACGACATTTCAGACGATTGACATGGTTGATCTGGCCAAGTTGTTGGGCGATGTGGAAAATTACACACTCATGCATTGGGTAAACAAGTATGGGTGGAAAGAAGAAAATGGGATCATATTTATTGCAAACCAAGATGAAAACATTAAGACGAAAAATATTACCGAAAAAATTGAGTTTGATGTTGCTGCTGCTGTAATGGCTGTAAACAGATAAACATTTCATTTTCTGGTGCAATATTGACATTTAATAATGCATTGTTTGATGCAAATGTAATGATTGTAATAAATTGGTGAAAATTATAAATTTGTTGTCGATGTGTCCTGCTAGTAGTTAAATTAATAATAAGTAATATAAGAATGAATGATTCATAAGAATGTGCAAGCATATTTATGTGAAAAATTATTCAAGTCCTAAATTTTTCGTCCTTTCTGGAAGGCAGTGTTGCCAAATATCGGGTAATTCATCTTCACGCTGCAATGGCGCGGAATTCTGGCGACATGTCGTCGCTGTCTTTTGAAGATGATCCGCGACCTGAGTGTAAATATGGGGTAACGTGCTACCAAAAGAATTTAGTGCATATCAAATCGTACAAGCATCCACGCAATCTGAAAAGAGACCATAAAGTAAGTTGATTGATATTGAATGAAACACTAGATCTTTGGTCACCCTTAACCACAAAGCAGTCATCTGACAATGTGCTGTGGGCTTCGCTCATTTTATACACTGGTTTTGAGTACATGATTAAAAGAATTTTCCTTTGCAACCCATCTATGCAAGACAGTGTTGGAAGTGTTGCTCCTTGATCTTTACTTATTTTCAGGATGTTGTTCGTGCTGATGCTAAAAAGCAAAAACGTGAACAAGAAGATTCAGATAGTTCTAATGATGAAGATAATCTGAAAGAGGGTATTACAGAGTATTCTGATTCCGAATCTGATTCTCAGCCTTCAAAGCTAGGGTCTGTCACATCAATGCAAATAGACCAGGAAGAAAATGGCACAAAGAAAGACAAAATATCTGACAGTTCCGATTCTGAGATGTCTCTGATTTCTAATTCACCTGAGACAGTAAAAAAAGAAAAAAAGAAAATAAGCCCATCTAAAGAAAATGTTGCCAAAAGGCGTGATTTGTCCCCTCGGAACTCTTATTCTAATACTACGAATGAGAGTGCCTCGTGTAATAAAAAAATTAAAGAAAAGTTCCTGTTCGAGATGCCAGGAGATTTCTTTGAATTTTGGAATTTCTGCAAAACTCTTAATGAGTCGCATCCTGCTGGTATTGAATGCTATCTATTCTATAAATGTTTCGTGGTGATATTTTCTTAGTACGTGCATATCTGATATCAATCTATCATTTCCAGATGCATTAAAGCCTGTTGGACTAATGCTTGTTGGACCTTATGATGAAATTGCTGGAAATTTGAATGGAGAACTACCAAGTGGGGCTAACTTTCTCATCCACTGGCGATACTACTACGATCCCCCTGAATTCCAAGTAAGTAAGAAATTCTTTTTTGTTTCCACCTACTTTACGTAGACAGGACAGAAAGGCACCAAGTAATTGGGAATTCATAAGCTTGGCTTACATGGTAGTGATTGATAGGAATGCAAACCAAAATTCCAGTTCCAGTTCTGTTTTTTTTTTCTTAATCTAAGTTTTGGTAACAGTTTATGTTGAAGATTTTTAAATATACCTTTTCCGGTCCCAGTGCTTCAAAATTAAGGTTCCGGTTCTGGGAGCAAATTTTGGTTTCTCTCTCAGTTCTTTGAAAAGAGGGTTTCTCTAGAAGTGTCTGGAAAAACAGTTCCTATGATTACGTTCTACTCCACTCCTATAATGGGAGTCAATTGTGAAAGATGTGGAATGAGTTGTTGCACGGTATTGGTGGTACGACCTGATTGAAACCCAATGTGAACCAATAGAACTGACAGTTTTTCCTGCAATAACGTTTTTTGAAGTTTCTCACACCCTCCAGGATCTGATCCAAGAGTGGGGAAATTCTGAGGTGTAGCTTGATATTTTATGAGCGATACTCTTGCACTTGTTCCGTTGTAACCATTAGCAACAATAGCAGATATCGATCGAGATGTAGTTGTCAACGTCGATAAAAAAACCTCAGAATCCCACTTCTGGTCTGCCTTAAATCAGTTTCCATCATCCCAAATGGCTCATTTTGATTTTATATTGAATCATCCATCTTTGATTGTTTCCATTTTGAAAAAAATGTTTTGAATGCAGCTTTTGATAGGTTGTAATGTATGTGTTGATAAGTAAGAGCTAATTTCTTGTGTTTTCTTAGACTGTTTTAAAAGGTGACGACAAAACTCTTTACCACATTGGCTATTTCCGCGATGATCCGAAGGAAATGCCCTGCTTTATTGCCAGCAATGCTGCAACTAAAGGATGCACTCTCAAGCCGATGGGAGAAAACATATTTTCTGCAGTCAAGTAAACCATTCACTATATTTTTTATTTTCTATCACCTAATTTTTGAGAGTTTCATTGCTGAAATTCAGAATTTATTTCAGCTCATATTTGGAATTTTCGATGAAAACCGTCACTCCTTTCCTTAAGATGAAATACATTTCGATCCAAAAGTCATTACAAGCTTGGGCTAAAAAGATGGACTATAGTCTGAATACAATGACTGTATTCATGAAGAGTCGTCAAAACAAAATAGTGACCAAATCGTTCCACGGTGCTGGCATCGTGGTCCCCGTAGACAAGAGAACAGAACTTGGCTATCGTGATCTTCTTGAAACTGATGGTAGGTGTAGAACTTAAAAAAATAAAAAAGGATTATATGCAGTTTTTATGACATTGACTACGTAGCTTGAAAGTTGTAGGTGAGTTGTACCAAAATGCTGATAATAGATTTTGAAAAAGAAGACAGGTGGAGTTGTGATGCAGTACTTCTTCGTTGCTTTTCCCCAGTCTTGGGGAAAAGTCTTAGGGTGCAGCCATCTTACGGACAAAAATTTGCCAGTACCTCTTTGCTGTGTGGGTCAAAAATGCATGATTGCAAAATAATGAGCCTCCAAAAAGCCAGCTAATTAAATAATACCTGCTTCGTACCAATAATATACTAACTGTTTAGACAAATTGTATTGTAAAGAAATCAATACATTTTTGCATCCTATTTCAGCTAGACTGAAGAAAATCTTGCAGCTCATTGTTGATTCGGAGCCTGAAAAAGAGGTTGTGAGAGATCTTTGTTTTTCCAAACTGGATCCTGTTATCACTGCTGCCAACATCGCAAACGATGAGTGCGATTTTGGCACCAGTCTGGAATTGGGCATGGATCTTTTCTGTTTTGGCGGCAAAATTCTCGAGGCACCGGCTCTTGCACTTCTTACCACTGCATACAGTCTTTTGCATAGACCAGAGTTTTCACAGATCATCAAGGTATCTATTCCATAAAAATATCTCATACTCTATTACCTATCTCTATTGTATTCCTTATGTTGAGTTCAAATTTTTCTGTCTTTTCAGGCACATTTGGCAAACCGGAGGCAGGGTTCCAAACTCAGCGTTGTCTAAAAGAAAAAGTTTTGGAAATGGCGTGTGTGTTTTTTTTTAACTTCAGGCAGTTATTTAAAGAAACTGTTAAGTCTGTGTTAATTAGGTATTACATTATAAAACAAGCTGCTTAATTTCATTAAATTCCCCTGCTTTTAAGGGTTTGTTCCCACTATTTGTGCTAAGTGTGCCTCCCTTTTTGTGCCCTTTGTGTGCCTCCATGTTATCATTCTGTCACAGAAATCATAATTTGTCTAAAACCAGTTTCATTTTTCCCAACGAAAACAACGAGCGATGTGTAAATCCATCTCAAAAGTTTCAATTTTGTTTTGGAACATTGTTGATGGATGGAAATTCATTATTAAAGGGAACCGGATATGTATTATACTGACGCTTTTCTAAGATAGATTGTCGTCGTCGCCTAAGTTGAAATCAAAAAATATATCAAACATGAGATTTAATGGTAGGATTAACATTTTGTAAGCATTGAGATCGCCGACACAGCTTCCAAAATCTGCTTTCATAAATTACCGCGGGTAAATTTTGAGTATCTATCCTGACCAAAGCAGCTACTATAGTAGCTATAACAGTTGCGAGAAAAAATAAACACTTATTTCTCACTGCTGAGTCGGCAAAATAGAAGAAGATAGAATAAGTTTGAACTCTTGTATAAAGCTGATTCGTTTATATCGGGAAATATTCAAACATTCGGAAAATCACGGATACCCATTAGCATCAGAATCTCATGGCCAGTTTCGTTTACACTTTCACCGATTCCCCTAGGAGGTACTTAGCTCAGACTTTGCAGGAACACCTGTGGAGCTGAGATCACCAAAACAACCAATATCTTCGGGGGAACCGAGCTTATTATTAGCATCACGAGCAAGCGTTTAGAGGCCTTCCTGTTCAAATATAGTCAAAAATCAATAGCTAATTGCTATCCCCTTATATATATATATGTGTGTGTGTGTGTGAATGGCAGGTAGTACGTATTACAGATGTTAACAGGATTACTATTTTATCCTTGCGCATACATTCTTGGTTAGCTATTTTCATGTCTTATACGAACGCGTTTACCGTCAAAAAGACTCAAATGACAATCTTATGTCGACACCTCTTGCAAAATTCATTATTTTTGCCAAATTTCAGTTATGTCGTATTAGTTGGGTTCACAAATTATTTTCAGCACATACATCTGCCAAGCAATGCTCGCTTTCCTATTTACCCCGCGAATAGTGCGCGCACGGGAACGGGTGACGAGCGAGTGGGGGGAGGATTGTCTGGTCCCGGCCGGCGCATGTCTGCCCCTAGAATCGACGCCCGCTGCATCCCTCTTCACGCGACGTCGGCGTCGAGATACGGGCAAGGGCGTCGCATCTGTGCTTAGTCAGTATCGAGCTAGCCACGCGATAGAGACGACACTTTCTCGCATAAATTCTGCTCGCGGTTAACCCAATTTTGTTTACGCATATAGCGCGAGCCATCGATTGATTTTTTTTTATTTATTTTGCGTTTGTCTAGTTTGGTTTCACCCGCATTTCTTTCGTTTGTCGGCTTTCGTTCGTACAGTTATAAAGTGTAACAAAAAAAATATCCGACATTTTTTTAAAACTTCCAGTTCTGTGAAATCTCTAGAGAAAAGCTGAAGCATTATTTACAACCCCCAACGGCAATCAAGCTATTCCATTTAAATTCAAACGTCTCGAAAGAACCAGTAACATTTTCACGAAGCGAGTATCCAAAGCCGAACAACACGATAGATCCCAACGAGTTTTTCCAAATAGTTTCAATAATGCATTGTTCTAAAATGAAACTGAAGAAACAAATCCGAGGATCGAACACAGAACTTTACGTTGAGCGTATCCAGACCATTAAAATTCGAGTCTCCCTCGGTTCGCTCAAACTGATTGCATAGAGAGATAGGTAATTGTTATTCATGACAAGACTAATTAAACATTCCTCGACATTAAGCAATTCGATGCGACGCAGAGAGAAGCTGTTGTGCAAGTGAACCAGCCACGTGATCGACGCTAATGAGTGAGACTTGGAGTAGAAGACACGAGATGGACACTGGTGCATACGGTTGATTGATTCGACATCCATCGGTAAGAAAGATGTTTTGTCTTTGATTAAGAAGTTATTACAGGTTCTTGAAGTCAACGGTCGGTGGCGACATGCGATCTTTATAAACATATTGGGCTAATAAGCACACAATTATGCCTAAACATAGAGCGAAATCATGTATGTTGCTTAATTTATTGATCCAAAACATCAATGGAATTTTGAAAATGTTCTATTTCAATTGCCAGACATGACATGAGTTTACTACGGGTAGAATTCAGCACTGTTTAAAGCCCCACAACACTTTTGATCCAATTAGAACTTGCTAGGTAAAAACAATGTGCCTTTCTCACTTCTTAAAATATATCAATTACTTAAATTTACCCAATATGTAACAATACGTCGAAGAGCAAGCATTTGTTCTCATGCTAGATTCCCTATCCTACATTTTATGCATGCAACAAAATTGTATTGAATCGGTTATTAATATTACATGATGTCAATATTGGCATTACTTGCGCTTGATCCATTTATTGCTGGGGGTAGTGTATATGATATATAGGTATACTCCGCGAGCTTCATTGAGCCCCGCCATTTTCCACCCCCTGCCACCCACTTCTAACAAGTTGTGATAGAGGATGACTCTCCAATTAGTATCCATTATGTAGTCCACCGACGGTATTAGATTCTCGTACCGTAATTATTTGATTGGGTTAAAATTCTAATTGGGTCGGGTACTACAGCTATACTCCAGCTCAACAATTGTTTGCTGAAAGTTTAGCATCGATTTTTTTTTGTCAAACGTTGTTTTTTAAGTAGGCCAATTTTGTTTTATGAGTATTGAGTTTTTTGAGAATTTAAAATTCATCTCAATTAATTAGTATCTCATCGCATAGAGTAGAAATTCGTGACTAGTTATTTAGGACGTTAAAGGAGATGGCAGTGATAAAATGCATACTATGAGAGTTTGACCTGATTCGTATGTCAAACAATGCTTACTTGAAGGAAAAGCAGGAAGACCACAGGTACGACAAAGGGATATTAAAATATAGGAACAATGACGCTGTATTATAAGAAGTCGATAGTGGGTTGACGTCACCTAAGACTTCGTTGAACAGGACAATTCAGAGGGTAGCTATGGCGTAGCCAAAGGAGGTGAAAAGCACTGCTCTTATCTCTTTTCGACACCATCTTTGCAGGCTCGCTCTCGCTCTTCTCTCTCCTCTACCCCCCTTTCTCGGATGGGTCTGGAAACTCGTCAAAATCCACGGGGCAGACTCCAGAAAATACCTCCGGCAGATATTTTAATTAGGTCATGCAGAGACCAGTGATGCTTAAAACAATGCCAGCTACACTGAGAAAGTATAGGTATACTGCGCAACGCTAGGCAATAATAATTAGTGCAATTGCTTTAACATCGTTAAATCTACATTGAACAGATTCAACTAGATGGAAATAAAAGAGAGGCTATTTCAAGTTCTTTAGAAATCTGCATTTTCATTGCTGATGAACATTTATCTATAGCGCCGTGTTGAGTTTGATTCATTTTCCTACCATTTCCGTGCTGTACCTCGGAAAATTTCCTCTGCCCGTCCGACTCATCTTGACTTGAGCGTCGTTGTCATCTTAAGAACATGTGTCTAACTTGATGGTGTAATAAATTAGATCATAAAAGCTCGTCCCACAAAATATGCGCGTGATATAATTATGAGACTTTCGCAAGCTGATGAAATTTACTCAATAGTCGATCGCTCATCCTTATGTCTAAATCTTTTACATTATAGAAGGACATGGACTAGAGCAGTGTTTCCCAAACTTTCGACATCTGTGTACCCATTCTATATTTTTTGTAATACCGAGTACCCCTCGTCAAAAAGAGGTTGATGGGTCGTTTCATTTCAAATAAACACAAAATTTAAACCTAACCGACTTTAAACTTTAAAAACTATAACTGTAAACAAATAAACAGAGGCCTAGGTCAGAAAAATTTTTTTTTTCTCAAAATGTTATCTCGCATTGTTCATGCACAGCAGTCGTCTGAACTTGAGCCATTTGAAAGCTGAGCAAATTTGATTCGTTGCAGGCGACAAAAATGCATGAAAACGTAGAAATAAAATTCATGGGGTTGCTCATACTTAAAATTAAAAAAAATATATATTTCTGAAATGGGAAGCTCTCCAGAAAAGTGCTTTGCATACCCCCACTAAACTCTTCGCGTTCCACAGGGGGTACCAAACTTTGGGAAATACTGGACTAGAGGATCTAGCTGTGCATATCTAAAACTAGCTGATTTATCCACCCCAATAAATCTCAATGTTATTCATTGGCTAGCATTATCAAAGTGTAGCCACCGAGATGATTAGTAGAATGATTAATGGAAAGCCAATTTTATATTGCGATGGCTTTGCTCGACACGCCAAGTATTTATTAAAACAGAAGTTGAATCGCGATGGCAGAATAAGGGACATGCACTCTTTACCTTGTCCTTGATATCTGCAGAACTTTGTCTATTTTTGTGGTAGGCCAGTAACGTATAGGTATCGTCACTGATAGCTGTTAAATTTGATAAAATTCTTACATTGTTTATGAACGAAGAGGAAACGGATGTCGAATGTTATTCTTGCATGCACCGACGACGCCAATGTGTGTAGCTTACAAGCAAAACAAGAAATATTCGTTTCGTGCTAAGCTTTGCTTGGTGCATGCTTCATGCTACCGGGTAGCATTATTTATTATGTTTGGAGTAGACTGCCAGAAATAGCTAGCCAACAGTCTGGATTACCGACACCGCTAGGAGAGAACTCGTGAATCGTGATTGATGGCTCTGTGTATGCTTCAAGACAAATTTGTCGCCGTAAGGCAAATTGAAAATCGTATTGCTGTTTATTTTGCGGTCGAATCATCTACGAGTCGACTTCTCTGTTTGTGGTGGAAGCTTGTTAAGACGCGTGGATTGCGCCACCTGAATCTTTTTATTTTTGAGACTGGTGGAGGAGCCGGGTCTGCCACGGTTTTGGTTTCCACTAGCGCTTTTAGGTGTAAGGAGATCTTAGCTAACAACCTGTCAAAATAGTTAACGAGATTTTAATTAACACTATACAGAGTTCTTGCAGGAACTCTTTGTTTTGATGAAAAGCCTAATTAAAAGCATGAATAATTATGTGAGGCATAGGCCAGAGGCTAAAAAGAGCTCTTTGTCCTTTTTGTATAAAAGTCAGGTATGTTTAAGAAGTTCGAGTCATCAATCGAGTGACACGATTCAAGTTCATCAAGGTATGTAAGGAGAAGCGAGTACCTACCGGGCAAGGTCGATAATTTTCTTGGCGTCGCTGGTGCCGAGTATTTTTGCTCCGGCTTGTACGGGCCAGTGACGTGGTTTCCTCCTCGCGTGAGGCGAAAAGCTACGGACCTCATTTGCCCAGTTTCTATAGCAACCCCATCCAACTACCACACAGTCAGGCCCCGTCTACTAGACCGTAATGCAACTTTCATCCATCCATACCGGCATGCTCGCTCCATATCGCCCACTATACCGCAAATAAAACTGGGAATACGATTTCGTGCCCTGCTCTCAAGTGAAGTCTGCGGTGGTATAGGTATATATAAATTAAATTCTCTTACTAGACTGAGCGTTGGATATAATCCCATAATTTCTTGCGTCTCCGTCGAGTCTCTCCATGTTCCCGTGTACCCTTCGTAATGATTCCATGTCAGAGCCAAACGAAGTTAACTTTCTTGCAATATAATCCCCACGTGACCTCCTTCAAAGAAACTCCACCGCGAATCCAGGTTTATAAAGGCCGAACCGTCACAGTAGGTTTCCGCCGGCATTATCCCCACGTCTCCCATTGGTCTGGCTAGTACGCCCATCAAAATGCTAGTGAAAATTTCTAATCAATCAGCAGCAGAGAGCAGAGGCGTCGGTCGCCCGTGCTTATCCGGTGTCTCGCGCCGACAATTCCGACGCGGCGTCGCGTGGACCGAGCTCTCGGGAAAACTAATCGTTTGAAATTAAACACCACTTTGTATGTGTGCATGTCTTGCATTAACCTGTCACGTCGCCTAACCGTGGGCAAAACGATGCGGTGGTGGTGCAAACTAGCGAAAAACACGAGTCCTGTCGCTGAATTCTAACGAGATGAAATTACTTTCTTATTTCACAGTCGCGTTCTAATCTAAGCACGTACGGTAATAACGATAATGGCTACGATAATAATAACGATAATGTTAACAATTGCCTTTGACTGTCTGCGTGCAGCCAGAAAGCAATAATTCCGCCTCATACGCCCAACGGATTTACCCTAGCATGCCTACAATGAATTATTCGTCGGGTGGATTCAATCAGATTCAGAACGTTGACAAGTTCGGGATCATCAATCATTGTATGGTGTGCTACCTGCATGTGAATATGTAACACACTGTGAACAGCACACTTAACTTTCCCCAAATACGGTACTCGATATTATACTCCATTCCCCAACAGTAGATAGCGTCACCTGGTTTTGTATAGTTTATGCTGTATTCAACAGGTAAGAGATCCGACTACACCCTATATACGGTTTGTTGCAAATAGACCGATGCACCCGTGAGATAAAGTAGACCACATTCTATGTTACGAAAATGGGATGGTGTGATCTCGGTACACGATAAAGCACTTATACACACCGAACGGTTTGGCGTGTTGGAAACACCGGTTCTCGTGAGATCACCGAAGTTAAACAACACTGCGCTTAGTCAGGTATTGGATGGGTTACCATCATACACATGACTAGTTCTGTTCGGGAGAAAGGTCAGAGGGATGAAAGTTAGTACAACAACTTCATTCGCTTTGCTTATCAACCTCTCGACAGCATGTTTTTGTGGAGGAATCCTGCTGTTTGAGTTGTACCGTCCTTCGGAAGGGGCGTTAAGATGGTGGTCCCCTTGGTGCTCTTCAACAGGAGTGGGCTTCATGCCGGCACCGGGATTCCTCTCCTCCCTTCTAGTCTTTCTTAGGTTCATCATCATCCTCATCATCAACCACTCATTCACCGACGCCATTAGACCAGTGCCGCAGGGCCAGTTGTCAAAACAGTGCGTCGTTAAACACCACAAACGATAATAATAATAATAATCATACATGGTGCCGACGATACGTGGTGCCGACGACTCTAAACCTCGCTGATTTGATGTTTTCCCATTCACACAAAAAGCCGTTATCACAGCAGAATATGCTCCGTTCAGCGAGAAAACGTTCTGTTCCAGTAGAGGCGCCACCTGTCGTTTTAAGATGACGTGCAGACCAACTGTTATTTTTTTTTAATACTAAAAATTCATATCTGCTGATGTCCACCAGTTTCCTTTTTTTCTTAAGCTTTTGTCGTGCCAAGATGTGTTTTGTTTTTCTATCTACGAATATTTCTATCTCGCATATCGATCTTGGAAATTATTATGCAGATATAATAAGTATTTTCAAATCCCGCCACTAAAATCACGACTGAAATTCCATAAATGAGTTGGTAACTGGTGAGACAGTCCTTGGGCTAGTATCTTCTCTCGTGGGCTATACTGTAAATACCTATACTATATTTTATTAAAGACTGTACCATGCAGCATAATCCCTGCTACACAAACTCGCGAAAAGTAATTAATTAAATTAATCCCGTATTATGTTTATAATACCTACGTGCTACCGACCGTATCCGGACTGAATAATTAAAATGGCGGCTTGCTTGCTCATTACTAGCGTTACACTTGTTAAAGAGCAGTTCGCATTTGGCCACTGTCAGCATTGGATTTCCCAGATAGCTGTTGTGTAAGGTCTGGTGGTCGACTATGTTCATTGAATCGGTCATGAGCATGCGGCCTGCACCTGATAGCAATGTTATTAGAGAGTTGAGACCTAACTGGCGTCGTAGCAGTCAGTAAAGTGGAATACTGGATTGCGAGAATAAAGTTATATTCTAAGTCAGACAATGAGAGCGAACTTTGGAAATGGTATTGCTGGTTTCTTGTTCTTGAGCTTGCTGAAAGCCCTATAACGTGACTGGAAAATCGAAGAGACGTCGAACCGACTGTTGCATAATGAAACTTGCTTCAAAATAAAGTTGATTTTGTAAGAAGCAATAATAATTCAAACATCCCTAACAAATAACTTTAGTCAGTTATAAAAAAGGGGCATTAGATATACTTATACAGAGAACATCATGGAACACTCTGGTACAATTCAATCTGATTTAATAGCTAAGAATAATGAAAAATTCCAGATGAAATGAGCTTTTACAGCCGACGAGTTATATCCTTAAAGGAAAAATACCTACCATCCAACATCCCCCGCCCTCCATTACACTTTTCCCTTGCCTTCGCTTTAAAGCATCGACGGCCACGGTCTAGTTATAGTTTCTGCCCTCTACTCGGTACCATCATTTGGTAATATCATAGCGCTAATGTTAAACAGTCATCGCGAATACTGGCCGCCAAAATACTAATTTACCGACCAAAATGAAGGATGTCACTAGGTGGAGTCACCGTCGTTTCGATGACACGAAATTTAATTTTGTAATTCCTTGCAGGTTCATTGCATTTGAGACTGATTTACGCTCAATTAATCTTTTTTGATGCTTACTTCAACGGTTGATTTTATATGCATCAACTTTTAGAAAAGTAATTATTTAATTGTATAGGTTCGTTAAAACAATGACCGTAAGCGCCATCGAGTGGCACCTACAGTTGCCAGCTCGTTTCTTCAGCAGAAAGTTTAACATTAACGCAGGCCCTCTAACTATACCAAAAAACTTAATGTTCATATCTTTCGTAATTGATATAGACACACATTCATGATACACATAAAGCTACCTGCACGATAAAGCGCTAATAGACTGGACTGGTAACTTAAGCTTTCCCCCGTGAATTTCAGCTTACTTGGGCAGATACTAATGGTTGGATTTATGCAAAACTACCCTCTCCCCATTCCCCTCATCACCAACAACTTGTTACGTTCTCTACAAATCCACCTTACTGCATGTCCCTAACATTAAATCTGTTTACAATATGCATGTAGTTTAAAACGTGTGAATATACTCTTCATTGCAGCAGACAATATTGCTGGCACGTACCACACCCTCTTTTAACCCGGGCGGTACAAATCCGAAGAGATTTACATTCAGTATTCTGTCATTATTGTAAAGCTATGCGAAGTGCTTATTAATCTACATGGATATCCTAGTTTCAAGCAAGACATTTTACTCGGCGAATAATTCGCAGCTCGCGAGAATGGTTCGGTGAACTCAAGTCTCCATGTAACTTCGACGTTCGAACGACGTTTCTATATACCATGCGACTAAATCTTATTTGTGTGAAAGCTCGAGCGAATTCTGAATATAGACGCGTGCGCAACGGAAAAGAAAAGCGAAGATATAGGAAACAAAACAGATTCCAGAGGGATTTGCAAGTGATTAAGCCAACTTGGGAAAACCGAAAACAACGGTCTGGATGCCGTTTTGTTCCAAACTATAAGAGAATCCCTCTAGGCTGTGCTTGTAGGGGCTTGTAAGGGCCAAGGGGAGGTCTCTTTGAGCTGTTCGCAGACCTGTTATGAACTCTTTTAATAATTTAAAACCAGGGTTATTCGCGAGGAAGACTTTACGCAAATCGATTTGTTAGAACTGCTGGCATACAATCGTGCTAAGTAATTCACGAACGGGTTGGAGACGAAAGGGCGTAGTTGCATAATGCAATTCGTAAATGTCCGTATGCCACAAGGTAGACTGGACGACGGAATGTAATTCTCAACGGATTATTCTGTTTTAATCGTGTTCTCGTGTTCTATCCACGTTCGAATGCTTTATTTTCTTGGTGGCTGAGCGTTCATTATGGATATGTTTCGCTTTGCATTGAGTGACTTATTTAGCTAAGGTTACTCTCTTTTTATCTGCAGAGAAGGAGAGATAGGGAGAGAGTTAGAGAGAGTGAGAGGGAGGGGTCTAGATTATTCTCGAATATCGAATGGTTTCAAATTACTCGTCTCATTTCATCTCAAATTCATCTCAATTCCATCTAAATTAAAAAGGAAGTATATACCTACTTGAATAACCGCGTATTATACCTATTACCAGATAAAAATTGACTGGTTCTTTTCATCATTTCTGTACTAATTCTACTGAACAATGATATTTACTTATCATTTTCATAATTTCTCAAACTTTCTCTCTTTTTATTCTCATTTATCTGGTGGTTCTAAGATGTTTGCAACTTTGAATGGGCGACATCAATAGCTTTTAAAATAGCACTGGCCAATCGAAATACTTGTACCTCTTCAATCAACTTTACGTCAACATTCTTCAACGCGCGAGCGTTGACGAAGCCCTAATTCAAGGTAATAGCTGAGGCATGCTAGGAATCTAAAGGCAAGGCAATTGTATTACCGGAATCATCAGTCTTTCGTGATGGAATTACGCCAAGTCGTTCAAATTCCACGCCGGATATTAAACATGTTTACTCCGAAGTCCAATAATTGATCATCAACTAAAAATAACCCCCAATAGCTCGCTGTAATTTATCCCGTGACATTTAAAGCTGCCCGTAGACCTTAGTCAGTTGAAAAAAATGCTCTTATATTGAAAACGAAACGCGATTATTAATTTTGATAATGCGATGCGTGAGTGACGTTGATCGTGCCATCTCGGGAAAGTAACGGGGAAATATATCGTAGCTTAGCGTCGGCTGTTATTTATTTCATCATTATCATGCATGGAAAATAGAAATGCATAATTTATTACAATTCAAAATTAAACTGACTTGAGCACATATCGGTCGTGATATGTAAATTGAATGCATTTGAAATTGATTTGAATATTGAATGGAATTGTGAAGCATGTGATTGTGTGGGACAAAAATATAACCTATTGAGGTACCACCTGTGATTTCGGAGAGAGAGAGAGAGGCAGCCAGTCATGGATAGTTGCGAGAGACGGACGTAGGGCGAACAGTATCGAATATTGATCCGCAAAGTCAGATGCTAGGGGTGGAAGTAAGTCAAGTGAGCTTGGCTGTCTAAACCATTATACATTTCATATTTGATTCTGCATTTCATCTCAGTGGATACGCACACTTCATATCAGTGTGTGCTATTCGCGTCGCACATATCTGGCCGTGTTTAACGTGAGGTTTTCACCATGCGAGAAAACACAATAGGAAAGATTTGAATTCATCGATTTGAGTCGTGCATGTATATCTCTACACCTACGGGCGTTTCGTACAGTAAATTCACGCTACAGTAGACAATGTTATTAAAATTAATGTTACTCAAAAGTCCCGTTTGCCGATGGATTGAAATGTTGCATAATTATAGTTAAAGTGTTCGACTCTCGTTGCTCGAAGGAAGAAACAGAGAGATGGTAATTACTAATGAGTTTCATCTTCACGGTCGATTTCTCAGCCGAATTCCACGCGAGTGTACGGATCATCGCCAGCTCTTCCAAATAACGATGTACTCTTTAATTAGAGAATAGAATTCCCTTGATCAATGACAGACATCTACAATTAATTTGCTTGTTCGTCTCTTTGCATTATTGCTGGTCTTGTAATGCAAAAGAGAAACACACGGGGCAGCACAAAGGAAGGGCGCACACAAAGCTATGAACCATCCCGCATCAATTGATTTTCTTTCCGTTGTTTCCGCAGCGATGGTGGAGGTGGTGGTGGCAAATCGTACATCGACAACGGCGTCGCACACAACACGACGCCTCTCGATGACGACGACGCCACGGCCTCTCACCACATTCCCCGATGTCGGCGTCGAGAACTCCACATTCTCGCTGGCTAACGAACGCGAACAGATTCGAGCAGAGTTCTTCCGCACCTACGACGTGATGACCGGGGTGCGAATAGCAGCGACCCTCGGTGGTTTCTTCGGGCTGATGGTGTTGCTGGTGATCTATAAGAGCCTGTGCAAGACCAAGTCACTGAGCGACGAGAACTTGAACGCGGCGGCGGCTGCAGTGGTCGAGGAAGAGGACAACGAAATCGCGGCGACCCTGGAGGCGGCTGCGTACTTCAGTGCCAACCCTCGCAGTGTGCGAGGAGCCCGGCTATCTTTAGGAAACATGAGCGCACCTGCAATGGTGCTGACGAGAGGAGCGCGCTTCTCTTCCATAGGAGGGTACACGAGTCTAGAGCCTCCAGCTTGTTACTATTACCAACGGGGCAAAAGTCTTCCCGGTTCGGCACTTCGGTTTACGCACCAAGAAAGTTACTGCGAAGATGACGAGCTGGATTCGCCCCCACCTCCGCTTGCTGTGCCCGACCAAGCGGAGGAAGATCTGGTCGGGCCCAGCTTCTACAGCCAGCACCTGACTGTTCCTGTGGGACACTCCCGAAGGCTCAGCTCGATCACGTGCTCGAGTGCCGACTCTTCGTACTTGGAGCGCAAAGGGTCGGCATGTGAGCTGGGTCTACCACCCCCGCCTCCGTTCGCTTATAAGGACCGCGAGAAGCGCTACATCAGTAAGTCGGCAATGATACAGGAGCCGTGGGACTTTTATTACCCGATCGACATCCAGGTAATCCAGCCGACGCCCGACATCTCCCCATGCGGCAGTGAACGAACGCTCTATGACGATCCGATCCGGATCAAGCCGCCGCCGGAGCGCACTCACGGATCGATCGCCGAATCGATATCGAGCATCACAATCAAACGATTGGCACCCCTCGCTTCTATAAGCACTTACGGGGGTGGCGCGCTCAGCGATTTCCCCGACGACGAGCAGAGATCTGTCGGCTCTGATTCTGTCTTCTTCAACAACGAGATCGACGTCGATACCGAAGACGAAGTCGAGGGATTCGACACTGACAGTGACGAGGACATCATTATCGACGAGGACGTGAAATATCGACAGCATTCGCAGCTGAATCGCAGTGACACGGACTCGTTGCCATATTCCAATCATTTCCTTCAAGTACCTTTCCGCGCCCACCCCCAGACGTCGCCTGGGGGGAGATGGAGCGATACTAAAACGAGTCTGCGCGCGGGGCGCCGCGTGTCTGTACCCAGCTGCCGAGGGCTGCGCAAACCATTGCTTTGCGCGTCGGTTGCCGATCAAGCAGTGTCTTCGGTAGGCTTGGAGTTTGTCGGCACCGACACCCTTGCCAGCCCAGTGGCGGGCACCAGTCACTCGTGCGACCTACTGCCGACTTGCGAAATCCCACCGGCAGACGCCAAGTGTGCGGCTGCCACATCGCGTCCCCCTTTCCCGCTGCCCGGAGAAAGATGCGCTAGTGAAAGCGTGTTGCTTGCGACGCTGAATGATATGCCTTGTAGAAACGAACTCGGCAGCGGTGGCGGTGATGGGCAGCCGTGTTTTCTTATGCTGCGCGTGGACCGTTCGGGCAGCGGCAGCAGCGAACGGCTCGCGACGTGTGCAGGTCGAGACGAGGATAATTGTTCTTCACCACCGGTAACGGACAATAACGACTCCTGGTCCCAAGAGACACTCTTCTAGTTGGGGACAAGAAAGTTATAGCCGCTCGATAGTTCCAAAGTGAGCTTGCTGCAATTTAGTGTGTCGTCGTTTGTTGTTATGTATGTATGTATGTATATATATATATATATATATATAAATATACATATATATGAATCGTTATAACTTATAAGGGTATGTAAATTGTTATGTTTTGTAAGTTCGCCTTAGTTGAGAGTGAGCGCTTTCTTTTGCATTATTTTTGTACAATGCCAACGGTGTCCTCCTTGAATAGAACCATAATTGACAATGTATGCTACCATCTATTTTGTAGGTTCATAAATCGAGTGTGTTATTACGTTATTTAACTAAATGTTCAACTTTGATTGCTTCAAATCGTCGTTATCATAATCTGAAAAACTAGCACCCTTGATTTAACAGATGGTCTCACAAAGATAAAAAATCAACCAAACGAAAGGCCCGAAAATATAATTTTAACGTTTTATTTTCTATACCTATACCAGACCGAATTAATGTGATAACTTATATGAAGTAAGAAATCTTTCATGGGGTAATCTAAATCGTGTTAGGGCAGGAATTGAATATTTTCTGACGCAAATTTCAACTATTGCAAATTTCTTACTGGATGTGATTGCTGCGGATACTGTAACTCTTGAGGACCACGCTCGATCAATTAAAATGTAATTGTCTTCATTAAAAAAAAGTAAGAGGAGTAATTATCGTGAAAGTGAGTGCTAAATTGCAGTACTGGCATGTTGTCAAGTAATTGCTGTCACTGTCAGGTGGCGAGCACGTAATGTTGATAAAAAGCATCAGAGAAAAGTGATCATCATTTTCTATCTATTTTACTAAAATTGTCATTCGTCAGACCAATTATTTGATTGTAACTTGCAAGAAAGAAAACAATGTACCAATTATTTATATCTTCAGAGGTAACAGATAACCACGATTTTTTAGTCAGTTTAATTATCATAGGCTATTGGAATATTTGTTTTTAGAATTTGTATAGCTTGAAGATGCCACAATAAATTAAAGGTTAGCCAATTGTAATCAATGGACAAACCGCGACTAATAAAGGAAATTTGATGGTTATATGTTTAAAAAATAAGAGAGGTGTTAATATGATGTTACTTTATTTTAGAACCGCACCCATAATTTTAATGGGACCAGTGGAATTGCCGTTGTCACAGGGCTCGTTGTCAAGACTGTGCTTTGTTATACTCGTTAAACCTCACAAACTAATCAATAACAGATTTCAGGAATCAAATGTGATCTCAAAATCTGAGACATGTTATGTTGTTTTCGCTATCCACGGCTTAAGTGTATTTGTTTCAACTGTTTAAAGACATATTTTTCATGAACTCGACGTGGTGGGCTAGTTTGAAAGTAGTCTGTAACGCTTACCGCTAGACTGCGCGAAGAAATCACTCACCAGCAAAGTTCGCAATCTGACATCCAGCTCAAGGTGTCGATTTGTTTTTGTTCTACTACAGCAACAAGTGAGACTAACACTGGTAGGTAAGTTAGGAAAAGCGTTGCCCGTAAAGATAATCAAATTATGTTTGCACTGAAATCGCATACTCAAACTCCTTTTCCAGTTTTGACTATTAATGTACGTGTCAGTTAGGGTACACCCCCTTTTTATAGTGTTTATCTCGGCGTTCAATTTCTTGTTCGTTTGATAGGTAGGTACATTTAAATTCTTTTGTGAAAGGATCTTGCAATCGTTTGCGACAAACCTTGAACTGAATACCGATTTTAAACGCACTGTATTCAGCTGGCAGCAAATTTATCATTATCAGACAACTGTGTGTTTTCTACTGTAACATTTATATATGTAAAATTTGCTATGATCTATACAGTATTTTGACTGCTTCAAAGTCAGTTTCAAAGGTCATTTTAAATAATTTCAGGTCTATGACCTCAGTGGGATTAAAAAAACAAGATCGATTACCACACCCAACTGGTTTAATCAGTTCATCTGGAAAGATCAAACCAACCGAAGAATTTCCTCAAAGCGTTTCATACAGTTCAACATTTAACCAAATTTAACCTAGGGTAGAATTCTTTTTCTATGGTAGAAGATCCTAGGTTGGCTCCAAATTAATTTCTTTAATTCTTGTTTGCCAGCCTTGAACCATGCGGCTCATCATACTTGACACTTCCGACAAAGTGGCCGAGTGGTCTGCGAAGTATGTTCTTAAACGAATTACTGACTACAAACCTGGTCCAGATAAATATTTTGTGCTTGGCCTGCCCACCGGAGGTACTCCACTGGGGATGTACAAGAAATTAATTGAGTATCACAAAGCAGGGAAGATATCTTTCAAATATGTGAAAACATTTAACATGGATGAATATGTTGGTACGTTTTAGTATTATTGTTTGCATGGATGTTTTAATATTAGCTCAGATAATTTGTTACTGGAAATTGTTCTAGGCCTGCCAAGAGATCATCCTGAAAGTTATCACTACTACATGTGGAATAACTTTTTTAAGCACATCGACATTGATCCAAAAAATGCTCATTTACTGGATGGAAATGCAGATGATTTAGTCGAAGAATGTAGCAACTTTGAAAAAATGATAACTGAAGCAGGTGGTGTAAATCTCTTTGTGGGTGGTGAGTACTCAGTCTCTAATCAGTCTCTAACAAAATAACGGCTCTTATATGTATACCATTTCTCAAAACGTCAACCTTTCTGTTGAGCAGGTATTGGACCGGACGGACATATTGCCTTTAACGAGCCTGGCTCATCGCTTGTTTCACGAACTCGAGTTAAAACTCTTGCTCAGGACACGCTAGAAGCAAACGCTCGCTTCTTCGGCAATGACATAAACAAAGTACCAAAACAGGCATTGACTGTTGGTGTGGGCACCGTTATGGATGCTAAAGAAGTAAGCATTTTAGACACTTTTTTCAAGGAAATAAACATCAAATTGCTTCTTAAAACGGCTTGTAAAAAATGCGTTGCGTGTTCTGTTCTAGGTGATGATTTTGATCACTGGCACCCACAAGTCATTTGCTCTCTACAAAGCGATCGAGGAAGGTGTCAATCACATGTGGACCGTTTCAGCATTCCAACAACACGAACATACTTTAATGATTTGTGACGAAGATGCCACCCTTGAACTAAGAGTCAAGACTGTTAAATACTTCAAAGTAAGCATTTCTGTCACCAATGCCAATTTTACAGTTTATGCACATTCCTTAATGGATCCTTATTTTCTTGTATTTTTTCATTGCAATTATTCAATTTACCCGATACCTGACCTTTTCTGTTGCTTGCTGTTTTAATGTGGGGGGTGTTTCTCTGCTTAGGCACTGAGTGCAGTTCACCAGAAATTGATTGGGGAAGTCTAGATGGATACTGACATCTTGAACAATCTCGATGGTATAACGTCTGATGCATTACTAATTTTTTCACTATTTCCTTAACACTTTTTTCTTTCTTTGAACGTTTGAGCTTTTTGTACCGAACATTTGTTTGCAATGATTGTTGTGTATCATGTGAGTTGAGAGTAAAATATTTGCCGCTAATGCTTTCATATTTTGTATTGTTTTCTTTCAGGATCTGTGGAAAGTTCACAATGCATTAGTTGATACATATGTAGTGGCTGGTGAAAATTGAACACCGGGTGACTAGTCGGTGCAATTTTAACGATTTCCGAAGCAAGATGGCGCATGTTATACCTATCGCAGCATTTTATGAAATCTATCTTTATCATATATATTTATCAGATATTTTATACAAAGTTCAATTTAAGGGATGAAAATAAAAATATAACGGTCATTGACTTTTGTGTTTTGAATGTTGACATTTTTTTAGGTTGTCCTCATGTGCCGAAGGTAAATATTTGTAAAGACCCAATCAGTCAGCTTTGCGTTAGGTATTAAGTGTAGGTTTCAAACAGCTTAACAGTTGTCTTGGTGTTAAATAGTATAGAAAATAGACTTAGGGTTCTATCTAAGTTCTAGCTGTCCGCAAGATCTGAAAGTTGAAAAGATTTAAGAGAACCGACGAGTGTTAAAACCTCAGAGAATTAAACTTTTCCCGCGTAGACACTGGTCGAATTAAAAATGGCGAATGAGCGGGATAAGAGCACATAAACAAATTCAAAACAAGCTCAATACCACCAGTGACTTTGCACTGTATTTTACTGGTATCTAAAGCTTTGTTGTAAGATATATTAGATTATGTGCGAAGAAAATTTCGATACATTTTTATAAAGCATGGATTTTCCATCTTGGAGGGTTTTAAATGTAATATCAAATAGTGTGCGTATAGGTTATGAGCGGTTATTGACTTTATCTCTGCTTTGACCTGTTCTTATGAGTTAAAGTGAAATACATGCAATTACACTCATTATATTCAGCATAAAAAAGCTACTAGACAAGCGGTTTCTAGTTTCTTTGCAGGCAACAGAGGTAAATTTCAAGTTCTTAACTATCCTACCTACCTAGGTACTGAACCGAGGAACTTTCAAAATGTATGCGTTGCCATTGGTGCAGATATGTAAGCGAGGAGCACTGGCAGATGCATAATTTGTATTTGAGCCACTGAAAAGAGCCATTAAAATGGATTGTGAGATGAGTATGGTGGAGCGGCGCTTCAAAGTACTGCGAAAACACTTAGACGACTTAGGTTACCGCCAACCACTTGTTATTGATGCGTTGCCGTTGGTTGAGCGACTTGTTTCTGACCTGTTACACACTACTGACAGCCTACAGCATTATAAACTGTTGGCACAACAAACCTTGGAGGTAAGTGTGATAATAAAATCTAGTTGTGTACCAGGCCAGTAGAAATTTTGGCTGGTAGAAAGAATGTTATTTAAGCTTGAAAACGGTGTGGATATTATCATAGAAAAAGGGTTAGTGGATATTATGTATACATGATATGATAGTGAAAAGTCTTCTTAGGAATGAAGTATATTTTTATTTGAAATGAATTAGATTTTTAAATATCTTCTAAATCATCTGCATATGCTAGATTCTTAATTATCACTGCATCAGCTTGCATATATATCGAGTTTTATTAGCAAGCTAAGTTTGGCATTAGTTTTCACCTGTTTCTTATTTTATTTTTTAAATCTCCATCTGCTTGATGCTACAGTATGTCACACAGCAATATTAATACTTCTCTTTGGACAATTTTTCACTGGTGACGAGTAAAATTATCAATTTAATAGGGGAAATCTTGTGAACCTTGTTCGACTAGAGTTGAAAGATCAGTGGTTAAAATTAGCTGATGCACGGCCCTCTTAATATTTTTTTTTTAATTTTAAGTTCAACAGTTTTCCAAGGTATCAAGAAATATTTTCTGGTTTTGTGTGTATCCAGGAATGTAATCAACTGGGGTTTGGAATTGAGCCTTACCGACAAGATAACGCTAAGCTTGTTCAAGAGACCAACGATCTACATTTAAAGCTTTTGCATTCTAAGGAGGATGCCGAAAAATCACTGAAAGGTATGCGCAGTCAAAATTGATTGAAAGGAGCTAGTTTTATACAAGATTAACAATACTTCACTTCTATTCATGTGAAAATATGTGTAGCTTCCAAAAACTTTGGTTAAAAACATTTTAAGCAATTTTGTTTAAAATGTAAGTCTAAGTCTAATTTGCATGGGATGATATGTTTATAACATTAAAACATGGAAACTCAATGATAAGTTGGTTTCTGTAATTTATTTAAAATCAGGTTAGTATTTTGGTAGAAATAAATACGAAAAACGTGGTTTTTGTGGGTACTGTTACTGAAACTGAAGATTTTGTTCCACATATTTTAGGGGCAAACAATAATTTTGGTACCTTTCTTGCTACCTACCTGTAAGATACATATTTTTAATTTGTTTGCAGAACTTCGAGTTCAGCTAAGAAAATTAGAAAATGAAAATGCTGACCTCCAGTTTGTTAGTTCTCAACATCTAAATCGTGTGAAAGCACTTGAGCTAGAATCTGCTGAGAAATCTCGAAAGATTGTGAAGCTGCAAGGGAGAAGCGCCCATGCCTTAATTGTCACGCCTGGGGGGAAGAAAAAGTCCGTACCCTTTCATCGACCAACGATAGAAATTGATTCTCCGCTGAAGCCAGGAAAACCTTGGCAAGAACAATATTGGAGCGTTCAAGCACAAGCTGGGGACCCATACATTGCTAAGATGTGTGAAGTCTCTGATCAGCGTATTAACTGTCTTTGGCGTGAGGTAAATCAGCTGAAGGAAAAATGTGTTCAGCAAACAGAGTTAATTACTACTTACAAAAATCAGGTACTTAAAAATACAGCTCAATAATATGGGCCGGTTGCTAAGCATGAAATAGATTGCATGCCAATTATTGTAAAGCCAAACTTGTCTTTGTCATGAAGAGTTCATGTTGGGTACTTTAATGCATAGGTATAATGGTATAATGTGATAATTTGGATTCTTCCTCGAAAATAATTACAAAATTATTGTGGTATTGTTATTTGAATTGTATGAAGAGCTGTTTTAAATTCCTTTTTGCCATAATTTTTGTGTTTTTTTATCCCTTGAAGGTTCCTAGTAGGTGCCATACAATCTACCAGTCATATGATTATGATAAATCTATTCTTTAATCTACTCTGTGCTTCTTAAAAATTAAAAAAGGATATTTTCTCAGCTGAAAAACCGAGATGTTGAAATAGCTCGGCTGTCGTCGATGCTTGAAGGTGGCCGCCCTATAGCCGCTGTAAGCAACGACTGTTGCTTCACTGACATGCGAACAAAGCTGCTGATGCTATCTGAGGATAATAAGAAGCTTGACCTTAAGAACAAGGAAATGGATGGACAACTGAAAGGTACTGAGTTCAAATATTAATGTATTTTTGTTAGTTCTTGTTGGAAAATGTGTGTATTCTGATACTTGTGGATGAAAGGACTATGGCACAGTTACTTCAATCGACGTAGGACTGAGAAGCTGGAAAGCAAAATGGTCCAAATGTGTCAATCTTTAAGAAACTATTCGAGGGATTTTTTTATTTACGGGCTTGCCTTTTTTAGAATTAATGGCAAAGCACCGTGACGCAACAACAAAATCTGCTCGACTCAGTGACCGCAACCGGCAGTTGGAGCAGGAAATGCACGACATCGATCACATGGCATTGACCGTCGAAGCCGAGTGTAATTCAACTGTGAAGGAAAATTCAAAACTCATGTCAAAACTTAAGGTATGGGATTTTCATTTTAAATTAACAAGCCATTCAACTGATGAGTCTTATTCCTGCAATTATTATGTAATACCACGTATTGGTTTCTTACAGACTAGCCTTGAAGAAAGTGTACACAAAATACGAGTCCTGGAACGTGAAATGCTGGAATTGGAACGAAACAACCAAGAAGGTCAGGCAGAGTTGGACAAGATGAACAACGAAAAGAAAAATCTTCAGAAAATTTTGGACACAGTCTCAGAGGACAAAAAAAGGGAGACGGAGAGAAAAAATAATTTCACTGTCATTGGTGAGTTATGCTTGTCAGTCAATGCATGCTTTCATTTTGTCAGTGCTTTATTGTAAATGTCCACAGGTCAATTTATGCAGAAAGACTGGTGGCATTAGGCAAAAAAGTATGTTCTCTCGCTGAACGCCGCAGATTGCTTTGAAAATTGCAGCACTCGGATCTAATTTTCAGAAAATGATTTGAACACGGAGATCGATCGCTTGACTCAAGTGACCAATGCTCAAAAGCTTCAGATCGCTGACCTACACAACCGAATCTCATCCACCGAGTCCAAGCAAATGACAACGGAAAGTATCAGCAAGAAAACTTCAGTAAGCAAAGAGAAAATATCGAGCAGCAAGAAGTCGACTTCTTCAAAAAGTAGTATGACAGCGAAAGGCTCGACAACAAGTTTAAAGGAAACGTTAGATACGGACTTACAACCGCAGGGTAAAGGAAGAAAGGAGAGAACCAGACCCGATTCTCCAGATAGACCAAATAATAAACTGGTGAGAATTGTATTAAAAACACAAACTTGCAGTAATTGCATTATATGTCGCATATTCCTAGGATGTATTTTTTTCTCATTTTAGGACAAGGAACATATTATTTTAATAGAGAAGTTACAAGCTGAGCGCGATTTGTACTTTAAAGAATTCCACCAATTGAAGGGTCAACTTTGCAACATTCCAAGCCACCAGGATCATAACGAGGTAAATTTGAAAAGCCCAGAAATAAGAAATGAGGGATTTTTAAAAATTTTTATTCATGACAAGGCAGTCAATTGTAAGCAATGGTATATTCATAAATTGTTTTACACTAGTACAAAGCGATGTCAAATGTTGGGACATATTTTGTTGCCGTGCTTCTTATTTTCATCGTATTATTTTTCAGGACAAGGATCAGGCAATTTTAATTGAACGTTTGCAAGCGGAACGAGATTTATACTTCAAAGAATTCCAAGAGCTGAAGGGTCAACTTTGCAATATGCCAAGCCAACAAGATCGTGACGAGGTAGGTCGTAATAACGGACCAATAGCCGGTATGTATTGGCCCTGATCGTTTCAAAAGGAGGTATAGTTGAAACAAAATAGCATAGTCAAAGAGGAAGAATCCAAAATATGAATAGAATAAAATAAGAATGTATTTTCTAGGTAGGTAGATAGTTTAAATGTAGATAAGACTCTGACTGCTGGACATGCATTTTTAAGAAGCATACTCTAAATCCAATTTTTATCATACAGATTAAGTTCTAGCACATTTATGAAAAAGAGTATAAAATCTTACAAACTGCATTTGATACCTATCCCCACAATATTTTTCCTTAATTGCCTTGAAAATATATCTCATCCCAGTTTTTTATGCATCTGTCATGCTTACCGAGCAAACCACTAAAACTATTGAACAAAACTAACTTTTTATCAAATTTACATCGACTTGCAATCAAACAGATTCATCCTTATTAGACTACCAACATTCCAAAACCTTAAAATTTTCAGAATTGCAGCCTGCGCCGGAAACTAGACGACAAGTCTCGTGAGCTGACCGAGTCGCGGCAGATAATCCGAGAGCTAAACCGCGAGAAGACGAGCCTACAGGTGTGCGTGGACGCGGCTGCGGCCACTCGCGCTCGGTCACCGAGTCCCACCGAGACCGGCACCACACGCAGCCTGATCAACAGGCTTGAACACGAGCGTGATTTGGCCCGAGGGGATGTCGTCAGGCTGGAGGAGGAGCGGGCGGCCGTTCGGGACCGGCTCAGGGTGAGATTTACACTTGACTTCGGCCGTGTTCCGAAACCTACTCGATCAACTAGGCTAGGAATCAAATCTTACTGGATACGTTCATGAGCTGCCACTTTTAAGTCCCACCACTCAGGGACACTAACCTGAGATCACCTGATTGCCAGTTCAAACGTTTGGTGCATGCCTCCGTTTTACTGATACTGAAAAGATATTTTATAGCTTTGATTTTGCAGAAGAAGGTAGCAAAGAGTTTTAGAACTTACCGAATCATTTTAGGCCACAATAGATGATTCTTGAGTAAAGTTTCAGCTGTTGCCTAGTCCATGATCAAAAACAAACGTTTTTCTCGTTCATTTCTAATCGTGAACTAAGCAACAGCCGAAACTTTATCCAAGAATCATCTATTGCGACCTGCTAACTATGTTCCAGTAAATTTCATAACTCTTTACTTCCTTCTTCTCCGTTACCATATCCAGTCTTTTGGCATGCTTAACACCAATAGCTCCCTTAATTTTAAGCCTCTATCTAATGCAAGAAACCCTTTGGATGCATTGCGTACACTTCACCCACATAGCTGTCACATCGAATTGAACCGAAAAGGAGTAACAAATTCCCTGCCGCTGCAACGTCCTCCCTTCCCGACAGATTGCCACTGAGGCACAGGTCTCCGAGAGCAGCCGCTTCGAGCGGTTGGCCACGGAGAGCGAAGAGCGCATTCGCTCGCTGGAAACCGAGCGCAGGGAGTACATCAATGCGAAGGCCACGCTCAAGGCCACTGTCAACAACGCCACCGCCGAGATGGAGGAGGCCAAGGTTGCGTTGGCATCAGTGCAACAAGAGTTATGTCATCAGCGGATGCTTTACAGTCAGATCAAGTGAGTCTAGGTTTTGTGCGAGGTTCTTGCTTTATATTGACATTCATATTGATAGGTTGGGAGTTGCATGGTAAATGTAGAAAACCAAAGAAAATCGTGGGTCACACTTGTTCAATTGCTTCCTAATCTTCGTCCTATGTTTGATCGGCACAAATAGCCTAGTAGCTGACGCGCTGTTAAAAAAAACAATCAATCAATCCTATACCTAACAAATTACATACATTTTTGGTGTGTGGACTAGAGGTAATTCAAATGAATACAAAATAATATCAAAAAATAGGCACTGTGTATGTTCTGAACTGAATAAAGTTATAGATGCTGTTAACCAAGTATCAGTAAATGCATTTTACTTTATGGTAATAATAGATTCTGCCATTCTGTCCATTCTTTTGACTGTTGCTGGAAACTAAAATCCAACTGTCCCCTCCCCCACCAGAGCCCTGCACGAGCAAACCGACCACGCCCTGGCCGATTCTGCGTTCCGCCTGGCACAGTCGGAAGCCGAGGTGACCGGCGCAAGGGAGCAGGCGCGTGAGGCGGGCAGGGCTCGCGCTGCGGTCGAGCGCGACGCCATGCAGCTAAAGACCGAGTTGGCTGCTCTCAAACGGACGCTAGCTCAGGTGGACGGGGAGAAAGACGGGCTGTTGGTAAGTTGCTGACTATGGGAAATTTATCACATAACTGATGGAGAAGTAGTAGATGGTTTGCTCTGTTTATATTGACTTATGGTTCTAAAAAGGACCAAAAGACAATCATTTCAGAGCAAAATCGTCTAAAACCATCAAATCACAGTTCTGAACTACTTTGCGATTCCATATAATAAATGTCATTCCAGCCCCTTCCAATCTCGATTGGAATTAGGTAGTTGTTTTCTGCTCTTTGGTTGGTGGCCTTTTGTTATTTGGTGAACATTTCCATTTCAAAATCCGAAAGATATAATGTTATCGTGCACATGAAACGTCCTTTTAAGTGGGTAATGGGCTGGACACAATTTTTCAACCACACTTATGATTTCCAGATTCACATCGACGAGAAGACAGAAAGAGCGGCTCATTTGGAACACGAACTCAAGGAAAGAGACAGCAAAATGAAGATGATGAAAGACAGGACCCTGGAACTACAGGCAAAGCTTGAGTGAGTAACCATCTGGCAATGCTGTCTTATTATTAAATCACACCTCTCCTTCATTTGTGACATTCAAGTGTGGCAAAGAGCTTCATTTGAAAATTGTAATAGATCAATTTTTTGTGGAATTCCTAAATGTCCTCCAGCTGCGTGTTTCTTTGACTATCTAGAAATCATTCAATTTGGTCATGGTTGTAGTGAGTAAAAGTATTTCTTCAGAAATAAATAAAATATTTTTCTTTTAGCGCTTTAGTCATCAGTACCTTAGCTTAGCAATTGGAAATAAATATTGTAATAATAGGCAATCAATATCGTAAAGTTGATCTGCTCAAACTCGATTTTATAGTGATATTTCCATGCACTGTTATCAAGAGTCCAGATTCTGATTGAGAAACCTTGCTAGCACCACCGTCGGCGATTGGCACGGCCCAAAGTCGGTACCGTTGCCGATCCTCAGTCTCTTGAACCCTGGCTTGCACTCGCACTTTGCCTTGGAGCGTTTTCGTCTGCCGAACTCGTCCACCTGTCTCGGTTCCCGCTCCGGCACGAGCCATTCGCTTGGCAAACACGGGCCCTGCGTGTACAGCTTGAAACAATCGTCGTTCCACTTCACCAGTCCTGCCATCGCGTCGCAAACAACCGTTCCACCAGCCGCCTCTTTCACGCACTTGTCTTCTGGTCCTGAACACCCACATGTCCCTTTGTACGATATTCCGTCGACAGAAATTCGCACCGATTCGAACAAAACGAGTTGGCCTTCGGGACAGGGACCTATAGTCCCGACTTTGTAGCATGCAGACACTTCAGGGAAGTAGAGACGCCCGTTTCGGCACGGTATTGGCGCGCAGGACGTTTCGTTGATAAGGATTTCGCCGCTGGCGCAAGGGCCTCGAGTGTAGAGGCGGTAGCACGCGCCATCATGTGGCCAGAGAATAAGGCCTTCTTTACACTGGCATTGCGCTTGAATGCTGGAAGAGTTTGCCAGGACGAATTGCTGGCCAGGAGGGCAAGGGGCAAGGCCACCTGCAAGACATCAAACCAAAGGGTTATCAAGCAGTGCTTGAGATATCAACACAACCACAGGGCGTAGTGTAATTATATGTTACACAACTGATAGTCTATAAAATTATTGTTATTTTACAATGCAGTGACCTTAGAATGTCGAATTGAGCACACTCAGCACACAGAGGCAATCGAGAGCAGGGTTTAAGTACATACCTATTTGGTAACACAGTCCGGTGGGCTGATGGTAATTCGGCAGCCCTGGGTGGCAACCACATTGGCGTCCTGGCAAGAACAAGTGTCCCTTCTGTTCGCACGGTCCCTTCGTGAAGTGCTCATGACAGGAGTCTGTGGGTGGCCAATAGTGCCGCGCCAGCGAGCCTTGAGCGGCGCACTTGCACTCGGCGAGGCCGCGAGCGCCACCCTCCAGTAGTTCACCTTTAGGGCAGGGGCCCCGACGCAGTCGGTCGTAGCACGCGGCGTCGCGCGGCCAGAAGAGCTGGTCGCGCGAGGGACATGTGTCCACGTCGCGGCACGTGCCCCAACGGTGGATGCTGGAACAGGGCGGTTAGAGGGTGGCAGGGGTGTAGGCATGAGACTACGATCAAGCAATCACTTCGCGTGTTTGCGGGCAGCATCGCCAGACAGTCGGTACCTAGCACCCATATCAGTATTTAGTTCCGTGTCTTCGGCGATATATTGTCGTGCAGTCTGTTGGTAATTACAAGTAACACCCTCCCAGCCCTATGTATTGCCTTTCGATCGTGCTGCTCCCCGATTTGGAGACCGAGCAAATAGGTGTTGTTGCAATTCCTATACCCCAGTTCGAAGATGTATTAATTAGGATTGGAGTTGCAAACTCTGAGTGGGCCTTCCTTGGCTTCAATGTTGCCAGAAGTTTTCGACCTCTGGTGCAACCAACCTTCTTCACAAAACACAACGGGGACTATCAAGTCTCACACAGCGCAGAGAAACTAGCCCCTTACAACCTATATCGTCTCCCCAAAAGCACCTTCACTCGAAAAAAATCGTCTCACCTCTTATTAACGCCCATCGCCTTGCTGGGTACCGGGGCAAAGTACTGGCCGTGGGCACACGGGCCGCCCGAGAATAGCGTGTGGCAGCGCGCGTCTCGTGGCGACAGCGCAGTTTTGGGCGGGCAGCGACATTCTGCGAGTCCCGTAAGGCCGGGACCCAGCTCCATGGTCTCGGGACATGGGGCTCCCCGCGTGAAGATCCGATAGCACTTGCCGTCGGCCGGCCAATGCAGTAGTTGCCAGCCGCCGGGGCGCGATGCGCAGGGGTTGAGCGCGGGGTCGGCCCATGGGGGCGCGACTACGGCCGCTTGCAGGCAGAGCAGGGGGAACAGGAGCGGGCCTAACACGGAACCCTGCATGCCACTGTGGGAAGAAGGGTTGGCCAATCGGCTTCAATTGCAGGCGAATTGGGATGGACATTTAGTGGCGGTCAAACGGTCCAAGAATGGATCCTTGCTGTGGCCAATTTGGCATTGCTGCAATGTGAGAAAGAGCCTGACAAGAATTGGCAAGCTTTTGAAATTCTGTTGATGTTGCTGGTGGTTTTGGTTGAGATCTGAAATCCTAGATTTTGCGTGATTTTTAAAGACGTTTCGAGGCATGTACTCGATCTCATCATCTCAATACAATGTTTTTATCCGTTTTTTTTCACTTTTGATGAGGCTGCTTTTTTTTGCATGGAGTCAAATTCACATAAATTCTGGATTAGTTCTCATTATGGGACTTTTTAGGACAAATTAATTGAATTTGCAATTACAGAATTTCGCAGCGGGTGATTCATTGCCTGTTTTCCCGCTGGCACCCATTACTGCCCACCATTTGGTAATATTTGCCGATCTATCCCCTTTGTTATGCAATTGTCATTTAGTAAGTACTCACCATTGGTAACTGGATCTGTCGCTGCCTCCAACCGCCGATCTATGCTCTCCAATGTCTCACACTCAACTTGCAGCCGATGGTTCGATTTGTTAATTCTTCTGACATATCACTGCACGAATAAATTAATAGTTCGCCTTCCTCCAGTGTGGCCTCGACTCCATCGCGGTCGGTGTTGTCATCGAGTCGAAAACTCACGGGCCCTCCGCGCGGTAACCATAAGACTGTGTTTACTTTCTCCTGGTGCCCGCCGATGCTCGAGACCACATGTTGGCGGCTTGTGTCATATTGTTCCACTGAGCGCCTAACCAAAAGCCGTGCTACTACGTTTACTATCGTGATCTCCCACCTCGTGTAACAAAACTCTCCCTTTCATGATTTTAGCGTGGCGTTTTGAGTTGCCCAACGGGCGAACTTGTTGTTGGCATGGAGTGATTTGTGTTGACGGTTTTCGAACTGGTGCGGGTAATTTGGGTGGGAGGCTTGCTTGACCGGTTCGAACTGTTTTTCCGGTACCTACTGGTTGTTTTGTTGTAAAGTCAGTGTGTTTTCCGGCGGTTGCCTCATGTTTCAAATGACCACATGATACATTGTGTTTTATTCGTGCTCAGGTTTTGTTTTACACGCCTATTTGGTGTTTACGAATGAAAGTAATAAACCTAGCATCTTTGGAGCATTTGTAACTTTGGATAGATAAAATAAGAGAAATAGGCGGAAATGTGCAACCTTAATTACTGGTGGTCATCTATTTCGACGTGCTCTTCAATTAAAGTCCATTTTAACTTTTTAAATTTGATATCAGTTACCATTTTATGTCTCCAATCTCCATTCCAACAATGGGTATGGATTAGACGTTCTCTTTGCCCTATTGCTAAATATAGGGCACCGTGTAAAACTTCCATCCTTTCGTTTTCAATCTTTGGAGGCACCGAGTTTGCACTATCACGTTCTTAAGCCGTGCATTATCTTTGTAAATCTCTTTTGCAAACTGCAAGTGAGCTGTAGACGATACTATTATTAATGCATGAAGACGGTATTATTCGGTGAGAAGATTGCTCGTATTTTCAATCTTCCTGCGTGTCATCCACTTTTGAACGACATTAAGCATGTTCGTCTGACGTTTCTATCTTCCCTATTGTTCTCATTACATTGCTCTAAGCCCAGTCTAAGTACAGGTATCAAATTGCTCATCACCGAAAACAATAACTCGTTTTCATCCAATGTAAATCTTCATAAATCTTACAACACTTTCACTTACTGTGTCGTAACGTGCTCGCCGTGAACAACAGACAATTAAATCGCGCGCGCGCTCGCGGTAATCTGATTAAATTAAATCTAATCCCGTGTTCTTCTGGTCTCACCTCCCATCACGTACATTTCGCGCCCTGCACTTGCGCACGCATCGGTCGAGTTTGAAATTTATAAGCTAACCATACGTCAACCACGACCGTATGTTTAGGTCTGGTTTCAGGGTAACACATAGGCTGTCAAAAAGCAACTTACGTATTTTAATAATTATTATAATGATAAAACAATGATAATACTTGTTTATTTGCTAATTAAACTCAAGTAAATGATACACCGACAGTAAATACCTAAAACTCGCCAAAACTCAACTAAAAAGTTAACACTAGTCTAATCGTTTTGTAATTTTTCTTTCTTATCCAGGATAAGATAAGTAGTATAATCAAGTTCTGGAATGAAATACCCCTAAATTGACTAAAGAAAAAAAATTTCAAAATTATTCCTTGATTGCTTGTTTGCTTTTTTTATAAAATCTGGAAGTCTTTCCCAAATTTAGAGAATGATCGGAATGTTAGCTTAATAATAACTCGTAGCTACCAAAGCACACTCTTACGAAAGTCCATGCTCTTACCAACAACAGACTATTTTGAAAATAAAAACATGTGTGTATATGCGTTTTTCTTTTCATGTCTCACTATGATTTCGCATTCATGAGGCTATTTTTTAATTTTTTATAACGTTCTTTTGCGAATCTGTTTTGTAACAATCACACAGTTACTGTCTCTCAGCACTGCGGTTACCCTGGAGTGCCCAGCCCTTTGTTGTCCAAAATCTACAAGTAGCCAGCCGCTTAGTGCCAACCAGTAAAAGTAGACATATTGCCCCGTCGATCACTAGGAGCCCGTGGAACTTCTGGAACCCCGCGTTTAGAACCCTCCGTCGGATGCCCCATGACAGAATGCGAATGCGACGAACCGGACACTCAGCGGGTGCGGCTCCGGTACTTGTCAATCTGTATTGCAATAACATAACCAAATCTTTTGCTTTTCATGGTGGCTGTGGATATCTTTGAGTAGTTGCCAGTTTAGTTTGAGTGATACCAGGGGATACTTATACTTACCAACAGCTACTGCTTGAGCTACAAGTACCGACCGGTTTATGATTTCGCCCTATGTGGCTATGAGTGAAAATGTGCCAGTCCATATGGATGCCGAAAACATTTTGAAATGTAATGAAAGACTGGGGGCTGGCACATGGCGCTGTTCTGAAAAATCTGAAACTTGGATTTGACTGATAACTATGCTTTCTCTTACTATATCCATCCATGTCGTAGATGGTCTTGTCATAGTTCTAACGGATAGCGACGAACGGTCTGCAAAAAAATATCAGACAATGTGTCAAGGTTACAGAAACGAAGTCCCGATTGTGAAAAAGTGGAGCAAAAAGATCTGCGAAAGTGTACAATATAGATCTATGTAATCATTCGCAATTTCGTGCGTGTCGCATAAAGCCCTGTTTAATACGCATATTTTCTGACATGCGTATTGAGCCCACGTGCTTTGATCGCGGTCACTGGCCATCGAAGGTCCGAGCGGAGTTTAGAGGCCAACTGTCAAGGCCCACTTGTCCCCGAGCCAGCACATAGCTCGACAGTCTGACCGTCTATATAGGATCCCCTCCGGCCATTCGCACTTGCGGGACCAGACGATTTATCATCGACATTGAGCCTAATTGCTGCGTGGTTAGGTAAGATGCCAAGTACTGGCTCGTAACAATGGCATAACAATTAGACTGTTTGAAGAGAGAGTAACACTTTCTTTCAATAATCTCGCGCGCGCGCGCGGATGCCTCTAATACTCCCGCAAATCTGTTTCGAAAAACAGACGAAAAGTGAAATGTCCTATGCATGCGGGATGCTTCGCCGTGAATCTTTCGCTAGCTTCCTTGTTGGTATAAAAAAATAGACAACTTCTTCTATGCACGAGGTAAAATATCTGTTGCTGACTTTTAATAGAAATTTTGAATGAAAATGTCACCGCTTTCGTTTGATGACCTGATTGACCTGCGATTGACCTAGAGCAAAACGTGATCGCTGAGTTTCTACATCTTGTTGGATTTCTTCATTCGAGCGTAGTTCACTTTTGCTAGCTAGCGAAATGCGCCGGTGTAATTGAAGACGCTTGGTCGCGGCATTGTAACACACCCCCGAATTATTTCATTTCTTCGATCGCAATCAGGTCGTGTAAACTGGCTGCTCAATCATTGATTTCTCTGTCGTGCGAATATTATCATAGTGCACTTTTTTTTAAAAGTCCATTTCGAGTCCTGTCAGTCTCGTCAACGCACTATTTGACAGCCTGTCCACGTAAACACACTCATTTGGAACGTTTTCATTAATTCGTCTAGTGCGTGCGTGTTAACGTTTCAATGTCTTGGCCGGAAAGCAGAACGCACTCAGGCTGATATTTTTAATATTACCATTGAGTTTATAGGTATAGTCAGAGGGTTAGCGTTTATGTTAAAAGGAGCAAACGAGCCGGCAACACGTAATAACGGTAGGTGCCACTAGTTGGCGCTTGCAGCCGTCCTTTATAACAAACCTCTACAATTAAATAATCACGACTCCATTAATAAAGATTAATTGAACGTAAACCAGGCTCAAATACGAGTAATCTGCGAGAAATAACAAAGATAAATCGTATTACTCGAAACGACAGTGACTCCACCTAGTAGCATAATTTATTTTGTCGTTAAAGTAGTCATTCGGCGGTCATTTTTCGCGAAGACAGTTCGAAGGAGTTTAAACCATGTCTAGGCATGGTAAAGGCGTGACTTGTTATATGTTTTATTGTTCGGTATACCATTTGTTAAAACAACATCTTTGCTAACAACAATAATTTAAAAAAAATCTATACTTAGCCCTGGCTCTCTGACTTATACCTATAAACTCAACGACACTTCTCACCGTTCAAGTCATAAATTAAATAGTTACCACGCCACATTTGTATGCCAATGTTTTTCACGCCTGGTGCGCCTATTGAGCACACACTTATTGCAATTAGAAGGCGGTAGAGACGAATATGAAATTGTCAATTCCACATAAGAAGGTGTAATTATGCTCGAGCAGCTTGAGGGAAATCGCGGTTTTTCCCCCACTGAGTAAATTCTCGCTATATAGCACCTGAATTCTACCCAGTGTGCGGCCCGAGCTTCGTGATTATTTGCAATGACTTATCGTTATGCGTCTCCAATCTGCTACATTTTATTAATACCTGCATGACTTTCTCCTAGGTATGCATGGTAATATACCACACGGTGGATATTATGGTAATTTATCTACTCTGTTGGCAAATCGAATTCGCGGTAGTAGGGTTATGCTTGGTAAGCCATCAGTGCCTAAAGCACACTTCACCAAGGACATACCGTTGCATTTGTGCTTGTAATCAAATGCAAGACATAAATTAGCGAGTGTCTTATATAGAATGTGTAATTTTATGGTCGTACACGTCTTGCGAAACAGGGGGCCATAATTTGAGTAACGCACGACTTTGATCAGGAAACCAGGATTACCGAAAGTGTTGACTTGTCTATACCCAATTCGTTCTTCCTAACATAAGGTAATTTTCTTCGTGCAGATACCTCTAGCTGGTTTTCTTCAATTACCAAAATTGGCTTCTCCTTCATTAGCCTAGGGCCCTATTTTTTTTACCCTGCGTGAAAAATTGTATTTTCAAATCAGAAACCACCAAATGGAGCTTGAAACGATATAATACCTTGCTTGGGGGTGGACAGTTCTTTGGAATAAATCTATCAACAACCATCGTCAGTTCACAGATCAGGTACATGAGATAACGCCAGGATATAATTATAAACAACTACAAAAAGCTTTCAAAACCTTTCAATGGACATTCGTGGTACAAATTACTTAACCCCATCCTCACTTTAAATTCCCGGCAACATGCTCAGGCCTTGGTTCCGTAACAGGGATTAATTTTCCTATGGCCTAAAAGGAGTTCTTTTTTTTGTCAGATTAAAAATCCCACCAAATTTGCTATCTATTTCCACCTGGACCTCCATACTAACAAGTAGTTTTCCCGCAGCGTACTCCTGGACGAGAACGCGTGCCAGGGCGAGGAAAGCCGCCGCTTCGAGGCTGAGGTAATTCATACATTTCTTGATAAAAGAAGTGGGAGGGGGGGGGGGGGGATATCAACTTTCCGTAACTTACCAATCAGTGTTCTAAGCTTGAAAAAAGGGACTCGTAAATAAAATGATAAAACATGAATTAATTCACTAATATTTGGGAAAGTACTAGCATAATTTTATTGAAGGATCAATGGATGTATAATTACTACAAATTTGGAAACACTTGGTCATTCATTCATAAAAATAAAATGTCTTAGTTGGATTTGCAGTTATACAACTGGTAACATAATCAGGACATACAAATCTAACGCCCATTCGTTGGTTGCATCTCAGGTGCAAGGCCTGCGACAGGAGATCTGCAGCTTACAGCGCGTCCACGAGAACTCCCTGCGTGAGATCCGGCGCCTGACCGACGACGTGACGGTTGCAGCTAAGGACTCGTGCGCAGCACGCCGCGAGCTCGAGCAGTCGCGTCAGGAGTGCGAGAACCTCAAGCGTCAGCTGCAGGACTATGTTGAGGAAGTGCGACGCGTTGAGGAGCTGCTGCAGCAGAAGGTGAGGGTCGATGGAATTGAAGGATTGTACTCATTGAGATAATTATCTAACTAATTAAGACAGCCCGTGGTAAATCTGACTCTTCAGCTTTGATTTCTGCACCCCAATTATTGATATTATTATTTCACGTGGTAATTATTTTACGGAGAGTTCAGGGTAGAAATACCTTTTATGCTTAAGGTGGTGCAAATCACTGTGAAAACATTAAGTTTTGGCTACATTTCTTGAGGAGTCGGTTCCCAGCATCTTGTTGTCTGCCCAAGAGATGGGGAGTTCCAAATTCTCTGACTCCGATTCTCTGATTAGAATATCTCTTAAGCACTTTTAAATATAAATTTAAAATTCAAAAGCAGTATTTTTAATTTTGAAAAAATATATATAATAATATGTGGTTGAATCACCTACCTGTTCACAATCTAGGGCTGAACCATTGGGTATGAAACTAGAATGATGGTTGTGGATAAAAATTTCCATATTCTAAGAAAAAAATCAAAATTATTATTTCTCGTTTCTCAGGAAGGCGAACGAAACGAGCTCCTCGACCATTTCCGCAGTCTCAGCCAAGAAGCGACGGTTCTTGAGACCAATAACCACAGCCTCGGCCACGAAGCAGAGACGGCCAAGACGCAACTGCAATGCATTGAGAACCGAGTCACCGACCTTGAAATGCTCGTCGAGACCAAGGAAAGCCTGGTGCGAAACTACGAGAGCCAGTTGGCTGAGCTGACCTCGCACGTTGCGTGCCTCGAAAACCAGCTGCAGGTGCACAGCGAGCAGAAGAGCAGGCTCGAGTGCGACGTGGCGGCTGTCCGGGACTTGTGCATGAAGCTCGACTCTCAGAAGGCCGAGCTGATCGAGGCAAACTCGGAGAGTGATGCGGTGAAAATACACGTAAGCGAACCAGCTCGTATACCTCTTTTGCAGTAAAAGTGGATTGTATGTTTGTGGCATGGTTTTTTTTAATATTTGAGCAAAAAGGAAACGGAGACATATCTACAATGACATTAAAAATTAGGACGCTTTATCACGCGATCTCAGCATCTCCATGCTACCAAAAGTTGAATCTACCATTGAATCTGGTATACTTGATTGTATTTTTTTGTTTTCAAAGTTGCCAATAAATGAAAAAGGCTATCTTAAAAATATTTCAGTTTATGCTGTCATTTTTATACCTGCACTGTGAGCAAGAAGATTAAAGAAGGCTCTCAAAAAGTAACGTTGCAAGTTACGAAGTGGTACACTTGATATCAACATTGCACGGACGTATGCATGAACAGCAATTGTTCAATTTTAAAGTACTTTTCTTTAGCTTAAAAAATCCATTTCACAAGCCCAGGTTCCTTCGACTTTCGATGTATCTTAGAGTTGACCAACAACTTAAGAAATCTGTCCTGGGTTCCAGTTGGACAAGGAGCTGTCCAGGCTCCGCGAGGAACACGATGAACTTCAGGACGAGGCGGCCAGAGATCGGTGCACGATTCAGTCGCTCGAGCATTCGCTGTCGAGCAGTCGACAAGAGACGCTGGACGGCCGGAAATCCAACCAGGAGCTGAAGGCCGAGGTTGCCGCTTTGCATAGGAGAATAGACGATCTGCAGGAAAGACTGTGAGTGAAGCAGGGCTGGCTTACCTTTGTTGAATAAATTGCTGAAATAAGTTTAAGCCTCAGCACTCAAGAACTAGAACGTTATCTACTAGGGGTAACCACTAGTTCAGTGGATAAAAATTGATCAGGATAATGTTTCACCATCTTCATGATAAACATTTTCCACTTTCCTCATATTTGGCATTTAAAGCACAACAGTACCACTCAATTTCCATGGTAGATACTAACATGGAAACAATGAATGATCAGACCATCATAACCTGTAATTTTTGGTTGCAGCGACGTGGAGGCTAATGAGGTACGGCGCTACCAGAAGCAAGCTGCTGAGTACAGTCAGCACGTTTCTGACCTGCGGAGAGAAGTGACCAACGAGCGGTTCGAACGAGCTCGTTCTATCGAGGAAACCAGAAGGTATGGTACAATTTTATGTTTTTCTCGGTGTCCACACTTTGCATGTCTATCCTTTCTTCTTTCTTTGGAGTAAATGTGAGGTAGTGAAGCTGTGATCAACAGACTGATGTCCTGTTAGTGAGTGGTACGTACCATTGAGTTTACCGTACTTTAACGACAATAGTCAGAGAGAGCCAGCGCTAATCTGAAACTCATTGTGAAAAATTACTACTAAATGACTACTTTACCAACAAAAATGTAGGATGCTACCAGGTGGTGTCACCGTCGTTTTAAGTATTAAGAAATATCATTTTGTTATTTTTTGTAGATCACTCGCATTTGAGACTAGTTTACGGTCATTTTTATTTTGTTAATGTAACCTCAACGATGTATCGATGTTCAGTGCCGTAATTATTTCATAGTAGAGGTTTTTTTAAAAGGATGGCAGCAAGCACCATCAGGTGGCACCTACTGTGTTGCAGGCTTGTTTTCTCAGCAGAAAGTTAATTAGTAATGCTGGTTCTCTGACCGGGCCTATCAATGGTGTTACTGAGCAGTTACAAAGATAGTCATGTGTGAATTAAATTAGAATTTACATGGCTCGTTTGGCCTGGATACTCAGATTCGTTTGCTAGAAGACCCGTTGGGTCTGTAAGACGTATGTTGTGTGGTCAAATGTTTTAATTTGAAACAAACCAGTTCGTACTTGAGTTACTATTTTCAAACCTAGGCCTTGATTTTGAACATTACACTCTCACACACAAACACAATGTTTATCTTCTAAAATTGATCGCAGGCAATTGACACACCCTTTCTCATTCTTAACCAATCCTGAATTCCACCTCCTGTCCCCTCAGAGCCGGTATCCTAGGCTGTCCTTGTCCTCGGCCGGGAGCGATTCCGGGCGGACTCAGTTTCGGAAACCGGCCGTGTCCAGGGAAAATCCCTTGCATCTGTCCTCCGGGAATGGGAGGTAGTGGGATCAGACAACCACCCTTTTTGGTGACCTCCACCCAAAACTTGCCAACGAGATGCCCACACAGGATGAGCCCGAATCAAGTTCAGGGTGGTCGAAGGGTAATTTGTCTATGTCCACAACCGGGTGCAAACTCTAGTCCTCAGGTTACCAGGTAAGCTGACTTGTGTGATGCTGTTGGTTTCAAAATTTGGATGTATTTATTTGCCATAATTGTGTCTGTTAATTTTTAATTTTGTGTTACTTGCTGACTAAAGAATGGTATATAGTACAGTGGGAGTTTTTTCTTTTCAATCTTTTGATATCTTGATTGGTTGGTACTCTTTTAGTGCAAGATTTTCATAAAAAGAGCAAATGTTATTCTATTACTTCTTAATAAACTTTTACACTATTTAAAAGTTTTTTGTGTATAGTAGTTACAAAAATATTGAGTACTAATTTTTTTTTTTTTTTGTAGCTCTAGCGCAGAGTCAAACGCAACATACTGAAGAGTCAGATTACAACTTTGTAATTTTTAAATTTTAGTGAATTTATACACGTAACAAATATTTTTTATAAAGAAAGTGATGCACTCTTACTGACACACGTAGAGACAAAAGTGAACACTGAATGCAGCAACGTGATGACAGTCCTGTAGTGATTTGCTTAGCAAATATGAACATTGAGTTTATTGATAACACGAAAAATGCAGTTTAATGCAGTGCACTTTACAACGGTTAAATAGTGACGTTTTTTGATATCCAGTGAACTTGGAAGTAAAACTAGAAGAGACGACATATTGGGATGCACATGTGGTCCTGAGGACAAACCGATGGGTTCCGCAGAGGATCGCGACGGCGAACAGCATCCAGAAGAAGCGGAGGAAAACTTGATTGAAACAGAAAATGCTGAAGAGCGGGATGAGGAAAGCCCGATTTCACCGACAATTAGGTGAATGCCTTTGATATTCACAGGCTCGAGGCATGCGATTGCAAGATTTAGTAGTGAGCTAGTTACATATAATGAATGCATAATTTTGTTTCGTAATATAGTGTTGGTTTCGATAACGAAACTCGACCAAAAGAGGTCTACCAACCCAATTTCAAGGGTACAAGAGAGAATATGAAAAGTCTGTCACCATGTAGAGATAGGTGGATATTTCCATAATAATAAAGTTAGAACTTCTTGTGAAGTATGGAACTGAGGTTCATCTTTCTCATCTTTCTTTCTCATCTTTCTGGACAGGTGAAGTCGAATCTTGCGGGGCAAAAGCTTTCGCGTAGCTCCCAATAGCATAGGAGTGGACAATCTGTGTATGTCTATCTGTGGTATAGGCAATTGGTTTAGCATGGGCATGCAGCCATTTTGCAGCGTTGTCTTGAAATTTAAATAATTTTTCATCATGGCTCACAAATCCTTGATATATACACTGCATATATATTTTCCTTTTTCACTATAATAATAATGTTTTTCAATTTTTTTGGCATTTTGCCATAGCTTTGTAACCTTGCAGCAAAACATAACTGCTTTCAAAAACAATTGAAAGAATTTACTGGTGTTTTGATATTTATGTAGCAACGAATCTGATGGAGAGACACTGCCAAAAGAAATTTACCCGCCAACACCACCAACACCACCAACACCACCAAATAGCAGGAGAAACCTCGGAAGCAATGTGACTTACAGGTGAATGACCTTTACTGGAGACATACTCTTGATGTATGATTTTCTCCAATTCATAAAGCAGATTTTCATAAATAATTGTACTTCTTAGAGCTCTTCATTCAATTGCCACAATTCATGGATGTTTTTTTTTTCAATGTTTATAGCATCGATTCAGACAATGAGCCTCAATTGAGAGAGAGAAACCAATCCAAACCAATGGACATTGGAGAGAATGTTGACAGGCAGCCAAACCTGCAAGAAACGTCAAGGTGAAAATAGTACTTTACTTTGAGTACCTAATAAAAATATTTAATCTGCCTTGATTCCTTTATTGCCTTGATTCCAGTAAATGATTAAATTTTTAAAAATTTTTAAATAATTGCTTTGAAATGTTCTTAAAACTATTGCAAAATATATCTCATGTTCCATCATTTAGCGACGGTCCAGCTCATGCACCTCGAACGACAGAGAGAGCACAACCGGAAGAACTAAACAGCAGAAGAACTCTTGAAAGGCAACCCCGCAGCGACATGTCAAGGTGGATATTACAATTCATTTATATGTGTGGAAAGTAAGATGAATGGTTTGTTTCAAAGCCTTTTCCTGTTTCAAACATCAGAGATGTCGACAAGGAGAGTCAATCTAGAGATGGAGCCCAGCGTGGACCATCAAACAGTGGCAATAATGATGAAAAACAGTCCTCTCACACAAGGTAAAAATATGTGCAAATAAAATTATAATTCTGTGTAAATTATTCATAACAAGTTGAGAATAAACTGATGAAAACTTGTAAGCTTCAATGAGCTTGTAGCAATCATAAACGCTCGTTATCAATTTGATGTCCAGAGACGGGTCGGACAAACGGACTAGATCAAACGAGCGCCCCGAATCAGAACCCGAATACGACAGCGACGCTTCACACTCCGACTGTTGCGACGACGAAATAGCCCTGAGGATTTCACTGCAGCGCAAGTGTGACGAATGGTAAATGAGTTTCTATCGTAGACATTGAAAATGTTTAACTTGGCTGGATTCATTGTAAGCTGATTGTTTCCTTGTGCACAGTCCGGTGGAAGTTGACCTTTTGATCTCCAATGGACAAGCTACGAAGACCGTTTCTGGTGGCAAAGCAACGGATATTGAAGATGTTACAAACAAGTCCAAGGCTGTCAATGTCAGACAGAACGTTACTGTTCCTGTCCCAAGAAACCAGAACAGGTCACGATCAAAATCACCAAAGAACTAGCTGCACCTTAATTTAGCCATAAAAATTATTCACAAATGACAACACTCATATATATAATTTGTAAAATAAATAACACTTTTATTGATTTATTTAAGAAAAAATATACAATTTTAGTTCCCAGTTCCAGTTAAATTTATTTCCCAAGATTTTAAATCTACTAACATATTATTTCAGTTATTGTCATATCCTGTGTTGAATTTTACGAATTACCGTACCTATGAACCAGTTTATTAAACGTCTGGATCATGCTCCTTGGAATTCGTACTAAGCCCAAAAGTCATCTTCACTATTTGACCCCTTGCCTTTACTGTTTGCGTCCGATCCCTGATGATCGCTACTAAGCTCTATACTAGACAGTGAAATGTTTTGAAGTGCCGGCAACAGCGTTTCAAACCCACTCCCAGACGTTGTACCAGATAGGGCAGCCACACTCTTCTGTTTCTTCACTTCTAACGTTGAGTTAGCCGATGGTGTGGCATTGGTATCGCGAACAGTGCTACTAAATAACATTGTTGGACTCTTGGATTCCAAATTAAGAGGTTTTAGTCGACTTTCGGGATGCTCTAATTGTGGTATGGGATCGAATAGCGGTTGCAACTCAGCGCGCTCTGCATTTTCTCTGGCCAAATCAGCAATTGTTTTTGAAGTATTAATAACGTTCGGTGTATAATTTAATATTGGAGGGGGATTGTCTTCTGAATCAGAAGAATTTCTAGCTGGAGCAGTGTTCATATACACCAAAATTGATTCATTTTCATCAATTTCATTTGATTTCTGTGTATTCTGTTTAGTTTGAGAGAATTCTCCCCTCTCTTCACTTTTCTTTGGTAAATCTTGAATTTTGGCAGGAGAGGAATGAACTGGACTCCCACTGACAGAAGCCAGCTTTTCTGTGTTTAGATTAGTGTGCACTGGTACTTCAACAGATTTTGACACTTGTGGTGAACTATATATTGATGTTGTCTTTAGATTTGTGCCCAAGGCTGGAGACCTTGGAGGAGATGAGTGCAGTTTGCTTTGTGTAGCATTTTTTTTCTTAGACGGTGGTGATGTGTGTTGTACCAATCTTTCAGGAACCGTGTTGTGATTGGATGTTCGCGACGACACTGGCGAAGGCTGTGAGATATTGGTCGAGTACTCGTCAGTTGATGAATATGATTGGAGGTCGGTCATTCTTCCAAGTCTAGAACGATGCTCAGGCTCTTGAAAATACACAGTCCTACAATTCTTTTGTGAATGTGCAAGCAAACTTGTTTCAAATCTATGCAAGCTAGGCAGTTGATTGAAATTGGTTAGGTGATTACTGCTTGCTGTATTGTGCAGATATGAGCTGGCAACAAATTGACTGGAACTTTTGTCAATTGCAGGCTGGCGCTCCCTGAATGCTCTAAATTTTCGATCCACTGCCTCACTTTCTTCTTCAAGGGACCGCAATCTTCTCTTTGCTTCCACCAGAATTTCTTCAGTTGGACTTGATTCATCAGAGCTGACATATTTAAAGGTCCGTCTGTGAAGTTTCTTACGAGGTTCTTTGGTTTGCACGCTACGTGATATGTGACTGCTTTTGACAGGTATGTCAATTTTATAAGGCGATTCCTCTCCAGCACCTATTCTTTGATGATCGCAAACCCTTTGTTGATTGATGAGTGGTGCCTGAGGTGCAATAGGATCGATAACTTTAGCTAATCCATTATGATCTCCAAATGATGCTGGAACTGGATGAACTCTTTCAGAACTTCCAGGGAATGGGACCTGATTTGACTGGTGAATAGTCTTTGCATCTTCTAGTTGTGTCACTAAATCAGCTGCTCGAGTCGTCAATTCTTCTATTCGACGATCTTGTTGCCGAGTTCGAGCACGTAATTCTCCATTCTCTTGTTGTAACTGGCGGCAAAGCTCTTTGCTCACAAGCATTTGCTGTAATAAACTTTTGTCCACTGGTTTCTCATCAAACTGCAGTTGGCCTTCTTTCTCTGCAGTAGCCGACGTCTTTTTTTTTAACAAATTTCTAGCAGAATCTAACTGTTTTCTTAGGTAAATGCATTCATCTTGAAGATTGTAGATACTTGGGGCTTCTTTGGCTATATTTTGGTGTGCGTTTTCGAGACTGCGTTTCAATTCTATGACTCCCTGACGCAAGTAGTCGAGCTCTTCATTATCTTTCTGCAATCTAAGCAAGGAAATATGAATAATATGACAACAAGGAGCACATTTTCTCTCCTAGATGAATACTTTCTATTAACTTTTAGTGTTATTTGTTAGTTTCTTTGTATCTACATTCTTCTTAATCATTAATTATATTAGGTGTACACAAATAATTTCAATGGATGCTACCTTTTGAATTCAAGATCAAGCTGATGTTTCCTACAGTCAAGTTTAGAGTTTTTTTCTGTTGCTCGTAGCGTTTCTTGGTGTTTCATTTCCTCAATTTGAATTTCTTTGCTTTTCAATGATTGGCCCCAATCCTGGAAGTATTTGTACATTTAAGAAGTGTCGGAATGTCAAAGGAACATTCAATAAAGTGGCACAATACATTATATCAGACTATTATTAGAGAATCATTTAAAATATAATTTAACTTACTTCTAGCTCTGTGCATCTGGCCACAAGCTGGCAATGCCGTTCACGCAACTGCCTCGCTAATTCCTTCATCTCTTGCCGCTCTTTAAGCATTCCTTGCTTTTCGTTATCTAATCGTGAATTTGAATCCTCGATCAGTTGTTGAACAAATGCCTCTCGGAGGTCTAAATTCTCCTGGATATTATTTTCTCGCTTTAAAAGCTCTTGTTGATATTTTGACTCTTCCTCTTGCTGAACTTTAGACACTTCCAGATATATGTATTTCTGAATTTCATCAAAGAGCTTATGAATATGTTCATCTTTTAATTCTGACATGGTAATTATATTCTGGATTTCTGCATTGAAGATTTTATATGGTGGCTCCCGATTGTCATTAGAATCAATATCGTGGTCTTTAAACACCTGATCATCAGTATCTCTCATAGGTGTGTCGAGCATAAAATGGTTTCTTCCATTTACTTTTTTGGGAACACTCTGCTTACCTCGTAACAGTTCAGATACAATTATAAAGATACATACAATAAGTGAGAACCCCTCTTCATTTTTATAGTAAAAACTGGTTATTTTTAAGCTTTCTTCGGATTGCGGAGAAAATCCCAGTGTCTCCAAAATATCCTTCACAAAAGATTCTTGGTATCTAGGACGTGACTCAGTCTCAGTGTCAGCTAGACCCTCTTTATTTGTCGCCAAATTGCGAACAGTATGCGAAGAAAAATCCTTAAGCGGCACTTCACTAGAAAAGACTGAGAGCGTGTAATGGTACTGCTGTTCAATTAAAAACTCTGCTACCATCAAATTAATAGCATGGCATTTTGGTGATCCAACGTGGAGGACCTTTGGTCCAAGAGATGTTCCCTTTAGTGAGGTTATCATGAGAGATCGCAGATGAGTTCGTACCTCGGACATCATTCCCTGGTCTTCAAACCTAAGCAAAAAAGTTAAGATAAGTGAATGAAAGTGCATCAATGTGCAAAATTTCAGTTATCATTAAAAGAAATATCACTAATACTCTCTGCTAATACCATATGCAAAGTCTTCGGGTAAATTCTTCCCCTGACAAATTGTGAGGGTTTTCAATGAATTCCGGAATAATTCTTCGTGCCATGATTTTTTTTATTTAACTGTCCAGAAAAATGGTTTGTTTATCACAGTGAAGTAAGTCTGAAATCAACCGTTCTTTGCATTAACTAAAATAATCAACCAAAACATGTAACTTTGACATTTCAAATGAAAACGTAAACAAACTTTACGGTTCATGAGCTGCAAAGATGAGCTGCAAGCGTTGAAAGTGCTGCGACCTAGTGCATAAGAAATGAAACAGCTGTGCACCTGTCAAATTTCGGTATAAAGTATTTAACAAAGGTATTTGATTTAAATAGCGAATTCTAGCTGTCATGTGGACGGTGTACGTTTACAGAGTTAATAAGCGCTTTTCATTGTATATTGTCGATCCGATTGGGACCTTCTGGATCTTATATGAGTCCTATAGTGCTATTTCACTGACGATTTTCATTGTCCCTGTGGCGCAGAGGATAGCGCGTTGGACTTCTAATCCAAAGGTCGTGGGTTCGATCCCCACCAGGGATGCACCTTTTACGTTTTTTTAAAGATATAAACATTATGTACTCGTTTTTCTTTTACCCTCTACGTTTCACTAGTATTACATTTCTTAAAGAACGGAATCTTGTTCATTTTGAATTTCAAACGCTAGAGTCGTTAATTATCACGTGGGTTTTCGCCGTAAATAGGAGGAGGACGTTATTGTCAGCTACTAAATTAGCGAGATCTATAGCCACTTGCATTCAACTTGCCCAGTGCCAAACTTTATTATTAACCGTCACGCGACAAGAGCAAAAACTTAATTCCTTGCTCCTGCCAACGACGACACGCCACTTCCCAGTAAACGACCTAATTCGACACTTGGCCGAAAAAGCTTGAAAATAATTTGCAGAAAAACATAAAAAGAAATCACTTTCCAAGTTGCCAGCCAAATTGGAACGGGTGGATCTAGGAAAGTTTTAAAACATATTAAGGTGGTGGGTGGATGACCTGCGTTTACAGTGCAGTGCCGTTACTTCTCGATTTTATTGCCACAAGATGGCCTGTTTTCGCGACTTTACTTTGTTTGAAATAAAATGGGAAAAGATATTGCAAAATGTGGTTCAACTTTACAACGTATTTCTTTCACGAAGTGCTGTGAATCTAAATACTAAATACCATGCATACAAGATAGACGTCATAACAAAGTTCGCTTTTCAGTTCTTCCCTGGAATGAGACTAAACATTAAATTGAATTGAAGAAGATGTAGACTCCGCCATGTCTAGCCATTCTGACTACACCGTTGTTCCGAATCAAGACATTTGTTTACATCAAAATCTGTATTTCATTTACGTTTACAGGTAACACGTGCTATACAATTATATGTTCGATCACTGGGTTTCTCGAACCGATAAATTATCGAGGCATATCGAGTTTCGACATCTGCGAGTCTTTAAAAGAAAATTCGAAGTAATCGGGAGTTTCCATGATGTGCAACAGAAAATGATTATAGAAAAGGTGACGAACCGTTAAATTTAGAAGCAAACGGTCGCAATTTGCAGCTGGTAACGCTGAAAAGTGAAAATCAGTGAACATGGCTTTGGGTTCGATCCAAACACACAAAATGTCTAATATCTTTCCATCGTCATACATAATATCAAAGAGAACGCACGTAAGGCACACATGTGTGCGGATGGCGTTCATCCCATAACGACGATTAATAATTCGAAACCTCGTTCTAATTTCACGCTGTCGGCGCAGACTGCTTGGCGACCCGACGCCTTTTCAGACGACGTCGACGTCGGTCGCAAAATGCAATCGACTTCGTCGACTCCCACGTGGAACGATTTTACCCGGCACACGACGCGGAAATTGGAGGTGAAAATGGGAATTAATTTCCCGTAAAGAGATGGCTGCTGTTGACATTCTAAAAAAGGGTAATTACACGGTACGGTACTAATGGATAATTACTATAAAATTAGTACATTTGATATAATTGTCTGAAAATAACCGTCGAAAAACCCAAGTCCTAGAGGTCGAACAAAAATATAGGATAATGATGTTATTGTCACGATGTTTCCTGGTTCATATAGGTAAGAGATGCCCAATACGTAGATTTGCTTGGCATATGTTCCCCAATCTGAAAAAGCATCATAAATGTACGATAAGCACACAATTCATCCCATCTTAAGAAGGATCCCACTTTTTTCTGACACGTCTCAAAAGTTTCAAAACTGCCTTCTACAATTCACCGTCGTTTCGTCCCTCGAGACGCCAAAAAGTGGATGCTCTTCTGAACTAAAATTGCTTGTTTGCTCAAAAGCAGATCTCTTATCGTTGAATTTCTGCGCTGAGGTAATCCGTGGACCTATACGTACCTGTCGATGACAGCTTGATCTATCGCTGAAATTCGCACAAAAAAGAACTGAACAAATAAGCCACGTTTCCTGGTAGTGCACGTGGCAGCAACGCAAAACAATCCTATAATTAGTGGGTGACTCCTGCACTTCAGAGAACTTCACTATCTGCCGACGCCGCCGCCGCCGCCGCTGCGATATTCGACCGACGTCGCCGCCGAGTTTTTGTGGGTTTGTGTGTGCTGCATTAATTAACCGGCGTTCAGTTCATAGAAGCCGGCTCTCAACATCAACTGAAATAGTATTTACTTCTTTCGGGGAAAATGAAAACACGGAGCGTCCAAGTTGGCCACGTGACAAGAGTTGCGCTTGCTGATTCGCAGATGTTCTTAGCCGGTTTTATTTTGCTCCTCATCAGGAGAATAGATCGGAATTGCGGTATACTCCGTTTAATGAGAAAACATACTTTACCGATAGAGGCGCCACCAGTCGTTTTGGGGTAACATGCGGGCCAACTGTAAATTTAAAAAACACTAAAAATCACCTCCGCTGATGTCCGCCATTTACCTTTGGGCCTGAAGCTTTTTTCGTGCCAATTAACTTTTGTTTTTCGAGCTTTTCAACGAACGTTTCAGCCATGTGGAACATTATTGCAAATTTTCAATGTTAGTTAGTAACAATGCTGAGGGACAGTCCCTGACTTCTGAATTATCGAATTTCTTTATCGAAGTTCTGGAATGCAATCTGTTAAAACTACAAAATGATCTCGTGCACATGCAAAGAAACGGTCTCTTCTAGGGGTAGGTACATTCTGAGTTTAAAGTCAAACATGTTGACTCTGAGGGAATCTTCACATGGTGATAAGACTCCACACATATTTGTATTTGCTTTTCTTGCTGTGTCAGTCCTCTCTGTCGACAATCTACCGCGATCTTGCAGTATCAATTCAGTCGGATGATAACATACACTTTGCTTTCTTTTAGTCAATTATCAAACCATTATAACAATTACACGCTAAGAATAATTTCGCTGCACCAAGGTCTGAAACATTTTACCAATCTATCGGCGTACAAAAGGTTAGGTTTATCCATTTATATAGACACCGTGATGTTTGTGTTTTTTACCACCCACTGCGGACCCATTATTGTGTTTCTAACCTAGACAACGCGAGAGATATTAAAACAGTCATTGGCCATGAAGTAAGAGACCGCGAATTGTTAGGAAAAGCACGAACGTTTCGTGTTTCCCAGGTCTCTGGATTGCAAGGCAATGAAAATTAATTATTATTACCCATTGATTAGTAACTTTATTACCTACCAACAATGTTAATAAGTCTCTTGTTGTTAACTAATTAAAGTTACTGCAATGCCGCAATTCGCATTTTGTAATCGCTCTGGGTAATTTGTACACATCTAGTACATCCTCTCAGGTTTACAATCTCAAGATCATATTGTGACAACTGACAAGACATAGGTACATTCATTTTAATTAACAAGTCATCGCACCTGAGTATGAATCACTTTTTGCCACGCGTTTGTGTGGTTTACAAAATAAAATGATTAATGCTATTGCAAAATAATCATTAGCAAGTTTAGCATAGAATCATGAAAAATCACTGTCAACAGTTAATAACGTAATCATAAAATGTTGTTACACTTACACTTTTTACAATGGCGTCATTAAAATCGCTTGATAAGAAAGTACTCGAGCAATTTTACAGTCGTACATCATTTTCGACTCCACCTTGTGCAGACAGGATTGTTGAATTTCCTATGCTCAATAGGGTTATGATGAGTCATTCATGGATGATTCATATTTGCAAATTGTGTAGACTGTACATAAAAGGTGTAGGAGCATGTAGTACAATACTCGCGACTTTTCACTCCTATAGAGCGACTTCCGTTTAAATTTAAATTCGATTGAACGTTTTCAGTGTTGCCCTAACCGGACACAGGGGCAGCACTGTTATAATGAAAGGTAATTCTGAAAAGCTCTGGATCTGGATTTGAAAAGTGACATGGACTTTAACTGTTTTTTTCTTAACACTACGCTTGTCAAAAGAGTGTTTCGCAAAATTTAGGGGATTTGTCTTGTATTATGGCACATCTAGTTCAAATGTTGTACATTTTATTTTAGCTTTTACCTTTAAATGCGATTGCCAAAATGTTTTAAACAATTATTTGTAATTAATATTTTATTAACGAGTCATTCCGCTTTTTAAAAGCTGATTAAATCGAAGCAAATGCAAAATTACTTTAAATTACATCAGACTTTCCCGACGAAACAAAAAATAAATAAAAAGCATCGACCCAAACTGAAAAAAAAAATTAAAACTTTTGACAGACGTTGACCCGTTGAACTTTGTTCTAAATTGCATTTTCGAGATGGACGCTAATCGTTTTGTTTGTTTGAACGATAGCACAGCTGCAGTCAGTGTTTTACACCAACGCTGTGCCGCGCTATTCACCAATGAAGTCGACATGACATGCCCTCACTTTGCTAGGTTTTGACCTCGTTCGTCTATCCTTGTAACTTGCAACGCGTTGAGACCTATCGCATGGGTATCAGGGTCTCTTTGCCACTTGCCAGGCACCATACTGTCTGCCCAGCTACTCGATCGCAATTATAGCTGGCCACTAGGTGAATCATAGATTTTTTCGCATTGGTATTCCAATCAAGTTCGTTGGTGTATGGCGCTGGTTTGTAAATTGGAAAGGTGAAAATACTTTATATTTGAATATATATTGTGAAATTCACTTTTCGCTTTCCTTGGGCACGATTTTCTTTATGAGAGGTTTTCCATGTTCGTTGCACTCCTTGTCCCATTACAGTTTTCCACAAGCGTGGGCACACATTTCGTATTTTTTGAGGTCAACGCCTCTTCTGAGTTTTGAATTTTATCATAGAAGGCTGTAACTTTTGACATATAACCAAAGCTCTGAAGATAATGTATTGTGCATTTGAGTATTGACAATTCTTTACCTTACGCATAATACAAAGGTGCATTCTGTGGCTTCACGCATTTAATCGCGTGACGTCAATCTTTCTTACGTCACGCGGCAAATTCTTATGTCACTCATGACTGCGTAAGAATTCGATTGTTTTCCATCATGCAATTTACCTTATTTACACGCCTGTACTGAGCAATGACTTATAAAAGCGTGTGACCTAAGGAATATTGATAAAATCATGGCCTGCAGCATGAAACAAGTCCAACAGTTTAAACCCAACATGCTAAATACACCTGCAAAAATCGGTTAGTATTATCTCTTTGCATGTTTTGCTACTTGACTGTTCAATACCATAAATAATTGGTCAACACGCATAGAAATGACCTACATTTTTTCTCTGCAGTTCCACATGTTTATCTCTAACAGCCTATTCCAAGCCAGTACAACTTGCATATAGGCTGTTTCGTGATAAGCTCACCGTTTTTCACATGTGCTACTCATTCATGATGGCCACTTGAATGTTTGTTGTAATTATTTTAACTATGATGGTTATGCCTAATTAAGTGTGCTGGGAAAATTGGGTCAAAATGAGAATTATTCTGATTTCAGAGACGATTCGATTCTCCGCGGACATGTTTTCTTTCCGTCCATAAAGTTCTATTAACAGAAAGAAAGAGTTTTTATTTTGATGGCTGTTAGTTTCTATACATCATTGTAATTATATAACTAAATTTCGTATCAGGAAAAGTTAAAAGCATCGAATTGATCCCCTTCCCTAATAAAATACAAGCTATATAAACAAACACAATGTTATGCATTCCATTTTCAATCGACATGGTCAGTGTCCATAGCTTACATAGTCTTCTGATGTAATAATCGGATGATGATGTATGAGTGCGACATTGACCTTAAATGAAACTTGACTCGTAGAAGGATTAACGTCTAATTTGTGAGACTGTTTTATTACTCGGTTAACTTTGAAATTTTGGCGCAAGGATATTTTGTGTGAAGGATTCTTGTAATAACTGCTATTCTCTAGCCCGTACGAAACCTTAGGCCATGTCACGGATCAAGACAGTTCCCAGTCGCCTTTTTAAGGTTGAAAGCAGCGTTTTGCTATCTGCCAAGGTGTTTGCTAGACGTCCATTATGTATGTAACGACGTGAGAATGAAAAGTGATGCTTTGTCTTGTTAATTTCACCTTTAAACAATTAGTACTTCTACTTCCAGTAGTTTTCAGTAGCACACATCTATCACATGCAATCCTGCGTACACATTTTTTTTTATGGTTCTTGCGTCATATTTTCACTTATCATTATCAGTCAATGCTTTATTTCGTAGGTACTAGGTACAGTCTAGCTCCCGAGAAAAGATACCAGCTAGAGGACTGGCCTCTGGGGGACTGGACAGAATTGCTACCAACGCATAGATTAAATTTCAGCTATGATTTCAGTGGCAGGATTTGAAAATACCTGCAAAATAATTCGCAATATTGTTACAATTGGTAGAACAATTCTTACAATCACATCTTGTCACGACAAAAGCTTTCGAGCTAAAAGTAAATGGTGGACATGAGCGGGGATGATTTTTAGTGCTTTTAAAAATGACAGTTGGCCCGTATGTCACCCCAAAACGACCGGTGGCGCCTCTATCGGTAAAGTATGTTTTCACTCTGAATGGGGTATAGCAATGTATGCCTGTAACGGTCCTCCATTATCAAACTTTTTTCAATACCTTATCTGCCTTATCTTAAACAATTCGCTTCCCTTTAATCCAGCATAGCACTCGGGATTCGTGCATGGCTATTTATACGCTAAAAAGCTTTCAGGAGGAAAATTACCACTTCTCCTACATCGACCAATTAACCTGATTGATAAAATTGAAAGTGCACTTGTGGTTGACAACAGTTTTGCGCAATCGAACTATGGCACTGTACTCTGCACGTTCCACGAAGTTATAAATCCATTGATTATTCATATTTTCTTGGTTATGCAATTTTAGCGGTTATAAAAAAGTGGCTTTGAAAAGTTGCAAACGAGTGCATGAGGTGCTTGGCTATGTTGGAAATTTGCATCCTGAACTGAGCTGAGAATACCGCATCACAAGTGCATCTCTCCAAGCCTGGTGTCCTAAAAAGCATTTCACTTAATCAAGCTAGCTATAGTAAAATTGTCCTTGTGTTGCTTACAACGAGTGAAAGCAATCACGATTCAAACTCTGCTCTAGCGTAACGCTGAATGCATTACAATCAACAATGGTAAGCAACCTAATTTGATTATTAATTTCTGTTCGCTTTACGGAATGATCAATTAAAATCTATTAAAAGCAGCATTGTGATTTTTATGTTATTACTTCTGGTATAATTCAAATCAAATAACACGTTTGTGTTTTATCGACACTTAAAAAATGATTATTATGATTACTATTATATCTATATTTTTTGTTCCATGAAAAATGATTTTAAATTGATTTTCTCGGCATTGAATAGCAAATGTCTTGTTCACGGTGAATTTAAATGGTGGAGAAGAATTGCAAATTGACTTTGAATAATTTGCATCTTGTTTGCCATGACACCTCTTGTCCAGAAAGACGATTCTCTTACAGATAATGGCGCTAATTCTGTAGGCGAGTGCCTGAGTATACTTATTAATAATTAGGGGGGTTGAATTCTGGAACTATCCGGTTACCTTCATGACGTTTGCAAATCGAATTGAACGCCGAGACCCCATTGAAATTTGTTGACGCTGGCAATCCGGGTCTAATTACATGTAGAACACCTTTCGTCATCGCAGTTAGAACTGCGGAGCAAACTGGAAGCTGAATAATTATTAGCTTATCACTCACACACACACACATAATGAATATCACGTGATTTTTTAAGTAAAAAATGAGTTAGATCATGTGGAGGCTCCGTGTTAAATAATTCTGTGCCAGTAAATTACTCTCTATAACTACTCGTGCGTGTCCTGCACCTTTATATGCATTCAGTGGGTGGGGGTGCCGACTTTGCAATTAAAGATATGCGCTTCGTCCTCTTTTTGAACAGAGTCAAATAGTCAAATGCCCGTTGCTGCAAGCACACAGAGGTGTCAAAATTGGCTCATAACTTCTTATCTTCAGAGATGGCAGTGAAGATCAGTAACAAGAGCTCAAACTTGGGCAACAAAAACATTGCCCTTTTCCAACTCCTTACATACTTCTCAAATTATGAAACAAGAACCACTTCTGCCTATAACAACTAGAGCTAAATGTTGGTTTTTAGACTCATGTCTTCTTGATTTATCCTTAGCACAAGTTTTTAGAAAAACTATTTGAACTGGGTTTTGAATGCTAAGAAAAGGGCTACTAAATTTCAGTTTAGTAGCCCTTTACTTAGCATTCAAAACCCAGTTCAAATAGTTTTTCTAAGAGCTAAATGTCGCCTGTTCTCAAAATGAAATGAAGATTATACGTGCAGCAAACCTTCGCATCATAAATCACGCGAATTGCAAAACTCGCTCAAAACTCGTATGAATAATTTGCGCTCCTCTGCACGAGAAACCTTCCACGCCATTGAAGTGATCCGGTGGGTGTGATAGAAATCATCAATGACTTTCAACTTGCATGAGACGGGACGGGCAGGTTGGTAATTCTCAAAAGTGCACTTAGTGGCAACTCACGATCGAAATTGGCTTTGAAAGTTGGCGCTGTCGATGACGTCGAAGTAAATACCCTCGTCTTTGGATCTATTGTCCGCGTGCTTAGGAAAGGAATTGATATCATGGGGATTTAGCGTCTTGGCAGGTAATCGAACCTGACGTGGCCTGTTCTTCTAATGCTGCATCCTGCGGTTTTCACTGAAATCTTGTTAGAGAGGGTTTAACGTTGCCACGAAATGAATATCAAATGACGCACCTCAGATTCTAAAAGTCAAGCTCGATTTTCGTTTGATCTCACAAGCGAAATATGATATATTCAGTACCTATACTTATATACCCGGAGATATTTCAGAAACTTTACTTCGTATCACACGCAGATTAGCTAGATTTATTAATTAGTTTTACAGTTGTGCTTGCATGTTAAATTTATTTAAAAGTGGGAAACATACATATACAGATGCGTTATTTTTAATATAAAAAGAAAGCTGAGTATAATAACAATTTTCAGTCGTGAATAAACTGCGCGTTGATGTTGAATGCACGCGATGCCAACTCTGAGAGACTGCATTTTAAATAAATAATCTTATGCACGAGCAGGATGCTATGGTATAAATGGTTCACCATCAACAGAACTGGAACAGGACAGGTAGACAAAGAACAACATCATTTTTGTATAAGCAATCCATAATCGACCAGGTACACATATTTACCTGAAGTAAATAATTCACGGTACTGTTAACATTCGCATGCTGTTTTTTTTTTTCACTTGTGAATAAGATGATATCTGCATTTTCCAATGTTCTTTGTTCTTGTTATTCTTCAAACAGGAGTCTCTTCACTTCAGTAGTCAGTAAACAGTATACAACCGGTTGCAATTTTAAAATGAATAAATACCAGAAAAATCAACCGATTTTTCTAAATTTTCTAAATGGTAATCGGTCAAAGAAATACCTACAAGGAATGTACACATACATGGCGCATGCGTTTGGCAATCGACGGAGAAGGTCAGACTTGTGGTGTTTAACGACGCACTGTTGTGACAGCGGGCCCTGTACGCACTGGTTCAATTCCGTCGATTAGGTGCCTGTGACGATAAACAGTTAACCTAACCTATAAGGAAGGAGGGGAAACTCTGTGCCTGCGTACTTTGGTGAAAAGCAACAAGGTCACCACAGATTCATCTCAAACCATCGCTGTCGAGAGGTTGATAAAAGCTGGCTTGCTTACGTCAATTTCTCCAACTTTTCTCCCGAATACAGTTGGACCTCAGTTCTGTTTGATGGTTATTTCTATTTTATCTTATTTGTAGTACATGTGAACTGATTCAGAGCAATGTTGCATAAGTTCGATCATCTCGCGAGAACCGTATTTCCAGCCCGCATTAATCCACCCAGCGGGCAGCGAGGGAACATACTTTACCGATATAGGCGCCACCGGTCGTTCCGGGGTGACATGTGGGCCAACTGTCATTTAAAAAAACACTGAATAATCACCGCTCATATCTGCCACATACCTTTTGCTCTAAAGCTTTGTCGAACCAGACGTTTTGTTTTTCGAGCAATTATTAGAATTTTTCTGCCAATTTAAAAATATTGTAAATTATATTGCAGATATCACGAGTGTTATGAAAATTTGCAACTAAAATCATAACTGGAATTTCATTAATGAGATATGGTAGCAATGCTGTGGCTGGTATTTTCTCTCGCGGGCTAGACTGTATAGCCGTTCGGAAAATTTTATGAAATGCACATGAATTTAGTCGGTCAGCTGATTAGTACTGAATGATGAAATCACTAGCGTTTTATTTAATAGGAGCTTTTTACCAAGTAAATGATTTCGTCAAGGTCATAATAAAGGGGATGCTGTGCTCTGCTCCTGTTTATTATAGCTATTTGAGGTGATTACCGGATATAGGACGCTTGAATTAATTATATGAGATGAGAATTATGCACAATTGGTCCCAGAACACTCATATGTGTTGTGATCTTCAGCCATCTGAGAGGAAAACTCGGCGAATCTCCTTCATTAAGGTCCTTCAGTGTTACCCCCGACTATGACGTCGGCATTTGACCGTCGTTGGGAATCGCGACCCCTCCTACAACTCGTCAATCAAGCCGACTACTTTATGAATTTCTCAGTTTGACAAAATATGACACCAAGTTTCCTTGTTTGCTCCCACGGAATTCGCTCTGTGGCAGCTGCCAAAATGTGGGATGCCTATAGCCTACCCACGTCGGCTTATGCATTGTCCACAATAATAACACATGCGATTGTCGTGCTATGCTGCAAAAATCTATGCAGATGATGCACGTTTTCATAAAATAAGTGCAACCCAAAATGATTTAGAAAAGGTCAATTACAAGCTAAATCTTCATCTGTGCACAAATGAAATTAAAAAAGATATATATATATATATATTTCAAAAATTAATTGAAAATTAATTATCCTAGTTATTTTTCAGTTTTTCCTCGGTTTTGCAAGGGGTTATAGCTCTTTCATAATTCGTTCATTTCGATAGCATGGTGAGAGATAAAAAAATAGTGCGTTTAACATTACATAAAAGCATGTAGAAAATAAAAGTCTCGTAAAATGTCTATGGTTCGTGTAGACCGCATTGTTTAGAGCTTTATAGAATAAGCCTCCACTCTATTGTTACTCACGTTACGCATATCACAATTACACGCAACACGCACCAACGGAGGCTCACTCGCCTAAAAAAACCTTACTGTCAGGACTTGCGGTTTTACCCGAGAATTATGTTACGCCATGAGAACAACGAACTGATGGCCATGCGTTTCGTGCCAGACGATCACAAAATGTTTACCCCACCCGTGTATTATAAAATATGTTTGACCAAAAAAAACAGGCGTACATTTTACATGATGGCGAAGCTGAAATGCCTTTTGGCGAAAATATAAAATTTTAAATTTACTCCCTTCATGAAAAAAAAATCGAAAAAAAAATTGTTAGCTACTTTAATACGGTAGAGGCCTGGCCAATTCTTCGAAGTAAACGTTTTGGATGAATATTGAACATTTTACTGGTTCCTAGAACAGGGTTTATTTGCCCGGGTGCTAAAAGTGAATTGGGAAAACGATTCGCACGAGTGCTACTTTCGTATTGGAACGGAATGAAAGAGCTGGGCTGTATCCAGGTATTGGTAATCTTTTCGCTTGACAACGCAGTTCAGTTGGCACGTGCTTCTGCAATGTTATACTATCCAAGTATAAAATGAATTGATTTTCCTTGAAAGATGAAACACTTTTTTAAATTAATAAAGATGTTCATCTTCCAGTCATTAAAATGACAGGAAAGATCAGTATTAAGTCCATTCGTGGTAGTTCTTAAATAATTGTTTTTTCTGTAGAAATATCACGAGATTTTCGTGCGGAAACGCAAAAATGGAAGTGATCCCCACCGCAAAGCGCAACGCGACGGGACGATATCGGCAATTCGGGAAAATTGATGTCGTCGCCGTCGATTGAGGTTACGATTATAACAACATCTCTGCGACTTCAGTGTAATCTTATAGTGTGGTCAAACTAACAGTTTCCTCTCATAGATAGCTAGAGTTCGTTTTACTCTGCTTTGTCCCACAGCGCTAGGACATAGCTAGGGCATAAAGAGACGCTCATGGACACCCCTGAAAAGTGTGGGGAAATGGGTTTCAAATTCCTCATATTCAGTCAGATTTTGATCAAAATTCTTCGCAGGAAGATAGTTTTCGTAAACGGGTTTAAGTTTTCACTAATTCATGAAAGTGTTTTTGTGATTTAGTAATGCATTCAGGGAAATGTAGTTTCATACATAAATTTAAAAAATGGAAGCATTTTTTTTCTACTTGTTGAAGGCATTGTACCAGGTGAAACGGCACCAAATTAATGAGTAAAATGATGTTTAAAGTAAACAATATTCAGTTTATAGTAAGCTTTCGGAGTGACTAGGCGATGTTAAATGCACTATCGAATCAACCAGCAGCTATTTTACTTCCTGCCACAATCGCGCGGCTTTTAAGTTTTAACCATCCTGCCTCTGACGAAAAAACGGATAATTTTCCTCCAGCCAGGTCGATCTCCAATCGAGGGTCCACAGGTTTCGATCTCTCTTCTCACTCGTCAATGATTCCTGGCGTAAAAATTAACGTTTTTCTATGCACAACTCGGTACTCACACCTCATGACCGCGTCAGGCATTATGAACACGGCTGGCAAAGTCTTTTACAATTTTGCCCTCTGCTTTCACTTGACAGGTTAAATATAAATTTTAATTACATGTCTATTTTACAAGACGCCAATAATGATTATAGACGACGACTTCGTCTATACGCACATTGAAGAAATTGGTATTCTTAGAATTTGAGCCTTTGAAATATGCGATTTCGACTTTCGATGAGGAAAGACTTCGCATAATGCTAAAAGAACATATTCTTGGATTTTCTTTCCTGATTTCCACGTGTCGCCATCGAAGACCTTGATCTGAAATCGCGTGATTAAAAGTGCAGCGTTCTTGGTAGAACAAGTATTTTTATTTTCACCCGTTCCAAAATATGCAATATTCTTAGTAGATGGGTAATGAGCGACTTAACGCTTGAGCATTGTAATTTGTAGCGATCCTATTCGCCTTTTTTACAGTCAGACCTAATTTTGTGTTTTGGTCCACTTCTATTTACCGACGCCTTACGTGTTCCAACTAAGTTTTTCTCGCGATCAACAACGACTAAGCTAATTAGTATTAGCTGTGACGTAATTCCGTGTGCCAGAAGTCACTGCAGCTAGTCGTACCACGCACCACGATTAAACAGAGCACAACGTTCTGTTTTTTTCTTTTTTCTTGGGAGAGTCGTCCGCTCGCAGCTTCCTCTTCTCTTTGTAGCAAAACATGCCGGCGCCGGCACTTTGACAGATAACATGGATAATTGGTGTATACAGATTTCCGCCCGCATTTCATAAATCTAGGAAAAATATTCTTTGATAATGCATAATGTAGATAACAAGTAGAAATCAGCCCACGACTTGACCGCAAAACTAAAAGGTCAAAGCAACCATTTTTACTTAGAAGTTCCAAGCTTAACTGAGTTTAACTTTATTAGATACCTATTTTTCATTCAGAAAGTTTGTCCGTACGCCTCCACATGCCCGAAATTTCAACCCTCCCGGCATCCCATCGTCCCACGCACATTTTCAAGTTCACCCCCCTCGGTCGAGGCCGATAACGTAGCATCGTGCGTTCGATAATGCCTCCAACTGTGCACGTGCGGATGCTGTAGAGCGGAGAGATTGCAGATGAGAATGCATCATCGCTGCAGGCTTCCCCTTTAATAAGAGTAGCACCATGCGAAAGATGAGTCATTTCGTTTAGAAATTCAATAGTCATTTCAAATTAAATGGCACATTCGCTTTGACAATGTAACCGGCTGTTTATTTTTAAAATGAAAGCGATTGGTGCATGCTTTCGTTTTATTATTGTTGACCCTTAAAAAATAAAACAGCGAAACGTAGTCAACCCACGCTATCTAGTGAAGTTGTTGCTACCCTCTTCACAAACACCCCCAGGGGCATTTTAGTGAGGGTTTTACCCTGGCGCGTTCTTATCACATATTGCGATTGGCAATTCAATTTTGTTGCTCGTGATGTGAAGTGCATATGTCCGAAACCATTATCTTAACTTTTACAGTTTTCATGGCAAAGGAATAATGAAGCTCAACAGGAAATGTGATAAAAGATGAGAGTGATCCCTTTTGCTAAACAGTGTTTGCGGACAGATTTTTCAAATAAGCCTGAAGTACCTGATCTTTTGAACCTTTGAAGTATGATTGATAATAATCTAGTTGTAGATACGGGATTCAATTCGGGTCACACAGGGACCTTTTTTCATTCGGCTTTTACTTTGTCTTTTACTGTGTTTTATATACACTTCGGAAAAAATTAGCATTTAGAGTGGTAATTTTGGCAAGTGGAGAAAATAAAATAAAAAAAAGAGCCTTTAATGAATTTAATCTTTATCCATCACTCTTCAATGGTATGGCCGCGTTGTCTAAATAGTTTTGTATCGTGATTCTAAACCATAGGGATTTTACGTTTAAAATACAAGCGAAGAAAATGTTGTACACAACATTATCGTCAACATAAATAGCAAACTTGGTCTTGAGACTGTACCCCGCTAATAATCAGTGAGCAGAAAACTTTCACCAAATATGGGAGTAGCCCACTTTATAAGTCGGGTATCTCCTGTAGTCTCAAGCTGCACGTGGTAGCTACCTTTAGCTAGAGTTACTAGCAAAAAACCACGCGATACTATCACCAAGTTGATCGTATCCTTCAATAGTCAACCGATTCTTTATCGTGCTTGCTTTAAGGCCAAGGAAATTCCCTACAAGGTGTAGGCGTATTACTGCAAGGGACTACACAACAATGGATCTTTGTCAGCTGTGACGTCTTTCGCGTATGATACCTGTCAGCTGACAGGAACAAAACTTGACTTTGATAAAAAAAAGGGATTAACTCTTTGCTCTGTGTTATTCTGGCCACGAAAAGTCGATACATTTTATAATGTGAAAAGCTGTCGCGGTGCGGAAATTAGATTTTGCGTCTCCGTTTTCCTGGTATTAAAATATTAACAAGATTTTCCGAGATTTTTTTTTGTTTGTTCATTTTCAATTCAATCCCACGCGTTGAATTAATCGATTTTCTAATGCAAAAATATATTACACGTATCCTTTGACAAACGACAAACAATATACGCGTCAACTTGTTTTTCCTCCGCTCTGTCTACTTCGTAAGTGTCCAAGACCATACGACCCATGGCCTCTAGGCTTCAGTCGCTAGCAAACACAGTATACTCTCAACAATTTGGAGAAAATAAATGAAGATTCATTTCTTATTTGGTAGAACTCAAAGGATCGATGACATATCTATTTAAACAGATTGCTAATCATATACACAGTCGACTCATTGAATCAACAAGGAGTAACGACTTATTATTCACATACTCTCATCTTATCAACACCTACTACTTTGTAATTACTGCTTATACTATGCCAAGACACAAGCCTTGTACTTTGAATCTACAGTTGAGTAATTATTGGTAATATTGCAATATCATAAATCATGCGTGCAAGGGTACATGCGTTTGTATTTCTTACCTGATGAAGCAACACATCTATCCGTGTGTCTAATTATAGACCACGAAACTGTCGATTTCATTCTTAAATCGGACGTTATCGTTAATGATTTTAAATAATTTCATGGTCAATTAAGTTGTCCACTTTTCGTTGCGACGCATTTGCTATATCGAATTAACATAACGGGATGTTGATTCAACTCAATCGTTGAAATTATTAGACTTTGGATGTAAATGTATTTAAATTTATTTAAAATCCAGTGCATTAGTGTGCTGATCGCTTATTTCTACTTTATTTACACGCTGATTAGCTTCCCAGGTTAATTGCGCGCGATATTGGAATGCGGAGGCGACAATTTCTTTGATTTTTAATTGAAACTTTTAAATCCGAGCCATGACACGTGCGACATTGATAAAGATCAAAATTTTACAGAACCATATTTAGGACTACCAAAATATGACATTGAATTTCTCTGATATACTTTAAGGTAATCTTATCCCATCATTCATTTCCCACTATCTTTTGCTAATCAGATGATGTTTCAAAACCACGTGCGGCAATGCCGCAAAATATTTTAGCTACACTGAAATTAATTGAGTACTTGACATTTGGAACTAATAATAAGCAATGTGAACAAACTTTTGACAAGCTATGTCACGCTATCAACGACAATGAAATTGTTATTTTGATTTCGAATATCGGATCAATTGTTTCAGAGCAAGTGAGTGCATCCAGTTGGTATCGAGTGTTGACTTAGAGACTATGTTTTCAGCAAACAAGCATCGCAATCATGTAATACATCTTCGGTCTGTTTGATCTTATCACTTATCTAAAAATTAAAGGCCAAGGACCCAGACGTCTGTGAACATCTCCCACACCTTGCATATATGCAGCTGAATATATTTTTACTCTGTTATCTGTGATTGCATTTTCATTGCGTGATGATGTCTACTCCTTCAGTTCACAGCTCTAAAAGCAAACAAAAATATTGTGGCAATAACTGCAAAATAGAAAGCGCTTGATTGATATATTCTTTATTATTGTAATAAAACAATATTCTTTATTGATTGTCAAATCGTCTGTAAACATCATATTCTTATCGGAAGGTGTCTAGATGATAACTGATAAGGAATTTCGAAAGTTTACATGAATCCTTCAACAGTAGGCGTGTTTCGATATACATTCATTTATTATTAGCAAAATAATATACAGCTCAATTAATAACAATTTAATTATTAATAGACAACAGTTACTTTCGGATTAAAATAGACAGTTTTATTGACTTTTAAATAAATGAGAGTGATCCAATGCCCTGTTCTTGAAAATCCATTTAACACCATTTCCTCGATCACGTGGCCAAACCCTGCTTTAAAACAGTGACTAACAACACAAAGGTATTGCACTCAAGTTTGCCGTTACCATCCTAATTAATCGGTACACGATAAGTCACCGACATTGCTGGAGTCAAGCCGGTCGGACAAGACAACTCCTAGAGTCTCAGGAAAGTAGCGGAGGTCCGCTACAAATGGCAAAACCCCTTCGTGGCTCCGGTCTGTCATGACTAAGACAACTGCTATGGTGGCACCAACAATTGTCCTGCACTAAATCAATCACTGATGGGCTGACCTTGATAGGTCTTCTGGACTTTTTAACGGAAATTCCGGACATCACTCAAGTTCACGTCGTTTAACATTTTTTTGAACGTGAATGATGATTTAGGTAAAATTTTCAGTTTTTTTATCAGTTTCGGAAGTTTGTGGTCATTTAATTTAATTTCAATTTCTTTTATTATGCTCTTTTATATTGTTACACTTTGGTTGTGGTTATTATTATGTTTATGTATTTCTTGCGTCGCAATGAAAACACGGTTAAATTGGTATTGTTTCTGTTATCAACGTGGTGAAAGAGGGCCACTTGTGGCTTATTTCGAGCAGGAAGTAAACACGAAATCGGAAGTTAGGCGAATTTGCGGCTTGGTCGGGCTGTGAGTGATCGGAGATGGAAATGTTGTGTGGCAAACGAACCCTGAAAATGGTAACGCGTTGGTTTCACAAATCGTTGGCCGTTTCAACGTGAAAATAAGAGTGAGCAACGAGGTAATCAGTTACCAAGACTGCAATGGTAGAAACTAGAAAGGTTATGTTTTCGAACCATTTCATTACAAAATGCCATTAACTGTTGCGCCTTATGATGATCCTAGTACAGCACCTTCAACTTTTCCAATCCCAGAAAATTGCAATACTGTTTATGAAGATATTTTCAATTAGAAAATCAATTTTCTGAATGTTTTCGCCAGATTCAAAGTCCTAGTATTGAAAATTGCATTGCAGTCTGCAGATTGTGTTGAGTAATTTTGATTTGTGCCTGTTTTTTAATGGCGAACTCGGAGCATCAAGTGTTTTGATGACACGAATTTGAATTTTACAACAAAGGTAGCGTCATCATCGAGACATCACACAGTTGAAATCCGACAAGCGAATGTTTACTCTTCAAACAGGCACTAAAATAAACATAGTCCATCTGTTTCGTCATCACACAAGTAGAAGGTCTCAAATTCTCACAGTTTTTGACGCCCAAGTCATTACGTAAGTGAAACAGGAGCCTAATACGTCACTACTACATATTAATGACGTTGTAGGATGATTCGTAAATTTTAACCAAGCTTTTGAACCTATGCAATTTCATCATCATCATCATCTTGTTAGTTATATTTAGAGGCCACTTTATTCATTCTAGCACTATGTAGCGTCACACGTCAAAACCGAAGATACCAAATTCACCTAAACAGGTGAGAAATGCTCTTTGAGGAAGATTCAAAAATTGAATTAAGGACGGGAAACCTTTTTTCCGTTGTTATATCAGAGTCGGTGTTGCTGAAAACCCAGCAGCGTTTCGAAGAACACTTTCGTCCGTTAATTTGCATAACAGGAAACTCTCATTGATAGCTACCGCGACGGTGCTTGCCTCATACGTCACAGGGAATCACATTTGCACGTTGCATCCATGCCGCTATTCGTGAGCACGCTGCACGGTGTGCGATTTTTTTCAAAGACAACAGCTGACAGCTACTAAATGTCAGTTAGGTTAGTCATACAAGGAACCGTGAAAAGTTCAAATGCGGATTCGAAGTGTAAACTAAGTGTGAAATGGGGTCTATCTGCCAGGAGATCCGTTATTTAAATTAATGTTTTTTTTTGTCAATATCATATGCATATTCAAACGTCCACCCCGAAAATTGTAAATGAAGAGGACTTTACGTCGATTTTCTGAAATTCATCAGATTGACTCCAAATTTAATCGAAAAACTTAGATAGCTCAGAACTCTTTTGTAGAATGTAACCTTCGGCTTTAGACGAAACGTTATGGATGAGGCTATAATTTCCTTTCGTATTATGAATTATGGAACGTTGATGTTTATGAAGCCATATTTAGCAAGCCTTGTGTGTGGTAATGGTGAACAATAATACCTAGTAGCAAAGCCATTGTCTATGACCTTATAGAATATACGCTAAGATGTCAGATCTAGGGCAGAAAAGCCAAGACACATCTTGCAGTGATTTTAGGTTCGGTCACCGGTGTGTATTCTTCTTTTCTTTACATCTGTGTCTATTCGCACACATTTGACCCAAATTTCACGAGGTAGTCACTAAAATCGACCGCTTTTGTTCATAAAGCTCAATTGGTGTTGTATCATAGCTTGTTTCATAACTCAAAATCAAGCGCACGTTGTTTCCTTGATCCTCACTATGATTCGTACCCAGATTAAACATGTAGGCGATGTTTACATGGATTTTTTTAAATGTGTGTCGGCCTACGTTCGATTATGACCTCTTTACTCCCTTATCACACATTTATTGACAGACATTTGATAACAGTAAGACACCTTGCGGGGTCAGCGCCGATATCGAAAAAAAAATAGCTCGGAATCGCGCTGTGTAATCTCTAGACAAGGATCTTCATGGAAAATTACAAGGCAAATCCAACAGAAAAATACAATGAAATGTATTGATTAAACTCATGGTAATTGAAAAAATTGTGTGGATTATGCATTTCTGAATATCAATAACAAGCTTTCAAGCCAAATGACCTTTACTTAAAACAATGTTGTTTCCTTTAAAATAACAAGAACGAAGACTTTGATTTATTGTTTGTTTTATCATACGACTGTAGTCAATATTGATGTTTCCCACAAATGCTTCTGAATTGTTAGTTGACTGCTGGATTGATTGATTGGCAGGATGAGTTCACAATACATGATTGGTTCGATGCGTGACTGCGTTAGGTAATTGCTTGTCGATCAGGAAATGCGAGCAAAATAAACCCTAAAGCTGGTGTAGGTATTCTTATTCCATAAGGATCGAGTTGATATTGCATATATATATGAAACGCAATCGTAACGAATGGCCGTGATTTCTTACCGCATTCATTTAATATGGATAATTGAACAAGAACGGTTAAGTTGAGCTACATAGCGGTGAACCAAAATCAATCGGGGGCTCATGAGGGACCAAGGGATCTATGGAGCTTTCCTGGTCCTTTTCTCGGTTCTCTAGAAGATTTTGAACATGGCAATCATTTTTCAATCTATTGTCGGCATTCCGCAACGAGATACGATTTCTTGATTACTTGAAACCTGAAATAGATAAGTCACCAGGATCTTCACTTCATTCTCAATTGATCACGATCAAATTGGTTTCGGAGCTTACAGATTGGGTTGGATTTTCCATCTGCCAATTCTATGAGCCGATTTATAAAACTGCTCCCCCTAGTGGAATCAATGTTACTCTCAAAATGTAATTACTAATTGCCAGAGGCACAACTATGTCTAATTTAATGAAGATCAAAATTATTGTATTTTAAAAGTGAGAGTCTCAATTACAATAATACAGTTTCCTTTATAATTTCACTTATGGAACGATATTATTAACAGTTTTGAAAGTGTACGAATTCGTTGCCACTTAAGTAATCACACTAATTTTGGGTCAATGGCCCATTATATTCATGACTAATGTGTTATTGACGAGTTTTGCCGGATGGATGGCATGGACATGGCATGGTTTAAAATAATAATGATTTGAACAAAATACGGCTTGTTTTCATCTGTTTCTTGACAGTTAAATTGTCATTTGAACCAATCTCAGATTAAGTATTTGTATACTGTCGATAAAATTTGCTACAAATGAGCAAACTTCTTTGAAGAATACCCGAAAATATTGATCCATAACTTCCAGCATTGTTCCTTTTCTGTTGTTTTGCCATAGCAAAGTGCCTGAATTTAATGTGAATTATTATTAGGTGTGGATTCATCATAATATTATTGGACGACTCTTGAACGGTCCATAAGTGCAAGAATTCTCAAAAGTTTCAAAATGAATCAAATACTTGAACCTGAAAATATCAACATTTGTATCCTGATTCCTGATCCATATTTTTGCCACAAAAGATGATTGCCATGCCATGAAAGAATGTGAGAAATATCTCAGATAGTCTGGTTTTCCAGTCGACTGGTCGTCGCTTGTTTTGTAGCTGGTTGTTGATCTTGGTTCTCAGCTGCAATGCAGGCGAGCAATAATGCAAGGTGTACTAATAACGGGTGTCCATCAGCCGCAGAAGTCCATTGACTCGCGAGTCGCGACATGCTGGCAGATTCTTACAGAGTTTTTGCTGCACTTCATAGTTCATTTCTTGACTTATCTCGCTAATAGCAGGAAGTAAGCACTAGATAATACGATTATTGATCCAGCTAGACGAGGTAGCCGTACCGCTAGGCCACACTAGGATCTGGTTAATTATTTAAAAGGACAGCACGAGGATGTTCAGTGATAGAATTTCAAGATTTTCATAATTCAGTTTCATAATTTTTTAGTATTTATTGATTTTTTCAAAAATTCATAGTAAGTGATTATACAAATAAATTTTCTTGTAAGTACGAGACATTATTATAAATATGTTGTAATTTTCTGCATTTTCAACGACATTATCAATATTTTAAAGGTGTTTATAACCCAAGTCGATTCAAAATGAGAAGTACTTGTTCTACTCAACTCAAGCTGCCATGTCACAATGGAGAAGTGAAAACTAGATCATGATGTTTAAGACACACAGTTTTTCAAGACTGCAGAGCATGCTGCTTACGAAAATAATTATGCATGGAGCCGACGTTTTTCTAATACACGCATGATATAAATAATTTCTCTACATAAAAAATTCTAACCTATATTCTTAACATGCTACTTATCACAGATGCACTTGAAAAGTGTTTCAATATTTACTAAATCGCTACCTTGATGCACATTTATAAAATAGTCTTTATAGAAGAAAATATTTCTGATCTAATTTAGAGACCATTTTAAATCAGTTTACTGAATTTGAATTAATTTGAAATTACACGAGAAATCCCTATATTTTAACACATTGAAAAATGCACTGTACACTTTGGTCAATTAGCATTTAAAATTACTATAGATCGGTTTCACCACGAGTACCTATCACAAAACCCACTCTGAATCTGACATTTGACATTCTTAACTACGGGTAACTAGCTCCCTCTTTGGCATTGTGAAGTAGATGTCACATCCACCCACAATCATATTTTAGATCCGATCACAAACAATCGATCACTCTTCCATTTGCACATCTCCGAAACGCAGCCAGGTCATCATCGCGTTCTCAATTTCAAATACCAGTGTCTTTTGTACTCCACGCGCGGCGCGGTGGCGAAAATCGGAATACTGATTGGCGATATCAATTCACATCAATCATACGCAACTTAAACTTCCTCATCTTCTTCAACAACCGGCAACGACGAGTGATGTGAAGTAGGGGAGCTCCTCGACGTGAAGGCACCAACCCAAGAATCCAAATCCTTCGCCGACTCGCTGATGAAAGTAAGGCACATGGGACTGTCGAATCCTCGTTGCCTCACCATGAACCCTTCTTGCTTGCCGCCCTCCAGCCTCTCGATCTGCGTGTTCCTCAGGTTGAGCACTCCCAGCGGGCGACACACCTTCTTCTGGGGGTAAAGCACCGCGAAATGCTCCAGCGACGTGCGATATACCTTGATGTTTACAGATTGGCAATGTTTGCCCGGGCCCTGCAGGGTCATCGAGCCGCTCTTCTCCTCGGGGTTCCAGTACGAAGTGGTGTCGGTGTTTTGCTGCAGGTAGCTGCTGCAACCGGCGAGAACGTCAACAGGCATGATGCTGATGATTTTCTTTGAGATTTTACGAAGCTTGAAGACACTTGTCTGCTGTCGATGGCGAGACGATTGAGTTTCTTCGTGTGCACACAGTGAAATTCAACCGGTGAGCCACAAACACTACACTGACTTAAGGAACTTGGTGAGAGTCCTAATCGACGTCAGCGTCTATGAGCAGACAAAATGTGAGTGTCGGTTGCCGCGAGGTGTCGGTGCTTTTATATCGACGTCGAGATCCGCGACGCGAGTGCTGTTTGAATCTCTACGCGCTGATTGGAACTAGAATGCTTCGCGACGGCTCGCTGGTAGCGCTAGTGTATGCGACCTGTACCGCGGGATGACGACATGGAAAAGCGCCAGGGAAATACGCCGAAAAAGAGACGAATGGTCATGAATTCTAGGAAAGATGTCTGTGAAAATGCATTGCTCTTTGTTTAGAGGTCTCTTAACATTTTTCTGCATGAGTTCCGGTTAAATATCTAACATTTTCTTTACTGTTTCACGAGATTGTACGAGAACTGTACATTTACATTTTTAAACTTAAAAGATACCCTGCCGAAAAATAAGCAAAATTGACCACGACTAAAAAGATACAAGCGGTTGTAATCATTTCAACTTTCCTTATTTCTCTTCTAAATTGTTCATAGTCAAATCGTTATTTGTCTGTAGAAAACACAAATTTGTTTCGATTTTCCCGCATGTTATCGCATTACCACCCTCTGATTGTTTGGTAGCGCGCGTGGTAGCCAGAAACTCAACCTAACAAGTGTCAAGTGGTAAACATTTCAAAAATGGCGACGGCCGTTTGCACGACTTCGAAATTTCGTGAGTTTTGTATTTCGGTAGTTTATTTATGAAGTGATTTATAATTATTTGGATTTATGTCGTAGTTATTTTTCTCTAATTTGTATCTTACATTCACATTTGATATACATTTGATATTTACCATACAACTAATTACTGTCAAGCCTTGTGCCTCCTTTGACATTCAAGATTATCAGCCGAGCCTACATTAGGACTGATTAGGACCTTCGTTTCCATTATTTTGACCTTTGGTCCTATAGTCCTTCAGGTGTTTTCAGATAATATGTGTAAAATCAATGGATTAGGACTATGATTATTCTTTAATTAGAATCTTAACTCTCCCTTCAATTTCTATGGTTATGTTTTGGTAGTTTGCAAAGAGTAATATATATTTTATTTGCAGTTCAGCGGCTCTCATGTCTGTCAAAAAGAAGTTTTGCAAGCTCAGCAGTTCCGAAAATAACTACTCATTACACAATAATTCCTCGTGAAACAGACCCGAGATGGAAGAGTGTAAATATGGAAAGGTTCGTCGACGAAGCAGACGTTTTAATAATAGGCGGAGGTCCAGCAGGAATGTCTGCGGCAATAAAATTGAAGCAATTAGCAGCCTGTTGCAATAAAGAGCTCAGGGTTTGCGTTGTGGAAAAGGCTGCTGAGGTTGGCGGTCACATACTGTCAGGGGCATGTGTCGATCCTGTAGCTTTGAATGAGCTCATACCTGATTGGAAGGAAAAAGGTGCACCACTTACCACACCAGTAACTGAGGACAAGTTTGGTTTTCTGACTGAAAAGTCAAGAATACCAATTCCAGTTTTACCTTTCATGCCCATCAATAATCACGGTAACTATGTGGTGCGACTAGGCCATGTGGTAAAGTGGCTAGGTGAGCAAGCTGAGGCCGCAGGAGTCGAAATTTATCCTGGTTATGCTGCTTCTGAAATCCTTTACCACGAAGATGGTAGTGTCAAAGGCATTGCCACAAATGATGTCGGAATTGCAAAAGATGGATCTCCGAAAGACAACTTTGAACGTGGAATGGAACTCCACGCAAAGTGTACCATATTTGCAGAAGGCTGCCATGGACATTTAGCTAAACAAATCTTCAGGAAATACAATCTCCGCGAAAAATGCGAGCCTCAGACGTACGGAATCGGTCTAAAAGAAATCTGGGAGATTGATCCCGAAAAACACAGGCCAGGCCTAGTCGAACACACGATAGGCTGGCCGCTTGACAAAAACACGTACGGCGGCTCATTTCTGTACCACTTAAACGAACCTACGCCGTTGGTGGCTGTAGGTTTTGTCGTTGGTCTCGATTACAGCAATCCGTACATCAGCCCATTCAGAGAGTTCCAGAGGTTCAAACATCACCCAAACGTTCAACCTACATTTGAAGGAGGAAACCGCATTGCGTACGGCGCGAGAGCTCTGGCCGAGGGCGGTTTGCAGTCTATTCCGAAGCTGTCCTTCCCCGGCGGTTGTCTTGTGGGATGCAGCGCTGGATTCCTCAACGTTCCAAAAATCAAGGGAACGCACAACGCGATGAAGAGTGGAATGCTGGCGGCTGAGAGCGTATTTGAAAGCATCTACGATAAGAACCCGTCTGTGACTAAGGGCATCGAGCCGAAGTCGTACGAAGAGAAAATAAAGGGGAGTTGGATCTGGTCAGAACTGAAAGCAATGCGAAATTGCAGGCCATCGTTCCACAGCCCCCTTGGATTATACGGTGGGGTCTTGTATTCCGGCTTTAGCTCAACCATCAAAGGGATTGAACCATGGACATTCAGCCATGGAGGTAGGTTATGCGTGCGTATTAATCTGTGGACCAATAAAGTTTTAATGCAAAGAATGCTGATTGCTTTGATTTGAGCAATTTTTTTTTTCAACCATATTGTAATGTAAATGACATTGAACTGCAAATTGGTTAGCTGGACAAAAGTAGGGATAGCAAAGGTTCGATGTTCTAGTTTGAATATCCATGAGAGCAAAGTGTAATGCTACAAAATAATTCTTTCAGGATGGTTCTTACTTGATTCGGTTTTATTCAATTCAATCCAGATTTGACAGTTTGTGTTATTCAATTGTAAAATCAAAAGTTGAGGAGTGTCATATCACAGCTTTGCTAAGAAAGTGCCTCTGGCATTGACTTTCAATGCAATTTGATGAGTATCTGCAATTGCAAGTGCCAAAAAGCAAAATATCTAGAAGGCTTGCATTAAACGGGCATCTAACCATTCCTTTCTTTCCAGCGGCCGACCACTGCCGCCTGAAGCCCGCTTGCAACAGCAAGCCAATCGAGTACCCACGGCCAGATGGAAAAATCAGCTTTGACCTGCTGACATCGGTGTCGCTGACAGGCACCAACCACGAGGGTGACCAGCCAGCGCACCTTACCCTCAGGGATGACTCGGTGCCTGTCAACACCAACCTGGCAGTCTTCGATGGCCCCGAGGGCAGATTTTGTCCAGCAGGTGAGTCTTTAGAAAGGCATTTTGAAGCTTCTGGCAAACAATGTGTTTTTGGTTGACAACCTCTGTTGTCGCTAATTTTAAATATGCTTGTCATCTATTTCCTAATGGGGATCAGTATATTTAGGTTTTGGTTGATAAAAAGAGTGAGAAAACACTTTTTATTACCTGAATGACTATTCAGGCAACTGGCACAAATAATCAAATTTTAGTTTTTGTTTTTTCACAACTGGCTGTTATCATGGTTTTTGTTGTCGATAATGACAAAAGTAAAACAGAGCAGAACATTGGTGCCTGTCAACAATATATTGAAATTACTGCAGAGGTGGAAAATGAAGAGTCCTTTGCGACACTCCTTTCTGCTCACTTTCCATCTGAACATTTAAAACACTGAAATGAGCATCATGAAGGGACTTTTCCTTGGTGCTTTGGTGATTACCTACATAATATCTTCTGAAACAGAAGGTTGAATTTCGTCATGCCGAAGTCTTTTGCCATCTTTACCTGCTATAGGCCTTTGTGGAACCTTTATCTGGAGATTGCTAAGTGGTCCTTGCAATAATTGTCAGAATGGGTTTACCTAATAGTGTTGAAACATGGAATTAGGGCTAATGCTGATTTCGAATCCATTCTTAATCTCTGTCCTAACTGTGCTCGTAATGGTATACAAACATACTCCTCGGCGCTCAATTAGCTGCTCAATGGCTAATAATGCTAAAATATTATTTTAGTTAAAAATAGACTGGTTGGATCTCTGGAAAAACTAAGTGTATGCCTGCACTTAGGAAATTAATATGTTTTTAGCAAAAGAGAATATTCAAATGGATTTCTTGAAACTTGTACCAGCCCAGGGATTTAATTGAAGAGAGACAATGATTTTTATATTTAATGAAAACTTTAATGTTCCAGGTTTGAGTGGTAAAACCTGAACCTAAGTTGAGAGTGAAGGGTTAAGGGATTGAATACATATGATATGGCTATCAATCTGCTTGTATAGGATTTAATTTTTAAACCAAGGATCCAAATCCAAGAACATCAGCATAGCCCATCTTTTCTCAGTGCTATCCTGATGGGGAAAACGAGATGTAGAAAGCATTACCAAGGCTTAGTTAGGTGCATGGAAGAGAGTTTACTCAAAACATTCAAGTACTTACTCGTCAATTGTGGAGCAAACAAGTAATTGAAAATCAAGTAGTCGTATTCAAAAGTGTTCTGTAACAAGAAAGTATCTTATTTATATCTGTCATGTGAAGAGAAATATATAATAACAGCCGCATTTATTCTCGTTATCTAAACTTGGCCCTCCTGTTGCGGTAACGTGGTCCGATGCTTCAGATGCTAACACCAATTATTGTAGTATCCTAAAAAGTTGCTTTGTGAAACTTTGGAGGATATCCGCCTTGCGAAGGGTTTGATCCCCTGATTGAAACTCTTTCTGATTAGGAAGGGTAGAGAAATGATAGTGAATAGGACCCTTGGGGTTAATTCTACCTCCTACCTTGGTCACAATCAAAGTAACTCTACCAAAACACTTACACTGATTGGCCAACTTCATTAACCATGGAGAGTCAATAGTCATGCTTTGCCGTGAAATTTCGAGGAACTGCTTGATACTTCAAAATCAGCTGCAAAATCGTTCTTTTTCCACAAGAGGGTGGCTGATCAAAGAAAAGTGATTTGCTAAATTGTTTATACACTTAATGCAGGTCCTGCTGCATTTGGCAAAAGTACTTAGGAAAAAAATGTGAGGCTGGCTTCTTAATTATGTAATCGCATTTGCACATTACCTTTGATGTATTTCATTTTGACAACACTCAGTGGCTTGTGATAGTTGATAATCGTTCGGATTACTGGGAATTAAACGGGCTAATTTAACATCATTAAATGTTGCCACACAAGGCATTTCAGATGTTGTCATGTCCAACAATGGACCGCAGTACGCATTTTCACATTTTTGCCATTTTTGATTTTTTTTGCGACGATTTTTGGCTATTTCATATCTTTACGAAAAAAGAAAAAGACATAACTACTTGGCATTTAAGCCTTGGTATACGTCGATTGATGGGACAACCTTTTGGAGGATTGGATAAGACCTTTTAGGAATCAAATATTGCATTATCGGACTGACTAATGAATTTAGTAATGAGTAAAGGTAAAGCTTTGATGATCTGCTACTTACAAAATGTTGTACTAATCCTGAGAGTTGTGGGCAGCAACAGTAAGTTCGAATCGATTAAACATCGATTAAATTCAGACATTAAATACTGTGGAAGAATGGATATTTCTTTGTGGTTGTCTGATTTGCAAACAAAATCAAATTTTAGCAAACTTTTCAATAGAAATAGAATTGAGAAAAGTTGCATTTCAGATGAAACCTGTTTTGGATCCAATAATGATTTTGGTATTATATTAGCAACAAAATTTTGGGATTTTTTTGTTGGAATTTCAGATGAGCTTAGTAAATTCTAGAATTAGCAGCAAAAGACCAAATTTTTGATCATACTGATTCTATAATACTGGTATGATTTTGATTATCAGCTTAAATAAATGTAAAGAAAACACATGTTTAGTATTTTCAGAATTTGAGTAAAAATAGCCAACACACCATCTTCTAAGATTCTTTTAGTTTAAATGGATGCAAATGTTGTAAAACGCTGTGTATTATCCTGAAAATATTGTTTGACTTTTAAGTAACGTTACTTTTTGCTAAACAGCCAAGCAATATTTAGTTCAACCAATTTGTTTCACAATTACAGTGCTTCAATTAAAATACTAATTGTATTGTCCCATATTTGACAGTTTTTTTGCTAGGTAGGAGACACTTTTTTGTACGTAACATCCTCTCAAAGTGCTAAACGTCATTTTGTTTTTTTGTTGCTGTCCCATGTTGCGAAAGTTTGCTACAAGCGTTTAAACAGCAATATTGATCCCAACTTTGCAAATCTCGAGGGAGTAGTTTAGTCCTTGCTGTCCCAGATTTATCTCTGTTCCAAGGACTTTTTAAACGTTGACACCTGTTAGCTTGGTTCGTTTTGTGCCCGTTTACAGAAGGTAAATTTGTAATGACTATGGTACATCCCAAAATTATTTAGTGGTACAATTCCACGTAATAATTAACTAACCTTTTTAAAATGAATTCCATGAATAAAATATGTAGCTACATAACCAGCAGGCATTGAATTTATTTTCGGGCAAAAAAATGTATTGCCTACCCTTAGGGGACCCACACCTGCCATTTGAAATCAAAATTTATCTGAATTGCTAATCCCATTTCAAATGAATAGTCATATCTGTACAAAATGCACATAGCTAATGGTTACAAAACATTATATTCAAAAACTTCAATGCTGGTTTTATTTAATGTGTACTGCAAGTTTTGAATGGAATAAAATTCTCTAGATCTGGATACAGAATCGTCGGTGATGGACTCTAATTATTTTGAAGTGCCATTTCTGGCGTTCATACTTTGCATTAATTCACTCCTAAAAAGCAATTCAATGATATAAAATTTACTTACAGGCCAACGAAGTTATGACTCGATGCTTGCCCTTAAAAACGACGGTACTGCTAGAATTTGTTGACACCCCCCCCCCCCCCCCCTCCCCACTTAATGCTAGAGCGTTATTTCTTGGGCAAAAAAAAAAGTATGTAGGTATATCAAGCGAGTTAATAATTAACGAGATACTTCGTCACAAGGTATAAAACTTATGCTCGTACAGCATCATCCCTTGTTTTTTTCTTACCGACTTGTAAGTTTCCTTGAAAACATGATAGAAAGACTTTTTATTGCACCCCGCCAAGTTTTAATTAAAATCTCATATATTGGATTATAAAGTTTCTATGTGAAGATTACTTCATGAAACACAAGTAGAGTCGGGAGAACTGTTTGAGATAACTCATCACGGCGGCGTGCTCAGAAAGTTTTGTTTTCACATTTTCGTGTATACTAGCGAGCACCTACAGTCTAGCCAGCGAGTGAAGAAACCAACTCAAAGACTTACCCCCCCCCCCCCCCCCCCCCCCCAACACACACACACACACACACACAGCATTGCACCAATTCATGAATGACATTTCAGTTATACTTTGCAATACTTGATATATCTGATAAGTAATTGGTAAACAAAATAATACAGTACTTAATATCCCGAAAGACAAAATATCTTGGCACGACAAAAGCTTTGGAGCAAAAGGAAAATGTCGGACATCAGCGGAGATAATTTGTAGTGTTTTAAAAAATGACAGTTGGCTCGCATGTCACCCCAAAACGATCGGTGGCGCCTCTGCCGGAAACTTATGTTCTCTCGCTGAACGGAGCATACGCGACACCTTCATACACTTATAGTAACTCCGTGTGCTGCTCTTCACCTAACCAGAAAACTGTTTTATGATGACTCTTTCACCTCACTTGCTCGTGGGTGGTGCGCAATTTTGAGGACTAATTTGGCGTTCGCCACTTCAGCACTGGTTACAAAAAAACTCTAGTCAAGGGGCCGACGTTTAATTACGGGCGCTCACAACTCCAGGGGATTTTCAGAAGCGACGCATTTGTCTGAAATGAGTAGGTAACGGGGCACGAAACGAAGAGTAAACTACCTGAGTTGTAGCTAGCTTGTTGAGCTCATATTTCTTTATATGATACTAGCATTGGGTTTATAGGTTAATAATCGATAGATACATTTCTGTATACCAACGAAATTGGTAGTTGCTGCTAGTTGTGAGATTTATTTCTCTCAGATCACTCACATTTGAGACTTAATCATCATTATTGATTACCAGTGTATAAAAGTATCGATATTTTGAATCGTAATTATTTGTTTTAAAAGAATCGGATGACACCTACCGTTACCACATGTTGCCGGCTCGTTTGCTCAGCAGAACACTGGAAAGATTTTGCGCGAAATCGGAAACACACCCTTGTAACGACGTTTATTCAAATCACGAAGGTTTATAGAGTAAAGGACGCGATTCATGTTTTAAACTGCCCATTGCCGTATTTCCTCTTTTCATCTGGTTGTTGACAAAGTTACTGCATAAAAGCAGCGAGCACCTGCTACCATACACAGTCCTCGAGATATCAGCCCCATCGCGGACAAAACTTCGGCACCAACCATTGCCCTTTTTGAGATTGGAAAAAAATCCACACAGTGCAAAACCTGGTAAGGTTTTGCAGTTCTGAACCACTATCGCCTTACCGAAGTTACGTTTCAATGTTTGCAGTAGTAACATGTTCGTGTGTTTTTCATGCCATTGCCAAATTCAACGAACTGTACGTGGGAATTGGCTAAGTGGGAGGGGGCTGGGGGTTCTGGAATGCACCCTCAAAATAGTTAATACTTGTCCATAATGTTATAAAACTGGAAAATTAAAATGCCTGTCGCTGCAGGGGAAATGAAATTTAAATTTTGATGTTCACTTTGATGTGCCATGGAGGTCGTAAACGTAGAAAACATTTCATGCGTTTATTTACTGTCCAAACCAACCTAACCTAATAAAGTAGGCAATAGATGTGTAATTTGGAAACGAATACTCGATTGTAGGTATAATATTTTGTTGCAAAATACATTGAAAAAATATCAAGCAGGTTTAGTATTTAGTCAAACACTTCCAACAATCAAACGGGCTTGGTGTTGTGCTTGTGACTTTTGGAAACACTGCGCTGGGTCAGGTATTGGATGGGTGATCATCAACAATATGTCCTATTATGGAAACATACGTTCGTCTTGCCTTTGAACTTCTGTACAGCATGGAATAGTGGAGAATCATCTTCATCAAGTTCCACTCATTCACCAACGCCATAAGAACTGTGCCACAGGACCAGTTATCAAAACGGTTCGTCGTTAAACTCCACTATAATCAATCAATATCACAGAGCAAGTTAAATGTAATTCTTTCTAAATAAATCTGCATTTTGTGCAAGAATTTTTGGTTTCTCGGGTTTTTTTTTAAAGCAGCAAGGCAGGAATATGTGTGATCAACCCCGGAGACCATTTCATTGTGTGTTGATATACAGATAGGTATGTGAATTAGCTGCTCAATATTTAAGGTTTATTTTCTGTTAGAACCCATTCTGTGCAGAAACCCAGCCTGGGCCCTGCTGCTAGATGTATTTGACCTCAGGAAACTCACCACAGTTACGCCTCTCGTGCCAAATATTACAATTTTCTTAACTCCTAGATAAAGTGGGAGTGAAACACAGGCAGTGAAAGTCATCTGTTCTCAGAGTTGAAACATATTGTAATACCGAGCCTTGGAAAAACCCCAAATGCACCCCGTGCTCTACACACTCCATCGGAACGTTCATTTGATCAAGTTGACTGATGAAATTTCGTCCGCGACTTGTCTCAATCGGTTTGTTAACACGATTAGCGACGTAGTGGCGCAAGTCACGGCCATGCCAAAACAGGCAGCGTTGGCGTCGCCGGCAAGTTGCCGAGGATTCATAACAGGATTATCCCCTTGACGTCGCGACGCTCGCCCTATGACGCAGCCACCAGTTGAAGTCGACGCCGGCGTCAACGTCGCCGAATCCCGAATGTTCTCGGCGAAAACAGACTAATGAAAGTTTGTCGATAGCGATTATTTGATCCCAGGCGACCTACAGAAACTATAAAACATTTTTTTTAGCGTAGGATAAGCCGCTTCTTTTGAATTGTGTGCAAAACAATATAATTTATATATCTTTTCGTCAGTTTTCTTTTCCCTTTTTCTTTCGAAAAAACATCGGCGTTAACGATATCGTCAAACGTAAATCGCGCAGACTCTTCCTTTTTTTATATCGTATTGTGCGTTTTCTCTTTTATTCGGCCGGAGCCAATGGCCGCACTAAATCTTGGGACAGCGTTATTGATTACGACTATACCCATCATAACACATGTCATTATGTCACCACCAGCGATTTTTTTTGTCACGTAGTCTTTGTTGGGGCCGTTTCAACAGAGTGCGGCGGTCGCAGAAGATCTAGCGAGTGAACGTGAAAGCTCGATTCCTTGTGCTTCGGCACACAGGGAGGTAATTCAGTTCTGAGTGGCAAAATGTAGGCTCCGGAGCGAGCAAAGTGTCACAATGTGAGTGTGTTGCATAGTTGATTAGGAGGGCGGTGGGATGAAATTCGGTTATACGGTACATTGTCATCGGCGTCGGGGTTATTAAGTTAGTTGGACGCAAAATGAATAGGAAAGGGATGGCTTTAGTTTTTAGTTTTTTTTTTTTATATTGATGGCATCGTGTAAGCATTTTGCTTAAGGTAGTGGCTGGGATATCCCTGAATGAAGGTGGATGTCTTGTATGCATCCCAAAACAGCGTCCAAAGAAAATAACCTGACAGGTTGGTTGGTGGGGGGTCTTCAAACGTCTCCAAACGTCTTGGAAGTAATTGAATAGATACAGTAAATTTTTTCTTCATTTATTACTAGACATGTTAGTCTTAGAGTTGTGACAGTATTTTGACAAGAAACTAGGCGCACGGCTACCTGACTAGGATTACTGTACCGGTTCTGCAAACAGACATATAGAAATAAGTAAACACATCGTGCAAAAAGCAAAATTCTGGCAGATAAGTTTTATCTGTTAAAATAATCTTCCGTGCTATTTTTGTGTGCACTCACGGAATGAGCTGGAATGTTCGCACTTACATTTCAATCGGCTCTTGCTAATGTCAAGGGAGGTTCATGCCAGAAGCGAAGGTGAAGGCTCTAAGGTGAAGGTTACTTTTCATCTAAGAGCATACCACGCTTTGTCGCGCTTTTTTTTATCATCTCATTCTCTTCTCGCAGTATGCATTGTTACCTCTAGCCTCTTCACTGACGCGACACTCTTTATCTATAAACGTGGAACCAAGTCGCGCGACGCGCCCGCTCATTATCTGTGCTATTTCACGGCGTCTCGACGCCCGACGCCCGACTCCCACCGTCATATTTCATGATTGATCGCGTTTTTCTCGGCACGCCGCGCCGGTGTCAATGACGACGACGCTGCAAAGATCACCGCGAAGCAAATCGCGCGTTCACGTGCGTGTTTTTCTTGCTGGTCTTGCTCGGGTTTTTTTTAGGGCTTTTTTTTGTACTACCCCGTGATGAACAAAAGGGCGGCTCGGAAAGATACCACGATACTATTTTTCTTTTTATCACAGCGGAAAGTTTTGCAACTAAGGTTTTATAATTACAATTCCCATAGTAGTTGGTCTTTTATTTTTGTCTGTATATAACATTTCCATTTTTGTTCAGAGTTATATCCAGTTGTAAAACTAGACTTTTAGCTGGTGTGAACGATGTCACACCGGGTGGGAGTATGAACAGTAGTTGGCCACGGATCTTCAATAGGTATCTCCTCTGGTTCCGGCATTCCGGGAACGAATCTTTCGATCCACTCTAGCACATTTGTCGCCCCAATTGCCGTGTACATGAGGAACGAAGTACCATCTTCATGGCAAGTCTTCTTTTCCCGCCGCTAAGACAACACCCCTTCCAACATACCACTGCAGAATAAAGATCCTCCGATATCCCCGTTACATGTCTTTTGCACGCTTCGAACTAGCGGCGTTTCGCACAAGTAAAACCTGTCGAAATGCTCATCTCGTCTATTTTGTTTCTTCTACATGTATTTGCAGTACTTTTCGCGGCCTACTCGCACTGGATAGAAACGTATGCGACCTCCGCCTGGATTTTCATGTTCCGTTCCTGTCGATGAAGCCGATGCGGGCAGCGGTGCAACTGATAAAGTCGTTTTCGTTTATGTGTTTGTTAAACCGGAGTAGGAATTGTCTCGGCGGGTCGATTTCTCATTTTTTTTGCACGTCCACTTGCATCAGTGCTATGTCCACGTCAAACATGGTCGACTGGTGCAAGTAGTTTGTGTGTACGTGGAGCAGGCCGCCCACTCGAGTCTGGTTACCTGCAAATGGCTGCAAGTTCTGCTCTATTGAAACACGAGCGAATGCTTGTTTGATTCAGTTTGTTAAATAACCAATTGAATGGATTGCCAAGGGGTGTCTGTACTATCTGAACTAAAAGCTCTAATTTTATTTGTCCAGAATCAAGTATTGGGCATAGCTAATCGAATCAATCCAGAGGTGAGAGCTTACAAGTTGATTCCTTCCGATTTCCTATGACAAGAGTATTTGTATATTTCATTTCACCAGTGATGCACTTACTGGGTGTGGGGTACCCAGGCTCCGTGCCATCTCAAAGCATCACTCGGACGCGGACGAGGTTTCTTCGCTGTGTAAGGTTAACCGTTAGCTGCTGGTCATCGTGCTTTTTGTCAGCGATAATCTCAGTGAAGCAGCAAGCAGCGGTGATAAGGCCTCTGTATGATCATTCCGGTGCAATTGAAAGGGGTGGGTCTCAAACTTTTGCCAAGTCCCTGAGTCACGTCCTCGGTCCGCCAGCTGATGTGAGCTGTTAGAGACTTTTGCGCCTGTTGTGCTGACATTTTTGTATGGGTTCTATTGATATGATTCAGGGTAAGGGCAACATATGCACAGAAAGTGAATAGAGCGCTTGCTAGAAAAATGACTCTAGTGTACATTGCTATGTTATTGCTTTGGACAGAACGACACTTCATCACAATATAAGTTTAGAATTCCGAATAAATACTTGCAAAGGTTGGCGTCCTGGAAATTGGCATTTTATTGTCAAGACATCCAATTATTGGGTGCACGATGGCATTATTGTGAAATACCTAGAAGAGAGCCGAGCCAACATCGTAGTCGTCTAGCGTACAGCAATTTCATTGGACGGAATTGCGCCACCGCAGTTCATCTGCACAGCGTATTTCCACTGTGATGTTGAGTGGGTGAAAATGGGTCGTTTCGTAGCGTTCCTAAACTTTCCCGGCTTCAAGCATGTACTTGATAACGAAACGCAGCAGGACGCTTGCTCGGGCAGGACGTTGCGTTACTTATAGAACATCCCATCTACAAGCCTACCCGCTCGCCCACCTATCTATACATACCCAGTGATGTAGTGCTGAAAAAAGTGGGTGAAAGGCGATTTTCCGTCAACCTAGGAGTGGGGGGGGGGGGGGGGGATGGAAATTTCCCAAAGTTTGGTTGGATTGTGCAGTACGTCCACAATCCCCAAACTTATTACGAGCACTTACTTCTATTAAGATCCTAGCATCTACTTTTCCACGATTTAATCGTGGGTCAGAATGTATTGCAATTCAAAATAAAATCAGCAAAATTCGTTTACCAATGTCACGAACGGAACCGGGGATGTTATGATGATGATCAAGTCGAAATTCTGTGCAACAAGCTTTACATCAAGGAGCAACAAAATAATGATGATTGCAATTAATTTTAAAAATGTACTTTTGCGTTTTTCAGCGTTTTTCTTTGATACAAAGCTCGGTAGGCGCTTAATTGAAAAATAATAGGTGTGCTCCGTATACCCGCGTACACCCAGAACTACACCGCTGAGTAACCCTTTACTGCAGCATGCGTTTGTCAAAATGTTCCCTCTAAATTATTCCTACAGCTGCCACTTAGACTCTCTCGACTCGCGCACGAAACCAACACGATCGTTCATGATTTGGTCTCGCTTCCCATCCCATTGCAAGAGAAAATTCTCTGAATTATTTCGTCTCTTTCAAAACATTATTCTTTGTTTCGCCATTATCGGTTCCGTGAGTTCGCGAAGCGAGAAGTACTGGGAAAACGAAACGGAACGACAAACTGCTAATGTGCATTGCAGTTAATAATGAGCGGAAATTGTATCTAGGAAAAGCGCCGTCCGCTTCCTGACGGCTGCTGCTTGCCATAGCCTGTGCTACTAGCGCTCCTATTGATTGGAAGTTGAAAGCTTTATGCTTCGCCCCGTTCCCAGCGACAAAGGCTGATTTTATTTCTCCCTCTTTGCCCTGGAATCGCACTAGTGGTTTTTTTTCTTTATATGCTTATAGGGTGTGTTAAATAGGAAACGAATTTACGAACGAAATAATTCAACGAATGGAATTGATTTTATCATTCTCGCCATACATTGGCGAACTCCTACAAGTTGTTTACCATGCAAAGGCGTTTTATTTCCATGCATCGACCGATCGAACATCTTTCTTCCTCGACACATTTGTTTCTCTTTCTGTATGTACGTAATCTCGACACACAGTCTTGGTCTAGCAGTATATTTGCAATCTCATTGATATTGGAGCGAAAGAGGGATGTAAATTGTTCTTTTATTGTAACCGAATTGCTATTCGTCGCCGACTGCTATCCAGAGAGCAGAGATATATGCACAGGTGAATCGAGCGCGTGAAAAGCGGCGTTTTCCTCACTCCCTCGTACTCCGCCCTCATGCACAAGACACAAAGGAAATGGGAAGAAGAATGCTTCAGTCGAGAAAATTGACATGGCGCTTGATAGCGCGAGCCGATCCGCCTTACTCTTCTTTCACAACGAACATTTGTATACACGGTTTCAAGTCTTCAAAGCATATATAGCGACTACCTTCGGAAAGGCCTGTTCAAAAGAGCTATTACGTGGATGTTTACGAGAGTTTCATTGTTGTTCAGCTCTCGTTATACATACTTACTTACTAGTTTGTTGTTAGGTTGGTGTGCCTGGCAGATTTTCTTCTTGACGTGTATATTTGAACTTTGAGGCCACCTGTCGACCAACAAACAGTTCCGCCCACACGGTTTGCCTACCTGTGGCTTGATTCATGATTTCATTCAACTTTCGTGCCGTAATCTGTCACATATTAGTTAATATTAACGAGCTTATTAGGTTTTATTAAGGTTACCTTCACGATATGATAAAGTAGGCTATCGATCACATGCAAAATAAAGCTGCACTCTGGGCTTGTCGGTGGTGGTGCCGGGTCCACTCTGTCATTTCCCTTTGTGCTTTGACTTTGATTGCGTACACCTGGCTATCGCGACACACCAATCTTTTGAAATACGATGCATCGATCGATTTCTGAACCAAACTAAAGGACTCAGGATTTTCTTTCCGATTCGGTTCGCCTCGCCATGTTATCAAGAGCGAGGGAAATGATTGAAAAGTTTCCACAAAGTCGGATCGTTATGAGGTTATAAGAGTAAAAATCAGAGAGTCGATGGCACGCTCGTGACAGATGGCTTCGTGGTGGACGCGCATAATGGACGTCGTCCCTTTCCATTCGGCCTCGGCCCATTCGTCTGCCCTTAAACGGCGCGCCCCAGCGTGACGGGGGACGGGGCTAGGGGTATAATCAAGATCGCACGAGGCCACCAGATGAAATCTGCTACACAAAAATCACGTTGACAGGCTTTACGAAGAAATCTCATTTAACTCCGGGAATGCCTCTATGGGATACAAAAATAATGCTTTTGATGTTGGATGTAATTTTATCAGCAACTAATTATAACTTATTTCACATTGATGCACAGTGCAACGATGATTGTATACTATATAACAGAACATGTTTTAATCGTGTAATGTAACTTTATAGAGATCTAAATAGTGCATTATTAATACACTGTTAGTCTTGACTGTCTAGGACAGGAGTGTCGTATCAATCACACGCAGGATAATTGGAATTTCACTCCAAACGAGACATAATAACAGAATATTATTCCTCTTGCAAGTCGCGCAGCGCAGCGGGGAAACGAGGTCGTTCAAGCGTCCCGTGAAAAATACTTGCAAATAAATATCTGTCGCGTGGGTGGTTGCTTTGATGCACGTTTGATGTCGGCGACAGCGAGCTAGCGTCGATAAGAATTGCCAGGGATTCCATGAGCTATTTACGTTCTCTCAGTACTTGCCGCGGATACAAAAGTCGAGCAAATGTGACCGCCAGCACATACGTCGTATGCCACTTTGTCATTTTATTCCATTGCAAGCTGAAGGTATGTAATAAAAGTGGGCATATATTTATATCTGCAGCTCTAGAAAGTCTTCGTCTGCTCGTAAATGGAGGACATATCTCGACGAAATCTTCACTCGACACACATTGCGGCAATGGGAAGAGTTCCTGCCGCAGCCCTGGTATATTAAAATGCACTGTGCACGCACAAATCACATCGATCGGGGCATTAGCATTGTCTGACGAGCTCATCCGATAACGCGATGCCGCTATCAGGCACGTTTTTTATTCGGAGTAGAAGTTAACACTCTCCAGAGAATGTCTTAGTAAGATGATCGCAATATTCAAAGTATATCTTTAAGCTGTGATGAGCTTGTCCTGTATATGATTTTTCATCATTGCCTTCAGCGAGACTGGGAATTGCTCTACAAAAACGACAAGCCATACGCTATTCTTCTTGATTGAGTTTCTTCATCTCTTTATCTTTCTTGGTTAATTTTTTAATGCGATATCACGTATAGGTGGTTCATATTGATATTTTAGTGCGTTTTCATGAAAATATAAAATCCCTCGCCAGGCTTCACCTAATTGTTGAATCCGTTTCGAAACATTTTGTATGTTAACCAAAGCTACGAAAAGGTAAACAACCAAATCGAGCATACTACCTTCGTCAGTCAAAAAAAAACAACAACAACGTGTTTTTTGTTAAGCCTGTTAATGAGAGGTAGAAAACACGCTTTCAGACAATTCGTTTGCACGGATATAAAAACCAGAACGTTGTATCTGGCTCATCGTTGAAGGGAGTTTCCATTGTTTGAAGGAAACTTTTTCATATCACAAGCACATGGTTGTAAAATATAATAACGACCTGTCGACCAGTGAAGCACTCCCTAACGTGTGCACATTGATTTTGTTGTTCCAGGTGTGTACGAGTACGTTCCGCTCGACGACGGCTCTGGACAGCGTCTCCAGATAAACGCCCAGAACTGCATCCACTGCAAAACGTGCGACATCAAGGACCCAACCCAGAACATCAACTGGGTGGTGCCCGAGGGAGGTGGTGGTCCCGCGTACAACGGCATGTAGATTTGGTCCTCGATAAGTACCCTGCGACACTCCTCAAGGCGATGACTTGGACATCTTGGGATCTTCATCTGGAGAAAGGTGATACGTCATTATCAGGTTGATGTGCAAGATTGTTTTGCAAAAGTGTTTTGCAGAATTGTCTGAATGATTGACAGAAGCTGTTTTGGTGTTCGCACGACACCTGGTGCCATGATCGAAGACTGGAACTGGTTTATTTTGATGGTCTACGTCGAGTGCATCGCCACTGCTCATTTGGAAATGACTGCTATTATAATCAATTATTAACCCAAGCGCGTAGAGCTGGGAAGTTTTAATGGAAAACTCGATTAAAAACATACATTAATTTAGAGTGATTATTTTTATAAAGATATTCTTGCCTTAGAGTTCAGAAGAAAGATAGGGAACTTGCATGCTTTTGATTAAAAACAGCCGACATCACGATTTTTTTATAAAAATTAGTCAAGCTATATAAAAGTATCCGACTTTATGGTGTTGTTATAACTTGTTGATAATAAAAATTTAAGTGTTAATGAAATACTTAATACCGAGTTTTCATCTATCAATGTTTCCCCACATTGCGTCATCAATCACTTACGATAACGTCTAAACATCCATTAATACAATACAGCATCCCTAAATAACGGCAACCCTACGAATTTCTTTGTCGGTCGTAATTTTGGCCAAAACTTGTCCATTAAAGTAAATTATTGCTTGTTCCCAAGTCTAATAGGTCCGCGTGCACTGACGCTAGCTATCGCAGCATCATAGAAAGTAGGTTGTGCTGCCTCGATAGAGATAGATCAGGCGTCGATTTTAACGACGCTTTTGACGTCGACTCGGAAATAAATCTCTCTTAGCTAGAGCGTCGATACGATACAAACAAGGGTAACTAAACTTGGAAAACGTCTAGACACGCTGATGACCGTTATAACAAAAATAGTACCTATAGAAATAATCATGATAATAACGTAATTGCTTTCTGATTCATGATGGTAAAAAGACATTTTTTTTCAAATACTGATCGTTGTCAGTTCGGAACACTTTAGCGGTTCACTGTGGTAGTCTGTTGTACGTACCTCACATGTTTGTCCGGGGTCATTAACTGTCCGTTATTGAATAGTAATGAAGTTGTGCTGATCGACATGCGATTACTCAATAGCCCTATCCTTCGAAGTTTAATGTCCCGTTCCCTGATCTGAAACCCGGTGACTGTGCCTGGTTTCGAGGGTTCGATACTTTGGTTCATTGCCCAGTTGATTTCTGTCTCGTACTGTGTTCAAGACCAAGCCGCGTTTTATCTATAAACTAAGCCGATATAAACATGGTGGAGCGCCCCCAAGGTCCATCTCTCAAGTAGCTATATACATTGACCGCGACTGAATTCATTTCGAACGTAGAAGAATCTAATACATCCCGCTCCCCCCCCCCCCCCCCCCCCCCCATCCTAGGGGTATTCCTTCCTTCGACGTCTACAGTCTGTGCTATGTAAGGTTGCTAAAAACACTTCTTCGTTTTTACGTTGTGCCTTTTTGTGCCTACGTTGTGTCTTTTTGTTGTTGCCATCTACGTTGTTACCTCCACTTGACTTCATCGACAACGTTATGAGATACTTTTAAACTAAATTCGTACCAACTGGCTAGTTTGTCATTTTTAGTTTTAACTTCAGGAGTTGTTTATGGGGCGTGAAGGACTGCCAGTTTTTCGTAGTGTTATCACCAAAATGGAGAGAGGTTTTACAAAGTTGGCATTTTTGAGTAGGCATTTTTGAACCGAAAAATGTAATAAGTAAACTCAGTTTTAGTGGCGGTTACAGACAGCATGAGACATGTTCACCCTATTACCAAATAAACGTAAATACAGAGTTCAGCAGGATAATAATATTGCAAAATTCTAACATAGTAGCAGAAAGAACTCAATCAAATTCAAATAACCGAACCAAAGAACCCAAGAAAGTAATCTAACAAGTTACCAATTATCTCGGAACGGTTCAAGGGACCAAAGAGAAGAACTCGCGAAAAAGAAATTAAATATTGTCTTAGTCATGCCATGCACAACAGAGAACAGAAAATCAGATTTGTCTTGTTTACTCTCTTGTTTCAAGGTCTGGATTTAATTGTTTTCTTGTTTACTGATTTTTGCTTCGTTCGCTGAGCCCACACGGGCTATTTGCTTAGTGATCCTGCGAACGTACTGTAGAAACGCAGCGGGTCAATCTCCTTTTCCATGCGAGACTGGCCACTCGAAAAGCTCTCCCCCGCCACGCCAAGCAAGTGAAATAGATCGCCATTGTCGATCGATGCAGCATAAATATCTAACGTTTCACTGGTTTCCCCGAGCGTCAGGGGTGTAGGTACCCCTACGTATATCTATCGGATGCAAGCCGCGTCCCACGGGTGTCGGGAGCGACGCAGCCTCCGGCGCCGACCGACGCCGTTTTCGCAGCTCGCAGGATACAAGGTGATCGTCACGTAACGTGCGATCCCTGTCGTCACGTGGCCGTTGGTAGACCTTGGCTCGTGGAAACTCGACGGGAAACGAAATGGCGATCTACTTTTTCTGCAGTTTTTTTTTTACATCGTATTTCGCTTTGCATTTGCCAGTGTCTTTTTTCATGGTCTTAATTAATTTCTTTTCAACACGGTACGTCCATTTGGTTGAGCGGCTTGGACCAATTTAATTCAGCCTTTGGGGCTGGCTAGACCATTCGAGTTGGTGTCTGTGCGGTTTTCTGTAAAAATACATTTCCTTTTGAATCCAGTAATTCCATGCATGTTTACCCTTATCGTACTACCATAACTGTAATGTTTAAATGCCTTCGCGAAAAATAGCCGCCAAATGACTACTTTACCTACAAAAATAGAGAATGCTACTAGGTGGAGTCACCATCGTTTCGCGTGCTCAGAAATTTCTTTTCGTTATTTCTCGCAGATTGCACGCTTTTAAGACTTGTTTACGCTCAATTTATCGTTAGTTCTACTAAGTACTAACCTCTACGATTAATATACATATATTTTTGAGTAGTTATTATTTAATTTGTTGAAAAAGGACTACCGCAAAAGCCATCGGGCAGGCTCGTTTTTTCAGCAGAAAGTTTGCCTATGGACCTCTGACTATACCTATAAACTCTATGCCCTTAACTCTTAGTTCAGTTGCACTATTCCATGGTAGGTTTTAAACGTATTCACTTGTAATTGAACATTTTTCTTGCTCTTTATACATCATAAATTTCAACTCATTTCGTTTCCCGGCAGGGTTAGAATCTACAACTCGTTAGGCATAGTTTCAGTCCAAGTTAGACCACCCCACTCGATGAAATTACTGATCCCCTTTACGGAATCTCTCTCCATAAACGATCTTGTCGTTCGGATGCTCTGAGCTTGCTGTCGGGCATTAGCACTTGCAAACAGTCGTTCGAAAAGTTTGACCTCCCCCCTTCCCCGTGCGTGATTAGCTTGTCCCGTGTCCACGGTGGATTAAGCCGTTGGGGACGATGCGGCTAACCTTATCACCCCCCCCCCCTCCCCCTCCAAATCCGTTGACATCACAGTTCTCCGACTCTGCGAAGTTAGCGACGATAAGACGCGATTAACAATTGCTTTGATCGCCAAATCGGAGAAGATTCCGTTTGTGCTTGTACTTGACAACAATAATTCCGCATGCAAAGGTGATCACTGATTCAGATATATTTTATCTTAGATGATACTTGATGGTAAAGGTCGATTTTCGGCGCTGATTAGTCAGCTAGAAGAAGCAAATTTGCATGAAAGTGAACTGGCGTAGTCCTTTCATTGCTCTGAAATCATACCCTTTTGTCATGCTAATTTCTTTCGTTGTTTCGCTTTAGGTTTTAGCAGTTTTCAGATCGCGCGCGTGAGGCTACTTTTCTTGTTTGTGAAGATAGCGTGTGCTCCGTTGCAGCATTAAACAGGCAAGCTTTCGGTTGTAGCCCCGAGCCAGGGTGCAAATGTCCGACACCCACCCTCTGTGACGGCCGCCCAACCCCCCCGCTCAAACATCCCAACCTCGCGGGCCTGTCACAGCAAGAGTCCCCCGTTCGACCCCCGTAACCCGACAGAACGGAGAGCCTCTCGTCAACTACAAAGTTATAACCCTTGTAATTTACATGCTTATGAATATTCAGAGTAATCAAGTTCGCGCAAACATTCCGCTAAACACGTAGTCGGCACAATGATTAGAGGAAATCCGTATATATACAGAATTTCTGTGCAAAAAATGTTTCAATCAAGCTCTAGTTCCTTTTTTTCTCTTCGTTTCGTTTCTGGAAAATATCGCTGCCAGCGCCGCGCCACCTTTAGCGGGGTGGTCTGGCTCGCGGTGGGGTTTTGCACTCTCGCGGGGGGCGGTAGGGGTTTCGGGGGCGGTGGCCTGGGGGAACGGGTGGCTGGGACGGGAACAATGCATCAGGTTGTTGAACGTCTGCGATCTCTGCGGGTTGCATTCAAAATGTAATCAGCTAATTGAGAAAAACAAAAACGAGAGAAAGCGTTGATAAATCTTACCAGAGCCACGACCCTGATGGACCGCGGAGAATGGAATTTATCTGCCCATAATTGATTGACCTGCTTTTAATTAGAGTTATCCCCTTTTGTCGCTCAGTTCGTTCTTTATCCATATTAAATTAATCCTTCGCTGGCTGCATGTGATTGCCAAGGGAGATTATCGTCCGTTCTATTGTCAGGACCTCTCGTCACGAGAGGAAAGAGAGTCTAACAAACAAGTCAGGATCCAGTCATCCATTTGATGGATGCAAGTGAAGATTATAGCCACCCTCTCCCTACCCTACGTGTTCAGGAATAACGTGGGAAACACGATGAGTGTCCTGTTTCGTATCACATATATCATATCCCCGGGTCGTTCTTTGTCCGCGTTACACGGCCGTCGTCGTCGTCGTCGATGGTGAGTGAGAGCCGAGCGGTGAGAGCAGTGAGTCACCTCTGCTCGTGCGGTCCAGGGCATCCATGCGCTGGATGATGATGACGACGCTACTAGCTAGTCTCCCGACCGAACTGCGCACGCGTTGGCGTCGGCAGCGTCCTATCGTCGAGGGAAATAGATGATTATCTTGGCGAGTCGTCCACCTCGCCTCCCGACGCCCACCTTCCGCGCGTCGAGGATACTAAATGCATATAGATGGCTCGCCGGGGGTTTTCGCGGCACGGCGCCGACTGGCGAACGCTAGCCGCCATTCGATGAACGGTGAGAGGCAAGCGTCCATGTGATTTGCTAGGGCAGAACGTGAATATGTTTTGCTTTTATTAATATGCTGGCCTCGGGCGATCTGGCTCAAAGCGGTGTGCATATTTTGATCGATTACTTATCAGACGAATGGCTATCAATCCACGAGAATCGTTTCTAGTGTGCGGTTAAACGATTTTATATTTGCGATTTAATACACAAGCGAGGGCCGCCATGTTTTTGGTCTTTTTTGTAGATTTACTAACATGGGAACGTGAAAGCGTGACTGGGTGGTATGTATTGTGTGTGAGGATATAACTTTGATATATAAAAGTAAACGAGCTTATTCGCGACATAAAGAGACGATAAACGGTGTGCTTTTGCCGGCAAAGTAGATTCGGCCGAAGCCGCCGATGGGCACTATACCACTGTGGTGGTGGCAGTGTGCAACCAGCCAGTTTCTTTTAGTTTCACCCTCTTCCCTGCAGTCCGTTGCCGGTTGTAGTTCCTCGTGCCGACATGTTGCTCGGAAAATAATGATTTTCGTTCTTCTCATTCCCTTTTGATGTCTTTCCAGCTTCTACCCTGCTACCGTTCAGTTCCCTACTTGCTCTCCCGGCAGCTTTTCTAGCACTTTCTACCGACGGAGGTGTGAACTCCTTCACTTGAAGGGGACTTATCTATAATTCTCTCTCATAAGCTTTTATCAAGATTACTTCAGTGGAAATAGTTTTTTCCGCTTGAGGACCGCGCGAGTTTCCCATTCATTTTCTTTCTCTAAATCCCTTTGTCTCTTTGTTCCCCATGCGTCGTCTGATGTGCATATACTTGTTGTAGTTGCTGCTTCTTGGGGTCTTGTTATCGATGTTTGTTTTCTATTCACAAGTCCATAGTTTTCCGTTTCTTTACAACGGAAGTAAAACTTTTGTCGAAGTATATCCCGTCTTCATATTTCCCTATTGTAAGTGACGTAAAAGTTTACGTCCCAAGGGTTGATATGAAATTGGATCACGTTGAATACAACTACACAAGTGAACATTGCATGGTGTTTCATATACGTCGCGGCGCTGTTCGTGGCAGGTTGCACCGGGCGTCACAGAGAAGACGAGCCACAGCGGTCGGCGTCGGATTGCCCTGAGTTGGCGTCGCGACGCGCGACGGGCGTCGGTCTGCACGACGCCGCTACATCACTGCGCGGCTTTCCCGGTTAAATAATGGAGATTATCCCAGCAGTAAGAAGGCGGCGAATCTCTCCCCCCCCCCCCCCCCCCCCCCCCCAGTAGCCCGCTAAGAGACGCTCAGGGCTCAAAGTCGGCCGCCTGCGAAACGACGCTTTAAAAATGTTCAAGCTTTTTCGGGATTCTCGGAACGGAACGGAGATAGAAATTCTAGACGTTGCCTCAGAGATTATTCAGTTATTTTACTTTTCTCTTTCGTTTCTCGTGAATTCTAGGCGAGTGTTCTCGTGGAAGACGAGCAAGAAGGGGAGATCGCGTCTTATTTCCTGCAGGCCATGAAAAAAAGAAAATGTCGCGAGATTAATCATACCCTATTTACCACTACGATAGAGCGAGTTTTCGCCAAGAGTAAGCAATTTTAACATCCCCGGCGACAAATTTGCCTGTTTTTTTTTTCTGCCAAAAAGCGGCTTTATGCCTAATGTTCCCGGCAACTCGTAAATGTCCAAAAGGCAGCAACAAGACAGGAGAGAATAGGATTTGGTCTACCGCGCACTGTGAACGGGAAAAGCCGTGGTGCAAAACGACTTTGCAGCCCACGACAACTCGTACTAAATCAAAAAGATCGCAAGAACGCGTGTTACGTTCGTTCTCCATTAAGTACTGCAGAAATTAATTACGGTGGTCAGCTCCATTAGCGGACCATAAGCAGTGTAAGCGCTGCCAAGCTGGCCTGAGTAGTGATCGCGGACATGTTGACAATTAGTGGTACATTGTTCGAGGATGTTTCTCCTGGGAGTAAGAGTTAGGGCACATCTGTGCCTGCTACGTCGATCGAGTCCCCTGGGAATACGAGGACCCGCCCGGGACAGGCAGCGCGCTTCGCCTACAATTAAAGACTTCCCCTGAGGTACCGCGTGTATGGAATGCATTCGTGTTCTTGCACAACACCTACATTTCCTTCCTTGATCAATATTTATTCACATAAAGTCCTGTCAAGAGTATTTGCATCGCGTGGCACTTCCATATTGCTAATTATCGCGCATGTCTATTGCTTAAATTATGCGTGTCGTTAATTTTCTTTGTCACTAGAGACTTAAAAAGTTTTAATTAGTTTAAAAAAAATCCACACGTAGATGCTAGCTTATAATTAAATTAAATGTTTTTAAAAGAATTCTCCTTTTTCGCATAACATTTTCCACTTCATATAACGTTCAGACGAAGTCGTGTCAAAAGAAATTAATTAAATTTTCACGTAGATTTCATATTCGTATCGAACTTTGCGTCGTATCGAACATTTGGCTGTGATTTCGATGGTCGAACAGAACCGACAAGTTAATAATTATTTTTTATTTAATTTAATTAAAACATATTAACGCGACTGAATCCCTATTGTAAGCCAGATATCTGAGCCTCTCCCAAACATGCACTAAATAATGTATAACACTACAATTAGGCTCGGAACCAAAATCGCACCTCGCTCTAAATAATACGTCCGTCCACAACCCTCGTACATGCATGTATGTACCTACATTTCGTAAATATTAATTAGCTAAACCAAACTAAAATCACGCGAGCGCGAATATAACCCTGTTGCCTCTCTACCCAGCTTTCCAATGGCATGCAAGTCAATTGCAGAACACCCCTTTGTGTCGACATGCACTGTCTAGTCAAACACTCCCACCTCCCACTAACCACCCACCCCCCCGCCAACAAACTATTGATGCATCAAGGCATTCAATGCACATAATCAGTATTCCATTTTCGACCTATCTCTTGCTCTAGTTCGGTACAGACTTTGTACACATCCAGTGTAGTCCAGACTGGAAACACCAAAACTAGATCGTAACATGTCATATAGCATTGTTCGTGTATAATCTGGTGAACAGAGACAATTACGACCAATTAAATTTGCTTATACAACTTAACTTGACGCCACTGCATTGTGTTAGGTTGAGGGGAGGCGTTGGTATCATAATGTAAGCAATAACCGTGAACTCTGCGACTCGCGAAAGATTTTATTGCACTCCGATTTCGCGTTAATGTTTGCGCTGTTCGTGATACAAATTTCGAGTGTTCGTTCCGTGAATGTTAAGCGGCTGGATAATTTCGGGTTGATCAATATTCGATTTGCACCCTTCATGGGATTTAGAGGCAATGGCTTCGTGGATGCTTTTCGAAGGTACGATTAAAAGTTCTGCGTTAGTCGCTGTAACTAATCTCGTTTTCAACCCTTAACAAAATTTGCGATGCTTTGAAGAATACAATAGACCCTTAATGATGCCGCTGGCTTACTATTTTGAGTGCCTACTTGATGATCGGTAATAGGTGTTTGTAAAAATGTCTGCTGCGTTCTTTTCTTGTTCTATCTTCTAGTCGATTTAGCATCTGCTAACAAGGGCTGTTGCAAATGATTATAATTATTTATGGAAAAGAGTAATGGGATCTTTTCATAGCCTTCCGGGTTGTTTCGTTTCACCATCAAAGCTCTGCCTTTGAAATTATTTCTAATTTCAGAGAAACGCGGCATTTGTGTAGAAGTTGGGATCCTCTCGAGCAAAACTCTATACGGCCCGAAAGCACTGAACCTCGTTCATACTTCGTTTACATTTAATTGTCTGTTTTCTTCTCGCTTTTCTTTTTTGCTTTTCCCCCTTTTATATCGCAGCAGCTGAGGAAGTTGTTTCGTTACTTCATATATTGTGATGTTATAATGAGATCAACTTCCGGACAAAGAAAATAATGGGAAATATCCGAGACTAGGAGTGTTGGAAAAGTTTCTCGCAGACGGCCCAAGTTTTTCCGACCACGCGGTTCGGTCATGCGAACCGTTTTTCAGTTAAACTTTTTGACCCTCAGAATATCACCTCCGGCCTCAGTAGAAAAGAGGCCGGAACTCGGAAGTAACATAATAACTAGGTTGATATTCCGGTGACGGGTGGCCTTATTTCGATTCTCTTTCGTGACGAATTTAGTCCCTAACGCCTTCCGCTTCAGATCGTTTTGCCACGTTAGATTGTTAAAACAAAACAATCTCCCGGAACGTTGAATACATAATTGAACACGAAACTTGTAATTGATATTGTCTTGCCACATCCCATTTAGTAACAGTACAATCACATAAGCTGGAAATCGGTACATGCGGGGGCTTAAATTCGCCCCTGTAGCACGGTTGGATGTCTTTGAACTTTGCAAATGAACCAGTGCAACAGCGAACGGTTAGGTACGGAGACCAGACATGAAATAAGAGCATCACGCTCTCGTCTGGCTGTAGCTCCGCCCGACATCTAGGCCACCTCTCTTGCGTCTATGCACCGCGTGGGTGTCTACTGCATAGGTAGCGTAGCAGCCACCCTTGCAACAAGGAATCGCTCACAGTGTCCGGAAACGCGTTGAAAACATCAGATTCATTTGTGATTCGACGATTCGGCTGGGCTTTAGTGGTGTTGTAGGCTTTCTGCGAGTTTGGCGTGAAATAATCGTTCAGTCGCTCGGGAAATGTTGGCTGCGATTTCTAGAAAAACAAAATGTAACGTTGATTCTATCGTGATCCAACTCATTCGGTAAAAGTGGAAAGGGAAGTGAGAGAGAGAAAACAATTTTTTGTTTTATCCACGAATGCTAGAATATAATTACTACTTTTTATAGGGAAAACGTCTTCTTCGAGGAAGTTATGAATCGGATAAAATGGTAGCATATCCGATAATTTGTTCATGTGCAACTTATTATGCAGAAAGAAAATTTATTACAATGCGGTGAAGATTTTCTCGTTAAAGCGTTTCCATCACGAGTTCATTTTCTATTCCGTTCCGCACAGGCTCGGTTTTCATCCATCTCGCTGATTGGTTGGCCAAGGCTTGTTGGTAGGTACACAGAGGAGGTGAGTACATTTAGTACTATCACGTAAAGGTACACCTACTTTTATCAAAGTTACTTACTCTACGCTGCCTTCGCTATTGCACCAAATTACAATAATTTTGCAACTCATGCATGAATGAGTTCTCAGAGAAAGTAAACACCAAATGCACAACAATAAACCGATTTTTGTAAGAATATTAATGTAATTATGCCATTGCCAAATTGTTTTCTTTTAAAACATTGGTGAAAACTGTTACTCTCAATGTCATAGCCTATTATTATTCGGGTTTGACTGAAGTAGAATTAGTTCGATTGAATTATCGGTGAGTATATCCCTTTGTGAGAGTCGTCAGCTGCTGAACTGAGTTGAGCAGCTGAGAGCTGCCTGCCCGGCTCGACGGGGCCGTCGGACACCATCTGCCCCAAAAGGGGGAAGCCGATTACAATAGCTGCGACGGGGTCCGCTAGCACCAAGGGGTGAGGGGGGGGGGGGCTGCCTCAGCCCATTTGCTTCGCCAGCACGCGCCGTTAAATAAAAGAATAATCATCCTGCTTGAGCTGAATAATTATTGCAAATTCAAGCTGCATGCACGTGTGTGATATTGCATTATGATAGCTGGCGGACTGGTTTATATTATAGGTGCACAGATTATGTATCCTATTATCAGAAAAGTTCACCGAAAAGATAATTTCTTTCTGAATTGAACAAGTTCTGTTGGATTGGGTATAGATACATTTGGTACTTTGTACCTAGGTATTGTACACCTAGAATTGATTATACATTTTGAAACGTGGCTATGAATCAGCTGCTCTTCATGCTTTAACACTTCAGATAAAATTCTGAATCAATATTTTTCTGTTCGGAGCATTCTCTCTCAATTTAATACACCTCTAACAAGGATCTAGCACGATTCTTTGTTGAGTCAAATTGATAAAAAATAACATCGTAACAGTATTCAGCCCATCTCGATTAATAATCAATGTGTACATAAAAAAAATCCGTGACAGTAGCTCTGCTCTAGCGATATAACTATTTATAGAACTGATCAATCATGAAAGCGATTTCCATGCTTGCTGGACCGTGTGCCAATAATGATAACCTAATTCGATTTTCATCCCAGTGATTATCAGCTGGGTTTTTAATTGCATTTCGTTCGACAGGAGCCACATCATGGGTATAAATCCGAGCGGCTTTATACGAGTTTTCAGGACCTCCAATGCGAGGATGGTCTGAAATATAAACACTGACAAGTTTAGTTATATACAATTGCGATACCAAAAATAAACCGCCTAAGTTTGTGTACAAACTCCCCGAGGAACGCACATTGACATACAAAAGACACATGGACCTACGCCGCTGTTTCGGTATTTTTTTTTTGTGTTATAAATGTAAAGCAAAAATTAAAAAATCCCTCTACTCTGTGCCCTCATTTTTAAACAATTTCGCAAATGCACTTTTCGGCCAAAAAAATCTCATGGCTCTGTTCATTTCTGCATGTTTAACTCTTTCGTATTCCACGTACATTCATAGAACGTCATTGTTTTTATATTTTATTTAATTAGGTCAGACAATGTTCTTTATTTCCCCCAGAGATAAATCCAAACTGCTTTTACAAATGAATACACAACAAAATAATTAATTCGTGCGCTGCACGTGTATATGAGCTGTGGTACGGCACTGAATGGTTTAAGTGTCTCTTATTTTAATAGAAAATTAAACCCATTCGGTACAGGAATTTGCAGACGAAATAAATTAAAAATCAACATGAAGACATCGTCATGAATTGTAGAAGTGCTCGCGTTGATATAAGTAGATCGTGTTGGTGCCAGCCATTGCACCCCCGGTATGTCTGGTTGCATGCTAGCATTATGCACCAAGAAAATTACAAGATATCGTTTTCAGGAAACATGCTAATAAAGGTTGCTTCGTTTGAAGAGACTTTACACAAATTAATTATGTGTAAGGTAGCATCTGTAGATGTCATATCTAGAGAAATTGTCCTTTTTGTTCCTTATACACTCAAAGAGCTTCTTTTCTTCGAATTGTTTAAAGAAATAAACATTGCTACGGACTACAAAAAAAAAATGTTTCGTAGCGCGTTATTAAAAATAATGATGCTAGACGAAAGCATATAACAATTTGTATAAACGAGCGAAGTCAGTTTAATGCATTTTATATCCCGAGTTGCACTTCATGTCGTTCACTTGTTCTTGCATTATCGAATTTAAAAGTATGCACTGCCAGTAATTATTATATGTTGCATATTTCATTCCTAGAACATCATAATTTGCTCTCCATCAAATCGGAACCCACCGAGAGACACTACAAATGCTCACCACTTTTCGTCCGTTCTACATTTTCATTACACCCCGTGAGTGAAGATATCAGTCCTGCTTTGCTACCAACACGTGAACTTTAGTTATGATTTCAGTGGCAGATTTTCAAAATACTTCTTCAAATTTTCAAAAATGCTTATAAGCTTGAAAAAGAAAACATCTTAGCACAACAAAAGCTTTAGAGTCAAAGGAAAATGGCGGACATCAGTGGAGATAATTTGCTGTGTTTTTTTTTAATTGACAATTGGCCCACATGTCACCTCAAAACGACCGGTGGCGCCTCTGTCGGAGAAGTATGTTTCTCACTGAACGTAGTATGCACTCCGCAAACCGCAGTTCTGTGCTCTTCATTTTCGTCCAACGCGCTGGAATGAAAACGTTCATTCGCAGAGATGTTGGGCTTCAGCCAAGCTAATTTGTTAGCATTTTTTACCGTCGAGGCCTTTTTAACGATATCAATGAGACAGATGGTTTAATTAAAAAGAGAACCCGTTGCTGCAACAGTCTTCTAGCATAGCTATGTGTGTATGTTTGAAACGGTTAGTGATTATAGGCAGGCGGGCTTGTGGCCTGGGTTTCGTTTTCATTATTACCTTTAGGCGTTTTGGTTTCGTTGAAAACTTTCGTTGGTGAACAGCACGCGGGAAAAAGTCGAGAGCTTTTTAGATCTCTAAGTACTTGATCAGCATTTTAGTTGTACTCGGTGGAAATGGGAATTTCTTTTAGATCTCGGCTCTAGCAAGTTCATGGTACCTAGTTACGTTTGAAAAGATTCCAGAATATAGAATATTTCACACCTTATGGCTGCAATATAACGTAGTAATAGGATGCCATCATTTTCTCCCCAACAGAACAGCATAATAAGTTCATAATGTATATATGCGTAGACATTAATATAAACATTTTCACGGTTTTATGATCAAATCGTAAAAGGCAAAGGCAATAACAAGCAGTGAATTCAAATGCTGAATACGTCTGACGAGTGTTTGGGGTCGCCGTCCACGCTGAACCTTCGAGCGAACCAGGGGGCACATATACTATTGTGAACAAGTAAATCGAAACGAATTCGTGGCTGACTTATGACTGTGAATGTGTGTGTATGTGTGTGGGTTTAGCAGATGGAAGAAAACTTTCAAGCAGATTGCTTTTTCTCAGACAGAACTACCATGAATTTCCACTAATGCAGCCAAGTTTTCTTTTACACCGTCCGTACCGCGCAATTTCCAACCTGTTTGATTTGACTTCGTAAGTTCAACAATTTCCCTTCTAGGATATAAAAGATGGACAAAGTTAGAGTGCCGAAGCCATTCGTGTTTTATTTCGAGTTAGACCAATTGAATTTCCCGTGTCCAGACCATCTCGTGATACAGCTTTCAAAAGTGGAGGCGCCGAGTTTGTTTCAACCAGTTCACAAACAAAGAAGCAACCGCGTCACCAAAACCCCGTCCTCCAGCATTTTGCACCCCAACGGTGCCCCTCGGCTGCTTCTGGCGCATTAGTCAAGGGGGCAACATCCAGTTTTTCACCATCAAATGTTTGGGTGTCAAGTGACGTCACAGAGAGTTTATGACGTGCCGGTCCAGACTTAAAACACGAAAATATACATAAGAAAGGAGCATCGAACCCATACTAGGCTTATGCGTCGGGCGTCGACAGATGTGCTCATTTTACGCGGTAACTCTTGCATTCGGGAACGGGGTCCCCGAGGGAAGCCGTTGAACAATAAAAGAGTCGCGTGGCGCGGAGGGTGCCTCACGCAAATTAGAACTCCTGGTTAACTTGACCATGAAAAGACAGGACGAGGCGTTGGTGGAACTTGATGGCGGCTGGGTTTTTGACGGAACAGCTGGCCCAGCTGCACCCGTTCAACGGTGAGCGTGTGGCGTTGCCCGGCGGCGGGGGGGAGGAGGGAGGGGGTCGATCATTCCAGATTAAACAACGATTACCAGGCGTCGTTGTTCCGTCCGTGGGGAGCTTGGTACGAGATGGCCTCAGCTCGAGCGGCGTCTATATTTTATATCAATAAAGTGACACCCAATTGAAATGCTGGGACGAGCGGCGACGGCGGCGGCACTTGGAACTGGGAAGCTTGGAGCTCGGGAAGAGCTGGGGGCTTGGGGTAGGGTCAATGTGTGGGCGGTGGAGCAGTGCGAGCTGCAGAGTGAACGGGGACCCCGAACGACATGTATCGATTGGACTAGTTGATGCAACGCGAATAACACTCTTATCGGTCGTTTCGATGTGTTATCTTTTAGTTCTTATGAAGTCGATTTCAAATGGGTTCACGTTCAGGGAATTGGTTATGGGTGTGGTGGGGGAATGAGTAATTCATACTCGATTCATTTCGCTGTATGAAAATAATAGTTACGGGTAAAACTTTTGCGCTTTATTGGATCATAAATTATCATCTATTTTCCCCGGTAAATTCTACGCCTTTCGGATTTCGAACATGAGACGGAAAAACCGATGTACTAATTTTAAGGAACAAATTACATCTCGCCTGTATTTTCGGAAATGAGAAATGGCTCATACGAACCGAGGGTTGCTGTAGAGGACATAATTTCATTACATGACTCATCGTGCTCGCGTTCATCGCCGACGCATCCAGTTGATCAAATCGATTTGATTCCTTTTCCTCCCATTAATTCACCGTTCGCGTGACGAGTTATTATGCATTTTGCATCCACAATTTGTAAAACCAAATTATTGTGGTGTGCAGTGACATAAATTTTGATGACTCTGTGCGCTATAATTAATAAATATGACTGGTGGATTGTGACTGTGGGGTGGAAGTAGATGATTCAGTCTATGTGCTAGTCTACTGAAATCAAACTACGATTTCATGACATTAGAAGTGTGAATGTCGGTGACACAACCATTTTTTGCTTTCTGTCAACGCTACATTACATTTGGATTAACAAGTTCCAGAACCCTTATCCCATGCTCCCGTAACACTTGATACTTTGCAAATAAACACACAGTAATTAGAATAGATAATTAACAGATTAATTGACATTGTGGTAATGTTTCAAGTATATTGCTCCACCCAGTGAAGTATCATTAAACGTACAACATCATAGACACAGAAACTTCCAGACAATCTCTTCACCCAACACTATAGCTACTTGTGGCTTGAACCTCCTACAGCATCTAGGGAACATGAAAACGGGAGTCGGGAGAGATTTGGCATCCAGACACGCAATCCCAAATCGCACCCCTCGCTCGCTGCTAGATCAACAATGTGGCAGGCAGACTTTCAGGCAGGGTTGTGCTGTGGGGTACGGCGGGGTGTACACGGAGCTTGGTTGCGACGACTGCGACCCTCTTCTCACGTAGCTCCTGTTTGGCTGCTGCTGCTGCTGCTGCGAGCTGCAAGGCGGTGCACAGATCAATATTATATTCCCCCTTTTGAGTCCTGCCAAAATGACCGAGAGGAGTGCGCGTTAGTGAACGATGCAACGTGAGCGCAGGGCATAGGTATATATGCTGACACCGACGACGCCGACGCCGACGTCGCCGACGCTCGTGCACAACAGCTATAATATCTGAGCGTCGGAAATCTCAATTCGAGGAAATACATATCTGGAATACAAAAAATCTGAATGGATTAGACGGTTGGTTCGGAAGCATTTTGTCTGAATGCTGGCGGAGATATGAAATCGAGCCGCTATATTTGCGATGACAATTGTGGAAAATAGATGTGGAACGGGATGGTTTCAAAAGAAGGAATTTAAATCAGGAAATTGAGTACCTAATAGATTTACTTATCGACGTCGGCCTGAAGTCTCTGGAAAATACGAGATTCTTCAAACGGGAATCTGGCTGGCTTTATAAATTCTACTTTTCGATGGAAAATTAATTCCAACCCATCGATTCACGAATTGACGGTTAATATAGACGGTTTTCTACCCACGCTTCTGTTTATCTCATCTGTTGGACTGTAGATTTGAATCCAAGGAGCATTATTTCAGCAGTCAACGAAGTTGTAAGAGAGCGGAGATTTGAGATGAGGACTCTTCCTCTGAGTTCGTCATAATTGTGGTCATCGAACGCAGATTGAGATTCAGCGATGTGTCAATGGAAGTCGCCCTTGTATCCTTCGGGGGGCTGGAATCGAAGAGAAGTCTCCTTGCATACTTATTGGATATCACCCAAGAGGGTCGTTCAGCAAAGATATTATTCTCAGCGATGGAATTTTATTGCGCGTCACCACCGCCGATCTTGACATAAACCACACTTTGCGGGAAACTTAATTTATTTGCGACTTTGATTGGATATTTGGTGAAAAATCTTCGGAAAATCAACTCGAGACATACACAGATGATTTACTGTAGCTGGTCTCCCGAGTGCATTTTGTTTTCGCTGAATAGAAAGCATAGTTGCTGGCAAATTTGATTTTGATTGGGTTCGAACGGATCTGTTGAGATGAGAGGTGGAAGAAAACATTTGTGTTTAATTTGGTTTCATAGATCCACGGGTGGAGAGCTGCAGAGAGTTAGAAGACGGCCAATGTAATTCTATAAATAATTTTCTCAAAAACAACTTGACGGAAATTCTCTATCCGTTTACTTTTCTGCTGAAGATTGTTTTTCTTCATTTCCACAGGGTTATTATTTATTCAGGAGAAAGCGGAAAATATAAGAGGACGACACACACCCATAGCACATTAATTTTTTTTCTTTCAAGTCTGAAATGTTTCGTATTGCCTGAAAATTGTTAGACCATTTCTTAACTCAATCACCTCACCTGTCTTTTTTGAAATCCCTTCGTAATTAAATTCTAGTCCACGGTTACACGACTTAAAAAAACAATAGGTGCTAATTAATTCACCTGTAGCTCTCGTTTACAGCACTCGTTTATTTCCAACGCAGCCCATGTGCTTCCTAATTATTCATAGTCTTCGCCTACCAATACTCATAACTATAGCAAGCAGCGAGAAGACATCACTAATGTAGTTTGTATGATCGCGCCAACAAATAGTTCAAGGTAGACCCGTTGCATGGGCTCCGTTATGACTCAGGTAGATGAGAAGGTAGCCTAGCCAGCAGGCGGGCAGACTGGTCTGTGTGGACCAACTCTCAGCTGAGCGGAGAGACGCATGTCCCGCCATTCAGTCATTGGGGGGACAAGTACCCGTGAGTGCACATCGCTTGTATCCGTTTGAGAAGGTTTGCGAGGTGGAGTGGTCGCTGCCAGATTTTCTCTGCACTTTTACTGCAAGGAATAGTGATTACCAAGGTAACTAATAACTTAAATATATGCGCTGTGATGATAGAATAATAATAGCACGTGGTTTCAGAAATCTCACTAGGCTTGCCGAATCCCCACGTGTTTGTGCGCTCGACTTCGATCTGATAGCTTTGTTCTTTAGTCTTTTATGGGAGAAGCACATTTCCACTTGTTTTTCTTTTTGTATATATTTATTTTGCTTATCACATATTTCTGAATTTGGTCTTAGGAGTAGAGTAAATGCTCACATTTTTCCATGCTCTGATTCGTGAGGTTGGGGTTCTGCGTCAATGTCAGCTGGGCTCTAGTTGCATCTGGGATCTACGACCCTAAATATGTTGCGCAATTGTGCCTACGTTGTGATTGTAGCAGAGAAACAGTGCATTTAATTTGCAGGTTAAAATTAACAATCAACTGGCACCAAAACTGACAATTATGTAAGTCTACCACACCAATTTTCAAGACATTTTAGTTATTGAAGTAGATATTTATGATTTGTTGTGACACCAGGTGATATGGTATGGTTTGTTGATTAATCTGTGTTATTTCTCTTTTGCTGCCGTTAATGACATCTATATTAGGTACCTGTATGATTTTTTTCGTTTGTTTGTACCGACTTAAAGGGAAAGTATTTTTTTTTGCATTTAATGAAAAAAAAAGTAAGAACTAATGTCTCTGTCAATATGCAAGGAAATTATGGACTCTAATTTTACATGAACCTATCTTGCACTTTCACTGTAGTCACGCAATAAAATCCTTAGGACAAGACCTTTCTGTCTTTCAATCAGATCTTGAGGAAAAATATTCGAATTATAAATTACAATTATTTTAGGCACGAAAGCCTGATGAGCACCTAACATGACCCAGCTGCGTTTCTTTTGAACTCTTGTCAGAAACAATAAGAGGTCCTTCGTCGAATAGGCACATGCTTATCCGATAATTAGCCTGTATTCTCAGCATTACCGAACCCAAATTTGCATAACCATGACACGATAGGCTCGAGATTTCTTCCCGCTATTTTAATCTAGGTAGACTGGCAGCAATTACTTTTTGTCAGCCATCTTTAGCCACATTTGAGTATGTAATTTCAAGATGATCACTTTCATTTTCTTCCCTGTCGGAATTTCATTCTACAGCTGCGGGCGAAGCAAAATTGAATAATACCGGCCATCTTTCGTAATACCCGCTCACAGCCGACTGGTATACAGCTAGTGATTCCGAGCAGAGCATCATTGAATAATCATTTCTATCCCATAATCCACGCTGTAATCTAGCAGGAATAATATCGTAATTTGTGGAAGTTATTTACCTACTCGAATTGTGATGTTCGAATTCGTGGTCTGGGCCTGGGAATGTACACAGATGCAGGAATGTTGGGAAAATACCTATTTAGTGAGTTATTTTTTTAACCTTACTGTCGCCAAGTCAACAGTTCTGTGTAGCTGTGTGTTCCAGCTAGTTCCCAGTATATTTAGCGACTAATTAAATAGGGTTTGCGACTAAATATTGCGACACCGTGACAAAGAAAGGTTGCAAAAAACAGGCTTGTTTCCCGTCATCATCGAGCGACAGTTTTTAGGGAGTTAATGGACTGCTTTAGCTTAGCTGGCAGCAACCCGCGCTCTTGGCAAGTGCTCTCATTAGGGCAATGAACACAAGAGGATATTATAAAAGACAAAGAGGAGCTCAAGAGTAGTGAAGGTCATGGCCAAGGGCTTCCGATCGATTGAAAGCGAGAGTACCACGGCCTGGCTGGCAACGTGAGTGGGTGGGTGGATGTCTCGCTGAAATTACTTTCTTGGCTGCCTTCGCGAATTCAAATGCATTCGTCTAAGTTCACTTTCTCAGTGCACGCTAATTTCGTACGTTGGTTTACCGTCTCTTACCTATGCGGACATGCCAACTAGGGACTGTCGCCTTCAAGCGATTGTAATTACGGCTTCATTGGAATTGACATTTCACGGTAGTAAACTAGTATATTTAGCCATAATAAGTCAGCTAGACTTCTTATTACACATGTGGTTTACTGCGGCGACAGCAAAACTGGTTGGTATTTAGGTACCGGGAGATTCACATGGCTTTGTGTGGGTGGGTAGGCCGACAAGATGATTCTTCATCAGACGTTTTGGGATGCGTCATGGTATGTGATCACGTGACCACGACTCGGCATTGTATGTGTTGATTGTTGTGCCCGGGGCGATGTCTTATATTCTCTCTCAAGGTTAGATTGATCGACTGGCGTGTTTTATACCGGCCGAGTTACAAAGGAAACCATTCAGTAAACCAAAATACGGCAGTTTTTTTTTTGTGGTTGTTATAGTTCTAGATAGGTCTGTGGCTGAAAGGCGAGTCGCCGACAACTGCGCGCGTTTAGCTAAATGAAAGGGCCGCTCATCTTCCAACGCCAAGGATTCTGTTTCGTCTTTAATTTTGGAGCAATTAGCACGGAAAGGACGATAAAATTGCCATCTTGCATTGTATCGTAAGTTCTAAACACATATTTTTTGTTTTTGTTTTAGCATTGCGGGCTAAAGAGGTTTTCGTGTGTTCTCCACTGCTTTTCGAGCGATGGAATCAAATTCGAGAGTTCTCTAACGGTAAGTGCGGGTTGGGTAATGGAGGGGGAGCTATCGTCCAACTAAATTCACGAAAACATTTTAAACGTTTCGAAAATCCTACGGACTTGTCTGGTACGAATGGAAAACTTTTCAATGAATGCCTGAAATCAGAGGCATCGGCATTTTCTAAGCGAACGAAAAACTAGTCGAACAATGCCGAACCAATTCGCGGTTGCACACTGTTCCAATCGGAAATTAGTTTCGAATGCCAACCGATTCTTTCATTGCCAGCAATCACATTTGAGTAAGACACTGATGGCCATAGACTGGGCCATTCTTACGCCGTCCTTCAGGTGTGACAATTAGACAAAGATGTCCAATAATTTCTTACGAGTGTGGTCCCAACTTCCAACTTCCAAACACCAACAATATGGATATTTAGAAAAAAATATACCTACCGGTTTGCCAACAGGTACAACGGGCTACCTCAACCTCAATGGCTATTGATTGGATCACATTCTTTCAGAACTCAATGCCTTTCTTTGTTTACTTAGAAAATGAACTCTGCAACTAGATTTTAATTGTCTCGTTTCCATCCGCCGTTCACGGTCGATTCATCGTGGGGGCGGTCGCCGACCAAGTGTGCACTTGTTTTGGCAATGGCTGCCCGCGTGATTACACGTATAGGTCTAGTGCGTGCACTGTCGTGACAATTCCGGCTGCAGGTACCATCATGTTTTGAGTCGAGTGTCAGGTTCATACGCCATTGAAAATGGTAAGGTGAACTGATATCGCGACATGTCATTTCGCCAAACGCACGCCAACAACTTTTCACTGAACATCATTTGAAATTAAAAGTAAATTGAGTAATTCTGGACGGTAATGTGTCTATGGCCAAGCATGTGGTATGTGTGTAATTCTGTCAAGCGTAATGCAGCGCCTTCAAGGACTTCGTCTTCGTGTGGCTATTGTTATCTGGAAAAGTAATGGAATGACAATGACACATTTCGTTTGTTTATTCCGGTAAAACAACTGTTTCGTGCACATTCATACACACAAGTGTGTTGCAATGGCGAAACGTACATCTTGATTCAAATTCTCATTTCGAACACGTAGAAATAAAACTGTATCCTTGGCTCTCTCAAATCTAACTGGGTAGTAGCAATTTATAGATTTGGGTAACTTACCTATGGGTAAATGGTTTGAGAAAGGTATTGGAAACTAGGTATGCCATAAATCGGAAGATATCCAATCATTTTTTGTCGTGTTCCTCCAGTCCTAACCTGCGTTTGCAATGTTCTTTGAGAGTGCTGTACATTCTTGTGCAAGATGCTTTCTTTGTGTTGAGATGCCATGGGTATGAAAGGAAGTGAGTGAACCATCTTCGTCGCTGGTCGGGCGTCGCATCTCCAGCCTCCACCTCCTCCTCCACCTCCTCGGTCTGCATTTCGAGACTGCCGGTGGCCTTGAATGTAGGGATGCTGTCCTGTCTGCCCGCCCGTCGCAGCTCCAGCTCGTAGATCACGAAGAAGATTCGAGAATCTTGCCTTTTATAAATCTTCATGGGTATGCAAGAAAACGATCACAGACAAAGTTAGTGGTATGAGAATCGAAGATGGTGGGCTGATAATGGAAGGGTTAAACATATTACGGTTTAGATGTTATTTAGAGGAATGGACTGGATTAGTTAATAAATGCACTTCTATGCGTTTTAATTGGATGTTACCATTTACAGACTGAAATTACCACCAGTCGCAATTACATCTAATTATTTAGCCGCTGCGGTCGAGCATCTGGACCCGAGTATCCCACGAATGCTTGAAAAGTTAGCAGAATGCAAACGCCGTTTTTTATTTTTTTTTATCGCAAGACGGCCATGAGCGTCTTGATCGATGGACGCAGCCGCAACCGACTGTCCTTTTTTGTCGTCGTCTCCCCAGGAATGACGCAGTGAAGGTCAATGACAAGCGCCGCGACGCCTCCGTGCCGTCGACCGGATATTGACTTTCAAAGCGACGTCAATTAACGCGGTCCCGGATTGGCCGGGGGGGGGGGGGGGGGGGCTGCGGCTGCGGGGTTGCGAGTCCCCGCGCCGAAAATCTCTAGACGTCCTTTCCCGATTTCCTGTTCCTTATAATGTATATTTCCTTCGCCGTCAACGCTGCGTCGTTGCTCGGTCGGCGTCGTTGCAACGAATGATGCGTCTTGCCATGCGTGGAAGGTTGTCATCGATAACGTGGCGACACACTGGTGATACGTGTGGATTGAAAGGCGTCCGGGACATGTCATCCGATATCGGGCCGATAGGCGATGATCTTTGCAGCTTTCCGACTTTCGCGGCTCTCACGTCGCCGCCCGCGACGATATCAGAGTTGTTATCGCGCGCTGAAATTTTATTCAGACGCTTGATTATTTTGCGAAAACGACGGAATATCTGTGGGGGGTAATGCTGACATTTTACATCGATTCAAGGAGCGCGGCGATGTGAAAACAAGGTAATTAGTGCGAATTATGCTGCGATTTCAGGATGCTTAACATGGTGTCTTTCAGAGACACTTGATTACCTATTGAATGTGCTCATTAGACAGCAGTTTTCCCCACTCGGTGTTTATTGTGCCAGCATTCTGACGTAGGTTGAATTCTATCTGAAGTTAGGAACCGTGTTGTGGGGTACGGCTTCAAATTCAGACGGCGGACCAGAAGGCTTCGATAACTAACACCAATTATCTTTCGGGCTAACCGGCATCAAACGTGCTCAAAACTAAAACCACTAATTATGTATAATTATATTATGCCAGTTACAAATTCGGATAGATCAGGAATGCTATAAATTCAAATTGATTGTTTTCCTAACAAAAGAACACCGATATACAAACGACTTGTCAAGTGTTCAAGAAGCCATGAAAGTCGTGTAATTTCTCAAATCGAGAGTACCCCTGCGTACAAAATATCGCGTTCCACTAATCAGCATGCCTGCAGCTCGCTATCAGTTGGACAGGTGGCTGACGACAAGGACTGTATGCTAGCCATCCTGGACTCGGTCATACCTGCATGGCGCTCGCCGATGGGCAGGTGAAGGAAGGTGGCGGCCCTCGACTTGGCGCGCTCTTCCATAACTTCACCTTGTCCATCCGTAGCCCGTGCCAACTGCCATCGAGACACCTTCGCCTCGGAATGCGCTAGATAATAATTCCCAAGCACCGCGTTTCGGTCTATACCTGCAGTTCAGTTATAGATGATCCAAGGTTTATAAACCCGTCGTGACAATGGATAATTCACCCACAGTTGAGCTAGCGCTGGTTTCATCGAAGAGGTCTCGCTCTCTCGGGCTGCATGTTGATGCAAATGGATTAGCCGTGTTCGTCCTATCTCTTCGAATTAGCGGGTGTAACTGAAAAGCTTGTTTTGTTTCAAATAAGGATATCATCACATTAGATTCTGATTTCCTCCATGCCATGTTCTCTTAGCTACTCGCTGGCTTTTATTGGCGTCGGGGAGGGGGGAGGGGGGCTAAAAAGTTTATTGTTTCTGTACATATAGCTCGGTATACTTGCGTTGTCACGGGGTGTTAGGTTCCTGCTCCGGCCAGTGTTTGTCCGTGTGCTTACTTAGCTGGGGCGGTCGTTAATTAGGTCACATCCGAGATCGACGTGCCGGTGGCGGCGGCGGTGGAGGTAGCGGCACAGGAGCGTCCCTTAGCAATTTCCGTGCTCCCTCCCTTAGTGGATCGCAGGGTTGAAGCCGAGTTTAAAATTAGTGTTCGCTCGCTGTAAACTAGCCGTGGGCAAACCTAACATAACTCGCTGCTCGGTCTCTATCGTGCCTGGTGGCCTCTCGAAGGTAAAAATAAAACTAAATTGATATTGAATTCGTGTTTCGCGAATCGCGAATGCGAGCCCACTTCGGATCATGTGGCCTTGTGCCTAGTTATTCATCTTGCGACCGAATAGCTATCCTATTTGCTGAAGTCGGTCGTGCTGTTTGCCGCTTTTCTATAAGATTTTATTCATTTGCCGCCAAAACAAAACAAGAAAAAAACAGCAAGGCTGTTTGGGCGAGAGTGGAATGAGCTCTTGGAAGATGTCGGAACAGATTTTCCGGGAATTTACGTTTTCTAGGGAAAAAGAGATGCGGGTTTTTGTCGAGGGATTTCAGTTGAAATGCAGCGCGGGACTGTTCCTGCTCTGTCGTAGGGAACGGGTCACGGGTTAAGGGGGGGGGGGGGGGGGGGGGGTTGGAGCCTGTGACTAACGTTGCTGTACTGCACTAAATTGACCTAAAACCACTGACATTGCTGTAATGATAACCTTTGAATTTAAATGTTATTATAACTATGTCCTCAAATCCATCTTCGTTGCTCCTAGCCACCAGTTACCACCTACAGTCACTGCCCCTAAAATTATCAAGTATTAGATCTTTCAGATCGAGACTGTAGACCTGCTGCAGCGACTGACCGAAGTTTGCGTTTAGCAATCGGTCTGCTTATTTTTCTAATCACCCTGTGTAAATAAACAAATTTGATGAGGTAATTAACTGTGTATAATTAGCAAGCACGATGCTGTGGCAACGACGCGCACCGAGGTAGATGCAGATATCCTCTGCTCGGATACGGGTCAATGGATGACCTTGTACTTGTAATAATATTCAGCGTTTAGCCTTGAGTACTTTCGGTCTTTGTTTGTGGTCTGCATTGTTTCTGGATGTTTCCGAGTCCAGCCTCGGATTTCGCGCGGTATCGCAACTGATAGCCGGCGGCCACGATACGAGATTGCCTCATGCAACGTCTTTAAGAGAACGTCTTTAGGAGGTGCTAACATTTTCTGGAAGTTGTGCTAACTGGCGTGTTGTCGTGGGACAGTCTGCGCAAGCTGCCTGCAGCCGCCGAAGTGGGCGCGCCATGTTATTGCACAGCCGCGCAAGAAATCAAAGGTTTCGACAAAATCGCACAAAGCTAGCCAATTTTCTGGGTGAGCAATTGGAGCGATCCGGTACGTATGTGGCGCTCGAATCCCGATTCTCGCCTTGTTGGGAGAAAGTCGATCAGAGGATGCGATTTCGGGGGCCAAAAACCGGAACGTTTTTATTTTACTGGGTTCAAGGTCATTTTCAGAAAAAATTACGTCTTGGGCTATTTAATTGAGGTGTAAAACAAGTCGTCATTTTTAATGTTAGGCACAAGAAATTTGAAGTAGAATTATAACATACTTGATTTTAATCAAGTTTTTCAAGTCCAGTGTGACATTGCGGTGCATTTTAATGGAAGGGCGGAGGGGGGGATCTTTTGTCTTGAGGCCCTAGCAACCCTTACCCTGGTACATAGAGAAATTAAGCTGATAATATAAAAATATTTTCGAGATTCAGGGATATTTCTCAAGCAGTCGCTAGTTTTTGAAAAAATAATGCAATTTTTTTTTAGTCTTGTTTCCGTTCTACAGCTGTATATACATCAACACGTTCACATCGTCTACATGGAAATAAACACCACTTTCATATCGACCAAAACGCTTTGGTCGTACGCTAGTTTCCACATTTAGGGTCTTTGTTTAGTTCACGTGTTTTGGTTAACATTTCACAAACGACCGGTTAAAAGTAACAATCCAATTTGAGGGATCGTGAACCGCCGAACCCCAACTTGAACTGTTCGCCGTCGCTGCCGCAGTCAAGCCTAGTTCGGTGGGGGTGCAAGGCGGCCATCGCAGTCGATGACTCGGAGATTCCATCTTGAATTTCGAGCGCCGAGTGGTGACCCTACCCTACCGTAACAGTACAAACAAACCCCAGTTGAGCTGCGTAGAAGTTTCTTCTTGTTGCCACCCACAGACAAAAACCCCTGTGATCATCACAATTTTTTTTCAAACAATTTTTTTTGTTGACGTTGTATACAATGCGGAGCGCCGCACCTATTTATATGAGAATCCATCCCTGGCAAGGCGGTGAGAATTTTTAGGAACATTCCGAATGGATCGCCGTGCGTCCCCGAACAGCTTTCGACTAGGTGTAAAAGTGTAAATTGTCATCTCTCGCGTCTCGCTTTTGGCTTGAGCACACGATTCGTGCGCTTGCATCCATTACTTGACTTAGCCGCGGGAGTTCTTCTTTTAAATACCACCATCAATTCTCAAGTTTTCTTCGCTTTTCAACTATCATCCGCAAAGTAAACCATGAACTGCACAGCATATCTTCTCCCACGGCTCTCGTCTCGTCCCTTCTAAATTCTGCGATTTCCTTATTAATATTTAAAGTTTTAAGAGTTAGAGCCCGCAAATCGTCGTGCCGGCGCAGCCACATTTCCCGATTCATATTTTTCTGTTTGTCTTGAATCATCCCTTCGGGCTTTCGTCTTCTTATTAAGATTAGCTTGCTCTCAAAGAGATCAATGCAGCTTCCCTACCCGTGTTTTCCTGTTTAGCTGTAAGAAGGATAAGCTTGTTCATCGCGCCAGTCATTTCGGAATGAACATTAATAACAGCCCCGCATCAGAGCGATCGTACGTAAATGGCGCAGTTGCCGCGGTCCAATTGATCTCGAGCTTCTAAGACCAAGAAGAGACGAGAGCCCCTCGAGATATTGGTCCAGCAGGTCTCGGTTGCTGCTGGCGAAGGTCAATGCTGGCATCGATCGATACTTGCTTAGCGCTGCAGAGTTTAGGGGAGTCGGCATGCATAGGACAGCCACTGAGAAAGGAATCTCCCACAACATGCACTGTAGTGTTTGAAGTAAGATTATCGTCGAGAAGGAAAATACGAGCAAGGTAGGTGCAGGGAATTGGGAAGTGGCGCATGCGTTTCGGCTGACTCTGGTCCTTCCACCCTCTGTTGTTAGGGGTCGGATGAAGGCTGAGGGCTGACACCAGCGAAGGGACCCTAGCGTGACGAGTTGGGTAGGGCAGATTCTAGACAACCGAGAGCAGTGCAGAGAGAAATTTTGTAGTCGTTGCGTGCTAATGCCTGCTGCGAGTGTGAACGCATATCGTTTGTAACAAAACTGCAGCTCGCGAGGAGAGAGAAGAAGACTGGATATTTCTTGTTGATTTCATCGATAACTAAACCGCCGAATCAACTTTCCGACCAGGTAAAAATCTCTTTGTTCTCGGTGTGTGTCCATGTCGTGTGATTCAGTTTGTTTTCGTTCTTCTTGTGGCTGTGTGTCTGGTTGCAATGTTGTGCCATTGTCCCGTGTCTCAATCGATAACTACAAGTCTCACTAGATTGGAGCGTCCAGCGTGATTGTACACCCTGTGCAAACTTTGCTTCCGGCACTAATTACTTTCAAATCATGTAGAAGAAGATTATTTCTTATAATATTACTTGACCTATGTCAACTGACTGTTGACGGCTGTCACTATAAACTTGAGTAATGAAGGAACGAGAAAGTCGAAACCACTGCTGCCTTCGCAACTGTGCTTTTCTTTGATCTATTTTTCTTTCTCTTCGCATATTTATTTTCATGTTCAGGGCAACTTTCAGTCTGGTTCTCCAGTCGTTATCGTGAAGCATTTACCCAAATCCTCAATTATTGGGGGGGGGGGGGGGGGGGGGGGCGTTGAGGGTGGCTCGTCAGTTTACAGACCGTTTTCTTCAATCATATTTATATTTATGAGCATCTCGGGATGGTTGATTTATAGGCCCGTATATACAATCGCCAAAACTCGATGCCAAAACATTCTCGGCGTTAACCTAAAAGCATACCTGTAGACAAGCTTGCCTATACCTTTCTTGCACGATGTGCACCTTTTTTTTGGGTGGTATCCATTTTCGAACCAGCTTCACCTAATATCTACTGAAAGCGTAGACCGGCCGTTCATTTTGCCTTACGGAACACCCCTGTGACATACTTGCACCGAAGACATTGCGGACAGTGCATGCCCAAAGAAACTGGTCATGCAAAGAAGGGGCAAACGTTTGCCTATTCAAGTTTTCGTCCCCGTGAGTGCCCCGTTGTCCCGTGTTTTGAACATCCGATCCCACCATGGCTGGGACACCAGCTCACCTTTTCAGTTGTTTAGCCATGGTCAAACGTGTCTGGATAAATGCACTTTTTTTATGGCTGCCCAATGTCCATTGTTCGCGTCACTGTTGTATCTACCTCTTCCCTCCCTCCGCCCGCGGTTCATTAGCATTGCAATCGATTGTTCGCTGTTTCTAAAGTTCTGGTCAAACTACAAAGTAAGTACATGCAATTGTGTTTCCCAAATTACAGCAACTTTATGATGGTGCTATAGCACACTACTGTATATATATATTATCCTCGAAGTATCGGTTATGCAATTCTGAAGTGCATTCAGGTATACGTACTAGCTGTACTTCATGTTTCCTACGGCCTGCCTTCTAAATGAAAGTTTAGCATCATTTGCTAATCTCGAGTTAGAAGCATAAACTGTGAAAGGGTTTCGACATATTCAACGATGGCGTTGACATTTTTGGTTTGCGTATTTCCCACCTACATATATATTATTGAATTGTGATCCAGGCGTCACGTTTAATGAGTCACAGGCTTTGCAAAGTCGAAACGTCGATGACGAGGGCCGACATTTCGCGGAATCCTGCACCTAATTAAAATTTAATTGAGATCTTTTGAGAAGACAGAGGGCAATTGTGACAGCTCACGGCCTACGCGATTGCGCGAAACTCGGAATTTGCCAATTATTTCTCGCAAAGTGAGACGAAATGGCGCTTCTGTCGAACTGCTGGTTTTATCGCAAGGTGTAGCCGGCGAGCGTGATTTATTTAATTGGCCGAAGGGGGGGGGGGGGGGGTGGTGGAGGGGATGGAACTCTCGCGAAGCGGCGAGCTGTTTCGCCGCGGCGATGGATTGATTTCCGATATGAATATCTGTCGACGGCGATGTTGAACGGCGACGACGACCAAGCGTCGAGTCGGTCTTTGGCATGGACGAGGTGAAAGGGCCCCTGGTTTACAAATAGCGTTGCATTCTGACCTCTCGGCTCGGGAGGTGGCGACCGGCTTTATGGGGGTTGCGATGGGACGCCGGGGTCATCGCTGATGGAAATTGCTCGTCTGAGAAATTTCGCCCAATCTGTACAACCCGTTCGATCTGCGTCGTGCGGCGCGAGACGACAAGCAAGCGGAGTGGCTGTGGTACATTTTCGTGTGTCATCGCTACGGAAGATAATATTTTTCAGAACGCTCGGAAATAATTCTAATGCATTTATGAAATATAATAATAATAAAAAATAACTTGGGGAGCTCTAACTCTAGATGGCACATATAAAACAGGGGTGACTTGAAATGAACCTCATCCCTGAGTCGACTAGGCATGCGGAGAGCAAGAAGAGCGAGCGAGATAGAGAGCAGGCGTGCGAGAGGCAAAGAGAGAAAGAGCTATACCAAGGGGAGAAATCCATTTTTAGAGGTGCGTTGATACAGCCCCAAAAACGTCGACGGTCGACGAGGACTTTGTCGAACCGAACCCAATGTTCACTCCAGTCAATACAGGGGTCGACAGCGTGTTGCAGCAGCGGAGCCGAGCGTCGAGATGAAGGGATGAAGTAAAAACCTACCCCATACTAATATTATAATATGAGAGCATTGTGCAGGGGTTCTGCGCATCGGGGCTCCTCCCCCCGAGCGGCGCACCACACGTGGTCTCCCCCTCGACGCCCTGGCACCCCCCGTTCCCGCCATTGGTCTGACGCCAAGCGCGAGCGAGCGGCCCCGGCTCGAGTCGAACCGTCCGGCGGACCGGCAGCAGCAGCAGCGGCGGCGTCTTTTCATTGTGTCGCTGTGCGTCGAACGAGCAGGTCGTGGGAAATTTCGGTCTCGTCGCCGCGCTCTCTCATGTCTCTTTGTAGTGCGATACGCGCCCAGTTGTGATTGTGCACCAAGTGATTTTGCGACAAATACTTACTAATATTGGATGCCGATGATGAGGTAAGAATTGGCTGACGTTTTATCTCGAGGCGATGCTGGTTTTTGTTCGAATTTTGTTCCCCAAGGCAACGAAAGTCCTTTGTTTTGTATTTTTCGTTGTCCGTGCACCGCGAGAGAAATTGCGCGCGAAGGAAATGACGTAATTTTTATATCGCGATATTACATTTTTTGAATCGGTGTGTGCGTTTTTTTGTTGGCTGGTCGCTTAGAGATAGGTATTATCAGTACTTCCTTCGGGCGCGTGAAGGAACTGCCTGTTGCTAGACGGCTCGACCGCCTCTTGTCCTCCGACAGCTGTCAGACTCCCAAGTGCACGCCGTGCCGATCGCGACCTTTAGAAAAACACTTTTCTGCGGAAAATCCTGTGATTGTTACTGAATCATACTATGGGTCGTGCACGACGCCAGGTTCCACCGCGGTTTCCATGCATTTTCCGACTGCAGTGCCGGAATGCACTGGTCGAACGTGTTCGTAGCTATAATGTTTGTCTTGTTCATGCCTTGATAAATCCGCTTTATGGTGTTGTACTTTCGTGAGAATGATGGTAAATATTGTTTATGGGCGCGTGATATCGTGTTGCCAAACGATTTGCGAAAGATAACGAGACTTCCTTTGTTGAGCGCCTCCTCTATGGTCCCCACGCCTGCCATGATACCCAACTTGTCTGACAAAACTGACAGACAACACCTATTCACGGATCACACTCAAAGATCCCTCAAGAACAATGCGCCCCAGTGTTTTTGACTGGCTGTCAATTTGAAATTAATCAATCAACGGGGCATGTACACCTTAACAAAATGTTATGACAGTTCCAGACTGGGACTTTGATTTAGAGGGCTTCGAACTGCAATGGTTGAAGTTGCTTCATTGCCTAAAATCGCCGGTAATTAGGTAATGCAATCAGCTAATTAGTTTAATCGTTAAAATCATTTACCGGTGGTTATGCACCCCGCGAATCTTTGAGAGTTGGCGGCACAGGTAACATTATTATAGCAACCGAGTATGATTCAATACCGGTGCTGCCATGATCTTGTTTTGGCCGAATATGGCTTCAGAAAAGGAAAGTGGTATTCGCAACGAAAGTTGTTGAAGCGGCCGCTTAGGAAGTGTGAAGATATTGCCATTATATAATATTGACAATCGCTATGATCTATATGCCGAGCAAAATGTTGGCCATGTGTGTGCTCTCTAGATCAACCTTTACTCATCGCCCAAATTCGAGGAGTGTTAAAAATAGCTGACGCGACCTAAGCTACCATGAGTATGACGTGTATACCTATGTTCTTGGTAGTTTGGCTTAATTAGGGATCTGGAGTCAGTTAGGTGCAGCCTCAGGGGCGACTGGGACGTGAAACTTGACTAAAATGTTCAAACACCCCGAAGCAACGTCACGTGAGGGTGGGATAAGGAGATGAGAGATGAAGGGAGAGAGAAAGGAGAAGGGACTCGTTACAGTTTCAAACGCGCTTGATTGATGAAATCATGACTAAAGTGCTTGCAGTCGAAAGAAGTTACGTTCTGTCATCTAAAAGTGGTATCCCACCGAGTAATGATAATTTTCAAAACATTTTGTTTGTTTATACAATTTCAAAATTGAAAGTTACAAAATCGGTAGGACGCTCGAGAGGAAAGGAGAAAGTGAAAGCTATTTAACTGGGACTTGATTGCATTTTGAGAGTAAGAATTTTTAATCGTGAAAATTAGCTTGGCTGCGCATCTTTAGCCATGCTAGGCGAGCGATGCTAGCGTCTTTTTAAGGTAATGCGATGCGGATCATCGGTGACGGTTTATCTGTCAATTTTTGACTTAATCCAGTAAAAGCATGCAACTCCGCTTGTTTGGGTTAACATTGTCCGATGCAAATTCACACCCTGTTTGCAGCTAGCTGTCTCTTTAACGCCGAATTTCTTGCACAGTTGTTTATCATTGCGCTATATCTGGTACAGAATTGCAGCATTGCCGTCATAATATGTTAAAAATACCAATGAAATCAGTAGGAAACTTATCTGTCAGGAACAGAAGATAAGCAGTAGCATGGTTAAATTGTCACTGTGCCCGCGTATCTGTATCATTTGATACATGTTACGTGGATAAAAAGCCTGTATCTACAAAAAATAGTCCCAACACGTTTTGTCCGATCTGTCAGCTGGTTTCTACGCGTAGTTTGCGGCAACTTGATTTAGAGACAGTGGTGGTGACATAGGGCTTCGGTTCGCATCCCGTCGTTGAATTCGCCCAGATTCGGCTGCTAAAGTGACTCATATCGCCTTCTGTCTGCGCACTGTGAACGTGCCTTTTTGCCATTTACGGCCAGTCATCACAATAGCGATCGACACATTTTCCACTATCGGTAAATAGCATTGTAAGCTTGCCACCCAAGCGCCGAGTTGCTTAGGATTGCAAATCACAGATTGCTTCGCACTTAGTGCGGGAGAGTCATTCCCACATCGCTATCCGTAACGCACTGGATTTACATCCAGTGGCTCCAATACGAGTAACTATTTTTTTGCATGTGACAGTTTAGAGTTTGTAGTACCATTGACTTTATATTTATATATTCGGAGTGTTAACGTTAATGTTAACATTTCTGCTGAGTAAACGTGCCGGTAACATGTTGTAACGATAGGTGCCACCTGATGGCGCTTGCGGCCGTTTTTTGAAACACCTACAATTAAATAATTACGACTCTAAATATCAATACATGTATATCAATCGTGAAGTTAAGCATCAATAAAGAGTATTAAGTGTAATAAGTCTCATATGTGTGTAATATGCAAGAAATAACAAAACGCAACGGCGGAGACTCCATCTAGTAGTATCGTTGAGTGTAGGTTATAGGTAGAGAAACAACGTCAATGTTACAGTCTCTGCGTGACAAAAATGCAGAGTACCGGAACATCACGTTGAGTGGAGCCACTGTCGTATGAATTTTAATTTCGATATTTCTCGTAGGTTAACTCGCTTTTGAGACGTTTCATGCTCAAAAAATCTCCATCAATGTTTACTCCAACGATTGATATACACGTAACGATATTAAAAAGCGAGTAACCTACTATAAATATCGAAATTAAATTTCATACGAGAGTGGTGCTTTTTCAATCGGTCAGAAACTCTTCAATTTTTGTGGAAGATAAAAGATAAACGGTCGTTTCAATTCAGGAATGACACCCCCCAAATGTTCGCTCATTTGCTGGTCTCGGCAACACCTATAAAACCGCGCGCGAACCAGGCGATGCAAAGAAATTGCGATTTAGGCCTTCTGATGCACACGACCCAAGAACCAAGCGAACCGTGGTCGGTCGGTCGCTCGCCCGCGAGAGTTGAAGGTCTGCAGCTCTGCACTATCCGCCATCCTTATAGCAAAAAGATCATACATCTACAAGTCTTACAAGCAAACATCGCAACATTACGCGCGGTTAGGGGCCTACTCGGTAAGCCATGCAATTTCATGCTCAGACAAACAATGAACTTAGTGGCGAATTGAAATATTCAACACGTTGTTGGTGTGGTGCTGCTGTTGTATGTGTGTGTATGTATTGTTTCGTTAGAATGGCCAGTGCTTTGGCTGTTGCCTTCGCTGTCTGCACGGCATAAACAAAGAGAACGCTTGGGTGAAACGATTAAAGCGTAGGAGGTGGCGAAAGCACCCTTGGAGTGCGCGTTCAATGATCATCGTCGTCGGCATACTAATCGTTATGAAATTTAATTTTTTTTTATATTATAATCATTACGCAAAAGTGGCAGTCGAGTTGCAATTTTGTGGCCTAACACGCGATTGCCTTTGTTTGGGAGTGGACGATGCAGACGAAGGCACCCCTTGATTGCTTCATCACGAGGTCGTTGGCGGCGCTGGTATCTTGTGCAAGGAGACAAAGTCGTGTGTCTGGTCAGAATCCTAAAGCGTCATGTCTCTCTCTAGGTCAGAACTCGCAAGAGAATCCGAAAAAAAATGTGCCGCCTTTAAATAATTTGGCACAAACGTGATCTGTTTAGTTTCGTACCGCGCCTCTTTGCGACTGCATAGAGCACTTGCAAAATTATTCAACAATTCCACTGAGAAAACAACAGATAGCAAAAAACTGTGGACTACAGCATTGTAAATATACTACATTTAGTACGGACCAGGCCGGCACGTTTAATTGAAATATTTATCTCGACGGTTAGGCGGCCGCTCATTCGCTGCTCGTCGCAACTCCCGAGATCACACCGGAAACGGCCTTATGGAAATGTACTTGGCAGAGCCCACCAGAATATGTTTAATATGATGTGCCCATACCGTGGCCTGCCCGCCTCTCCGGTATGGCCGAGCCCGTATCAACATGTGCGCTCTGCTCTCCCAGTTCCCGGCCTATTTTTTTTTCCAAGTTCTAGCTTCTCTCGGAAATTCTGAACCATCAACAGTGTCAGTATGTAGCATGTGTGAGTGTTTTTCTCCTCCTTCCCATGTATCTAAGACGTACGTTTCTAATTTTAGGATGGCTCTGTGGAACTCATATTCGAAGTGGCTGTGGAAACGAAAGAAAGGTAAAAATAACAGAATTGCGCACAATGTAATCTTCGCTTTTTGTACAAAAAAATGTGATTGGTGTTTATTTAGATATAGATAATAACAGTGCATGAATGGCTGCATGTATCCTTTCTAACGCTGCAATCAATAGAATCGCTTTTTCGCTTGACAAACGCATGCACACACATAAACACACACACACACACTATGGCTTTATCGACACGTTCAAAAGGAAATGACAGAACTTACTTTGATGTGTGCACAGGAAACGTGCGGAATACCACGTCCATCGCTAAACTTTATTTGATCTAATAATATTTAGCGCTGTTTTAAAATCTATTTACTATTCCGTATAGTTTAGCCCGTAAGAGAAGATACCAACCCCAGGACTGTCCTCTAGCATTGCTACCAACTCGTGAGTTATGATTTTAGTGGTGGGATTTAAAAAAACTCGTTATATCTGCAAAAAGTAACTCCCAAAAATGGTTATGATTTAAAGAATTAAAAAAAAATAACTCGAATTACAAAACATTTTGGCACGACAAATTCTTGCAGCAAAAGGAAAATGGTGACATAAGCGGAAAGGATTTGTAGTGTTTTTTTTATATTTATTTATGAACAGTTGGCCCGCATGTCACCCGAAACTTTTCCGGCACAGTTCGGAGAAGCATGTTCTCTCGCTGAATGGAGTATATTCATCTACACTTGAAAAATAACTAGTTTCCACTTTTGCCCACTTGAAGCTGGTGGCGTACTGGTGAACGCCATGTGCCACAATTCAAAATTTAGATCACAAAGCGTTAACTGTGAGACCAAATTTATATAGTGCATAAGAAATTATCACAATAAGTCTGTCTGTAAAATACCCCCGGCGTTCACTCTTGCTTGCTATTCCTATAATTATGTAAAGTTTCCAAAAAAGAAAAAAAAACACAATGCACATTGATTGGAGGATATGTTAATTGTTGATCATACCTTCAGTTGCATACTGATTACGTGTAGAGATATTTAGAGAACCACGCGCCCCGGCTCCTTCATAGAGTATATTGCTTACAATTTGATTGCATATTATCGTCGTGCAATATTCATACCGGCATGCATATTTCACCCATCTGTAAGCGCAAAGTTTCGAAACCGTTGGCGGCAAAGACTCGGCTGCTGCTGCTGCCATGTTATGCATCTGTAGGCTCAGCTCACAAGTTAGGGTCGGAGAAGTTTGAACTCGTTCGATCTACCAAGATCGCTTTGATGTCGTAACTTGTACGCACAGTAAGTTACCTGTCCCCACATCGTTTCCGCTGAATCTACTCGAGTGGGGTCGAACAATATTATCAGCACATTACACGGGCATGAAGAGCCTTCTCGCTATTAATTAACTTGGATGGAAACGATTCTATACGTGATGAGCTAGCGAGCATGAACGAAAATTAATAATTAACCCTCTCTTGTGTGTATCAGTTGTATAGAACGTTGTCAGGGTTTGACGTTCCCGGTCATTGATAATATCGAGGAAGGTGAGTGGGTTCTCCCTATTCTGTGCCACACTGACATTGGCACGGCACGCACTGGTAACGCACGCGTGTATGGCTGCGTGCGTGCGTGCGTGTCAGTGGTGGAGGTTGAGAGTGTCACCGCGAGGAACCATTTCGATCCCCTGGTTGCTCAGCTACGCTTGAATGCTGCTGCGTATGTCGCGTTCATGTAAGAAGAAGAGGGCGGTGGGGTGGAGGGGGGGGGGGGAGGGGGGGGGGGGGGTTAAAAATAGTTTGAGCGCCCTCGCATATTATGGGCGCTCGAGTAAATTGAGCTTTTTGTCCCTATCCGTGAAGGGTGTAATTTTTAATGATTGCGTCTCCTGACAGTTATATAAAATGAGTTACGACATACAGGGTGGCAATACATTAGGACGTGAAGTTTTACCAAAATGTTTTATTATTTTTGGGTGGAAATTGCCCTCAGGAAACCGTTCCGTTGCCCCCCCCCCCCCTCCCCCCCAAACGTTCGAAGAATCATTCGTAAATTGGTCCACCTGTTCGGTTTCACAATAAAAAAGAAGTGAACTAATTTTCGATTTTGATTGTCCGCCGATCTAAAGGATGTAGGTCAGTTCGGCAACTTGGCGTGATACCACGACGGGGAAACGAAACACGTAATGTTCCTTCTTTTGAACCAGCTGGCTTGCGTCTGCCCTCACACAGATCTTTTGTGGCTTTCGTGAATTTTAAATATCGTGTTGCTTCATTCGTTTGACTTTGTTGCGAGCTGGAAACGAAAGTGTGGTTTTTTTTTCAAGTATACTGTACTATAATAAAGTAGTTCTAATTGGTGAAATGAAAAGTGCTAACGGCTGGCGCGTAGGGTTATTGCTAATATTGTTGGTTTGTTCGTGGAGCGGGACACTGACTTCAGTCTCCTGTCACGGGTGCATGCACAGAGCGCAATTCGCTGCAAGGAAACGCACTCGATTGTAAGATAATGCATGCCAAGGCCAGACTGGGGGGGGGGGGGGGGGGGCGACGGGGGGAACACTGCAATTTTTTTCTCTGACTCAATTTCTTGATACAGTTTCAAAAAAACAAACTCGACCAACTGTAATTATTGAACGTGAAAGCGTCCGGTAATTGACCAATTACCAAATTGGCGCAATTTTTTATTTCCAATTCTTCTACCGATAGAGCTAAGTAGTGATGACGATACATTTCACCCATCCAATAGCTTTTTGTAAACAACTTTTTGAATCTACAGTGAAATATGTGAAACACGTACAGATGTAAGGGCCTTTGAAAGCGAAAGGATAAGACACTAAGAATAATTTTGGTATCAAAGTTGGGATCCAGTTCCGTGATCACGTTTACTTTTCATTCTCCCTGGCCAATCGCCTTTTCTTCCCATTGAACATCATACAAATGCGTGAATAAATTAAGAATGCGGTTCACAGTTCAAGCGCATGAGTCATGACTCATGAATAGGAGCCGACTTGACATGAACATGGACATGAACCGCTCGTTGTGTGGGCACCGACGCCAAGCCTCGGTTCAGGACGCTACGCCGCCCAACTGGGTCGGCGGAAATATTTTCGCTTTTAGGTAATCCTCGCAAAGTTTCTTCTTATTAATCTGAAACAACCGTATGCTAAAGTAATTGCCAATTAGAACGATACATGAGGGGAAATTAGCAAAACAAAGTTTTCACAGGTTTTCAAGAAATCGGCTCTATTAATTTCGACTTTTTGAGTAGGATTAGAGAGGCATTATGTGAAGCGACGGTTGCCATAGCTATTTTTGTAGAAATTTACACAAATGATTGATGTTTGGTGTTTGTACCGTCCCATCCAATACAAAACAACGCGCGAAACTCACGCATTGGAAGTCCCGTTATCTGGCCCCGGAGGGATGCTGTCAAGATTTGAAAAGAAACTTTTCAAAAGTCTAGACCGGCAAGTTGTTACAACTGCACCGGGCATCCATTAGCGGTAATGCGTACTGCCACTTGCCAGACGCTATTGAAAAAAATTCTGACACTGAAAATAAATCGACTTGAAAAATGTTTCACGCGTCCACCACCGGAACCCCGAACGTTCGAAATTCGACATGACATGACATGAGGGGAGGAGGGGATCATCCATATTTAGACAAATAGAATCATTTCGATGACGTCAGAATTCGTACAGCGACCGAAGATCGCGTTAGCCGTGGTTGTGATTAATTGTTTTTCTTATCGCGTGCTACGCTGAGCTAAATTGGTGTAATATCCTTATTACTAGATTATACAATTAGATAATGCAAGATCGCTCACCGGCTAGCGCGACACCCAATATTTCATAATCGAAATTACACTTTCAGCCAAGGCTAAACACCTCATAGACCTCAAGAGAAAGTATATGCGCCAAAAGAACTTCATGATTTGAACACTGCTACAGAAGTTTTGTATAGTTTATCCCGAAAACTTGCGCGCGTTGATTTTCTGCGTTGTCATGTGGCTATTAGGAGAGTTTTTGTGCGTTTCATGTTCATCATAACAAGTTAATATAGTTCATAACAAGTTCATCATAACGTTTTAACACTTTTTGATTCGACCATCTTAGCTGTGTTGCCTACTCGCTTACCTGTGCTCATTGTCGTAAGGTAAACGAGTGCTTTTTGCTGGAAAATAAAAATGCACTGGGGTAACCTCTAGTACGAAAAACATTCGACATCGCAGCCCAAGGAAATAATTCTGACAACTAACATGTTTCAGAGGTAAATATTGACATCTACGAAGTTACATCGCTAGAAAATTATTCGCCTTAGTTGTTGGGATACACTTTACTAAATTGTGTTCATAATACTTAACCACGCGCACAGTGTACCCAGACGTTTGCTGGTCGCGTTCCATTGGGTCCATGTCTACAGATGTAGAACAGAATTTTAGTTATGTCAGAAAACGCCGGGAAAAACGCGCAATCCGAATTGATTTTTTTTTTTATTGGCGTCGTAATTGGCTGGGCTTGAGCGTCGACCTCGGCCGAACGACCTTCGCGGTAAAATCACCTCTATGCTTCGATGCCTTGTGGATTTTTGTACGTTTCGATTTCATGCTCCGCTTTTGATTTCTTTTCTTTTGGCACATAAAATCGCCGAAAAAAGTCGCGCTCGCCATCTAGAACATGTCGACAACGATGAAATTCTCTTGCAAACTTGGAGCGATCCTGCAGCATTTGTCTTTGTGATCTGGTTATACATATATAACCTAACCTAACCTTAGCGTCTTCAGATGGCGTAATGGTGATTGGCGGATGAACCAGCCTGTTCAGACAAACGTAAATGGAATTACGGTGTAATCGCTTCATTCCCTGCTTTATCTTTGCACTCTGCGTCGCTTTTCCACTTTTCCGTTTTTCCGCTTTCCCGATCCTTGCTCAACTAATGGCCGATTGCGTGCGTTGCGTGACGGGATCATGTAATTTATGCACGTGGGACACCTATTCCGGTCGGGTGACTTAAGTAATTAATTTCGTTTACAAGCGTAATAATTTTAACAATTTATAATCAACTCCACTACTGAGCTGCTGGTAATGCACGTGGCTCGATGCCGATGAGTGTGCACTTCCAGCTCGACCGATGATCGCATCTCCATGACTACCATTGTTTTTGCTGGAAGCTGGAGCAATAATTCGAATCTGTCCGACCAATTGAATCGCGATTCCCGAGAAAGCGCAGAAAAAAACGGGCGACATCCCGGTGCGAATCCATGGAGCCGACCCACGGATGACGGAGCGATCGTAATGACGTAATGTAATGAGGGCACGTGGAGCCGAAGGGGATCATCTCCAGACTCTGTCGCTGACGTCATCTGGCCACATGTCATTTATCACGTCTCCTCCTTACAAAAACACACAGCTCTCATATGGTAGACTTTTCAGCCGCATCGGGGAATTATTTACAAACCGTGATTAAATAGATTCTGAATGTAAACACGTCCCCCGCCGTGATTATATTGTTTCAGTGTGCTAAGTGCTTGATATTCAAAACACGTCGCCTCGAGCACGTGGAGCGAGTTTGACAGTTGATTCTGGCGATAGTTTTTTTTATGTGTCAATGTGATTTCTTGTGGCACATCATCTTTAACTTGCGCATGCGAATTGCCGCATTTCCTTTGGAGAGCGAGATGTGTGAGTGTGTGGGTGGTGAGAGGGGAGGGTGGTGGGGGGGGCGGCGGCTAAATGATGTCATCTTACATTATGTGACACGCGATTTTGATATCTTCTTGCCAATTGTAGCGAAAAATACAGCCTCATTCGCGATCTATACTCGCCAATCCAAAGTCTCCACTGAGATGATTTCATTCAGAATGGGAGGACATTTCGTCTGTTTTATATGAATAAGTGTGTAATTATAGTGAATATCCGGTTGTTCGCAAACACTATTACCAAATGAAATTGGTTTGATGCTGTAGACAGATCTCTTATTTCATTGCAATATCATTGTTAATAATTCACTCGCTTCACTCGCTAATCTCAAATCGAGCACAAAACAAATCCTCGCCGATTAACACAAATTGCTCGGTGATTCTCTCTGAATTTTGCCTGACCAGTCGGCTCGTGAAACCCACCCCACCCCGTGCACATTTCCTTCTAGAAACGAACTGAAACATTACGTTCTGTTCATGGTTTGCCTAATAAGTTATTTATCGATCGTTCGCGGTTAGCCGTCGCCGCTTTTTTATTGCGCGCAGTTTTCGCTGGCGAGCTTTTCTATTTTCGCGTGGGAGTGCGTGCATGTGTGGGGTGGTTGAACCGAAACGCCTCAAACTTATCTAATTGATATATCAAATAACATTCTAATGACACGGTCGACGGCTATTTTGAACGTTCAAATCATATTGCTTTGCCCGTTTTGGCGGAGGCATCTCATAAAGAAGACCATTCATTTATCGCCCGCTAATCGTTTTTACTTTTATGTAATGTCTTTGCGTTTTTACATGCGCGTTTCAGGGTTTCTCATTTTTTTTTGCTGGCGAGATTTGATCGTTTGAATGTATTTTTTGGTTCCCCCGAAGGGTGTGGTGGAGGGGGGTGATTTACTGCCGGCGCCCGAAGTCCTTTCAAACAGTTCGCCCACGAATTTGGCCAAGATGAGGCCTTGCCCCTTTCATTCTTTTTTTTGTTGGGGCCCATTCCTTTTGCGAGATAAGAATGATATTCCTTCTTTATAAATTGCACAACGGATTAAATCCAATTCGCTTTTTACAATCATTGATGAAAATCGACAGAATGATACGGTCTAATTTATAACATCGAGAAAAATGATCAATTTTTCAGCCACCGCTGGCATTCAAAATGTAACGCAACCAATTTAAAAATTATCTTGACACAACAAAATACCACTTTCTCGAAATAGGAGTAGGTAGTTTAACAATAAACTTTTTTTTGTTGTTGTTGTTTATTCTGTTGCTTTGAGCCGAGTCATGACCTGGCTGCAATATTAAAAGTAATAATGCATTTCCTCTGGAAGTTGCATGCGCTTCGTGCTTGCGGTGCCACGAAACCGGAGACGCGCAGATGTGAGTGCCATGGCTGTCGTTGCACTTGTACAGCAGCTGATGCAGTCTTTCCTACGTTTTGTGTGACGACGCAACGCACTTGATTAGAATGCCAGCCACATTGTTTGCAGCACGGACGGATGTCACGGTAGAACGCGAAGCGAAGTGCCTGTCTGCTTGCGGTGGTTACAGCGTCTGGACCATTTTTGTATACCCTTTGGTCGGTACGTTGGTCCCTACGTTGACACCATTTTGGTCACTACTTCGTAAGTCACCACATAGGTGACCGCCTTGGTTACTACTTCGTAAGTCACCACATAGGTGACCGCCTTGGTTACTACTTCGGCTACCACTTAAGCCATCACTTTAGCCAGTTCTTCATGACGTCGGGTCCCATTTGCCATATTTCTTTTTGTACATGCAAATCTTTTCATTGGTGCATTTTGAGGGGAAAACATTTCACCTCGCAATTCCAATATTTCTGTTGACAGCGAAAAAATATCGGCAATCAATCACTTGTTTCACGAACCGTTTTTAAGTTCTGTCATATAACTCAAATTACTTGGAAATAGCACAACGAGTTATGAGTACGACGAGCTCGTAATGGACGTAAATAACAATGCAATCTGATGATGTTCGATTTTAACAACTTCAAACAGTTGAAAACAATAACGCGTTTTGTAAAATAAAGTTCCCGGTTCATCCCCTGCCTTTGGATCGGATTCACGTTTCTTTTTGTCGCTTGAAGAGCATATTATTTCCTCGTTTTGCCCACGTTGTCGATTCGCATACATCACCAAATTTAGATAAATTTCATGGGTTGTGAACGATTTTAAAGTGAGTGAATTCTAGCTACGAATTTTAAAGGCCCCTTGAAATGTCAAAAGTGTAGTTCAAGGTCACCGGGAACGTTTCAATTCCATAATGCGCCGACGTTGAGTAACAAAAGCACTGGGTCGGGTATCGGTTGGGTTACCATCAGGTGAAATTTATATTTGTAGCCTTTTGACGGTATTGTTAAAGAAGTCAATTTGGATGTGGGTTTCCTTCTCGCTTCTAGTTTCTTTATGGTCACCGTCCTCCGTATCTTACCACCTTAACGTAACTGCACTTTTATGCGTCGGTGTCGGCGACGACGTCGGAACCAAACAATAGTTCCTATGTAACCGAGACGCATGGCACTCATTAGGTCGAAGACATCAACTCCGGGGTGACGTCTCTGCTTGTTCGAAAAAGTAACTTGGCCTGTTTTGTTCTCTTTCTCGCCTATTATATACGTAGTCGTTCCTGACTAGGAATGCACAAGGTCGCAAAAGTGCATTTGTGTTCTTGTCTGGACGGCATGCAAAAGAAGCGGTGTCTTGAGGAGGGTGATGAGGAGGGGGGGGGGGTGAGAGAATGTGCACCCACTGTTGCAGTTGAGCGCAGTTGCATATACTGGGCGTCCGCGAAAGCTATTGGTTGTTTTAATCAAAATCCTCTTTGAAAATGTTCTTGCTCATTTAGACTATACCAGTTTTTAGCTTCACAAGAAAACAAGGCTGTATAGTGTTTAGACCAGTAGATTTTTTTCCCTCTACGCAGACATTTTAGCATCTTTTCTCTCTTTAAAGAAGAGGAAGATGCGTTACTTTTTAATTTCTTCATTAATTTTGCACGTAGCAAACAAAGCGGCTCCTTGTGGCTGCCTGGAAGCCTTCAAGTGTGGGAGGAAGTGAGGATATATATTTCATCCGGCACCGCAGTCCGGATGTCACCGAGCTCTTATAAACTTCCGCTCGACTGTGGCCTGTCGAACACCGAGTGACTTGTCATGGCGATATCGAAGTAGGAATACGTGTTTTTCTGGTCGCCCGTACTTGCATTCTTTCATGGAATCAAAAATGATTTCTTCGGCAGCCCACTCACACATTCGAGGCATTGTTCAGTTTTGTACCGATCACACGCGTTGCCGGTCTTGAGGAAAACTGGCGCTTGTGTACCCTAACGCTGTGTGCGCCATTGAATTTCGATGAATTGACTCGCGTATTGGTATTCAATTTTTTCCTCTGTTCGCTTGAACGCTGGAATTGGTTTCTTGTACACGTCTGGCCTTCGTCTGGTCTGCAGGAAAGGACGGAGGACAGATGGATGCATTTACCACATATGGGAAGACCCGCTGTGTCCAGCATACTCAGTAAAACGTCATTCGATTTGACCTAAATTCCACGGTAAGGACGAATGATATTCCTTTAAGATGGACGCCGAAATTAACGGACGCTAGAAAGGGTTGATATTTTTTTATGGCTGGCGTGCCTATGTTTCCATTTCGAAGAGTGCGTGGACTTTTGGGTTGTGGGCAGCTGCGGGAGTGAAAGGGGTTTTGCCGGTTATCCGACGTTCGACGCCGTCGATATCAACGTGGATATTTACCTACACTTGTGTTACATGATGATTGTAATACGATACGGGGATTTCACTTTCCCTGACCCAACCAATGCCGAGAAAGTAACGGCGCTAGTTGTAAACGGCATACGCGAACGTTGGTGGCGAGTTCATGCTGAATGCATTCTGTTTTTATTTATTGTGCCGTGTGCCATTCGCATTTTTATTCGTGAGTACCCTGAGAATGGTAGCCAGGGATGATTGAGTCTTGCCCGTCCATTTACACACGTTTTCTGACCTTACGTAATGTGGTAATATAATTATTACTTTCTAGTCGTTGTATAACAAAAGAGACTGCGAAGGATGTCTGCATGCCCTGCCGGCCGCTGCAAGTTCGCTGGCGAATAAAAAAAGTAGAATAATTTCGATTCATTACCAAGTTGATTTCATTGTTCGCATATGCCTTTTTTGACATCGTTAAATTCGACTCACGTTTGTCGCGGGAACAATTTGATAGTATCGTGTAATTTTACTCTCGAGCGCGTCTGTTCTCTTTTTTTCTGTCTGCCGCGGCTCCCCAAAGGCGCTGGGAAACACAGTTTATGAGCGTCGCATTAGCCAACTTTGATGAGCTCGACGAACAACCAGAAATTAATTAAGTATCCTGAAAAAACGCCACAGAGTCTCGCTATATTATGCCCTCTTTAACCACGGTCTAGGTAACGATCTTCTAACGTTTCGAGCATATTTTTGGAACGACAGGCCCCAAAGTATTTCGACAATCGACGCTTTTCTGCGTTGCCGTGCAACTCAATATCACCATCTGCCACCGGAAGTAACTGTGCCAGGCGCACGCTGCGTAGGCCAGTAACGGCCAAACTGACACTAGACTTCCGGTCCGGTAGCGCTCTATTATGACTCACCGGTCGGCGAATGGCTAATCAATCATCTCACCATCTCCCACCCTTAATTTTAAACATAATTATATCGTTTTAGTCCAGGGATGAAAGCAGTTACATAGGTGGTGGATAAAAACAGCTGTTTTCCCCCCTCGTATCCAACTGCCTAGACCACATGTGCTGCTGGAATTTCAATAGTTTGCTCGCGTGATGTAATTCAAGGAGCTGTAATCTGTCACTTTCGCTGGACTAGCTTTTTTTTTTTTTTATCTTGAGAATTATGATGCTCTCTGGCAATTTTATTTAGCATTCGCTACGTTGGACGGTGCACTGCATTACGCCCGGCGATTCGGTGATTTGTCAAACACCGCTGCATTGCGGGTTGCCGGAATTACGCACGAAGCATGCAGCAAAGTCTAGCGGTCTAATCGCATTACCAGCAACCAGTGCACACGTATCATTTGGCAACCAACTATTTGAATTGAAATCACACTACGACAATAAATGTATTGCCATAATATTTCGTGTCAACGATACAATAATGTAACCCTTCGTGCTAATCATAGTAATTTGCATCTATAATCTAAAACTAGAGTTCTCTAGTATTGACAACTCGTTCCACACCCATTATTTCAGATAGACGTACATTCATGTTTTCACCTATCCAACGCACACGCCCTTCGTCGTTCGATCTCATTTACCGGTAATAAATAAAATCATATGGAACCGTAATCTCAATCTTAACTAGTTATTCTTTAAGCGCTCAATCCGGCGTCTTGTCGTGTAACGAGGTGGCGCCGCGACGAATATATTCGAGCGTCGGTTTTAAAGTATTTACATAATGCATCATTTCCCGAGCCAGTGTGGGGGGGTTGCGTGTGCCGCCAAGGCGCCGGTTACCCCTGTCGTCCCGGGGTCATTGTTTCGCCCATGTACACGAGCTCCGTTTCGACTATCAGCTCGTCTGGCATCGCCCGGCGTCCACTCAGGCCGTGTTCAGCCGCTGCGTAGATTAGGGAATTGAATTAATTCCTGACATCCTAACTAGGTCTATCATTTATGTGGCGGCAACATTTTTTGCGCCACACTTGTATCGATTTTGCACCACCTTGTGCAGTTTATCCCTGCCGACGTGTATTTTTTTTCCCATTTCGCGAGCGCAGTTTTTGATAGCTACTACTATAAACAATATTCCCTATTCCCTTTGTGGTCCGCGCAACGGAACACAGAACCTTTTAAATTTGAATCATGACGCAGATGAATTTTGTCAACTTGCACCTATAGGAAGCGCTCTGCGCAATGCAGGGCGATTTGATTAATGTACCAAAGAAAATGGACTACGCAAAGCAATGAATCAGTAACGCGGTGAACTGAACGCAGCGAATAATACTAGAGCGAAAAAAATGGAATATCTGCACCGAGCTGGCTTGGATGATGTATGGCGGCGATGGGACATGGGATCGAGTCCACGCGAGGATAAAAGGACGCTGGTACTGAGAGTGAGCGGGCGACATGCGTCAGCCTGTCGCCTGACTGCCCGCCCGCGCCAGCGCGCCCGTTTGTGTGAACCTCTGTGTGTGTGTGTGAGGATGCATGGACGTCGGGCGTCGGGACGCTTTTCTGGCGCCCGTCTGGCAGTTTGTTTCGTCGACAGATCCGTTCATAACGATGTCGATTCCCGTCCCTGCGTTCCCGTCCCAGCGATTTCATGCAGAGGTCAATTTCACATCCCACAACTCAACACGGTTGACATGATGCTAGCGCATGCATGTGTAAAGTCGGATCTAAATTCGTCCCAGACGACGTGGAGTGTAACGAGAAACAAATATATATATATAAATATTTATGCAGTTAGCGCATGGCTCCACCCCTCTCACTGTTTATTAACGCATCCGAGTAATGATAACCTCACATTCAGAAGTTTATTGTACAAAGAAGTGGTAATGTTTATATTTCATCTTATCCTGCTGAGATATTTTCAAGTGTCTCTGAAAGTATAGGGGCGTCTTGTATATTTTGTTAAATCTGATGGCCCGCATTTGTACATAGAGGAATGCGCCATATATTATTGCTCTGCTCCTCTCAGATTTTGTTCATCGCCCGCAGAGTTTCGAGCCTGTTTCCACACTCCTTTGCATTGTAGACTCGGCGTGTCTAGTCTACCTTGGGTTCACTTCTTTACCCTGCAATTAACGCGCTCCTCATCCGTTTGTTGAATCGACGGGAAGCGAAGGGTGTGGTTTGTCTATATACACTTTATATTGTGCGCCTTGGTCGATATGCTGGTCTTTTGTGTGCGCCACCGAATGACACTTGTGTTGTCGTAATACCGGCGCGCTCTGTTGAGTTTTAATCGTAATAAATTGCATTCGAGCTGCTAGCTGCTTACATAAACAAAATTCTATTCCTGAACTACTCTCCAAGTAGCGCCGACATATTCTGCGAAACTTTGCCAGTTTCGAACTTTAGCGCTATAAACCTACTTGGTTAGATCGACCCCTAATTATGATCATTAAAACCGATCATCCAAAGTCATTCATCCGTTTCGTCTGCTCGCTCGTGAATGGCGTGATACTGCTGTGCCGTACTTTATAAAGTTTTCCATTGCCAAGACTCGAGTCACCAGCGCTCTAAAATACCTTTGTGAGAATCGTATCACAAATCACACACTGCCAGATGTGTTTTAGTATCATTCATAAACAGTACCAGTTGTAAAACTAATATCACAATGGCCATCCTGTGCGGCGCCGAGTGGTATCCACTTTTTCCCCAGTTTCGCTCGCCTCGCACAAGAGCCCAGCCAGACGTGTTGACATACGATATAATTCAGGAAAACTGTTTCATCCTCGCACCTGGTCCCCGCTTCTCTCACATATTACAAAGCGGGAGTCTGGCACGTGACATAAACTTCCTAGACAATGCATAAACCGTGGCACTTCCCTTCCGTTAGTAGGTAATTTCTTTTTTTATTATCTACCTCGTGAAGTCGAAGAGTTTATTTCGCTCGGCGTGCGCGATCCGTGAATGGGTGTCGATCATGTGCGTGGTTGAATTCGGTTCCCATCTGCAGAGATCAATTAGTTATGTTTGGCGGGATGGGGAAATTCAGCGAGCGCCGGCGGCGTCAGTGCGCGAACGGTTCTGCCCGTGAGGTGCCCAGGTCTGGATTGGGAGCCAGGGCAAGGCACCCGAGGTGCGCGAGGGAAAGGGGGGGGGGGGGGGGGGGGTGCGCACGGATAGATAGATTTCTGCGGCGCACGTCAATCCAACAGGGGGTAACCATTCCCTTGTCGACTCTGATAGAAAGTACTAAATCTCTGCCGCTCTTCGCGTCAACTCGCCTGGATAGATTTAGCTTCTTATTTTCATTTGGACGCGCGTGGTTGAGAAATCCCGTCGCATGCGAAATCGCACGATTTATGAGCGGACATTTGAACGTATTCCGTGCCGGCTCGTACTCACCGTCGCGATATTGCTCCTCGGCTTGCTACATTCGTCATAACGGGGCGACGCGGACGCTCGACGCCGACGACACAAAGACGCAAGCCAGGAGGTAGACTTAACAAAGGCGAGGAAGCCGTAGTTATAATATTGTAAAGACACATATAGCGTCGTTCCTGTGAATATGCGTATTTAACTAATTTCCGTGTCGTGTGGGTTGGCCGTAAACGAAACTCACTGCTGCCGGAGATCGTTCAAAGTTGAAACTCTGAGTAAACAAATTAAGGAAACTTATTAGTGCGTAGATCTTGAGAAGAGGTGGCTTCGCATGTCACGCAGTCCGTTCCGGTTATTGGCGCAGGAGCAGCAGCAGCGGCAGCAGCAGCCAGTGATGCGACGCTGTTCACAGAGCGCGCGCGTGTTGCATTGCGACGCTGGCGACGCCGACGCCGGCAAGGGTGGTAGGGTCTCCTTGGCAACAGGTCTGACGTCACAGATATCGAGCTAAATGAACTTGACGAGACTCCAGCGTCGTGATTGGCTTGTATCTGTCTACGTCTCGTAATATATTGTTATCTTTGTTTTGTTTAGGAAAACAAACGCCAAACAAAATGTGGAAAAGTTATTCGCTTGTCATTATATTTCGCGCTGACGAGAACAAGGTTGAACCCGAGGCGCAATTCGTGACAGTCAAATCTGCGAGCGCTTTGCCCGGGATTAGGGTAAAGCTTGCCCTTTCGAAACCCCCATCTGTACTTGCTCGAGTGTAGGCGGGAAAGAAAACAATAGGCACTTGAAGACGTTGTGGTCTGGAACGGTGCGAGTGACGTTGATGCCCGTCGGCTGCTCCGTCAATTTTCTTTACGGCTTATCATGAAGGGCAGTCGATTGAAATCGTACGATCGATTACCTGCCCATTCGCTCGCTAAATCGGAGAATAACACGGGGGTTGTTTTGCTGCGAACTCACTAAACATGACCTCTTTTGTATTGCCGTCGATACAGTTTTGCTGTATTATATCCGAAGACTACGATTGAGTTACACCATTATTCCGTAGTGCTGCGTTAACGAGGAATCTGATCGTCGATGTGCAAATACCACACCACACTTAGCATGCCTTGCGGAGTCGGCGTCGGCAACGGCGTCGCCCACCTGTTTGCTCGTGTAAACTGTGCATGTCCACTCTTTCGTGTCCCATGCACCTATTCACATCCTTTAACACCGTAATTTCTTAATCTTACAAAGAGTAATCCACTCTAAATTTGTTTTACAACATCGACATTTTCGCGCCTCTATTGTTTATAAAGTCGCATAGATTGTATTAGTTCTCCCTCTCTTGTTTGCACTTTATTATTATTTTTTAAACATTTGCATTAAAATCCTCAACCTAATACCGCGTCTCTTTTTCTTCTTTTCAGTAATGCGGTTTGATTGAAGATGGATTCACCGACACCTTCACTTGATTCTCTACCTGGAATTAACACAATCGAGAACTTGATCGATCAAGTCGACTTTCGTTCGCTGTCTCCTCTGCTCGATTCGCCGCTGACTATCGAAAGCTCGTCGCCTCCCGCCTCGATCACCAGCATCTCGTCCAGCTCGAACGGCTTCAGCAGCTCTCACAGCAGCGGTGGCAACAATACCAAGTGCGGGATATGTCTTGAGACTTTTACGAACCCTCGCGTCTTGCCCTGTTTCCACACGTTTTGTCTCTCGTGCCTGGAAAAGAACCAGGACCACCGGGACAAACTTACCTGTTTTCTGTGTCAACAAGAGACTGTGCTTTCTTCGCAAGGACTTAATTCCCTTTTGCCGGATTTTACCGTGAAAAACAGTTTGGAGAGCATCGAACAGCCGCATTGTACCGGTTGTAAAGGACGTGCTTCTGACGTAGTCGCCCGTTGTCTCGACTGTGAGAATTTTCTTTGTCCCAATTGCAAGATGGCCCACCAGTTTATGCACTGTTTCGAGGGGCATCGAGTGTTATCTGTGGGCGACGTGCAACAGAACGGAAGCAAGGAGGATCTAAAGAGTGCCATGCTGCCCATCGGCACCAACGGCGGCGACAAGCCAGTGTACTGCTTGCGCCACAAGACGGAGCCCGTCAAGTACTTTTGTCTGACGTGCAACGGGCCGATCTGCAAAGAGTGCACCGTGATGGAGCATCCCAGCGGTCTGCACGACTACGAGCATCTTGCCGACGTTGGCCCCAAACAGATCGAACTGCTCTCGCAGACCATGCAGGAGAGCAAGGCCAAGGCCACCGACATTCGCAACTCACTGAAGAATCTTGAGCACAGCTCCAGCCGCCTTCAGGTGCAATATCACAAGGCCCAGAACGAGATCAACGAAACGTTCCAGTTCTATCGGTCGATGATCGATGAACGCAAACAGGAGATCCTGAAGGAACTCGAGAGTGTTTTCTCGGCAAAACAGATGTCTGTCAACGTGCTCGGCCAGAAGGCCCAGGAGACCGTCGACAAGATTTACAGCACGTGCGACTTTGTCGAACGCCTGACGAAGCACGCGACCGTGGCCGAGGCGCTCATGTTCAAGCGAGTGCTCGACTCCAAGTTCCAAGCGTTCCAGACGTATAATCCCGAACAGAGCCTGCAGTCAGGCTGCGACCTGGAGTTCGTATCCAACTACCAGGCCATCCAAGTGGGCGTTCGCAACACGTTTGGTTACGTTCGCTCCAGCTCGGAAGTGCCCGTCGGACCAAGCAAGCAGCCGCCCATCGCCCGCCCCGTCAACGGGAGCAGCCTGCTCAACGGAAGCGTCGCTAACGGCTCGTCGGGTCTCAACGGGCTGCACGCTGCACTCAACGGCGGCAGCCACTCCAGCCTGAACGGGGGCAGTTTGAACGGAGGAAGCTTGAACGGGGGCAGTTTGAACGGAGGACTCAACGGCGGTGGCATGAACGGAGGGATCGAACGTCCTTACTCCAACGGGCTCATGTCGTCGTCGAGCTCGTCCTCGTCTCAGTTCGAATCCAACATCATTTCGAAGCGGTTCAGCAGCGCCAACAGTCTTGGTCCGTTCTCGTCGTCGATCAGCGACCTGAACATCAATGGCCAGAACCCGTACGAGAAATGGTCTAACGGTGGCTCGGACAGCATTTTCCAGAATGGCGGGAGCGACCACTACTCCATCTCATCGAACGGACAGAGCGACTCTATGCTGGATCTCACGTCCAAGCTCATGTCGACGGCCATATTCCCACCTAAGTCGCAGATCAAACGCCAAAAGATGATCTACCACTGCAAGTTCGGCGAGTTTGGCGTGATGGAGGGTCAGTTCACCGAGCCTAGTGGCGTGGCGGTGAACGCGCAGAACGACATTATCGTCGCCGACACCAACAACCATCGCATTCAGATCTTCGACAAGGAAGGCCGCTTCAAGTTCCAGTTCGGGGAGTGCGGTAAACGGGACGGCCAGCTGCTGTACCCGAACCGCGTCGCCGTAGTGCGTACCTCGGGCGACATCATCGTCACCGAGCGTTCGCCGACCCACCAGATCCAGATCTACAACCAGTACGGCCAGTTCGTGCGCAAGTTCGGCGCCAATATACTGCAGCACCCTCGCGGGGTTACCGTCGACAACAAGGGCCGCGTCGTTGTGGTCGAATGCAAAGTGATGCGCGTCATCATCTTCGACCAGTCCGGCAACGTGCTCCAGAAGTTCGGTTGCTCCAAGCACCTGGAGTTCCCCAACGGCGTCGTTGTCAACGACAAGCAGGAGATTTTCATCAGCGACAACCGCGCGCACTGTGTCAAGGTGTTCAACTACGACGGTGTCTACTTGCGCCAGATCGGCGGCGAGGGCATCACCAATTACCCGATCGGCGTCGGCATCAATTCAGCCGGCGAAATTTTGATCGCTGACAATCACAACAACTTCAACCTGACCATTTTCACGCAGGACGGCCAGCTGGTCTCTGCGCTCGAGTCGAAGGTGAAGCACGCGCAGTGCTTCGACGTGGCTCTCATGGACGACGGCTCTGTCGTGTTGGCAAGTAAAGATTACAGGCTGTACATCTACCGCTACGTTCAGGTGCCGCCCATCGGTCTCTAAAGCCCTCCAAATTGCTGGCAGGGGTGCGGGCGCGAACGCCTCGACGCCACGCCACCTTCTTGCAAGCACGTTGTTTTACAAGTACCACTCCTGTTTCAAAGAGTTAGATATGTTATTGTTGTTGTATTTATGAATACATATCCCACTTCTTTCGGAGTTTCTGCCTGCTCCATTTGTTGATGATTGGTACATACACGTCGCCACACGTGGTTGCTAGGGCCGTTGGGCGCCGAGGGCCCGGATCCACGGGCGCCGTCGCCGCCGCCGCCTCCGCGCGTGCGGACCCTGCAATGATCTCAAGGCAGGCAGACTGATCGGGAAGCATTATTTACTTAATGTTATAATATTAAACAGCGACCATTCCTACACTTAATTGTTGTGCATTTTTATGAGGAGTGGTATGCCAGTAAGTTACATGCTGTTGTTGTCACACAATTCTTCTAAATAGCTGATTTCTTCCCTCGATATAGTTGATAATATTAAAAGTGATAGCGATAGTTTTGTATTGTATTTGAACGTGTTATGAATGATGCAAACGAGTGCATTGATCTTGTTTGCCAAAATGAGATGACGGCAGATCGCGATCGGAGGTTCGAACAAGATTGGTTAGGACGGCGTCCACTCTCAACAGAAACGGGCATTTCTCCCCATTACTGGATAGTATCACAATATTTCAATCATCAACGTTTCGTGACCAATACTTGGATAACTCGCAGGGAACTTTAGAAACGTACCGCCAACATAAAGGGACGCGTGGTGCCTAGACCATGTTTTAACCATTGTGAGATATATGCACATGTTCAACAAGCTCTATTTTACTATGCGCGTGTTTTTGTGCTGTTTTGTGGAAGCTAAATATCGTAGCTGATAGCTGGACAGATTCGTCTTTTTGTCGATAAAAAAAAATCCCGTTTAAGATAAGAATTAATTACAAAAGTTTCTGACTTTTTGTAAGTAATGAACATTGTTGTTACGAGACTTAAAAAATAAACCCTCCCTCTCTTTCAAGTTTCACCGGGTGAATTTTAATTGGTAAACGTGAAATGCTGGTTGGCTTCCTTTGTTAATGCTGTCTTTTTATCGTGTTATTGAAGATCGATCTGATCACAGGCCTGCTAGTCACTTCGAAGTGTTTGTTCACTACTCCCACATGTGGAAACGTTATGATACCCATGGTAGGACCAGCACTGAACATGACCACTATTATGTTTTAGAAATATTATTTTCAGTAGTTTAATTTGTTATAGCAGTTGTTTGTTTTTCTTGATAAGAATATTATCGTCTGTATGTTTTGTAACTAAGGTATTTGAGGAATGCTTGCAGCACCCACCCCGTATTGCACGACCTGCCATTTTCTCGCATACTCCCAATCATTCTTCCTGATCGCAACTAAGTATTCTTGGATTATTATTTTTTTGATTATTTACCGAATAGCCGCACGCTTCGTGTATGTTGTTACAAATTCTCGAAATAGTCTGATGAGAGTTTTCTGTTCTAGGTTGTAAAAAGTATTTAAGCTCTCCTCGCTGTGTAGTTTGGAAGAGATAACGCAAGTTACTGTTGTTTTAATTTAGTACATTTTGATTCGAGATTTTCTTTACTTGACGACACGCTACAAGTGAATTAATTTTTTTTACTTTTACGTGTTTCTTTTAAAGCAAATATTATTAAACGATCAAATTAAACTGGAAGTGAGCTCTTGTTATCTGTGCAACGTAGAGATCTGATTAGATAGCATTGCTTTTGTTTCCTCTTTGCTTTGATATTTGACCTGGAACCTATCATTTAGCTGTGTTTGTGTACAATATGATGTTGAAGATCTTTCGTAGCTAATCTTCGTTCACGTTTTTTTTTATTTTTACTATTTTTCAATATTATTACACTTAGCAATAGTATTTATCTGCAGCATATTTAATTTATTTGTTTGTTTTTTTAAATAATGCAAAAGAATATAATTTGAGAGTAGATGGTCGAGACACCTTCTTAAATGAATCGGTAATTTCATGGCCGGAAGTCTTCTACGCTGCAGGAGCGTCGGGCACTTTGCCTGAGGTATCTCTGCTAGCGGGCAAGACTATCTTGACTCGATATATTGGTTAGCCGCTACACTGCATTGCTGGCTCGTAGTTCATTTGCCAAGAAGCTGTCTCTCGGAATATACTTAAAAACAAAAAAACTACTACCCTCTTATTATTTCATAACGATTGTTGCTGTTGATTTTTAGAATGAGATCTTGATTATCGTATGTGTATTACAGTTCTGTTTCTAGTTATTTTTGTTGTAAAATGCTTTTTTGAATAAGAATTTGTTCCTTTGATTTTGATTTTTCTTCACGTTTGCACTTCTCCTTGGTTATTTTGTCCCGATGCCTGCACCCTACCCTGGCCCCAATCACCTTCCGATGGACGAGCATTAGGACATCAGCTGACAAAGGAAGAACGACCAGCTGGGCCGGCTGCTACAACGAAGCCACGGAAGATGTGTTTTGCCACAACTGCCAACTTTTCGTTGTCCCTCTTGAAAAAAATCAACTTCATGTAGGCCCGATAATCAAAATTATAAAAGCGTCAATCGACCCAAAAATCGTTTTTCTTACTCTTCCAATTTTATACGATTTTCTAAAGCAGCAGAAAGAAACTATCTAAGGAAGATTTGGGAACAACTTTGTTGAAACTGAAAGCACATATTTTAAAAAATCTTCCCGACCGGGCACAATTTCTATGAGCAAAATTAGTGTCTAAACTATTCTTATTTTGTATTTACTACTACCAAAAGACTTGCTTGCCGCTGAGAATAGCTTGTGCTCTTCTGCTATTAAAGCCCACGAACATTTACGCGGTCTCGACATTTTACATAATTAGCCAACCTTGTCGTAGATCTATGTAGCTTTACGATAGAATTTCTCGTTATAGGAATGAAATGGTACAAACTTATTATCATCGTGGAATGCTTGGTGTGACGTGTAGACATTTGGGAAAGACTGAGAAGGAATTTTTGTAGAGATGCATGTTGTATGTCCCCGTTTAGCGACCATCCTTGCTATCAGACTTTTATTTTTTATATCGAGGAAAATTGCTAACAAAAAAAAAAACTGAAAAGTTGATCCCATGTTTCACCCAGTAAATTTGCACAATCTTCAGTGGATATTAAAAATTCTCGTGTCTAATGTTAAGGGGTTGGCAAAAGTCTTTGCTAAGGTGGTATGTATACAAGTTGGTTACTATTTTGAAGAAAAAAAAACAACACTAAAACCGAAAATTCCGTTCGGAATTTGATCGTGTCCAGCATCGGATATAATGCTGCAACAGTCGAATTGCTGTTTATAAGAATAATAATATAACAACTCGTTATCAAATTTAGTTTGCATGTATAGAGTGAAGAAAGTAGGTTCACCCTTTAACATGAGCAACAAAACACTATGTATTTTTCATTATGAACTTAAGTACTATACATTGTAAGTGAATTAAATCAAGTCAATTACATTAGGGAACATTGCATCCATATTAATGTTTATAACTATACAATTAAAACTTTTAGCAATGCTTTTGTAATACCGCAAAGACAATTATAATACTCGGTGGATAAGTAATTTACAGCGATGTAAATACCTATACCTACCCATGTTAAACTGTCTAGAATCGATGTACTCCAAAGAGAAATGTTACTGTCACTATATACATACATAAATATACATAAATATAATATTATAATAACGCTTCTGTGTCATCTGTATTCGCGAGTGGTGTGGTGTCGTACATGTCAATTTCATTTTTAGATTAGCGTGTTTTTTTTTGTCGTTTAAAATGTTGATAATCCGTATATTAGTAAATGAAAACTCATCTCTAGTCTCAAAACGTATGGTACTTATCCTCAAGCATTGAATAACTACATTATTATTAATAATTATTGATAACAATAATAATAATAACATTTACTTATCCGGTTAAAATACGCGTGCACTTCGAGATATGTGTAAACAAACGGGGCTGGTCATGTGCTTGGGTTAATTATTAGTTAGTAATCACCACTATAACTATCATTGAAAGTGAATCAAGATTGCGAACAAAGTTCCTTTTCACTGCAGGTTAAAGCTACGCTGTAATAAGAATGAGTAGATTTGATTTATAATCCCTTAAATGTCGTGAAAATTAAACTAGTAGGTACTCGTTATCCAAACAACGTGGATTTACACCGAACGCGTGATGTTCATCGCTCTAAAATCAAGCGTCGACGTGAAAGATTTGAGCTTCTTTTAGATTTTCAATAAATACAGATTTGTTGCTGTCATTCACGTTTCTATCTAACCTTTCAGCATTTCTTTTCGAATCACGCCAATTGCCGAGTTGATTTCATTCTGTTGGCGGCCGTAAAATTCTAGTGTGTAGGTAGATTGTCAAGACTTGAACACCAACGAAGCAAAATCAATGAGCCAGCGATTGGATCGGACTTTGAACGAATTTTGGACGTCTCAATAATCGCTCGCCAAGGCTCTGTCGCTTTTCCCCCTTTACAATTGATATATAATAAAACTATCTGTGATCATCGGAATAATTGCCTTCTCTGTTCTCTCACAAAGTTATCACTTTAATTAAAATTAGTCGCTCAATTTGATATGATTGAATTTCTTAAGTTACTGGCTTGTTGAAATTCAAGTTTGGCATTATTTATCACAATTTTATATTCTATACATTCGATGTAGACCCGTCACATAGCCATTCTAATCCGATAGCTGACAAGTTATTTCCGTACCCATCGTCTGGAATTAATACAATCGAAGGCGAGCAGGGCTAAATGGCAAAACGCTTTGCCGATACGATCAACCGATTTAATGCTTCTGTCCGTGATTGTTGTCACCAAAAACCAAAATAAACAAAAAATATACCACAATTTTCATAGTACGTGAAATAACATAGCTTATATAGTCAGCCATTTTATCAGTGCGACAGGAACTCGCACATTTCTTTCAGGTTTTGGCACTGTTACTACAATATACCGTCAAAATAACTTGCAACTATATTGTGAAAGTACTTATATTATAATGATATAGTAATTGTTAAAACGTACACCAATACGCTATAATGTAAGCATGCCGCATGGCACATTGACTGCTTGAGTGCACGCCAGCCCTTTGGCCGTTTCTACCTGCTTCGAGAGGGGTGTTAAAGTGATAAATGATGGGCTATCAAGTATCGAACAGTATTTGTCTTCACATGGAAGTATTGTATATTGCGTTTTGACAACGAACTACCGCATGTTATGCAAATTTCTAAAACGAGAAAAATTGAAGGATAGCCATAAAGGTATTGGTGGGTCAACTATGACCGGGTATCAATCAGTTCCAAGTCTTCAACTGACCTCGTTGTTGACAAGAACGTTTCCCGAAATGGCAGCATTGAAAAATATCATTGTTTATTGTGTCAACAGACACTGTATCTGTAGCTAGTCACTAAGACCCTTAACCGCGGAATTCTGCAGGGTAGAGGTCACTCGATATAATATAATATGATATATCTCGTTGCCATAATAACGCTTGCTCTCGCTGTGTTTTTTCATGGGAGTCAACACAACAACGTATTGCTGTTGCTATTATTAATACCTAAATGTGAGTGCTTGAGTATGTGTGAGTAGTAGATTTTTTTCGTTTAACTGATGACGTAGGGGTAGTTATTTCGATAGATGGTCACTAAGATGCGCTTACATCGATCGACTGCTTTATAGACTTTAGACAAAGCTCTTTTAGTCACATATTTATAGGAATGCTGTCTATGGTATAGTTCTCCATAATATAGGATAGGTATAGAGGTGTACTACCTTACATAATTATCATTTTTTCACTAGTGATTATTTAATTGACAACTAGTTTTAAAGTCCCGGTTAACGTCTATGAAATTGTTACAATCAACTCGTTTGAAAGCACACTGGACCAAACTTGGGTTCTCTTCGAGTATACCTTGGTATTCAATAATTGCATAATGTTGGTGTACTTTGTAGGAAAGAAAACAAAAAAAAAAAACGCTGTACGTTAGTGAGCGCCATGTTGTCTGGGGTCACGAGAGCCTAATTTATCGCGCCTAGTCATTCCTTTTAAAATAAAAGAATAAGACGTTTCCTAATTTTATAATATCGTTTATGAAATTTGATAAAAATTACCGGTGTTGACGTTTCGGTTCTAGTCGAGAAGATGAAACACGAGTTGCTGGTTCGAACGGAGGTAGCGTATTGAGTATACATAACCTAAAAAAAAAAGAGTGTTGTGATTTTCATTGCGTTGTAGGTAGTTAATAACACTCGGCAATTCGAGAATACATTACTTAATTAGGCAGTACGTCATTTGACACATATCCCTAGCTTAGTACTCAGTTGTACACTGCAAAGGAGCGCGAGTGGATGAATCTTAGAAACGAAGTCGGGTTTGATTTGCAAACAAGCTTTTCCTTGAGTAACAATTGAATAATAATAATATGCTTTACCTGATCGACGGCTAAATTTGTCGGTAATTTTTTGGAAGCGCATGGTCGGTAGCTAAATATTGTTGTGTGCTCTTTACGATAATGCGTTAAATGATTATAAATTATAAATTATGATAATCTAACAGTCGCAGATTTTACTGATCAGGCCTATTCATGGGTGGCACCTATATAAGACTGATATTGTATCAAAGTTAATAAAGAAAAAAATAGTGTTTGAAATTCGTTAATTTACCAACGTTGTGCGATACTTAGATTCGAGGAGGAGCGTTTGATAATTTTTACCTGCCAACACATTTAAAAAAAAATTCGAGCATCTGGATTGTGAGACATAATTTTTTTTTCTACCAACAAAATCGTTCGTTTCCGACTAACATAAAGTGTTGTTGCAGACGATTTTCGATTGTATTACTTATATTATGGAAATAAAATATTGTAAAGAATTTTAAATTATTAATGAAGAAAATAGTTCTTGCGGTTTTTTACGAAAGTTGCCGACCTGGTGTTGACGTGTTAACAATTATTAATTAAAAAAATTACTAATAATTTCTGTAATGTGACAGATGGGAAAGGCGCCTAATCCCTTTTCAAACTCAAAAGGGCTCCTCGAGTGCAGGATGCGCTCATCTTGTAGCAGCTATCGCATCGTCGTGTCTTATTCTTATCTTTCTCGAGCTTTCACAAACAATGTCTGTCACTAACGAGAAAAAGCTTCGTGATGCCCCATCCGACCAGATTTGCAGAGAAGAAGTTTTAAAGTTGAAAAACCGAAACACTCAAATTATATTCTACTCACAGACACAACTATATCTAAGTAACCTTAGCCTTAAAAGTTAAAGCCCCAAAGTGGTCATCTTAAAAGGACTAACATATAGTTAATCACTGTTACATTCTTAACCACTTGCAGTGGACAATAAAAAATATGTTAAGTTGGTTATTGCAAGGAAATTGTCGAAGTTGTTATTTATGTCGTGAAGTAGACATTGTTCTGGAAAAAAATATACCGTATTTATTCTAGGCCTTATAACATTTTAATTAATGCTGATATTCCTATCATCATACTCTGCTGCAAATGAACTATCATCACGTAGTGTTAAGTTAGTTGATGGTGGATGTAAGAGATCCGAGTCATTTTAGTCCCCTTTGTATTGTGAATTGTCCACATTCATTGTCACCTGATTTCTTTTAGCTGATAACTGTGTTCGTTTACTTCTTGCAACTCATTCCAATTTTGGGCCAATTGTCTCGACCTAAAACTATTGTTTGCGAGCTATTTGAATTTGTGTATATGTGTTTTTTTTTTACTTGTCATGTTTCTGTATTATTTTTTAAGTTAATTACATTGCAAGCAATCTAAAGTCATACAATTATAATATTCTGTGTACCAACAACCGCGGGTGTAATATTTGTGAATCATACATGTGTAATGGGAGGAACTTTTGGGAAAGCGTTGCATCATATTGACATAATTAGTTTTGTAATTTATTAGTAGTATCCAGTAAGGAGCGTGAAATAGTAAGTAAGGATTATGAATAATACATAAATACGATAACGGTTCAATATGAAAAATTGTTCCAAAAGATATTTCCCACTCTTTAAGTTTATCGTTTCATTTTTGTCAGAAGGTTCTATTTTTTCATAGAGAAAGAAAATGACACAGTTTCTTGTTATACAACTATGTGTGCCTAGTCTTAGCATTCAAATCTTCTCGCGCCAAGTCCGATGAGCTGAGGATGTTGAATGCAGCTATTAAATTATTATACTATAAAGATGACTGAGAGACGGCCCCCACCCCCACCCCACGACCGACAACCACCAGCGACGTTGACCTGAATGTCGACGGGCTGCTCTTGCCTAAAGCACCTTTTTTTGGATGGGAAAAATTCTCTCCGCCCGCTGTTTTTTGTTAACACATTGTAAATGGAAGTATTCCGCAAGAACCAACCGAGCGTGTATTAGTAGGTAATATTATCGTGGTCAGAAATAAATTACAAGTGATTGTGTGCATGGAAATAAAATAATATCTCATTAAAATTATTAAATGTTTGATTTTTTTAGAGAAAAAACAAAAATTGAGTGAAAATTTCTCTGTTGTATTTAAGAAATGTGGTTATTAAATTAAGATTTGAGATGGCACCCCTATGATCTTAAATGATGTATCGTAGTACATGATGTAGAACCACCCAAAAATGTAGAACCGTTTCCTGAACAAGTAGAACTTCCCCAACCCGACCCTCCTTGTAGTGACGCATAATAATAGGCCAGCGTTCCCTACCCGAGCCCCAGTAGGGCGCCCACCAAAACGGGAAACCAAAACAACCACGCTTGCAACATTTCATAGAAGTCATCGTGAGCACACCGCTTCACTTCACTTCACCGATCCAACATTTCCCACGCCGCCACAATATCCACGCACGAAAATCAACCACCAATCTGAGCCAGCATATTCTCTCTCGTTGGCGCTTTTGGCCTGTTGCATTTGGTCCATTGAGTAGCGCCCGCGCTATGAATGAGCCATGCAGCCAGCGTCGTCGCCACGGGGGGGGCTGTGACGGCGTCTGGTAGCGAGCTCAGCAGCCCGGCGTCGCGCAAACCAAGCGGATGCTTCATCGATCGGCGTCCCTCACACTTGGCGCCGGGGTCGGGGTTGGTAGCGAGCGGCGTCAGCTCTGCCACCTGCCGGCGCTGCCCGAAACCTGCCCGGGGTTGCGCGTCCTGCTAATGCCGCATTTGCAAACAAAGGAAGTAGCTCGCTGTCGCATTGGTCCGCGCCTTGCGGCGTGTGCAACATTGCACCATACCACGCAATCGATGTTTTTTTTTGCAAATGCTGTTTTTTTTGTTGGTTGCAAAAGGGTAGACGGTCGCTATATCTGTTTTGTTTTTGTTTTTGTAAGGGTCAGCAGTCTGCCAGTTGTTCATTTCATCATTTTCTCTACAGCGCACCCCCTACATTGTGTAGTTGGGTAACATTTCTGCTTGAGCCTGTTCTAGAATCCAAGGGATTTAATGGATTTTTCATTTCATGTGCTGTCTCAAATTTAATCGACACCATTTAATTGATGACCTTTCAATATATCTTTTGACAGACTCCTGAACATGTTTTTATATGTCGTTCACGTGCTATTGCGTTGCACAGAAGGGAATGACAAAGGAGTCATCACGCGGATGTGTGCAGTGATATTGGTACGTATTGGGAGGGAGGTAAACCGGGAATGCTATATGAAAAAAAACTTTCTGGATAAGAATCGATGGTAAAAATTGCTTACATTCAGGCTTATAAAAATGTCACCCGTAAGAGCTAATAGGCTAGAAGGCCACTTAACTTAACTGGCTTAACTTGAGCCACTTTAACTGGTTTTTCTTATACTTAATAAACCGAACGGTTTGGCATATTGGAAACACCTGTTCTCGTTAGATCACCGGAGTTAAGATACACTGCGCCAAGTCAGGTATTAGATGGGTGACCATCATACACATGACCAGTTCTGTTCGGGAGAGAGCAACTTCATTCGCCTTGCTTATCAACCTCTCGACAGCATGGATTATTGGAGGAATCCTGCTGTTTGAGTTGTACCGTCCTTCGGAAGGGACGTTAAGCCGGTGGTCCCCTTGGTGCTCTTAGACAGGAGTAGGCTACGTGCCGGCACTGGGTTTTCCCTTCTAGGCTAGGTTAGGTTCATCATCATCCTCATCATCATCGACTCATTCACCGACGCCATTAGACCAGTGCCGCTTGATCAGATGTCAAAACAGTGCGTCGTTAAACACCACAAATAAAGTTATCCTAAATATAAAAAAATAATATTTTAGGATTACAGTGCATCTCTTTCTAAACAGCCCTGGCTCGGCACCGCAATTCTTATAGTGAAGCCATCATAGCGGAAACAGACAACGTTGTTAATTTATTTTTATTTTGAATTTTTTAAACTATATATTGTAGATCTTACTGCCATGTTCTCGTTACTTACATTCGTGACCTCGAAACTAGGTAAGTTCACTTTTTTGAAGGGTGTAAAGTTTGCAATCGTTGACCAATTTTGTACAAAAGAATAGTCCCGCGATGTTAGTGGATATAAACAACCGCTAGGTGGCAGCTCGGTTGGTATCACGTGATTGTATCTGTCAGAATCAGTTCGTACATTGTACAGGCAACTAGGTTATGTAGAAGCAATTTATTTTGATTTGTCAGGTTACCTTTCGGACATTAAATTAATGAGTATAAACTATTTGTGCGTATACATTAAGAGTTTATTTATTGCCAAAAATTAAGTTAATGACCTAGGGTATTGCATAAAACAGCTCATGGTTTCATCATCATGTCCGCCAGGAATACCTCATCAATGACATTGATTTCTTGTGGATGACTCAACAAAGTGCTAGAACAATCCTCGACCGTACACTCAAAGTGTATCCTACATAAAAAGATCATTGTTGTCCGGACCACTGAACAGTCTGCAACCGTTTTTATTACAATGGAGTTGCCACATTTGGGAAAGCAGTGCATGAACCAAACTTGCAACCAACTTGGTAAGCAAAATATAATATTTTTGCATGGAAATAGATTTTTTTATGAAGCTCAATATTTGGGCAGGTGAAGGGCAAAACACACATTGTGTTTTTTTTTAGTAGTAGGATTCCAACATAGTATTTTGTGCTAAGTACGTAGTTAGGCTAGTAAAACTATTTTTAAGCCGCCACACTAAATCGATTCTGGAAACGATGCAAGGGTAGCCTATACCCCTGACAGAGAGCAATGGGTGAGCGAGTCAAAAGCAACTGTTGATGTGATTGAGTTTAGATAATGCTGTTGGAAAAAGATTTCTCTTCGACAACATTCAAACATCTGTCAAAAAGTTGCCGTCATTAAAAATAATCAAAAACTTCCGACAAGTACTACAGCCAAAATACTTCCTCAGCACATTGCCCTCTAACCATTGGACTTAAAATTTCTCATGGAATACAAAAATACCAATTATAATGCAACTCATAGGAACAGTGCGGCTGTATTACTCAGTATTATCGTTAGGTTGATGGTAGTACCTAGCTGTAGTGATTTCGTATCTAGATTACCACTGCCAAGTTGCATATTTATTTTGCTTCTGACTTTTTTTTCTTAGATTATCTACCGTTGAAGTGTGATGCATGCGGAGACATATTTTGGTATGTACTTTAAAATCACAAATTTACGTTATTAGATTTTCATCGTTTTTTTTTTTTTTTTTTTTAATTTTACTAGGTAGCACTTTCCTCCTATATGCTAATCTCCAGTTATTTCTATTTGTGGATTTATTTGTTTAAACTAGCCAGGAGCACGTGGGCTACAGTAACCACAACTGCCAGTCTGCATACAAAAAAGACATCCAAGTGCCTGTTTGTCCCCTCTGCAACATTCCAATCCCTGTGAAACGAGGAGAACTACCAGACATCACCGTTGGCGCACATATCGACAGCGATTGCCAATCGGATCCTGCCAAGAACCGAAGAAAAGTTTTTGTTAACAAATGCTCGGTTAAAAACTGTCGAGGAAAAGAAGTGGTTGCTGTGATATGCAACGACTGCAAGCTCAACTTTTGCTTGAAGCACCGTCATCCAACGGACCACAAATGTGAAGGATCTGCTGGAGCAGCTAGGCGAAGAGCAGCGTAAGGATTTTATATTAACTATGTGACAAATTGTTGCAGATGCCTGTAAGGCCTAAAGTTAGTGGAGATTAAATGCTGCATTGGTTTAATTTTAATGTGATTCTGATGTCAGTTTTTATCTGTGGCTTAGAATTCCCATCAAAAGTTGGTCGAAAAATATCAAATTGCTTCTGGTTTAAGTTTCACAAATTGTACGTCATCGCCTTTATTACTTCAACTTTTCAGAGCTTTGTCCAAGGAAGCATTGGACAGCTTACATAACTAAGATTTAAATTGTTGCCAACTTGAGAGATGAAAATTTCCAAAAAAGCTGTTACGTGTCAAGAATTTTTTGCTGCCAAAATTTTGATGATTTTTGTATTTTGGTCGATGATAAACAAACTGGAAGTAACATGACACCTAAGCATGTGCCCCTACCTAACCAAATGTTGCTTGTCTAAGAATATCGGCATCTGGGCTAGGAACAAGAAGTTAGATGCTGTCAAATCTGGTCGATAGTGAAGGAATAGTTAACTTTCTTTTAGTTGAAATCTTATTTAAATTGCAAACGCTTCCAATGCGGGGGGTATTTTAATATTAAAATTATTATTACTATTATTATTGGGCATCAATTTTTGAGATGGTTATAGGGTCATAATAATAAAATACCCAGCGCATTGCAAGCGTTTGCAATTTAAACAAGATTTCAACTAAAATACAACGCATCCAACGTCAAATTGGAGTTACTCGAGATTGACAGGTTGTGACGTGGTATAGCGTCACTAGAATCAGAGTGACTGTGAGTATTCACTGCCTCTTGGCTCTACTCCTCGGAGATCCGTCATTCTCATCAAATATACTAAAATCATCTCAAAAGCCAGTGTCCAAATAGCTCAATGGGTTAGAGCAACACCCGCAACAGGTGGAGATCGGAGTTCGAGTCCCCGTTTGGGCATCAATTTTTGAGACAGTTATAGTGTTCATAATAATAAAATAGTTAACTTATTAGTCAATTTATTTAATTTAGTAATGATTATTGAAACATGAAGAAAAAGATAAGGATTTTAAGAAAACATTTCAGAAATGATTTATTATTTATTTTAACATATAGATGTAATAGATCCCATGGGATTTAAGGTTGCTACTTGCTACTTCTTTTTAGTTAGCCAGCATTTTCACAAATTTCACAAACTTTCCATTTCATTTTCTAGCTTAAATTATAGCGGGTTTAGTTACAGCAGTTTCTGCAAAATTCCACCGTCTGTTCTCAAAGTTCTGATGTTCTTTTGCAGGGAAGCAGCATTGACAAGACAGTCTCAGCCTACAGGGTCATCGCGTGGTGGGAAAGGGATGAGAACATTGAGTTCGAATCGGCCTCCTCAAGGGGCAGCTGCTTTCTCAAGTGTTCAAGGACAGATGGTGAGCACTTTCTCGGGATCTCGGGAGGGGGGATTTGATAAAAGCCAGTGCAGATTTAACTAGATCACACATTTGTATTTTTTTTTGCTGATTTGTATGGGACAAAGCCATTTTCCACTCATAGTACATGATTTTGGCATGGAATGCCTAAACTTGGCAGTTTAGGTTATCTATGTGACACCACTTTCCACAAGGAAATGGACACATTTGATTGTTCGTCTCTGTAGAAAAGTTACTGGGTATTTATTTTTAGCCAAAAACCACAATTATTGGTTTTTAAATGCTGGATTTTTCCTTTTTGGTCTATTTAGATATCTCACTACAAAGATATTAGTAATAAGAAAGAAATGTGGATTCACATTTTTATCTCTTTTTTTCATATTTGCCTCCTATTTTATAAGTAAAAGTAAAACAAATTTTAGCAATTCAACCTGCCAAGAACAACATTTTTTAAGATTCCTGAATAGAAAATTCATGATTCTAGAATAGAAAATTCATTTTATTATTATGAATGTGGATGAATTTTCTGCCAATTTTGATTATGGTAGATTAGATTTATTAGCGGTCGGAATCTGTAAAGAAAAAAAAAAGTTATTTTTTTGGAACTGGAGCTTTTATCATTATTATCATTTTATCATTGAGCCGACAAAATTAGTAGATGTCCTTTGTTCATAAATGGTCTGTTTATTACTTAGCAGACCACTGAAAAACTGGACCTTTGTCTTGTATAACAGCATTTTTGTCATGATATGCAATTGTATTGATGCAATCATAAACTGGTAATTTTCTTTATATACAATAACTTTGTTACCAATCAGATGAGGGATAAGCAGCTCTTTGCTATTCATTGAAAAATTGGAAATTTCATTTCTACCTCTTTGAAATACTTTTTTTTTTTTTTTTTTTTTTAGTTTGAATCAGAACATGTTTTAAAACATTGAAATCAGAATCTTTTATATTTGTATAAACATTATAATCCGAACCGGAATCTAGATATAAAATCTATGACCCTTGTGATTAATAAACCCAACAAATAAATTAATGCATCCTCATTTGCAACTTATAAAGAAATATAAAGAATTCTTCAATTAGATTACTAAGTTGCGCCGGTAGAATTGTAAATACGTAAATATAAAATTACTGTGGGAAAATGACTCTACTGATAACTATTTTTCTTCTTGTAGAGTGAAGATGAGGCGCTTGCGCGCGCACTAGCGCTGTCCCTCCAAGACTCGACTGAAGGCCCAAGTGTGGCGTCCACCGATGAAGATCAAATGCTTGCACGAGCTATTGCCGAATCGGAGAGACTTTCTGCCCCGCAGTCCTCGAAGAACAGCTGCAATGTTGCGTGACAGCGACGTAACTGTCATGTATTTTGTCTCATAAAGTTGACAAAACTGAATCCCAATGAAGTGTTTGAACTTTGAAGTGATAGAAGCTGTGTTGTTTTTATTAAATATTAGCCTTGCACAAATTTGAAAGGAATTGAAAAATTAAGCTGGGCAATGGAGTTAGATAAATGGTTCATATTTTTGCCACAAATATCTTCAATTATTAACACTTAAATATGTTTTTGTAGCTAGGGCTTTGCAAACATAATTTTAATTCCGTTGTAAGATGAGTGTAGCGATATTTTGGGTTAATTTGGGTTTTTGGGGGTGTCCGTTTTGCACAGATCAAAGCAAAACTGCCAAAATTCACAAAATTAATTTGGAAATTTGTGAATAAAATGAGAACGAAAACCGGCTCAAAACCTTCATAACTACATAATTTTGATGTATTTCACATTGTTACAAAGTTACACAATTAAAAAAACCCTTATACATGATCTGAACATTTAGTAGTCGCTTTGCTAGAACTAGAATGTGAAGTGATATACTCTGAGTACTCTGGTACATTTGAGTTGAGCTGTAAACATGAATGGCAACCAATCACTTTAGTTTTAGTATTTACTTTCACATTCATTGTACATGATAATATACACACTCATAATGGCAAGTTATAAGTTTATTAAAAAGTAAAAAATTCTTCTTCAGACTATGAGGCAGGCTATTATAAAGGATACGCCCCATGTGCTGCAGTTAAGAAGTGGTTTCGAGGCTAGGCTTGGTTTCCACAAAGTTAGTCGTAACTGGATGACACAATAAATATTGAAATCGGTTGACATTTTTGTGAAACCAAAGCATTTGTGATTTAAAGCCTTACAAATGTAGGCATATTTTCCCCCGGCAAGATGCTGTACATCAAACTATTTCTGCAATTTTCTCGGATTTTTTCAAATTATTTTTGTTTCATACTTTTAATAAAAAGCTATGCCTTCCCACAAAGCAAAATTAGGTCACAATCACCAGTTAGTAAATAGTAGTATAACTCTTTAATCACCTAACAATGTTTCCTTTTCTCCCCAAATGCCTCCAAACATTTTTCAAATTGCTAGAAATCGAGGGGGAGGGGGGAATTGGTTCAACACTGATGTGGTCTACGGAGCTTAGTCAAACCGTGTAGCGACGCTTGCCGGTGCCGACTCGGCGGCTTAAATGCGACAAGGCATTTTTATTTTTGTGCTTAACAAATAAAACTAAATTTTTTCAAACTGTGTTTTGTTGCTGATTTATGATTCGAGAGTCTACAAACTGCTGCAGAAAGATTGATCTGTAAATTATTATCAGTAATCCTTTATTTGCAGAACCTATTAAGTATCCCATTAGGATCGTTTTGTCGGCAGTCCAGAGGTGAGTACAAGTTGTAAAACGGTCAAAAGTGGTCAGAGAAATAGCGCGTTCAAAACAAAACTATAGGACCCAAAATTTATTTTCAAATAACATCAAATGATTAGGCACCACGTCCGTCATTTAGCAAGTCTTAACAGCTGTTATAATATTAATTGTATTAATTATTACCACATTATTGCTGCGGAATTATAAATCAGTGCACCAATGGACTGATTATAAACCCATTTCTGTTAAATATAATAACCACAGGCTGCACTTGCGTGCAAGCACTCAGTTTTTGTATAGTCAACCCCCTCAACAGCAAGGGCGTGTTGTACGGCGCTGTTCTGTCTTCAAAATGCCGTCTTCGAGGATGGATGACGGGCTCTCGACTCTGCCGGTAACAAGTACATCAAACAACCTTTGCGCTAATCTCGTGACGCGATTAGGTCATCTAGTTGCTGCAATTGCATACAGGTAACGCTGGGGCAGCGAAATAGAGTTAACACGAGTGGTTGTTCATTCAAACCTGGCACGTAAAGTAAGGTACTAGCGCTGACTCTGTAGTGCGTTAATCTCTCCGGGGGAGGCACTTCCCCATTATTGGAGACGATTCGCTTCTGACCGACTTGTTCGGAGTTTTGGAAGGTGAAGGCAGGAGACGGTAGAGTACCGGTCGGGAACACGGTATTAAATTACAGTTCTGCCATTATCCGGGGCTGGACTTGTTTGAGGGCTGTCAGTGCGCACAGCGAAATATCCTCAGTAAATAGTCCCCCAGCAATCGCCCCTATAGATCACCTCTCCAAAATAACACTCAACACTCACGCTCAATATCAATAAAAGTAGGTCAATAAATATATATACCTTCGAAAACCTGCCCAGAGCTGCAAAAGAAATTTTTGCGAAAGCAACTGGATTCGAACCTATGCTCAAAAGATTTTACGCGCATTCACGCACCTAAACCGCACGGTTACAGAGGTGCTTCGTCGTCTAGTCAAATTTGTGATATAGAATTGATAGCAGTATATTCGCCAAATGTAGACAAAAATAGCGTTCCTTCGGCTTGAAACCGGTCGGATCCGAACCCGGTAATACGGATTTCATCAGCACTTTCAGCACGCACCTTAACCGCACGACCACGCCGACATCCGTTAAAATCCTGCAAACAAAATGAACCGTCATCTGCCATCTGCCATCGGGAGGCCTCGAAGTCCAGAATCTAGAACAACGCATTCACCACTGTGCCTAATCATGTCGGACAAAAACGATGGGACCTTTTTGAATTTCAGCTTGTGGTAGACTTCTTGTCACGTATAGCTTTAACGGGAAACCTCAGTCGAATGACAAGAAGTCTAATCAAATCCGTTTCTATCCAAAATGTTCTCTCGACGAGCGGATTCGAACCATGCCCACAAGATTGTTGTTCAAGTGACTTCTCCACTAGACCAAATGAGCACCCATGGTATCCACTGATTATTATACATAGTTGTAATCCAATCTGTCAAATTAAATCCAGAATTCCATGGCTCTAACAGCATGATATTCGTTGTCAATGCATCTGAGACCCTATGGGCTCATGGACGCATCACGCGTTTACCACGCTTCCCAACCAAGCTCGTCTATCCCGGGCAAGGCTGGGAGGCTTCCGAACAAGGCCCAATCGAAGCCTGCAAAAAAGCCGATTGCACGGCCTAGTCTTTGGCCTGGGTTTCTCGAATCGCTCCGAGTGCTAGCGAATAAAGTTGTGCGTTTGACCAAAAGGAGATTCAAATTACTCGCGATCAACCAACGTGACATTATAGCTATGTCTATCTATGTCTATGTCTATGTCTAGCTATATTGCACTTGCTCATAAAAAGAGACGTTGCAATTTCCAGCAATTTCAAATTTCATGCACTAAAATCTTTTTGCAATTCATTCTTGAATTTGAATGCAAGTAATGACATAAGATTGTCTTATATGCACACTCTTTATGGGTATTGAACCTCGATCTTTTCACTGGGAAATGTTACTCAAATCCGCTTGATCATATGGACTTGACATTTTCTAGGAGGGATTTTTTTGAGTCTGACTTAGCTGCAAAAAGTTGCAGGCACTCTTCTGTCTTCAATATGCCATCTTCGAGGATGGATGATGGGCGCCGCCTCGGCCGTTAACGAGAGTATCAAACCTTTGCGCTTATCTCGTGACGCGATAAGGCCATCGAGTTACTGCCATTGCATACAGGTAGCGCTGGGGCAGCGAAATAAAGTTAACACGAGTAGCTGTTCATTCAAACCTGGCATGTAAAGGAAGATACAAGCGTACAGTTGATCATGCGTTAATCTCTCCAGGGGATGCACCTCCCCACTAATGGAGACGATTCGCTTCTCACCGACTTGTTCGGAGTTTTGGGTAGTTAAGTCAGGCTGCGGTAGAATTTCGTAGGGGAACACGGTGTCACTGTTGTGCTGTCATCAGGGGTTGGGTTTGATGGTGGGCTATCAGTGCGTACAGTGATTTAACCCTCAGCACCTAACCCGCTAGCTATCGCCCCCCAGTGATCATTTTTCCGAAAATTACCCGTAATCAACGCCCTCAATTTCATTAAGGTAAAAATATGAACTTACATTTGAAGGTCTGCCCGGGGCTGCAAACAATTTTTGCGCGGAAGCGATGGGATTTGAACCTACGCCCAAAATGTCTGCACGGATTCAAGCACCTAAACCGCACAGCTACCAGAGTACGTCGCCGTCCAGTCATATTTGTGATATATAAGTGATAGCAGCATATTCGCCTAATATAGACAAAAATAGCATACCTTCGGCTTGATGGCGACTGGACTCGAACCTGGTACTCCATAATCAGCGGCGCCTTCAGGGAGCACCTTAACCGCACGACCACGCCGTCACCTGAAAATCTCTACAATTTTGTTGTATATAATTCTCCATCAAAATCCTGCAAACAAAATGAACCGTCAAAAACATCTGCCATCGGGTGGCTTCGAAGTCCAGAATAATGCCTTCACCATTGCGCCCCAATCGGACAATCATGTTGGACAACGACGATGGGACACTTTTGAATTTCCGTTTGTGACTTCTTGTTACAGACAGGTCTTACGGGCTGTAACGGGTAAGCTCGGTCGACAGACAAGATGTAAATCTAAATCCATGTCTATCCAAAAAGTTCCGTCCGCGAGCGGACTCGAACATCGAACGCACGATCGTCGATCAAGTGGCTCAACCACTGATCCAAAGAGCGGTTGCAATAGAGATTGAATTTTAGTCATACTTGTAATCGAATCTGTCACAGTTACATCCAGAATTCCACGGTTCTGTCAGCGAAAAGTTCGTGCTCACTGCATCTGAGAGCCCTATGGCTCTTGGACGCGTCGATCACGCTTCCCAACCAAGCCTGTCCATCCCGGGCAGAATTATGGAGTCCTGGGCATGGAAGGCAAGAATGGGAGGCTTCCCAACAAGGCCCACCTGAAACCTGTTAAAACAGCCGATTGCAAAGCCTAGTCTTTGGCCTGGGTTTCTCGAATCGCTTCGAGTGCTAGCGAATAAAGTTTTGTGTTTGACCGACACATTTGATGGATGGAATGTGACATTCCAACGAGCAGACGAACAACAAAATATATACGAATAAATATTTCCAGGAAAATTGCCTACATCAAGAGGCGACGGGATCCGAACCTGGTCGCCCAGACATATTTAACCCTCTAGCCTGGCACCTTGACTGCATGGCCACGGTGCGGTCACAGGAATCCGAATTCTTTTGGGATTCTGAGTGAAGTAATTGGCACTGGTATTGACTGTTAAATGTAAATTGATATACTTTCAAGTTCTGGTATCTAGGGAAACAAAAAGTATTAAATTATGCAAACCAAAACAAAGAATATAAAAATTTGAAGAAGTGTAGTAAGCCATGATGGAAGGAGAAATTTTTACTATTGGTATTAAATCAACCTATTTTGTTTTGAAGACTGATGATTTTTTTTCTTATCCTAGCAATACATGAAATAAATGCAATGAAGTAAGTGAAGTCTAGCTGTTTTTCTTTCCTACATCGTGAGTGAGGCTTCAGCTGGCAGTTAAAAAAAAGTGAATCCCAAGAGCATCAGCAGACATTTTGAGAGGCAACAATATATTCCAACACTCACTCAACCACCGGCAGAACGTTCGGATGCAAAAATATGCAAAGTTTGGGGTTGTCCTCGTTGAAATCGCGAAAAACCCTCGGAGTGCACTCGCGCACGGCTAGGACATTAACAACGACGTCGTTCTTGGCACATAATGCTAAGTTTTTCACATTTATTTCATCTGAATAAAATATGACATTTTTTTTACCTTGACAATTAATTACAATATTATCTAGAGAAGACTTAAATCCTCTTCTGTGCCTTGACTTACCTTAAATGACAGTATCTTGACCAAGCTGAAACCTAAATTTCGACATGAAAATGTTGTTTCGACAACGAAGGTGACATTAAACAATGTACTAAGGTTATAATATTCTTGAATTAAAGAATTATAGAATATTGGATAACAAGGAAATCATCAGTGTGATTTTTCATGATATGCGACCGATTAAATGAAAATAGCTGCCACATAAGCTTCAATTAAGTGATAATATAATCTATATATATATATAATTAAGTGATTATTATATCACAACTTTATTTTATTGCATATATCGATAGAATCACATAAAATAAACGCATCGTCGATCGATAATAATATCCTACTACACTCATATGATATGGCAAAAATAACATAAACAATGTTTATACACACTTTTGACTTTCACTTAACTTAACTTTTAATTAGTTCACTTAACTAGCTTGCTAGAAGTACACATTTAAAATCGAAGATTCATCGCCAATACACGCAAGGTCATAACGTCAATAGAATGGAGAGAAATGAACGTACCAAATTTGTGAAGCGGCCCATGACACCATTACGAAAACAGTTTTTTATACCATCATAAAAAGAACAATTAAACAATATCAACATGTAACAAAGCTACAGAGAGAGGGAGGAAGATAGACTCATCCCAATTTATACGCGGGGTTTTGAATTGTTTCAAAACTGTTTGGGCGATTTTGCTGAAAAACGCAGAGGGTCCAGGTTGAAAACACAAACATGTGTTACGCAAATTTCGTTCAGGTCGGAGCAGGCCTTTGGCCGCTAGAGCGCGAACAAAAACATAAAAACATGCAAAATTGATTTCTTGGGTAAGTGAAATTGAAGATTTCGTGAGTTTTTACTTGCTTTCTTAATTTAGGTTTTGAGTTGTCGATAAAGAACTCGACTTTACCGACAACCATGCAACGAAGCATTTCCGTCGCATTTCATCGATTCAAAGAGTTTTTAGCACCCTTTATAACCTGAAAACCAGATCGCAAACACGATAGTTTTCTGGGGTAAGTGAAATTGAAGATTTTGCTCCACTCGCTTCGCTCACTACTCTCATCAAATATTCGAGTTCCTTCATTGCTAGCCACAGATTTACAATAATTCGACTTGGCATAACATGACGGTTCACAGAGAATAAATGCATAATTACAAGCTCAGTCCGCAGACATCAAAGTTGACTGAAACCACCGAGTCTATGAGTATCTAGTCTTCCGCACACCTCAACTGTGTGTATACATATATCGATATTTTGAGTCGTAATAATTTAATTGCAGAAGTTTGTTTCAAACAACGGCCGCAAGCGCCATCGGGTGGCACCTACCACACCACTAGTTGCTGACTCGTTTTCACGGCGGAAAGTTCTGACCATACCTATAAGCTCAAAGCTGAACGCTATGTCCTCATCATATGCAAGCCAAACTCTAGCTTAAGAAGCGATCTTCTTCGAAACCTGTCGTAGTCACAGCTTGTACGAAAGTGCTGTTCTCAACTTCCGCTGTCTTGGAGATAGCAATCTAACCAACCGTCGAGGTTTTCCACCTTTAAACGGGACATTTTTAGGACCAATTTTCCCTTTGTCGTTTTTTATTACAATTGTTTACCTGGGTGCTATATAAGACCACATCAAACCACATATAAATATATACCACATTTAAACACCACATCAAAAATTCTCCGACATTTTTAACTTTGAAAAGAATACACTCGATTTTTTTTAATGATTTTGAAAAAAAGACCCTCCACACTACACACGGGAATGTGATTCAGAATCGGACTAACGACTATGAAGTTCTTGTTCATGCGTGTAGCGCGTGTCCCCGAAAACGACAGGCAGGCACAATAATATGTCATAACAGCAACTTCATAGTGCAGATGGCAATTGACAAAGAAAGAAATTTGGAATTGAAATAATAACGATTAAATCATAAAAATGACTGATTAATGTATGAATGGGAAACCACGTCTTTTGGCAGTCTCTAGTAGTGGTAGTAGTGGGCACCAGGATACGCGTCTGGAAATTGGTAGCTTCGCTAGCTACGATCATCAACAATGACCGAACGCAAGATTTAAAATTCCGGTACAAGCACCTTTCAACCAGATGGCTCTGCCACTTGCTGGTGCAGCCTTCGATACACTCCTTCCATCTGCATTAGCTCAGAGTGCGTGCCTGCCTCGGCCAGAGTGCCTCTGTCCAGCACACAAATAAGATCGGCGTTCTGGATGGTGGAGAGCCGGTGGGCGATGGTGATGCACGTGCGACCTTCACGCGCCTGCTCCAATGCAGCCTGTACCACCTTCTCGCTCTGGCTGTCCAGCGCAGACGTCGCCTCGTCCAGCAGCAACAGCCGAGGGTTGCGCAGCAGCGCTCTTGCGATGGCAATGCGCTGCTTTTGTCCCCCGGACAGCTGCGTGCCCTTCGCTCCCAGACGGGTGTTGTAGCCCTGCATAAGAGTGATGGTTTAAAATAAAATAGCCTCTGTAAAGATTCGATCAGTCATTCCGAATGGCTTTAGAACTTTGAGAGTGAGATGGAATACTCTATACCTCATTTCACCTCAAGTGGATAGTTTCTCTCAGGGGTGGATTTCAGAGTCATAGATTGTGCAGGAACCTAGTCAGCAGGTGGGTCTTAGGGGCGGGATAGTCTGGGGACCCACGGCGTTTGGGATGGATCTTGGCTCGCCAGCTTTCTAGCAAGATTGGGCAAACATGGCAAACTACTTTTGGAAAATTCTGAGATTAACGCATTTAAGACTTTGCGAAGCTCTTCTCAGTCAGCTTTTTTCTGTAAGTAAGCGACTCGAGTGGCAATTCGAATATAACACAAAATTTCGTATTCAATTCGCCAAAATGCCAATTCCCAGTATTTTTTGTTCTAATGAGGTCACGGGCGCTTTCGCATGTTTTGCAACATCATTTCAACCCGTAAAGCCTAAAATTAATCAACAGAAAGATAAGGAATTAAGATGGTATTGGAAGCGGTATTGGAAGCCACAGATTGAAATCGCTTAAATCAAAGGCTCACCAGTGGTAGGGACGAGACGAACGAATGAATGTTTGCTTTCTTGGCGACAGAGATGATTTCTGTCATGTCAGGACTGCGCTCGTTGTCGCCGTATGCAATGTTCTCTGCGATGGTGCGGTCGAAAAGCACGGGCTCCTGAGAGACGATTCCCAGTTCCCTGCGAAGTTGCCGCAGTGGAACGCCGTCAATGGATTGCTCGCCCATGCGCTGTGATGCAACAGACAGGTGAATTTAGCAATAAGGCTGATATCTCAGCTAAATGTCGAGCTGCGATGAGCAAGTAAAAATCGGTGACTCACCACATGGCCGGCATCTGGGTCGTAGAAGCGTTGCAGCAGCTGGATGCACGTGGACTTTCCGCAGCCGCTGGCGCCAACCAACGCTACCGTCTGACCCGGCCGAACGAGCAGGTCGAGCCCTCGCAGAATTTTGGCTTCCGGTCGAGAGGGGTAGGAGAACTCCACGTGTGATAACGCTACCTCCCCTATCAATTTCTGAATACAAATAGATTCTTTAAGTAAAACGATGACAATTCATGTTCGTCGCTGCTCAATTTTAAAGAACCAAAATATAATCATGTTTCAATGATTCAGGTTTTTCTTGGTTAGCCCACTGAAGACAACATCCCTGGTTTAAATTATTTATTTCGTTTACGGATAGCATGGTTTTACCTTATAATCCAAGTCAACGGAGGGCCCATTGATCCTAGGCTCTCGGTCAAGGATGCTGAAGAGACGACCGGCTGCCAGCTTGGCAGACCCAAAGTTGGGAGCGTACGCAAGCGACTGACCAAGCATCCAAGCGCCAAAGATTAGCGCCTCAGCAATACTTTTCGAACAGAAAAAATTCTCTGTTATACATCTAATAGTTGTAATGGCAAACCTGTGAACGCTAGATTTTTCACTCACATGATGACATTTTGATAGGGCATGTCTTCTGTTGCTACGAGGACGCCTCCGTACCAGAAACTCAGAGCGTAGCACATGAAAGGCATAGACTGTCCCATAGCAAAAACAAGACCTCGAAGACGTGTCCTCCGGCGGCCGGCGACGAGTGCGTCATCGAGCTCGTGTTGGTAGCGTTGGAGGACGGCCAGCTCTGCGCCGAGACCAGCGACAGTGCGCAGCTGAGACACGGCCTCAACGGCTACCCGGGTAGCTCCCTCCAGCGCACGCTTCTCTTGGAGACCTTGGGCCTGAGGAGATGTTTAAGAAAATAAATACAATTATCTTTCATAAGGGATTTCAATGAATCGTTTCTGTTCCATTTCACCATGATTATTTTCATTTCCCCAGTACATAGGAATGTGCTGGGCTGTGTGTCTCTTTGTATCTCAAATGAACACACTAGATCAGTTTCGGATCAGTCCACATCAAATCATTTATTTATTAACGAGCCAGAAAAAGCAAACCAGTAAATAATGTCTAGTTAAACTTGCCGCGCTCATTCCGTGCTCCAGCATGACTGCAAACAGCGTGACAGGCACCGAAATAATTGATACCAGCGTCATTTTCCACGAGAAATACAGGGCGACGCCAACACCAATCACCAACGTGGACACCGACTGCAGGATGACGGAAATGCGTGACCCAGTCGCCTGCGCAAAAATATTTTGCTTCGCATTAATGTAATGCACGAAAATGAACTGAAAAGAGAAACCACTCGAAATCTAATGAAGTCTCACGCTCCAGCAAAAATACTTGTATTTGCTTTACCGTTGCACTATACTGCTAATTGAAATCCTACTTTTGTTTGCAATGTCGACGTCACTCACCCCCTGTACGCTGGATGCGTCTCCTGCGAGACGGGCGCAGAGGGCGCCGACGCTGTTGCGATCCTCGTCGAACCAGCCGACCTCCTGGCGCAGGATGGCCGCGAACGCAGAGGTACGTAGGCGATTGGTCAACCGCACCCCGACTACGCCGAATGTGTAAGTCTGCCGAAGAACAAGAAATAATTTGATTTTTCGTCAAAAACCTGAAGCTAGCTATGCAGCAAAAACAAAAGAAAGCAAAGAAATGTGCTGAAAATTGGTGGCGTAAACTTACTTGCAAAAACGTCCCAACGCCAGTGAGTATTCCGATGACCAAAAAGAGAATGCAGTATATATTGGACGCTGCTCGGACTTCTTCTGCATCCTCCTCAGAAAGAATCTGCAAGATAACGGCGCTGAGTAAGCACTGGAAGATTGTAATACTTTAAAGCAACATTTTTACAAAATACAGCACTAATAAAATACAGAGTGTGTCAGGTAAATTCGGACAGATCAACATGATATTTGTGATTACTACTATTCGAAGCACACGTGGATTACTTACAGCATAAACTTCTCCAAAAATGACAGCAAACGCGGGCAAACTGCAGCCGACAACAAGAGCAGAAATGCAGCCGACGAGGATGTAGACCCACTCCGGGGAGTTGAGGCCCATAATGCGAAGGAGAGGTGCTGGGTACGATTCGTCCTGACAAAAACGAATATGATATTTACAAAGATAAACCCAAGCTATTTGTTTTTTAAAACTTATTTCCTGTTAGGACCTTTTTATTGTGATTGTCTGTACAAATTGCAATAAAGGGGTCTTGGTGACCTGCGGACGGGTTTCATCAGGTAGTTAAAGTGTACAGTGTATCCCAAAAACGAAGTTGCATCGATTTCTCACAATGGGCATTTGCAGAAGTCAATATTAACACCAGAAATGTGTTAGTTGTTAAACATGTTAATTAGGCGACGTTATCAAATGTATTGCATTGCATTGCAATTCTGCTAATTAACTTGACGGGAAGAGATGAGGGTAGGTAGGTGAGGTGAAAATATAGCTTAGATAGTCTAGCAGAGAAGGGTAGAAATGTTGTAAACTATATAGACACGAATCGAACAAATAACTTAAAAAATTGACGCTTGAAAACTTTAAAAACCAATGCATCAAAGTTTTTGGGACGTACCATAACAACCAGCTATCATGTAACGTAAGTACCTGTATGAATTAAGAATAATTGAATTCACCGAGACCACAAACGAGAAGAAGGCATCGTTTCAATACAAACGCGAACTTCGCTGTTTTCAAACGTTATTGTGGGTAATAAATAAGAAAATGAAAAGAAGTACCTCTTCCTTGCATTCTTCTTCTTCTTTAGAAACAGCAAGCATAGACTGTTTTCTCATTTCGACGACTGAGATTTTTTTGACGTACTTATTTATTTGTTGAACTTCTGTTGAAGATTCTGCTTGAATCATACAAATGAAGGCAATCGATTACATTCACTTGTTGAGAGAAACGGATGAAAATAAGTATTTAAAATATTTGACAAGTGGTCCTTAATTTTGAGACAACATTACTTACTGTTCATTGTGCTTGCATCAACGGAAACCAGTCCGTAGTAGTGTCCCTTGGCCGCCATGAGCTCGTCGTGCGTTCCCTGCTCTACCAGCCGGCCTTCGGACAGGACGACAATACGGTCGGCTGCACGCACCGTGGACAACCGATGAGCAACTACGAGCGTGGTGCGTCCTCGGCTGGCGGCCTCCAGCGCAGACTGCACCTGCGCCTCGCTGGCTCGGTCGAGCGCAGACGTCGCCTCATCCAGGAGCAGGATAGCTGGACGGCGCACGAGCGCACGCGCGATCGCTATCCTCTGCTTCTGTCCACCTGACAGCTGCGCGCCGCGCTCGCCAACCATCGTCTGGTAGCCCTGGGCGAACAAAAAACAATGGTTACTCAATCTTAATCATTAAAAAAAAACCGTTTGAAAAATTCTGGGACAGCAAACTTTTTCGGCTTCGGCATCGGCTTTGTTACCAGTGGCAGTGCATTGACGAAATCATGTGCGTTTGCTTCTCGAGCCGCTTTTCGAATTTCGTCGACGGTGGCTTGAGGATTGCCGTATCGGATGTTTTCTTCGATAGTTGTGTCAAAAAGGACAGGCTCCTGACCGACGACTCCAATCTGACTGCGAAGCCACGCCACATTGAGGCTTCGGACGTTCACGCCGTCAATGAGTACCTAAAGAGGATAGAATAGACTATTTAATTCCTTACACTGGTTAATTAAGACTCAACTCGCCAGGATTGAAATGCATCCGGTGTGATTACGGACCGTGCCTTGTTCGGGATCATACAGTCTCTGGATGAGCTGAACTGCCGTCGATTTGCCGCATCCAGAGTGTCCGACCAATGCCACTGTCTGGCCGCGAGATATTTTGAGGTCGAGCCCTTGCAGCACCTATGTAACAAATGATGCGGTTATATTACCACTATGCTTGTGCATTGATTTTAGCCCTAAGATTTTTTTTTATATGAAAAAGCCCACATGAAAGGACACACTATTTTTTTAGTAGTTTCAATATCGAATTAGATATATTGATACAATTAATGAGTGCTCACAGTGCTAGGAACAAGGCCAGTTTCAAAACATGATACTTGTTTGCACAAGCATGGAATACTCTGCGTGTGCATATGAGAATACCGACTAGCCTGCTAACCGGGACTAACCGGGACGTCTGGTCGCGCCGGGTACTGGAAGTGAACGCCGACAAACTCGATGTCGCCAGAAAGGCAAGTTGGCTTCGCTCCGTCCTCGCCGAGGCTGTCTATGTGGGGCTGCCGTTCGAGGATGTCAAAGACCACGCTGGCAGCGCCGCGGGCGATGTTGAACGCCTCCAAGTGAGGAGACGCCATCCCCATATTCAACGCCCCGGCCAGGATACCGAACAGAACCTAGAAATAAGCCACGGACTAAATGCTTCTGCAAGATATAATATTAGAATCCTTAGCTTGGCTTACTTACAATGACAATTATGCCAGGTGTGTATTCTCTCTGCGCAGCTTCTACAAATCGATCATCAAGGATGAGGGTGACGCCGTACCAGAAGGCCAGCGAGTACGAGCAATAAATAATAAACCACATTATGCCTCCTCCCAGTCCCGAGTACATGCCTCGTTTGGAACCCATCGTCCTCGATGCCGCAAGTTTATCAGTGAATCTTAAAAAAAAAAAACTCAAGTGAGAATCACGTCATCGTCCTGAATAATTTGCTAACTTTGCGAAAGCTTCTTACCTGTCTACCTCCTTTTTCTCCCCGCCAAAAGCTACCACCGTCCGTATGGCACCCAAGACCTCTTCAACGACTGCACCGGCAGCGCCGTAAGATTCCAACTCCAGTACCGTCAGTGAACCTTGCATCTAGAAAATAGATCCAATTACAATTCGTTACGTCAGTCAACACGGACAGTACCAGGGTATGGTGAACGGCCTACCTTTGAAACGACAGCCTGAGCAATTATGATGATCGGCGCGCAGCTTAGCACGACTAAAGTCAACTTCCAGCCTTTTATAAACGACATGATTACTGACGCTAAGAACGAGACCACCAGAAATACAAAGATTGCGACTTTTTCCCCAATACCATCCTGCAGCTTTTCAAGGTCACTGCAAAAGATGAAACGTAGTGAGACAGAGCTCGGGGACTTGGGGACGCTTTGGATGGAGGATGGCACTCACTCTGCAAGCCGCGTGGCAACGTTGGCAGTGCCGTGCGTGTCGTGCCAGGCCATCTCCTGGCGTAGCAGTGACCTCAGGAACATCATCCTCACGCGACTCACCTGCAGAAAATTGATAAGTAATGTGGGACTTTTAGGATATGAGAGTTTGCAGTTTTGCTATAATAGCGGAGGAAGGTAAGCTCATTCAGTTTAGGAGACATATTTTTAGGAGTCTTGGAAACTATGAAGACAGAAGACATAATTCGTAAGTCGCACTTTATAGCATGATGTTTATTACTAAAGCCATCGTAATATTATATTGTTCTACTTTTAGCTTTCGAGGCTGGAGCAATTTGCAAATTGTATCTTATCAAAAAAAAAATCCTTTGTTTATTAGTAAACTAACAAGACAAGATAATTGTCACTGTTTAAAATGTTTCCGTCACTCACTAGCACAATGACAGCAAGTTCAAGGCTGGAGGATTATTTGGAATGAGCGTATTATCTAAGAAGTTACAAGCTAAACCCCAATAAACTGATTTCATTGAGAAAAAAGATTTTTGGCATTTTTTGTACACTTACTTGGTGTATTGCAGATTGATTCATGCAAGTGACAGCTAAGATGCCCATAATGAACTGCACAAAAGAAGATGTGAATGCGCCGATTGCGAATGCAACAGAGTCTTCCATCATCGCAGACATGCGCTCGTCGTAGGTACCGTTAACACTAGTGAAAAGTCGACATTATTCAAGACGGTGGGTTAAATTTTGATTTTTCGGTAAGCTAAAACTGGATTGAGACTCACAGTATCCTACCGCCGCCAAACCAGCTGAGAATTGGGCTGATGGTGGAGGTGTCACCCTCCATGTTTCTGTCGACGAGCAAGGAGGAGAACTCTCCGTAGAGCACAATGAAGAAGGGAACACACACGCCCGTTCCAATTCCAAGTGTCACTCCGGCCACAACGAGAAGTCGCTCGAAGTATGTTGCATATCGGAACTACAAACAAAATGGTGTGTGTCTAGAGGTGTTAAAGTTATTAGTTAATTAGTTATTAGTATCCTCATTCTGTTACTGCCTTACAGATAATCTTCTCCGGCGACAAACGAGGTTAATATCATAAATTGTGGTTTCATGTGGAGCCCGATATAGAAATTTGGTGCTACAATCACACGCGCCCCAACTCCTATCCGTTAAAGAGCGCGTTCCGAGAGGGTTGGGCAGCAGACAAGTGCACAGAAAATAAAAATAAATCCCAATATTTTGGGAAAGACAGCTTACTCAATGAGTTGAAATTGGCTAAAAACGAAAGTCTTGTGGGTGTTTGCCCAAAGAAAATCAACGCGTATGAGATATATATTTTTTGGCAGTATAAAATTTAAAAGTGGAAATAAATACTTCTCTTCTTAAAATATCTCTACCTTAGCCACAACCATTTTGGTGCCCTCAATTAATGCGCTCCTAGGTGCCAATTCACATACAATAAGGCATAAAATGCCTTATACCCGGCCAGATATAAACAATACCCACCATATGCCCTGCTTTGGGTTTAGCATAAACCATGCTTTTACAAGTTAGTTAGCACATGATTGGCAATTCACGAATGTTTGATTTTGGTGGTGGTGGGGGGGGGGGGGGGGGGGGGGGGGGGGGGGGGGCAGATTTATTTCGAAAATTTCAACCCCCCTGTTCCCGGTGATAAATCTATACCTGATTGAGGGCAGGCTTAGCTGGGCTCAGCGAGACCATTTTAAATTGTTTGTTTTTGCTGAAAGCTAGGCTACTTTATTTTCTCGGTATTGTGTATCTGTATTTCAAGCTGCCAACTATTATGAAAGACAAGTGGTGATTGGCTATTTGACATAACTTCTTTTGAAAGCAAGCTACTTTGCCTGGGTATATTACACTGGGTAAAAGGGGTTAAAGTGAAATGTACTTGAAAGGAAATCTAGCATTGGGTTTCGTATGCGAGAAGTACTTACCTTTAATTACTAGTCATAAGTAGTACTTAATATTACAAATTGTAATCACCTATAAAATGCGCGTTTTATTTACCGAACAAGAGAACTCATTTTCAATGGCAAAATACAATAGAGAATAATCTACGATACCGATGCCATCAGAGAGATTTGTAAAATCCTTACCAACTGGAAATATGAGAGAGGTTTTGCTTTATGCAGTTTGTCTTCGGTTATTTCCTTTTCGCCTTTAGTTTTCGGCACCAAGAATTGCCTAAATCAGAAAATAAAAATATCAACAAGCAGCCTTTGATGTTTTTATGGATAGCAAATAAAGTCTAGCCCGTGAGAGACGATGTCAGCCTAAGAAACAGAAAGATGATAATAACTTTCCGTCCATTTTAAAAACTTTTTTACTGTTAAACTCATTTTATAACTTGGAGGAAAATATTTATTTTGAATAAAGGATTACTTATTATGTAACTAATTATATACTACCTCTCATGTACTTTATAAAGGCTAAATTTGTATTATAAATCTGTAATCTGTATAAATCTGTATTGACTTGTCCAAAATTATGTAACATGATCAATCGGGACCAATAAAAATAATAATTATTATTATTATAAGACCCCCCGCATTTCAGTAGTGGGATTTCAAGTTACTATCACATCCACAAAATATTTTTCAAGATCATGCTCGAGTTAATACTTAAATTGCTCCAAAATTAAAACGGATAAAATCCGAAAAATATCTTGACACGAACTAAGCTTTGGATCACAGTTTTAATTTGGCCCAAATGTGACTTCAAAAGACTGGTGGTGCCTCTCGCGAAAAAATATGTTTTGTCAGTAAACACAGTCCAGTTGAAAAAAATGTGTAAATGACTTACGGCTCCAAAGGGTCCAGTGCTTTTTTCCATTCGCCCACATCGGCATCGTCTTGAAAGCCGCCGTTCTGCAGTCCGTCCTTCATCTTGTTCCGATTTCCGGGTAACCACGGCCGCGAAGTGGTCTTCGTGCCGCAAGATGAAACGCGTCCGCTTGGTGTGATTCCTTGACAACTTGTGTTGCAACTAGTGCAGATCTCAGAGATACAATCGCGACTCTTGGCGAACGAGTGAAGATAAGAGACCACACGCGGCCTCCTATTCGAGACGAGCACGTGGTTTGCACTTTTAAACACTTGCCAATTAAACTCCATGCAACATACGTTGGCATTGCACAATTTTATTGTTTATTGCTCGATGGAAAATTAATCGCGGAATTTGAATGCAGTACTAGTGATTATTTTAGTGATTTTTCCGTGGATAGTCTAATCTTTTAACATTGATTGCTCTGTTTTGAAGGTTATATGGAATATGCCCGGCCCTTCACCCCAAATTTATCTTGAATTTATCTTGATGGGCTGATTTTTGTCTTTTTATGAAAATATACCATACATTCTGATGTGTTTAAAATAATGTTTATTTATTTATTTTGCAAAAGATATCTGGTACAATAAGCTGGATTTCTTCTGTAAATATAATTCTTTTTGTAAGTAAGCGCAACATCAAAGGCATTCTAGACAAGATAGTGCACAAGTTTTGAATAAAACTACGCCATTTTTTCAGATATTTGCAATCTAGTCTGAAACGTGTCAAACATGTAAGGTATTAATTTTAAAAACATATCATCTAACATCAGACTTTATTCGCTTCTCAAAAAATAATTCTAAAAACACATGCTAAAAATTGAAAACTCCTTATTTCGTGATTCCAAAAGAAACTCGTTCTTCTGCAATGTTTGTGCCCTGGAATACACCTCTGAGCTAAATTCCACACGAAAATAGATAAAAAGACAGAACAAACTATAAGAATTTAGATGTGAGAAATGTATAATATAATGATTATTATTATGATTGTTGATTATGATATTTTGAAAAAAAATCTTAATTTCATTTCTTGATTATGTCTTGCTTAAAACTACTTACTCAAGAAATCCGAAACAATTCGCGATATCTGCCAGTGGTTTGCCAAAATAGCGAGACAGAGATGATCATTGCAGATCACGAGAGAGTCGTATGCGAGCTTTGAGTTCGGAGGAATAGGCTAATGATTATTTATTTTGCATTCCTTATCGCTAAGGAAATAATCCCCTCCCAAGCAATCAAGTCGAGACATGCCAGGTGATTTCTTGCACCTTTAGAACCTCATGCTGAAATGTAACGTGGAATTCATTTGTATTATTCAGATGTAGACAAAAATAATTCCGATGAGCGTTCAGCGATAGGTGTGAGGGAATTGACAAAACATCTGTAAAAGGCGTTATTTTCAGACATAAATATCAAGAACGAGCTGTATTACTACTTTGTCATATCACACAACGCTACGTGTAACCGTCTAACACACGGATCACAAAATTTATATTGTTTTTGCTACCATATCTGCAGCCAGCTTATAGATCAGTCTTGGGTGCAATTAAATAAAGATGCAATATTTTATTTTTAAACTAACCACATAAATTCTCCGATCTCCATGGAGAAATCTGAAATGCTGTCGTAGCCGGTGCTTTTATATTTTAGCGAAACGGTTGGTCACGTTATTTTGGAGCAAAGTATAGCAAGTCTTTGATAAGTTGATGGCCTCAAGGAAATAATTTCAAGACCCCTAAACCTAAAACCTAAAAAGTAATTTAACCTGAAAACTCAAAACCTACCAAACACCCCCCATGTACCTCCAAATACCTAATGTCTTAGACCAGCACTTCATGCCAACATAAAAAAAATCCATTAGTAACAAGCTTTACATGAAGAATTTACCAGATATTGACCAGACTCGAACGTAATTTAAATTCTACTGAAATTCGCCTTAGTTCCATATCAGAGCAGCCGGAGATGTCGCTTCTCTCGTTCTAGTACTTCAACTTTTCATTACGTGGAGCACCATCCTAATTGACTGCCGAAAGAAAGTATGGTAATTGCGGCGTCCAACTGGCGTGCAAGATTGGATCCGTGACCAGTGCTTGACTCCAATCATTTGGCGCATCACATCAGAAATTCATGTGAGTCAATTTGATGGGTCAAGTCACAACATTGAACGAAGAGTGGCGTTAATAACATACAGCAGTCAACAGTGTCGTCAAAAGTCAAATTCAAGGGCGATATAATTGGTATAGTCTAGTAACCTATCTTAAAATATGTTTAAAGAAAAAATATTTTGATAGTAAGGATTACTATAGGACAGTGATTAACGGTTACATACAATTTTTAAAAATTCAAAAATCAAACTGCTTCTGGAAAACCGACCGGACATGGAATTACAAGATTTTGGGGTTGGTTCAAATACCAGAGCGAAATATTTGTATGACACTTGAGCTGCCCATAGCTAAGCGATCTTAAGCGAAAAATACTCAGCATTACCGGAGTGAATCATTAATGTTAAATTTCGAGTACACGAATCTCTAGCACGTGGTAACGGTAGGTGCCACCCGATGGCGCTTGCTGCAGAATAGTGCAAAAATATCGATACACGTGCCTTCATCAATCGTTGAATATATCGTTGAATCGTCAATATAGATTAATTGAAAGTAAATCGTTCTGAGACGCGAGCAATCTGCAAGAAATATTGAAATGACGCATTCGAAATGACGGTGATCGACTACCGTCTTTGTCGGTGTAGCAGTCTTTGGTCTCTATATCTTGCAAAGACCTGCTGAGACTCTGGCTAATTGGAAACCCAATTTTAGCGCAGTAAATAGAATTGAATAGCCTGAAAAATAAATCATCAATGAACATTCCAGGTACACTACTCGGGTAAAAAACCCTTCCTGGTGTTCATTCTTGACAACGTAGAACACGGTGAGCACTGTTAACAGACCATGGTGGTGAAGTAAAATTTGGCCCTACATTTTTAAAGTATCTTGGTTCGATCCCATGGACTAGATATGCTGGTATTTCCATGATTTTCCAGAACTAAAAGTTAATAGTAAGACTGTTAGTTCCCCAAGAAGCACAGCAATCCCCCTCCCCCACCCCCCTCCTTCACCATTACTGACCAGTTTCTTAGATAAGGGTCAAGCAAAGCATCCCGAAATTCCCTCGAAGAAAAATCACTCAACCGTGACTCTGCATGAACTGTGACTTTATAGGCAACTGTGTTCTACACTAAACACAACGTAGTCGGACATAACCCCCCCCCCCCCCCCCCCCCCCCCGCGGCCCTTTCCTTTAGCCAAAAATATTTTATTAGACAAGTCCTGTGCTTTTCTGACAAGGTTCAAACCGGGATCATTCATCAATTTGCTAAAGAAAATCCAAATTATTTCTACAAACCATTCATCTACTGATGAAGCCTTCGATAAATCACCCCCTGCTACATGAGCTCCGAGTGCGTGCCCGCCTCAGCCAATGTGCCTCTGTCCATCACGCAGATGGAGTCGGCGTTTTGGACGGTGGACGATGGTGATGCACGTGCGACCTTCACTCGCCTGCTCCAGTGCAGCATGTACCACCTTCTCGCTCTGGCTGTCCAGCGCAGACGTCGCCTCGTCTAGCAGCAACAGCCGAGGGTTGCGCAGCAGCGCTTTTGCGATGGCAATGCGCTGCTTTTGCCCCCCGGACAGCTGTATGCCAAAAACCGGCGACATGGAAAATTGCTATTTGGAAACATATTTAGATAGTGGTTTTGACAATCGTTCTTACAGCTTTCTTTAATTTATCGTACGTTTATAACACCCGAATAGCTTCGCATTCAGGAAAGCTTGCTTGCTTGCTAGGGTAGTTTTGCATGGAGACTGATTTAAATAGTGGCCCCTCAAATAAATTGACTTTGTTTTTCAGTTCCAACCCATGGGATAATCGGACCCACCGACTGGGATTTATGCGTGATGAAAATATAAGTTTCTGAAACGTACACATGTAGTGAACACAACTAATATCAACATCATGATCATACTTTAACTCCACGTTTTCGATCCCAAATTTTCAGGATGAGACTCACAAGTGGTAAAGACTTTACGAAGAAATGTATGTTGGCCGTTTTGGCAACTGAGGTAATTTCTTTAATGTCAGGACTACGCTCGTTGTCACCGCACGCAATTCTCACTGCGATGGTGCGATCGAAGAGCACGGACTCCTGAGAAACGATGCCCATTCCTCGGCGAAGTAGTCGCAGGGAACCCCGTCGATGGACCAAAGTGATTTTTTCTTGCATGGTTTTTCATCCTTACCATCGTCGGTATTTGTTGATTTTGACATCTCACAATGCCTCCGTAAAAAGAAAACGCAAAATATTTTGCCGGCTTAAAAAAATTACATTCAAAAACAAAATTAGTTGCAGACTCACAAAGAATTAAATCCTGAGGCTCTTCTGATTTATTCTCGCCAAAATCTCTCAGAAATACTTTGTTTGTAACACCCTGCGCCATTTTGTTGGAGCTGTGTGAGCAAATGGAAGCATGTGTAATAATAAGACGATCGAACCGAAGAGTGCCGCAAGTTGATCGAAGCTGAGGAATGAACTACGCGTTGGAAATGTTTTGATTGAGTAAAGTTTTGATCAGCCTACTAACGACTTTCATTTAAAGAAAATAGTTATAGTTGCATCGACAAGAAATTGCTGCAGTTTCGCTTGCAAGTTTGATAAATATATTATAACATTAAATATGAAAGTGAAAAGCCGAAAAAGTTCAGATTGATAAGAATAATCAATGACTCGGCCATTGTTTAGCACAGCTCTGATTTGTTTGGATGATTTCTGAAGAACCTGTTTTCAGTATAGAAATATGGCGACCAAGTTGCTATTCAGGCGATACACTTTCTGAGTAACATCTATTATTTCTCTTCGTTTCCCTTATTTCCAAAATATAAACATTTTTCTTTGGATATATCTTCTTACATTTTTAAATCTTTAAAAACTGCGTAAGAAAGACCTTGCAAAATTTGGAAATAACTGCTTTTCTTGCTGTAGGTTAATGCATTCATTATTTATTAAGATCTTAGAACGGTTCGAGATGTTGGAAACACCAGTTCTCACGAGAGTACAGAAGTTAAGCAACATTGTGCTGGGTCAGATTATGAATGGGTGACCATCGCTCATGACTAGTTCTGTTTGGGAGAGAGGGTGAAGGGATGAAAGTCAGCACAACTTCACTCAACTTGCCTAAGAAACTGTCGACAGCAAAAATCAGTGAAGGAATCCTCTTGTTCACATTGAACCGTTCTTCGGCACCGGATTTCCCCTCTTCCTTGCTAGACTAGGTTACGGTCATCATTTCCCTAGACGTTACTCATTCATTAGCCGAAGCCATTAGATCAGCGCCACAAGACTAATTTATTCAAACAGTGCGTCGTTAAACACCAAAAATCAACCATCGTCAATCAAATGGTTTACAAAACCAGCCTTAGCCGAATTTAGCTACAGATGTATTTTGAATACTTGTGTTCTTTACGCTTAAAAAGAGTAAGCGTAAAATTCACTTAATATTTTAAAAGTGTTGATTTAATTTCTCGGAACGCTAACATTTGCTGTATTCAAATACTTTTATTTGTAGATATAAGTACCCACAATTATGAGATATCAGAGTAATCAATCTAAACTTACAAATCCAAAATTTTATTCGAGACTAGACTTCAAAACAGAAAAAAGCAAGATCAATCAAAGAAAAATTGTTCATTTAAAATCTAGGACGTCGATGCCCACAAAATAAGAACGTGACAGAAATGAAAACTAGGGAAATTTTCCGCCACTCATTTGATGCCTAATGTATGCTTCCTCGCCAGCTGTTTTTTAAGGCATTCACGACTTAACGCCATAAATATAAATTATTGGTGAGCGAACCAAGAAAACAGAAATCTTCAATTTAAAGAGCCATTAAAAAAGTTCTAGTGTGTTTAGGGGTGTGTATGTGTGTGCGCGTAGGTTTCGTGAGTTTGTTCCACCTTCACCGCGGATTGCCGGCCAAAATACTTGACAGTTTTTCATGAGAAGTTCTACGGGTTTTCCCCACATTGATGCAGCCTTCGATAAATCCCCCCCAACTGCATGAGCTCGGAGTGCGTTCCCGCCTCGGCCAGAGTGCCTCTGTCCAGCACGCAGATAAGATCAGCGTTCTGGATGGTAGCGAGCCGGTGGGCGACAATGATGCACGTTCGACCTTCACGCGCCTGTTCTAGTGCAGCCTGTACCACCTTCTCGCTCTGGCTGTCCAGCGCAGACGTCGCCTCGTCCAGCAGCAACAGCCGAGGGTTGCGCAGCAGCGCTCTTGCGATGGCAATGCGCTGCTTTTGACCCCCGGACAGCTGCGTGCCCTTCGCTCCCAGACGGGTGTTATAGCCCTGCAAGAAAGAAACATGTCCCCCAAGAAATATGATATTTGTGTGTTTTTGTTCTTTCGAGTGTCTGTTCGCGTTTCACCAAGCCAAAACGGATGCTCCTGAGTTTGACAAAAATGCAGATACATTTTCATGTTCTCAACCTAGACTTTTTTTCAGGAAAATTGGTTGACAGAAAAGAAAGGAAAAAGGAAGAAATTTTACCAAAATTGTAACATTTTCGAATTGGAAGAGTTTTTGGCGAAGCAGAAGTATCCAAAAATGTAATGGGGCTTGGGAGCGAAGTCCTTACAAGGGGAGACACGAGGGGTGTACTGATGAAATGTTCGGCATAGCAGCGATAGGAAACCGTAGGAAAGATGCAGCTCTCGAAAAGAAAATGTTTTTCATGCTCTAATTTACGATTTCTCTAATTTTCACTATACGACTCTTGAAGGTTTCTAGCTCCTTACGTTGGCTTCTCTCGCCTATATATTACATGAAATAAAAACCCGCACTCATCATTAACGGGATCTAAATCATGTTGTAGGACTATTGTAGTTAGAGCTTTCTCAGGTTAACTAGAAGCCGGAAATTTGTGAAGAAAGAGAGCAAGAAAACACGTACGGGCTCAAAAACTGTAGATCACATATTTGATAAGTTTGGTGAAAAAAATATAAAACACTTTTGACTTTACAACTCTAAGATGTTTATATAATTCAATCGATTTTGCTGAAAAATGCATGGGGTCTTAGTTGAGACCACAACAAAGTGCGGTGCAAATCTCGTTTAAATCAGAGCAGGCGTTTGGCCGCTCGAACAAATGTGTTCTGTTATCTGTGAAAGATACAATAAAATAGGGGTCAGGTCACTGTATTTATTTTCGTTTGCTAAATACTGTACCGGTATTGGTAGTGCCGATACCGTTTAATTGTAAGATCAAAATAATATAGTGGCTGTGATAGTGGTATAAAATTGAACGGTTAAAATTGAACCATGGTCAGTTGTAAAGTATACGATTACTTCAAACCGTGATAGAGTTCACTTTATATAACCGGGAACCGATAAGGTTAATAAGAATTTGGAGTAAAACCGATCTCACACGGATTGCAGGCATATCCGATACAAGTGGGAATTTTTCAAACCTTAAAACTCTCAAAATTTGGTGCTCTGACGGGGACTCGAGACCCGGTCTCCACCTGCAGCGGGTGTTTCTCTAACCAGTTGAGCGGAATAGACGGATAGCCTGTTTGAGAGGATTTTAGTACATTTGATAAGAACGGCGGATCTATAAGAAGTAGAACCATGAGACTGTGAATGCCCACAGTCACTCTAATTCCAGTGAAACTTTACTGCGCCACATTAACTCAATCTCGAGTTACTCCAATTTGTCGTTTGATGTGTTTTATGCAATGAAATCAGTTTTAAATTGCAAGTGCTGCAGAGGGCTTTTTATTTGAGGACACAGTCCTGAAAGTACGTCGGCATCGCAACCAACTCCAAACAGAGCACAATCGTTTTCACTTTCGATGTTTTATTGATGAGCGGTCAAAGGCCATAAATGGAGAGTGGACGATGAATGGTAAACTACGATGAATCTTTTGATTTTCAGTGAAAGCTGATAAGAATGAACTAGAATTTTACTACGTCTACTAACTAAGTGAACGCTACTACCGTAGTAGTTCCAGTTACGTACGAGGTCGAGCGCGTAAATATTAGGGTAAGTGTGGTAGAGACTAGCAGCATTTTATTGTTATTCTAGGTCATCCAGCGACACGGGCTATCCATGAATGAGCAAGGTCGTTCTGACCGGGTGTAGCGTGTACAGCGGGGTTTGAGTAACACTGGTTAGGTCGCTAGCCCGGGTTGCAACGCTGGTCGAATGATGAAGGTCTTTGGCGATGTGTGGCAAACTTCATTAACTGATATAGGTCGGCCGCGTGACGCCAGCGTGTAAACCTCGGCTGCCTGCTAGGCTAGGCTATGTGTCGGAACACTCGGCTGCCTACGGGTTTCGCGATCACAAATTGAGTTGCATTGTAAGATGAGCGTAGCAATATATCCTGTCATGGGATTATAAAATGTGCAGCCGATCCATTAGAATGATTAAAAAAAGCAGCAAATATTCGTAAAACTAAGCCGAAAATTTGTGAAGAAAAAGAGAAAGAAGACACTTACGGGCTCAAAAGCTGTAGTTCACATCTTTGCGACATTCGGTAAAAAAACAAAATCAACCATTTTTGGCGGTACAACCCAAAAACGTTTATACAAAATCTAAAAGTGTTCTTAAATTTTGAATACTATTCGACCGATTTTGCTGAAAAATGCATGGGGTCTAAGTTGATACCACAAAAAATGTGCTCTGCAAATTTCGTTTAAAACGGAGCAGGCGTTTGGCCGCTAGAGCGCGGACAAAAATGCGAATAAAAAAACAAAAAAAAGCACACACACACAGGTGATTTTTTTCTGGATTGAAATCTAGAGTAAAGTGAAATTGAATATCTCATCAAAAATACTTGAGCTATTCTCCGCGTTTGCGTTCACAATATAACTGTGAGATACTCACAAGTGGTAAGGACTCCACGAAGGAATGGATGTTGGCTATCATTGCGACTGAGATGATTTCTGTCATGTCAGGACTACGCTCGTTGTCGCCGTACGCAATATTCTCTGCGATGGTGCGATCAAACAGCACAGGCTCCTGAGAGACGATGCCCATTTCTTGACGCAGTTGCCGCAGCGGTACTCTGTCAAGGGGTTGAATGCCTATGCCCTGCGCAAAAAAAGTTCGATTTCTGAGCATGTTTACTTTGAGGAGATTTTTAAAAGGTACTCAACAAATTTCACTCTCACAATTTGGCCGACATCTGGGTCGTAGAAGCGTTGTAGCAGCTGGATGCACGTTGACTTTCCGCAGCCGCTGGCGCCGACCAACGCAACCGTCTGACCCGGCTGGACGATCAGGTCGAGACCTCGTAGAATCTTGGCATCCGATCGCGACGGGTAGGAGAACTCCACGCCAGAGTAGGTGATGTCACCAAGCAGGTTCTAACGAAAAGATAAGGTAACCTAGGTTTGTAAGCTGCTGGTTGGTGCTGATTTACTTTTCTATAAAGTCCACAGAAGTCTCTTCGAGACTTCCGAACAGTATCTTTTAGAACTCGTAACCTAGACGTTTAAAATGAGAGATGGTATTTTGTAAAACTATTTGCTCACCACTGGTTCCACGCAGTCCAAGGGTTCTTTTATCCGAGGCTCCCGGTCAAGAATGCTAAAGAGACGACCCGCTGCTAGTTTGGCGGTTGTGTAGTTGGGGGCGTTAGCCAGAGACTGACCCAGGATCCATACGCCGAAGATAAGTGCATCACCTATCCTACAAAACGAGAGGTTTGCTTGATTGCTGTTTCTTTCTTGAAACTTAGGTCGTATCTACTTAAAAGTGGATGAAACACATTTTTTGAAGGGTAAGAAAATAAAATTCAGTTTTAGTTAAGAAATACTTTTAACTTTTAAGGAAGGGAACTCTGGTACCTTCATAAATGAAAGATTATAAATAAGAGGGTGACTCTTCATAAAAGTGTTAAGGAATACGTTTTTCGGACTAATGATTTTTTTTTTTTATCTTGAAGATCAACTCATTTTCTGAACATTTCCCATTGCTATGTAAAAATCTAAGATTTGTATGCCAATTTCAAGTGTTAGTATTTTGTTAAATATTTCTTACTCACATCATTACATTCTCGTAGGGCAGCTCTTTGGTAACGATGAGGAAGCTCCCATACCAAAAGCATAGCGCATAGCACATGAACGGTAACGAGGTCTCCATGCCGAAGAAGACTCCTCGAAGTCGTGTCCTCTTACGGGTGGCTGTAAGGACTTGGTCCAGCTCGCGCTGGTAGCGGTCGAGAACAGTTAGTTCTGCACCGAGACCAGCAATGGTGCGCAGCTGCGCAGCGGCTTCCACGGCGAGCCGGATCGCTCCCTCTAGCGCACGATTTTCGGCAATGACGTGCTTCTGCGGGTAAAAACGACGTAAAAGATATAGTTGAAAAAGCATACATGCTTGATGTCGGCTTGAAGGCGCACAATCTCTGAGGAATAATAAAACACAAAAGATTTAAAAAAAAAATAATAATAATGATCTCAACCCCTGGGGGTTCCGAGATCATGCAGAAATCCTATACAAAGAACCCCTTAAAGTAGTTCGACTTTTTTTTTGAACCTGTAAGATGCTGAAAGAGCTTTTCTCTGTACTCTCATTCGATAGCATGAAAACTATTGAAGCAAAGGGTGCTTACAAACACAACAATGAGCCCTAAGCTGCTACATGCAGAGCGAAAACTATGCGTCTCACGTAAACAAGATTATTACTCGAGCCGGCGCGCACTCATCTTTCAAGAAAGTTGTGATCTCTGTTTATAAATGCTAAAATCTGTAATATAAAGAAATTAACTGGCTAGAGAACCCTTATATTAGTGCGGTTTATATTTCCTTATTTCTAGTATAGGTACGTTACTTATGAAAGTGTATGAGATTATATAGGCTGAACTTACCTCAATTATTATGTGTTCCAAAATGACAGGGCAGAGCGTTATCGGAATAGATACAATGCAGACTAACGTTAACTCCCATGAGAGGTAAAGCGAAAAGGCAATCGAAATTACTAGCATCGATGTCGACTGAAAGAAAGTGGCGAAACACGTTCTTGTCACCTGCAACAACCGTTTAAACCAATAAAACCATTATTTTTGTGGAAATTGCCACATTAAAAATGAAACTGGTATATTTGTAAGCAGGGCATCGAACCGAAATTAATATCGGTTCAGGTTCAGTTTCAGGTTCGGTAAATGTGAAATTTCGGTTCGGGTTCGGTTTCGGATTTTTTTAAGTTTGCTTATTCCGGTTCGGGTTCGGTACGTTTTCAGGTTCGGGTTCGGGTTCGTTCGGGTTCGCGTTCAGGTTCAGGTTTTTTTCCCTTCGATCTGCTTGGGATCGGATTCCAAAGGGGAATGGGTTTAAGTTCGATCAAGCGATAGTTTTCGCAAATTTTGTTTATTATATTTTTCCAACAATAAAGTGATAGACATTTAAATGTTTGCAATAATGTACTGGATGAAAATGGTACTTTTGGATCGATGTTTAATTTTGATTAGGTAGTATAAAAAATATCAACCAAGTTATGGCATAATATTATAGTTTTAAGTGGTTATAATACTAATAACTTATATGTCCTACGAAATAGGTTTGAAATAGATACGAACTGCAGACTTTAAACTGGGTCTCGACAGTCGATACAATGTACTCAATGTACTCATTTGCAAATTTACCTTCATAATCACGTTACAGCCTTCAATTCTGCAACTTGATTCCTTTTTGACGTAGCTATAACTAAAATATTTTCTGATCTTGCTTTCTTGTTGGCGCCCCATGATTCAAAGGTGTACATAAAACACAAGAGCGTAATACGGCCACCTCCTATGACGAATGAAAAAAGACTGACACTGACCGAACAAGCCAAAGCAAGCAACACATTTGGTTGTAAGTTGGTAAAGTGCAAACTTGCTACTTCTTAAAATAGAAGATATCCCCTTCCCAGAACCCTAAATTTTGTCCATTTCCCTTGAAATGGTATTAAAGTGGTTAATTTGTAACAAAATAAGCGGGTAAGCCTTAAATTAAAAACGATGCATAACTAGAAACAATTCACTCGATACCCAACCCAGTTTGTCTTTGTTTTTGTACCATACTGTCGCATTGCTTCGTCGGCGCTGCCCGACGAAGGGTAGCGGCGCTATATAAAAGCGAGTTGTTGGTAGAACCATTGTTGATATTCAAGAGAATCTACGAGTTCGCTGATAGCCACGCTAACGTTATTTACAGATTACAGCTCTCGTAGGTTGAGTATTCTGCAGAAATTATGAAAACGCGTGATGTGCAAAAACCCGAAAAAACCCGAGAAATAATACCGGTTCGGTTTCGGGTTCAGGTTTTTCATAATTAAAATACAGGTTCCGGTTCGAGTTCGGGTTTCCAAATTTTCCGGATTCTGGTTCGGGTTCGGGTTCGGGTTCCACACATAATTGCGGTTTTTTCGGGTTACGGGTTCGGGTTCAGGTTCGGGTTCGATGCCCTGTTTGTAAGTGGATCGATTAATGAAACATTTTGATTTGGGTATTGGGTATGGGCCGACATATTTTCCTCACCCCCTGTACGCTAGGCGCGTCCCCCGCGAGGCGGGCGCTGAGGGCGCCGACGCTGTTGCGTTCCTCATCGAACCAGCCGACCTCCTGGCGCAGGATAGCGGTGAACACCGACGTACGCAGCCGACTGGTAAGCTGCACTCCGGCCACGCCAAAGGTATACGACTGGATACGGTTATAAAAGAAATGTGCATGAATCGCAAAACTTGCTTTTAGGAAAAGTCGGATTATTAAGATTACATCTAAGAAATCTTTCATCTTCAGCAATATGGCAATCAATGTATTGCAATGACCGTAAAATAATTAGCTATAAGAGATAGTCGCTCACCTGTAAAAAAGTGCCAATACCAGTGAGAATTCCAACGACAACAAACAAAACACAGTACTGGTTTGAGAGATTTTTCACATCTTCAGGATCATCGATTGATAGGACCTACAAACAAGTTTATTTCTGTATCCACTTCCAACTTGATAACATTGTTCAGGAGAAGAAAAATATTTTGAATGTCAGAACGAACCCTATACATCGACCCAATCAGAAAAACGTGGGCTGGGTTGCAGGCACCGACTATAATTGCGGAAATGCAGCCCACAAGAAGGTATGGCCACTCGGGACTGTTCAGAGACACAATGGTTCCAAGCGGTGCGGGGTAAACGTCGACCTGCAATGAGGATGTGAGCTTCTTGTTATTATGATTTAGCGATACGTCAATGACGTAGAATGCTAAGTTAAACTAAAAAACAAATACAATATATTTATAGATATTTTATTATTTCTCTGGTATTTGAACACAATGAGCTTTAGCCAGTAAGCAATGGATGGAAGAGGAGAGTCTGGAAAAATGTAGGTAGGACCATTGAATTATCATCCTTGTGGTGCCAAGTACTCGTAAGAACCGGTTTGGCCTCTCCTCCCCCCACACAACCCAGGTGGTGGTACCTTCTGCCAAACAGCGAGATAGGAAATCTGCATGCCTGGATAGGTTAGTTCGTAAAGCATCAGTACTGGCAATCTACAATTTCCGGGCTCTTAGCCAGAATCGGTCGCACATTTTTTCAGACTTGCTCCTCTTCCAAATAAAAGATAATACATATAAATTATCTATAAATATTAGCCTCACACATTTATATGTATGTGCGTTTGTATTGATTTATTTTCTTGGACCCTTCTTTGCGGTCTGACTCTGATCAGTCTAACCAAAAACACTCCAAAGAACAAAATACATCTAAGCTAACTCTTCCTTCAGAAAAAGACAGGAGAATTTTTGTTGTTATTCCTCCAAGGTAATCAAACATAAAATCCAATAATTTTAAATTTTTAGAAAAAGAGAAGACGAAACAAAATATCAACGTAATTCAAATAAAATATTTTATTCTGGATCATGGCCTGGAAAGGTGTTACGCAAAAGAAACTAGCTGCGTCGTGGACATTGGAGAAAATGATCCAGGTATCAAATTGAAATACAACAGACTTTTGGAAGTAACTCAAGAAATATTCTACTATACCTGATCAATTGCAGTTCTTTTGATACCAGTGGCACTCACAGGTACCTTTGGCAACACCGAATTTAAAGGCATTTCTGAAGCCTGATCAACGTTTTGAACACCGGTAGACGAGAAATCTGAAACAAAAAGGCAAAGAGAAATTTTAAAACAAGAAAAAAAAAAACACGGAGCCGTCGTCTCTTTTAACTCACCGTCCACATTGCTGGCTTGAACGGAAACCAATCCGTAGTAGTGTCCCTTGGCCGCCATGAGCTCGTCGTGCGTGCCCTGTTCCACCAGCCGGCCTTCGGACAGGACGACAATACGGTCGGCTGCACGCACCGTGGACAACCGATGAGCAACTACGAGCGTGGTGCGTCCTCGGCTGGCGGCCTCCAGCGCAGACTGCACCTGCGCCTCGCTGGCTCGGTCGAGCGCAGACGTCGCCTCATCCAGGAGCAGGATAGCTGGACGGCGCACGAGCGCACGCGCGATCGCTATCCTCTGCTTCTGTCCACCCGACAACTGCGCGCCGCGCTCGCCAACCATCGTCTGATAGCCCTAGACGAACAAAATACACTTTAGCTTCATAAATAACATAATTTAAATCTGTCCCTTGCTCATCGTACCGGGGAAACCTGTTACCTGTTAACTGTGTTAACTGTGTTAACTGTTACCTGTTACCTGTGGAAACCTGCTAATAAATCCATGTGCGTTTGCGTCTACAGCAGCTTGATGGATTTCTTCGTCTGATGCGTTTGGTGCGCCGTAGCGGATATTTTCCTCGATAGTTGCATCGAAAAGCACTGGCTCTTGGCTGACGACGCCAATCTGACTTCGAAGCCAGGCCACGTTAAGACACTGGACGTCCACGCCATCGAGGGTAACCTGATGGCGACAAGTAAGTTGAGCTAACTATAAGATATCGGCAGTTTACTAATTTAGTGAGCGCATTACCTTGCCCTGTGTTGGGTCGTAGAGTCTTTGGATGAGTTGCAATACTGTTGTCTTGCCACAACCGGAATGACCGACGACTGCCACTGTTTGACCACGAACGATCTTAAGATCCAGTCCTCGCAGCACCTATAATCCGATGTCATTGCGTATCAAACACAACCCTTGATTTTGTGTTACGCCGTGAAGATAACATCACCATGACATACCGGCAATTTAGACCGTGCTGGATATTGAAAGTATACGCTTGAAAACTCGATGTCTCCGACGAGTGCTATTTTCCGGTAGCCGTTTTTGCAGAAACAATTTATCTTTGATTGCCGCTCAATGATCGCAAATACAGCGCTTGCGGCTCCTCGAGCGACATTTAGAGCATCAAATTGTGGGGCCGCGATACCTATGTGCAATGCACTTGTTAGGATGCCAAACAGAACCTGCGAATAAAAGCGGTCATAAAACCATATGCTTAAAAGCAGCAAGTTTAATTTCACCCAGATTCAAAACGTAATTCAAGAAAACTACAGACAGTAGATCGATCAGAGATGCACGTACTAGGGTAATAATACCGGGGCTATATTCGCGTTCTTCAGCGTCTAAATATCGGTCTCCAAGAATCAAGATGACACCGTACCAAAATGTAAAAGCTCTTAAGACGAACACGATTAGCCACGGAGTTCCTGTGCCAAATCCTTGGTATATCCCTCTTTTTATGCCCACCTTATTGGGCTTCTCGAGTGTACTTGTGTACCTATGACATAAACGTGCATAAGCAAAGCTTGTAGGTTTCCCAATGATATTTTTAGAAAATATTTTGAAATCGCGTACCTCTGTGTCTCCTTTTTTTCGCCAACAAAAGCCACCACAGTTCTGATGGCACCCAAGACTTCTTCAACGACACCATTGGCCACATTGTAAGATTCGGACTCCTTGACTGCTAACGAACCTTGCAACTATTTCCAGATTGATAAACTATCTTTACTCCACTTTTTTTTTTTACATATTTGAACAAGCCTTACCTTTGCAATGATCACCTGTGCAATGATTATGACCAGCGCGACAGCGAGTACTGGCAGCGTCAATTTCCATCCTTGTATTAAACACACGGCGGCCGAAGATATGAACGACACTACAAGAAACACGACGACGGCCACTGCCTCTCCAATACCGTCCTGCAGCTTTTTAAGGTCGCTGTAAAAGATTTAAATTGGTGAGACAGAGTTCGGATACTTCGAGGGTGCGGTGAGTGGAGGATGGCACTCACTCGGCAAGCCGCGTGGAAACGTTGGCAGTGCCGTACGTGTCGTGCCAGGCCATCTCCTGGCGCAGCAGTGACCGCAGAAACATCGTCCTAACGCGGCTCACCTGTAGGAAATAAGATGGAAACAGCAAGTCAGAAGAACGTTCAAAATAACAAAAATGGGAGATAGTAAGATGTGTGGAAGATTCTTTCAGTGCTATAGCGTCGTGAAATTATTTGCGTCATAACAGTTTTCATTAGTAAGAAGTAAGAGCGCAAGTAAAAATAACTAATAAAAGGTACCTGCTATATACACATCTTTTCTACAAAAAATTTTTTATCAAAAATAAACTTGTACTTTTACCTGATTTATAGCCGCATGGTTCATGCAAGTAACTGCAATAACTCCCAACACAAATTCAACGAAACATATTGTGAATCCACCGATTCCAAATGCGACCGAGTCTTCTAGCAACGCCGCCATACGTTCGTTGTATGTGCCATTCCTTCTATTGACAGCAAAAGTAAAAATGAATATCTTCAATATAGAATATGTTTACTATTGGCAGAATATTCTGTGTAATATATTGCGCTTGGACGTACAGTATCCTGCCACCACCAAACCAACTATGTACGGGGCTGAAAGAGGAAGTGACGCCTTCCATGTTTCTTTCGACGAGGTGGGTCTTGAACTCGGAGTAGAGCGTAAGAAAGAAAGGAAAACACAGCGCCGAACCGGCGCTTAAAGAGACACCAATCACTACCAGACGTCGCTCAAAGGCTGTTGCGTAGCGGAACTGCAAAAATACAGGAATGGCTGTATCATTGTAATATTTGAAAACTAGTGTTGGCTTTGTAATAATCTCACCAGTTGCAAGTAAGCGAGTGGTTTTGACCCATGCTGTTTATCTTCAAGATCATCTCCGATATCTTTTGATTTTGAGCCCACAAATTGACTGCATCAGAATAAAACATGGTTAATAATAAACAAAAAAATGCAAAGCACAGCACTTGACTGAACCAATTGTTGTAATTTACACCCAACTCACAGTTCATATGGATTGTGTATCACTTTAAATTCCTCTTCGCCGAAATCATCATGAAAACCCTTGTCTTCAAAACCTTGAGCCATCACAACACAGGACTAAAAATAAAAATAGTAGCAGTTGTGTATCGCACCACAAAACAGGTAATGAGGGAGGTTTCTAAAATAATTACTGGTTTGTGTTGTTTCATGTGACCCTCGTCTCATCGAGGGCACATGACACGTTACTTTGCTTTGGCTTAAACCAACCGTTTACAAATGGGACAAAAATCAGGATTAACATGGAAATACAATACTCGCTTTCCACCATGAGTACTAAATAATCTGATGATTCCTGTAAACTATTGTAATTTCCTATGATATGATATGTCTTGTTTAAGTTGCCTGGAGCATGCATAACTCGATTAAGTGCCGGTTATTCAGTGGTCCTTAAAGAAGCTAGCAGGGCGTTCATTTTTTATTTGCTTGGCTACAGCCAATCAAAGATGAATGTTGCTTGTTAACAGTTTGTTAATACTCAATGTCCGACACTGAAAAACCGACGCTACGCGTACTTACTGAAAAAAACTATTACAAACTGGGGCTTAAATGCTAAGTAAAGAACAACAAATTAGCATTCAAACCCTAGTTTTTTCTTTATTTATTTTTCAAAATTAGGGCTAAGGTTAGATAAAGTAGATATGAGTCTAAAAATGATAATAAAAAACTTACTCTTTAGACGAAACTGTACGATGACTTGCTTAATTTAACGAATGTATCTTATTAACAGTGTTGCGGTCTCATCATGTTTTATAAGGCTCAACAAAAGAATCTAGTCCGTCCTTCGACACTCACCTTGCAGTGCTTGACTATCAGTGACACCAATAATAACGCCGAGTTATTGATAAAATATGCATATATTTCGAATAATAACACGTTGCATGGCAGTTTAGAACTGCCATTACACGCAGTCTAAAATCTATTGGCAAATCACAGTAAAATCACAGTATAAAAACACGCAGAAAACAAACTAGTAATTTCTAATAAAAAAATATGTTTTGTGCTGAAATATCTTCGGTTTTAAGTGTTACTGATTCTTGGTGTTCGGCATCGGTTTCAATCTCGGATTTGTATCGTAACATATATATTATATTGCTAAAACCCCCTTCCCCCTCCACCAGAAGTGCGTTTCCTGCACAGGTTGGAAATTAAGAGTCTTGTGGAATGCCCGGGTTATAGAAAACTGGACCCCGCTAAGTGAAACAATTTCGATGGTTGCAACTGTCCCTCCATACCAGCAACATTCCTGAAAATAAATTTACGAAAAAAAGAGTGGCGCACTTCTCAACTAGCCTGTCCTGTCCCCTGTTGATGGAGCCTTCGATAAATCCCCCCCAACTGTATGAGCTCGGAGTGCGTTCCCGCCTCGGCCAGCCTGCCTCTGTCCAGCACGCAGATAAGATCGGCGTTTTGGATGGTAGCGAGCCGGTGGGCGATGGTGATGCACGTGCGACCTTCACGTGCCTGTTCTAGTGCAGCCTGTACCACCTTCTCGCTCTGGCTGTCCAGCGCAGACGTCGCCTCGTCTAGCAGCAGCAGCCGAGGGTTGCGCAGCAGCGCTCTTGCGATGGCAATGCGCTGCTTTTGTCCCCCGGACAGCTGCGTGCCCTTCGCTCCCAGACGGGTGTTGTAGCCCTAAAAACATGAGAGCTTGCTTTTGTCGTTTCATTGCTGAACTCTTATAATCATCACCGTGGTTTGAGTTAAATCTGTGTAACATAAATGTTGATGTAATAAAGTATATCCATATAGGACATTTTAATGAGACACGATACACAAGAGATACACAAAGATAAATCTTACTGATTATTAATTTCATTTAAAGATTGCGATCTATGACGAATCCGTAAGGGACTCACCAGGGGGAGAGACGCTACGAACGAATGAATGTTGGATTTTTTCGCAACGGATATGACCTCGTTCATGTCAGGACTGCGCTCGTTGTCGCCGTATGCAATGTTATCGGCGATGGTGCGATCGAAGAGCACGGGCTCCTGAGAGACTATTCCCAGTTCCCTACGAAGTTGCCGCAGTGGTACGCCGTCAATGGATTGCTCGCCTATGCGCTTTGATGCAACAGACAGGTGAATTTAGCAGTAGGGCTGATATCTCAGCTTAATGTCGAGCTAAGATGAGCAGGTTAAGATCCACTCACCACATGGCCGACATCTGGGTCGTAGAAGCGTTGCAGCAGCTGGATGCACGTGGACTTTCCGCAGCCGCTGGCGCCAACCAACGCTACCGTCTGACCCGGCCGAACGAGCAGGTCGAGCCCTTGCAGAATCTTGGCATCCGGTCGCGATGGGTAGGAGAACTCAACGGCTGAGTAAGTGATGTCACCAAGCAGGGTCTTAAATATAAATATTCCTTACATAATTCGAAGGAACGAAGCGAATTAGGAAAATTCTGCAACCGAACTGAATACGAACCGATAGTTACATGGTTGTGTTATACTGAGAACCTTGTTATATGAGTAGAGGCGGTCAAATTTACCTATATACCTTTTTATTTGCTTTAAGAAGAAACAAGTAAAACATGAAGGCGATAAATATTTAAACATAAGTAGGTTATTGTGACTTTACCGCCAATACTCTATAAGCAATAGATATTTAAAAGAAATTAAATAATCGTTTTACAACTATTTTAAGTAGAGTTGGAAAGCGCCTTAGAAATCGACTTCAAGCAAAACACAGAGTTGGGTTACCTTCGAATCCAGGCTGTCGGGAGGTCCATTGATAGATGGCTTTCTGTCAAGGATGCTGAAAAGGCGACCAGCAGCTAACTTAGCAGCCGCAAAGTTGGGAGCGTACCCCAGAGACTGGCCCAGGATCCAAACACCGAAGATGAGAGCCTCGCCAATACTTAAATAAAATACACACGTATTAGAATGGCAGTTCAAATAATTATCCCACAAAAAAGTAGTTTGTGACGGAAGGAGAGCCATTCCTTGTGTGCTTTTTTTTTATACGGTGATAGCGGTATTTCTTATAACAACCCAACCACTGCTTAACGCTATTACATTTCGGTGGGTCATACAAACTTCGGGAATGTTCGATATTTTAACTCACATAATGACATTCTGGTACGGTATGCCTTCGTTTGCGACGAGAACACCCCCATACCAGAAACACAGCGCAAAACACATGAACGGCAAGGACTGGCCTATAGCGAAGACGACCCCCCGAAATCGTATTCTCCTTTGGCCGGCGACGAGGGCTTGGTCCAGCTCGTGCTTGTAGCGTTGGAGGACGGCCAGCTCTGCGCCGAGACCAGCGACGGTGCGCAGCTGCGACACGGCCTCGACGGCCACCTGAGTGGCTCGCTCAAGAGCGCTCTTCTCGGAAACAGCGTACTTCTGTATTGATTGGATGAGTTTTTATTGTTATTTGAGCATCTTGTGTAAAATATGATATGATATGTAATGATGTTGGTGAGTATATTTACAAATTATGTCATGAGGTTTAGTAAATAATATTTATAATCATAGGAGAACTAATTGTAATAATATGAATCATCAAATAAATAAATTGAATAATAGATTGAAAAATGAATTAAAATAATAAAAACATAATAATAACTGTTGTAATCACAATAGAAACGATAAATATGAGAATAAAAAAAATATGTGCCCAAGGGAGATCCGATAAACAGTGGGACTCCATTTAATTTTTTAGATAAATCGCTTATGAGGATGTGGAAATCATTTTGACTTACAAGACTGAAGATCGAAATAAGACGGCTGATGGCCTTGTTGAGTTTTCGGTAATGGCTCAGTTTATTAATAATTTATGGCAAAGGCACACGTTCCCAAAAGAGCGTAGAGTTCAGAATTAAAAATCATTTGGGCAAATAAGGAAAGCAGTTGCCTCAACAAAAGTTGGCCGGGAGTGAACATATAAAACACAGTTAAAAAATGACGACGCAATCCCTTAATTTACCTTCATTAAAACATGTTCCAAAAAAACAGAACAGAGCATTATCGGTATTGAGGTTATGGAGACCAGAGTTAACTTCCACGAGAAGACCAGCGAAATAATAACACCAATTAACAATGTTGACGCCGACTGAAGAAAAATTGCGATGCGTGATCCTGATGCCTGTAACAAGCAATTGTAATCAAAAACCAGTAAAATAGTGTACATCGATTATCGATTAATCGACTAAATTACAAAACGATTTACAATCGATGATGGCCTATGAGTTAGATTACAGTGCATTCCTTCGTGTAATTAATTTGCTTTGGTAGTACAAGGCACCAGCTCTTTGTTATTTTGATAATAAATTTCACGCTCTGCGCGGATGGTCTTTCTCACCCCCTGCACGTTGGCAGCGTCCCCCTCTAGGCGGGCGCAGAGGGCGCTGACGCTGTTGCGCTCCTCGTCGAACCAGCCGATCTCCTGGCGCAGGATGGCGGCGAACACTGACGTGCGCAGACGGTTGGTCAGTCGCACTCCGGCCACGCCGAAGGTGTACGACTGGATAAGGTTATATATTTATGTGCAAGAATGGCAGGCAGACATGCATTTACGAAATTACACGTAAGTAAACGACGCACAGCAATCTTTCTTCCTATTCATGAAATGCATGCGACAAAAATAAATTCATGGCTAACCTGCGAAAATGTTCCTAAACCAGTGATGATTCCAATAACCACGAAAAGAAGGCAGTACAAATTGGAATTGGATTTTACTTGTTCAGGATCTTCCATCGAAAGTATCTAAAAACAAATTAAAAATATTGTAGAGTTAGTTAAGGTCACTCAAAGTTTTAAGTGAGTTTTGAAAAGAAAGCAATCTCTGTCTTTCTCGCACTTCATAGATTCGCCCGAAGAGAACTGAGAAAATCGGAAAGCTGGCACCGACGACACTAGCCGAAATGCAGCCCACAACAAGAAATGGCCACTCAGGGGAATTTAGAGCGATGATGCGGTGGAATGGGGCTGAATATTCGTCAACCTGCAAAACAAATTGCGAGGTAAGTTTAAAAAGTTGAATTCAATTTGTGAGGATACCAGTAAAAAACCCTTACCAAATCATTGGTGCCTTCTTCCTTTACGATCACAGTCGCTGACAGTTTTTTTACCTCAGCGGAAAATTGTATATCGCTCACATTTAGGCTCACCATTGGAGAGACGACTAAACAAATTTTTTTTTCTATAAATAATTATTACCACTGCCGAACCAAAATCAACCTGAAATGAAAGTGCTTCCGTGTACGTACTGTCCATACTGCTTGCTTCTACTGAAACCAGAGAGTAGTAGTGTCCCTTGGCTGCCATGAGCTCGTCGTGCGTTCCCTGCTCTACCAGCCGGCCTTCGGACAGGACGACAATACGGTCGGCTGCACGCACCGTGGACAACCGATGAGCAACTACGAGCGTGGTGCGTCCTCGGCTGGCGGCCTCCAGCGCAGACTGCACCTGCGCCTCGCTGGCTCGGTCGAGCGCAGACGTCGCCTCATCCAGGAGCAGGATAGCTGGACGACGCACGAGCGCACGCGCGATCGCTATCCTCTGCTTCTGTCCGCCCGACAGCTGCGCGCCGCGCTCGCCCACCATCGTCTGGTAGCCCTGGGTGAAAAAAACAAATCCGGATCCTCTACGTGATTTTAGTTTTTTTTTTTTCTTTCTTAAGAGTTGATATCAAACATAACAAATACAAAACAAGCGCAATACACGATTACCTGAGGAAGCATGCTAATAAATTCATGTGCGTTGGCAACGCCTGCTGCTTCTCGAATGTCATCTACTGATGCGTTTGCTGCGCCGTAACGGATATTCTCCTCTATGGTGGCATCAAAAAGCACCGGCTCTTGACAGACGACGCCGATCTGACTTCGAAGCCAAGCGACGTTGAGATATCGTACGTCCATGCCGTCGACGAGAATCTAATAAAAAATAAGTCTGTTGTTCTGCCATCACAGGCAACTTATTATCGTTGTGGACTCTTACCTTGCCCTGTTCCGGGTCATAAAGTCTTTGAACGAGCTGTACTGCTGTTGTCTTGCCACAGCCTGATTGGCCGACAATAGCCACTCTCTGCCCACGAAGGATCTTTAGATCCAGTCCTTGTAGCACCTAGGGACGTAGAAATATGTTTGGTTTTTTAACACGTCATATCATGGAGATAAACGGAGTCAATTTATCTTACCGGTACTTCAGGTCGAGTAGGATACTGGAAGTGTACGCCTGCAAACTCTATGTCTCCGAAGAGCTCTTTTATCCGACGACCATTCTTGCAGAAGCAGTTTATATTTGACTGGCGCTCAATGACCTCAAAAACTTCACTTGCTGCTCCACGGGCTACATTGAATGCCTCAAAATGCGGTGCTGCGAGACCCATGTTCATTGCGCCCACCAGGATACCAAACAGCACCTGTGAGGAAGTTGCAACAGTTTAGAGTTGATATTTTGTAACTTTTTTCTAGTGTGAGCAGACGAGAAGCGATAAGACCCCTTTATTTGTTCTACTGTTAGCATCGAGGAAATTGATGGTTTGAATTTTTTTAAAACGTTGCAGAGTATGGATCCAGGATTGATTTGTTTAACTAGTTTCTACTGACAAAAGTAAGGATGTGTAAAGACATTTTACTTAATAGCTATTCATGTACCTATTGTATCTCAATTTGCTCGAGTTTTCACTGCTATAGCTCATACGCATTTAATCTAGTGTACACGTTGTTTCGTTCAACATTGACAATAAATTGCAGGATATTAATGCAGGATCTAATGCAGAATACTTTTAGAACATTGCTACTCTGAATTAGAAGTTTCGTTGGCCCAGGGGCCAGATCTTCAAAACAGAGTTTAAGTTTAACCTGGGAGCTTTAAGATAATTGCCAGCACAGTCGGTGTAGTTTTTCGAGGTTGTTACCATGGTGATAACAACTTGACCCCTAAATTAATGTGGGTTAGATTAAACTCTGGTTAGTGGATCCAACCCTAGGCGAATAAAGATATGAGGTTGTTATTGATTTTGAAGTTTGAGTGCTACGTACAATGACAAGAATACCAGGAGTGTATTCCCGATGAGCAACGTTCAATTGCCGGTCCTCTAGTATAAGTATGACACCGTACCAGAAGGCAAGTGCTTTTGAGCTGTATACAACCAGCCACATAGTCCCGGCACCTAATCCAAGATATATTCCTCGTTTTGTGCCAGCTACCTGTGAATCTTTGAGTTGATCCGTGTACCTATAGCATAAATAGCAGCATGCTCAAACTTACAACATATTATTTGTTTTTACAGTTTTAATGACAGAAAACATACCGAGCAACTTCCTTCTTCTCGCCGCCGAAAGCCATCACAGTGCGGATAGCACCCACAACTTCCTGGACAATGGCACTGGCTGCTCCGTATGACGCACACTCCTTTATCGCCAGTGAGCCTTGCATCTGCATCCACCACGATCTCTTATCATTTTATGCCGCCAATACTCACTTATTAACGTTTTTATATAGTTGAAATATACCCTATATTTATACTGCCTACTTTTGAAATTAGATACGACTTAACAAAAAATCGTTACTACAACCTACAGCAAAAATGACCTATACTGGCGTCTGAGTGGGTGATAAAAAATATTGACCGTAAGGATAACACAGAGGAATATTTCGATCCTAGGCTTTTGCTCTGTGAGAATTGATTTTTGGTCTTAAAAAAGACCTCGGCGTCTGTCAACGTTTCGACCACCTTGTCGTGGTCACCACAGACCCTTCAGATCATCAAGGACACGGTTCTGAAGATGACTGTCAGGACTGAAGATGACCACGTGAACGTGATCGAAACGTCGGCACACGCCAAGGTCAATTGAAGTGCCGCGAAAAGCAATTCTCACAGAGGAAAACCGTTTAACCCACAAACGGCTACCCGCGGCTCTGAACAACTCCGCCTCACCACTTTTCTCGGCATGACATTCATTGTTTATCTAAGGGCACAACAAATAAAATACGCTTCAAAAGAAGTTTAGATCAGAAACCGAAGAAAAACAAATTCGCCCGCTTCTGAGCAAATTGGTTAGAGCAACACCCGCGATAAGTGGAGATCGGGGTTCGAGTCCCCGTTTAGGCATCGATTTTTGAGACGGTTATAGTGCTGATAATAATAAAATACCCCGCGCATTGCAAGCGTTTGCAATTTAAATCAGATTTGATCCTAAATTCTCGCTCCGTTTTTCTTTTTTTGCGTCTAATGAGTAATGAGGTTCAATTTTTTTAAGTTCCAAATACTGCTGGATACACGATCACACGTACGTGGGTATCAACTTTCTTTGGGTACCAGAATTCACACAAAAAATACTTTAGGGAGGTAATAATCCCTTTACAATAAAGATTATGCTTTCCATACCTTCGCAACGATCGCCTGCGAAATAATGATGAGCGGTGCACAACTGAGCACGATCAGCGTCAACTTCCACCCCTTAATGAACGACATTATAACTGAAGAAATGAAAGACACCACCAAGAACACTAAGATGGCCACTGCCTCTCCAATTCCGTCCTGCAGCTTCTCAAGGTTGCTGCAAAAGACAGAGTTTGTTGAAATAGAATTTGGAAACTTTGCGAAATCTGTTGGGTGTTGGATGGCACTCACTCTGAAAGCCGCGTGGCGACGTTAGCAGTGCCGTGCGTGTCGTGCCAGGCCATCTCTTGGCTCAGCAGTGACCTCAGGAACATCGTCCTAACGCGGCTCACCTGTAGAAAACAACGCGGGCTAGAGCAAAACTGATGATTAACTGAGTTTGCTCATTACGTCTGCTTAGCTATCTCACATTTTATTTAACGCATACATATACATACATGTCCAGCCTTTTATACCCTTTTCCTGTTAAATTTCTGTTTCCACCCTCTCAATGTGATTTATGATTAGGCTTGATTTTTTTTTAGCTTTATTGTTGTTGTTGAGAAGCCACTAATTCTTGAAAAGTACAATCGATGAAAAACATGTTAATTGGTATTTGGTAAGTAGCTCTTTGCTGTCGGTGTAATACACAGAGAGCTTGGAAGAGTTTTTGCAAAAGCATCTAAACTTCAATGATTGTCACCCGTGCTTTCATAAATTACAATGAGCACAACAAAAAATGTGACCAAATTGTGTACTACACAAATGTAATTTACAAATGTAACTGTGTGTAATTTACCTGACTTATAGCTGTCTGGTTCATGCAGGTGACAGCCAATGCCCCCAAAACAAACTGTACGAAAGACGATGTGAATGCTCCAATGCCGAATGCGACCGAGTCTTCGATCAACGCCGTCATGCGTTCCTTGTGCGTTCCATTATTCCTGTGAGAAAATTTGTTATTCCTGTTGAAAACTGCCCTGCATGGAACAGCTCCTGCCACGATTTATTTATTATTATTTGATTATTTAGTACTAGTACTTCGCCGATGCAATCATAGATGCATAGTTGATGAGCGTACAGCATTTTATTAATGATTATGATGATTTGAGAGGTTTAGCGACGCACTGTTTTTACAACGGACCCTGTGGCTAGCACTTGTCTTATAGCGTCGGTGATTGAATGGATATAGCGAGTAGCTATAGATGATAATGAAACTAACCTATTTAATGGGGAGAAGGAGAAACCCGAAACCGGCCCCAAGGGGACTCCAAAAACGACGATACAAAGCGATTCAACAGGATTCATCAACAAATCCATGCTGTCGTGAGGTTGATTAGCAAGAAGAATGAAGTTGATGTGGTAAAATATGTTATTTTTTTTTCTAAATTTCTCTACGACCTAGGTCGTAATAGAGCTCTATTCTATATTAAACCGGGCATGTGTTTGATGGTCACCCATCCAATGCTTAACTTCGGTGATCTGATGAGAACCGTTTTTAGATAAAGAACCGTAATAAAGAACCTATCAATACTAGTTTACGAACTTGAATATTTTTTTAATTAGAAATCTTAGTGTTAAAAGAAAAATTAAGGATTGAACTGAAATTGACCCTTATAGTATTTCAACAAAAATCTAAATAAAAAATATATAAAAAGAAGAGGCACAGACATAAAAAACTTTGGCATGCCTTATTCAGATATTTTTGTACGAATTTGAAAGATATTAAAGATATTAATCGATTTTGCTGACAAAACCTCCATGTGGTCTCAGTTGCAAATATGGAAAGGTACCGTGAAAATTCATTAGAGCGCGAACAAGGATACGTCACTTGGTACAGCGTTTTTCTTGAAGCTAGTGAAATGTAACCTTTTACACCCCATTTTTTTCTCTAAGCTTTTACTACTCTACGTTGATTGCCTGCATTGATTGCACGTGGACTCACAGAATTTTGCCACCGCCGCACCAGCCGAGTATAGGACTGGTGGAAGAAACGACGCCTTCCATATTCCTTTCGACAAGCAAGGACGTAAACTCGCCGTAGAGCATGACAAAAAAAGGGACACAAACTGCCGTCCCGATGGCGAAAGCAACACCGATCACGACCAGCAGCCACTCAAAGTTCGTTGCGTAGCGAAACTGCAGATTTAAGATTGATTGTGTTATTTCAACGTTCATGATCATGAACCACAGTGTGTGTCGTTCTTAATTTACAATACACTTATATTATAATTATTTCGCTCTCAGTACAGAAGGTCTTACCAGTTGTATGTACGAGAGGGGTTTGGATCCGCCAAGATTGCTGATATCTCTTGATGCTGACTTCACAAAACTCCTTCAAGAAAAGCAGTGATTAATTTGTAACGAAAAAGGTGGGTGTACGCTTTCAATTGAATTCAGGTGCTGTTCTAGATTGTGTGTTTTCTTAGGGGGGGGGGGGGGAGGAGGAGGAGGAGGAGGAAGAAAGCTGTGCCAAAAGGCGAAAAACACAGAAACAATTTCTATACTCTCGCTATGCTTTGTCGGCGCTGCCTGACAAGGGTAGCGTTGCCTGAGCTTAGCCTTGCTTTTGCTTTGCGTAGTCATAATTATTAGCTAGTGTATTTTGCATTCATTTTTCAGAATGATAAGATTCTGTGAGCCTACGTTCTGCTGTAGGCCATTTCCAAATACAATTTTCACCAAGATGTAAAAATAACATGTTTCTTGAATTTAAATGTAGAGTAGACCAAACTTTTCCCGGAATAAGTGATCGACGTACACTATTGCAAGAAAATGTGGGTGCGCGGCGCGTACCCATTGAAATAGGTAGGTACGCGGCGCGTACTTGAGCGTTCGCCCAAAATAACCTCTGAAGAAAAGGAAAGATACAAAAAACAACACTATATCTCATGATCAAACCGGGCAAATAATTACTAAAAAAATCCAACTTACGGTTCAAAATGGAGCTGGCTACTTTTCGATCCCCTAGCGCCAAAAACGCCGTGGAGCTTTTTGTTCTCGAGCTCGTTTGCCATCCTAGCTGCCACTGTGTGTGAAGGTAACAAAATTTGCATGTGTTGCGCCGTTCAGTAGGAAACGAGCAGCTCGAGTAATCGCCTTCCGATAGTCAACGGTGACTAATTGCACGTCAGCAAGGTTAAAGAAGAATAATTTCCACATAAAACTTAACTGTACGTACGGCGTGCGAACTTTTTTAGCTATACTTCATTCTTTCGCTAATCTACTTTGGATGCACTTGAGCTAATTAAGAAATAGTTCAAATTCGTGTACACTCGGATGCCACTTGGTTAACTGCAAAGTGAGCTCGTGTTTCCTGAAACGTGCTAAATCGTTATCAAAATAGCACGATGCACGTACTACATGTTTTACTGGTTAACGACTAACTTTCTAAAGCAGATTAATTGCACTTTAATTGACAAAAACTATTTGAACTGAGTTTTGAATGTCAAGTAAAGAACAACTAAATTTCCCAACGTTTCGTAGCTTGTACCTGTTAATTTATCAAGGGTAAAAGCTTAGAGAAAATATAAGATTACACATGTTTGTGATTCTGAGTTTCTAAAAATAGTAAACCTTTCGAGCCCACCAGATGTACCTGGCTCGACCCAAAGAATTTATTTCTTAGTTAGCCTCAGGCACGTCGATAAAGTAGTCAAAAAGTTACTAGCAATCACCGTTTGGCGCCACCGTCGAATACTACGCCCTAGCGTCATACCAGAACACTAGCCTCAATCGGTCAGAAACTCGCCCTATCCTTATACAGCTCTACCCTACCGTATTATTTTCTCTAAGGTAAAAGCTGTCCTGACAGGCACAAGCATAGAAAAAGGAAGTCCTTTACAAAATACAGTTGTAGTTTAAAAAAAAATTCACTGAACACAAAGTAAAAATGCTAAATAATAAGTGAAATGTGGCCGACTTACATTTCTGAAGAACACGGCAAAGCCTTGGTACCCTTCTCATCAAAATCCCCCTGAAAGGCTTCATTCTCAACCCCAGGTATTTTTTGACAGGATGGTCAATTATATGGCAATGATGATGCGTTCTACTGTAAAGCAGAAAGAGTAATGAGAACCAAGGGCAACTGTCTCAGCTTATGACCTTCGAGCAAATCGGAATCCATGTCAACGGAATACAGAAACGCACTTTTCTTAGATTGATTACCTTATACCTTGACCACTTCGATACTGCAACGAGGTTATATTTCTATTCGAATGTTCATATCTTTCCACCATAACGTGTTTTCTTTGTCTAGCAGTGAAAAGCAAACAGATCATTGTGCTGCTCAAAACAGAAGAGCCGCATTGATGAAAATATAACACTGAACTGCGGCACATATATACATTTCTCTTAAATACAATTTTAGAAAGTAAATCAAACTTAGACATTAAATCGAGACATACGGTTTGTGCCACATTTTTCGACACTTTTAAAATGTTGGCTATTTGAAAAATTTTGGTAATTGGCGTTTTGGCAAATTCCGAAAAAAACTGTCAGAAACAATTTTATCTTTTGTAACTTATGAATTTATAGAACTCACTAGCAGTACCCGATGCCTAACGGCACCTTAAGATTTTGAGGGATTGTGCATTTTGGTTTTAATGTAAAGCCTCTAATGGGACCACAACCAAAAGTACCCCCATTTATTTTATTTGAAATTTGCCGCTTATTTCACTTGGGGTCACTGCATTGTGGAAACTCTGTGAATTCCAAAGTGACCCCGATGACAATTTCGAAAACAAACGACGTTGGCTGTCAAAAGATTTCCGTGAAATATTTCTTAGAGAGTGAAACTTGTGAAATACCTTTTACATCTCCACCAGATATGGCTAAAAACCTGTTAAATGAACTGATAAGCACTTAAAATTGACAAAATGTAAGTTTTTTCGGTAAAAGTACCCCCATTTATTTTATTTGAAATTTGCCGCTTATTTCACTTGGGGTCACTGCATTGTGGAAACTCTGTGAATTCCAAAGTGACCACGATGACAATTTCGAAAACAAACGAAGTTGGCTGTCAAAAGATTTCCGTGTATGATTTCTTGAAATATTTTTTAGAGAGTGAAACTTGTGAAATACCTTTTAGAATCTGGGCTTACCAATCTTGCTAGCCAAGACACCAACAATATTTCAGTTTTGTCATTTATTTCCCTTCAGTTTTAGAGATATTGAAAAGAATTTGACATTGACGTTGACATTGACATTGACGTTTTAATATCCTGAATGCACTGCCACAAAGATAAGTTTAAGAATTCGTTCACCCTGCAGTGGTCAAAAAACCAAACAAATGAATGCATCTGTCACTCTTTTTGCAAAATCATTTATATTTCACGTAAAACGAACTTAATTAACAGCGTTTGGGCTCAATTTCTTCAATAACTTTCATAGGCATGCATGAAGAGTATTACCGAGCTGCTGCGGGTGAGTAATAGGCAAGTTTTGAATCAAATAAAAATCGAGCTGTGAGACATGGCTCCAATTTTCCTAGGCAGGAAATTTCAAACATAATTATCAATATTTCACCAAAAAAACGCTTTCAAATCACCCTCAAAGTGTCACAATAGTGTGAAGATTTTAATTTTGAACAATTATAACCCAATTCCACACGTTTTTTACCAAATTTCGCAATTTAAATCAACATGTACAGAAAAATGTTACCCCAGCTGGTCAGCTGGTCGGTCGCCAGATACAAACTAAAAAGTTGAACATCGCAAATTTAAAGCTTTTATATAAGGTTAATGCAATCATTCAATTATTGGTGATCGTCACGGGACGTGGATTAGTAACGACCTTCAGAGAAAAACAGCTGCTCTTCCAAAATCAATGGGGGCCTTCAATCACCATCTGACTCTGACAAACGCAATAAAAAATGTACAAGAAACAATTATCTCCTCTTAGCCCATTAACGTACGTAGCAGTGTACAACTAGTGACTGTACATTTTTCAACACCAAACTCTGCGAATTTTCGCTGTTTCAATGCACAGAAAAACGTTTTCGACGAGTTGGTCAAGTCTCCTCTTAACATTTGAATCAACAATCTCGTAGATACATCCATTTTCGGTTGTCCGATTTTAACTACTTTTCGAACCCAACCATCGTCCACGAGCGATACTCACTATTGGTATTTTGGTGTTATAGACCCCAATGCCCAAATCTTTGCAATAGCGTATAGTTTGAAAACGTAAAATGAGCATCTCCAGATAAATCAATCACAACCTGCTTGTGCTGATTGTCGATTCATTTTATGCTGTCAGAATAGAGTTAAAACTTAAAGTGAATAGGGGAATCATGACGAAAGTAAAACCATGATCACAATTGAATAGGTACGTCGTTATAATATTTTTTTAAGTCCACAAACAATAATTAAGTTAAATGTAGGTTCTTCTCAACCAGACGGTCCTGTCCCCTGTTGATGGAGCCTTCGATAAATCCCCCTCATCTGCATGAGCTCGGAGTGCGTTCCCGCCTCGGCCAGCCTGCCTCTGTCCAGCACGCAGATAAGATCGGCGTTTTGGATGGTAGCGAGCCGGTGGGCGATGGTGATGCACGTGCGACCTTCACGTGCCTGTTCTAGTGCAGCCTGTACCACCTTCTCGCTCTGGCTGTCCAGCGCAGACGTCGCCTCGTCCAGCAGCAACAGCCGAGGGTTGCGCAGCAGCGCTCTTGCGATGGCAATACGCTGCTTTTGTCCCCCGGACAGCTGCGTGCCCTTCGCTCCTAGACGGGTATTGTAGCCCTGCACGAGTGAACGTTTATTATTAGTTAGCTGTAAGAGAATAAAAGTTTGATAAAAACGAAGCTCTAGTCTGACACCTGTTTTCACAAGTTGAAAATGCGCTCAGCAGCTGCTTAGGTTTTCGAAGCGATTACTACAATGGCGCTAATTTTAAACTCTCTTCGAGAATAATTGACTAATTTTCTAAACAAAAACTGAGAATGCTATTGGGTGGAGCCACCGTTGTTCCGAATATTAACATATTGCATTTCGTTATTTCTCGCAGATTGCTCGCATTTGACACTGGTTTTCGCTCAATAAATCGTTATTAATGCTAACCTCGACTATTGACTTACATGTGAGACATATATTAGTGCTATATAGCCCGTTGTCAAAAAAAAATGCGTCGCTAAACCCCACTAATCATCATCAAATCTTGAGTCGTCATTTTTCAATTGTAGAGGTTTGTTTACAATGACAGCCGCAAGCGCCATTGGATGGCACCTACCGTTACCACGTGTTAGCGGCTTGTTTGCTCAGCATAAAGTATAAAATTAAAGCGGGTCCCCTGACTATTTTTTAGTATAGTGGCTTGACATGGCTTGACTTCAATTTTTAGGTAGCACAAATAGCTACAAGCTCATCCAAAAATCAGCTATCAGTAAAATGTGCAGATTTTGCCGATTTTACTTAATGTGTGTATTTTATGGATGCGTATCTTTATTTACTACTTTCCTCTTTGTCTACCAGTGTAACACAAATGCATGGGTTGCGGATTTTTTTGGTTTGAAGTAAGCACGTCGAGCTAGATTAGTGGGTTTCCCAAAGATTTTATCGCCGATATTGGTCATGTGGGATAAATAAAAATTTCCAATTAATTGACAAATACCACTTACACCAGGTAATTAAAAATTTGAACCACAAATTGATCAAAAAATTCCACGTGTTTTGAGGTATTAATTTATTTTCTATCTCGATTCTAGGCCGTGTTTTTAGCAGTTTCCGCAAAAAAAAAAACAATGCAGAGGGCGACGGAAATAATTCTAGGGAACAGCCCTCGACCCAGAATGACTTACTTTTGACTACTGAACCTAGAGAAAGGTGTTAACTATTTTGTGTACGAAATTGGTTTTCCTATCTTTTGTCATAACTTCTAAAAAAGGGCTGAAATCCGAAACTTTTTACACTTCCAAAAACTGCGTTAAGCTGCGTTTATCTCAGTGCGATGTTTCTTAAAATTATTTATGGAGAATGCTTATGCTCCAAATCTTGTTAACTTTCAGATTTCATTAAAAACTGGATATTTTAGTGCTCATTCTTAAACATAGTGTTTGCCTACAGCGCTCTTAAAAGTTTGCTTTACCAGTTGACGTCAAAGTTGGGTCAAGGTCACTGCTAGAATCTAGATATATTAGCCTACTGACTTGATGATATTGTGGAGGTAACGTACAAAACAAATCATTTTAACTCACAAAAATGTACAATTTACAGCAGCCAACACGCCAAACGCCATTATAAATGCCGTTATAAATAACAATAATCAATCGTGTGATTTCTTGACTCTTTCTGCCTCGTGACAGCCCTAGTCGAGGAATATCGACGGCAAAAAGGGGCGTGTCCGTACTCGGCGTTATATAAAGCTGAAAATTTGCCATTTTGTGTTTAATATCATGACCCAACTCATGTCACAAACCCGGACTAAACATTTTCATCGTTAGACATCCAAAAAAATTACTAAAGTCAAACTTTCTTGAAAAATGAAAAACTCTAAAAAGTGTATTAAGTAGAATTTTTTAGAGATAGAAACGTCTAGTTTCCATAAAAGCCTAGGCACTGATGAGTTCTACCGATAAAGTTTTAAAAAAACGTCAAAATTTTTTTACAAATCTATGATATGAGCCAAAAAGTAGCTAAAAAACACTAAATAAATATATACCACTTTTCATTTAATGCCTCGGGACCAAATATTGGCCAAATGTTATCAAACTAGTTTGAAAAGATAGCTCAATTCATTGTCAACAAGGCTGCAGATCTAACTTTTTGAACTCGTTAAGTTAATAACTGAGATTTTTGCTTTTCACTACGAGAGATAAACTCTTTGCGCGCTGCCAAGCGCCGCTGTGTCGTGCGGCTGGCGGCAAATGTGCTAATTTGTTTGGAAATAAAATACGCTAACGATTGGGTTTCACCTTACCAGAGGCAGCCCTGACACAAAAGTGTGTATATTGGCTTGCTGAGCTGCTGCGACTATTTCGGTCATCCTTGGCGATCGCTCGTTGTCACCGTACGCAATATTCTCTGCGATGGAGCGATCGAAGAGCACGGGCTCCTGAGAGACGATGCCCATTTCTCGGCGCAGTTGCCGCAGGGGAACCCCGTCGATGGATTGCTCCCCCATATGCTACATATACAGATATATCTTTCTCAACAGTCGGTTTCGGTTGTGTACCATACGAATCAAACGATCGGTGAAGTATTGAAAAAGACTACTCACAATGTGGCCGGTGTCTGGGTCGAAGAAGCGTTGTAGCAGCTGGATGCACGTTGACTTTCCGCAGCCGCTGGCGCCGACCAACGCAACCGTCTGACCCGGCTGGACGATCAGGTCGAGACCTCGTAGAATCTTGGCATCCGATCGCGACGGGTAGGAGAACTCCACGCCAGAGTAGGTGATGTCACCAAGCAAACTCTGCAAAAGTTCATCGGAGGAGATTTTTAACAAGCATATTTTAAAACCAGTATAGGAAGTTTCCAGCAATCACGAATGAAGATTCAAGGCGGATTATCATTGTGGCGGTATAAAGCCAGATTTTACAGATTCGTAGCGCGCTGAAAATGTCCTGTTGCTGATCAATGTTGCATTTTCAATGTCGCTATTTGAGATTTCCTGCATTCACAGTTTCACTCACCGCTGGGTCCACTGAGTCGGAGGGACCAGTAACACGCGGCTCCCGGTCGAGTAGCATGAAGATGCGACCGGCTGCGAGTTTGGCGGCTCCAAAGTTAGGAGCATAAGCCAGTGCCTGACCCAGGCATAGCGCGCCAAAAATGAGCGCCTCGCCAATGCTGCAAGTTAAACACGCCAATTCAGCAGAATGCCAATTTCGAATATAGCGCTGTCGAAAATTCCACTGGTTCTCTTGTCACTCAAAACCAAAAACTAATAAACACTTACATTATGACGTACTCGTATGGCATTCCTCTTGTCGCCACGAGTATAGCGCCCCCGTACCAAAAGCTAAGAGCGTAGCACATAAACGGCACGGATTGACCGGTGGCGAAGACGACTCCTCGAAGTCGCATTCTCTTTCGGGTAGCTGCGAGGGCTTGGTCCAGCTCTCGCTGGTAGCGTTGGAGGACAGCTAGTTCTGCGCCGAGACCCGCGACGGTGCGCAGCTGTGACACGGCTTCAACGGCAACCCGGGTAGCTCTCTCCAGCGCACGCTTCTCGGCAACCGCATGGCTCTGGGAGACAGGAGAGGCGATTCATTCAAAATTGTTGCTTGTTGGGTTACTGAAGCAAAATGGTAAAACGGGTATCCTACTCATACGCCGAACTTCACCGTTTTGTTTGTTTGTAATTGCAACAGCTGAAACTAACTTGTAATCTAAAGCTTAACTCTGAAGATCTGCGCCATCCCTTTTGGCGTCGTTAACAGTTTCGCTCTGTCGTTGTGCATTTCGGTCCTGACTCCTGAGAGAAGAATTGGCATTTCCCGATTTTAGAACCGAAATTCGCAGCAAAGCAAAATCATTGGCAACACTAAGAACCAAACCATGGGTCTGAACCCATGACATATCTATCTTTTGACATATCTATCAAAATTGAAACGTTACACAAACTTGCCAATTTTGGGTTTTAAAAATATGTACCCACGGAAATGTAAAAAAAAATATATATGTATACAATAAATAATGGTGGTGTATTAGAAGTGGATGAGAATGTCTCACTGGTATTGATCAGGAACGGCGACAGGCGATCTCATCTTACAGCTATGCCAGGGGTCATTCTCAATATTAAACGCATAATAGGTGACAGGTGAAAGGTGATAATACTCGCTTTTCCAACGAATTGCTCCAGCAAGACAGCACCCAACGTGATCGGCACCGCTACGACGGAGACCAAGGTCAGCTCCCACGAGTAGTACAACGAAACGCCTATGCCGATCAGAAGTGTTGACGCCGACTGCAGGAGGATTCCGATGCGGAAACCCGTCGCCTGCCGGAAAGAATTGCATCTGTCCAAACAATTCGTGTCATTTTGGTCGTTTACTTTTGTGACTGGTCGATATTTTTAACAATTCTAAATGTCTATGCGAGGGAAAGAGGAAGAAATACCCGTGTAACACCAGGGCAGCGTTGAGTGTGGAATTGTCACAAAGAACAGCCCACCAACATATTAAAATGTGGGTTAAGGTATTTTCTTATTGTTGTCCTCACCCCCTGAACGCTAGACGCGTCTCCCGCAAGGCGAGCGCAGATAGCCCCGACACTGTTGTGCTCCTCGTCGAACCAGCCGACCTCCTGCCGCAGGATGGCCGCGAACGTAGACGTACGTAGCCGATTGGTCAGTCGCACTCCAGCCACAGTGAAGCAGAACGTCTATCACGATGGCAGACAAGAATTCTAGACCTCTTTATGCGTGTTATAGCTTCCGTTACGCAGCTAGAAAATACTGTTTCTTGGATCTTTAAAATCGGGAATCATACGTTTGGCTTATCGGTCGGCGTGACCAACGTTTCAATTATAATACAGAAACCCGATTAAGTCTTCGTCACATATTATGAGAAATTGTATTCTGGGCTTCCCAAATGCCCTCAATTTAACTCCTTGCAACGGCCGTGCCAAACCATTGCTAATATTTGTGGTATCATTGAATTACCTGCAGAAAATAGCCAACACCCAAGGAGCCTCCGATGAGCAAAAACTCAACGCAGTACAGGTTCGTTCTAGCCCTCACCACATCTGGGTCCTTCTCAGAGAGAGCCTGGAATCGAAATTGTGTAGGTTCACTTTCAGTTTAGTTCCAACAAGCCAAATTATACGCAAGACACTGGTATCTAGTTCGGCTTACCCCGTAAACTTCTCCCCACACGATGGAGAATACCGGCAGACTAGCACCAACCCACAATGCAGAAATGCTGCCGATGACTATGTAGGGCCATTCTGGGGCGTTCAGCGCCATGATCCGAGTGATAGGCGCGGGGTATGCCACTGGCTAAATTTAAAATCACGAATCTTGTCAGCTAAATGAAGGCAACGACGCATATAATGCCTTGTTCTTTAGAATAGATCAATAATACGATATCAAAGAGTATTTTACTTCGTATTTGGCTGTAACATGAACGAATCCAGTTGTAGTAGATGCCTTCTTAATTTCGACCTCGGAGCCTCTCTGGTACGATATGATGGCTTCCTGAGCATCACTCGACGTCGCGTCTAAAAGAATAAATAGGTAATCAACGGACTGTGGAGTGGCCGTCAGCTTCATGGAATTGCTTCAGGATTAATATTTTTTCGGTCACTTCAGACTAAAACAATTCAGTTGAATGAACTGTGGATTAAAGCAACGTGTTGCTGCATGATACTTCTCGTGTCAAGGTATCTAAAAACCACAGTAATCTTTGACTAACTGTTTTCGTCCATGTTGCTGGCATCGATGGAAACCAAATCGTAGTAGTGTCCCCTGGCCGCCATGAGCTCGTCGTGCGTTCCCTGCTCTACCAGCCGGCCTTCGGACAGGACGACTATACGGTCGGCAGCACGCACCGTGGACAACCGATGAGCAACTACGAGCGTGGTGCGTCCTCGGCTGGCGGCCTCCAGCGCAGACTGCACCTGCGCCTCGCTGGCTCGGTCGAGCGCAGACGTCGCCTCATCCAGGAGCAGGATAGCTGGACGGCGCACGAGCGCACGCGCGATCGCTATCCTCTGCTTCTGTCCACCTGACAGCTGCGCGCCGCGCTCGCCAACCATCGTCTGGTAACCCTGATTGAAAAAATCGCCTTCTTACGATTTTTTTGCTTTGTATCCCCCTCTGGAATTAATAAGTATGATTTTGCTGCAATTTAACGTATTTTTATTTGTACTCTCGTGCATTCGTCTCCTATTGTGACGAGATTGCCGTCTAAAGGACGCTGTTCTCAAATAAATTGCAAGGTCGACGTTTCCCTTACTTGAGGCAGCTTGCTGACGAAATCGTGTGCGTTCGCTTCCTTCGCAGCCGTACGAATCTCCTCGTGGGTAGCTTGAGGCGCGCCGTAGCGGATGTTCTCCTCGATGGTCGTGTCAAAGAGAACTGGCTCCTGACCAACGACTCCGATGTTACCACGGAGCCACGCCACGTTCAGGTCGCGAACGTCCACGCCGTCGATTAACACCTTTAGCACGGGGATGATCTTATGGAGCATCACTAGGTTCTGGTAGCACTGTTGTCTTGAAGAGAGGTACGGAGGATGTGTTACATACCTCACCTCGGTCAGGGTCGTAGAGTCTTTGGACTAGCTGGATGGTCGTTGACTTGCCGCACCCCGAGTGTCCAACGATGGCCACTGTGAGACCAGCGTGGATTTTAAGATTCAGTCCATTCAGAATCTACCGTGAGCAGAGAGAGGGCATCTTGAGGATACTTCAAGCAATAATGAGCGCACTGCCTTAGCGCACAGAGGATTTAATACCATTACTATCTACACGGGCCAAGTATTTTCAGTTCGGTTACTAGTTCTAGTTAAATCTAGTTAGTTAAAGTTAGTTATAGTCGCGTTTTAGTTTCGTTTGTGCCTGATTAATTCAACTTGTGGTGTTTAGCGACGCACTGATTTGATAACATGCCCCGCGTGGCCCTGGTTTAATAGCGTCGGTGAATCAATAGGTGATAAGGATGAAAAATAAACCTAGCCGGGTCTGAAAGGAACGAGACTTTGCACCGCCAGTGCTGCCATCCATTCTGTTCCAATAGGACCACCACGGCGCAGCGTCCCTTCCATAGGACGGTATCACTCGATCACCAGGAAAAGCAAACCGAGTGAAGTTGCCAAATGTAAACATCAATCTCTCCTAACTCTCTCCCGAACTGTACATGTACATGATGGTCATCCATCCGATACCTGACCCAGCGCAGTGTTGCTTAACTTCAGTGATCTCACGAGAATCGGTGTTTCCAACACGCCAAATCGTTCGGTTTTCGCGTTTTGAGATCAACCTTGATACCCAAGAGATTACTTTCACTTTACTTCACCCTAAGGCGCTTTAAGACTCACTCCTAAAACTCGTAAGACTTCCAAGACTCACTCCTAGGACTCACTCTACTTTACACCCAAGGTGAGCAGATTTGCCTAGTGCACACCCCACACTCCGCAACACGCGTCAAGAGTTTCCAAACGTACAACCCATAATTTCAGGAAGACTGAAGGCTAGAGAGACATATCTAGAGATAGAGAGATTACCTTCATAAAACATGAAATACAGGAGTAGGTACTTGGTATAAGAAGCGACTCACCGGTATGTCTGGTCTGGCTGGATACCGGAAGTGCACTCCGGTAAACTGTATGTCCCCGCTGATTCCTTCTGGGCGATCACCCCTGTCGTCAAGACAGTTGATAAGAGGCTGCCGTTCGAGGATGGCGAACACGACGCTGGCAGAGCCACGCGCTATGTTGAACGCCTCCAGATGTGGAGCCGCTATTCCCAGGCTCAACGCTCCGATCAGCACTCCTAGCAATACCTATGATAAGAAACATGAGCAGAATCACGACTTGTATTAATTCTCCTTTCTATCCTCTCATCCATACCCGCAGAGGTGGGCGAACAAACCTCGTTTAGTTTTTCTAATCGGGCACAAACTGACCTAGCAGTAACTGTTATATCAGCTGGGAAGCTTATGATTGGTGTGTGGTCCTAGAGCAGGACCATGGAGGACGACTTCTTGGATCTATTTACTCCTCGATTTACAATCTCTGCATTACTTCTCTCAATCGAAATGTTTAGAGGTATTCATTTTGTTTCAAAATTAGAGATGACTTTGCCATTTAGCTTCAGGGTGTGCTGAAGAGGTTAGTCACTTAGATCTATACTTGCAATAACGATGATGCCAGGTGTGTACTCTCTCGTATCCGGGGGTAAAGAACGATCGGCAAGAACGAGGGTAACGCCGTACCAGAAAGCCAGCGAGTACGAGCAGTAGATCATGAAGAACATCACGCCTCCACCCAACCCCGAGTACATGCCTCGTTTGGAGCCCGTCGCCTTTGAGGCGTGAAGCCGATCGGTGTATCTAGAAACCATTACGCTATACAATGCATCATCTGAATCTGTAGGGCGTACACTGTAAGGATTTACCCACCGGCACTGACCTGGCTACCTCTTTTTTCTCACCCCCGAATGCCACCACGGTGCGGATTCCTCCGCAGACCTCCTCGACAACAGCACCCGCCGCCCCATAGGATTCCAGCTCTTTCACCGTGAGCGTGCCTTGAACCTGCAAATAAATTCAATTCAATGACAGCTCACCAAATAAATCAACTATTTAGATTAAATGCAGTGGAAATGTTTGGGAATGGCAATTGCCAAAACTTTCTTTGAAGCAATACCGCATAACCAGTCGCGTGCTCGGAGTATTCATCGATAGTGGAACAAGAATATTTTGTAACTGTCAGCGTCGTTATACCCCACAAATACGTTTATGCATAGTTTTTACCTTCGAAACTACCCATTGCGCACCAATCAAAATCGGCGCACAACTTAACACGACCAGCGTCAACTTCCACCCAACGATCAACGATATAATGACTGACGATAAAAACGACACGACCAAGAAGACGACGATGGCGACTTTCTCCCCAATACCTTCTTGCAGCTTCTCAAGATCACTGCAAAAGATGGAAGGTGGTGAGCTAGGGTTTGGGAACTTCGAGCAAGAGTTGGGTGGAGGATGGCACTCACTCTGCAAGCCGCGTGGCAACGTTGGCAGTGCCGTGCGTGTCGTGCCAGGCCATCTCTTGGCGTAGCAGTGCCCTCAGGAACATCGTCCTCACGCGACTCACCTGCAGGGATCAAAGAGGGCTGCAATATTGTGCGCACATGTCACTGACAAATATATGATTTACAAATCATAAAATACAAACACAATGACACAGAATTACATACATTTAATTGCGCAGCCTTTAATTATTTGATTATAAACATTAACACCAAACAATTCTGCTTTATATATTTATACGCCCTCAGATAATATGTTCGGTTTGTTGGAAACGCTTGTTATATGAAGGTCACCATTGTAAAGCAACACTTCGCTTAGTCAGGCATTGAACATTGCCATTGATTGAAATTGGCAATGATCATAATTTACACTTGAATTTGAGCGGCAAGTTGTTGCCTAGTGTCATACATTGAATAGCATCATTTCAAATCGAATCGCATTTATAATTAAATTTAAAGCGGTCCTAAAGTTTCGGTGAATTATGCTAATATTAAAAAGCAGTGCCACTAAGGCTCGAGGAAATCATGTGCAAACCCGCAATTTCTCAAATACGAATCTCGAGTTTTCTTAATCAGCCCTCACCGGCCACGGTACTGATAGGGTTGAATTGTACCCTACATGTCTTACGGTAGGTACGTCAGGACGGTAGGTTTTTGCTCATACCACGAGAAGGCAACCAGGCACTCATGTATTTCTCCTCCTCCATTCAAAGCTAGTTTTCTCTTAATTACAATCTTTGGAAGACGCCGCTAGACTTTTAGTGTAAGTTAACTATAACTAAACTACAATTATGGAATAAATTTACCGAAACTCATCGTCACTAATTATTCAATGATATCAATATTATGCATTGATCCAACAAACTGTGGTGTTATTCGGATGTAGGTATAAACTATAAATATCTGTCTGCACAAATTTCCGTCAATATACCACAAAAGGCGAATACTTTTGGATCGAATGCAACTAGTTACCGACCACAATCACATCCGCGAATGCTATGAAGTCGTAGCTAATTAAGTTTAATTGCCTCGCTAAAATTATGCAAGATTTGAACGGTTTCATTATTACAGTGCAGTACCGCAGAGTGCATGCACGCTATGTTATAAGAGACTGTGATCGTCGCCGTGAGTGTCGAAGAAATGTTTCGTGAACTTGTCTTGGTGGTGTCGTGTTTCTGTGCGGTCACCTCTATCTCCCAGAAGAAGCTTTTGATCGTATCCTTCGATGGATTCCGTCACGACTATGTAAACAAGACTAGCACTCCATTTATCTTCAGCCTCCGACAAAAATCTACCTACGCTGACTACATGCGAAACGTATTTCCCACCAAAACTTTTCCTAATCATCACTCTCTAGCAACCGGGGTCTACGTCGAAGAGCACGGCGTAATCGACAGCGATGTGCTTGACCATGGCGTCAACGTCTCCTACAGTCAACGTTTGTTCGAATACAACCCGTCTATCCTGCCAATTTGGATACAGAACCAAAAACACGGGGGCGTTAGCGGCTCAATGATGTGGCTTGGCGGGGAGTTTAAGTATCAGAACTCGGTAGCCCAGTTTCAACAGAGTTTCAACGAGGCAATTGCATGGGAGAGCAAGATAACGACGGTAATTTCTTGGCTAAAAGACTCCAAGACGCCGGCAAACTTAGCCATGTTGTATTTCAACCAACCGGACCACGCTGCACATTACTACGGGGCGAGTTCACTCCAAGTTAGAGCTCAGATCGACACCGTCGACGCTATAGTGAAACATCTCGACCAGAAGCTCAAGGAAGCTAACCTTGGCGTTAACGTTTTCGTCCTAAGTGATCACGGGATGGCCAACGTTCCATTTGCAAACATAATCGACTTGTCTGTAACCGGAAACAAGCAACTGCAAGAAGTAAAAAATGTCTATACTGCTATTGAAAAGACTCCTTTGATCCAAGTGATCCCTAAGAAAGGAAAAGAGGCGGTGGTTTACGAAGCTTTCAGTAAGATTGCGAAGGCTAAAGGTCATTTCAAAGTTTACATGAAGTCCGAGCTACCTCCCAGGTGGCGCCTACGAAACAACGAGCGAGTGCCAGAAATTTTAGTCGCCGCCGACCTCGGTTACGGGTTCCACGACATTCGGCTTTGGACGCCGAAACTTGGACCCGGCAGTGTTCTCGGTGTTCACGGCTATGACAACAGCAACCCAGAAATGCGTCCTTTCTTCATGGCTTGGGGACCGGACATTAAAAAAAACGTTAAGATTCCGCCGTTTGACAGCGTAGACCTGTACGTGTTGTGGTGTAAACTTTTAGGTATACCTCCTGGGAAAAACAACGGCGTCCTCGCCAATGTCAAGGATATGTTGACGGCCTAATCTTGTTTAAGTCTTAATCAAAAGACTTATTTTAGCGTGTATTTTTACTTAGGGGTTATAGGTGAGGTACATCCCCCTCAATCGCTTTACACTAATGTAAATTTAGTTAAATTTAATTTTCTTTACCAAAGAAACTCTTTTATATTTCTCATTTTTCATTTTTCATTTTTCTCAGTAGCTAGCTGTCTCCTTGATAGAATTGTCTGTCCTGCTTCCTTCTAGAGGTGGGACACACCCACAAGCATGCAAGAATGAGAATAACTTCTTAAATTTAAACATTAAAATCTGCATTTGAAAAGCCTGCCTCTATTGCCAATTAAATTATTTTCTATCAATGCCTTACCGCCCTGTTGGCCAATTCCCCGCCCTGTATCCTGCCTAGTTCTGTGATACAAAAAAATGTCAACTTTCTGTCGGGTGTGTTAGGTATTTGAAGTCCATCGAGACTTAGGAGTCAAAACATATGAAGGCAAATCTATCCATAACCCAATGCAACGTAATTTTTTAAACCACCGATTACAAACCGGTACCAACACTCACAAGCGGTTATATTTTGCCAGATATCTGTACAACATTTCTACGCAATCGTTTGCAACGCAACTAGCACGCCACGCGACATAGGGTAACATGGATTACTATGCCAAGATTTGAAGCTTGCGTAGGGAGAGGAGAGGGGGAGGGAAGGGGCACGAAAAGTGACTTAGGGATTACAAGTATTCGTTTTAATTACAGCAATATATATATGCTTTTATCTGTTCCCGTAAACTATGCAGTACGACACAAGTAATTTCGCCATTTTTTATGGTTTTTAGACTCATGTCTACTTGATTTAACCTTAGCACATTTCGCCATTTCATTACGAGAAGTGATCTCTTGGGCTTGATTTAAAAACCAAAAAAGGGGGTTTAAGGGCGCAGCCCCAAATAAAAGTTTGAATGAAGGTCATGTTTAGGAGCAAATCTACTGGTTTCAAGTAAAATATTAAAATTCTTTGGAGCCTTCTTTGGCTCATGATTCTACGTTAAGAACGTTATACATTTGTTTTTATTGATGGCTTGAACCACTGAACGGATTTTAGAGGTTCTCGCAAGAAAAAGTTTTGGTTTATACTAGTCAGGTTGTCTACATTTTCTGATCTCCATTCTTTAAAACCAGATAAGAGCCCAGTAAAGGGGGGCTCAAATATTTCTTAAGTCTTATTTATTATTTATTTTCCAAAACAATAACAGGTAGTTGCTGTATTGGATGATGTACAGAAGACAACATTCTGAGGGGTAGGTACCTACCCTACATTTTAATTTCTGATCTAGACAAATTACCATACTAGAAAAATGTACAAGTACATTTTTTCCTATAAAATTCGAGTGCAGGTACAGCTTTAAATTGTATCGAGCTAGTCTTACGGAAATCGGATGGACAAATTGTATGTGTAAATTACGGTTAGGCATAGTTTGATTGTAGATGGGCTAAGTATGATACAATTTGGCACTTCATTCCAAGATGGTTTGGTGACTCATGTTACATGTAACTTGGTGATTGGCTACACCTGGATCACAAACCTTTATTTTGCGACATTCGTGCACTATGCATGCATTTTTTAGGCCAATAACGAGAGACACAAAAAATATTTTTGTAAGTTTGACCGGGTAGCGCAGAGCAATATAAATTATAAATGCACGTATTCCTTAGCCATGTATGATTCTAAGCCATGATAATAATAGGAAAAATGGAAATCTAACCTGATAAATGGCAGACCGATTCATGCACATGATTGCGACTACGCCTAGAATCAGCTGGACCGAAGATGAGATAAATGCGCCGATTGCGAATGCGACAGAGTCGTCGATCAACGCCTTCATTCGCTCGTCATGATTGCCGTTGACGCTGAAAGGAGAGCGGGACTTGAGTAGGATTTTGCAAATACTACGTAATAATTTGCTGTGGTAGTAGGTATTAGTAGGCAATAGGTAGTAGGTGTGGTAGTGGTAGCAGGTAATAGGCATTTTGGTAGATGGAATTGCCGAATTTCTACTCACAGCGTTGCACTGCCTCCGAAGAATCTGATGACGGGGTTGAGGGAAGAAGTTATATTCTCCGCGTGTCTTTCGACGAGCAGGGAACAGTACTCGCCGTAGAGGATGTTGAATAGAGGGACGCAGGTGCCGGTTGCAATCGCGAGGAGGACGCCCGCCGCAATCAAGAGGCGTTCGCAGACCGTCGAGTATCGAAACTGTAGTCAACGGCGTCGTAAGTTGGGATAAGTACACAGATTTATGGTGTTTAAAATACGGGCCTCGTGGCCCGGGTCTAACGGTGTGAACGAGTAGGCGATGACAAGGATCATAATATGTGCAACCTTGAAGAAACCACGAACAACACGGTTGAAAAAACGTTTTTCTTTCTTCAATTTATAATCCCTCATTTTCCACACCAAACAAAACTTCACGAGTACAGCTAACGTTCCAGCACGGTAACACAAAGTATTTACGAGGTATATTAATTTACCTTGACCCACAACCATGTGCTCACTGATATCAAATAACCTGGATAAAGTATAGTATCCAGCCAGCTGATCAAAATTGAATCCAGGTACATTTTTGACAACAAAAAGGAGTCCCTAAATCAGTTTTTGAAACACGTTCTCAACTAGCTTTGGCCATTAAGTGGTGAAAACTACAAAAATCAAGTAAGTACCGTTGAAAACACGTGGCACGGTCGTTTGAGAGAACTCAAAATCATAGAATCTCTAGATGGCGACCTTGGCCTCGAAGCTTCTCTATGGCAACCCCTCTCCAGGCTATTTGCGATCAGTGCATGTACCTCGACTCGACTATTAACAGTTTACATCCATTATTATTATTATAGCCTCTATTTTTTAAAATACCGAGCGCACATCTCACCAATTGAAAATACGAGAGCGGCTCCGAATGATGCAATTTGTCTTCTGCATATGCATTGAATTCATTTGATTCCGAAGCCATAAATTATTGTCTGCAACTTAATTCATCACACGTAATTACATTTTGACAGTCAATATCATATCCCTGGGTTGATTTCCAGTGTGCTCTTCGTTCGTGAGATCTGATTGTAATGAAAACAAATTGCTAACGATTTATGGGTATTGACCATGTGGATCCAGGGATCTTATATCCTCCCTCTTGCGCACCAACAGATAGATGGAAATTCCACTGCTTTTGTCTTGCACTGTTCGTTATCAACGTTGTCAGGCTGTTTGCTCCATTTCCCTTGTCCGCAATTTGCGTTACTAATTTAACTTCCAAGTTATTCCATGCTTTCCTTTCAGTCGTTAACGTAATCTAGGCACCTAGGTAGCAAATAAAACAGACTAGTATGGGTAGTGGTAGTTATCTCAATTGATATTCGTATCTGTAAATATAACTACTTAGTAACTAGTTTGCCTTACCGTAGACGTGCTGAAATGAGAAAAATGCGCTCAACAAACCTTCATCGGCCATTACATCAAGAACTTGGACTACTTCGGCCACAACAAAGGAACCGCCGAGACTTTAGATCCTACTATAACGACAAAACGCCGCATTTTCCAGTTCCACCACCAAAAATAGCACAACTAACAAGAAATGGTAACACAAACTAAAAATCCTGGCAAAGGGCACACCTTAAGCTCGACACATTCACTCGTTGAACTTAACTAACCCTTCAGTTCAGAGTTCAGCTTCTTATTGCTACCCAATACCCACTTCCCTCTCTAACTCCTCTTACAGTAATGACAAAGAGGGAAGAAGAGTGGCGACCTCTTGTGGTGGAGAATAATATATGCAACAAGAGATGGCTTCTTTCATGGCAGATTTGAAACCAGCCAACTGGTTAAAACGGCCACTTATACACTTGGTACCAATAAATACTTTGCAAATCAATTTATGCTTCCCAAATCAATAAACACTCTGACTAGGATCTTTTATCAAACATCTACCCCAAAATATGGTCGACAGCACTGAAAAATATATAACCTCCCTAAAGGCTGCAAAGTGTTCGAATAGTTGACCGGCGGCAAGGTTGGTGGAATACCTGCAAGTTATAAACTTGGCAGTGCTAAGGAATGCAGATTCAAAGCTGTAATTTTACCTGAGAGAAAATAATGGTTTACATTGCCTAGTGTAAATGGAAGTCCTCCAGAAATGAAGCATACACCAAACATTATTTTACATTGCTTAATACTTTTATTAAAGTAGGCCCATATATACACAGATTTACACAACAATTCTTATATGTACACAGATATAGGAGATTGCGGTCCGCTTCCTTCGACACCTGTGCATAATTGCAGAGAAGCGGACATCGCACATTTTATAATTATTATTATCCAATTGCTGAAGCCATCATTTCATAAATAACACAACAAGTTTATCACAAGATTATAGTCACATTGTTTTATGCAACCCACGGTTAATAAAAGTTAAAAAGATTCAGTTTATAGCCGCTTATTGTAAAACTAACAAAGCCAATGCAAAGTAAGCTAGCTCAAATGCTAAGTGCTATGTTTGTAGTATTGCCAAAAAATAGATAAAACTAGTTAAACGTAATTAATTGCTACATACCATTCTAGCTATGTGATGCTATATTTTCATGAATATGAATTATGAATAAAGGTATTATTTTGAAGCTGTCTTTATAATGTAATTTAAGATACAGTCATCTTGCCAACATGATTACTTTAAAGCAGAAAATTTTGGAAGAAGATAGGAAGGTGACACTACAGGTCTATTTTTATTTTTATTCGACGGTGCATTTTTAATTTCTTGGGTCATTTTGGCCAGTATTGAAAATATGAGCGCACCGTTTCAGCGAGAACGAGATTTCGATCACGCCGGACTAGTATTAAAAAATAGACTCTCTCGGACAACATCTCAAATTTAGTAAAAACGGCTAAATCTCAACAATTTCTTATGTGTTCCTGTGCCAAGTCAAATCGATTGACTTTGGCAATGAACACCCCTTTAACTATAAACCACCTTCCTATGGTAAACACTCTCCAAGCAGATCGACAATTTCAAGTCCGATTACTCAGCTTTGTACTTCCTTGTTCCTCAATATCTCATCCAAGAGGCAAACTTTCATTTCCATTTACTTCACTTATTTAGACCTGGTCAGACTGTAACTAATGCTAAGAAACTAGCTAATAATGTAAAATGCATTTAAAAGATTCCTGGTTATTGCATGAGACTAAATAACTACAATTGTTAAAGCTAACAGCTAACACTGGGATTGATATTGTATCGTATCACTAATTTGTTTCACCGGGAAATGTTCTGCTTTGCGGAAAAAAGGCCAGATATATAATAGGAATATTAACTAGTTTAAAAATACTTATAGTAAGATAGGATAACTGAAGCAATTAGTTAGTTTAAAAAACAACATTATATACACTAGGGAAAAGGTTAGATTTAGAAAACCTACCGTGAGAACCATAATAACGTTCATAAATAATAATAAGTCATAAAAACCGTTAAAGTTAAAAATAAATAAGTAGATCGATAGATAGTTCACCGGTGTCAATAAGTTAGTAGACGAAAACACACATGCGGCTGGGCCGTTCTCAATAAATTAACTAAATCTAATGTGAATATCGCGAGCATCACTTCGTGTTGCTCCGTTGGTACAAACGCAATCGCAGCGCTCAAAAAGTGAGCGAAAAAGTTTAAGAATCACTGGGTATATGTGAACCGGAGTTAAGTTGCTACTCTCCACCGCCAGTGGAAATATTTACGTATTGTTTATAGGTTAGTCAATCGAGCTGTCTTTAGTTAAAACAGCTGTCGTCTGTGTGAGAGCTGGGAAACCCTATGCCATTGTAGTATTTTTCAGTTCAAAGCTTGTGAAGCCAACAAAATAAAAACACGATCGAATACTAAAAACCTGATGAGACGCTCCACTAACAGTAATGAGTGTTTAAAAGAAAATAGGAATCATTCCAAATAAATAACGTAAGAGATAAGACGGTTGCTTGCCACTAGGACTAGTTAACGCGGTCACTGACGCGTTCCGATCGCTTTCATAGGCGAACCGATTGCAGGAAGCCGACGCGGTCGAGCTGAAAAATACTATCGCCTCCTCTTCGTCTTCCTCGCCTCCATCCAGCTCTCTCAGACGAGCCACTCTCACGTGTTGAGCACGGCGGCTTTTTTCCTATGCCGCCTGCCTGGTTCCAGTAGGTATGAAACGTCCAGTGGTTGCTTGCTTGGTAGTCGCGCAAGAAGTTTTAGCAGAACGCCGTTCAGTCGGAGTTTCTGAGTTGCTCGCTGCAGGGAGAAACGGGTTCACTTAGTAAAGATTTAGGTGCAGCCAAGGTAACTTGCAGATTGAGTACGGTGACAACTGGTCTAAAAAATTGGTAGAGACATTTTAACTGGAAAAGCTATTAATAGGCAAGATAAATCGTAAGGTGTGTCCATGGATAATAAAGCATTTACAATATCATTTCATTTTCACCAAAGCCAAATTAATTAGTGTTAAATCTGTGTGCTAATTTTTGTGAGTGAGGAAAGTTTTGTACTTAGCATGTACAAATCGTGATGTCAAGATAATACTGTTAAATGAAATAAAAAGAAACCTGCTGTTATTTGAGTTAGCCCATGTGCATTGGCATGAGAACAATCTTTTGTTCATTTATTGGCTGGATAACCTTACGAATTTGGTAAGTTTTGGTTGATCATTTTTCCATTATCTTTGATCAATTTTTTTTGTCAATCTAGATCAAGTCTTGCAGATTTTTTAGACCTATTGCGACAATGCCCAACAGCGTGTAAGCGTGCGTTGTTAGGTAAGCGTAAGCGTGTACACATGCCTTGGCAGCCAAAGCGGCTCTTACTCTCGCGAGAGGTATGTGTTCCTCATCGTCTTCGGGCGCCTGCGCTGGTGGCGGCTGCGGCGTGGCGAGCGCCTCGTCAACGGCTCCGTCGCGGGCAGTGCCACGTGGTCCCCGCGATCGGATTGCCACTCGGCCGTGTGGCTGGTGATAGAACCGAGCAGTGAATTTGAAGTTAGTACAATTACTGGTCTGTGCATCAAAAAAATTCATGTAAAATTCTAAAATTCATGTAAACGTCATCAAGTAAAATCTTGTAAAATTTTAAAAATGAAATTGTAAATAAAGCAGTTTGTGGAGAATACATTAAAAAAATATTATATCATTTTTGTTTTGCATTTACTATAAACCAATATGACCTAAGGGTAGAATTATACAACATTCAATGCTCAACATTTCAAAACCTCAAAAAAAAACATCTCACTTTCCTAGAATAACTAAAATGTAACAACCAAAAAGAACCCAGGCACAACAAGACACCTCACAGTCTCAAAAGTTCAAAAACCAAGTAAAATAACTCACCGTGTATGTCCTAATAGGCTTGACCCGCACGTCGAACGAGTCAAAGGCATACGACTTTGTGCACACAGGGTAGCGTGGCTTGGCGATGCGCGTGAACAGGTGGGCGCTCTTGTCGACACGGTACTCGCATACATAGACGTGCTGCTCTGGCACACCGGCCGGCCGGCCCTTACAGTACGTGTTAACGTCAAGCACCCAGCACTGGCCCATGATCAGCTCAACGGGGACCACCTAAGATGAATGAACAGCCGCGTTAGGATTGCGTGGAATACAAGTCACTGCCTAGATTTCAAATTTTGATATTCCTACATCCACCCAAAAACAAGAGTCTGTTAAGGAAAGTGGAAAATGGTGGACAATATTGATTTTTAATCACAAAATATAAAAAAAAAATCCCCTTGCAAGAGATGGTCACCAAAACAAGCAGTTGGGAGGGCTTATAGGCTTGCACACTAGATAGCCTTGTTTCCATGGTATTTTTGGATAAAGCTCATGAATGTGAATTTAAATTGAGTACTTTTTAGTGCACTAGTAAATACTTCTTTTCTTAAAAAAATTATACATATGACGTCCCCATATAGGTGAATCTTACGAGAAAGCATCCCTAGAACACAGCATACTCAGCCAGTGAGTTAATCAGGCACTGGTGCTAATAGCCCTACTAGAAATTCATTGGTGCAATTCACAAAAATCAGTAAATGAAACAGAAAGAGTATCACATTGCTTTAATGTTTGCACATTGCTTGCATCGGTCAGTTTTGTTGCAAATGCCAAAACTCGTGACAAGACTGGACAATATTAAGATTTGGCACATGTTAACGCCTTGATGATAACGCAATGATGAAATACCTCATAGAGTGGCACTCGCATGACCTCATTCGGGAAGAACTTCCGTGACGGTTCGTGGTAAGTTTCGTGAGGTCGTAGGAAGTGATGACCAAAAGCAAAACGATCGCCCCTAAAAAAGGAAAATGATATTAGTACTGATCTTTGCATTACTTGATACCTATTTTAACAAGGTAAGAAGATGGAATGAACAAGTGCATAGCTGCACAAGGGTGTGGCAGGCTGCACTAGTGGAGATTCTTTGTTAAACGTTTCAAAGACAAGTCTCTTCTCTTCAGTGATAAAGGCAAAAGCCGAAATTTTAAGCAAAGAATTTCCACTATCGCGACCTGCCACACCCGCTCGGTAAGTTCCATACTCTCCCGTTACTTCCCAAACAACATACTCGTAATCCCAGCCCTTTGGCACATCAAAAATCAACTACATAGCTACACAAAGAGAGTCGAGACTCGAGAGAGAGAAAAATAATATTTTGTCGAGTTTTCTCATTCTGACTCCCATTTCGGTGAGAACCACACTTCCACCATTAATCCATACTTTCAGTTATGACCAGCATGTGTCATAACCAAAAACAGAATTTCTGCACAAAAGTTATAGGGAGAGAGATGATGCGACTCGACTCACTTCTCGTCCTTCCAGAGACGCTCGACTCTGAAGATATCGAGGTCGGTGAACTTGACCTCCTTGACCGTCTTATATGTGACCTTGACAGGTGGCTGGCTAGCAGGAGTGCCCTCTTCGTCCATGTCCCGGAGAACGTACACTGTATCTCCTGTAACAGAATAAAGTATATATTACAACAAACTGTCTCTCGGCCATTATTATCGTTGCTGAACGCAGAACAACAACAAAACTTGGTGAATCTTGGACCCTGTGTGGAAATAATAAAACGGCAACAACTTGGAATTGATCAGCAGCAGTGCAAGCTAGAATCAACTACAATATGTACAATTATTTGCAAATGTTGCCTATGGAAATTTACTTATTAGGTTTAAGAACGATTAGTCACACTTTACGAGCAGTAGCAAAGGGGGCCATTGTCTGACATTCAAATACAGTAACAGGCCCTAGCACTGCATGCAAGGGAAAAAGGTACACGCCGAAGTTCTCGTTCTACGCACCCTGCCTAAGTTGCAACGTGCCACGCAGAAGCGTGACGTAGTACTCTAGGCCGGGAGTAGCATACGGCGGCGTCTCCTCGAGCCGGATTTCAAGGTCGACAGTACGCCGATCGCACCGCTCACACAAGTAGTGCTCAAGACTCTGGTCGGCACGCACGCAGTCGCAGTGTTGCCACACCAGGCAGCGTTCACACTGGATCATTGTTCCCTCGTCTTTGTACAGGCCGCAGATGCAACGGATAACATCCTCTTCCTCCCCGCCTGCAAACGGGCACCAATTGTCATTAGCCAATTTCATTTTCAATCAGATTTCACCTACTGTAATGGCTACGTTATAAACCTTAGTAAAAAATAAGTTCAGAACGAAAGTATTTTGTGAGGAAAGATGCTTTATTAATTGGCAGCCAGTAAGAAATTTTACTGCGTTCTAAGTTAACTGTGCAAGATAAATTATTTCCTGATCTGCATGCGATCACAAGTATTCTCTCAACTAAAGAACACAAGCATGTGCGTACTCTTTTACAATGTTGTCGGCAAAGTTGCAGTAACTGAGCAGCCTTTACTTTGACATTTTAGCAGAAGTAATACTAAAAAAACACACTTCCTGCTGCCAATAAAATCATAAAATCGACTAGAAGTATTTAAGTTGTGTGGGAAATTTTAATGACAGAACACAAAACAAACCTGGGTCGTGTTCAGGAATGAAGGTGACGGGCGCACTCTCTCCAAGGATTTCTTCGAGCTGCCTGAGGAAGTCGGCTTTGGCGAGGTTGTAGACCTTCCTAAGTCGCGTGGCCACGATGCCTACGAAATTACAACAAAGCTGAGTTAGCCAAAGTTCAGAAGTCGCATTGAGATATAATGCTGCCACCAGATGTGTTGAGTCAAAAGGCGAGGAGTTCCATTTCATGACACATGTATACTTTAACAAGCTTTCACGGTGATTTAGTACATACTTCATTAATCAATATAAATTTTGCATGTTTCTTTAAATGTGACAAGGTATACTAAGCGACAAACAGACAATAATAAATTCAGTGGAGCTCGTTAGTTTGTGTGGGTGTGACTTAACACATACAGCAGATCCTTGAGCATTTACCAAGTTCTGAAGTCCGCCCAAAGAAGCGAACGTTGTTGGCGAACAACCGCAGCATGTCAGCATCGAAGGCTTCGACGTTGCGGTAGAAACCGGTGACGATGTTTTGCTCGAGCATTGTCAAGTCGATCGGCTCCTGCACACGTTGGTAGTACCCTGGGAGCTTTCGTTTCGCCGGTAGCGTCGTGAAGGGAGCAGCCAGCATCTCGCCCACCTCGTCTGTGGCCAGGAAAATCACCAATGTCAGGTTTAATCTGGTCTTCAGGTTTCAGGCACTTGGGAATAAGATTCTATTCCTACCTGCATATAGACAAATTTAAAAAATATGCAAAAAAACACTTTTCTTTCAAAAAGTCTGTTCAGCTTGTTACAGGCTCTCAACCTTAGAGCAGTATATTTGTAAATATTTCACTGAGATATTTCTGTACAAAAACTGTCTAGCTATGACAAGGTAAGATACCGTTCCACAGGTAATTTTATACCTTCAGGGGTGTCGTTTGCATCCAAAGCATTAAGTTTCATATTTTATTTTAAGACGTATTGCACCAGTCCACCGTGCTCTGAGCTATTTCATCATATTAATTACGGTCATCTCACCTTTGGCGTTGGTTACGACATTGTAGAGGTCTCGGAAGACGTAAGCCAGCCGCGCAGTCTTGGTCAGCTCAGGGTTGTCCTCGGCCTGAGCGAGCCGTCGAGTGCGCATGTTGCGAGGACTGGACAATGCTGTCAGCTGTGTGAGGAACACATCCGCGTGCTTCGGTGGTGGTCTTGCGCAAGCCGCAGCTGCCTGCTCGCGCCGGCAAGTCTCCTTCTGTCGTTCGCGCACCCGTTTCACCTGCAAGGGAGGTGGCTGGGTTGGTGACAGCTTTGGTATTTGGATAGGGCACTGACAGCTTTCAATTTTTGACCAAATGGCTCATGGGTAAATGAACTCATCTGCAATATTTTATTGGTTTCTCTTCAAATTGGGCATCACTCTGCAGGCCAATGGTGAAAGTACAGTATTTACTGAATTCTACTGAATTAAACCAAGGGTAGGAAAGGTGCAAAGGTAAGATGAAGTGGAATTGAGTCTAAAACTCACAAAAAAAGTGATCCCCCTAAGTAGCATCCGAGTAAACTACGACTTACGCCAGTATTCCACTACAAAGTTTGAATAAATGAGCTTGACCAACTTAATTGTTTAGTTTATTACTTTCTTTGATGGTTTACAGGTACTTGGTACAATAAAATGCAGGTGCTTGACCAGACAAACAAAAACCATTGCTGTTTGCTATTTATTGGATTTTCTTGGAAAGGTTTCCAAATTTTTTTAATGGAATATTTAAAAAAATACCTTCTCGAGATTCCTGAGCAGGAAGCAGTGATGCGCCTGCGCAAAACACCGCTGCTGGTGCGACATTGGCCGTGCCGGCGCCCTAGCCCCGAGATCAGTGGGATTGTTGCGCTTGCGCTGCTTGCCGCTCTTGCGCAGGTTCTTCCGCGGGCGACCCACGAGTCCACGACTGTCGGCAACTGCAAGGGCTCCCTGAGGCAGTGGCCCGTTGACACGCTGGCTCTTGCCACCGATGACACCACGGCAACGGTCGCTGCCACACTTGCAGGGCTGAGTGCAAAGAAACGAGCAAGTCAGTATTTTTTTTATTGCCAATACAACAGAGAAGCGGGAACGGGACGCTATGTCCTGGGCGCCTGCTTGTAAGAGAATTTCAGAAGCTAATGTTTAGGCTTTTTTGCAAGGTTTGTAAGGCAAAGAATACACACAACTTTGTAGCATTACCTGTCCCTCCGAGGGGTTAAACAGCGAGAAGTTGTAGTCGTACGAGAGCTCCTCGTCAGGCGAGATATCGCGCAGCGCAAACAACGCCATGCGAAACAAACCATTTACGCTCCACTTCTGCATCTCGCAGTTGGGCTCGCACGAATGGTTGACAAAGCGACCTGTACACGATAAAATTGTTAGTCATTTCTACGGAAATGTCATTCAGCCAGTCATAAACCAGGTTGCCAATTCATAGTCCAAGACACTTTTCATGTTTCACCCATAAGAACTAATTGGATAAATTAGAGAAAAATAATTCAATAAAAATCAATACTAAATTCACAACAAAGATGGCATGGTTCTTTACGCCAGGGAGAAACTGTCCTGCTTTCTTGACGCATGGTTTCTTACCATCTCCGCCCATCCGATGCCCGTCGATGACTAATCCCCCGTCGAGGTTGAGGCAATAGTGGTGAGTGTCAAGCATGTAGCGTGAGGCCATCCGTTCTTTGAATTCTTTCTCGCTGACCACCTCTCCGACATACTCGAGGATGAACTCTCCGCAACGAATCAGCTGCTTGGTCTTTACACCCCAGCCCTGCACAGAAAATGCTTGATGATCAGTGTCAAGGGAGAAAGAATGTTTACTTAACAAGAGGAAATGCAATGTGTACGATGGGATCTCTCAAAAAACCATTCTTTTCAATCTGTGAGGGTAATTGTGAAATAAATAGAAGCCTAATCTATCAAAAGTAATATTTTCTGCAAGAAACAGGCTTGCTGGTGTATCCTAACAAAGTTTTACAGCAAAGTTTTATAAAAATGTAATGCTGCCTCGAAATCAGAGCAAATGTTTCCACAAGTGATAAATGTGATAATGTGTGGTACTTTTTAAATTTTACTTTCCAGCTATACCTATCATTGCTAACATAATATGTGATACTGAAACAAAACAATAAGCCATTAGTACAAGAATTCAACATCAAAAATTCTTCGAAACAAGTACCAAGTTGGTCACACCAAAGACTTTTGTAAATGCAATTAAATAAAGCTCATCAACGACACTGACCTTCTCCTTAGTCATGAACTTGTCGAGCGCAGGCGCCCACTCGTGGCGCTGTATCTTCTGGTTGGCGCAGTACTCGGCGCAAGGACACAGCTGAGGCGAGCATTCCGAATACACAACCCGGTTTATGCAATCCTCGCCGCAGCCCCGCTGCTCCTTGACGCTCGACATCGCGCAATTGCACGCCTGCGCCTCGTACCCGTAAGATGGCTTCACGTCGTAGTAAACGTTCGTGCGAATCTTCTTGTAGTTCCATGACGGCACCTGAGCGACAAGACATTGACATTGTCAATACTTGCAACAGTTGTTAATGTGCACCTCGATCTTTCAGACTATTCAAGTAAGTCCAAAATGGGAGTTAACTGCAAAAACAGTTTGTTCTACCTTGTTTCAAAAATATTAATAATTTTTTTTTTTATATACTTACTCATGTGATTATATATGTACTAACATACACTTATGATTGAGGTATAGTCAGTACGCATGGAACATCAAGACCAAGCTTTCCTTAACAAGTACTACTTTCAGCAAAGAAGACATAAACTTCAAGCCAACTAACTCACCAGATCCCTGCCAGGCAGTTGACTGTGCATATGCTGCCACCACATGTCGTAGGGGAGCTTGAACTCGACCTTGCGCTGGCGTATGTACTTCCCACAGTGGTAGGGCGGCGGCAGCAGGCCGTACTTGTGCTCCTCTGGCTTGTAGGTCTGCGATCGCGGCTGCTTTACACCATCGCCACGCGGCTCTTCCTCCTTGTAGTAGTCGGAGAACAGGCCGGCTACTAGGTACTTCTTGCGCCACCGCGGCTGTTTCTTGCGAATACCAGACGACTTGGTAGACTCGTCGCAGGAAGGGGCATCGTCGGGCTGGACAATGTCGCTGTCGGCGTCGTCTTCACGGCCAGCTGAGAAGGGTTTCATTGATATTTAACGTGAATTGATATAAAGTTTGATTTGAGACAAATAGTTAAAAAAGATAGTCATGTGTTCTAAGCGAATTAGATCCTCTACACGAGAAACCTGAGGAATAAAAATGAATTGCTGATGGAATCAAGTTTGACAAATTTAATCTAAAATGTACATCGACTTTTCAATTAGCCTGACAAAGCAACATTATCTGTTTAATTTTGTACCTGAAACTCACAATATGCAATTAAAATTTGAGCAAAGAGAGCAAAATTTGAGCAAATCTGGCAAAGAGAGATTGATGTGCACTTATTGAAGAACCAAACTGCAAAAAAACAACTTGTTGATGCCAGTTGCCTTCGGTAGTTAATCACATAAAATGTTACAGGCAATCATACATACCTTTACGGCAGCGCTTGAGCAGCGGGAACTGTGCAAGATTTTTTGGTTCGTTGGCTTCGGTGGTGATGCGCTTCTGTTTCCGGGTCCGCTCGTAAAGCAGCACCTCCGGCTCCAGAACGCTCAGGTCCATTTCGAGCTGCTTCTGGCTGAATCCGCCATCTATCAGCAGCTCGTCTTTGTTTTCGACGACACGCGCTATCGTCTCGTCCAGCTGGCTGGCAGGACGCTTGTCCATTTCGCTGTTTTCTGTAGCGTCCGCATCCACAATATCACTGATTTTAAAACTCTCACCTAAAGAACTTTTCAATTCGTCCTTGTTTATCACAGAAATTATTGATTTGGGAATCAAAGCCTCGCAATCCTCAACCTCGAACGCGACAGCAATTTCGTCCAGCATTTTGGTCTTTTTCTTTTTCTTTTTCTTGACCGGGAAGCCCGTCCGATTGATAGCCTTTCTCCGTCGTACTTTCTTCTTGCTGACTGCAGCCGGCTCTTTGAGAGTGGAGTCGGTCGGATCTACTTTGGTCACCTGTATCTGCACGTCCGGGTTTACTACAACCTTCCTTTTCTTGACAATTGGTTTGGTTACTGGTTCTTCCACTGGCGCACCATTCGGCCGCTTTAGCCTCAAGTTGTGCAGGGGAGCCTCTTCCAAAGGCAGCTCTACCGGTACCAAGGTGGCCACCTCAACCACCTTTGGCGAAGCCGTCTTTGCAGTCGATGGTGACAACCTTGGAGATTTTGCAGACCTTGCCAGCCCGTTTCGTGGAGAAGCCGCCGCATTTTCCGCCGAGTTCTCCACCAAGACCGTCAGCGGCTTACCCAGGATTTTATCCAGCGGCGTATTGCTGACGATCTTGCTTGCAGGCGAAGCATTCTTGCCAACACAGAGAGACGGTGCTACTTCGGCAGCCACCACTTCGTTGTTGTTGTTCCCGAGCGTGTTTTGAATGTTGGCCTTGTTGGTGGGTGAAATCGGCTTGCTGGACAGAACGGTCCGTGTCACGGGGGCCGTCGGAGGAGCAGGCGTGCTCTTTGACGGCTCAAAGATCCCCTCGACAGGCTTGACTTCTAGCGGCAACGCGTTGGCAGCACTAGCACTCCTCGAAGTTGAACGCTTGCTGGGCAGTGGCGTCGCGGTCGCAGCCCTTGCGTCCGTTTCTTTGGCTTTGGTTGTTGTGCTGCTTCGTGGGGACGTAGCTACCGGGTTGGCGAGACGATGTCGTTTCTTCGGAGTGGTGGCGACGGTAGGCGAAGAGTATTTGTTGATGCACGCCTCTATCGCCTCATCGATCGAATTCCGAATATGCTCCGAGGCAACTTCACTGGCTTTTGTCTCTTGGCTGGCTTTGCTAGGAATTACTGCAGCCTTGTCAACTTTTACAGCGGCTTTTGCGTCACTGGCGTTGCGTTCGGAACTGGCCGACTTACGCGAAGCCTCGATAGACTTCCTTGGCAACTCCTGAACAGCCTTTCCCTTCTCTACCTGACTTTTACCTGAGTTAACGTTCTTCTCGGCTTTTACCTGTAGCCTGTCACAAGCTTTCTCCGACAGCCTTTCGGAATTGACAGAACTCCTCGAGTTCCTATGGGTCTCGGCAATTGGCTTGGCCTTCAAGTCTAGCTGCCCGTTTTTGTTTGTTGCATTGCCTCCCTTCTCTGACTTGTTCGACGGCTTCTCAGCCGTTTTCTCTGCGGCCCGCTCGCCGCTGACCGACTTCCGAGTGCTTTCTGGAGACACTTTGGCCGATGCCTTCTCAGACGGCTTTTCTGAGTTGGGACTGTCCTGGCTGGGTGTCGAGGCAGATGGAACAGACATGTGGTAATGTCGCTTCTTTAGCGGAAGTCTCTGGTCATTATTTGCAGGCTCCGTTCGTTCGTGGTGGCCCTGCAAAACAACATTGTTTAGCCTTCCAGATTCTCGAGAAATAGTCAATAACAGTGTAATAACGACACATTACAGAAAGAAATATTTTTGAAAATTATGGAAGATATCTGAGTTAAGTATCCAAGTGCAGTCATCTGACCTGAGTGGCTATTTAGCTAAATTAAGATGTGATTTCTGAAATAAAACTACAGAATTGAGCTGGACATCTTCAGAGAGAAAATGCAAAACTAGCAACGTAGCTGCAATAGCTACGTCAAGACTGAATATAGCAGAAAAAAAATGTGTGGATGCACCGAGATTTAAGTAAGAGATAAGAAAAACCCCGCAATCGCATCTCACCTTTGGCGGTTCGACGGCACTCTTCTTGACTCGCCGTCGCTTCTCTCTCTCCTCACTAGCACTGTCCCGTTCACTAGGCCCGACCGGTGGCGGTGCCTTGTCCGCGCCCTTGCGCCGCTTGCCCACCCGCTTGACACGGAAGATGGAAGGCAGCGCTTCGCGCGGAATTGCCCCGCCGCCACCGTGCTTGGAGGCCGCAATGGTGCAAGCTCGACGGAATAGACTGGCCAGCCGCTCAAGGTCAGTGAGAAGCGCTGGGTCCTCGGGCAGTCGCACCTGGACATAAAGAGGCATATGTCAAGACCCAGCTTACGGTTCCTGTATTGCGTTGACTGGGTTTCCTTATAGTACAGGATAACAGGTCTGTAGGTTATTTTGCTTGTAAGAACGGCAAATTGAAATGGTCAATATGCACCAGCCACACAGCACCCTCAACCTAACATTCATTCATCGTTGTTCTTCTCCTAGTAACAAAATTATAGCCTCACCCTAACAAGGCAAATATTTCTTTGCATCTTCATGAAGGTTGGGTTTCTATCATTAATTCTTTTCAAATTCATCACCAGCTGACTAGTAACTGGTGTATGGTCTAGTTCTAATTCTTTGTGGTTCAAATTGTATTCAATTTCTACATTTTTCTGAGTTCAGTGTAATACAGACAAAAAACAAACACATTTCACTGCATATGCCTGAAATTATGGAATTGGAATTTACCAGGTGATATTTTTCTACTGGCAGTCAAAAAGACCCCACTTAAAACTCCCAGAAACTAAGTAAGTACTCAATTATCATGACAACTCTAACTATCTAAGAGTCATAAAGTTGACCAACCGGACGCTTCTCTTACCGTCTTCATCTGCTTGGCCTTCCGTTTCCGCTTCTTGTGCTTGTGTGGCCGACTGGTTAACCTTGGCCTGGCGGGCATCGTGGGCAAAGCGGGCCTTGAGACGCGTGACCTCGGCACAATGGGAGCGGCAACGGGCCTGAACGCTGAACTGCCCGCCGGTGGGCGTGGGTGGGCATCTCCTGGCGAGCTCGACGAGAAGCGGCGGTGGCGGGCGTCGTCACCGCGGCGCTTCCGGCGGGCCTTGCTGTCGCGAGCAAAGTCTTTGCTCAGACGAACCTGCAAAAAGGGATAAGATTGGAGTTTGCATAAAAATTGTACGGAATACCACCAATATTACCGTCATAACAAGAAAATGCAGGATACAGCCAAAACAACACTGGGCTCACAGGTAGTAATAAAATACACAGTATACATCACTGCCGTATTTATGGGACCAGAGCTGCTAGCAAACTTGCCGACAAACAGCCTTCTTGCTTATTAGCTCTAAAAACAAATATTGTTACAAAGTTTTTTTTTTTTAATTATTTGATATGCAACCACAGAATAGACAAGGATTTTTGATGCCTTTTCGATATGTCAGCAGTGATGTGCAAGATATTAAGGTATAAAAGATAAAAAGTGTAGCACAATGAAAAGCCAAACTAATAAAGTACAGCAACATACCTTGGCAAGCTTCAGTGGATAACTGGTGACATCATGAATTGGCATGTCTAGACGCTTGCTGACCCGCTCGCAGATCTCGTTCAGCATCGCGCTACTCTTCTGTTTTGCTGCGGCTATCCCATCCCCACTCTTCCTCTCCTTTCGCTTCCCCTTGTCAGCCTTCATAATCTTCTCTATGCTCGACATGATCTCCTTCTTCCCCTCCTCCCCCCTCGGTGCAGCACCCATTGCTTCGAATGCAGACGCATTCTTTTTCGGCCGACCCGGCCCGCGTTTCACCGCCACGTTTGACAACGGAACTGGCGACACCTCATCGCAGCTGTCAGTCCCGCTCGCAAAGTCAGAATTCAATGATTTCTTCTTCAGCGAAGCCTTCTTCGGCCTTCCCGGGCCCCTTCTAATCTCGGCAAACTTGGGCCGTGCTTTCGAGTGTTCTTGGTGGCTTGATGAAACTGGTGGCGATGCCAACTGCCGCGCCGGCGGCGAGACCGATCTCCTGGGCGGCGAACCGGCAACCGATTGTATACCACTGTCCGGGGACACGTTGGACACGGAGAGATCCAGCTGCATGTACGCCTCCATCTCCGGCGGTCGCTTGGCGGCCTTGGGCGGACGGCCGCGCTTGCGTCTCTTGGGGGCTTCTGAAGCCTTTGCCGTTTCGGTGGCCGCGCATGAAAGTAGCTTGGTCTTCTCGACAAACTGCTGTAGCAGGCTGCTTGAGTACGGGTGGCCGACGGTGGCGGCAGATTCGTCGTCACCACTGCCGTTGCTGGAGGTGTCGCCATCGTGGTCGGCGCCGAGTTGAATGCGTTCGATGGCCGCGCTTACCACCTAGTGAAAATATAAGAGGGGTTTACAGTTTTAGTCTGATTACCTATATTTTTGACAAATATAAAGAGTCTTGAGTAAAAGGCATATTTATCAAGTATCCAATAGAGTTTCAGAGCCATGAAAAACCACACCTAGGAGTTTCCTGACAATTTTATCTGAGAATCAGGAGATCCAAATTGCCATAGGAGTAGGATATGCAGGTTCATGGATCGTTCATTTTTGGCCTAATGAACTGGATAAAGACTAGGTGATGAAAGTAACGTAAACAATTTGGAGTTAACTTCAGAGCAGTGATTCGAGTTTTATCGGTCTGGCATGCTTACCTGCTCAGGAAGCTCGACGTCGCTGCTGCTCTCGGTGCCGCGTTGCGCTGCCTTGCCGCTCTCCGAGCTCACATCCTCAAAGCCGTCGAATGGCGCTCCACACCCGCCATCGTCCGCCGCGGGCACCACATCTGGGAGGATCGCGGCCAAGTCCTCCTGATTGATCACCTGCGGCGGGAGACAATGAACGTTAAACAAACGTCCCATTTAATTTCAGTTATTTTTGTTTGTAATATAACCTGCATTTATTTGCTGCATTATGTTAGAGGAAGTGGCTAAGTGTATCCCAGTATAGCCAAGTACAACCTCCCCAAGTACCCCCAACAAACCCAAGTAATGACGGGACGCTAACAGATAAAAGGTAGGGACAGCAAACCACGGACACCGACAAATCTCGTGCGGATTGGTTGCGGAATTAATGAAGGAGGGATTGAAACATTTCTGAGTCTTTTTCGAGAAGGAGCAATCCCAGCCAAATGGTTGAAAAAAGTTACAAAAAACTTTAACCAGGATAGCTGGCCATTAGTATTGCATCAGGGATATCTTGAAGACAAGTTCGCTGGCATACTTCTTTCAGTATGCCAAGGCATTCGATTTCAAGTCGGAAAGCTACTTGATTTGATGGACTATACAAAATCTGGACCAACATAAAGTCAATAAGGTTCTTTGCTTTAAGAAGGTATGACAATGGAAATCCAAGAAATTTTCTAGACAATAGCAATCGGCTTGTCTTTGCCTGAATCGCAGAACAATATATCTCTTGGCTTGTGGCAGGCTGCCCAGCCTGAAACCCTGCACCTTGACTCACCTGCAAGTGCTCAGAGATGGAGATGTTCTCCTGGCCAGCAGCTGCGGTGCCGACCAGCTGTCGAGCCAGCTGTGCAATGCCGCCGCCGCCCTCATGCTCGGAGTCTGAAGAGCAGCTACGCGGGGACGCTGCACGCGCAGCCGGTCGCTGAGTAGCCGTGCAGTTGGGCAACCGCATGTTGTACACGCCTCGCCCACCGCCTACGCCCGAAACCTGCGACAAACAAGAAAGTTGAGGTTAATTTCAGTCTGCTTTCTGTGAAAGTTCCTTGAAGATTTGGTGTGGCAGCAATGGGTAGTGGGCTGGGAATAGTATTCCACGGTTGACTTTCAGTACATAGTGCAAAAGGATTTTGTTGATATTGCTCCACTGGACATCAGCTCTCCTAGGCAGTGTCAGAGGCAAGGTGTAGTTAGTTGATATTGGAAGTTCATTCTAGTGACATTCTACAAAAGTACAAAATCTTTCATTTTAGAAGAAAATATTGAACTGATCTAAAATCACATCCCATCAGTGTACCTGAGTAACAATTAATGGGAAGACCAATCAAATATCAATCATTGAAAGGTTGCTGATCAACAAACTATAACAATTTGAGAAAATATGTTTTTATTTAAGGATTATCCTTACTGATCACCGTGACATCAACTGCCATTCAGATTGGCTATATATTGACTTGAGAAGGTGTTATTTTCTTCAACAAAAATGTGATCCTGTTGAACCTGATGTGAACATGTTCTAAAGATCCTGATTTTGAACAATACGAATTCGAAATTTGTGTTTGTTTATTGCTGTACGCAGGATACTAGCATTGCCTAGTACTGGACATCCCAAAGCATGACTGTACCTTGCTAGCATGGTAACTAAATAATTAACATATTCACAAGCCCATCAGTCTGTTTGATAAATGATGCACCCACAATGACTCTTCCTAAGTGTTCCTTTGAAATCGTGTGATCAACCAACGCCCCTCTGGCCAATGGCGTCGGCGTCGTTCAAGTATGAAATTACACAGAAGGAAGGAATGTCAGAGCTAAAGACGGGATGGATAACCGAAAAGAAGCGTCCGTTTGCACGGAGAGCAAAGAAACACAATGAAATTATGCAAGGGCCAGGAGGGCAGGTGCGGCAAACGGGCATTACACTTCTTCTACTGACTTCCTGCCAAGATTACTCCTAACTCATACCAACTATCTGTCCGATCAAGACAAGAAGCGCAAACGATTTGGAATACGCCATCAAACTACTTTATATTACGGTCGTCGCCGCGTGGCGCCAGAGTTTAAAAAACTAGTAGCGACTAAACGTTTCATAGTGACAATGTCACTAAAAAAAAATGTATGAGCGCTTAAAAATCAAGGAGCCGTAAAACGATTTTCGGATCCGTCTCTCGGGCGTTCCGTTTTTTTCTTTTTTGAACGTGCCGTTGCAGCGAATCGAGATGCCAGCTTGCACCAACGATAAAATGGTAAACTCTTGTTCAAATTCCAGTAGGCACGGTCGCACCATCGGTTCCATGCGATGGTGTAAACGAATGTGAAGCTGTTGCATCGAGAGAGTGCGAGAGATAGAGAGAGAGAGAGTGAGAGAGAATGTGCATTTCGCGAGACAGGAATGCAGTCAGCATCATGTGAAACAACCAGCATGCATGCTGTGCGGTTGCATTGCGTCTCGATCGCATATTGGACGCGGATGATGCATTTATGTGCAGTGCTATGTGCAGTGCTATGTGCATGTCTAAGCGTCGTTCGTGGCATGGCACAACCATAAGTACATACCTACTCAGTACCACCGTCGAGAAACATATAATTTGCATACTAGACGTTTAGTCTTGCCGTGTAATTTATTTGTGTTGTTTTACTAGTTATTAATTGGAAACAATTTGGTTACTGTCATTTCACAACAACAACAAAAAAATGTTTATAATCACGTGGAATAAAACGCGCAGCGACCATTAACGCAAACGATCTTCAAACACAAAAAAAGTAAACTGCAATCCAATCTGTCTCAAGAAGATAATAGATGATCCACGCAAACGATAGCGACCAGTTGCAGGAAAAACCTCACCAGTAACTTAGCCGACGCTTCAACCCTCCTATAAAACAAAGCCAACCCCTTCACACTCACGCATCCGGTGCACAAAAGAAGCTTGACTGCACCACTCACAAAAGTACCGACACCTATCAAAGCACGAAACAATTCAAAACTCTCCATACCTCACACGCGCCAATCTCAAAGACCCCGCGCCGAAATCCACACCCGAAACATAACAAATCTGTCACCGCCTAGGTACCACTGCACTATAATAAACTCTACAAACAAACTCTTTGCGCACGCCGTCTGTACAATTATGTCCACCACCGACCACTATACCTTCGCTACTTGTCTGAGCACCCATGTGTGCGTGGCCTACAATTTCCACCCCTCAGTATACAAACTACCGGGCCGCCCTACACATGACGCTGTTTAACGGTAGTAGAGGGCAGGTGTTACACTTGGGAGAGTCGAAGTCGTCAGAGTCACTTCTTGCATCAATTAAAAGTACATAATGTGTACGACGTGCCAAGTCCGGACGCTCGTCTGTGATGGATCATGTTTGTGTGTGTCATTGTCCGCATTGTAATTAACGCAAAGTCCGAAACGAATTTTCTGTCATTATGTTTTAATATGATACCCTTTGCCAGAGTGAGGGGAGAATGGTAACGAGAGGGGTACATGCTTCATGGCACGGTAATGTACATCTAGAATGATTGAAAACGCAATTCGGTACAAGAATCGAATCGATGTATAATCTGTTTAGTGAGCTGGATAACAAAATTGCGTGCACACGCCTCTTCGTGATCGGATCTCTGTATGGTTTTGATGTTGTCAGGCATGATGAAATCTTTGTACTAATAATGGCAAGAAGTAAGTACTTACAGGTACTAGGTAAGTATGTTACTGTATAAAAATGGCAGTGATGGCGATTAAGTTAAATTAATTGTGTTAATTATGCCTATTAAGTGGGGAAAAAAACCAGAGAAAAATATACCTTGTGCGACAAGGTAGCTTTAATGTTGGGAACGTCCCTTGCTCCAATACGAGAACGTATATGCAGCAATTTAATTCTTTCCGTGCATAATACAGTAATCAATCGCGGTAATTTAAAAATATGCATTTTTTTCATCTATCACGAGAAAATGTTAATGAATTGTGTAATATCTTGATTTCATATGATTCATTTCCTCAAAGCAGCGGAGAATATCCTTCATAACCACTTTTTTTTAAACAGTTTTCAATCGCATTACTTTCACCTTTCTACAGTAAACAGCACTTCTCCAAGAAAATCATGCCGGTACATGTCAGTCACGTCAAGACACCCGCGGCCCTGTTAGAGTAAACTGCAGCAGCATGCCTCAACAAGGGACGCAGAGAGCCATGCGTGTATTGGGGATGCATGGGCCCGCCCCGCCCCGTGATGCCCGCGCCCCCAAAAAATATGCAAACACCACACGACGTCGGTCGTCGAACCGCCAAAGGGGTTGAACTTGTTTTTAATCGGCGATGAAAACTAGAAGAGATTTGCAACTGCATGTCTCGGCAATGTAGACGGAAAATAATCCAGACAATTATTTCCTCGCTTTAGGTAGTAATGTCATTTATTTTTAATGTTAACATCACTACCATGCAAAATTTACGTTTGGTCGTAAACCGGAGGAGTGTGCCAGTAAATTTAATGGCAACCATGTTCAGTGTACGTAAATTACTTTACGCAAAATACGCCGATAAAAGTTAGCTATCGAATTGCTACTCTACCATTACTGTGGTTATCTCACTATTGGTGAAATTATAGTCGGATGGATCTACAGCAAAAGAACAGATTCAATATCCTAACAGACTCTTCGTTAGCCCTTAAAAAAGTTGCATGTGTTAGGAACTCACTGAACCATATACACAATTTAAATTTCTGTATCTTCTGCTGCCTATCCTCTGCAAAGCCGAAGAAAACCCAAGACCAACGACTAGCTAAAAACTCCACCGGGGGTAATTAATTCGAGCGCCTCTGGTCAGTCAATGAAGCGAATGCACCTGCCGATTGAAAATGCCCATACACCGTGGCGCAGTCCAACAAAGAACTTGTTTTTAAGCGTTCAAAATTGTGCGTGAATTTCTAATGACGCAGCGGGCGGTATCGTTGATCTGTGGTCAATTTCTTGCATTTCTTTTCGTATGTTTAAAAGTTGAGACATTTGCAGTTTTCTCGTTTTACTAATGGGGTAGGACCCTTCCAAACATTTTTGTTCAACGACTTGCAATAGATACAATGCGGCTCTTTGACATAAATAAATATAATCAACGTTAACTTTGTATTAAATTAACTCAAATAAAATATAACTAAAAATTATCACGAGCTAGAATCCCAAATTCGCTTCTTTCCTATATTTCCCCCACCGAAAAGCAATACATCAGATGCATTTGTTTGAAACAAATTTATGACCAATTATATGTTTGTATGATGAACAGTAAAAATACCTCAAGCCTCATAAAAGCAACAAAAACCCACCGAAATACGGTTCACATGTAAAACTCGTGTAATTCGTTCAAAGTCTGCCGCCATGGCCGTGCATTTTTCACAACCAATTAGTCAAGGGTTGTAAACTACGAAGATCGATCGGGCTTCCCTTGTTTTCTTCGGAAGCAAACAGTCACGCAGACTCGTCTGCTATCGACAAGCAGCATGGGTCAAACACAGCCCTACAGTCTAGCCTGCAAGAGAAGATACCAGCCCAAAGACTGCCCCCAGCATCGCTACCAACTAATTAATGAAATTTCAGTTATGATTTTAATGTAGCGATTTCAAAGTACTTATTAAATCTGCACAATTATTCACAGGATTATTATAAATGTAGTTGTATTTATTTATTTTTGTATAATATAGCTTGAATAAACAAAACATATCGGCATAACAACAATTTAAGAGCAAAAGAAAAATAGTGGACAGCAGTATTTTAACTAGTATATGTTACGAAACGTCGGGAAATTTAGTTGCCCTTTACTTAGCATTCAAAACCCAGTTCAAATAGTTTTTCTAAAAACTTGTGCTAAGGGTAAATTAAGTAGACATGAGTCTAAAAACCATCATTAAGTATTTTCAGTATTTAAAAAAATGACAGTTAGCCCTCATGTCACCCTAAAATGACAGGCGGCGCCTCTGTCGGAACGGAATATCGTGGTAAAGACCGTGAAAACTAAAGAGATTACAACCAATTAAAAGAACCAGAGACAAGGAATAACCGCTAAGTAAAATAAAATTGAGAGTGAAATAAAATAAAATGTCTTTAAATCAAGAATCCATTCATGCTTGACCCACCCTTATTGAGCTGGCGGCGTTTTGGGCAGAAAATTGGCAATTTCCGTGGGCTTAAATGGTGGACCCTTTTAGAGGTCAGCGACTTTTAAGACATAATCCACGATAGAACATCAATCAGCTTAGTGTGTACCAACAAGGAAAAAAGGTATTTTGAAGCTACTGGTATAGGTTCTCTATTATACTATCTAGCTACAAGGTATGCGAAGACCCAAGATCTCAAGTGGTTTTCAAGTGGCAATTAGGAGGGTCTTTGTTCGATTCGTGTTTATCTCGTTACGGGTCAAAATTTCAACCCTTCTTAGTGCGACCGTCTATGCTATCTTTCGAACTTACACACCAACTCACACCCTTTCCTCAAAGGTAAACACCAGAAACAGAATTACAATGCAATGCAATGTATTCGGAAATGAAGCCAAATCAGTCAATTCTGACAGCTAACATGTTTCAAAGGTAAATATTGACATCTAAAAATGCATAAACAAAGACCACAAGGAACTAATTTCCCATACTAGTGAGTGTGCACGACAAAACCATACCACATTTAATAAATCTCCTTAACATTGACCACTAAATAACGAATATAGTCATGTGAGCAATAGACAAAAGTTGGTTATTATTTTAATTACGATGATCTTGAACAGCGACCTTGACTTGAGAGGGAGCGGGTCATCGACGATGATGATGATTACGATGACCAGTACATTCTCAACACCTGTGTCTTTAAGTGTAGTACGCGTCTTGCATTGCTATGCCAAGCGTATACCTATTTGGGCATTGTGTACGGTGGCAAAGAGATGAAAGATCCCACACTGACTCATGTGGGAAATAAAAAAGCCATTCTTCTGGTTTTTGAACAATTCCCATGGAGGGGTGAAAACCGTATGTTATTAGAGGTGTGTGCTATGTGGTGTGTGTGGATGGGCGTAAGGTGGTTTGTTGTTCCTGAGGAAAAGAGTGGATATGCGTCGATCTGGATGCGTTATAAGGCGGAAGGAATGTTGCGTAGTACTTTCGTTTTGTACCCGCGTGGAGATTGAGATGCAGGAACTGGAACAGGAATTGTGATAATAAATTCAAAAACGTGCATTTAAAATAAAAATGAGGACATTCATTTTAAATGTCATGAAATGTGTTATTATTCGAAGATCAATTAACATCTTGCGTACCTTTATTAGGTTCATTACCAATAAACTCATATATTCCAATTTCCAGCTCTCATGTCTATCTGAAATCAATTGCAAAACTGCTGATTCTCACCTACGAGCATTTCGGTAAGGTGTATTCCAAAAACACAGTTCCAAAAAGGGACTTTGGTATTTACCTTTGAAACATGATAGCTGTCACGATTGATTGATTGACTTCGTTGTTGAACGTATGTATTGCGTAGCATTGGAATTCTATTTCTAGTGTCTGGTGTTCGAAACACAGATAACATAGTTAAGTCAGGAGGGTTGAAACTTTAATACGTGGCAAGATAAACAAGAATCGATCAACGACCTCTAATCGCCACTTGGAAACTTTAAAAACCAATGCACCCCATGCCTAATTAAAAATTCCATAACCTGGTATACCCAACGTTTACAAGTGCGTTTCAAAAGGTGCATCCAAACGAAAACAAACAAAGGTCCTATCGCGATTTCCTTTTCCACTCGCCATTCCCCGATTTTAGCACGTTATCCGGTCAGTACAAAGATTGCCAATCACAGATTTGTCATGCAAACGCCAGCGAAAGGTATACACACCTCAGTGAACCAGCGCAGCGTAGCGCCGAAACTTGACCCCACCTGACCATGACTTTGCGCCAAATCTCGAGCAATTTCCCGCCAAGGGGCAATGCGGAGGGGGTGGCGGTCAAGGTGACCCTCTTCGATGCGCTCTTTGGCCATCAGATAGTGCGGGGGGGGGGGGAGGGCAACAACTGGGTGTGCAGCCAAATCCAGCCAACCAGTCAGCGGCGAGAGCGCGGGACACGGGGTATGTCTCGTAATAACAAGCTAATGGCTATCAATTAGTAACCAAGGGACCATGGAAAGCCCGAAATCTTTCACACGAAACTAAGGACATCTCAAGGTGATGAATATACTAACTCTTTCCTTTTTTTTCGTTTTTGTCCCGCGCGGTATATATATATACACGTGTATATATAATAGAAAATGTAGCCTTGGATTCGCTGATACTCACAAAAGTATGGAGACTTTACTGGGTATACAAATAAATACGCAAATGTCCCCCCTTCCACTTCTCATTCCAGTAAGTCAATTGCAAAAAGAACGCCGGTGGGTACGGACCTCTAGCATTGACACGCCGGGCCAGCAATGCCGCGCGCTCCAACCAAGATGATAGAAAAACTGGTCCAGCCCACTCAATTTAGACAAAAGAGAATTATAGGAAATACATAATTCATGGCCGTTTAGTCTTTGTGTTAAAACTGTTTGATATGGACAGGGGATAATAGTACTGCTGAGAGACAGTGGCAATGTAAACAGAATATGAAGTGTCTCTATGAATACGCAATGAGGCCCAGCCGTTGCTGTCGCAGTCGTCGATGCCGAGGGAAATATGCACGAGTCGTATGGAAAGATCGTCAAGGTTGATCCCCGATGGCTATTTGGAAAGTTAATTAATTTGAAGAATTGCAGTAAATTAGAGCCAATTCAAAGATAGACCACCACGATAAAAAAAAAAAAACGTTGAAATTTTTATGGATCTGAATTGTAAGCATGTCGTGCTTGTGTTTTTGTTTATTGTCAAAAGATAAAGAATATGAGCAGGTGAATTTGGTAACCTAATAAAATTGAATTAAACAGCCGAATTAATATGGAAATCTTCAGATGTCTGATAATTTTGCGGTAATTGATCTGTATTTTTATTTTGACCCTTGAGAGCTGAATTGCCAGCATGCCAGCGGAAAGATACCCTAGATTTTTTTCTACAAATGTACAAACAAGCTAATAGTGTTAATCGACAGCCGAGCTACAATTAACCCAGCCTAATCGCAAAGACAGTGGGTCACTACAGGCAAACCGACACTTATCGAAACCATTCGACCGGGACAGCATGCAATTCATTGTAGTCGCGTGGAGTGTAGCTACTATACACTTACTACAGTTATAGGGTAATTTAATAACACGAATAGTGGCCGGCTGAAAATTTTTTTTAGTCCGCCTCTTAGAAAATCATCACGCGAAAGAAAGCGCGCTAAAAATTAACATGAAGCCACGAATCTCGCACGATGACCCAAGAGGTGGCATACCCGCTAGCTGTTAAACAGACCCCCCCCTCCCTCGCAAAAAAAAAACACTGTCAAATAATATAATAGGTGTATCGAAATCTTTTCCTACCAATAATACTGGCAACGGTAAAAGATAACAAGAAATGTTATTTTTAAATTGATTGATTTATGTGTTGTGTGTTAAACACCAGTGTTTTGACAACAGGCCCTGTGGCACTTGTCTAATGGCGTCGGTGAATGAGTGAATGAATGAGATGATGATACACCTAGCCTAGCTAGCAGGAAGAAGAGCAACCCGGTGCCGGCACGTAGCCTACTTCTGTCGAAGAGAACCAAAGGGACCAGCGGCTAAACGTCCTTTCCGAGGGGCAGAACGGGAACAACAGGATTCCTCCACGAATCCATGCTGTCGAGAGGTTAATAAGCAAGGCGAATGAAGTGTATGCACTAACTTTCATCCCCCCCGACATCTATCTCTTGAAAAGAATTGGTAATATGTATGATGGTCACCCATTCAACGACTGATCACAGCGTATAGTGTTGCTTAACTTCTGTGATCTCTCGAGAACCGGTCGGTGTAATGTAAAAGTATACACGGATGATGAATAATTTTCCGATATGGTCGTCACATCACGGTCTGGCGTGTTGGAAACACCGGTTCTCGCGATATCAAGCAACATTGCGCTGGGTCAGGTATTGGATGGGTTATCATCAAACACATTACCAGTTTAGTTTGGGAAATGGTTGCATGGATGAAAGTTAGTACAGCAACTTCATTCGCTTTGCTTATCAACCTCTTGACAGCATGGATTTGTGAAGGAATTCTGTTGTTCGCGTTGTACCGTCCTTTTGAAAGGACGTTAAGCCAGTTTAATGCTCTTCGATAGGAGTAGGTAAGGTGCCGACGCCAGGCTTCCGTTCCTTCCTTCTAGGCTAGGTTAGATCCATCGTAATCCACTCCCACACCGACGCCATCAAGATCGTATTGGTAACTTAGACTTTGGCGTAAAAATCAAGAAAGCATTTCAAATTTCCCGTGCCCACTGGTTACAAAAATTTCGGCGCCCATCGATTTTTCGCCGCATTTCTGCGCCCACTTTCCAACGAAGCCGCGCGAAAAATAAAAAACAACGCTCGAAGAAACGTGGCTGTGCATAATCAAATGGCGTACTGACATCCAATCAAAAGACACCGCAGAAAACCCACACTATCGCACAAGTTCACAGTCGGAGTGCAGGTATTGAACGTAATTCCTGTACGTGTACGTGTAACAAGCCTCTTGCTAATGCAGTTGTTCCCTTGCACCCCCCCCCCCCCCCTCCCCCCACCATCGGAGTTGCAAGAGCAAGGTATATATTCAAGTGCCCACACGAAGGGTAACTCTAAAGAGAGGGTGTTTGCCCTCCCCGTATCTCGATGCAGATCTCCGTTTAATGCGAGCTCGACGCCGACGTCGACGTCGGGTGTAGCGTGCGATTCGTGGCGTCGGTCTACACATGACCACGTGATCGCCCGAGCACGCACGTCGAAGAAAAGGGTTTAAATGCTATGCTTCTTATACGATTAAGGAACTGTTAAATATAAAAAAGATTTCGACTTTTAAACACAACGATTTCTTATAAATCATAACTTGCTGCGAACATAAAAGTCGTGTTTTTATATTGTGGCTAAACATGCGAAAAAGTGAGGCAGCCACCAGCGACAATCGAGATAGTGGTACTAACGTGTATATTATTATTTTCATGGCTTGTTGACGGGAGAAATTGGTGGTCGCCAGCGCGATAAAGCCGAAGTGAAGGTTCGCTAGAGTTAACTGTTCGTTAGTGGTCGTGAGCGGGGTCGTTTTGGGCATCCCGGTGACATGCAAAGATTTGGGGTCACGCGACGTTTGCGGGGTGCAAAGAACGAGGAGGTCACTTGTTTAAAACTCGTTCCAAATGGAAGGTCTTGAATGGTCAAAAAAAAACCCGGAAAGAATTCACAAAAATGAAAACGCAGTTTGTGCGAGCACGTTAACGAGCGCTAAATAGTGAAATTTTATTGTTATTGTGTACTTCGCGCGTGCAGTTATTATTGATGACTGTCTACGCATTGAAACGCACTTTTTTACGGTTTCTTTGAAAAAAAGATGTGAGTCCCCAATACTCTTCTCATTTCTAATACTCCTCTAAATTGATCGGCATACACATTTTGTTGCCATGCAATTCGACTCTCGGTCGCAATTAAAAAGCCACTCGATAGAGCACCGAGTGCACTTGCACTTGATAATGAATGGTGAATGCTAGTTGCTTGTATGATTATGATTATGCACCGGCTTGGCAAATTGACTGCATATATACGGCATGAACTTTTTTAAAGCCGCCATAATGGCTCTAAGTGTGTTCTTCTTAAAGTGCAATCCAGTTTTATAAGTGATCAACGATGAATTTCATGATGCTATATAATAACGTGCAAGTACTATGATGAACAACAGTAAGCATTCATCTCGTTTTTTTTGTTTTTTTTGGCTCAGCCACCACGGAATGAATTTGAATTTTTAAACAATGTAGATTTCAGTCAGTTGATTGTGTTCAGGTTGTAATTATCTAGATATAACCTAACCCATCCCATTTATTTTTTCATATAGCTAACGTCTGATCTTTCAATTGTCGACAATTTCCTCGATAAAAATCGACATTTCTTACAGCTGAACTGCCGATTAAAAACCAATTGCTCCATAAACCAGTCGATTAAAATTGCAAACGTCTCAGCCGCAAGACGCATCGAGTCGCGCAATCAAACATCAAAACGACATCACAATGGCCCATAACCATAGGCGCGGGCAATAAAAAAAAATACGTCGTCATCACACAATACAAAGTGCACCGTGTGCAGTCTAAACCATATGATAAAACAACAACGCGAATATGCACCGCGATAAAAACTGCACTTCTACAAACAAATGCATGTAGGCAGATATACACACACACATACACCAACTAAAGCACTAGAATAATAAAGACCGGGCTATAGAGGGATATAAAATTGTGCGGTGTGGGTTGCTTCCAATCTCTAGGCGACATTGATTGATCAGGCTACGTAGAGTTTGCATTGTCTATATAATGCCCGCCAAACATGCACTCTGTTAAGCCAACAAACATGACACCCCCCATATGAAGTGGACTCAGGGATGGACGGCGACGACGGTTGAGGGTGGCACATCGCGAGGATGACGGTGCTCGTGCTAGCGCGGGACTCTTAGGAGACCGAGATGCACGGGAAATAAACAGCGATACAGCGAAGAGCTGGCTGTTGGGTGGCTTTATTCAGACCTACACATGGCAAATTATTATTATTTCTTTCATTTTAACTTTTTATTTGTTTTGCTTCGTTCTTCAAAGCACTTTTAAGTCCACAAAGGATTGTTGTGATAAGGCGCGCATTGGTTTTGGTTGACCAAAATATCATATGATATAACTGGCTGAGGAAATGAGGTTGGGGGGAAGAGGAAGAGGATGTCCGCGTGGGGTCTGGTAGCTCATGCGCACGTAGAAGCAGATCGCGCGGAATGATTATCACCTTCGCACAAGTGACAATCACTCGCACACAAAAAAAAAAATACCCGGATAAAATAAAACCACTAGCGAATAAATACATCTCAACAAAGGCGGCTTCTGAGAAATGAACGTAAATTACACTTAGAGTGAACGTAGTATATCTGATTGGAGATTCTGAATCAAGTGTTTGACAGGTATACCTAAAGGAATTCGAATCTAGCAGCGCAAACTGTCTAGGTGGTTGACAACAACAGGTTCTGTTTCCATCGAATCATTGGCACCAAACAGCATGTGATCTTGAGGTGGAAAAGAAGGAGAGGAATGAGAGGAGAGGAAGAAATCACATCACACACAATTGCACTGCATTACGTATGCATCGGATCGAGAAAATGCCAAGCTGTTGCGAATGTGATTTATTGTTATGCAAATGATAGCTAAGATGGTTGTTGCACAAAGAAATGAATGCCATTGTTATTGAAAGTGAGGCATAAGGCATCGTCGCTGTAATTGCGCCTGCGGCCAAGATATCAAGTTCAAATCGAGAAAGACAAATAGGAGTCGGACTGATTAAATAAAACCGAAGTGTATCAAAATTCAAAACAGACGAAAACAGACCCAGGAGCCCGGAGTGTTGCAAGTCACAACCACCACCTTTTCATGCGCGTGCTAAATTTATGAGACTGTAACACGAGCACAATAAATCAGATAAAATCAGCATAAATTTGGCGAGCGAATTTGAAAATAGTGGAGGTCTCCGCAGCAAATGGGCTGCCGTTGCTAAACGGTTCTCAATTGAGACCTGTTAGAATGGGCGGCATTACCATTCAACTACGAGGGGCGTCGGCGGCACCACCAAGTCTTCGACATCAAGATTCTCTGAGTACAGAGACCCTGCCTCGCGATGATGCAGCGAATGGAAAACCACAATCAACAACCTCCGCTACTCATTTTTTTTCTCGCGGCGACGTTAATATTTATTTTTTTTGTTATTAATTTTCCTCCGGGATGCAAAGATGTTGCCCCGTACATGTGGCGGCAATGACGACTGCCTAATCACGGCGGTATGTTACCCATTCGGCGCACGCTTGTCCGTCGGGTGCAGATGACATCTCACCAACAAGTGTCCGACATTGCGCCAGACGTGTAGTAGCTCATCAAGACCAGTTTATCACAAGCACTTGCGGTCGTTTCTTTTTGTTGTTGTTTTCTCTTTTTGTTCACCTTCTTGCCGTTTGCCCATTCGAGCAATAGAAGGCAAGTCAAGGACGGTTAGCTTTATTAGCTATTTTAGAATTCACCATCGTGGAAATTATTGTCAGCAATGCCGAGTTTTTTTTCTAAGTCGAAAAACCATGTCTATATATCGTGTTAAACGTCTCGAGACTTCAGCCGAGACGCATAAGTTGTCTAATAACCTGCATAGGTAAACTCAAGAGGGTCCACCTTGCTGCAGCAACTTATCATAATCTGGTTTGACTTGAAACATGCGAGACACAAATCGCATCGTAATTCAATGATCTTACATCGAATAGTTATCCTAGCCATGATTTCGCTACTGTGCAATGAATCGCTAATTTAATCAATCCCAGGCCATACAATTGTCTTACCGTATATAACCCACCTTATATGAATCAATTAAAAAATTCTATTAGACACGTAATGTCTAGTTTACGAGACATTTATGTCGGCAAAACGAATTAGTTTATAGTAGCATAGGTATCAAAAGTGATCCCAACTATGATATGCAAGACATATCTCGCGCGATATTAGACCAAGTTTCCTTCTACGGCAATGCTAGCTCTAAACCGCGTTAATTTACAAACCAGATGGTGGGTGGAGGAATATAATTTCAGGCAATCACGAAATAGGCCACTGATCTTGCGGGATTGAAATCGGATGGCGAGAGATATTCACTTTGTCGAGACATTTTTGTGGCCTAAGAAAAAAGATAGTTAGGTAGGTTATATATATATTGTTTAGGGTGGTGGCAGCTTGTCTGTGTTAGGCGTAACAGACTCACTTTTAATAAGGTGGGTGTGCGAGATCGACTAGAGAAGAGATGCGATGAACGCTTCGCTGGTCAAATAATACAATTAGACATAGACGGACGTATTATTATTATATTATATAGAATGATAATTAAGACGAATAAATTCAACAATTAACTTTTCAAAGAAAGAACGCAAAAGGGAAAAAATAGATGCTCATTTGCTGGTGAGTTACGGTTCGTTTACTCTCGCGATGCTTTATTGAATAAATTATAACTAGTCCCCCAGAACGGCGAAATTATGCGCGAGTATCTCAATCTGGGGCTGGAGTGAATTAGTAAGCAGTGTTATGCTGTAGGTGCTGTAAGGTGCTGTACCCCCGCCGTGAGCTAATTAGACAAATGAAAAGTTTTGAAAAAGTCGTCTGTGTACACGTAGGTAGGTAGGTGATGTGGTATCAAGATTATGTCCGAAGGTCATGGGTAAATGGCAACAAACCGAATCAAAATTTTGCGCGTTCGAGTGTGTGTACTGTACCTACGCAGGTTTAAAACAAATTATGCAAATTAGAGAACACATTAAAGACGATTTCGGTATCGACAACCTTAAAAAAAATGCAACGTTTTATACATATCAAGAAACCGACTAAAAAAACAAGTACGGCATTGATGGCGACTTCCAGCGATAAATTCCGTTACGACACATTGACAATGATTTATCCTCAATTACCTAAGTATCTATCCATTGAGCGGTAGACACCACATTTGTCCATATCGAGCCACATCTCAGCTCGGCATTTCAGCGAAAAGATGGAAGATATTGCGTGAGAATCTAACCGAGATCGCTCGCAGATGTCACCCATCTGCTCGAATTGCGGCTCAAAACCTCTGCAATCTCAGACAACGAGGCACAGGAAAGCTGCTTTAACTTATTCCTAAGCTAGAAAAACGAAGAAAAAATGTGCCCGTCGCACCAAGTTGACTCAGACGACGCCACAAGCGTCGCCGTCCTCAAAGCATCGACGTGACTCAGGGTGAAAGAATCCCCGCGACAACTCGACACCAACAAGTCATCATCAATCACACGCTCCGAAAGGTCCCGGCGAATACTAAATCCTTGTAAAGCCGTGGAGTTGACATCGTAATCGAGCCATCTCTCCAACCCGATTCTGACATCATCCGCCTATAATCTCCAGAAGTTACTGCTGTCGCCGTCGGTTTGCACCTAATAGCCGTTCGATTTATTTAGTTAGACCACACCACAAATCCTCGTAAAAACCACTCAGGTGAGAGAGAACAACATGGATCTTTCATCTTGGCAATGAAGCTCCTAACACCACGTTGTATGTTCGATAAACAAAGCTATATCGAACCTGGCAATATTGTGCGAGTCCTTTTACGATCGCCAAATTGATCGGCAATGAAGTCCCATCAGTAACAAAACTCGACTGATTACACTTTTTTATGCAGTAGCAGAAAAACTCGCTTAGCGTGAATTCCTGGAACATCGTGATCACCACTGCCAACGCCACGTTCCTATTCCAGCCCCCACTTTGAGCTATGACGCACATTGTCAAAGGGCAAACCTCAAACCGTACCGCACCCGGACCTTCCTTCACGTGGCCCAGTCCCATCCTATGTGTGACATCACTTCTGTACCTGTTGGTAGCTTTTGAGCAGATGACTGACAATCTCCCAGACGTCCATCGCCTCCTTGTCGCCGGTGCCTGTTCCTCCCGCAGGAATATTATGCTCCCAACAATTCCAACACTTGTTCGAACCGCGTCGCGACGCTTCCTTGACATTGTCGGCGTGTAACACCATTGCCTCAAGATGCCGCACGCACGTGGCGCGCCGATAACGATCTTGGCGCAGACTCTCACTGCACCGAGATGTGCTGATAGACGCACATGGCAAGACGCTCTAGCGGGAAGCTATACTTCGCCGATTTCTGGATGAAAGGAAAAGGAGTGGAACACTTTTCCTTCGTTACGGTATCCGTGTATCTTAAATGAATTGCACACACTCGCGCTAATTCTTGTACGGCAAACTCTAAATACTTCGTTTTCGTAATACAGATTCATAAATTCACGCCACTCGGAACACTCGGAACAGCGTGGTCGTTATGCCAAAGGCATTCCGCCAAACGTTTTTCAAAATCGACACCCACGACTGAAACGTAAACGCCGAAAATGTCACACTTTTTCATAAAAACTAGATCACAATCGCGCGAGCAACCCGAAACACAGAACGAATCAATCGATAACACAGCACACGCTTCCCGTTTCCATTCGTGCACGCACGTGCGTACGCCGTGGGACCTCGTCCACGTGCTCTACGCGCGTCCTTGCGAAAGCGACGCACAGACGTCGACAGCGTCGACCAAGTGCGACCACGTGCAGCGGACCTACTGACTGACTGGCACGACGGCAGCGATCACGCCTACTTCGCGCGCCGGCCGGCCGGCCTGCCGCGCGTCGATCGGATAGGAGTACGCGACGGTGGCTGGTGGTATCGCTCTGCCTTGGGACAACACCTCGCTGGCAGGCCCGGGGCCCTGCGTTCTGAGGCCACAGGCCCCAGAGCAAACAGGTAGCTCTGTACATCGGCTCAAACCATGAAAGTGTGGATGTCCTATTACGTTTTAATGGGTACGAGGTCCTATACTAAAAAGGTTCTTCACTCAAAAAGCCCTAACCATAAATTGTACGAGTCCGCCTGAGCGGCAGAGACCCTCTACAGAAGTAACCCAAATAGCAATCGCTCAGATCCTACTTTGATTCGAGCTCGACCTCCAAGTCAATTTACTCCCGCAAAAAAAGTTAAATGATCATTTCGACTTTGTAACATGTGCGTTTCTTACGACCTGGCGCCACAACAATGTAACTTTGGGGTCAACTTCTATTTTATGATAATTTTTGTGTAATGGCCGGGACCCATGTTAACATTCAGGTGCCAATTTTGCGTGCACCTTCAGTTCGGGCCCATCACTGGCCTGCGTTTATGCGTTTTTAAACCACAAGCTCATAAAAACCATCAACGTCACAGCGAAATGGCAGCTATGTGGTTTATTTATGGTGATGTAAACAGTTGTTTACGCCATACCTATCCTAATTGAGAGGTCATAAGGTGTAAGACTAAGAAAGCGTTGTTTCCTCGGGTTTATATCCTCAGCTGCATCCTTGCATCGCAATTGAACGCAAGTCAAAGGCATTGGTAGATTCTAAAAAAGCCCGTGGCTGGTGTTGCTATAACTGTGATGACCATGACGTTAGCGAGTCTTTTTCTTGGCATTATTTATAAACTGTAATGCTGTCTGTATTCCTATTCCACGCCAAGCTTTCATGGCACAGGGTTTTGGGGAAGCCCTTTGAACAGGAGGGAGGGTTCCGACACGACGCACATGTCACGGGATTCCCTAGGGTAGCGGCGCTCCACTCTATCCGGATTGTTTTGGGGTAGGTTCACTGATCGCGTCATAAGCCACCACGTTTAGCGCAGAGGTTAACTTTCTACTCGGGTACGTGCCTTATATGTACCTTTTATTACTTTTATATTGGATTCTATTTTATTTTAGATTCATCCTCGAATTGAACACCTTTATTGAAAGGGTACCTTTGACGAATTAGTCACCACCCGCTACATTTATTGTAAGTAAACAAACAAAAATATACTGGTTGTCCCCAAAAAAAGGGGAAGCGGGCGTCACAGACCAGCGACGAATGCAAATGCCCCCCGTGACCGGCACTTGCATGTTATCCCGGGGACTAGGGCTAGCTAGCCATGTGTGAGCGTCCACCCTGGTAGCCTCTAAGCCACTCCACTCGCTCCACCACCCTATTTGCATACACGGAACAAGCCAGAGGGGTGACATTATCATCGAACGAGGGGTTCCATAAAACAAACGCGCACGAGGGGTAAAAAAAACAGCGCGCCGCGTTCACGACTTTACGATAAAGAAATCAAGCAAAACGAATAGCTAATGTTTCCGTCATATGCGAAAAGATCGATTCAAGCATGAATCAGATGGCATGATGAAGTTTATACGTACAGACCGGCATGTCGGTAGCCGCGTTTAAAATTAACCAATCGAGGTTTTACTTTTTTAGTATTAAGACAGACACAATAACATTGCTTAAACTTAAATCTCAGACAGATCACTATCAGACTGCACTTGACTTTTTATTCGACCGTGGCCAAAGCGAGGCCGTTCGAAGACCATAACTCTCCGGCCGTTCGGCGTATGCCACACGATCGGGTCGCGGCGTTTAGACTCCAACATAATCATCTAGCGTTGAACCAGCCTCCGACGTTAGGGTCTACGTTCAGTTAAATTTATCACCCGTTGGTCACGTCTTTCGGCCGAAAACACGTTCGACGAGCAAGGTAAGTTGCTTACCACATCGCCCGGGTCCTCGAATCGCCTCTGCCGCCTCTCCTCACCCAACCCTGACCACTTACCCACTCGCCGGGTACGAGACAGATTTTGAACAAATTGGCCGAACATTGAGTTGACATGTGAGAAACGCTGACTACTGTAGCCGGCGCCCGGGTGAGTTTCGAGTTGTTTCAAGCGACCCTTGCGCCCAAAAATGGTCATACTAGGACTGTTGTAAAACGACACGTAAGCCCCCTATCCCGAAAACTATCGCACGTGGGCATCGTTTTGGGACACGACGGCACAACTTGCCCCCGCACGATCGAATCGCAAAAGAAATAATTTATCGTCGCTCTAAAGATAATAAATTATGCACTTTAAGTTTTAACCCGTGCGGTTAGGTTTTGTTGTTTTTTTTTTTCGTCACGATCTGACAGCCGCGATACAATTTGACCGGCGTTAAACTAAAGGTGAGCGAATGATTTAAATCGCCTGTCTGCACATTTGCAACACATTTCTACCGATACATAACGCGTGCACATAACCTAATCATAGGACGTCAGACTAGACAGTTACACACATAGTTAGAAGCTATTCAGTCTTAAAACGCATGCGAGACCCCGCCATATTAAACGCAATTAAAAAATTCTTCTCGGCGTAATCACGCCAATAAACCCTCTCAACCACGTCAATTATAAAGTCAGGTGCCTATTTGCGAAGCATTACGGTCGAAAATTGTTACACAAAACAAAAACATAAACACCCTTCGTCTACGCAGGAACTTAAGTATCATACTGCAAAAGAATCGAATAATAGACCTGACATAATCCGAAAACAGTCCGCCTTTCAGATGTTAAGCGACCACCCGATATCAAAACACTAGATAACGAAACCGGATCATCTATACAACATCAGCCAGCCGATACCCTTTCAACGGTAGCACGAAGCGAAGAGGGTGACTCCCGCTAATACGTCCAGTCAATAGGGTCGACAGAAACGACTGAATGGACATCACATGAGGGTAGTGACTTGCGATCGGTTAGCAAGGTCTATCGGACAAGAGACGCGAGCATGGACCAGGTAAATGCTAAGCAGTATGATCGCCCTTGAACCGAGAGAGTAGGTACAGATAGAAACAAGACAACTACGAAGACTACATCGACGACGGCGAAGACGATGACTATAATGCTGCATTTATTTCAAGCGATGCAACGAGCCAACGAGCTAACAGTTCGATCGATTAGAGAATGTGCACAATGTGCAATTGGAGGGGATTGCAGATGCTAGATGCACTAAACGAGTGGTGAAATAGCATGCGTGCATGGTGATTTTGGCTTACAGAAATAGGTCGAATGGGGCTCTTGATGGAGTGATGCAAGGAGGCATTTGTTAATTATCATACATGAAGAAAATTAATTGAATAAACTCGAAATGTTAGGATTTGACCCTTGAGACGTTGTTGCCTTGTGAAACGTTGGGGGCGTGAGCGTTGTTTATCTCTTGTACTTATCAACAGGAAACAGAGCATAATGGAAGCACAAACCAATTGAAACATTCTACCCTCTAATTAGCGCATGAAATATCCCCATGGATGAGAAGACATACAAAGGAAGCACACATCTAGAATGTGAACATTTCTTTGGGACCCCATGTAATCAAAATAAAGGGTATGATTCACCTACCAAAGCTTAGAGGATAGAAATAATGTGTATTTATTGTCAAATTTCTAGATTCAATTTCATTGGCTATTTACAAAAAGCACTGTATTAGAAATTCAGTTCCTGTAATTTTTTTTTTTCTTCAAATGAATTGCAAATTATTGTCTATGGCAGTCAATTCAATTAGCCGGAAGCACACCAGCCGCGGCCGCGGCCGCTGGGGTTCAGGGTTCGATTGCCTGATAACAACATTTTCTTGTGTCCATAATCACAAATCCCAACGTTTCTTGTGATACAAGAAAATAAGAGAGTTATTTTTAAGTTGGTAAGAGAGTTAATACCTCTGAATAATACCAATGTATAATACATCTGAATACCCAAGTGCCTTCTAAGTATGCAATTGGTACATACTGTCCCTCTCTTTTTTATGGACTGAAAATGTTTGGAGCTATCTCTTTTAAAGTGACTGCAGCCCATGCCTACTTTAACCTCGCATAAGTGTCGAGTTTTTCAGGGATAAAACCACAACTATCGCAGAATTTGCTCTCCTAGTACTTTAAATCGAATAAAAATAGTAGTGGTACAGATTTACCACTTACTGCTACAAAACATCAAACAGGCAACCAATAAATTATCGATTCCTACCTTGTGCCTCCCAACAGCGACATCCTTCCTCCGACTGTCGCCCCTGCCCGCTTCGCTCCTGGCCGCACGGCTGGCGCAACCCCGAGCCGGACTCCGTTCCCTCGCCTTCCCCTTGGTCACTTGCACTTTGTCTGCTTTCCCCACACTACCTGCCTTTGCACACTTCGTGGCCTGTACTCCGCCCTTGACCGACTTCACCGGTGGTGGCTGCCTGTCCACTTTGACCATCACAGGAAACTTCTCCGCCTTGGTCTTGACTGCGGCCGGGCCCTTGTCGGACTTCAGGACGGGATTCCGATCAAGTTTTGCGCTGGCAGGTGATGGCTTGTCGGCTTTCGCCGCAATCGATGGCACTTGGTTTGGTGGCGTGTCGACGCGTGGCTTGCTCGCTTCGGCGCTCTTTGCCGCCGCGACAGGATTTCGCTGCACTTTCGACACACTCTGTGGCACTTCCGACGAGACCGCCTCCTCTTTCTTCTCGACTGGCGGCTTCTCTTTGAACTGTTTCTCCAACGGGGACTCTCTCCGCTTCAGCTCAGCGTCCGAATATCTGCTTGGCTCTTTGGTCACGACTTTTCTTGGGATTTTTAGCGCAGATATTTTTAGTTTGAGGCCACCCTGTGGGAAAATAAAAATCTGGATCAATAACAGGGGTCTGAATCTCAAAGTACGTAAACATTTGGTTTCCAAATTGAATTTATCTGGTATCTAAATTTAAAAAACCCTTTAAATTTGAAAAATATTTACAGTTCCAGTTAAAATTGTCACCTTTGTTGCAAAGCAATCACAAAAAAACCCTTCCCATGCTTATCCTTCAAAACTAACACCATCTGATAAAAGTACCTTATGGCATATCACTGAAATTTGGTTGAATTGAGTTTTCAAGTGTTCATGTGGTAATTAGGAGGGTCTTTGATCGATTTATGTTCATCTTGTCAGAAGTCAATATTTCAACCCGTCTTGACTCAACCATCTAAGCTGTGCTGCCAACTCACTTACCTACCCCCACCCCACCCCATCAGGTAAACCAGTGATCTTTACAAAAACCCAAAGGCAATGGGGTTATTCAACAACTCGGCCCAATAAATCGTTTTTGACAAACATGTTTCAGAGGTAAATATCGACTTTTACAAATGCGTCCACAAGGAACCATTGCTAGATCTTGATGCACCAAAGTTTCCTGGATATACCACTACAATTAAAATAGCACACAATTGCAAGCCGAGAGCTTCCTAAAAGAATGTTAATGCATCACCTCTGGCAGAAAGATCGTCCCATCTCAGACCACTCTTGCTTGGAGCAACTGCACTCGACATAATTCAAACGGTTTAACAGAAAGCAATGAATGCATATCTTGACAAATTGACAATTTACAAAATGAAACTTCTTGCTATCAGCAAAACATCCAAAATGTGAGTTTCTTGTAAATCTTTTCCAAGCACAGAACAATTTGGAACGCTGCATACACTCCATTGCCGCGTCAAAACGCAAACCAGTCCGTACCTGGTCGATGTTGGTCTCTCGTATCGAGAACGTCTGGTGCACCCGGGACGCCTGGCTCGAGCAGCTGCGTGACGAACATGACGTGCTGCCCGAATCGGAATCGCTCCAAGTGCACGACCCGCTCTCTGAACCCTGCAAAAGCGAGCACAACGTCTATCAGCAATCGCTGGCAAACTAACGACATTTGTAGTGGTTTAGCGGTGGACTTTCAAAATTTGAGAGTAGATTTTCTTTACATGTATTTATCTGCATCCAGCCAACAAAGGGACGGAAAGTATATAAGTGCGATAAACTTTCGCTATTCAGTGTACATACCTACGGTGTAATTCATATCTGAGCATGCTAAGAATCACACCGAGTAATTGGTGTTAAAAGTACCACAAAAATCCTCCCCTCTTCTCAACTCTAGCATTCATGGCATCAGGTAAATATTAGTATTAAGCCTGCGATACTCATTACTAGAAGACTGACAAGAGACGGCATTATTTTATCTGTAGAGCTTGAGTATTGGTTGTTGCTGACTTTCTTGTTAAATACATCTGCCTCGTTGTTAAGAACCACTCTGAAGTTTAAATTTACCACAGTGCCCAAGGTACAGCGACAGCGGCGCCTTAACAACTATCAAGTCGCCGTACGATCGATACATTTTCAAATCGAATGAGAAAGAAATTTATCTGTTTTTACAGACTATAGCTGTTTGGCAAATCGACCAAGGGCATGGGCAGTGAGCCAATTTATGACGTTAAAACAATCCCACAGATTGCAAATTGGTGAGTCTGAATCTGATTGGAATATTGAGATAATATGCACACGTATTATTCTCCTCCCTCTTAGCTTTCTTCATCGCATTCCACTGACAACTCCCTTCTAGGGGGCACCACTAAGTTGATTTCAGTCCAGGCATTTTTTTTTTTTTTGGTAAATGACCAACTATTAACTTTCCCCAGTAACAATTCATTAGCATGTCCATTAACAATATTAATTCTTGTTGCACCAAATCAAACACTTCTGGTACTTTGCTTTCCCCTCCCATATTCCTAAGACCCATGAGATTTTTGGCAGCTTTTCATCAACTTCACACTGTTATTAACAGCCAGAGCTTTGGCATTATTTTAGCTTTTTTTTTTACTGTCGAGCATAATTTCTCCTATCGAGCCAGAGCTTTCCAGTCGTTGAAAGTCGATCTCTAAACGCGGGACTCACCGAGTCGCTGCCAGAGTCAGAGTCGTCGGAACTGTCGGAGTCGTCATCAGAGCTGTCGCTGGCGTCATCGACCCCCCGCCGCCTTGCACGCTCGCAGCATTCGGTGACCGGTTTGGACGGCGGAGCAAGACCAGTGGGCGAGCCCTGAGAAGACGCAAATGAACATTTGGTACATTTGTAATTGAGTGAAGGAAGAGGTACTGTCTAAGAAGGAGTAGACCTTCAAATAAATGTAGTTCATAGAGGTTAAATAATATTTTTGACTGTTTTATTTTTTTTCTCCAACAGTCTCTAATGATTGTTTCCATGTTTCCAAATTTCTCATTCTGAGATACAGAGGATTTAAACTTTCTTATTTGAATAAGATTCTGTAAAACCTACGCATGGTCCCTAGTTCACAGAACTTTGTGTCGGGTGAATAAGTTAAGGAAGAGATAATAAAAAAATTTCCTTTGCCACAAGATTCATTTTAGTTCATCTAAAAAAGTGAATATGTCTCAGATAGGTATCTGAATATATAGCCACTTCATTTTGGACCTGAAGTAAAGACAGTAACATAAATCATCCATGAAAAAGCATGACAAGACGTCGTACCTTGATCGCATCCATGTCCACTGTGGATGGCAGGTCGTCGGGCTCCGAGTCTTCCTCCGCCGGCCGGTGGATAACCGCACTCCACGCCGAACTCGTCAGCAGCGGCAGCGACTCCGCAACCGGCCCCACGTACTGCGCAACACAAGATAAAGCGGTCACAATATGGAATGAAATTTAGAGACGGATGGAGGTGGGGAATTTTTGGAGTTACATGATGCAGGGGACACTTGTGCTATTTTTGCGAATGAAGCTAACAAATGAAATTCCGTTATTATATTGAACCACTTCACTTCCCCAAACTCCATGCTTGATAGTAAATACGATGAAGAGCCTTTCATTGAATAGTTCCATCCAGTAAATGCTCTCCTTCTTATTTATAACTATAGATAAATGAGAAGTCACATTCTTGTAACTCTACTCACTAATGAGAATGTTAAATAATCTAAAATAGCAAACCAAATAAGAAATTGTATCCTAATAGCTAACACAGCCACAATAAGTTCAGAGACCCGTAAACAATAAATAAATGTGAACTATACTATAACTATATTTAACTAGGTATATTCAAAGCATAGCTAGGTATTCAAGCTAGGTATTCAAAGCATCCTTTTCTAGTTCAAATGTCCAACATGAGTTACAGGTATCCAGTCACTCATTTACAAAATCATCATCTTTAATAATGTACAATGCTTTAACAGTCAAATAGTTTTCCATCTACATCTGAGTTATAACCTCTAAATATCTGCGTATTAGACAACCTACAACACCAATAAGACCTTACCTTATAACTGATTCCAATATACACTTTATCGAGATCTATCAAGCCTGCTGTCAATGTGACATTTTGAATGTGATGGAAATGATTTAAGTTTGTTTACAAAGAAAACCAACCTTCTTAGCATTTCCTTGTGCTTGTCTTCTGTTAGCTGGCTCGTCGCTCTGGCATTGTGTGTCCGAATACACAGACACCGATTTTTCGAGCTGGGGCATACTGAACGCTTCCATGCAACATTTACTTATGCATTCCGTCTGAAAACAAATGAGAAAAACTCATTTTGCAGCTCAGTAGATTTATTTATTTAACCCTCAATGTGAGGTAGGGGTTGGTTGGCAGTAATGAAAGAAGAGGTGAGCAACCAATGAAATGTTCTTTTTTTGACAACCTAACTTGCTCTAATTCTTTTATTTGACACTTAACTAAACAAAGAATGTCATTTTGAGACTAAATCCGATTGCAATACGCAAAAGCAGCATAGTTCTAACCTACTAAAAACGTTCAGAATATTTATTTTGGCGCTAACCCCCTCGGAAAAATGCGCTTCACCTTATTTACATTTTTAGGCCTATCGGTTGCAGGGTGGCTTGCAAGACTACTTATCTACTCTACTTCCATTACATTGTTACTCCGCGGTATTTAACTACGTAATTTGCATAAAAATCGTTATTATTGTGGGGATAAAATAAGACGGCATAGAGAGGATAATTGTTGTGTTCTCATGATAATGAAACATGTTAATCAGTGTAATTAACAAGGGTAATGTTTACCTGAAATAGGAACCACTTCCATCACACACAACCATAAACACTTTGTAATACAAAATGGCGACTGACTAATGATTGGACCACCGCCATCTGTTTACTCGCGCCTTGTTCGAATTTATAGCTATCCGGCCCTTGTCCATCCCCCATCAAATCAAATCAAACATGGCGACTAATCGGAGAATTTGTAGATTGACAGTGGAACAATGAAGTACTTATCCTGTGAATATTTCATTCATTTGAAATAGTATGTCATTATTTACGATTGAGTTCTAAGAAATTACCCTTCAAATGCAGTTTTCAGGCTTGAGAAAGACTGCTGCCAAAGCTCTTGGCGTATTAGGTTATGTTGTTCAGTATGGATGCATAACACACTGTGCATTCGAATACTTTGGAGATTTTGTAATTGTGAGTCCCAGAACGGAATAAAGATTTATTCAGCACGAACTATGAAGTCGCATTTAGTTAAAATGTAAGTGGTAACACCATTTCTTTGTTTTACAGTGCACTGGGCCATCTATGGAACCCACAATCTACTCTGATAGCATTCTACTCACTGAGCACATATCGCCTCGACTTCAGCAAATCAAAAGAGGCGACATAATCATTGCAAAGTCTCCATCCAACCCTCGTCAGCATATCTGCAAAAGAGTGACAGGCATGCCAGGAGACAAAGTCTCGTCTGGATTCAAATCTCATATTGTAAGTGCCTTTTATAAATTACAACTAATTATAAATTACAATAAGTTACAAATAAGTAACTTGTTACAACTCTACTTCTACTCTAATTTTCAGGTACCTCGTGGGTTTGTTTGGCTGGAAGGTGACAACAGCCATAACTCAGCAGACTCGAGAGAGTATGGCCCAGTCCCACAGGGCCTCATACGAGGCAGGGCTCTGTGCAAGATCTGGCCACTTCGAGACATCCGAATGCTTACCGACACAGAAAGATGGAGTATGTCACGATAACTTTGGTGTATATTCATTTTAGATGATAGATTTTAATATGCCTATTACAAATTGTGTTACTTGTAATGTCATTAATTTCATAGGACATCCCACATAATGTCCAAATGTACTATTGTATTTATTTTGTTAATTAAATTGTCATGTGTTGGGGAGATTAGAAAGAAACAAACTAATCTTTTGATGCATTTTAATTACCTCACAATCAGCACATTATACTCAGAACATTAAAAGGTGTTATGAGTACAGTGATATGAATCAGACTAGGATATAAAAGCTCAGCTTGAAAATTGGCCTGATTTGTAGAATCTCAATTTGAAATTAGTCAACTTGTTGGCGCTAAAAAGGCTGGACGTAACTTGAGTCGGAACCAGTGCGCCCAAAGCGTGACCCGCTGCGAGTTGGAAGCAGCCACGCCCCTCGCTTGCCCCTGTAAGCGAGGCTACCCGCAGCTTAACGAGTCACTTGCACTCTCGTCTGCGTCTCGCTCGGGCTGCCGCACTCGAAGTTGTAGCGTTACCAAGATCAAACGTCAATGCAGTGCCGGGTGGGCGGTAGCTCGGGCTCGTGTTTTCTTTCATATTTCACCAATATCTAATGTGTGCAACTAATAGTTATTTTATCGGTTGTTCATTCAGGAACTGTGTGAACCAATTACCGTTGTGTTTGATTGATCCAAGGTAAGCTACCCGCATCATGTCGCCTACAGAGATTTTTTTCTAGGGGTCAACGATATTCTGGCCTGACATTCAACCCTGTCGGCTTCGTGACATTTCACTGACTTAAACTTCATTGTTTATGTTACAGATAATCATATTCTGCCACAATGCTGAGCTCAAGAACGAAACATTTGCTTCACTGCACCCTCTTATTTACTGTCATTACTGTGTTTGAAATATCATCAGGGGGTGTCAGATGGTTCGAACTCTACGAATTCGATCCCTGGGCATATTACGGGTACCCTGTTGCATTCACTCTTTATCTACTACGTTTACTTACCTTCCTGTCACTACCACAAGTCCTGTTTAACTTTGCTGGTCTTGTCCTGTACAATGCATTCCCTGACAAAGTGCTTTTAAAAGGCTCACCGTTATTGGCACCGTTCATTTGCATCCGAATTGTGACGCGCGGTGACTTCCCACAACTAGTTCGTGCAAATGTGGTGCGTAACATGAATCGCTGCACCGAGGCAGGCCTCGAGAACTTTTTGATCGAAGTTGTCACTGACAAAGCTGTGAATCTGACTCCTCACCAACGGGTCAGAGAAGTGGTTGTACCCACCACATATCGCACCAAGAGTGGAGCGCTTTTCAAGTCTCGTGCGCTACAGTATTGTCTGGAAGACGGTGTCAACATGCTCTCAGACAACGAGTGGATCGTGCATCTGGACGAAGAGACCCTTCTCACCGAGAACTCTGTGCGAGGTATTCTGAACTTTGTGCTCGATGGCAAGCACCACTTCGGTCAGGGGCTCATCACCTACGCCAACGAAGATGTAGTCAACTGGGTGACTACCCTTGCCGATAGCTTCCGGGTTGCTGACGACATGGGAAAGCTGCGGTTTCAGTTTACCATGTTCCACAAGCCAATGTTCAGCTGGAAAGGCTCCTACGTTGTCACGCAGGTAATTCAGCTATTACTTCTATTGGGCAATGCCCATTTGCTGCAGCTACCTCTTGAGTAAATTTCTACACATTTTAATTGCTCTACCAACTTGGCAGCTATATTTTCTTTCCCGATGATGCATCTAATTTCAATCACACCCAGTGAATGAATTCATCTATCATTGCAGCATGGATAATTTGTCTACTACTTTGGAATTTCACTCATTGGTAAAATGCCTGGCATGTACTATGCTCATGTTGTGCATTTAAAAAAAATGAATGAGTATCTCAGTCTAAATTGAAACCTAGGCTCATAGAGAATAGAGTGAAATCCATTTAATTAAATTAATGAAGGGTGACTCAATTCCAAGATAAATCCACACCACAGATTCCACACTACTTCTATCTGTTTTGGCTGTCAGTCAAGTATGTGGCCTAAATTTCTAGTGCCCCCATGTTAACACATATAATTTAGCGCTTAATTGCATTAGGCCATAATCAGCAAAGTAACATGCCTATATGTGCACTTGCAGGACAGGAAATTGGCCCTTCCCACTTGTGGTTAAATAAAAACTCGAGATATATTTTTAATTTTGAAATTACAAGTTAGTTGCTAATTAGTAACCCTCCTGTTAGTGTCACTAGCATTGTTAAGACAGCCTGGCTATTTGATATTTATATCGTTAACAAGTCATGCATGGTTTCCTCCCAAGGGTATTTATAGTTAGTGCCTACCCATCCCATTATTGCCAGCCCGCCTGCGTTCATTTTAATATGTTGCCATGCCATCATAATTTCAATGCCGTTTCCCGGGTCCCTTGATGACGCTTTTTCATTCAGGTTTCGAATTTGTGGCAGATAATTACCCCCCACGTCATAACAATCGATTTTCAATAGCACTGCCGGTACCGACTCGGTGAGTTTTAATCCTGTGATCGTTGAGAATTAATCTAGGAAATGGTAACACACTGATATTACTAATCAATATAGTGTTCGTGTGTAAACAAGCAGACGTCCGTAGCCTAACTGTCTGCGTCCATCTAGGGCAAAATGTCCTCACAGACACGAAATGTTTCATAGGCAAGTCACTTCTAGGCAATGTTACCTGCATGAAAGAGGCACTAAATATTTGAAGATCGGCATTGCATGCCATGTCGGTAATCTGATCTCGGCGTTTTTTTTTAAGTAGGTATCATTTAACTCAAGGCCCTGAAAAAATAACAGGCTCCTAAATTCTTGGCTCTCGAGCATCTTTTTCACAACTTTATAGTTTGCTTCGGTGCAATTTCGTGGGCCGCAATGGCAATGCGTGTGCATTTAATTTCGGCATGCAATGTTTGCGTATGAACGTCCGCTACGCAACTAGCCGAGAGTTTGTTATTTGCATTTGCAATGAGCGTAACTAGCCGTGTGCATTGTCGCGTGGTTGTCGGTGATTATAATTATTGTGATGCGGCAAGGTTCGACTATCGAAGCCTATCCTGCCGATCCCCCGCCCGCGACCCCCACTTCAACCTTCACCTGCCCTGTTTACCTTGGTGCTGAGCGGCTCGACTGGGAGCTGATATAAGCCATTATACGGCAATGTTTTTGTTTGCCTTGTATTTACGTTGGGTTTGCATAAAGGTATTATTTGAGAGGCAAGAAATATCTGCATACATAAAGCACAACGAAAAGTAATACGAGACACGAATAGCAATAATTTGTGCACGAGTTTTTGTTATTATTCTTTATTTATTAACACGCAGAAGGCCCGCACCCTTTAATTTCTATCGTCCCAGACAAACACATGCGTTGGAAATGTTATACAATGTTTCATATTTGGTTGCCAAAATCTGAAAGTACCAAGAGTTATGTCGATTAATCAAATATTCAAAATTCGGCGTTAATCAATTGGCGGAAAGCGTATACTTAAATCTATCTCCGGCTGAGATTTTTCCAGCTCAAATTGCATGTTATTGTGAAGCCTCGCCCCAATCATTAAATAAATTGATGAGACACTTTGATGCATCGTTCGTTTCTAAAGTCTGTTGGGCTAAAATCAGTTCAATCCAGAGATGAGCGGAGTCGGTCAGAAATACAACAGTTTTTGTGCCCGCTCGTTCTTTCTTAGAAAGCCGCATGATATTCGATGACCGTTAGAAATGCAAAAAATTCTATCCTTTGTTAAAGTTTCCATTAAACAGTAGAAAAAAAAATGACGATCAATCTACGTATGGATGTCACGTAGATTTGTCGGCAGTGGTTGACAACTTTCCCTTTTTTTTTTCGCAGACTTTCTTGTTTTGGAATTGCCAATTACGGCGTGCGGACCGTTTGAGTGATTGGGGTTAATTGAGTGAACTGTTGTCATTGACTGTTAATCCACAATATGTACTAACATCACATGCTGTACATAGCACGAACGTAATTATGGCGAGCAATGCAAACGACGGGTCAGAGTGGCATGCATCAGAGAGTATCTAGGCGCACCATCGTGAAATTAAATTTGTCTCGCACTCGAACGTTTGCACACAGTAATAACAATTCACTCGTGTATAAAAACCACATTTTAATGGGGCTCGTGGGAATCGTTCTAGAAATGTATTGTTTTATTTCGTTGGTAAAAAACGACGTCATGATAACAGTATTCTGTCAACGTCAATCATTTTCATATCTCTTTCAGAGTGGTGATACTTTTACGTGCTAGTGATTGTTCCAAACAATTAATTGTAGCGAGTTTTTCAGCAAAATCGCTCAGTAGTTCTGAGATATTTATTAATATTGAAATTTTCTAGCTGGACACTTAAATGTGTTCGTGTTTTTTCTATTCATGCTAATCGATTTCGTCACTCTAGTGACTAAAATTACGTAGAATTCACACTAGGATGACTGATTATCCAACACGTTCAATCAGCGAACTGTGATCGACTTTTATCTAGATTCTAGAGGGTCATAATGACTGCGTGTTTTCTCGCACATCAGCAAATATAAGCAGTGACAGTACCGAGTCTAATCATTAGTAAAATAATTCCAGATTGACGGACCGAAATTTTGCGATGATGTAATCCCATTCTGATCGCAAAGAATTATTTAACGTAAATATTTGTAAATATGCACTTTTGGCTCAAAGCCGAAACCTGTGACATTTAAATGATGCATTAAAAACGGGTCATTACCCTGAATATTTCATTAATTTTTTCAATTGTCATGGAATGCCAATGTCACTTGCAAGGTTGATACAACATTACGATTGATTACATTTTGATTAACCTGTACACGTTCTTTTTTCTTCAGAGCCAGAAACTTTGATGAATATTTATCCTTTGATGCCCTATCTGCAAACGATCATAGACTGTTTCACTATCGCATCATCTAGCGTTGTTAATATTTGCCCAATATCAATATCCTTTGCGTTATTTGGTTGAAGTGTACTAATGCTTGTCTTACATAATTGTAAATAGTACCCTCATACGTTACGATGATAACAATAATTGCTATTGAATTAGCACATGCTTCAACAATGTATATGGTGCCCTAATTGGCCTGAATCATTTGTTACCGTTGTATACCAAACCAACGTACATCTATTATAAAATCATCTGATTACGGAATTATTGACAACAATTTATCTAAACCAAACTAATTTACAAAACATTTTTATAGCAAACATTGCTCTCTGTATCATTACCTACCTGATTTGATACCACTTGTTAAATTTCATAACTAATCGTTATCAAATTTAAAATACGCATCCAGACTTTCACGGTCGTTACCTAGATCTTGAGCGCAATTAGCTATCTCGCGCCGATTATCAACGATCTACATTTTCAAGTGTCCTTGCTAACATAATTCATAAATATGACCATTGGGTGGCAGAAGCGGAGATCTTGATCGATTACATTATCTGTAAATCTAAGCGCAAGACAATCGATCTGAGATGAAGAAATATGCGCTTCTTGACGCAAAAATCCGGCCAGAATGGGCTCATCATTTTTTAAACTGTCATTTTATCATAGACCACAACTATTTTCTAGATGTAAAATAACTTTATGTAGGTGTCTATCCATAAAGTCATCGAGTTATGGAAATGATCGTAAAAAGTCCCCAACAATTACATCAGTTAAATTTCTACGGCGTCGTTATAAATACGATTAACCTGATGTCCCATCCAAGTGACTAAGCACACATGACTCTTTAGAACGCCGCTGTTTTGCGCTTTATGTAAATCCGTTCGATTTGCATTTCTGATTGTCGATCGAGTACTTATTGGGCTACACACACGCGGTCTACCCATCTCTTGTACCATATGCACGTACAAGAATACAAGAATAGAACAGACGCGTGTGTCAAGTAGTTAGATGGCAATTACTCCATGCCCGTTGCCAGAATGCCAAAGTCGTTCTGATTTAACTTTTAAAATATAGGTCATGGTGTAGAAGGCAAGTGAAGTGCGGCGTTAGTTTGGTTGAATGTTTTTTTATATAAATGGAGTACAGCAGTTTGGAACAAGAGTAGAAGAAAGGTCATGTCCATACCATTTTTAGCCGCCTTTGATTATTGTGTTTAACGACGCACTGTTTTGACAACGGGCCCTTTGGCACTGATCTAATGGCGTCGGTGAATGATGATGAACCTAACCCAGCCTCTAGAAGGGAGGAGGTAAAACCCGGTGCCGGCACGTAGCCTACTCCTGTCGAATAGCCAAAAGGTGGTCCCAAGGGGGCCACCGGCCTGACGTTCTTTGCGATGGACGGTACAACTCGAACACCAGGATTTCTTCACAAATCCATGCCATCGAGAGGTTGATAAGCAAGGCGAATGAAGTTGCTCTCCTAACTTTCATCTCTCCTAACCTATCTCCGGAACAGAACTGGTCATGTGTATGATGGTCACCCAACCAATACCTGACTCGGCGCAGTATTGCGTAACTTCGGTGATCTTATGAGAACCGGTGTTTCTAACACACCGAACCGTTCGGTCTTGGCACCTTTTCTCGGTCAGGGGGTGTAGTCACCGTAATTGGAAAACACTTGAGAAGCTTTGCTTTGAATACGGTTAAAAAATATATATCTATATCCGTTCTATCGTGTCGCGCCAGTAATAACGTTTATTTGTCTGATTTCATCATCAAAGATTCTTTCGAGTAACGCCAACTGTTTAGTTCAGGCTGACAATTTGTACGATCGATCAGATCCGGGGGTTATAATTCCAGTTCCTGTCTGGAGAGCTGCAACCTCTCTAAAGTTTAACTGAGCTGTAGGTAGTTCTACAATCAGCACATAACACCGATGGCGTCAGCCGAAGAAACTTCAACAAATGTGGTGAAAATCAAGTCGGAGAAGAAAGCTGGAATGTTAACGAAAAGAAATATAAACATCCCAAGTGAAGATGACTAAAAGTAATCAATAAAACAAGAAGTTGATTGACAATCGGTACAATCAAGTGCCCGCGTTAACAGACGTTTTCGATCAAGACACGTGGTACAAATTTGCAGGATGTTTGGCTGGTGCAACTTATGTGTTAGCTTTTCTTGTGTTTCGGTTTGTTACGATTTAACCGGTCGATTAGAGTAGATGACGCCAACTGAACTTGTGTTTCAAATACGCCTCGTACATAAGACATATTCGCGAGTTTCTGCGGCGAGAATGATAGTTTTTTTCTTATCGCTCTAGTCAGTCCTCATGACTTGCTTTATGGGTTGGTGCCATGGGTTGGTGCTTAATGTTGTCGGCGTGATAACAGACAGTAATGTTTGCTAATGCAGGAATTTTGGTCAGATAGGTAGACATTTTAGTTTTAAGTTAGTTTTCTTGCCATGTTAACTCAAGCCGTTGTTCGACCTTCGCGGTAATTAAGTTCGGATCAGGTACATGAACGGAATTGAAAGATTTGATCGATGCCAGTTGGTACGGTGCGCTCGGAACTTGGCCAAGAAATTAATAATTATGAGATTTTTGTAAACTATTTAGCTCGTAATGCAATTAGAGAAAGATTCAGACAATTTGCTTCGCCGCTTCTTGATTCAGCTGCTGTCCGGTCTATTTCTCACATTTTAAATTTCTTGGCGCATTAAATTGTCATTCGTTCGCAAGTTCGTTATGGGTTGCGGTCTATCGTGAAGGATTGTGGCCAACGATTAAAATTCTGCGCGACATTCCCCTTGCATTATTCTGTGTCAGGAACTATACTCAGTCAGACTCAAGACGCCCTCGTCTCGAAATCGGTCGCCTCGGAGAAGCTAACAGGTCTCGCAACAATTGGAAAATTCGACTTGATTGTTTCTTTTTAAATCCTCTTGGGGAGTCAAGAGGACTCGTGTGGAGTATGTGTTGCATTCTGTCCTGCTCAGCTCCTGGTTCTTTTCCAACTTTTTAAAAGAAAGAGTCCATTCTCTCGGGGGAACATATATGTTATGGTCTTCGTGTAAAGCCGTAATAAAATCTATTCTGATCGTGAGAAACAAATAAATAAAATGCTATCAAATCAAAAGCTGCAGAATTGAATTTTTCGAAGGCGATAAAAGCTGAATCTTGCCGTGACTGATGAAAACTATAAAATTCTTTCGAAAGTCCCGAATCAAAGTCAGATGTTGGCGGATAAAGCGATGGGCAGGGCCAATCCATCCCCGCGTGTTTCCTAAGGGCGTGTTTGTATCGCGAGAAACTGGGTCAACTATCGACGTGAAGTTTTTTGGGGTGTGTTTGGGTGGACAAAGAAGTCGGTTGCGTCGAGACAGACGCGAGGCTCTGAAATCTGTCACGAAAATCGACCTCTTGGTGTGTAACGTTCCTATTTTAATTCGCAGGTATATTCACTTTGAAATCATGTCCGCATCGGTTTCCACTGCGGCAGATTTAGAAACAAGAGCCGGGTCGTACGTGGTTTTTACACGAAACCCACGAATATGGCTTCGAATTATGCAGATGATGTATTGATTTTCTTCGAGCGTGGAAACTAGGCTAGTTGAAGGGGTGCGGGCTATGTTTGGGACAGTTTGAGACGCTCCTGATCGTTGCCCCAACCGCTGAAACCCAGCCCATGATGAGTGTACAGTTATTATTATTACTGGTACTTATGGGGCTAAACGAATAAAATGATAACGGTGAACAAATAGGCGAGTAAATATTCCTCGTGCAGAAACTTGACGGTGAAAACTCTGTGAAACTTCCTAATTCTCGTGGTGCCAGCATCTCCCATTGCTCTGGCTATCCAGTTCTTCAAATTTATATTTATGTCCATTTAAAATAGAATTGTAATCTTTATTACGCGTTTTTATTTGTATCGTTATTAACTGTACTGTTAGTGCACGTATTGAAAATGTTACGATAACTAATTAAAAATTATTATTATTATTATATAATAATAAAAATGTATAATTATGCAAAAAAAAATGTATCACAAAAATTGAAATTTTTAAAAGCTAGCAAATAGAGGTTGCTGATGCCTGACAATGACAACTTCAAATAAGAAGGGTGGTAAACTTCACAAAAATGTATTCTACATTCAGAAATGCAAAATATAAATTCATTTTTTTTTTCACTCTTCCGTCGCTAGTCAATTTTGTAATATTTTACGAACATCCCTAGTTAGATACCATGTATCATGTGTACTCCCACCACAGATAACGGGCAATGCGCTGTGATGACCCTCACACATCTGGCGATAGGTCATTGCGTTCATCATGGATGGAACGACCAGAAGATTATCGCAATGGAACTCAGTGAAAAGTGTTACCCTCCATCCTAACGCTGAAATATTTGCCAGTCAGCTGATATTGCTATTCCAGCTGCAACATATTCGTCGCCCTTGTCCGCACACGGGGCGTGTGGCAGTCACGATATTTCGACTCCCCATAGCCATATGCGTGATCGTACGTGGAAATTCCAAATACAAACTCGAGTCTGACTACATTACTGTTTCCTTTCTTAGGCGGTGAAGAATGTAAGGAAGAAGTAGCTACGCAGGCTATTGTTAGGCTATACTAAATATAACGAGTTGCTTTTGGCCCTAGGTGCCGTTCGAATTCCCGGTGTATATTATTATTGGTTCGTTTTGTATAGGCTTAGGTGTAGGCAACGTGTGTTTTGTTCCGTCTCAAAAAAATCTTATGCTACACTCAGGGGGTTCTTATGACAATCCTAATTGCCAGAACATTATTAAACAAACTACAGCAGTTGACATAATTTACTGATTGCCTGTCTATTATAAATTCTGAAAAAATTGTTCACATGTGTTGGAAGGATATTATAAATCAGCTAAATACTAATTTGATAACTCGATTTTTATCGATTTTTATCTATTGTTTGAATTGCTTCAATTTCCAAGCGTTTCTTATGTTTGAATGTTACTAGTATTGCATTGCAATTGTAACCCCAAATCTCGTCACCTCGTGAGAGTTCAAAGAAGTTCAGGGCTCCAGGCTCACGAGTCTGAAAGCCAAGCGGAAAGCGAATCGATACTGACCCCCCAAATAGAAACCACCTGCGCGGACCTTCGAAAGGAAAACAAATACTGTCATGACAACGTTTGACTCGTGCTGCTTGACAAGCTAATCAATTGTGCGTGAGGTCATAGACACCTCTTTGGATGACGCGTAAGACTGGGGTAACGCGCTCAGCTTCGACATGCCGCAAATTTGCACTCACTAATGAATTGCTATCAGAATGCTTGATATAAATTGTAGATAGTCAAAGGATATGATTCCATTGGTTCCAGTCAGCAGTTGTCTTTAATGACGAATGTAACAATAATTATTTCGTAAGTGCTTTTATGTGGGATTATTATGATTGTGTGGTATAGGCGTAGTGAAATGACTCATCTAAGATTAAAAAAGTGCCGTTATAAAGATATCGCTTAGTCAAAAATTATCAAAATATACATGTTGCAAGGATATTGAAAGATACCTTTCGGACGTTTTTTATGATCGATTTTATGGACGTACAGTTTAGCTTCTTACAGATAGCTAATTGGTTGATTGGTACATACTATATATTTTTTTACATCTTCAGATCCTTAGTTATAAAGTAAGCATTTTAGACATAGTCTATGTCTGTCGGAATCCTCGGCGGTCCTGGTTTTGCCGCACTCTTTGGGCGACAAAGCTGGTCGCCGCAGTTACGGAACCCCGTTTTATATCCGCAGATCGATGCTCTCATGAACATGTAAACCAAGGTTTACGCTGCTTAGGTAAAACTGCTTACTATCAGAATTGCGGATGTTGTTATCAAAACATTTATCTATGGTTACTTAGCGGATTCCTTTGTTATTTGTAATCTGACACAATTTAAATTTATTACTACGGGTTAACTGCAAGTATTCTAGATTCATAAAAATAGTTGACGACTTTCGAAGGGATGAAATTATTACAATTTGATATGACTGACGATGTTGCGACGTCTGATTTGACCTCCAGTGACGCATACGTTCGTCAGGCAGTTCTGTTCTAGGTAATTCCCACCTATCACAATTTTCATGATTGCTTTAAGAGTCATGTTGAGCTTTCCTACCCGTCTTACATGACTCTCCAATTATCATCAATTAACAGAAAGAAGTCGCTGACCACCACTCACGAATTGATCTAGATTGCCTTAATAAAAGCACGTGGATAGCAAGCGAGTCCGGTCCAAAGAGATCAACCACGTTTGATTGATTATATGCCCTATGGATTGATTCTTAATTATCGCGAATTTGTTGCATCGTAATCAATGGATTTGTCGTGTTGCACGCCCCATTACATCGATATTCAATGTAGATCACTTTATATGTCCGGTAAGCAAATTCCTCGATCGAGTTTTCCGTAACTGGTCATTTCTAAATCGGGACTACATCGCACGGCTTGCTGCATGTAGTTTTATCCTCACCAGCTCCATGGTTTTGTAATGACGATGACGGCCATGACAAAATAAGAACTTGACGGTTTACTGTATCTGTAAGGCTTCATTCATTTACCGGTGCCGTCAATGGCTCGCTTCCTCCATTTATGATTGGCTAATGGGACAGCAAGATTCGTAGGGCCTCCTAACCAGCTCAACGATGACTTATTACTATAGCTTTTTATTTGGTGGTGTCCTGTTTTCAGATTATTTGACTCTCGTTTTGATAACAAGTAGACTAATGACAAATTGCAGCGGCTTTGATGTTTCACACGAGTCGATTACGAGCAGACACGAGTTGATTAACAAATTGCTAGACTCACTTGTACAATTAAATGTATCTGTTTATTACAATAAAAAAAAAAGCTATTGACATTTCTTACGAATATAAAGGCGGTATTTTTAGTTCGCAAAACGTAATTGATCTACAATAATACCGATTCCCCTTTCGATAGTCGATTTTTGGTTTATGATTCTTCTTTACAAACTCTGGCGCAAGGAAAAGCGACCCAAATCTGATAGTTTCCTATCTCTCTTGTTTGACGTATGATACCAGCTAATCATTTCTATCATTAAAAAATCAGACAATCCCGATAATGTTTCACCTATAAGCACGTCATAGTCATCTGGTCTAGGTCGGAAAGAATTGGATCGACGGTAAATACTCGATATCGAGATAGCGGCTCTTGAGACAGCGTTCGTTAGCTCGTGCTATCTTGAATATTGATTTAGACCTTTTTTTCGGGGATCCGTTCTCGCGAAACTAGGTTGAGTTAGTTTCAATAAATGAGCACGTATAAGCGAAAATACTTGCTGCGGCTTTCAGCGATTTTCCATGTCAAATGTCATAGATATTTTTTTTTATCATAGAACCTGTGATAGAACCTTTCTTTCCCTTACTTCTTCCCAAAGAGTGACCAGCACCGCAAAACTTTGCATTGGTTCTTGTGTGGCTTCCCATAGCAAAATAAATGTGTGCACTTTGAATGTTCTTACCTCATGAAGATTCTAGAGAAACCGAGTTTCTGAATGGATGTTATTATCATTTTTATTGATAACACAAATAGGTGTTAACCACACCAAATTAATTACCCTTTCATAACTGCTGCATTCACTACACCTAACATGCTTAAAAGTAATTAACAGTCTCTTTCTTATAATACAAAATTACAGAAGCTGATTGGCTGTTGCAAACCAATTGACACGGTAACAGGTAGTTACATTTTAACGGACTTCTCGAACTTGTGCAAGAACTGCCAGTCAGTCTGAATTGATAACAGAAATAACAGCCTATACTTACACAATTTTCCTTCCTATGTTACAGGTGGGTGCTGAGCGGCAAGTTTCGTTCGACAATGGGCTGGACGGCTCAGTAGCTGAAGACTGCTACTTTGCGATGAAGGCGTACGAGAAGGGCTTCTCCTTCAATTACATCGAGGGTGAGATGTGGGAGAAGTCCCCGTTCACCCTTTGGGACTTTGTCCAGCAACGGAAGCGGTGGCTTCAAGGGATCCTCCTAGTCGTTCACTCCAAGAACATCCCTGTCCGGCACAAAATCCTGCTGGCGATTTCGTGCTACTCCTGGGTCACAATGCCACTGTCCACGTCAAACATCGTTTTGGCAGGGCTGTGTCCCATCCCATGTCCGTCGTTGGTCGACTTCCTCTGCGCTTTCGTCGGTGCAGTAAACATCTACATGTACGTGTTCGGGGTGATCAAGTCGTTCTCGCTGTACCGTTTTGGCATGCTGCGGTTCATGCTGTGCATCTGCGGTGCCATCTGCACAATCCCGTTCAACATCGTAATCGAGAACGTCGCAGTTGTTTGGGGCGTGTTCGGACACAAGCACAGGTTCTATGTGGTGAACAAGGAGATTCGGCCGACAATAGTCGTTTAAACTAGCGTCGTCGCCTTTTTTTTGTAGGCGTAAATTTTACGGTTCAAATCGGAAGCATCTGCGGTGTACGCCGTTGCAATGAAGTGAGGCTGCCGTGTGAAATTTTCGATACACTGTTAGTGGTAGGTAAGGTTGCCGTCTTGCGTTCGCTTTTTGTAGCTCCGCGAGACAATTTTCTGCCAATGTCCACGGCTTGTCAATCTGTTGACAATTTCAAAGAGCGTAGGACTAGCGGGCCAAATCTTATAAGTCCACCAAGCTCATTATCTAGGTACTTCTGCTTAAACATTTTTCAAACCGAGATGTTTTCTTACGCAAATGTTTCTAAAAAAATGTTTGTTTTCCCACAAGCAAAGTGTTTGTTAATTTTTTCAATTTGGGTCCATTATGGTGGAATCCAAAAATATTGCCACGGATCTCCAATCTTGTAATAATTTTACATATAATTTAGCATATGTACGCCATATCAGCTATGAAATATACCTACTACTTAAAAAGATTATTTTTTGAAGCAGCGGATTTCAATTTGTAGAAATATTAGTGACACTGATTTTGGTTCGTTGTTGACGGGACCTGTCCCAAGCAGTTGCATAGCAAATGTCTTAAATTAGTACACTAAACTGTTATAATTACACCCTGCATTTGCTTTGAGCAAGTCGTCATATGACCAAATTGTGATGAAAGGAACAAAATATCTAATTTACAAATACTTTTATTCTGGGATCGTGATTGTTGGTCTTTGCCGATTGGTGGTGAATTACGACGCAGGCTGTTTCACGCGAGACCAAGCAGCAGTCTGCACCCTGAAAGTTGATATTATTATTTATTTACCTCATATTGAGGCTTGAATGTGTGGTTAAATTGAATCCCAGTTACGCGTTTTACCTACCTAATTCAAAGTTTAAACGCTCCCGAGTGGTTTTTAAATTTTAGTTTAATCCTAAGTGTGTCATCCAATCATTCGGTCACTCATATTTTGCTTCACACATTTTTACTCGAAATGTGTATCTTATTTTTAAATATCTCATTTATTTTTGATAAAAATTTGATTAGCGCTCTAGTTTAATCGTTTCCTGTTTATTTGCACCTCATATTGTAAGCCATATATATATTGATACTTTGGGTATGCTTCCTGTACTCCATGTATTTAATAGACATTTTTTTTGCCAGACAAATTATTAAATTAGTTGAGTATTCAGATGTGTTATTTTTCTAAATTTACTCAATTCATTACAAAGTTACTGTAACTTTTAGCATACAATTGCAATTCATAGTACAAAAAGCTTGTTCAATTGTAATGATCTCTTGAAATAATAAGACCACAAAAATGACAATCTCACATCATTAAAGTGGATACAATTCAGTTACTTATAAATATGTGATGCTTCTTTGTAACCTTGGCATAATATATCTATTTTTGTTTTTTGCTATCAAAATTGTTGATTTAAGAACTAAGTCGGTCGTTCTGACTTAACACAATGTCAAACGCATTAAATGTGTTCCTTGTGTGCTAGGCAATACTCACAGAAGTTGCTTTAGCAGAGGTTGTTTAATATACAATTTTGGATAGATTTTATCAATCCATTCACACAGAGAGTTTCGGTGGTTTCCAAGCTTAAAACGGTTCGAAATCAGATGAGTGAACAAAGATTATCCTCAAGAACAATAATTTAATTAGTGTACGTAGTTCTTACCTCAAATGCTCAATACCATCCAGTTAAGCTATATTCACAGCATTCTGCAGGTGTTTAATAATGTGGACCACATCACAAGGTAATTTCAAAGTCACCTTATTATAATGTATAATAAATCCGGTCCTTTTATGCACCAAGATGACTTTTCTCTTTTCTGCAACCTTCCTATGGTCATAAAACAATTGTAATGTTTATGTGATAATAATATGTTTCTGGATGATACCATTTCTTCCCATAAGATTGACCACAAATAAGTTTACATTGGTTACTTCATATGTATAAAAAGCTGCAGAGAATTTCATCTAGTCGTCATTTGCTGATGCCTTTCGTCTTTGTCCGTTATTAGTGTTTGTGTAATAGGTGCCCAGAGCTCTGTATCATTAAAAACGTACAGTGATTTCTAGGATTGTATACAATAAAAAAAATATTCTATCAAACTTATAAAACTGTTTGTGGATTATACTTTGTACTGTTTATGGATAAGGATTCCTGGATTCACTCCTAATGTTCTCCTCCAGTTGCTCCGCGTATTGTTTATAAGGTTGTTCTAGTTTAATAATTGCGATATCAGCTAACATATCATTATTAAAATTCTAAAAAGATAATAGGCTGATAAATGAATTGGGGTAGCGGATAGGGCAAATTGCGGCAGATGAAGAGATGTGCTCCTATTTTTTAGCTTCCGCCTCGTTCGTGTAAATTGCACTGCCTTCTTCAAAATAATTTTAGCTGTTGTGAAATTTCATAAAAGGTTTGAATTGGTTCATCCCCTATCCACTAGAGGGACAACCGCTGGAGATGCTTGTGCAACAATGCTTCATATCTGCAATTAGCGTACTAAAAACCACTTTTTAAATTTTAATTTGTGTAAAAACGCCAGTAAAAAAATGCTTGGTGGACGGTGGTACATTTAATTATTGCTCTAATCAGACGAAATAAGGCTTATTAAAGAAGTTTGCTTAACATTGAGCAATTTATAGAGATGATAAGAGAAACAATTTTAGGGTATATTTCTCCCATACAGTTGTATCTGCAGAAAATCCTCCAATGCTTGATCAGTAGTCATCAAGTGAGAGCTCCCATGTACCTCTTTTACCACCAACTTGCGACCCTTTCAACTTTGAAATTCAGAATTGTAATACATTTTAGATTTTTTTTTGTTAGGAAGTTGCCACACCACAGATACCAACTTTCATTCAAAGACAATTACATCATGAATTTTATCAACTAAACAGATTTATATATGGACCCTTTCTAGTCATAAAAAAAAGTAATATATACCTAATTCATATCAAATATATTAATTAATATTAATATAATAATATTAATATAACAAATATTAAGTAGGTTAATCATATTAACTAACCTTTAATAAAAGTCTTAATTTATGATGGTTTTTAAACTCATGCCTACTTTATCTAACCTTAGCACTAGTTTTGACAAAACCCAGGTCAAGTAGTTTTTGTCAAAGCATTTATACCGAACGGTTTGGCGTGTTGGAAACACCGGTTCTCGTTTGATCACCGAAGTTAAGCAACACTGCGCTTAGTCAGGTATTAGATGGGTGACCATCATACACATGTCCAGTTATGGTAAGACGAAGGGGTTCAGAGCCGGTAGATGATGGTGTGGTTGAAAACCACAAAGGACCGTGTCGGTGGTCGACGTTTCGCCAGCGTTGGCGCTGGCATTATCAAGACAGTCTTGATCTAAAAACCATTCAACAGAGCAAAAACCGTTTTCAACCACACCATGTCCAGTTATGTTCGGGAAAGAGGTTGGAGGGATGAAAGTTAGTACAGCAACTTCATTCGCCTTGCTTATCAACCTCTCGGCAGTATGGATTTGTGGAAGAATCCTGCTGTTTGAGTTGTACCGTCCTTCGAAAGGGACGTTAAGCCGGTGGTCCCCTTGGTGCTCTTCGACAGGAGTAGGCTACGTGCCGGCACCGGGTGCCCCTCCTCCCTTATAGGCTAGGTTAGATTCATCATCATCCTCATCATCATCCACTCAATCACCGACGCCATTAGACCAGTGTCGGATGGCCAGATGTCAAAACAGTGCGTCGGTAAACACCACAAATAAATCAAAGCATTCATTTGATTTCCTTTGGGTCGGTCAGTCGGTCTGTGGAAAACTGTGACACATTGAAAGTAACTATGACAACTTTAACCAATTAGCGCTAACTTTGGGAAAACTTCATTGGTTGATTCTTATTTGATATTGAACAAGGATCACCCGACGGCAAAGTAAAATGCAATACGACACTTCCTACATGGTTAAGAATGCAAGACATCGTTAGATAACACAGCCACGAATCTACTTTTGTACATTTTATGGGCATTTTCTGACACAAAAATGGCTTTAAAGTATAGTCAACATGAGAACTGCCAAGAACCTACCTATTTAAAGCTCAATAGGCGAGAAGTTTGACAAAATAACAAAATGATAGATGTATTTCTTCGACACCGTGATTATTTATTTAATTTTCGAGCATGCCGTGATCTTTCAACAGGTATTTTAAAATTCGAATTTTCTTTAATTACAGAGTACAGTTTAAACCTCTACCACTCCCGTGGCATTTTCAAGCCCTAATAATATACTGTTTTTTGGCACTTTTTAATAGTTTTGAGCGGAGGTAGGTACGTTGAAGTTGTTGGTTTTTACTCGGAACTAACCAAAAAAATACTGGGAGCTAAGTTAAAATCCAATACGACAGTTTTTTGCGGGTAAAAATAGCAAGAATTCATGAAAAATTCTATTACCAACATACGGTCATATCAACTTCATGCCGATTTAATGCCTAATTGCTGAGAAATTGTTCAAATACGACGTGTATTATTCAACACCAGCCTAGACAAGATTCTATTACCAATTTCAAGCGAAGATGGTATTCCCGACTTTTATGCAGATCACCAATGACTTGCACTTCTATTGCAAGTGTTTACAAGTGTGGTATACAAATTTTACAGCAACCAAAACATACTTAATTAGTTTCGTTATAGATTATTTTGACAAAACTTGATTTTGAGTGACAGATTGTAAAAAAACAACTGATAATCATTTTTTATCGACGTAAGAAACCGTGGAAAATTTTTTAATTTTCGAGATTGCCGTGAATTTTGCTACAGGTATTTCAAACTCAAATTGTTTGGATCGAACATTGCAATTTGAATATTTGTTATCTTAAATACGCAATTACTTAATTTAAATACATATGTACTGCAAAGGTATAGTGATGCCCGCGTAACCGGTGATCCTATCAATGTGCTTTTAAGCTGTTGAAAATGCGAAAAAACGGCAAATTGACGCTTTTTTGGGGCACTTTTTGGGGTATTCCTGGGAATTTGGCGCCTAACCTGCGACTATTGGCATTTTTTTACATGGTTTATGCTATGCTGGCTTAATCTGTGCTTATACGAAATTTAAGCTGTAATCGAATGGAGAAAATCAGAACTGAATCTCATTAAAGTGACTAAAGGGTGGACAACTAGTATATCCATTAGATCCTCAATAGATTTGCAGTATAACTAGAAAAAATAATATTTTAAGTAATTTAAAAAAAAATCAAAACACGGCAAAGAAAAAAAAACTACTAAGTGTAATAATTTTTTTGTATATAAATACTATTAAAAACTTATAAAGTATGATAACGGTGATAGCATTCGCCAATACAGAACTCTTTTACCAAGCACGAGTTCATTCATATAATCATTCATACAGCTAGGGCTTCGTAAAGCAATTTTAGTTGCGTTGTCGATGAGCATAATTTATTCTGTAGTTTAATTGTCCATTCCTGAGTTACCAGTTTCAAATCCCATTGCTGCTTTGAACCATGAACCTCATGTTGTCTTCTTTATTTACCATCTTCTTAGCAATTGATATAAGCAAACAAAATCTGGAAGTACATAATTCTATGTGAGGCTGTGCGGTCCGTGCGCAGGAGGTACCGATATCGAATCCCCTGTTTTTTTATTGCATCCACTTGGCATACGTTGAAAGATTCGAACAAAATGCTGAATCAAAACGCTGAATCGGTGAAGTCAAGTGTTTCGTGAACCGAGTTTGAGTCTGCTCAACGGCGAGTTAGTAGTAAATGTAGCCAATGTTAACCCCCTATAGATGGAAGCAGAATACCTACATGCAACGTGAACGTCCCGTGGAAGAAATTAGAATACATTTTTACTTGGTCGTGCGTTGTAAGACCTTAACAAAGTTAAGAAAATATATTCCGAGATACCAGTTTCCAATTCCGTCTCCCCCATAAATGCCACACGTCACTTTTGCACTTTCTTTCGGCATCAACACGTCATATGAGCAAGTTACGAAACTATTTTCTTGTTTCTGATATTTTAGTTCAAATTCTTGCCCCAAGTTTATATCTACAGGGCCCGTTGCCAAAACAGTGCGTTGTTGAACGAGAGGAGCTTCAGCAACTTGTAGGGCACAGGTGTACCGCGGGCCTGCCTACTCTAATGGCTGACACCGGCTCGGCTTGAAATGCCGACTATGGTCGTAGCACGAAAAGGATATTTGGAACCAGGCGACCAGGCGACCAGCCGACGAAAGAGTATCGCTGCACCACAGTCCGTGTGACGTCACACGCCATGTGCTCGATCGATCCGCCTTCCCGCCATGTGCTCGTTCGATCTACCTTCCCGCCATCGATCATCCAATGCTCGGCCCCTATTGTTCTATTATCCGTTTTCGACGATCATACATGTCATCTAACTCAACACAACTAAACGCTCGTCAACTAACTTGTATCTTCTAGAATCTAGCGTATCTTCCCTTAGCATTTTCTTTTTTTTAGAATTTACAGAATTTACTCATGGAGTTGTTTTGGAAGTGAATCTAGTTTCTGAAAAAAGTTCGGGGTAAATAAAAATTTTTTTTTACTGAAAGGGACGTCAGTAGAGGCAGAATTACACAAGGAGGCTAACGCAACCAATCTGTTTTATGGTAGGCAACCGAGGATTAATAATGGATTCAGGTCAATAAAATACTAAACATTTCTTTGCTGCATGGTCATTAAACGGATCACAGTCAGTCTTTTTTGTTTGTCGCAGCAAGTCTTTCCAACCCTACCCCCCTACCCCCTCCCCCCCCCCCCATAAAAAAAAAAAACGTCGGTATGAGAACTTGGATTTACTGCGCTTGAAGCAGACGATTTAGCCGCCCGGCTACTAAGCGACATCTGATTACGGGAGGTTTTTTGGAGCCTATAAATTGCTACTCGAGAATGCAAGCCTGCGATTGCTGAGTGAGTAGTGTCCGGTTACCGATCGATGCCCAAAATTAAATGATCAAGTTCGTTTGATACCCTATAGCCTGCGCTAGCGATCACGGTGCGACTTAACTCTACTGCGGGTTCACTGATACTTGTTACAAGACCTGAGAACGCGTGATATCGTTAATGTGTCGGCTGGTGCTCCGCCAGTCGGGCTCTGTCGTCTTGCTCTTTCACGTCGGCTTGACAGACGATGGAAGCTCTTTTATTTTAAAGAGTGGCCGAAAGCTACTCATCCCCCTCGCTGGAGGCAAGATCCAGTTTGTGTGCGTACCTTCCACTCTCGGTGCACTTGGTGCATGGAGTGACGGAAGTGTTTGCTGCATGCTATCAGTAGGATTGCATGGGTTTAATTGCGCTCCGCCTGCGGTAATTGCGCCTGCGGACGTATATGATTCCGAGTTGCTAGTCCTCAAAAGCGCGTCGTTGGCGACACCGCCACCTGTGAGCAAATCTGGAATTAAATATATTTTGTCACCATTTCATAACATATGAAGCAGCGTGATATTGACGCTAGCGCCACCTGGTAGCTAAACTAGAACTTCACTTTCGTGGAAAAATTATTATAATTTTTTTTTCGACCTAAAGAATGAATGGTATGGTCTATAAAAAAACTCTGCGAGGGACGGGGAACGAATCCATCCTCCACTACGTTCGAGGCAGCATCGCTAACCACTCGCCCAATCAGACCCGACAGAACATTGAAGATTTTTGGAGATACATAAACTATTACACTGAGACGAAAGCAACTAACTTTGAGCGAAGATTTTGATCAACTGCATCGATGAGTGAATCGATTCAAATCAAAACTTAATTCGACGGATCAATATAAATCTTCGGCTTCAATATTTTCCATTATCGTAGAACATCGGAACTATTTTTGGAAGGTTGTCGTTCAGTTTACCCATCCTGGATTTTTCGCCATGGAAGAACATACTGCCATCCAACATAACCATGCCCCAATAAACGTACGGAATTCGCGACGGAATCCAAACTGGCCGCATTAGTCGAATCATATGACCCGCACTACCTAAGTAATTCGAATCTCGCCGCCGCCGCCAGCAGCGAAGCACATCACTGTACTTCAGCACAAACTTCAGCACACAGGCCTCGCCCGTATGAAGTTCTATACCGCCGGGCCTTCATTAAATCACGTAGGAATATTGGATCTGGTTGAAGTGCTTAAGTTTGACATTATTGTTGCAATCAGCGCAACTTGTTGGCAGAATCTAGCATTCCCCTGGACCATCTTAGTTCAATGTTTAGTTACCAGAGCGACTCGAGCTTGGCGCTGCCAAGCGGAATAATCGGGGCGGCAATAAAACAACTGAAGCGTCAAGTACCAACGGCGACTGCACAACCTACCTTTTCGAAGACTGAACCTGGTGCGCCAAAAATTAATCTTTTATCTACCATATTCTCGATTGTTATACATTTTACCCGAAAGGTAAGGCAATACAATAGGTGGAAAATTTGGTGTTTCCTGAATTTCTTCCTTGCATTTTGTGACTTAGTCTCTCCGTGAATCTATCTTCTATCTATCTATAATCTATAATTAAATTTTAAGGAAAAATTGTAAAAACATTTTGAAAAGGAAGAATTATGCGAGTATTTATGTTAAAATGTATTTGTATTGAATTGCTGTACAAAGCTAAATAAAACATTACAAACAATGATAAGTTTATAAGTCTCAACAAAAACTATTTGAAATGGGTTTTGAATGCTAAGTAAAGGACAACTAAATTTCCCGACGTTTCGTAACATGTACTATGTACAATACATGTTGTTCTTGTTTAACTAGTGCTAAGGCTAAATCAAGTAGACATGAGTCTAAAATCCATTATAGTCTATAAGTCTACTTACATTAAAGGGCCTGCACCCACTGATCTCAAATAACCTGGATCCATGTTGTTTGAGATCAGTGCCTGCACCGCACTGCGACTAGGGCGAAGCCCTAGTAACCCATCATCACCTATCTCCCAATTGAAATAAGCAACATTTTGCCATCATGTAAATAATAATTTGGGGGTGCATCATAACTACTGCCATTTTCAGACCTCCTTGGAATTTTTGAGACAAGGTTGCGCAGGGCCGACAAAAAAAATACATCGTTGAGACCAAAGATACTATTTAATGACATCGGGACCCTTTAAAAACTTTTGGAAATCATAAAGGTTTGCTGATTGTAGTCCAAATTGTGTATGCGTAACCTATTGTGTTAATCATATCTAAGGAATGCTGTGGAGGTTTTTAATAGAAAAAAATCCATATAATAAATGGAAGTCAAATTGGAGTTACTCGAGATTGACAGGTTGTGACGTGGTATAGCATCACTAAATAAGAGTGACTAATAGTATTCACAGCTCCTTGGTTCTACTTCTTGGAGATACGTCATTCTCATCAAATACACTAAAATTGTCTCAATTGCCAGTGTCTAAGTAGCTCAATGGGTTAGAGCAACTCCCGCAATGGGTGGAGATTGGGGTTCAAGTCCCCGTTTGGGCATCAATTTTTGAGATGTTTATAGTGTTCATAACAGTGACATACCAACCTACTTTCTAGTTTCATAGACGATTAAGTCATAGCATTGCAGTTCCTCACTTCCTCTTTTGCACTCGACCATATCTACCTCGGTAAGTTGCGTTTCCTTCCTTCCTCTTCCCTAATTTACTACCATTTCTGTTATCCTATTTTTCTACCGCATAAATGGAGAAGAGCGGAGGAAATGTGACAAAATCCTACTATAAAAAGTAAACCCAAAATTCCTAATTCATCAACAGGATAAAAATGAGGCTCGATTCGAATCATTCGAATCAAATTGTGATTAATATTTTATTTCAAATGCAGTTCAATGGGAAAGGACATCCAGCCATGTTGAGAAGTCGCATCGGATGCAATGCAAAATAATGATCATAACGACCACCACCAGCACAGTGATGAAGTGGGGAAATTCCCCAAGGCGTTAAACATTGAGTTTGATGCAGTGGTAAGAGAATAAAGCGTCTCATGATTGGAGAGATCGAATACTGGGTGCTGACTACAACTAGCAGTGACGACGGTCTTGGTCTCTCTGTCGGGGCGCTGCCTTGATGATGCTGTCGACCCGGAGGATCATTTCAGCGGCTTCAGCAGCCGAGAGCAGCACTTGGCGCTTGACGACAAACGACTCTGTGATGCCGAGCTCCTTCATGCATCCCAGCGTGCCTTCCTCCATGTCTGTAAAAAAGGAAATGTCATTGCAAGGCAATTGGCTTCATAAATATGGATTTAACTACTTCTAGCTTCGACAGGAACATTGGCCATTGCACTGTTTCTCCCAGTGAACGGATAGGAGAGAAGTGAGGTCCAACACCACACGATCGGCAGAGTGCTGTTACATACCAAGTCCCTTGGTCTGCTGTCCCTGGCTGTGTGCTGCACGCAGCTCGCTGATGAGCTGAGCCGAGTCGTAGCCGGCGTTGTCGGCGATGGTTGTTGGCAGCATGTGCAGTGCCTTGGCAAACGCCTCCATCGCCACAGACTCCTTGCCCGGTGTCTTGGCAGCCTCCGTCTGCACGGCGCAAGCCATCAGCATCTCGCTGCAACCTGCAAAAGATAATGCACCTCAGTCAGTCCAAGTTGCATAACTAGCACACTGCAAGATTATAGCAATTGTGTGGATTGGAATCTTAACATTTTGCAGGATTTCCCTATTTCATATATATATTTTTTTTAGTTATTTACTTATCCATGCTGCAGCAAAATATTTCTGTAGTCGGCAAAGTCCTACATTTATTTTAATAACGGCTGAGTGTAGGTACAAATGTCCGTGAGCTTGTTGTTAACTGGCACTGAAAACTTAAAACTAACTGTAACACTGTAAGCTGTGAACTTCTTATAAAAATGCACTAGCAATTTGGAATGGACTCCTGTAGACCCCTTCTATAGAATGACAAGGGACTAAAAGATGTTACCCAGTTAAAAGGACTCGTTCAAACAATTTTGAGTACCTTAATCTATTCCTGAATATTTGGTACTAGATTGAGAGCAGGAAAAATTGTGAAATTGCCAACCAACCAACTTGATTTAAATTTAAATTCTTCAAACCCCAGTAAAAAAAAAACTAGAAAAACTTGCCTCCTCCGTAGACAATGCGAGACTCGCGCACAGTCGCGGCAAGAACGCAGAGTGCGTCATGGAGCGAACGCTCAGCTTCGTCGATAATCTGCTGAGTTGCACCACGAATAACGATCGTGCATGCCTCGCCGAGGGGTACGCCTCCGAAACGCAGCAGTGTATCTTCGCCAATCATCACCTGTTGGGTGGAATCAGACTTCAGTTAGCCCAAGAAATGTATGCTGCTAAGTGTAAGATAACACTCTCTCAAACCATATTTCTGTACTAGGTCTCACACACCAAAAGAAAGTTACACGAAACAAATTTGTTTTTAAAAAGATAATAAAGCTGCTGTAACTTTGCATTAAACCTAGAATCCTTTATCGGAGATATCCTCTCGTCCGAACTGCGTTAGAATTCAGAAGGAAGTTTACCAACAAATTGTGTTATATTTTTCAGGAAACTTGATACACCAATGTGCAGTTTTGTTGAAGGTCAGGGTGCGGCAAGGAAAAATCATATCTGCCCATATTTGTAATTTATTGTGTTTTCACTGACCTGCTCAATAACTGCGCAACGACCCAGCTTAACCATTTCAGGGTTGTCGAATGTTGAGACAATCTCCCCTCCAGTCACCAAAGCCAGTCGCTCGATGCCATCAAAGTCAGCATGCTCGATGGCCATCACCCCAGCGTCGGCAAACAACTGCTCAGGGTAGTTGTATATCAGCTGCCTGGTCAGGACAATAGAATGCTTTGATAAGTGGAGAATACATAGCCAATCATGTAGTACCTAGATATATTTCTACATATATATATATATATACACATATTTATCTTACATCCATCAATGCTGGTTTTAGCTACGATTCAAAATACCACAAAACCACAAAAAACCTGCAGAAACATACCTCATAAGTCATAAGTATTACACATTTTTGATAAATTTAAGGTTCAAGTCACCTATTCTACAATTAAAGACGAGAAATATAAAGTATAAAGTTATGCACCTGTTTATGAACACAGTAGCCTTGTGCTTGAGGATCTTATTGACTTTGTCCTTCATCTTTTCCTTCTCGGCAACTTCAAGCTCAGCAATTTTAGCCATCGAGTCCACCCTCACTCGCGAGCCGAACACCTTGATCTTATCCGTGTCCATAGGAGTGTTGGCGATCAGGATAGTGGCATTTTCCACTCTCTTAGGTTGATGGACTCCCACCTTCTTGTCTAGCAAGAAGCCTTCGTCGAGGAACGAATCTTCCAAGCAACCACCTTTCTTCTTAATAATCTGAATTGCCGACAAGTTTCCTGAGCCCTTCAGTCGCAGTACTGCATCGACGGCGAGCTTGGAAAAGTACTCCTTGTGCTGGGACAGAATTTTTGAGCTAAGAGTTGTTCTGGCAATGTTGAGTAAGTCGGCTTGGAAACGAGCTTCGTCTTTGCTGTTGTCCATGGCTACGGCGATGAGGGCGTCTCGGGCAATTTGTGTAGCTTTACGCCAGCCGGCGATAATGATCTGCGGATGAATTTTCTTCTCCACCAGCTTCTCTGCTTCACGAAGAAGCTCAGCGGCTGGAAGGTTAAGTTTTATAATAACAATAATGCAGCAGGGGTCGGAATAATTTCGGTGTACTTATGCAAAGAATTTATCTTTTTAATTAAAAACACTAATAAATAGCACTAACCCAAGACAGTCACTGAGGTAGTTCCATCACCAACTTCATCGTCTTGGACTCTGGACATATCGACCAGGATCTTCGCAGCTGGATTGTCGACACCGATAGACTTTAAGATTGTAGCTCCGTCATTGGTGATCTCAACCTGGCCATCATTACGGCCATGAGCAATCAAGATTTTGTCCATTCCTTTTGGGCCCAGCGTACTCTTGACTAAATCTCCGATTGCTACGGCGCCAATGAAACTTGAAAGGCGAGCGGTTTCGGCTTTGTCCTCCTCAGCCTGGTGCTTCAGGATTCGAACGGGGTTTAAAGACACCTGGAACAAAAATGTGACTCATTTTATCCAAATAAAATGTACATTTTGAAAGCCCCACCCAATGCATCAGGGACTTGGCAGAAAATTTCATAATAAGGTTAGGGTTCTCTTTGTTTTAGTTAATGTACATAACTTTAAAGAGCGTAACTTTCATGCGAAGTTCTAGGTTAAATAATTTTAGATAGGAATTGTGTGATGCATACAAGAGAAGTACCCCATTTTATGCCTTTATTTGGTTGAAAGCATGATCAGTCAGCCCACGCATGACCATCTGCTGTCTTGTTGGCATAAACTAAAACTATGAACAAATACAAGTCCGTAATTCAGTAATTTTAAGAAAATATAACAATCCTCGAATATTTACCATCTTTCAGAGAGATTCACAATCGCTTTTCAATGTAATTTAGCTGCAAACCACCTTTGTCTCGAGACAAGCGACTTCTGCACCGGGAGTAATTAGTTACAATGATCGACACCGCCATGCCTCATGCGTAGCGCTGTTGTTTCCGTCAACCTCGAAACTTGTTTCGGAGGTAAATATGAATATTTTTTCATATATGAATACACTTTTAAAGGCAAAATAATAAGATCGAGTAAACAAAAGTTGACAAATATTTTAATAAATAGTTTAAGTACCAGTTTGCAAGTATATTTGCGATTCAGTATTTACATAGAGCACACAGGGGACAAATGATGACAAAAGAAGGCAATTATCGAGATTGTGTGCAAGAGCGGCAACGACAAATCGTACTGTGTCCTCTCATACCAGAAAAATATGCAAGATTGTAAAATTTAAATTGAAGAAACTAGTTGTTGAAACAAGTTAACTAAATAGCTTATCAAATTTTAAGATCACAAAGTAAAAAAACAATGTACACAGATCGACAGATACAGCACGAGAGTGACTCCTTTGGAGGCAAAAATTTTGTGAATGAAATGTTTAGGTGAAATAAAATAAACGAAGAACAAAGTGGTTACAACAAAATCGCATATTTTATAGATTAACGTTCTCAGTTCATTTTTGCCCCCATTCTCTGCAGCGCGATGATGGTGTTGACGGCTTTGATCCATCGCTTCTTGATAACGTACCTTTTAAGCTTCTTCTTGCTGAGAGCCGTCTCCAGCCGGTTGTCCTGTAGCCATTTGTGGGCAAGACACTGGGTGGGCGTCAGCCGAGCACTGTGGACCGCCAAAAAAACAGGCCACATAAAAACAGGCAGTCACAGAACAGGATTCGGACTGCAGTGCTGAGGAGAGCATGGTAATATTTTATGTCCACGAAAAAGTGATTTAGTATCTATTAATTTCGATGTCTATGGTGGCACAACAGTGCGCTTCTTATCAGTCGAGGAACGCGACGATGATTGAAAGAAAGTGGCTAAGGAATTCATCGAGCGTTGACCCAAAGAGCCCTCTTCGGACCAGTCCATAGAGAAGGACTTTCGCGAGCGCTCTCCCATGAGGGAGTTGTTTGTTTGTTTGTCGTCCCACTTGTGTAGGAGACGAATGAGTAGGTCTTTCGTGTCGCTTGCACCCATCGGAGGCACGGGACTGTCCATGTCGATAGAGGAGCGCGAAGAGAACGGAGCTGAGAGGCTGGACGTCGACGAGAGGCTGTGACACGACGGCAAGGTGTCAGAGGAGTTACGTGACGAGCATGGCGACGCCGCAAACGGAGGCGTCAGGATCGCTTTCGCTCCGGCTATAGGTGAAGCCGGCGGTGGTCCGATCGGCACGTCTCTGTTGAGATTCGACAGTCGGAACTTGGTTCGTTTAAAACCGGAGCTCTCCTCAAGGTTCAAGTTGTTGTCGTTGTTGCGTAAAAACGTTCCCTGCTGGAAGGGCGAGTTCTTCACTTGGCCATTGCTGACGACTTTATTGAAGAAAAAACGTGGCGCATTGTTACTGTTGCTGTTTATGTTGCTATTGCTGTTGAAGCTCGACTCCTCAATGGAAGTTGTAGTCGTTGTGGTCGTCGTTGCAGTCGATGACGAAGCGTTTCCGTGCAGCGACGCCATTTGGAATAATTTGTCGGAGAGTTTTCGGATCTCGTCGGCGAGATTTACACAGCCGGCGACGTCGCTGTTGTGGCGAACGACACAGGAACTGTCGGAGGCACGACGCTCGAACTGCAATCGGTCCGAGTGATGCTTGGACAGACTCGACACCGGCATGTGGTCGAAAGTGTAGTGCATGAAGTTGGGGTCTTCGGGAGACTTGCCCAGCAAGTCGTGCTCGACTACAGACTCGGGGGAGCTGGAGATGGACCCGCAGGGCGAAGGGGAGAGACCGCGAAGGGAGTGCTGCGAAAAGGCAGGCTCTACTGAGTTGGGAACTGATAAATACGGAGAGATGAAGTGGCAAGATTTGTCGAAGAGATAGGGACTGTTAGGATTCTCCGACCAGCGTTCGACAAAGCATCGCAAGTTGTCTTTGGCGACATCGAGTTCTTCTTTGGGCGGCGCGATTAGCTTGGGAGGTGCTGGAGGCTTCCTCCTCAACCAAGAGTGAGCCAAACATTGGGAGGCACTCATGCGACGGCTGTGGGAAGGCAGACAAAGACCCAGAGTTAGATTGGCAAACCAACAGTCACTTCAACACTCGGCAATCAGCACGCGTTTTTTTCTAACTACTACTGCACTCTGTGGTACGCAGGGGTGAAGTTAGCGTAGAGAGCCAAAGTGTTGGAGTTGTAATCAGCGACAGCAAAAGAATATGACAAAGACGAAAGGTGAAAAAAAAAATCACACCAAATGTAGTGGTATCTGTACCAAATTGGAAAATGTTACTGTTCTAAATACCATGCACTAAAAAATTATGTTACGACAAACCACAGAAAATGGGTCTTTGTCATACCTTTCTGAGTAATTAAACATGAATTTGAAACTTCTGAAAACGTTGTTGGACAAGTATTTGAAACATCGACACAATTTCAAAAATAATAAGGAATAGCCGCATTTGCGAAAAATATGTACACAGCAGGCCTTGCAGCTGAAAAGCGGCCAAAAGAGATCTACAAAAAGATGTCTCCAAAAGAGATGTCAAGTAGAAACGTGCATCAACAGTAATGTCCACTCACTCTTTATCTTTAATCATGAGTTTCTGGATGAAATCCTTGGCATCGACTGATATCTCGTTGAAGACGTCGTCGTCGAAGTCGTACTTGGCTATCGTCACATTTGCCATAGTCTCGATGTCCGTCTCTCCCATGAAAGGAGACAGCCCAGAAAGTCTGCAAAATTTTGCAAGTGCAAAGTTATATTCTGCCAATATACCGCCTATTTCGTGACTCCGAACCTCCCAGTCTTTGAAAGCGGATGGGGCAGGGCATGAATTTTTGTGCCTGTGCCAGAGACAAGCAATTTGACTGTCAACAATAAATTAAATAGCAATATGCGTGAAGGACTGACAAATCTAAAAGGTGGTGGTCAACAAATAGAAACCCACCCAGACTACCATGCCACGAAAATAAGGTCAATGCTGCATTCAAAATTGAGATACTAATTAATGTACGCTAGTTTAAAAATTGCGATCTGGGTCACAGTTCTCGAAGAAACTGATGCGATTGTGAAGTGTTGGAAGGTACTTACAGAACGTAGCAGATTACCCCTATGGACCACATGTCCGTTCCAAAGCCAATCTGGTCGAAATTGACAATCTCGGGGGCGACGAATTCTGGAGTTCCAAAGAGAACCTGCAGCTTCTTCTGAGGATCGTACTTCCGTGCCAAACCAAAGTCGATGATCTTGATTCTGTTTCCCGTCCTCGTCAAGCAAAGGATGTTTTCCGGCTGGAATGAGATAGGATATCAAGAATGTTTCTTTTTGGGAGAGGAAATTGGAGGCAGTTTGGATAACACCGACATTCGCTTTGAACAACATACCTTCATGTCTAAGTGTAAGATGTTGTTATCATGGATGAACTGAATTCCTTCGCAAATCTGTCTCATAAATGCAGTGCAAGACTTTTCTGTCAGCACAAAGTCGTCGTCAATAACTCGCTCAAACAACTCTCCGCCTTCAATCCTGCAAATATAAATAGACACTTGTAATTCATCTAAGAAATTGTTTATTTATTTTACTAATTGCGTCGAGGTAAGTCCCGTGCGTGAGAATTAGGAAATACATAAATATAACTTTGAACATTTTTGAAAGTAAACTATAAGAACGCGCTCTATTCCTCAGATACCATTCAAAGTTGTTTAAGTTTCGGCGTTCGTTGAGAGTATTTGAATAAAATAATTTGACAACTCACAGCTCGAGCACGACGCACATGGTCTGACCATTGTCGAATGCGTCGTATAACTGGATGAGTCGAGCATGCTGAAGACACTTCATAATCTCCACCTCGCGTTCGACATTGCGTCGGTCTTCCCTTCGAGGTGTGCCTACAAATTTGGCCGCCAACTGCAACCCCGTCTGCTTCTCCTGACATCTGTACACGGTGCCAAACTTGCCTCTGAAAACGAAAAACGAACCGATGATGATCGCACCATCATAGCTTACCACCTCGAGTACACAGATTTAGTGAAAATTTGTATCACTTAGGTTTATAGGTATAGTCAGAGAATCCGGCAGCACTTGGTAACGGAGGATGATACCCGATGGCGCTTACTGCCCCTATCATTTAATAATTACGACTCGAAAATAAAAATATCGACAAATGAATATAAATCGTTGAGGTTAGCATTATTAACGATCAATCGAGAGTAAACCAGTCTCAAATGCGAGTAATCTGCGAGAAATAACGAAATAAAACAATTGTGCCTCCACCTAAAAGCATTCTTCATTTTTATCGTTTAAGTATAGTCATTTGGCGGCTATTTTTCGCGAAACAGTTTATCATTGGTAGTGCTGTGATATGACACCGAACTAAATACACATCGTTGATGCCGAATTCCCTAATTGCATAACTGTCAGACAAATTACCCTTGACATTTAAACTGTCATCGGCATGAGCAATCTAACTTGGCCGAAATATTACTCTCGTCTTAACTCCATTGAATGTTCGTTCGCGCGCTGCACGACCAACTCTTTGCTGGCTCCAAGTCAAATTTCTTGCCTTTAGGTATATACATATGTCATATCCTTTCAGCACCGCAAGTCGATAAAAAAAAACGAGAGAAAATTACAATAATAGTTAAGTGTAAACAAAACCCTCCCTATCTCTGAATAAACAGGATGCGCATTGTTTTATCTTACAAGTTACATCATCGAAATCTTGCTGTAACACATGGTTCAAGAATCAAGATCCAAATTAACGGGGGCGACGCTACATACTAAAATGCCATTCATTGCAGACGTCTGCAAACACGTGCATCCGGAAATTATTCCAATCGTAAGTTTGCTACTATCATCTGAAGGTCAAATATGTCATTCGAATCCTGTCCAATGAGGGGCCATGTGTTCTCCTAACGTTCTGGCACCCTACAAAATTCTGGAGGAAACGCGACTGTGAACTAGAACAGACCGTTCTCTGCAATGTCAATCTATTTGCAGCCGATTAAAATCTAGCAAACAGCAGAGTCTTAATTTACAAGCAATTAAAATTCTTGCAGCATACTGACAGCTGCGGGCGTCTTGGGGCTCGACCGACGGCTATGCAGACGACGACGCCGATGTCGGCAGCATTGTGTCATAAAAGCGCGAAGACGGGAGAAGAAGAGAGAGCGTTTGGGTCTTGGGAGGGCGCGAGGAAAACTGTGTGAAGCTAATTTTAATCGGTTTGACGCGCAGTTCTACTGTCTTATGCACGTTGCTTTCATGTCATCACGTCGACCATCTAGTACGCCAAATGTGCAAACATTAGTTGTTTTGTGTGTTTAACGAAAGAAGAATTGTTAAATTACTTAAATCAAGTCCACTAAACAACGAAAGTAGAACAATTACCCCAAAACAAAGTCACAAGAGTCTCCAAAATAAACTGTTTTAGTTTAAAAACAAGTTGTCCTTTTAGCTTTCGAATGGAATCGTAAAGCTTGAAAACTACCTGCAACATGCGTGATAATAAAACGAAATAAAAAAGAAAATAGATTATTTTCGTTCAAGGTGAATGTTTCGGGTGCCAAGAGCTGTGTTCTTGGATTGAGCAAGGCGGTGTACCGGCGCGTCCGTCGCCCGGCGCCCATCACTCGGTTCTGCATTGTACCTCTGGCCCGAACTCCGGCCCATCGCGTCGCCAGCATCCACCCACTACCGCATATGACACATCCTCTAATTATATCTGGGCGATAAAAATCAGCAAAACCTCTAATAAAACGATGACTAACTAAGTTAAGGAGTTCTCTGTGCCGTTTGGAATCTGAGAAATTCATTCAAAACTTTAAGAAAACCGAGAGACCGTATTTCGTCACAAGAAATAACGTTAAAGATTAAAAATAAAAGTGTTCTTGACACAATTTTTTATCTGTGTCCCTGTCTAGCCAAACGAATGTGAAAAAGTGACAGAATTATTTGTGTTACATTCAGCAACCCGCGACTGTCAATTAAATGCGAGAATAATAATTCAAGTCGTGTTTTCTACCCAGTTACCGTTGATGCCGTCTTCCCAAAGACGGTTTGGGTTGACCCAAAGATCTCCCGTTCCTTCCAGTGTCCCGAAGGGAAGAAACTTGGCAGTTGGCACACTCTCATGTAAACATGTAACGAGGAAAGAATTTCTTTGGTGCAGATCCGACATTTGCGTATAATCAGGCCGTGTTCCTGACGGTTGGCCAAGATCAACACTAATAGTCTAAATACCTGAGTTGTTGACCTGATAATAATGTAATTACAACGCAATGATGGGCGGCAAAGTATCAAACAAAATACACCAAATTGCCATCGCGTTTGGTTTTCGTGTATATTTGGTCTTACCGTCCAAGTTCCGCCTGTAAATCGTAGAAGTCTTTGACGTCGACCCCTCTACGGATGACAACATCACGATACGGGAAGCTTGGCTCGATCTCTGTGGAAAAGAAATAGGAAAAGTTACAATTACTAGGAGATTGCACATACCGTTGCAATATCACCCACGCCGACACGTGCATAATAAGGTATTGTGCATTTTTAAAATTATTTCTGTTTAAAAAGAATATTAAAAGTGACCACAGTAGAACCATTGGCATTCGTGTATGGTTGAGAAAAAATTTATAGTACCTACTTTGCCAACTGGCATGTTACTGTTTGGCCTGACAAAGAGGTGACTGAGTCCTTGCTTTATTGGCGCGTGAAACGGCAAGCGGAAAGTGAGCGCTTAGGACAAATTAAATGCTGGTCAGTTACATTATCAAACAATATGCGGTTCCTCTCACCTCCGACCGGATCGGACTCGTCAACTTGGATCATGGTTCGGCTTCGTGTCCAAGATAATTATCGCTGAATCTGAAAACAATTCACAAACACAGGGTTGCAGGTTACATATTTACAGTAAATACAAAACATTCTTTGTCAAATCTTGCCAGCTAGTAATCTTTCGGGAGGATTTTAAAGCATTTGTGAATAAAATGTTCAGAATTAGATTATTTTGACCCGATTTAAATTGTTGCTCATGGCACTCTGACATTTCCATCACCTGCACAGAGAACCATATGTACCATGTTTTCTACTAGCAATATTTCCCAACTCCAAGCAACTATTCTCTGTCCATTCTAGAGCATCAAAGCGTACCAAAAATGTAAATTATAGCATAGGAGTCGCCTAGCTGGCATTTTTTGACAGCTGAGCATGATAATCCCATAAAAATAAAATATTTGTTTTCACATTTTGATGGCTTTAAATCCGAGCCCCTCTAATCAGACTTCGAAAGCTGTAACTAGCCTAAAACACCGTCAATTCCAACCCAAAATTAAATTGAAAAAAAAAGTCTGTTATCTACAGGTTCAGCAGAGCGATGTCCTCATATCCAACATCATCAATCATGACAGTTCAGTATTCTCACAACATCTAAAAACAAATAACTAGTGTCCTTAGCAAACTGATGAGCATCTAGCATTTTTCCTTTCGCATCCCAAACCAACACATGTTCCCGCTGAACACTCGGGATGATTAATCTCACGCCACATCGCTTGTAATAACTGGCGCCGACCCGAATTCACGGATACTAATAATAAAGTTTTGTTGCAAATTGCAAAATGGTATGCATGCATGGAACGCTACCGCTACGCAAGCCACTCTGCTTGCCGATTTCAAGCATCTTACAGTTGAATGATCTGCTAAGATGCTGCAGAGTAGCTCACACACTAGCATCGAATGTACAATTTTTTTCCCCCAATTAAATGTAATTCCTTCACAAAGTTTGAAGTCTTTGGATGGTATGGTACATACCTTATAAAACCACCATCTAAATTAGATATAACGGCACGAAACCTCAATATCGATCAGAACGATTAACTCGGCCGATATTTAGGAACAACCTCTTGGCCAACTATACACAGCCCACTTCCGACGCCAACTAGTGACTGCTAGCCGACGCCTGGCGTCGCGACGCCGAGGGCGACGATGAGACGGATTTAGCCTCGACCGCCGTAGAGAACAGACGGGAGGTATGCTGATGTCGGTAGGTACCGTCGGTACAGACATGCTTAGCACAGGCCAGATGAAGGCACGTCCGTGATCGACGGCGAGCTTAGGGTAATCATGCCAAACGCGTACCTTCGAGATTTGTTCGAGATTGCTTCGCGCCGTGTTCCGAATGAACATATTTTTGAGAGGGGGAACGGGCCTTCATTTTGACTGTTGACCTTCACCCCGTACGAACAATGTCACACCTTGTTTTCGGACGTAGCGATGATTCCGAGTCACTGCCAAGATGAGAGGGAAGAATAGATTCGTGGCATGGCATGTCCCGTGTATGTTTCTTGGAGATCAAGAATCAAAATATTATACAGCGAGGAAATTTGATTGTGTGGCCTCATTTGACATTCATAATTTGAATACAGGGTCAGTCTGTTTCTGTTCTGTATTGGATTATAATGCATATGAGTATGATAATTTGGTAGAGGGGAAGGGGCGAGCGAGGGTGGGCGGCTACATAATATATTTTTATGTTATCGTGACTCCAGCTCAACGTACCTATAAAGAAAAGCTAAATTTTCTTACATAAATTCTTGTAATACAGAAGTCAATGCATTTTCAAACCCTACCTCGTATTCTCGCCTTTTTGATTTACCACTTGTGCATCTACCCATGCGTTTTTTTAGAGTAAATATTCGTGCGTTAGAGTAAGTTTCCAACCCATTTTCATGACCTTGAACAGTGTTTCCTAAAGTGTGGTTCGCGTATCCCTTTGGGTGCAGGAAGAGTCTATTGGAGGAATGCGCTGCACCTTTCTGGGGAGAAACTTTTGGGCTACTTTGCATGAACAGTGTGAGATACAATTTTGGAAATATATATCTTTTCGTTAACCCAGAACGACCCATTTGTGATGTTTTTTTCTACAATGGGTACTCGGTGTTACGAAAATTATAGAAGGGGTGGACAGATGTCTAAAATGTGGGAAACACTGCTTTAGAACATTGTGTCATGAAGCAAAAGACAAGACACTGGAGATTTAGTTTTGCCTATCTGTGGTTTTGCCACATAATTTTGATGAGGGTTAGAAAAATAAGATGTAGAGATATAGAACCGTGGTTGTGTATGTAAGTAGTGACACGTTGAAAGATGAGGATAATTGAGATCCAATAAGTTCTTGGTTCATGCAAAACTAGCTGGAGACATGTTTTAATAATAAAAAAAAAGAAAAGTTTGCTCAATTTAACGTAAAAATTGCTTAACAGCCAAAACGTCCAAAGAACATGCTTAAAATGTTATGCATACGCATAATAAAACATGTCTAACAAAGATATAATTTGAAATTAAAAATTAATAATCGGTGGTGTGAATTGTTTCTGTATAATGAAATCAGCACGCAGCAGAAGAAAAATGCACTATGGCCATAGCACAAGAAAACATTGTTCGGCAAAGTTCGACCTTAGATTTGACTCTTGGTTTTGGGTCCACACTTGTTTAGGCCCACAATTTAATTTAAAAAAGATTAGCATTAGCTTCGATCGTTCTCATGAACTGCTGCGTGGGTTTTACTTGGAGGACCCTGCAAGAGAAAATCATCGGCAGAAAAACCAATAAAAACCTATGCTTAGCTTTCGCAGTATCATTATAGCCAAATGGCCACAGATGCAGTCCATCGTGGACTTGCCCGATGGCCCCGCACGGCACTGTCAACAACACAGCATGCTGGCTGAACTTACTTTCAATAAATGCTAAAACAAAGAAAACATCAACTAAAGCATCCCCCTACTATCAGTTACTGCAGGTGTCCAGTTCCTCTATCAAAGTAATTTGAAAACGTCCAGCATTAACAGTGCAAAGACTAGATAGCCATTTTTAGGCCATTTGCCTTCTGGGTTGAAGACAATTGGGAGTTTAACAGAAAATTTTCCTCACTTCAAAATTATCAGGAAGCCAGCGTATCTAGAAACTCTTAGTCAAAGTTTAATATTTTTACCCAAAAATAAGTGAAAGTCCTCTAGGAGTCAGAAAGTAGCTTCTTTGCAGCATTAGTAGTACGTCCTTTTTCTATGGTGGTAGTAGTTGGACAGTCACAACCTCCACTAACTCTTCCCACTGATCTGCCAATATTATCCTATCACTAGCTATAATAATACTGCAATGATAATTGCAGTGTAAAAAATATATATTTCCAACGCAAACAATGCTTTCAAAGTAATCAAAGCTTCCAGAGATTATTACAAATCGAAAAATTGTATGGATTCTCGAGAGAACATTTTCTGGTGCTAACTGCTGCTGAAATATTACCAATCCTCAAATTCCAGATAATAAGCAGCAACTTACTTATGGGAAATAAATACCCTTAATTGTAAACTAGGATGTTAAGCAAAGGTAAACAAGAAATTGTGGTGTGGAAAGAATTCAGTTTTTATTTGAATATAACATTATACACCAAGTATATCCTTCGGACAAGACGCTTAACGGTATGACTTCTGGTATCGGGCACGGGCTCCAGGACCACCGAACTTCTTGGGCTCGCATCGTCGAGGGTCGGCAACCAGCAATGTGCGGTCATACTGTATCAGGATGTCCTTGATCTCCTTCTTTGATGCCTCGTCAACGTCTGCAAATAATGAACAGTTCCCATTTAGACAAATGTGAATAGAAATTAATATTTTCTGTTTTCAGTTGCAGAGTAATCAGTTCTTTTTGTTTTATCATGAACATCATATTCGGGATAAAAAAGAATCATCACTTAAAGAAACTCACATCTTTAGAGTAAGTTCAATCCACAAATGACAGTCAACCCACGATTGATATTTAGAAGAATGTGTGATGATGGGATTTGGAGGATTGACAACATTGAGTACTAGCCAAGTGTCAGAAGAATCAAAACAGACTAAGCTTACATTTCTGGTAGTATGATACCAGGGACTTGGAGATGGCTTGTCGGATGGCATAGATCTGTGCAATTTTACCACCTCCGCTCACTCGAACACGAATGTCAACGCCAGAAAACCGTTCCTGGAAAAAGTTCCTACATTAGTACTTTAAGTAAAGACACAGACATAATCGCAAGGCGCACGGCCAGAGTGTAGACGGCAGTAACAATTGAATACCTTTCCAAGAAGAAGAATGGGCTCCATTAGCTTGAATTGGAGCATCTGCGGCTCGACCATCTCCAATGGGCGACCATTAACCCTCAAGTTTCCATTCCCTCGCTTGCAATAGGCCACGGCTGTTGCGCTTTTCTAAAAACGAAAGCGGGTAGGGTCAATATGCATTGCATTAACAGAACGGAAGACACTTGCAAATTAAGCATTTTTAATGAACATACACACCTTGCGACCGAAAACCTGCACAGCCTGGAGGGGCTCTCTGGGAGTCTGAAAAGGTACGTGAAAAATTAACAACACAAGCAATCATGAGGAAAATTTCTTCCAGAGCATCACTTATATTTGATTCACACCTTCTTTTCTTTAACGGCTCCTTCCACCGCAGGTTTAGCGGGTGCTGCTGCTGGAGTCTGCATTTTCGCGTAGACAGGAGAAGCGTGCTCGTAGAGCAAAGACCCGAAACCAAAATGGCTACGTCGTATAGACACAACCGGAAACGGAAACAATGCGGCTACTTTCAGGTTAACCAACGTCACAAATAACAGAATGTTGCAAAAGTTCAAAAGTATGTTGGTGATCCTGTTGCTGGCCTTGGCGAATGACGTCTTCTTGACGATTTCTTTTTAGACTATCTATGGTTAGAATAGATATTTGGTTAGAACACTAGAAGAAGCTAGACTTCTGGGGACATCAACTCACTTTTTTAATACGGAACGACTGATCTGTACGTTGAATTTCTAATTATTTCCTATTTCGATCATAATAACTTGTATTCTTGCCATATACTATTTTGTTGAGGTTATGGGCCGTTGCATTCTATGATTTCTCGACTACTTGACACCGTTTTGACAAATTTTCTTTCTCCGTTTATTACAGGGTACCTCACCCCTCGTGAATATCAACAAAAAATATGTCGTACATGCTCGGGCATCTCCACAACGGCTGGCAAGTCGACCAAGCGATTCTCTCAGAAGAGGACCGTGTGGTTGTCATACGCTTCGGTCACGATTGGGACCCTTCATGTATGAAGATGGATGAAGTACTCTACAGCATTGCAGAAAAAGTGAAAAACTTTGCAGTGCTTTACTTGGTTGACATTACAAAAGTTCCAGATTTCAACAAAATGTACGAGTTGTATGACCCTTGCACTGTGATGTTCTTTTTTCGCAACAAGCACATTATGATTGATCTCGGAACTGGAAATAACAACAAAATCAATTGGCCACTTGAAGACAAACAAGAAATGATTGACATTGTGGAGACTGTTTACAGAGGTGCTCGTAAAGGCAGAGGTCTGGTTGTTTCACCAAAAGACTATTCTACAAAATACCGTTATTAATTGCATCCCAATTTGCCATTGCTGTTTTTAAGATGCAATGTGATTTTTTAAACAATACTATCAAGTCTTGACCCAATTGCAATTAAGTTAATACCCACCTTAACATTATTCTTGGACTAGTTCATAAGTTTAAAAAATGCTAAAAATGTACGCAATTGTCAATTTCCCTTCTCTAGTGCACCTGGTTTCCATCTTGTATATAGTGTGTGTATGTTTGGTGACAACAGATGTTTGTGAGTTCTTTATCATCAGATCACTTGAAGCCCTACACTTTCTTGTTCATGCAGACGAGCAGAAAAATAAAAGTACTGTCGTCATGTATAAAACTGTTTTATTAATTGGGGAGGAGAAGAAATGTGAAGTGGCAAACTGCAAGTATAACAAAAAAAAGTATTGCTTGAATGAGAGCATTTTATTGAACCAGTATTAATTTACGGGGGAGGGGTTAATTGAATGAATTGCTTGACGGACAAAATGCACCAGTATATCATTGGAAGCAGTACATTCTGTACTTATGATTCATAAATCAATTTTTCGTTGAGGAATTCCACAAGTGAGGAGGTCATCGAAGAAACGTGCCATTTTGTGCCACACTCGATGGCAGTGGAAAAATATACACATTACGGGAGGCTACAAAAATCAGCGCCTTGCAATTCGATCAATCTCGCTACGATGAGCATTACCTAGTGGCGCATTTCTGCTCCATTAATTCGGCTCACTGGCTCCTTGGGTGAATCATGTAAGTCGAGATTCAAACTTTTACCATCACCAAACATTTCATTCAACTACTGTACACGAGTCATTCAAAATATACACCAACTAAGTGTAATGATTGATTATCTGTCTGAATGATAATATCTTTTTTCAGCCAGCTACAATACTCCTTACGACTTTTAACTATCTGTGTTGTAGTATTTTAGTCTATTAATAATATAATAATACCTATGTACATAATATCTAAGTAATAATTAATCAACATATATAATATAGTATAAGTAATAACAGTAGATGTGTTTTAAGGGATCAATCAAAGGGGCGCAATACTTTGTAAGCAGGTTCCACTAATGAATGGCAAGTTTGGTACAAAACACCAAACTGTGGGCTCACATACATAGAAAGGGAGTTGAAGACATCTAATTGGTTCAGTCGTCGATTGATTAATAATTCCCACTAATATTTGGTTCAACTCCCGGGGCTCGCCGCAAAGCCAGGCCAGCAATTTCGTTCTAGATCGCGTTCTCTCTCCACGCTGTCAGCTGCGATATGAACAAAATTTACGGAGAGAAAGTAAACCATTTAACAAGATCAGAAGTGAAACAAAAAATTGGTTACGAACCGATTTGTACAAATATAATATTGCTTTCACTTAGCCAAAAATATATCAAACAGATAGAAAGTACTTCCATTGAAATAGAAAATAAATTATTCGATTGCTGGTAGGGCATACTGGTTTTAAGAAAGGTAACTGCACCAGGGGAGCTTGTTTCCAAATAAATAAAACTCAACCCTATAAGAGCCGAGCCAACCGAACTGGCTAACGAAGTTCACGCGATACCAACAATATGTTGATAACGAAACAACCGACAGACGTTTGTTTAGTAGATCGATAGTGCACTCGATAAAATGAGCGTCCGTAGCACAAACGAGTCTTTCACTATTTTAGTCAATTTGGGAAGCACTTAACAGTCACGCTCGCAAAATATCCGTGGCGTATCGAGCTATTGCGGCACCGTTTCTACGTAATTTGCTGGGTAGAGTCCGACTCTTCCGTCTTTCCTTCCTTTGCACCAGCCTTGTTCGTCTTCATCTTCCAACTTCTCGAACACCTCACCTGAGAACAAATAAAATGAAACCAAATTCAGCTTATGTCTTGGCAACCACAACTACACAGGTGGTTAAGGAAGCAGAACCTTCGTCGAACATTTTCTAGTTAAAAAGAGCGGACAATTTGTGAGGACATTCTTCTCCAGTTTCTTAAAAATAATAAATTCTTCGTTTCAATGTTTTAAAACCAAAACAGGCACATGGAATACAGTCTCGACTAAAAGTGTGCTAGCAAATTTGCTTCCAATTCGAGCAAGTGTTTGCCTGCTAGAGCACAAACAAAAATGTAAACAAAAAAATAAAAGAAAACACACACAGACATTTTTTTGGGGCAAGTGAAATTGAAGATATTTCTCCTGTCTTTATGCTCATCAAACACAGCAAGTTAAGCTTCCTGGCTAGCCGCATCTCGAAACTCTGAATGATATTTAAACTGTAAGTAAATTGGCTACACCAGACCAACCTGTGTAATGTTCTCATGCAGATCAGCACACTGGCTTGAAAGCTACACACTTTACACGTAACCACGGGTCACACCATGATTGGGACTGGCAATATGAGCCTATTCCGTAATACCAATTCTTGAAACAGTCTGCTAACCCTACCAAAATATTAAGGGCCAATTTTCTACTTAAGGGCGAAGAGAATAAATATTCACCTTGTTTGAAGCTGAGTTCATCGGCTTCGGCGCCTTCGTAGTCATAGAGAGCTTTGACGGGTACTCCTGGCTCTCCGGTGTCCACAAGCGCCTCTCCATCACCCTCATCCCACTCATCCTCCTCGAACGGGTTCGCTTCAGGCTTGGTGCCGTTGCTGCAAAGCAAACCAACACATCGGAAATCATACTTATTGTCTGAAAAAGAATTTGTCTACATGACATGGAGCCAATATAGTTTTGAGATGTGAGATTTCCATTATAATGATTGCGATAAATATTTACGATGTAGTTGGCCAAGTGCAAATAAACAGCAGTTTTCTTTTGTGGGCTAAACCGGTAATCACTGAGTGGAATTTGCAAACTGAACTCACAAAAAAGTCAACGGATCCACATGTAAAGAAAGCAGCAAAACTATTGGCATTCGTCACTTTGGGTCTCAATGAAATGCAATGTATCGTACGTGATAGCTGGTGTTCGGTTTGAACTCTCAGACTTTTCCTTCGGCTTCGTGGGCGTGTTCGGATTCGTGGCAGGCTTGTTAGATTCCTGCGTTACATCAGTAGGGATTGACCTTGCCGCCGGCTTCTTGCTAGCAACCTTGTTGTTCACGGGAGGATACTCCTGCAAGGAATGAAAACTCAGTTCAAGTTCTGCAAGGAGTAGGGTAGCAGAGAAAATGAAAGGGCATCCATGGGCAGCAAAACCATAAGCAACAAACAAAAGATATTGAGACGTAATGTGACAAAAAAAGGATAGTGCAACTTCCGAGAGTATTTTTCTAAGCTATTTTGCAGAACCATTTTCTAGCTGTGCCAAAAATTAATCAACATTTTAAAGCATACAAACTAATAAACAATTGATAAATACTATGTGTTGTTACAGAGCTGTCAAGTGCATTATGCATGCGTCTGCCATGAACTCTGTGGGTGCTTAAATTATTGAAACAAAACTAGGTGCCCGCATTCACATAAACCTGTTTCCGTTTAGTTTGCACAGTTTATGGTACTGCTAATTAATCCTAGTCACTAAACTAAAAAATATTCCCATTCAGAGTCTTAATGGCCAGGTTCTACGTTCTAGAACCTGGTTTGGAAAAAAAACCCACAAGGACCACCAAGCGTTTAACATGATGGCTAAATTTTCCTGACTTGCTTTGCCATACATTATCAATAAATAACCATCATAGATAAGGAGTTAAAAAATAAAATAAAAGAATACACACAACATGCAAGTCTTCTCCGACGGTGCGTTGATTGATGAGCGTGATGGTCCCGGGAATGACCTCCTTCGACTTTCCGCGCGCAATGTCGCGGAACTCTTCCGTGTATTCCTGGGGGAACACAATGTTGGCATCGCATGCAGGTCAGTCGCGGGCAACAAAAATCTAGGCATTCACCTCCAGTCACTGATAGCCACTAGGGATACAATATTTGAGGATCTTAATTTACCTGAGCAGTGGTTGTGAATTGGGTCTTAGAGTTGTCTCTCTAGATAACTGGTGTTACTAATCTAAATTTGTCTCAAAAATATTAATTTTAGGCATCCAAACATCTTTGTGACCACCATAATATTGTTTCTCCAACTTTGATTATGTTTGCTCAATTTTTTTAAAGTCTTTCTATTTAAATTTTGTCAGTAGCTTTCTTACAATTAACATAAACTTAATGTCCACAAACAAATGCTCAGTGTCCCTTCTTCTTCCCTCGGCTATAAATGAGCGAAACATTCACCACAATGCTAGCAAAATCTCTTCACACACTATCCATGACACATTAATGAGATCATGCCAAGAAAAACTAATTGTGTAGTAAATGAATAACTAGTCTTTCATTTTTCTATTCATATACACATTCATAAAATTGTCAAAGCATTCGTTTTAAACTATGCATGCTTTCTTAACAAAAAGAACATGTAAAATTACCTCAAAGAATGGCCAATTCATCCCCATGTTGACTCCGTGCGTATTAGACCACCATTTCAAGTCTTTCTCATGATCAGCATTGTTTATTGTGTGGTAGAATTCTTCATAGATTTGTGGTAGTCTACATTAAAGCAAATAGCATAACATTACTAGTGATCTACTACTTCACTGCTGGGTTGTAAGCAAAATTAAGTTCAATGTTATTCCTTACACTGGGTCTTGCGATATATTGAGACTTTTTTGGATTCCAAACATAATTCCTTTAAAAAATTGCAACCTTTCCGCCTCCATAATCTGGCACCGGTCAAAAACGACTGTCATATCTTCCATATATTTCGGGTTTGCTGTGTTGATCTCGTCCAACGATGCCTCGTACTTTTCTCTCGCCTTTTGCACGTCCTCTTTCGATTTCTGAACTCGGTCTTGCATTTTTTTCACCTGTGTAACATTAGTGGTCTCTTGTATTTACACGAAGAGCAAAACACATGGTAGGTTAGGAAAGGAACAAGCAAAAAACCACCAAACCCTAAAAATACTCAACAAATAAAAAAGTTAGATTCTGCTCAGTCTAGTCCAAATCATTTCAAATGTTAAACCAGTAAAAATCCATGTATCTAGTTAGTAAAATGAACATACAAGAAACTTAGGTTACAAGTATCCAAGTTGAAAATCTTTTTACTTAACTCTGAAATGAAATATTAGTTAGGCAATTGTAGGGAAGGTTACCACCTAAGGCAAACACAAAGTACAACATTTAGTTAGCTCTAGCTGAATGGTTACAGTATTAATTGGGAAACGGAAAGCAAGACACCCAGGTCCATGTTACTTATGCTTACCAACGATGCTTTCTGCAATGAGATAAAATATTCCAATTTATTCAAGAGCACTGTTTTGAATGAGAGGCAGGGATTTCCGAAAGCAATCTGGGGGAAATATCCAGCGCAGCTGGGAGATGCTAACCTGATCTGGGGATAAAGAGCTGTCGGCCGTTGCGTTCCTTTCCTGGTTCGATATCGATTTCTCCGTTTTACACGCAGTGTGGTAGTCCATCTTTGCCTTGTTCACCTTTGCCAGCACCTTGGTCCAGGGCTTCTGAGCTTTTTTGAATGCCTCCTCCATCTCTCTCCTCTCTTTGATTTGAATCATTGACTGCAACAAGACGTAAGAACCGACATAGAACCTTGCTAAAACTTTTGAAAAATGCATAGCTTTTAGTTTCTTTTGTTATCTTCAGTAATATTTTTCTTAAGTACTCTTAAATTTCATAAAGATATTATATATAACAACTAAAGAATAAATAAAAGTTTATTTTCTGTACTAGAGTGTCCAGATGCTGACCAGATGCAGCTGATTTGCAAAATGTAAATATAGGTTTTATGATAATTTCATAAAAACCGTTCTAGTAGAAAGCTCGATCCTAAATTACAGATTAACGCCTGGCAGTTATTTTCGGGTTCTTACCTTGTGATACGTGTCTTTCTGCCAGGTTTTGACTTGTTGCATTACTTCATTGCAAAGATTGTCTCTGACCTTCGTGTGCAGGTCGCATAATCTGTCTGATTCCACAAGGACGCCCTTCCACGCTGCCTCCGTTGTACCGTACTCTGGACCTACGAAAACCTTAATTAGCCTTTCGGGCTGAATAATGTTAAGAATTTTTCCGAGTTGGATTTTTTGTGAAGTATAGAATAGAGGACGAAAAAACTTTAAAGGGAAGTGCCATTTCTACTACGGTCTGAAAACGACAAGTCACCAGGAGGAAAAGGTAGAAAGAGTTACAGAAATTACCAGAGAGCAGATGGTATGCTCCGATTTATGATTTTGGGGAGACGTTTCGGCTGTAGCTGTCAACTTCTAACTGTGCAACACCCAAACCTTCACCCAATGATCACCAATCGCAGCTTTACAACTGTTATCTGGTACGTTCCATGACTCCTTTCTACCTCCTTCCCTGTTATCATATCCAGAATCCAGCATTTAGGCACATATCTCACCAACAAGGCTAGTTAGCAGTGGGAGTATGTTATGCTTTTATATTGATGAACCCTTCGTAATTGAGACTTGCAGACTGTGATGACTTATTTGAAAAAATTACAATATCAGGCAAAAGTAGACACTGGCTAGGTTTGACTCATGAGTCAATTAGCCAAACTTTGGGAAGACCACTGGGCATTCTTTAGCTGCCCCTCTTTTGTTAGGGATGGTTAAAAGGCCACCACTGAACATGAGGTCCAGAGAGTGATTCTGCATTCGCTGAACGCACATTGTTAATGACAGTTTCAAATTGCACAAAACTCTTCAAATACATTCCAACCAAACAATGGGCACATAAAAAGGTTGCCACATTTCCAAACCATTCACACATTTCCCCAGGAATCTAGGTGCCACTGACAAATCAAATTAAGAACATCTTCTAAACGTTACCTTTCTCGATAATATCATTCCACTTCTTGGCCCATCCCTTCAAGCTCTTGGCATAGGCCTTTTCAATCTCGCCGCGCTCCGCGATCAGCGCCATGAGGTCACCGCACAGCTTGTAGCCATCCTCGATGCGTTTGGTCGTGCGCTTGAAGTTGCCGGGCTCCCAGAACGAGTCGCTGGTTGCCATCAGCATGTTGTCGTCGCTGTGGTGGGACATGATGGTCGCTACGTCTCACGCCCACACTACCTGCAAGGGACAAAGTAAAAGACAGTGGTCAGGGTTGCAGGTGGCAGTTGACAGCGAGAGAAAATACTATAATTCTGCGTGAATCTGGTTTCAATAGAGCTTATTGCGAAAAAAAGGCTCTGGCTAGTGGGTTTTCCATTGGATCTCACAGTTTAGCCAGTTGCTCCATTGACTGTGTCAAAGATTGCTCATTTAGCTCATTTAGCAAAATTTGGCTGATCCTACTGGCCAGAGTTTAACATAAAAATTAAAATATAAGTAACTTAATAGCGGACCTTAAAATTACTACAAAAATGTAAATGGATCATGCCATCATAGATGGTGCCAAAGACAAAAATGGCAGCAAAAGGTTGATTCCATGCTCAAATCAGTTGCCAAAAATAAGCCAACATTTTGGAGATATTGGCTTTCTCACTGCTCATATCTGCAATTCATCAGTTAGGTACTAATGAGGATATTTCCAAACACCATTTCCTTTAATGTTAGCAAAGAACATTCAAGAAGGCATTTGTTTACCTAAACGGTGATGAGTGTGGAATGAGTCAGTCGTCACACATTGGAAGCCATAAAGAGAATATTTGTTATTCATGCACTACAGAAGTATTGGGCTGACATGAGATAGCTGTCATTTCTAGAAAACGAATGAAATGACGATTTGAAGTGTGAGAAATCTTGCGAAAATGAGCGATGCCATCGTCTTTTCCTCGTAAATCAATATCATCAATTGACACCTGATTGATCAGTGTGAACTACTATATAAATGAGCAGCTGACCCGATAACAGATCGGTCTCGCGAACAATTTGGAGCAGCTCAGCCTTGCGCCACATGTGTGCTCGACGGCCGCTAATTTCGCTAACGACGGAACAATGTTTGGTAATTAGTCTGCAAATATGCCTGGCAGCTGGAATTACATTGCACGGTGGTGATGTTTCTAGGCAATCGAGACAATCGCTCGATGAAATTAGCAGTGCCATGCACTTGCACTAGTTTCGCGTAACGTTACATAAGTTCAGTGCTAAAGGCATCAAGTGTTAGGTGTAGGTGTTATAGGTTATCATCAAAGATCGTAATCGTACCGATGAAGCAAGTATTTATTTATAATGTCGCGTTTATTGCAAAACATTGCAGTAAAAACTTGTTTTTTTTTTACAAGCCCACCACGTGAAGACGATTCCAAACACAAATTCCAGCACGGAATAAAGGTGACATCACCTTCGGAACCTTGTGATGCCTAACTGTTCATTTAATTAAAAAAATGTTAACTCGGTTATGACTATCGTAATTCATTAACTAACTTTGCGTTGGTCAGAAAAAAACAAAAAAAAAACGGAGGAAAGTACAAAACGTTTTAAGGTGTCACAAAAAGTCTGAACACCACTAAACTCGTTCTAGAAAGTCTATTGTTGTCTAGTATATTGTATGGATGTTTTTAACAAAGGGTGTTAGGCGTCAACCTGCGGTCAACGCTATCAATACTGAAAGTGGCTACTTTTATCTATAAATAGAAAGATCAGACGCTAAAATAGCCTCATTGTGCAAGACGCAGTTTTCTGAGATTTGGTCAAAAAATGCAAGTTATAATATGTTCATGGCATGAGTCATGTATATCCAGCAGAGATTAGCAAGATAGCATAAGAGTGGGACAGCTTATCAGCAAGCACCAAACAACAAGATGCACACACACATTATTCTCATGGCTCACAATAGGACAACTTTTCCTATTTCCCACCGCACTTAATCCACATCATCTTTTGCAATGAAAAAATGACACGAAAATTCATTTGCGTGCACGCGACCTGAAATTTTACGACGACCGAACCGAGATGGCAATTGTAGGTAAAATTGAAAAGGAGACATGGGGGCTACGAAACATCGGTCCATTCCCGGATGTGGTCAAACATTACCAACACAGCCACCATTGGAACACGATGGTAATCCGAAACCGCAACAATTGTCTTTTGATGCATCAATTTGGATACATTTGAGTCTCAATTCTGTCAGCTTGCGTTTAGCTTTTGTGTCTACAAGATTGGATCAGTTCAACAAACTGTCCACTGGACTTACACTCGCCAGTTAGACTTGATGTAGTTCAATGAGACTTCTCTCATTGCCAGCTGCGTGGCTGGAACATGTAATTGATTTAATTATGTAGACTAGATCGTCGTTTTTAGTTTTCACCATATCCGAGTGAACAGAGATCCGAATGCGACATCGCTGCTGGCCGCAGTTGACACTCAACTCGGACACTTGATTCCAAAGAAAACAGCGCCTTCTTTTGAAACTCGGCCAATTTACACCGCGTACAAGTCGGCTTCAAAATGCACTGCCTAAGTCGAGTTATAATTGAACGAATTTCGTTACGAGAGTGAAATCATGATTGACAACTGCAATTACTCGAAAGCAGGCGTCGCAGATTTATTCTGGCATTTCTCGTTAAAAAATAACAAGCACATGCATTTAAAGATACATTTAAAATATTCGCTGATCATTGATGACCGAGCATTCATCAGCATTGACCACGACACGACCACACGCGACGGCTTCGTCGAAAGAAATCAATCAAAATCATGTAACTAAGTTCTTTTATTGGAAACCACCCCGAAATGAAAACCAATCATCTGTATCAATGAGTTTCGAATCAGCTTGATGTCGGAAAAAGTCTCATGACATGCGACACAAACGATTCCAACGAAACGATCAGGAATTCCATGTATCTACGCGTGTATACGCATTACTCCAAGCAACGCACCGCACGCCATAGGTGCATCAACGGATCGACGCTTAATTATCGGATGAAACTATGATCAGGCTCGTGCGTGACCATCCGCGGATGGGGGGGACTTTGATGTACGGTCAACGCCACATGGGTATGAGTACCAAAAACCAGACGCAAGTATACGAATTCCGAAATACCGCTGTGTTATTATCATCTGTACAACACGGGTTCGATGACCCACTTGCTCGACAAACCAACATTAATTCAGATTATCGGTGTGCTTGGCGCAATTATGATGTCTTGACCGGCGACAGCATATGCACTCTGAACGATTTCGCAAGCCAAGGTGACTTACTTTAGTGGCTGTCAGAGGCTCCATGTACAAGTACCTTAGGAGACTGTGTCGTAACAACAGCACCAAATAATGAAACAGAAGTAATAAAACCTTATCATTGTCATATATATATGTGTGTGTGTACTGGCATGTCATCAGTATGGTAATGACTAATGGCAAAGGGTATGCCCTCTGTACACCTATAACGAGATCTTGGAGGTATTAAAACGTTATGTAATGCGGCAGTGTTGAGCACGAGACATCCATTTGTCGATCATGCGTCCCTATCCAAGTTTCCAACGCATGGGGGACCCCTTTTAACAAGTCGGAATTAACAGGAAGGCGAAGTGTCTTCCGTCCTACGCAAACATTAACGGCGTGGGCCAAAGGAATTAAACGAAGAAGCTACCGCCGGAGCCAACTCGATTCACCTGATAGAGATTGATGGCGTTAGACTTCCTATCAAAGCCATTTCTAGGTGGGTGCTATGTAGTACTTCAAATGACAACGTCGAAAGTTTTGACGGCCCGCTGAGACAACATCAAAGCGATCGAACGGAGACTGGAACACAATTGCTAATGAAATTATGGCACGAGTGTTTTGTTAATGGATTTGACAACAAGCGGCCGAGCATGACTGCCGGCTCTGCGAATGACGATTAGACTATTGACAGTTGATTGTGGTCATTTGCTATATTTGTCAAGTGATCCTTTCTGTGAATGAGATATTCTGCAATTCTTTTATCCCAAAAGAGGAAACCATTCAATATCATGGCATCTTACCAAAAGTCAGTGTGCTATTTTTGCGCGGTTTCCTACACATTACCATTTTTAATAGAATTGTCAATCGGAAATAAACAATTAAAAAAAAAAATCACTTGATAGTTCTATGTAACTGTGCACCCGCTTGGCTGGAATATGTCTAAGCGCCATAAAGGGCGGAGCCGGCACCTAGGAACTTAGGAGTGAATATGCACCACATCCGAAATTCGAGCTAAATATGCGTCCGGATGAGCGACAGCCGTCTCAAACTGCAAGGAAGTCTTCAACGGACGGGCACCCGGCGCCGCCAAGACATAGTCTTTGGCCAAGACAACCAGGCTGACAACACGGGGCAGTGGGCATCAATGTGCGGCAGGTTGCTGGCTGGGGCGGTGATGAGGCAGTGAACGCCAACGGGTCAAGGATAATATCAACCTGTGCACCGCCGCGATAACCGCATTCCGATAGATGACCCTCCGGGTGGCAACGTGGGATGGACCGCAGCCACCGGGTGACTCGAAACAAACGCCGTCGCTGTTGCCGCGTCACAACTTTGCGACTCGCGGGCCGGATCCAAAACGCAAGCGCCACGTCGCAAGGTGGGCTGCGAATTTGTATTGGCAATAGATAGAAAATGTGTTCGCAAGCTTTTGGAAAAGCTAAATTGGGAACTTGGTGTGTCTGGATGTGCACTGGTTTTTGGAACACCCTTTAAACTAGTCGAGAAGTATGCGTTACCTATACCTGAGATGTTACAAGAAGTTACGACATCAACTGGCTGAGGAACTGAAATCACCGTGTGGCTAGATCTTGAATGAAAACGAAATTTCGTTTCGTTCATTTCCCCCTGGGAACTGTACTCGTGTATCGATTTGCCGCGTGGCGAACATCTCCGAGATTGCAAGAATGCTGAGAATGGTTGTACCGACTGGAATGTGAATTGCGATCCAGCACGGCAAGTACCATCTAAGGGGGCCGGGCGCTCGTGGGGGAGGGCGATTAGAGGATGGGGATGAGCACATTGTTGGTAGCAACTGGGTCACGACACGTGATTAGATCTGCGATCGATGGCAAGAACTTCAAGAAGCCTACCAACTCTGCCTTGATTCGCTTCCTTTTTATATGCCAAGAGGGCGATCGACATGAGATGGACAGAGCATGAGCTTTAGGTGTGCTGTTCTTCTTTGTTGGAACAAAAACAGTCTTTTGTTGGAAAATTCTCATCGCAAATATCAAGCTCTATTTCAGGAAGAGAACTTTAAGAGAGCGCAAGAAAAACTGCGTGCTTCCAATTATCTTCTGCTTACTTAACGTTATTTTGACCTTTTTTTAGGCAAAGAATTCGGATAGATCGACAGTGTATATTTACAGAAAGTTACGAAATCGCTGAAGAGCGTGCCGAACGTTACGAGCCATGGCCGATGCTTTTTATCTAGGAAATATAATAGGCCGCGCAAACAAGGGGCTTATAACCTAGCGTTAATCCCCTTTGAAAGACAGCTGATTACTAAACAATTGAAACACGGTTAAAAGATGGCAACACCGGCATTCTCATGGGCAAATGTATTTAAATCGGATTCGCAATTTTCACGATTGCATGACTGGTCGATCGCCCACCGCATCTCTTACAATTAAAAGTAGTATACATACCCCTAGCCTATAGGTAGGTATTTATCATCACGGAATTAAGCGAAGCTGCACTCGAATCCATTCGGGTTTTCTTATTAGATTTTAGCCAGCGATCCGCGGCAGGGGATTGCATAAAATCACACGAGCCGCTGACCATAACTGGACTCTCCCACTCGCCTATGCACTATAAAAGTATAGCATGGATACCGGTGGCATGGCGGTAGCATGTGATCTCTACCGAAACCCACCGACGACTGGAAAAAATCCAGAGCCGCCGAGTAGCGCCATTCGATGGCAATGCTCTCCGCCAATCGACAAACAAATCAACAACACTGTTGACCGCCACCTGACCGCCAATGAAAACAGAGATCGCAAGTGCAGCACAAAAAATTCGACAATGTTATTTCCGGTAACGCAAACATCACTACCACAGCGAAGAGACACGGCCGGTGGAGTTTCCTGACAATTCAATACAAATTCAGTTCATTATCATATCGCGTTTGATGAGCAATTACCGAGTGTAATTATTTTGTTTGACAAAAAGTACCGCTCGATGCTGCACTGGGAGTGTTTGGATGTCATGGGCGAGGAATTGCATAGGGAAGCAATACAGTGTCATGCTGATGCTCAATCTGAAAATCTAATTACGCCGACAGAAAATACATCAGTGGGGGCTGAGAGCGAGATACTTTTGAAGGTCTTCACGCGATCACACGAAATCGGGTTTGTGCACTAACTGAGGGGGTGGGGTGGTTAACGTGTGCACGGTAGTACTCGAGAGAGGGAAGCCATGCGCAACGCCTAGATAATGCAAAACATTGGAAATAACGGAGACACTCTCAGGTGTTGGCAGTATTAACTTTGGTTTTTTTGAGTAAATTGGAGCTAAAAGAATCATTTGCATATTTTGTTAAACGTCTGTAGTTGTTGTTGAAGCTCAAACTGTCATCTTGTTAGCTTTGACCAACTAACTTTGATTGGAGACTATAGAGCCGCTATTTTTTTTTCCGCGCAAAATAAAGACTGCTAGTGTCAGTGGGTGTATAACTAAAATCCCAATTATAGTAGCATCGGTTAATGAGCCTTTACCATTTATCGTCAAGTAGGTATGTCTAGCCCGCGATTGAAGATACCAATCCAATGACTGCCTCCCAGCATTGCTACCAAATTTCAGTACTGATTTTTGAGGAGGGATTTCAAAATACTCATTATATCTGCAAAAAAATTCACAAGATTTTTATAAACTATATTTACAATAGAATTTAATCGATAACAACTCAAAAAACAAAATATCTTAGCAAGTCAAAAACTTTAGGGCAAAATGAAATTGACAGACGATCAGCGGAGATGATTTGTAGATGGTAGGTATTTGATTTGAAGTATTTAAAAAAAAGACAATTGGCCTGCATATCAGCTCAAAACGACTGGTGGCGCCTGTCGGAAAATTATGTTCTCTCGCTGACATGGGAAACTGTAGAAAGATAGAAACCAAGTAAATAGCTAGCTAGGTGCTTGATCCCTCTGAAGGCACTATGAATTCCGCCAATAAATATGGCAGTACAGAAAAGTGAATCGCATCAGAGCCACAATCGATTTCAAATCAAGGGAAAAATTATGTGAAGGTATGTCGTGCATGACGCAATTCAGATTAATCCCGTCTAAGCCGCGGATTAACTTGGCCAGATTGACAAGTGCATCAACAGCAGTAAAGTAATGCACCCGACTCACCGACATAAAACAGTGTCTACCGCCATTGCTTGCATGCAACCAGATCCTAGAGCAAATAATGAGAAACGCGAGAAGCTTAGAGAATAAATACGCTTAGTACATCAGTAATTCAACCTACTCTATAGAAATTGTAAATGCGACGTCATATACAAAACAATATATATAGAACTCGGCATACCCGCATCGAACGGCTAGCTATTTTGCTAAGAGAAGCAAAGCAAATGCATTCTATGCGGTGAATTCAAACATGTGAATAATTCCGAAGATTCCGTTGTTTGGTATACTTTTAAAATGACACTGATAATCTTATTGAGTGTATAAGCGCGAATATTATTTGTTAAAGCTATCTTAGTTATGAGCATGACGTACAAATATTATTAAAATTGAATAATGTGTATTTAAATACAAAGATCGCTATAAGACAGTGAGTATATTAAGACTAAGATAATATCAAATATTAATTACCAACGGTTATTTTCTGGTTATAGGGTGTCTGTGAGCAATTAGTATGTCGCTCCATATTCATTAGACAGTCACGATAAGGTGATATAATTTACAACTCCACTTTTAACTCATATCATCCTATGCTTGCCAAGCAAAGAAACCCCCTCAGTAATTAATCAACCAGTGATGCTTGAGCAGTAAATCACCCAACCAATGATAAAGATAATAGTGACAATGCCTGGGCAACTGGCAGTGACACAACCCATATTTCCACTCCAAAGGCAAACCGATTAGTACATTTATAAGCATTCAAATGGCACGCCACCTCACATGAACAATCACTTCCCATCACTTGCAAGCAACCGTATGAACAATACACTGAGAGTGCAATTGCTCATTTCCAGCTCTATGTCACTGTACTCACTGTCAATGGCATATAAATGGTGCTGGTTAAGTGGTCACCGGACATCGACTCAAGAATTCTCTAAAATCGATTTCTGCAGTTTCATGGAATTTATCAAGTTTGACCTACAATTAGCTCGAGGTTGATGTTTCCCGGTTGAAAGAAACTTCTGCGTATGCGGATTTGAGCGGAATGCAGATATGCACTATCTGTCTAGCGATCGCCGGCACGCAGTATTGGTGCATTAAATGTACGGGGATATTATATTGGATGCCGTTCTGACATGCCAAGGTGCGGGCCATGACAGGGATGTGGAATTTGGAGCAATTCGGGCGAATGGAATCGCAATGGAATGCCGGGAATTTTATCAGATGCCATCGAGGCGACTGATTAAAAAGTAAAATGTGGCTTTACGATGACAATGACAGCTGAATTAGATCAACGAATCGAATGCTTACAACAATACAACGTTGTCTATCGAAAGAGCCGGAATACATGACGAGGATGTGGTTGAGTAGACGATAAACCACGAGTGACAGCAATTCCAAACTTCTTACGAAATTAAAAGATAACGGAATACCCAGAAAGATTGTGAATTCGCAACAACACTGCGTAGTGAAATACAATTGTTTCAACAATCTGGGGTAATTGTTAATTGCAAGATCCGATCGCAATTGCATCGTAACCCGGGGCGAAAAGCGATGAACATTGCCAAACACGAACCTCCTAACCACGCCAGGAAGCGAATTCTGATCACTGACAATCAATTTGTCGATCTTATGCAAGCGGCGAAGCAATTAGCGATGCCAACCGATAATGACAAGAAATAATGTTGCTGAAAACAATTTAATTGAATTATCTGACGTAATCAGAGACTGGCTATAAAAAATAATTGAAACCCATCTCCCGTCGACCGGAACTCGGACGCGGAGTTGTCTGTGGCTGTCGAATTACAAGGCGCTCCTTTGACGCTGTCGTCGATTCCAATTAGCGGTAGACGGGGGACAGAAGACCGTCACTCAGGTCCGCGGATTAATCATTCCACGATGCAGACACTAGCGTCGTCACGACTGTCTCCAAGATGCGTGCGCTTGCAACTTTCTTCACAATGCCCGCCAAAGAAATCGAGCTCACGCCCTTTGAATAGCAACCGACGAAAACAGCAATTTCAGCCAAAACAGTCGTGACTTAACAGACATCGACCAGATAAATTAGCTCGGACTCGTCGCCAAAGCATACCTCCAGAGAAGGAATTCTTTGCCGAGCAAGCGACTGCTCGTTTTGCTCCCTGTGCAGGGGGCGATCACGCCCCGTTCCGTGCTAACATAACAGCACATTACTCTTGTGACATGGGTTCGGTAAAAGTCTATTTCAATCGGTATCGATTACCCAAGGAAACTTTCTGCACAAAACTCTTAAAAAAGAAAATTTCCGTGACTATCTGAGGGAGTGCGCGAGGCCGCTCCTTGACGAGCAGCACACGATAGACAGCATCTCAAGACTCGTCATGATCATTAACGCATTGGCGGGTCATTGGCGATGCAGTTACAAAATATGAGCCAGATAAATCGAGCACCGAGCGTTAGGTTTTCGCAGATTAGAAAACGCATCGCATGACTTCCTTTCTATATACGTATGCAGAGACGTAAAACGAATAATTTAGCTATAAAAAAAGGTGCAGAAAGCGTTTTCTATTGCAGCACTCAAGTACACATAAGACGTTGAAGGATATCTCCATGCAATGCGACCATTCCTCCACACGAGGCATGTGAAAGAGCAAGACAACTGCAGAGAAGTCGGCTCAGGATCTGGGATTCATTAATGGCCTCTGGCTGGCTATATATTGTAGGTAGGCACTCTAGGCAGGCATATAGGTAGGTACCCGCGGAGAAACCTGTTTGCTGACCTCTTACGAAGATCGCGCGGCGGTAACAATCAAGGTCAATGTCACGAAAATGAGCGTCTTACCTCAAAACAACGGCGGTCAGCCGGTAGATATACAACACTGTCCACGAGGGACGTCCACAGGCGTTCGATTACGCGAGCGAGTAATTAGAGGGCAATTATTAGGCAGTTTCGCGTGCTACGGCCTGAATGCAACGCGAAAGGGCACGAGTGTTTCTCAATGACTCACGGTTTGCTGCCAGAGGCTCTAAACCGTTATCGCGTCCAAGAGATGCCCTCTTCTTTTCGGTGTCACCAGCTAAGTGATGACTGAACATTAGATGTAGGCACACGCAATAATATCCTGCTCTCCGAAGAGGCCCGTAAAAACTGGCTAGGTCGGCACTTTTGGCAAGTGTTGACTGGAAAATCTACGGGCTAGTAAGGTGTTTTGGTTCGGAAAAATAATGATGGTGAGATTCAGGCATTTTCCATATATATTCAAAAAAGCATCGCGTACAACCAAATGTGTACTATACCCGGTTGATTTAGTCAGAAGTAGATCAGCGTTTTCGAAAAGGGCCGATTAAAATGATAAGGATGACAAACCCCTGAAGTAGGCATCCCTTGAATCGCGAAAGATGTACCAATTAGGCTATATGCAAGCTCGCGAACGAAAAAGTCGAAGTCGCTTGCTGGCATGATCGTGCCCCACCCAAAGCACACATATCAACACACGCCAATTAGTAGAATTCACATAGACCGAGAGAAAAATTACGTGCCGGAATACACCGGCACAAGAAATCACGTGACCGGCGAGGTAATCAGCTAAGAATGTTACGTTTGCATTACCCTGCCTCTTTGCCTTGCGCTTCGAGCTTGGAGAGCTGGACAAGCTAGTCAGAATGTGGTGGGCATCTTCGACACGTGGGTTTCGGGAGTTGGCTGCAACCGGAGAGTGCATTCTATTCACTTCCGCGTGCGACGGCGATTTCAATACAATAGAAGTATCATAGAGTCTAGCCCGCGAGAGAAGATAGCAGCCCAATGACTGCCCCCCAGCATTGCTACCAACTCATGAATGTAATTTCAGTTTTGATTTTAGTGGCGGGACAGCAAAATTCTTATAAAATCTCCAGAATAATGCCCAAGATTGTAAACAAAACCAAACATCTCAAAAACAAACATGTCACCAAGACAAAAACTTTGGAACAAAAAGAAAACGGCATATAGGAGATGATTTGTAGTGTTATTAAAAACGACAGTTGGCCGGCTTGTCACTCCAAAACGACCGGTGGCGCCTCTGCGGGAAAACTGTTTTCTCTCGCTGAATGGAATCACCTGCTCGCTGGGCATCACATGATCCATGTTATGATTGTCTAGACTTGTCAACGGTTCCCGGCTAACCCGCGCCGGTTCGGCCTTGCATCTTGCATTTTTTGATTCTGGAAGACTCGGAATCATATAGACCACTATGCAATATGCACTTTTACCAGATCGATTTAGCATGAAACAAAAATCCACGAAAGTCGTCCAAAACACTGGGTGCCCATTTTTCGCTGGTAAACATGGGACCAATTGAAACCCGCAACAGGCGATTTCGGAAAAATAACCGAAATTACAAAGAAAAAAACAGAATTTTGCCCTAAAAGAGGGTTGCTCGGGTTCAGCACAACGCAACGGGCAAGACCGAGACAGCAATTTTAAAATGTCTACGCTGCCGAAGACGCGCCAAACAATTAATCTAGAAATCTAACAGCAATATTGCCGCCCCGTCATGCGAGACATTCGTCGTTCTCGACACCTGACTGGATTTTGAGGTTGCGTTCATTTCCAATAAACCGACGAAAAGGAAATTGAATCGGCATAGAAAGCGAGTTCACCTTCGTTGTTATTGGCACTTAGCCTCCAAAATCGCATAGTTTTCGAGACACATACGCGCGACCGTACAAGAGAAATCACAGCGATGCAGCATGACGGTGAATTCGTTCAGACGATTTGTTGAATGAATCTTAGATTGAGCACGTGCTACATAGGTAGAAAAGATGTCACGCCGTTCATTTCACGAATGCCGGAATTTAAAAAATGACACCGAACTTTTATAAATAGTTTTAGAATTTTGATCTTGGAGAACCATAAAAAAAACGACAAAAGCATTCACAGTCGGGTTTCACTCTTTTGAGTACCAGACGATATAAAAATAGTTTAATTAACCTGCAAACCTGGTAAGGAACGCTGTCAAGTGTTACAGTCTTGCTAGAATATGAACTATTGACCTTGCAACACTAGATGCAGCACCAAACGAATCAGTGGGAGTAGCTACAGAATTACAGTGCGATCGTTACCTGTCCTGACAACGATCAATTTAATAGCACATATTGTTTACTAAACTATAGTACCACCCACACTGCTGCGACTATCCTGGGAAAATTACATTACTACACATCAATTAGTTCCAGTGGCACGTGCTCTCGTCTCGGAGCCCTCGAAAAGAAATTAGTCTTTTTTCGACTTTTACAGAATTGTATCGACAGTTATGGAAATTGCAATCCTTTACCAAATGAATCTTGTGAGCAGTCACGAAGAGCTGGGGGGGGGGGGGGGGGGGGGTGCAATTGCATCTATGGTATTGGAGCTGTACTACTGTAGCAACTAACGCTACTTTCGTTACACTAATCCCCCCCCCCCCCCCCATAATACTTAAATTACTTTTTTTTCAAGGAGTTTAAAATAACCAACCATGACCTCTTTTATTTGTTTATATCGAGGAAATAGATTTGCACGAAAAGTAACCCCAGGAACGACTATTTACTTACCCATGTCTGCGCATTTGATCCTTCTACCATACGGACCCAGATTTTTTTACTAAGTTCTATGGTCCCCCAAGGACCAAAGATAAGGAGCAACTTTTAAACCTGTGTGTACGACTGTACTAAGTACTTGCATTGCGACACCCTTGCGACACCCGTAGCATTGCGATGCCAGCCACGGTAGGTTCAGCAACCAGCATGGCATTGTTCACCAATAAGAACGTTGCATCTCATTGAGCATGTCATCTCTAGTGCAATGTATGACGAGTAAATAGCTATGCTAGCAACCAACAACTACTGGGTTGATAAGATTAATTTTCCAGCGCGGTATGTATAATTACACTCTGAAGTCGAGTACTAACAGAAGTTTTCAAATATCCTACTGCAGCTCTCGATTGATATGAGGTTATCGCCGCAACGGTGAAGTGTTCAATCACTTAAAATTCGGATGTCAAATAAGAGTTCTTAGCCCTTCTACCTGCAACTGCAGTAAAACCTCTTAAATTGTGCGTTATCTTGTGTAGGTATATATGGCAACTGCCACAACTTTAAAACTGTTATCAAGCGAAGAAGTCTTGAACGTTGTCTTGTATGAACACCAACAACAATATGATAATTACTAATAGGCAACAAACAAACGGCCTTGATTATTAATTCAGCGAGGTGTTTTTTTTCACTGGCTCATAGTGGTTACGTCACCCATGGAGAAGAAGCTCTCTGCGGAGCTTTTTTCACTATACAAACTTCATTATTAGATAATATCGACCCGAGCAGTATATTGTGTGTTATAAATTTAATCCGTGCATGGAAAAAAAAAACGCAGTTAGAATCTAGTTTAACCTTGCAAGAGCCTCACCTTTGGTTCTACCTGAATCGACTTGATGGTCCACTCTTAATTTTTTCATCGCTTTTGTCGATGAAAACAATCGAATGCTTTGGGGTGGGTAGTTCGGATGTCACCGCGAAGGAATTCGGCTTGAAAGCTGTGATATTCCGGAATCCTGGCACGAGAAACCGATACCTACCAGCACAGCTACCAGTATAAAAAGGACATATGATTCGTTACCATCCGCATGTCCAGCCAGAGGGGTTAGCGGTGAAATGTTCCTGGATCGAACCCAAGAACAAGAGAAAGGTGGGCACTCGGGCTTTCCGACAGAACTGCTAGCATCGAACACGTGCCCACCGCTGTATCGATCTGCCTGCCAGCCAGACCCAGCGCCAGCTTGGGGTGACAGACTCCCAAATGGGTGGCATAACTGGGTTAACGTTGCTTTGGTGGGCACTCTACCGCCCCGCCTTCGCACTCTATTCAATAAAAGCACTTGCATATTATATAAAATTAAGCTGCCAACTGCTCTCCAAATGTCAAGCTTATATGAATATGTACTGTCAAATTTTCCGATGTCATCCGAATGTAACGAGTTAAAATAAACAAATAACTAGGCATTGGTCAAATTTGTGTCAGAAGTGGAAAAAATTCATATTATATTTTATTCTCTGTTGATAGCCTAGTTAAATGGTGTTATCTCGATCAAGTATATAGAGATCGCTATACACAATCACATTTTGTCCTAGCAAACAATGAGTGTGAGTTTAACCGATATGGAATCTACTCTCGACTAGCCTGGCTAAAGGAATGTTTACCCATGAAGTCTCATTCTGATACTGCAATCACATTGCATTCTGTGGCTGTGCTGTATGGAACACGAGAAAGTGTGCATTGCAAACGCACAATAATGGGCCATTCGGGCACCATGCGATACGATGTTCCCATAGTTTCTCCCACTTACAGATGCTATTTGTTGATATAATGGACGAGACTTGTGGGCTCTAAGACTAGCAATTTTAATTTGAAAATAAATGCTACCTAAAGTTCAAAACAAACAGCAAATAATATCGTAAGAAATTAAGCGTGAGTGTGTAATTGATAGCTTACGTGGACAACAATTTACGATTGCAAAAGTGAACCATAAAATCAAATCCTGGCGCCAATCATGTACCATTAAAGTCCAAAATTGAACTGGACCACTTATTTTTTTCAAACTAGAACCAACTGTCAAACTGTACTGTGTCTGATTTTGATCCGACGAGGTACAATTGGTTGACACGAATCTTATTTGTCATCGAGATCTCGTTCCAACGAACGCATACCTTAGGTGGAAAATGGGCCCTCCTTCCCAGTATAGACATCTTGACAAAACTAGTTTTTTGTTTTCTTTCAATACCAAACAAAACTGCGTCTGCATCACATGTAAAAACAACCTTGTGAAGTTCAAAGTTAAGTAGAAGACCTGTTGCTTGAAATCAACTTAATTTATTTCAAAATAGTCATGTTCAAAACATTTGATATTTTGATGGTTATTTGTCAAGCAAACGTGCGAAGTTAAAGATGCAACTCACTGCAAAAATGTACTTAGCTTTTAATTTAGTCAGTCTATATTTATTATTACCGCGATGGGGTTTCGTGGTTCAAGTGAGGTGTAAAAATGAGTGAGAAATGTAGGTATTGGAATGCGGAGTTCTTACTTCTTAGAGAAACCTTTGGAACTGTTAGAAGTTTCCCAGGACAATTCGAGTACAAATTTTGATGACAGTAATGATGCAAACATTAATATCGTTGTCTTATTGCACACCCATCCCCAATGCCATCAGCACTCGATTATCTCAATCACAGCTCACATGCATTCCAAGTATCTACTGCTAATCTTCTGACGTTTGTTTGTTGGCTGTTGTTTAACATAATTTCTTGATAACTAGTATTTCACTTTAACGACGAACGATTCAGATTATTCTTTTAGCCTTAACAACGGCACGTCAAAGCAGGCTAGGTAGTAAAGAACAAGTGCCCCTCAAGAGTAAAATCGAGAAACGCCGATTATCAGGGTAAATAGCCCTGAAAAGATTTGCAACTGAAGCATTTAAAATAGTTATTGATGATCACCTTACAGATTATTGTAATTGTTTAACAACTTCAAAAGTGCTCGTTTGTTACAAAAATGCTTAGCAGTTAGTAAATGACACTAAACGTCATCTTCCCATTCCTTTACCTTATAAATCGCTACACCTTCCCGAAGTCTCTTCGCGGAATATTCCGGTATATTGGCAAAACACTGCACTGCGATACACGATCGATCACTTTAAGCACTTCCACTCAGCAAACATATACTGTCAAGTTCATCAAAACACTACAAAAGTTACTTTGATTCTCAAATCTTCTATAAAAACCTGACTTTTTCCAAGCAACGAGCAGAAGAGCTTCTCTCGCTCACAACATGAACGGAAGTCTTTGATGGGTGGGTGTGTTCTATTTTCAAAACACGAACAAACACGAAGTTTTGCGGAAGTAGTCGAACCAGAGCGCGTTCAGAAAGAGAAACATTCAAATATTTTAAAACTTTACAATTTTATTGCAAATGATAATAAAGATACAAGAGTTTACTAAAATGAGTGAACAACTATTTACATTTTATTTGTAGAATAAGAGGGAATACTTATTACATAAATAGATTGTGTTGGAGCACATTATCTCATAATGGCAATACAATATTAGGCAAAAGGGGCAAAAATATCGCGTATCCTCATGCAAAAAGCATGATGAATTTTGCAGGAGCATACATTGGAACTTGCTAATAGATTAAAAAAAAACAGAATATATTACAGAATAACATACATACAATAAATTTAAGCAACTGTCTTTTGAAGATAATAATATCCTCCTATAGGAGGCAGATATTTTCTGGACCGAACGACGATCTAGTTAATTTTCTTAAATGCAGTCAGAAAGTAGCAACATTTCAGTCTTAAACTCATTCAAGACCTAGCAGCCAGTTGATTCCTTGGACTAGGAACAGTATGCAGGGTTGCCACGCAACTAACCAACGGATCCAATCTAGAAGTTGACCGTAGAGCATGTGAGGCCTCTCCCATCTTACATGCAGTTAAGGTAAAAGAAATCAAGTTCTCTTCTTACAAACATAAAATATCAAATCCAGGAGTGAATTCTCCGATATTTGTATGCCAAGAACTAAGGAGGCACCTAGCTGTGTGTGGTTAGCTCCCAGAACAGGCATCAAAGACTGGCGCAGCATCTACAAACCTTGGAACAACTTAATATCTTTAGTATTAATAAAATATTACCACAGATATTAATATAAATATATAAAAAATATATTTTTAAGTCTTGATAGGTCATTTTAGAAAGGTGTAAGAAATTTTCCTACAGAGATGAGACCATCCTGAAGCAATTATGTTAAATTTCCGGTGAGTTGTAGATTGTAATTGTTATGACCACAGCGTAATCAAATGTAAAGACACAAGCTCCCAAATGTTCTTGGCTAAGGTGAAGGAATGGATTTTTTTTTAATGGAGAAATATTGAGGCTCCACCTTACAGAAGTGCAAGGCAGAGCATGCCATTCACAAAAAAAACACTAAAATACCTAGTTCAGTCAATAGAAGCCACCCTAAAAATTGAGCCTCCCTAAAAATACACCCGCTGCGATAGTCCTGTGACTGTCCAAGAGCAACACTTGAGACTTCGAATGTCAGTGTTGCTAGCTGATCACTCCTAGTACACATTTCTTGCTTCGAATTTATACTTGGTACACTGACAGCTTGATCAGTGATCCAGTGGTAGCCTGGCTGAGAGCAGATTTTCAATGAGAAAGTTTCAAACCAGCTCTGGTTAAAGCCAGATAAAATAGCTATAAAAGAATGTATTTTACATCTTTCTTGTGAAAGGATACGGATTGCAGAACATCTTCTTTAAGTCAACTTTCTCGTTACAATAAGGGCACGTTTGTTTCTTACCAACGATACACCAGCCTCTAATGCAAAACTCGTGGAATCTGTCAAACAAATTAAGGAAGTCAACATTGAAAAATGTCATTACTGGCTGATATATTACTCGTCACTTTCCTCTCATTGGCGCAAAAAACACGCAATCATTAAAAGCAATGTGTGAAACATTTAGAAGAACAGCGACTTTAGAATGGGCTTGTATGGACTGTAAAAATCATTCGAAAGGATACACGTGATCACAGGAAAGTTTGTAGGTGTTCTCAATGACTCCTTCCTCGTTTTCTTTGACGAGTAGCTTGTTGCCACAGACAGCACAAACTCCCGCCTCCAAGTGTCTGGTTGGCATCCCTTGCGGAGTGTAGTACTAATGACAAAGAATAATTTTAAACATGTCAACATTAAAATTGATGTCTCCAAGAAAAACACAAGATGTATGAATAAGAACTATCTAGGAGTAATTGGTTCTCACCCCCACGTGAGATGCCATTTTGTCCGCAGCAATTTCTGCTATGTCTCTACCCAACACCCCATAGTATAATCCATAGAAAAGGAAGAGCAATCCAACATCCATCCATGTATGGGGTTTGGCATCAAAGATGATGTTCAGTCCAAAGAAAGTTGCCATCATGATTATGTAACCAATAATACCCAACCCATAGCTTAACTTGTAGATGAAGTAGAACCACTTGTATACCAATCTGAAAAAAGCAACATAATCATTTAACATCGATATCTTTTAAAAATAATTTTGCATTGTTATTAGGGATACTATTTACCTTGGTGTGGTCCCTTGTATAGGCTTTTGTAATGATTTGCGAACAACTAAACTAGTTATGCAAGAAAACAAGAGCCATAAGAATATAAATCTCCACCACTGATTCTTCAGGCAAAGCACTAGAGGAATAATCCACATACCAGCCAATGTAACAGTCTGAAAGAAAGTGTGCATCATAAAAACAATAAATGATTTAGTATAAAAATGTTGATGATTAAATAGGAATACTTAAAAAACTTACCTGGTATGATCTGTAATGCCTCTTTTTCCATTCAACAAGTACAATTTGAGCAACTATTAATGTGACTAGTAAAATTAGCACCATCTCAGCATGCATGGACTCATGTCCCTTGTGTTGTTCGTGCATTTTTATATGCTCCAATCTGTGAATAGAATGTTATATATCAATCTTTAAATACACAACCAAAACACAATGTAGTCAGAAAATCCATCGGGCTAACACTAAACTGCCATTGTTAATTATGGTGGAATAGGAAGAGTGCATCTGTCTTGTATTCCAAAAGCCATAGGTTTATCCCAAACACTTGTATTTTGGAGGGTTCTGAATTCTATCAACCGACCATCTTGATAGTGGTTTCCCATTATTCCATAGTTCTATCACTAAATTATCACGGCCATCTACCGAGCCGTGCCAAAAAGCAAAATAGTCTCAAGGTTTGGGAATCAGTATTCCCAATAATTTTCAGATTAGTTGATATTGTTTTTGAAACCTTGTGCAGTAATGGCAAAAAGCATAAATAATTTTAAGCAAATGTAACTCTTTCATTTTTTTACACTGCAGACAAGCTTCGGCTCTGAGGTTAAACGGACTTACATGTACACAATTATGATCATATAAAATAAACGATCTTCAAAAAAAAAATTTGGTTAATAAAACAAATATAACTCAAGAAGAAAGATACTTAATCATGGCTTGAACTTAAGTTGCAAAAATGTAATACCTATTATCATAGAATAATGCTGTAATCCCTAGTACCTACTAAGTAGTAGTACTATTCTATGGTAGTACATTCGAGTGTATAGGTTACTCACTCAACGGTACTGCTACTGCCATTAAGTCTTTTTTCTATGGTACTAACATACTAACAAGCAAGGGTGTTGCCAGCAAACAAATCAAAGAATATATACATATTGTCTTGTCCTATTTGATTTTCTAGAACCAATGCCCATTGGAATGGAAAATATTGTTCTCTTCAGCTGGCAGATTTGAAAATAATTAATAATTTTGGCGTTTAAGAAATGAAGGAAATATGAACGTGGATTTCAATAGGTGACAGCTATTTTCCGCATACTGTCAGCTTACTTACCTCCATTTTTCCTCAGGCGTGAGTTCTTCTAGGCTCTGTAAACAGAAGAAAATAATATAAAAACATAATGGCTATCTAGCAAAGAACAAGCTTCATGAAAATCTTTTTGCAAACTTTGTAATGGGGAACATAGCCTAAAAGTATGACATGGACATATAGTTTTACAAAGCTAAAAAATATAGCCAGTACCTAATCTATTAAACCTTCATAATCAGATGAAACTCTCAGGTTTGTAATTATTCTTTAAAAGGATTAAACATTAATCATTTATTACCTTGTTCACGACTTCAACCCCCGAAACCTCTTTCACACCCTCCATTTTTCTTTTGAGATCATTCACCGGATTCACCGACCCGAACCGGCTGATTGAAATTTGACAGCGGGGATGACTGTAAATTTTACCGCGAAATTACCAAATCATTAAATGACTCTCTAACCCTAAAAGAAGAAAAACGTTCAAATGAACAAATTGAAATATATGTACTTTCAGTACAATAGCAGAATGTTCTCAGAATTATGGTGACCTTCGACCGCGCTAGACCGTGACGTCAGCTAAGCTTTGATAGGATAAGGAAGAGGTGTGAGGTGCAGCCAGAAAATCGCTCTCCACTTCATAATCCTCATAATATACGTGATATTTTTCGGTGTAGGAGCTTTCAGTTCCTTTTCTCAGTTTTGAACCGTACCACACTATTTTCTAATCTCTGTGGTGTGCATTCTACTCGTACCTTTTCTGTGCAATCTAACAGCTAAAATGTTGGGAGATATCACATCGGTATGCTGACAAAATCAATTGATCTTATTATTTTCAAGAGGAAAAATATTTTATTTATAAATATCTGTTATGTTTTGAATAATTTTCTGATTTGAAATATTGTGGACTTACATGTTGATTGATAATGTACATTGGCATTTGTTATTATGGCCTAATGAATTAATTGTTGTAAACTTATTTTTGCTAGATACAGCTAAAAATATGTTTGTTCATCTGCAAATTCAACTTAGCCAGGTACCACATGCAATGAATGTATGAAATGCTATTTTTAAACTCTGAGACAAAGGTTAAATATAGTTGTATACCTAAATGTTGGCTTGACTGCCAGAAATTCATCAAGCTCTGTTATTTGGAAAACCCTGTTCCAATTTTTTTCAATTTTACATTCGATTGCAATAATTATAAACATCGTCCTGAAGAGATGTTGTGTAAAAATTGCTGAAAAAGTTATCTTGCGATAACTTGTCACTCCCTATGGTTAGCCAATGTTTCAAGAGAGCCGTGCGATAAAACGTGACAATTCACTTGACACATTTACACAATCGACCCCCTGAAACTGTATATATATATATACGATATGGAAAATTTATCAAAAAATTTTTTCTTTCCTTTATGCAGAGAGCATAGCTTGAGAAACGGAAACCATTTACAATAAGTCGGCTTACGATCTAGCATAATGACAATGCCTGGGAATCACGCGGTAAAGACCTACCATAGTACGCTTTCATGTGTAGAATTGATATCTTTATAGAGGATGCATGCTCAAGAGATGTCAAAATTCTAAAATTAGCATGGCTTTTATTGAAATTCACAGCAATCAAAAAATTTTGCTTGAGTGTTTGTTTTAGCAATGTTTCAGTCAATTTATCCATATAAATAATTGTATATTATAATATCTGGTATTCGTCCATCATGAGACCAATACTACAAAGCCACCTCATGAATAAGATAAAAAAATAAGATAAGTTTCTGGACTATAGTGATTATCAATAAAGGAAATAAAAATAACCCGTTGCATGACAACTTGCCTAATGTTGTGCAAAGTCATACAATTGTGGGTATGGATTGGTATAGATTGTATGTTTGTTGTGAATATGTCAACAAAAAGACTAGATTCCAGTGGCTTAAATTTTTCAAACAAATAAAGAGGGCTGCCCGGTTACTTTGTAATTGCCTTTTATTGGTATCAATTGGTACTAATTTTTGCATTCTTCTGCTTTTTGCTTGAAGTTTGAACCTTAATGTGTCTGTAAACATAAAAAAAAAATTTGATTGGTATAAGTCAGGGCACCTATTGTCAAAGAATTCTCAGCAATAGATTGTTGTTTCTCTAGTCAGTACCTAAATTTCAATAGGTATATGGAATAAAGTATCAGTACACCATTTGCCTGTAAATATGTTGTGCTTATAAAAATCGTTCATGGCTAGAGATGCCCAGAAAGTAGAAACTACATCTTTCAATTGGCTTTTATGACTGTGCATCTTTTATTTGGGTAGTAATAATGAAGAAATAATGAAATGCATGTTCCATCTCATCTAACCTTCCCTTATTTTCTTATGCCTCAGCTTCATCGCATAGTTCATAAATAGTGATTAGTTACTCAGTGCTTGTTACTAATGACATTGCAAAAGCTCAAGGATCATCATATTATAATGCACATTACAGAGCTGTTTGATTAATTGCTTTTCAATTCAACCTTAGGTCCTGCCAATTGTGATTGGAATCGCAATAATTGCAGCCACAGCTCTGATAGCCAAAATCTATCAGTCAAAAAACAAGAAGAAAAAGTCGGGTCTTATCACATTGCAAGACCCAACTGTGAAGTATGCCCTACCATTGACAGAGGTGGAAAAGCTCAGTCATGACACGCGGCGTTTCAGATTCGCTCTGCCGTCTGAGAATCACATATTAGGTGAACTTTTTTATTTTTGCACTCAAATTTTAGCCAATATTAGTGTATTCAAGTAATGTTCTCAATATTAAACGAGTCAGTTTTAAATATTTTTTTAAAGCTTCACTGTCCAATGGTAATTTTGTCACTCCTTTGTTTATAGGACATCTTTGACCAAATTTTGTATACATGTCCAAAAAAATTATTTTTCCCAATATGACCTACGTATGGCTATGTAGTCAATATGGCTACGTTAAAAAATGTATAGGAGTTGAAACTTGAAAAAAGTTCTAGGAATACAAAATCCTAATCAATTGAAAGAAACCACTGTATAAATTGGAAAGAAATTAATTTTGTAAACTTAAATTGTGTGTGTAGGTCTCCCAGTCGGTCAACACATTCATCTGTCGGCTAAGATCGATGACCAGATTGTTATTCGATCGTACACTCCTGTGACGAGCGATGAAAACAAGGGATACCTGGATCTAGTCATCAAGGTAATGAGCAATTAAAATAATATTGCATATTAAACAAAAGATATATGCATTGATATTAACTTTCAACTGGGTAATCTAATCTGTGCAATAGTTTCATTGGTGGGGTTTAAGTTTAATGACACACTGTTTTGACAAGAGGCCTTATGGCACTGGTCTAATGGCGTCAGTGAATGAGAGGGTGATTATGAAGATGATGACGAACCTAACCTAGTCTAGAAGGGAAACTCGGTGCCAGCAGGCAGTGGTCTATCGTCAAAGAGAAACGAGGGTATCATCAGCTTAATATTTTTCAAGGGACGGTACAACTGGAAGACAGGATTCTTCCACAAATCCATGCTGACAAGAGGTTGACAAGCAAGGGGAATGAGATGGTTGTACACACCTTATCACAAACAAAACTGGACATGTGTGTGATGGTCACCCATCCAATACCTAACCCTGCACAGTGTTGCTTAACTTCGGTGATTCCACAAGAACCGGTGTACCTACCCAACACGCCAAACGGTTGGGTCTGCATAATAGTATAAGACAGCAAGCACTGATTACAGCTCTAGCATTTTCCAAATCAATTCTCGTCACGGGTGAATTCTATTCATGTAAAGATTTCAAGCCCGCAATTATATCCTATAATTTTATAAACTTTAATTGACTTTTATTTGAGTTAAAAAAGGCCTTGTGTAATATTATAAGATTATATCGAACCATTATTATTATATTTAATGAACATTTAGTAATTAATTAATGTTATATTTATTTTCTATTTTCTAGCATATTTTATTATTTGCCAACGAGATGTCATAATGTGTTGTTTCTTCGTTTTTATTATGTAATAATTATTATCTTCAAGATTTATTGAGTTATTGCATTTTTTTCTTATTATATTCAATGATTATTCTTGATAGTGACAAGTACTGAAATCATTTAATCTCAAATCACTTATTCTTCGAATGTATATTTTTCATAATATTACTCATAGTACCTACAATTATTATTTCATTACTCACTACACTATGTAAATAACTCGTAACATACAGACCAAATGTCAACATATCGTGTTTAACACAAGATGCACAAATGACAATAAACAATTAACAAATAACAGGCACCAAGATCTCAACTGATACAATACCATTTAGTGTTACAAGTAAAGTCGTAGCTGATGCCATGTACGATTCTTCATTTTTAAAGGTCTACTTCAAGAATGTGCATCCCAAGTTTCCGGAAGGGGGCAAGATGAGCCAGCACTTGGAGAGCCTTAAAGTGGGAGACACCATCGACGTACGTGGCCCATCCGGCAGGCTTGTTTATCTCGAACGTGGCCACTTCTCCATCAAGGTCCTCCGCAAAGATCCTGCTAGCCCAGTCTATGCCAAGAAACTCGCCATGATTGCTGGTATAGTACCATGATACAAACCTTTTTGATGGATTCTCGTGATTTCACATTTAAATTTTTTTTTTAATTCTTGTAAATCTCCTTAAAAAAGCATCCATGGAAGTCATTTTCACGAACAATAATCCGTCGATGCTTTGCACTTAAAATTGGGAAGGTACTAAGTAAAATGGAATTCAAATACAGAAGGAAAGAAAAAAGGCAAGAGGAAGTGGCACTTTCCCAATGAAAACTGTACTGAGGGTGACCGGAAAAGAACTTCTTCCTACGTACTTTGTCGCCCAGGTGTTAATGAGAAATATGAGATATCAAGGTTACCAATGGAATATCATTGTATATCAATGAAGGATATCAATAGAAGATTTGACAGTTCAACATCTGTAATAGCATCGAGTTTTCAACAAGGCAGAGCCCCAGCGCTAGGGTTAATCTGTCTTCTTAAAAACGGCAACCAGATGATTGCTATACCCACAAAAAATGGAGGTCGGCTAGAGATAGAGTCACTGCCATTTCGAGCATTAAGAAATTTATTTTTGTTCTATTTTGCAGTTATGCTTGCTTATGAATCCTGGCGCTCAATTACACAATGTACATGTTTGGATATTTTGAAGGCTTGTCTGCTTTGCAGAAAGTTTAACATAAGCCTTGGGACCTAAATCTATCAAGTCAATGGTAATAATTTTTTGCCATGATAAAATAGATAAAAATTTTTAAATTCAAGTGCTTTTCTCACTTTTGTTTCTTTAAGTTTTTGCCTCGAGACCAAAGTTACTAACACAAAACCTTCGGTTGCTCAGGACCTTCCAAGTATTACCAATGAAAGACTACTATTTTATAACTAGTTATGACTTAATAATCTGCAATTTTTTGGCTTTTAGGAGGAACAGGTATCACCCCTATGCTGCAGCTGGTTCGTCAGATTACCAGCGATCCAGAAGATAACACCAAGATGGCTCTTCTCTTTGCTAATCAATCAGAAGATGACATTCTACTGAAAAAAGAACTAGATGAGTTTGCTGCTAAGTTCCCTGATCAGTTTAAAGTGTGGTACACTGTAGATAGGCCAACTGAAAGTGAGTAAATGTGTTACAATTAAAATGAAATATTCATATTTCTTTATATAGTAAACATATGACATAATTTTATAGAACTAATAACCAGAAACGCTTTCACTTGTTACACACAAGTACCCAATGAGCTTGATAATGAGCTGTACCTTAGATGATTCAATCTTGCAAATTTGAATGTACTTAAAAAAATCACAATTGCAAATCTAATATGGAGGTTTGCAGATATTATTGGAAAATAATTTTTGCAATGGGTGAAAACTAATTCTTGTTTGAAATCTTTAATTCCAGGCTGGAAGTACAGCGTCGGTTTTGTTTCTGCTGAGATGATCAAAGACCATCTTTTCTCTCCGGCCCTCGATACACTAGTGCTCATGTGCGGGCCCCCGCCGATGGTGAACTTTGCGTGCATTCCCAACCTTGAAAAGTTGGGATACGACGTCAAGATGCGTTTCGCCTACTAATTCAAGAACGCAATCATCGCAACATAGTGAAAGTTAGGATTCCTCCGCAAGCCTTCTATGTTCAACGCAATCGTCGGTTAGCTTCAAATTGGCATCCAGAGCTTTGCCTTTACTGGCCTGTCATAGAAGTATGTCATAGCTGCCTTATCACGTACTGTTTAGGGTATAGGATATTTTTTTATATAATTTAAAACTGGGTATGTCAACTAAATATTACGTGATAGCATGAATTTTATTTTTAAAGCGCTACCTCTCATTTGCAAATAATTCTCAACTAAGGTAGTGGACGCATGATTGGTTCCAGGTTTTGGCGATATTTATGTTTTATGGGTGTAATTTTAATTGGAATAGGGATTTTTTATGTAGGTGCCATTGAGCATTCCATGGTAGTCATTAAATGACAAGCAAAGTACTCAGCTCCATAAGATTAGCCCTGCTGTTTGGGTTGTTTACCTAGTCGAAGCAATTGCTGTCGCAATCTGTAGGAAAGTCTCGTGTCAAACACCATTTCCATGCCACTGGTACCTATCTATCATTGTTAATTAAGCTGTTAATAAAACACTACAACACCAACCTGAAATTAAAATTAAATGCCCATTTCCTACAATATCCTTCTTATTATTATCTATTCTATTCAGTATAGGAAATACTAGTAGGATTGGCATAGGGAAAGCTAAATTAGCAATGAAGACTGTTTTTCTGTGAAAATTTAATAAAATATTTGTTTTATACAAAAAGTTATGTACTTGTTAGCAATATAACAAACACACATCATATAAAAAATGTCTGGTTTCTAGGCCAGAAAATGAATATTTTTGTTCACAAACATCAATAGCAAAATAACTATAAAGAAATAATTGCCGAACGCCATGAGTTAGATTGTGGACGGAATGAGTTTTGTAAGGCAGCCAACGACTTAATATCACACATTAATATCCTAAATTTACATTTTAGTTTCAATACCTTAATGCTAGGTACTACCTAGTTACCTACTAAAGAAATATTGAAGTAACAAGATGATACTTGTATGCCTACTTAACATTTTAGCTGCAAGTCCATCAGAATATCTATAAAATAAAATGTTGCAGCAAAAGCATGTGAATAGAAAAAAAAATCTATTTTGTTTGTACCAACTTTGAGATTTGTGATCTATCAGGTCTCAAGTGGGAAGGTTGAATAATTCTCCGTGATATAGTATTTGTAGGGAGTGTAGATATTCCCAAAGTCTTTTCAGTGAGCAAATGAAACTCACATAAAATAATTTAGGCCAACAAGGAAAGCTGCTGAGCCAATGAGATAGATTGAGAAAATGCTGGACGATGCTGAGTTGCATCTATTATCAAAGTAGCAGAAGCACCAGGTAGTCTCATCATAATAGTCCCTAAAAGATATTCAATTATTAAGTAAACAAAAGTTACAAGAGCAAGTGGTAATAAGAGACAGTTTTTACAAAATGTACAAACGCAGCACAAACATATAAGGATTAACTAGTTACCTCCGTATATCCAGCTCTTTTATAGTGTTATTGACATAGTGAGCTAATCGTTCGTCTTTAGCAGCAGCTCTGCATCCTTCGTAATGGTCAGCAGGAATGTCTGTGCGAACTGCTCTGAGAGAGCTTAGGCACTCACGAGTGATTACAGTATCAGCTTAAATGAGAGAAGAGTTGGAATGAACATTCATGCAGACATCTAATTAAACTTCATACCAAAATCCAGTGTTCCTACCTCCTTTCCGTTCAATAACCTTGACACATCTATCATCTTCTTCTGGACATGGTTCTCCCCAATGCCACAGCCAATTGAAAGGGGTTCCACACCCAGGCTGGGTAGATACACATTGGTAACAGTAGAGACTCAGTGGTGACCAACTAATAGCTACATTGCACAAGATTTGAGGTTAGAACCACACCCCGAAAGTAAATGGACCACAATTATGAAGTAGGTAGTGTCTAGAAAACTGACTTAAATTAAAAATGTTCAATACATACTTTGGCTTATAAGCATAGACAATATACAAAAACACATTAGTTTTCTTTCCATTTTTCCGAATAACATACAGGAAACTCTACTGAGACTTGTTGACACACACAGTACTGCTAGCGCTGGCGCTCGAAGAGCGTGTAATTACTGGCAGAGAGTTACAAGGCGCGTAAATTGAAATGCATAATTTTCTTCAAATGTGCAAATCGTTGGAAATTAATAGAGTTAATGGAATTAATAGAGTTAAAATCTCAGGATGTTTAAGCCTTCACTTAGCATCGAATAAAAAATTCAGATTTTTTTGAAAATAATAAGTATTTGAAAGGGAAAATTAAAATATTAAGACTTCAAACAACTTCAAATATGACCCTTGGTGCATTTTATTTTGTACATCTCTTATCATTAAGCAAGTACATTACCATTGACACAATTAAACATTAAATACATGCCCTGTGGTCTAAGCTTAGAGAAAGGAAGACTAGAGTCTAAGAACAGTACCTATGAATAAGTCTGTTTGTGACAACAGTATCGAAAGGCAGTGTGAATTGAATAACATGACCTGCAAGTCCACTAAACACATCACAGACATTTGTATGCAATTGTCAACACATAAAATCCACAGATAAAAGCTGTCATACTTCACTCCTTACCCTACCAAAATTTTACAACATCGTAGCAAACGCCCACATTATTCCTAATTAACTTCTGCTATTTTAGTTTTCTCATGGATTTTTTTGTGACGAAGAAGATTGCATTTCTGTACAAACACTTTGTTACAAATCTCGCACTTGAAAATGTCCTTGCCGGTATGCAGCTGTAAATGTTTTGCCAGATAACCCTTGTCCGAGAACTTCTTGTGGCACACTGAGCACTCGTGATCTTTTGCACCGGAATGTGAAAGCAGGTGCTTCGTAAGCGACCCTTTCTGTGCAAATGATTTGTCACAGATGGAGCACGAATAAGGCCTCTCTCCAGTATGCGTTCGATTGTGGTTTCTGGAATAAACGTAAAATTCTTAGAGAACATGGCAAGACAGCTACGTTTTTCGACTATTCAGATTGCAAGTGACAAGATACCTCTTGCAGCCTTTCTGACTTTGTAAATTTAATTGGATTGACATAAAACAAGAAAAAGGTTAAGTGCCTTTGATGTCGATGGTGTAAATGATATTAACTTAAACATATATGGATATTAAATGGAGAATATTAAATGGTCATTCTGAATTATACCATCACACTAAAAATGGAAACGAATAAAACCGAGTTACACCCCCGCACAGTTAATACAGCTTAGGTTATGTTCTAATTGGTATTTTTAGATTCCTTGAGAAATTCTGAGTCAATTTTAGTCACAAGACAATGTTTTGTATTAATATTAATTAATATCAAGAATCACTTAGATACTGACATTTTTGCTGACCAACCTGAGAGTCCCTGAGTCAGCAAACGAGGCCGAGCATAGTTTACAGCCAAACGGTTTCTCTCCCGAGTGAACTCGTAAGTGACTGTTTAGATGGTTCTTCTCGGTGAAGGTTCTACCGCAGGTAGGACATTTGTGGGGTTTCTCACCCGAATGAATCTTTAAGTGGCGCCTCTAAAATAGGAAATAGAAAATGTTCTTGTAAGTAATGGAAAAACACCATCAGAACATATATCAGGACAAATTTGGAATAGTTATCTAAAGAAGATGCTTTTAACTAAGAAGGTCATGTAATACCTACAGAACTGAGTTCCTTTAATTAGGTACCACTTTACTTTATTTGAATCTCTGTCAATTCCTATAGATAATATAGTTTCTGTTAAATGTATGATGGTTTAGTAAGGTAAAAATATCCAAAGTTGATTTGTTACACAGAGGATCACAGGAACTCTAACGTGAACCTGGTCTGTATCCACTGTTTTAGAATGGTAGAGACATATACTGGACAAACCACAGCAGGTAATATTAATATTTTGGTAAATAATATTTTATTAATTTGTACTTTCATGAAGTCTTGCCTGATAATATTGAGATGAAATATTGTAACTCTCAGTATAAATAGTGTAACTTTAAAGAATCAAAGACTTATAAACCTAATTTTACAATCAAAATCGGTTGACCACCATCGCAGTACGTTATTTATATGGAATTCTACAAAGTCACAGCGAGTTTTGTGGTAGGACTATTCTTTTCGATATTCGTAAGCATAAACCATAAAATTTGGGCGTGATTTGTATGAGTGTATCATGGGTTTTCCCTTGATACTTCAATGAAAACTGAAAGTTCGGAGGAAAGGCAATACGAGGGCTCGACGGGCGGTACCTTGATTTTTACACTGAATTAAACGGAACACGTGATAAGATTATGAAATTACACTTTAGTTTACAAATGAAAAGAAGTATAAAAGTATTTGCAGACAATCACTGAATTTAGATTACAAGTTTTATACTGGCTTACTACTGGCTACACTACTACACTGGTTACACTGACTGCACTAGCTTCTCTGGCGTCTCTGGTATTTCTGGTTGTTGTGGTCTCACTTGCATCAAAAATAGGACTGTATATCCTGGCAAGTGTGGGAACACAATCATTGGAATGTTGAATCGGAAAAACACCTCTTCTTAAGTTAACAAGCGATCACTTGATGCAATCTGGTATTTACGTTAAAAGTGGTTCTCAGCTGGTCATCGCACAGCTATGACGTTAAATGCAATTTTAGTACAAAAGGGGGCGTCAGGGTGGTCTGGATGTTAATGAAGGCAAGGGTGTCTTTTGACCGTGTGATTCTTATGCCAATGAAGCGAAGGGTGAAACAAAAGCTGTTCCCAGCTCGTCATTTAATAGCTATGAATATAAAATGTGGCGTTTCATATAAAGGGTGGTAATGAATTAACAGCTATGACGAAGTTCAATGCACGTTTCATATGAAGGGTGGCAATGGATTAACAGCTATGATGACGCTAAGTGCACGTTCAGTAGAAAGGGTGGCGTCAGGGTGGTCTGCAAGGGTGTCACCGATTACATCGTGATAAGTGCTTACCAAATGTCCAGGATCAAAAAAAGTCTTGTCACAGATCTTGCAGATGTGGGGTCTCTCGCCAATATGCCGACGTATATGAACAGCAAGATCGCTGCGGCGACGGAATCGCTTTCCGCACGCCGCGCAAGCTTCTCCATCCTCGACTGCACTGTGCGTCTTTTGATGGCCAACCAAGTGTTGCTTCTGCTTGAACTTGAGCCCACAAACCAGGCACTCATAAGGCCTTAAATCACTATGTATCCTTGTGTGTTTTATAGCAGTTGACTGATCAGAAAAGGTTTTACCACAGGTATCACAACTGAAAGGTTTTTCGCCGCTGTGTATCCTACTGTGTCTTACGAGTGACTCTCTGATGGAAAATGTTTTTCCACAAACTGTGCAAAGGTGGGATTTCTGTGAGCTGTGACTGTGCTTATGCTTGACTAATGAGTCGCGCGAGCCAAAGGAGCTACCGCATTCACCACAGATGTGAGTCTTTTCAGATACTTCATGAATTTGCATGTGCCTCTTCAAATGAAACTTGACAACAAAAGATTTTCCACAGTCCACGCATTCAAATGGACGTTCTCCTGTGTGCCGACGTATATGGATGGTAAGGTCACTTTTTCGAGAAAATGTTTGTGAACAGTTATCACACTTGTGTACTTTGGGATCACCGAGTTCTATTTCATGAATTTTACTGTGCTCTTTTATTTCAGCCTTTGTCTTAAATTCTTTGCTCCAAAAAGAGCAGGTATGACGATAATGAGCTGTTTTTGCAGGTTTTTTGCTAACAAACTTCGGCACAATGGTTTTAACTTTATATTTTGATCTTTTAGAGATGGTTGTTGGCGTTGTGACAGCAACCAATTTATTTGTTGTATGTTCCAACTGCCTAGCTTGACCACATACTTTTAACCGTTGAAATGACTTTCTTGCTTTATTAGATTTTTTTTCTGTGACCCAAAATGTATCATCAATTTTTTTTTTCCCTGGTGAAATGTCTTGCAGTTTAATATTTAGATTTGGTAATTCATCTTTCACACACTCCAATGACAATACACATTCTCCGATGGTTCTGTTTCCTGTCGACTTGGTTAATGCCATACCTATGACGATTATAGCAATAATAAGATCTTTGATTAAAGCAATGGGTTTGTTGATCTTCTAAAAATTGTTTTTAAGCAGATCAACGTGATGTCAGCTGTAATATCTGTCAAATAATTTATTTTTGTGTAGTGGTAGCAAGGGTTGGCAACTTCTTGGATGTTGGTTAAACTGGTTTAAGGATCGAGTCGGCTGTTGCAGGTTGCTTACTGCTTTTTGATTGTCATCATCGGCTTTGACTTCTTAATTGTTTTATGTTATAGTGCTTACATCTTCAGCTCCGGTTCATAATGGAAGTTTTAAATTCTCTCTCTTTGAGTCACTCAGGACCAAAAATGGCTCATTTCAGTCCTTATTCAGATAATGGAGGGTAAGCAAATAGTAGTTGTCACTGTCTTTTAAAGGTTATCAATGGCCTCAAACCTTACTAACGATTCTATGTTTTTGCTTTTAAACAGAAGTATTGTAGCGATTGCTGGAGAGGACTACGCTCTGCTAGGTTCAGATACTCGTCTTAGCACTGGATTTTCCATTTTCACTCGCGAACAGTCGAAGCTGTTTAAACTCTCCGAAACCACTGTTCTCGGGTGCACGGGCTGCTGGTGTGATACACTCACATTAACACGAGTCATGGAAGCACGTCTGCAGATGTACCAGCACGAGCATTTAAAACCTATGACAACACCTGCAGTGGCTCAGATGCTCTCCACAATGCTGTACTACAAGCGGTTCTTCCCTTACTACGTATCCAATGTCCTGGCTGGCTTGGACGAGAATGGAAAGGGCTGCATCTATAGCTATGATCCAATCGGCCATTGTGAGAGGTCTATGTTCAGGGCCACAGGTTCGGCAGGACCCTTGTTGCAGCCGCTTCTTGACAATCAGGTAAGAGTTTTTGAGTTGGACATGCAAAATACTCTGCCTGCTGCTAAATACCTTGTATACCGACATCTTTCAGCCCCATGAAAGTCAGGTACTTCAGTAAATGCCATATGGATGAAAATTAATGCAACTGAAATTTTTAGAAACCTTAACATGGGTGGGTCACCATTCGAGTCTCTAGCCTAAGGACTCTGGCGATCTTTTCTGTCGGGTATTTTTAAATGACTAAGAATTGAGAAATTAATGGAGTATTGTACTGAATTCCAGGTTGGATTCCAAAACATTATGAATGCAACTGTGGCACCAATTTCGCAAGAGCGTGCTATGTGCATTCTGAAAGACGTGTTTATCTCGGCGGCCGAGCGAGACATCCACACTGGAGACAGCATTTGTATCAACATCATCACTAAGGATGGGGTCAAGGAGGAACGTTTCCCCCTCAGACGCGATTAAACCTTTCAAAATAAATGTATTTTCACTTTTTTCAATCAATATTCCACTAACAATAGACCACTTCAGTACCACTCAGTGAAATTGTTAATTTTTTGGAAATAAAGGTATTTGACAGAAAATGTAAATGTCTATGTTTACCTAACACCAGGTTATTCATTTTTTTAACTGATCCACATGGACCAATAAAAAGTTCAAGCTGTGGGAAAAAAAATGTGTGTTTTGAAAAACTTTCATTTTATGGGAAACAATTTCTTGCAATATACAACAGTACCCAAGATAGTCATGAAGATGGATGCTAGCACGAAGCCAATACAAAAAAAGATAAAAACTATCCCATGGATCCTCTATATCAAGACCAGCCTTGATGTGCACATTTAAGCTTTGAAAAATCTAAATCCAAGCACTCGATGTCAACTTTAGCAGCCCATAAATAACAGTAGAACTGAACTCTCATGGAATCTTGATTACAACCATACAAAGGACATCAACTATTTCACCAAAAAGATTTTTTTCTTTAGCTAGTGGTTCTTTGTTCAGCTTTTCTACACAGTTGTTGCAAATCTTGAAGATAGAAAAAGATGCCATTATCATGAATGAGCCATGACAAAGATGTTAATAAGTAATACGACGTTGCCCCCCATGGACATGTTTACTTTTTCCCAAGGGGGGCAGGAGGGGCGCCACGATCCTTGCCTCGAAGCTTTAATCCAATTGCTTTTTCAATCTTTCCAATGACCACCTGGTTAGGTATGCCTCTGCCAGCCTCGTAATCATTGATCACCTGGGGCTTCTCGTTCACTTTCTGAAAAATAAAACGGTCTCAGTTGGCAAATTTGAAATAATAACAATACTCATTTATTGCCTGACACCTTTATAAAGAATTTGAATACAGTAATATGATGAGATGGTAATATGATGGAAGAGAAAATAATTCCCAGACAGGAATTCCCACAGCCTACGGTTGTGGGTTAAAGGAGGGTGAGGAGACTACGAGGGAAATGAAGACGTTTAATTAAGGAGGATTTGGATGAAAGAAATATGTTGAACAAGATAGAGACAAAGGAATTATCGGAAGATTCACTAGATTTATAAGAAAGACTGGTAGCACCTCCAGTAACGCAGCTGAGTGGGTGAAAGACATGGACCTGGGAGAAAGGAAGTTCAAAGGGACGGAAAAGTCCATGGGATGGTTTCGGATTTGAAGCAAGTTCTACGGCCAAAAAAAGGATTATAGGAAGATGTAAAGATTCACACCTAATTCACCAAGATTAATTGAAAACAATGTTGATTGTTTAAGTAATGCAATTGGGGCCCAAAAGCATTCGGAAACTTACTGCCGATAGGCGACAGTACCATTGATTGCAAGGGAGCAATTTTTGTCTCGGAATGGTTCATTCTTACGGCCATTTATGTACATATAGTTACAAACATGCAATATTGTTTAAATGCAGAGTTAAGCAAACATTTATTTACAAACATTAAGGTTACTGTTGTTACTGCTTACGGCACAGTTTGGTTGTAATTTGGCGTTGACTGGACCCATTCCGTGACAACAATGCACTGTATCCAAAACCTACCATTGCAACATAAGGGCATACTTAGAGTTACGTACTTATTTGTCCAGTATTAGATCTTACTACTGGAGCCACTTTATTAGTAAGTTTTTGAAACCATCCTAGGCAACCCAGATGGTAAGTTGCCAGTAATTTACATATACCTCATGGTAAGCTTATATCTCTGCTTATATCAGAGCTTATATTTAAATTGAAAGTTTTGATGAAAGTTTACTGTATGGCAGCAAGACTTAAATAGTTTTATTTGGTATTATGCTCACCGTAGCTAGTTCTTTTTGACTCCATCCTTTAGCCTGACGTCCCTGCTGAATCAGTTTACCGAGATCAATTGGAACACGATCATGCTTGAGTTCCTCAGTTTCACGGTCCAATTTGGCAGTGTTCTGGGTCGTCACATGCTGCTTGTTTTGGGCAGCGCCCCCTGAAAAAATGTGTGTGCAAACTCGACGTTAGAATTAGTGGACAAATTATCAAGACAACAATTTGCTGCTCAAGATACAACATCTAACTCCAGAATGCTGGACCACAAAAATGTGCCAAATATAAGAAAAAGTGTTTTCTTACACTTGTTTTGAGTGTCAATAGCTACTCCTTGACGACGAGCAGTGTTCACAGCCTAAAAAAGGGAGAGTGTGATGCAATTTAAGCACATAATGAGCAAAATACGTGAACCTCAAATCAAAACATTGGGATCACCAAGGCAGGATATTGTCCTCACTTGTTCGGATTTCATGGCGGAAGCCTTAAGAGGCTTCTTCCGAAGAATGGTGACAGTTTCCCAATCAGCCATCTCTTATACGTGGTGTTATTTAAAGGGTATTATGAGCAAATATACAAAAAGATTTGGATGACCTCCAGTCGGTAGCAGATTTGACGAAACGAAACGCACGACAGCCAGTTTGATCAGCTTCTAGCGGTTTGTGCACGTACTGCGCAAATACGTATCAAAACGTCTGACTAGCACGCTAGGTAGCACTGCATTGAATGCGAGCCAGCGCCATTAATTCAAATGCTCTAGATTTATTGGAACAAAATCTCTTGTCTTGTGTGAAATAATCCTTCGGCATCGACAAATGGGGTTAAAATATAAATGGGCCAATGTCACAAAACTCAACTACTCATTTTTGCTCTAGACTTTAGAGAATTTCAGCTGAGGATCCAAAACCTGCATACCTACCTTCTTCTGCTGTCCTGCATAGCTATTTGCTCGTTTATTGATGCTACTACTTAACTTTTATTTGTCAGTGATGGTTTTAAATTAGAAACTTTGTATGGTTAGCAACTTAACATTTATTTATTATTTAAGCTGAGAAGAGCAAGGAGAAAGTTATGAATTCGCAGGGCTTGAGACCAACGGCTCATTGTTATCATTGTTCCAAAATCTGCAAACTCAGCAATCGATGGCCCTGCCGACACTGAGCCGACATGTAGGTATGTAATTAAGCTGTATTCAATGGAAATCCTTTGCAATTTCTTCAAATCCTTTTCACAAAATTTTCCTAATCTTGAGTTGAGCTTTCAACACTCATCATCAGAATGCATCTGATTGGATGTTGATTTTTGTACCTTAGCACAGTACTGTCTTTGTTGACTAAACTTCAACCTTTGATAATCAATGCAAATTCCTAATTTCTTGGGCTACTGCTAGGCCTCGCGCTATTTACAACCAATCACAGGGTTTTACTTTATGCGTCAGCTTCAGCGAAACAGAGGGGAATGCCTCAGCGATATTGGTCTGGTAACAGGTTGAATATTTTGTTGCTTTGTGTCAATATTTAGTCTTGCTTGAATTGCTCCTTGGGATTAAAATTTCTTAACTATAGAAGCCAGTTCATTTAAGCTCAATATTGTCAGTTATTGCTCATAATGTCTATTTGCAGCAAGAACTCACTATGAAATTTTCTCGAGGTGTTTTTGAGCAACCTAAGACATCTGCAACTGAAACTACTGATGGATTAGCAAAAGCATGCAACAGAAACCTGGAGGTAGTTATGGTGGAAAAAGAATGGCAAGAAATATCTTGTTCGAAATAGTCGGATATTTTTTTATTGTAATTATTTAAAACTATGCTGAGACCAGTGCCACATGGCCAGGTAATTCTATAATCACTTATAGAAGGTCGAATCGAGTTGAAACTCTAGTATTAATTTTCTCCAATAGTAATTCCCAGTAAAGTTATGTTTGATAAAAGGGTAAAAATATTCGCTTGCAAATAGTAAATAGTAAGCTAGCTAATTGTCGCTTTTTTGATAACCTAGCTATCAGCTTGTGCAGTGCGATGACTTTGAATTTGTCTCCCTGTATTTTCGAATTGAATATACGAATCATATTTTATACATGGCACCGTTGAGTGTGTTTACTCGACCGATGGCACGTTACAGTAAACACAGTGGAGGCTTCTGAGTGCATTTCTAGGAGGGTCTGCAGTAAACAAGCCATCTGACCCCCCCAACCATTAGTAATATGCGAGTCATTCCATATCAAGTGCCCACACTCAAAACCTTCACATCTCAGAATTTGACGAAATTTCCAAGAGGTTTAGAACACCGGAAATAAAAACCACTTCACAGATGTTTGGCCATATGCCTGGCGGTTTGCCCGTGGCAGGGGATGAAAAAACCAAACATTGTACTTTTTGCCCCGCAAGGCCATTCACTATATTCACTCTAGCGTTTGTACAAATGAACTTAAAAGGATGGGACTAGTTCTAAAATGATAATCGTGCAACAAAAAATTAACAAGAAAAAAATGTATTAATTGCTTACTTATCAAGTTTAGGGGTTGAAAAAATCCGCTCTTAAATTTGAACCCTTAATAACTCGAGTTTTTTTTGTTGTTTTTTTGTTTTTTTTTCAAGCATCTCCTGGTTCTTATTTCTTCATAAAAAAAAAGAATCATTAACAGCCATATGATCAGAAGTTATGATTTTTTTATTGTATAGATGTAGGCATAGTCCATACAAATCACCCCTATTATGATAGATTATATAATTTTTCAATTAAAAAATTCTTTGTGCTTCAAAGATTTTTTTACTCACTCATTTATTCGTGTCACTTGGACCTATCACTCCTGAAAATCCTATTTTCTTATAAGGAAAATGTGGAACCAGGAAAACCAATTGACCGAGCCACAGTTGACCTAATAAAATCTTTTTACAATTCAGACGATGTGAGCCGAGCCATGCAAGGCAAGACAGACTGTTTCCGTCAAGGAGGCGAGTGGCACTCGAGTGCACATCCAGAAAAGGCTCGTACTCTCAAATCTTAAGGACAATAGCCAATAGCTTCATAGCTAATTAAAGGACAAATTTCCTTGTAAAAAATAGAATTTTCAACATTTGGATTTGAATTGAACAAAGTTTGGATTTACAAAGGTGTTTTTATTTCCAGTGTTCTAAACCTCCTGAAAATTTAGTCAAATTCTGAGATGTGAAGGTTTTGAGTGTGGGCACTTGATATGGAATGATCCCTGCAGGTCATGTCACACCAATAAAACACAAAAAAAAACCCAACCCAACTTGAATCGTACAAGTTGTAAACAAATTAATACAGCATGCCTTGGACAGAATAAAACCAAATATTTCAGAATTTTATCTCGCACTGTTCATGCCATCTAAACTCGAGCACTTATGAGTGCTAAGGTACCTACTCCTTCTACAACGGTTGGGTTTCAAGCCAACGACCGGCTTAAAGAAATGAAAAAATATAAGCACCCCTGGAGGGCTGAGAAAATTCGGGTCAGTTGGAGGTGAAGAAAGTGGATGCAAGCTAAGAACTACCCTTAACATACTATAATCCTCTCAATTGAAAAAAGTCAATTAGTCTTATTTTCATCTTGACAAAAATTTTAAGGGGCATCACTAAAGGATCTTTTTTTCACATATAAGTTGGTGACGTTTTATGCAATGTTGGTTTGATATAGAATGACCCACTTGCTTTGCATGACATTTTCTGTACAGTAGATAAGAACCTTGTTGAGTGACCTATTCTCACCGTCGCATAGAATCCACAGGAACCAAAATAGTCGGTTGATGTCCGGGCACCCAATTAGCAAAAGGAACTACATTCCAAAGCAATTTGATTAAAATTTCATGCACTTCTTTAGCAACACTTTATTATTGAGATAATGAGCAGGCCAATCAAAAAGCTTTTGATTTAGGATGAGAAACCCGAACGAACATTGTTTTCTGCAGTATCACTCATAATGAGCCGCGAATCGCACACTGAAAAAATAGCCGTCGACTTCAAAAGCAAGGGGAATCTCGCAAATTCATATGAGTCAGCACTCGGTAGTCCTGTCGCAGACCTACCTGTCTGTCTGGCGAACGGCAACAATATGTGGTTTGCATTTACACTAACACGTACGTTAAAATTCATGAAAATCGACAATTATGAACCAAATAAATATCAAATATTTATTATTTTGCCAAAATTCCCAGCAGCCCTTCCTCACAAGCCAGGTCTGGGCAAACTTAATCTGCAATGGACACTACGATACACAAATTAAGAATAAAGTACAATAGGTCTCCGATCTGAGAAGAAATGAATCTACGTTAATACATATTATTCAAGCTCAAAGCAAGTTTAATATACAAGCAAAATTTAATAAGAGGTTGTCCTGTTTTCCATACTCCAGAACTTACATTGAAATCATTTCCTCTTCCTTCCCCTTAAAGACCTCCCACCCCTTCTAGCCTTTCCAGTGGGTTTTGCACCCTCCTCTTTCACATCATTTGTGTTGCTTGATCCAAGATCAAGTCCAGATTCTTCAAGAATCATGTTGATGTCATCTTCCAGTAAACAATTATCAATTTCAGGTGTATCTTCTCCCTCAATTTCCCCACTCTCTGAGGCCAACATGAGGTTTTCTTCTTCTGTCGCATCACTTTGCTCAACCTTTTCATTGCTAGATATCGGGTCCTTCTCTGAAGCTGGGACATTTTTTTCGTCTTCAACATCTTCTGAAAGCTTTTGGCGTTTGCATGTACTGCCTTCCGATTCAGGCTCGGCCTGAACATCATTCTCCTATCAAAGAAATAATGGTACAAAATGATAACTGCAAAATCTTCAAACTGTGTTCTGTATGCATGTTCAAATAAAAATGTTGTATAATTTGGATTCAGTATCATTCAAAACCATAGTAAGAAATATTTAACTGTTTTATGGGATCTTTACCATTGAATTTTAACTTTAATCATCGATTTGGAAGATTTAATAATGGCATTTGGACTATTAAAAAAACATGTGCCCACGGCTGTCCGTGCTGAAATTGCCAAAGTCCGCATTTTTCTGCTTGGGTGCTTAGAAAACGAACTCCCGTAAGAAATAACCCATAGTGCTTTTTCGACCCATAGCAACTTAACAAACCTCTGATCAGATAACATTCAAATAATTTGAGCATAGTCCTCCATCCTTCCTGTGTTGAAATAATTTGGCTTTATGATATGATTATTCGTTTAGCCACGGTAAGCGAATTACCGCAGGTATGTAATTAGCATTTTGCATATTTTCGGGCAGTGCCGCTCTGAGCGAGCCGTAGCGGCAGCGCTCGGAAGGGAGAATCGGTAGGGAGGGGATAGACTTTGGCTGCTGCCAGCTAACGGAGCGCCCGCAGGGAAAGACAGTACTCTACAAGAGAATCGTACTCAGCTCGCAGATCGCGCCGCGCGAAAAGCCAGAAATCTTAGATAGTTAATTGCAAATCTATGTTTTCAGAAAATTCTTTTAAATAGATCAATTTCAATTCATACCACAGTTACAAATCTACGGTAAAAATTAATTTTGAAGGGTAAATGCCCCTTTGAAGATTTACTGAAATTTTTCTAAGATATTATTTTTTGTGGCCAACTTTGAAAGCACAAAGTACATAAAAGATTCAATTTAACATTTGGAAACAATAGAGATACTGCAATCGCTTTACAGTGCTTCTCCATTTTGCAATCTTAGGTTACTGCAGGTGAAGGAAGGTAACTTGATATATTTTATGTGTTACTGACATATAGCAAATTATTTGAAACTTTAGGACTTGTGCTTGTTTGGCACATAACCATTACTGGGGGCAACAACAAAGTGAGTCATAAGATCCAATTTGGTAAAGAACAAGATAAAAGTGATTAATCGCTCTATAACGGTTTGAATCTGACTTATTCAGCAAAAAAACTTACCGCAACAGAAGGTTCAGCTATTGAATTGTCTGCTTCAGGTTTGATCTCAACTCTGACAGACTCAAGATCTGCACAAGATTCTGTCTTTTCAGCATTGTCTTGTGACTTCTTTTCTTTCTCCTTTGCCTGGAACATTTTGGTAAAAAATATCAACAAGTGTATATCAATGTATTTTTTCCCTTTTACTCATTGATTTAGTTTTTTAGTGTTAGGGTATTTCAATTGTATCAAGGTAATTTTAAGAAAGCAACAATCTATATAATTTACAGGCTGACACTAAGCCAATGTTCTCATGTTGGCGTTTGAGCATATTAAGCTCAAGAGACTTTAATGCTTGGTGTGACCAGACTGCTATTTGTTATCTTTCAATCTGAGACTAAAACAACTGAACACATAAATCAATCAGCCTGTATATTTTCCATAAAATGCCAAAAAATGAAGCTATAGAACAACACTCACTTCAAATGCAATGCAGAGATCATAGTGCTCCTTAGACTGTAGGTGAGACCGGGAAAGCGGACGTTTGTCGAAGAACTTCTCGCATATCCGGCAAAAAAATCCCTCGGATACGTAGTGGTAGCCGTAGACCCTCTGCGGCTGGTAGCCTCTACGCTCGACCTCGTTTGCCCTCTTCTTAGGAGAGCCCAAGCCAGCAGCAGCTTTAGCGGCGGCCTTGGCCAGTCCGGCTTGCTCCTGCTATTAGACCATCACGAGTTCCAAGTAATCTGTCAGTTTTTCTAGGTGACAAAGGTGCATGTGATTTCTTGCAAACACTATCTGATTAACACTTACAGTTTGGTGAGCAGCAGTGAGCTTATGCGAGTCCCACTCAATGCGAGTAGTGAATTCCTTAGAGCAAGGGAGGCATCGGGGATGAAGAAACGTCTTCAGCTGAAGGTGCTCCTTTAACTTGCGGTGGCTGGCGATGGAACCAGAAAAGTGCAACTTGCACATCTTGCAGAATTCATGATGCTGGTCCTAGAAATGAAAAATTTGTCATTTCACAGTATGTCTATTCTTTTGAGAACATATTTGACCTGTCATTTGAAACGGTCAAGTTCTGATTTAACCTAATATAGAAAGTTGTGGTTGAATACCAGATCCTAGCTACCCTGGATAGGTTTTGACCGGGGGCATTCTAAAATTCAAATGAGACAAATTTTTTAAACGTTTGAATAATTTGGAAAAGAATTTTGGAAGGCTCATTTTTTTTGAGGGTGGCATTCCCAAAAACTGAAACAAACAATTAATAATTTTTGCAAGCTTCAGCCTAACAACCAAGACCTCCGTCTACCAGTAATAGCTTCATCTAAAACCGCTAATTATTCCTGTAATAATAATAATAAAATAACAAAAAAAAAAATTTCACTTTAATTGTACTTGTCATCCTGCCAAATTTAAGAAATCCTGCCTAATTTCTAAAGCTTTATTTCCAAAACTTGTTGACAGGTTGAGAGCAACAGCTCAGCTACGCTCATCTAATAATGGGGTGTATAATCGATTTGACCCTCAATAATTGAATCAAATTTTTCACTTAAGGCCCATCCCTTCTTCATATGGAAATAGACAATGCAACTTGGCTATGCACACTGGACCTAAGCACTTAAATGCTATTTTTTTTACATATGAGCAGCTTTAGCTGTCATGACACTCATATGAAATCCAATCTGGAAAATATCGCTTTGTTCTTTACATACATGTCGTTTATTGCGATTCATGGAATCAGTTCGACCATAGGCCTCCTGCATGTTGAGTCGGAGAGCAGCCGTCTGAGCCCGATAGCTCTCAGATGTTTTCTCCATCATTGTTTTGTGCGACTCCAACTGGACATGTTCTTGCAGCAGCTATAGAAGAGACACAGCTGTCAACTAGTTCAGTTGCGTGAGACCTGGGCGCAGTCTATTTAGTACAAGAACTGCCGCCAACAAAAATGGCTGAAACTCCCTTCTTGTCTAGCGACTCATATGAGCAAATGTTAGAAGACTGTGTGTCAGCTGTTTTTTTGGTGGTTCTTAACCTGAATAGCCGGCTCCATATAAATGGACACAATCTCAAACTTTTTGGCGATCACCACAACGTAGCTGATTGGTAGTCAGAATTTCAAGGAAGCCCTTCTTTCTTGACAAAGCCTTTACAGCTTTTGCTAATTTAAATGGGATCTTCATCTGACAAAAGCGTAATGCAGCATGCGTAACACATAACAGAGAACAAGAATAATTATGGGCTAACTAGCCTGCTAATGGCAGCAGACCAAGAGATCTAGTCATACCTTGCTAGTGTTCATGTCAAGATTGCAGATATGGCATTGGAAAACGATGATCTTCTCCCCTGCTCCTTTGTTGATGTCCTGAAAATAATAATGGCACATTACGATAAAGTGTTAAGTAAACAATATTAGAATTGAGTTTATAGGTATAGTCAGAGGGCCAGCATTAAGGTTACACTTTCTGTCCAGCTTATGAACTGTTATAATAAAATATTTAAAAAAAAAAACAGTTCAATTATAACGTTGAAATTTGCAGAAATTGTGCCCATGACAAAATAGAAATAGTTTGTGGTGAACAAAAAGTACAGAAAAAGTGTGGCGGTAAGAAAGGTACGCCCTCCAGGCTTATTTCATACCCTACCCATTTTTCGAACAAAAAAAAGGAACAGAAAAATAAAATATGCTCATCTACCATGTAACTCAAATTGTGTACGCGAACGCCAAGTTAAAAATATTCCATAATTGTGTAATTCACGATGATATTCCGTTACCAGCAGGTCATCATTCTGTTGTCAGCTAAATATGGTTTTGTCCCAGTGTGCAAAGTTCCAGCTCAAAACTAGGGCCATGCAGATTGAAGTAGCTTACCTCTGCATTAGGCTCCTCTGACACAGCAACGGTGCTGGTATCAAGTTCTTCCTTCACTGCGGTACAAAGAGGATCTACCACCGTCTCAATTCCATTGCTTTTCTTTTCAACTTTCATTACTTCTTCATTCTCACCGTTAGTGCTAAGCAAACAAAACAGGTTGGTCTCGTAAACTGGCACCAATCATTTGCATAGTTTATTAGTGAACATGTGTACAGCACCAAAAAATTCTACGTACCTACCTAGTAATTTATAATCAATTTAAAAAAAGAAAAAATGCCTGCATAGTATTCACTAAACCTAGTAATAAACTGTAGTCTATACTATCGTCATACGGAAGTAACTTACCTGAAGATACTTAAATTATAATTCGGAAGAATATTTAGAAGTACATATTACGATTTTGATATTGACTTTAGAAAGAAGGATATCGAAGCTCTCAGAGCTGAAGCTTTGAAGGAATTGTAGGTTTCAATGAACAAGCAGGGAAAGAATTGTGTCAATGTGTTGAAAGAATTGTGCCAACAACTGACCATAAAGAGAAATTTTTAGAAGAGTCTCTAAGATGAAACAAGACTGTTTCGATCTTGACAACGTCAAATCCTTTTACGAAACACCAGAATGTGAAAAATCACAGCGCGGAATCCAACAGAAACCAATGCCATCTGGGCTCTTTTGCATCGAAAAGGGCAATGTAAACATGACCCAACTTTTTACTGGCTGCCTTACCTTTTGGCTAAATCACCATCAGAGGAAATAATCTGAGCCTCACTGACTGGATCATCAACAGTTTTGGATTTAACTTCTTGCTCCGCTGGCGCAGAATAGCTCGATTCCGCCACTTTGACTGGTTTTTGAAACTTGGACTTTTGCCCAGCAGCTTCGGGCACAGCAGCAGTGCTCGGCTTATTACTAGCTGTTTGTTTGCGGTCCACCCTAGGCTTGTTAACGAAATTACGACGCTGCTGTTGCTGCAGAGATGATTGCTGAGGTCGATTCTAGCAGGTGCAACGCACGAAACGAAGAGAGAATCAAACGAGTATTATTCAACAAGTGTTGGCGGTAAGGTGAGGCACCCCACTTCTGCAGGGAATCGAAATCATGACCACACTGCTAACAATAAACTCGAGATTTAAGGGATAGAATGGATTGAGAAGCCTCCAAATCTATCGCCACCCAACTGTCAAACCCACATCACAACCGATAAGGTTGCGAGGTTTACTGTAGAAGTGAGCATTAGTTTCTAATGCTTTGATCTGTTTGAAAAGTGTAATAGAAACAATAGAGAATGCACAGGCTGAAAGCCAAACATGTTCAATCTGCATGTCTTGGATCTCATGGCTAGCTCACTATTGATCGAACCATTTTTGTTTAAAAATTAATCATCATAGAGAAAACAAGATCAATTTTCATGTTAAAAGCAGGAAAAATTCAATACGACAAAACTGCCGCAAGAATAAGCAGTGAGACAAAAGACAACCATATTTTGAGATATATAGAAAGTTATTTTTCTGAACAATCCACGCATCTTTTCTATTTTCACCAGTATAAGTCAGCAGCCAATAACGATGCGGAATCAGAAACGGCTCAAGCCGCAATTGTTGTTACAAGAAACAGTGTATGGCATCGAGGCGGGATCCATCAAAGTAAAGAAAAAACTCTTTTTCCATATCGCCAGGAACACACAGCATCATCAACCACTAAGTAATACGTAGAAATTCCACACAAATAGCAAGTATCATAAACATACCTTTGAGTAGGGTTCCGTGCGGTTATTGGTCATATGTTGTTGCATTCTATTCCTCATTGTATCCACGTTTCGAAAGCGATCACCAGGAACGTTATTGAACTTATTATCATTGTATTGGCCTTGCTGGCGGAATGAAGGCTGGGAGTTGCTCATTGAGCCGATTTGCGATCGACTCATTCGCAGTAGAGCTGGCAAATTCTGCAAGTTGGCAGGTAGATACCCAAATTAGTTACCCAAATTGGGAATTCTTCACTACATTGTTCACATGGTTCTACCTTCTCGAGTCTAACAAATGGATTTCAGACAGGGCTCTATGGAGAACTGGCTACTTAGCTTGGCTACTTAACTTACTTAACTTACTACTTGGCTACTAAATCTTCAAAATGTATCTAAGGTCGGAAGTTGGTGTGAATTATACTCAACATAAGAGTGTAAGTGAAATGGGGTCTAGGTTTTTTCTAATTTTCAGACAAACAAGTGCTATTTTCAGCAAAATCACCAACGTTCCACCGTTTGCGATAGCATATTAACATACAAACAAACCTAATTGCCTAATTTTAGTCTAAATTCAGAAGTTATCTAGTAATAAAAACATAATAAAGCACATAAACTCTCACATCATTTCTCTGCTGAGCTTGCTGAAACTGAAGTTGTGAGATGCGTTGCTGCTGTTGTTGCTGTTGATTGGGTAACACATTCATACCCAAGCTCGACAGCAAAGAACTTGCCAAAACCAATTGCTGTGCAGATATCAGGTTAGTAGCATTATGTTGTAATTGAGAAGTTGGAAGCGAAAGCAGGCCCTGCGAGTTAGATGGGCGAGCGCTTGGAACAATGCCACCTTCCCATGGGCTGACGTTGGTCATTCGCTGCATTGGGCGCTGATTGTTCGGCTGATACGAATTTGGTCTATTATCACCATTTCGAAAACTTCTGTTAAAAGACATGGCTAAGGCTGAAAAACATAACCATAACGCCTGTGATCAGATCAATGATTATCCTTACCATATCCTTATCCTATGATGCTATGTGCTGATTCCATACAGGTTATAATGTATTGACAAATATTTGTGCTAGAGAGAACTAATCGGCGAAAGATATTTACCTCGTAACAACAAGCAATAAATTCACAAATCAAGCCCACAGAATGAACAGCACGTAGAGTCTTAACTTTTGTCACCCTAAAATGTGTACTCTTCAGCCGCAGACACTTCTTCAACAAATTCTAGACAATCAAAATGGCATCTTGACTACCGTGCGTTGCCATTCGGCGATGGCACCGGCGGCACCGACATCAAGATTAACAGTAAAAAAACTATTTTGTCATTCATTATACGTTAGCATAATGAATATTTATTATTAGCAAACTTATTTACTCAAATAAGCAATTTAATTAGGAATATTCAATGGAATTCGTACGGAGGGTAACCAAAAATAGTATACATCGGGCAACGTTGCTTGGAAGCCACACCGACCAAGCGCTATGTTCACAACCTGTTGGCGAAAATTTGTCATAACAGAGAAACGTCAATGTCAACTACTTCACAGCTTAACAGGCTTGGTCGAACCAGGCAGAAAGATGATTCACAAGACGTATTCAATGGCTTGTTTTAAACTTAGCAGTATTTTTTAACACGTAACTTAGCAGAAGAAGTAAAAATCCAATTTCAACATGTGTAATTTCAACGTAATATACCGATGGAGGCTGTGGATAAGGCCAGTGGTGATGACTGTATATGGCTTAGTTATCATTGTTCTTTTGCCTATACTGATTACAAATGCTGTGAAAAATGGTTTCAAAAAAAGTGACCAAGGATCCTTAATTGGAGGCGTTTTCGTGATCATGGCTTTACCGATATCGTTTTGGGGTATTACACAACACATGGTCCATTACACAAAGCCGCATTTGCAGAAACACATCATTCGGTAAGTGCATTCAAGTTAGAATGATTTATACTTTCACTGAAAGTACCAACTTAATTCTTAATATTTGGATAAACGACCTCGAAGGTTTACAGTTATTCCCTTAATAAATGTTGCTCCATTCAATCTATGCTTTTGCTGAGTTTACATTATATAAGAGTATGATGGGCTAGTGCAGTAACATTTAATATTCTTACAGGATATTGTGGATGGTTCCCATTTATGCTGTAAACGCCGTAAGTAATACTTAGACCTATAATACTTAGGTTCCCATTGTTTCCATCGAATCCTGTGGAGAGTATGTATCATGAATTGTGTGTAACAATTATCGACAGTGGTTAGGCCTGATGTTCCCCGATCAGTCCATCTACGTGGACAGTGCAAGGGAGTGTTACGAGGCTTATGTCATCTACAACTTTATGGTCTACTTGTTCAACTACTTGAATGCTGAGACTGGACTTCAAAGGGCTCTCGACGACCGACCAACTGTTTCTCACTCATTCCCTTTCTGCTGTCTTGGACAATGGGAGGTGAGTCTATTTGGCATTCAGTCAAATCCCAATTAAAACTGTACGCTTTTAGATTGTACCCTTGATTTTTTATTTAGTATTTTCTCTCGAAAAGTAGTCGCAATGAGCAATGATAATAATAATAATATACAACTCATTTTAATATTCATTTTGTTCAAGAGATAATTTTGGTTTGTGCCCAATTTAATTCCCAGCTTAATTTGAAACTATAATTTTGTGAGTACAAGTAAAATATAACCATAGCTCTAGTTTAACGATTGAAATGATTAAGCTTTCACAGATTACATTATGTTTTCAGGTGAGCAGCAACCGGGACCTAGTTCACATGTGCAAGCATGGTATCCTACAGTACACCGTCGTACGTCCACTCACCACATTCGTCTCCTTGTGAGTACACTTTTCTCACCAACATTAAAAATATCAACAATGCATCATCTCCCAGTACACTTGTTTCCAAACTGTTTGCTTACAGCAACTGTGCTATAATCTATTTTGCCTCATCCCAATTTCATTGCCATCACCACATATTTTCATTACAATAAAATGATTTATACATGTAAGCTTTTTAATAATAATACCATACAAATAAAAAAATAAAAAGTGCCTAGGACTAATTCCCCAAGGCTTGCATTTATTTTCAAAAACCTTAGCGCTAGGTTTTAGGAATTTACCAAACTGCCCTTAAATATGATAAAATGTACGATTCTAGCTGCTTGATCAATGTGGCAAATTGCATTTATGACAGGCAAAATCATCATAAATATATTTGCGGCTTGCTTGATCTAACTGTGTTTCCATGCTTGTAGCGTGTGTGAACTGAACGGCGTGTATATGGAGGGGGAGTTCCGCGGAGATGCCGCATTTCCGTACATGATCGCAGTGAACAACTTCTCGCAGTTCATTGCCATGTACTGCCTGGTGTTGTTCTACCGAGCTAATCGCGAACGGCTGCATCCCATGCAACCTGTGCCCAAGTTTCTCTGCATCAAGGCTGTCGTGTTCTTTTCTTTCTTGTAAGTCCACAAGAACATGTTACCTAACTGTTTCCTTTTAATGTTACATAAATGTTACCTTGAAGTAGTTTTACAGACTACCTCATTTTTTAAGAATGTACGGTTATCCATACCTACTTAACTGCCCCGCATTGTATACGCTCATGCATTGTATATGCTCATGTATTAGTTCATGTTTTATCTTTTTTTCAGGCTCAAAGCATGAGCCTGTTACCAAGGCTTGTCAATACCTAAGAAACTATTTTTGTTGCAGTGTTGTAATGAGTTGAAATGCTTTTTTATTTTTATTGCAATTTTTTTGTGGGGATTCTATAAAAAGTTGCCATTGCGAGCCTTAACTTCAGAGACTTAGTTATGGCAGGGTGAGGTCAAACTTTATGTGATTATAAAAGCCGCACACGGTCGCAGGGCTCAAATAGGGTTCTTGCTGTATCGTAAGGCAAGATATTTTTTTCGACATAAGTTAAGGCGTGTGCGCTAGCTAAGGGGCCTTCAAAACTAAGCTAAGGTGGCACCAGATTTTCAAGAATATAGGTCCCGATTGATTTTTTTTTATATTTTTTAATATAAAAATAAAAAAATAAAGCTAACAAAACTAGCTATTAGCTAATGTATTGGCTGGCTTACAAAATCTTTAAAAACTAGTCTATGTGTTATTATGGTGATTGTACGTTTGCATTTCCTTCTAACTAATGGCCAAAATGAGTAAAATGTGGAAGTTGCTTTACATTATGCAGTACTCAAGTAAAAACTTAGCCTGAACAAATTAAAAGAATAAAATTCCCACCCCAAGAACTAAATACCTAACCAAACGCAACTGGCACGTTTCAGCCAGGGCGTGGTGATTGCCATCCTCGTTTGGACCGGCGTCATCGGCGACGTTTTCGGAGTGTCCGATTCCGACACGATCAAGAATATCTCGTCGAAATGTCAGGACTTACTAATCTGCGTGGAGATGTTTGCTGCAGCCGTTGCCCACCACTACAGTTTCCCGTATCGGCCGTTTGTTGACGTCATGGGGACACAGTCTTGTTGTGAGGCATTCCATGCAATGTGGGACGTCAGTGACGTTCAGCGAGACCTCAAGGAACATCTTGGTGTTGTGTCGGGTTAGTTTCTTGAGATGGTTTTGTGGTTTCTTATTCTACTCTGTAAAATGTGTCCCTTGATTGTTTGGGACAAATAATTATAACCATTAAGAACCAGACTATATCATTAATTTACTGACTTGAGCTTTGCAAATGCAATTTCAGTTGCATTATAGATTAAGATAAGCATTTTCTTCTTCTTTTTTTGCCTTAATTGCTTTTATCTTCTATAAAACTTGAAAAAATATCCTTCAAAATGCATTATAATTTGGAAAAAACGCACAGAAGCACACCAGCGCTTTTTATAGGGGGAGGGGGGTTAGGATTTGCTTTGCTTGTTTTATCAATAAAGGGTGTTTTGGCTAACAGCTATTGTGTCCATACCTATCCTAGATGGGAGGAAAGATATCTACTACATGGCTGGAGAGTTAAATGAACCACCCATTAAAGCTCCTTTCAAATGAGAGTATCACTCTTACAGTATTCCATGCTGTTTAAAAGTTTAGTCAAGGTGAAGGAATACAAGCTTCAATCACTTGATTTGTATGAGTGTATTAAATTTTGTCTGTACATCTTGAGTCGGCTCAAAAGTCACTGCCATAGAACTGAGATTTAAACGAGTAACGGTAAATAGGAAATTTTACATTTTATTCCCTTTCAGGTTCCTTGAGCCGCCACATTCGCGGTCGAGGCGTGTACCGAACGGTTAGCGGAGACGTTTCTGAACGCAGCCGACTTTTACTGCCAGTTGAGGTAAGTCACTTGAAACTGCCAACCCTGTCCTACACCCAACTTATCATTCCTATTCAATTAGGAAAGTGGAAAGAGGAAAACACAACTTACCAAGACATAACTGGCCAATTGCGACAGAAGAAGAAAATTTATAACGTTTCAGCAGCTGCCTTGTTTGTGTGAGATAGATTAACCATATTTACATACCTCGCCTATCTTGTCGCATCTATCTCAAGTTAATAAGGCAGCTGCAGGAATGTTGTAAACTTCTTATTTTTTGGTTTGGTGAAGTGGTTCAGAGCCGTGGGTGGATGTTGTGGTAAGTAACGGACTTGCTCTGGTGGGATTGACTTACGGTCCTAAAAAGGTCCTTTTTTTAGGTCCTTTTTAGCCCCACAAGTCAATCCCACCAGAGCAAGTCCGTTACTTACCACAACTTCTTATTTTTTGCTGCAATTGTCTTTTTCTCCCTTGGTAAGTTGTGTTTCCTTCTTTTCTTTTCCCCAATTTACTGACTACTTTTGGCACTCTTTTATAATCCCTGAATAACTTTCCAGGATATTTTATTATTATCAACACTATAACCGTCTCAAAAATTGATGCCCAAACGGGGACTCGAACCCCGGTCTCCTGATTGAGCTACTTGGACACTGGCTTTTTGAGACGATTTTAGTGTATTTTATTTATTTATCTATTAATTTTATTTATTTAATGAGAATGACAGTTCTCCAAGAGATGTCTTTCTCTTTTTTTTGAGATAGTGTTGATAATAATAAAATACATAAATATTGCAACCGTTTGCAATTTAAATAAGATTTCATCCTAACTTTTCAGGAGTTGCCAATCTTTTTGATAGTTTTAAGACTCATGTCTACTTTAACTAACAGGAAATTTGGATTATATCACATAATCTTTATTATAATCTTGTTCACTTATTTTCCGTTCGTATTTCGTTTTAGATCCCAGGGAGTGCGCCAGCTCGATTGGGCGACCCGTTTGAAACATACGACTCGACTGAGAGCGACGAGCCTCCGCTGATAGACTTTGCTTCCGAGGCTAGTTTAGGTCCGTGAGCAAGCGTTTTAATGCTCTTTCCAATTTTAATGCTGTTGTCCAAGAAGTAGGACAACTTTGTGCGTCTTACACAAAGAACACATTTCAGTGTACATTGGCAGATCACAATTTTGAATTCAAATGAAAGTTTCTGTGGAGTGAAGTTAAGGTTTTGAAATTTCTACAATTCTAGGCTTATATGAGGACTTGCCAAGTACTGGACAGAAATTTGTGGATGTGCTAACCCAGAATTTTATGAAGATGCCTTTCATTACCTAGCCCAGCTTAGTAGACTGACATCTTTGTTTTAACTGTAAACGCTATCGATGTAGAAGCCGTTTCACAAAGAGGCACTTGGCATATTCTATACAAAGTCTAAAAATGTGCATCACTCTAATGCACTTCAAGTTCAAAAGATTTAAAAAACCACAAATTTTGTGTTTTGCTTGCAGAACCTGAACTATATTAGACTGTAAACTATTCAAAACCAGAAGTCATTCCCAAAATTGCATTGATTTCCAATTGGAGCCCTTTGAGTCTGAGAGAGTAGGTACCTTTTTCATACCACTCCTATTTTCTACTATAAAAATAAATTAAAGTAGCCTTGAGTCTTACTTTACACTTTACAGTAATCTTGTTGAGTTTTATTGTGATATCGGCCTGGTTCCAATGTCAGGACGCAATAATTTTATATTGTTTTCAAATGAAACTTATACCTTTAAAGAGTGTTTCTAGAGATTAAGAAAACTTAGTGTGTGACAGTTTCACCAGGTTACCTATTTTGGTTATATACCTCGGTGTGAATGAACTAAATCATGTCAGCCTTGACGAATAGATTGTTGTTGGAAGAATTTTACTATGCATCATAATAACACATTTTTATATATTATTTTATGCTTATTATCTAGGTTTAAGGTAGCTCTTGTTTAAACATTTCGAATGTCGAGTGGTTTGATTTATTGCACTATTGCGCATCACAGAGTCAGTCGAAAGTGTGGTGTTGTTTTGAGCAGAAGTTTTATTTATTGATTACAACAAATATTATATAATGAATGTAGACAGGATTGAACATTGGTATTGAGAAAAGAATAAAGATATTTTTTATGAAACAAATTTGCAAAGAACTAGTCCTGACAGTTGAGCGTAATAAGTAAAAGTGACGCTAGTAACAAGATAATGCTAGCGGGGCAAGCAAGCCTGTATCTTAGAGAACGAAATGGTTTCTCTAAGCCTGTATATGTGATCTTGTTGATGAATTTGCATTAAAGAGCGAAGTGAAGTATAATTTAAATTTGTAAGTGTATTTCAATAGCCTACTTCAAGCCCGTGCTGATCGCTATGACAGTGAAGAATAAAAATCATTGAGTGGAAAGGAAAATTTCAAATGAGCCATTATATCTGTCTACAGCTACACTGAATGTATTACTTACTTTAAGGGTAAGAAAAGCTTGCATGCCCTTGTTAGCATTAACTCCAGTGTCTTTGGAGGGAATTGGCAGGAATTCTTTGAGCTTCCATCAGGATAGATAGACCCCTGAACCTTGGTCCTGAAATTCTAAAAGCGGGACCAGATCTCGCACGCAGCTCTTGTTCCAACAAAAAGCTAACACAAATGTAAAGGATAAACATTTTAAACTTAACGACCCCTCACAATTGTGATATAAACAATTTCAGCTCGGTACGTAACGATATCCCAGCCCATAACAGAAAGAAATGAGAAGGGGAAAGGAAGAAAAAATGTAAACAATTTTCTCTCTTAATACTAAATGATAAAGCTTGAACTGTCACCATGTATGGATAAATGCTCTATTGCTTGCATTTCAAAGTCCTACCAGAAACCAACAGTCCTTGCTCCTAATCAACATTGAAATATGAACGTTCGTGCATACAACCAGATCAACTTTGCTTCGTTTGTCTAACCATGTCGAGCAAGTCCAGCCAATTACCGAGTCTAACTAATTAAAACTTCATTAAAATTAACATTTCGAAAAAGAAGCATCTCCATCTAGCTAAATCTCCCAAATATGCACAAAATTTCCCAAAAATCAACATGAGGTAAACATTAACACTAATTACTTTCCACCTATTGGTAAATTATGGTCCCATCGCATCATTTTCTTGTGAGCAAAGCATTCAATTAACAGGGGCTTTTAACTGCTTTTTTGGTTTCATGCAATTTAATGAGCATTTGTTTTGGGTGGATGTCTGACACGTTCATGTCTTTACCCATTGTCTGGCTTCATTCCTTATCTACGACAATCTCGTGAAAGACCATCTCAATGCAACAATGCAGAGTCTATAATAATTATCTTAGGGTCTTGCTCTCAAACCATAAATGATGAAAGGAATGATCAATAGTAATTTCTTAATTATCCCCACGACGTCTTGCCACGATTCAGAGCCAGCTCTATCGACATCTTGACCCCACGGATTCCGTTCCCCTCCATCCGACATCCTAGCGTAGCCATCACGACCGAGTAGCTCATAAACAGTGCCACTAACACCTGAGCGCCGCCAACCCAGGTGATGCCAAAAATCTCAGCTATCGCTTGACACAGCAATAACCCGAGCAAACAAAGCCACGAGAAAGCCACATATCGGCATTTTGACGCCGCAACATTCCTCAAGCCATCATCGCAAACTAGCCCCGCTTCCTTTAACAACGCAGCCTCTTTCTCTGTCACGTCCCGCACGCTAACTTCGTCTCCCTCGAACAAAACAACCTCCCATTCTTTTACCGAATCAGCTTGGCTGACTGAGCTGCTTTCCTCAAATGCCAAAACCATTTCATCAACCTTCGAACCTATTCTGAGCGAAGCCAGCCAAATCTTCTTCACGTTTCTCTTTATTTCCCTTTTCTCCTCGCTGCCAAGCAGTACAGCAGCCTCATTGTCTTCATCAGTGTCATGCAACCCCTCCTTCTCTCCAGCAATCGACAGTAGCCAATCCCCACCCTTGCCGCTCAGTCGGAAGTCTTTCTTTCGCCCCTCGCTCTCCAGCACCCCTGAGTCACCTTCACCGCAAGCATATACCTCCCAGTCAGCAGCCAACCAACGCAGCTGGAACTCCTTGGTGTCACCCTGTCTCAATCGCACGTCGGTCTGCCTGAGTCGCGCTTGAGATGAGCGCGTGGTGATCAGCAGCGTGGCCAAAACGGCCTCGTGGTCGGAGAAACTGACGACACCACCGGGGATGCGGGCTGGGAACGGCAGCTGGTACTCAGTGACTGTGGCACTTGTGTCGGCTCCGCAGCGATACAAGACGTAGTCAATGCGCTTGCCAGCTGAAGTCTTGCCACAGAAATAGCTGTTGCCTGGGCATTCGTTGGTGGCGCGAACATCACCTGTCGCAGAATGAGTGACTTGTGTGGATGTGTAGAGTCAAAGTCTATTTATTCTGTTTCTTTTTTTCTGGGTAGGTCTTTATAGTGAATTATATTTTAGAATTTTAATTTCATTTGTTTGCAGATATAGAAATAAAAAGTCAACATTCAGTAAGCAGAAAACCAATAAACTGACAGATAGTTTTCTAACTAAAAATGTTGATAGGTAGGTCCTGGCTGTTAGTTGTGGTACTCGTTGCCAACTTTTTCAATTATCCAAACTACAGAAACGTTCTCAATATCTCAATACTCTGCTTTTGTTCCCACAAAAAAAAATCAAACCAAGACCTTAACTAGTTTTTTTTGCATGTTTACTCACCTGCACCAGGGTCGCTAAGTCGCGCCAGTCTGCGCACAAGTCGGTACGGCAGGTCGCTTGGCTCGGCATTGAGATCGCCAACGACCAGCACTAGTTGCGCTGCTACAGCGGTCAGCGCCACCCACCGTGCCATCTGGTATGCCTGCACCACACGGTGGCACGCATACTCATCACGAGCGTTGTACTCTGCTATCAGCTGCAAACCATCAACATTGGGATTGGATTTCTGTTTTGTTAGAGAGCCAAATAAAAATGCAACAACAAGGCAGTCTACAAATTTCCAGAATGCAATTCTTTGGTTTAGGTAAGGATATCTTACATGTGTTGTATAAAGGTGAATTCGTGCCTTGCCTCTTCGCAAAACGCAAAGCCCGACTCCTTTTCCCCCAAACCAGTCTCCATGATGTACCTTGTGTGCAAACCCATTCACCGGCCACTCTTGATAGATAGCGGACTCCAGTGGAAATCTTGACAGCACACATGTGCCTGAACCCACCACTCCACTAAAAAGTAGTAAGTCAAGTTGTTGTTCTGATTTATAATTATTTTGTGCCTTTGGGAACCAAACGTAGTTATGTAATTTAAGCACAGAACTCTTGATTCTTGGCTAGAGTCTTAAATCAAGGCCAAACAAGGCATTATCATGCACAACTTATCTTCAATTTAAAGGATTGAATTATTAACGAGTTTGTTACCTATAGAAGAAGTGCGAGTATGGAAGTACGCTCGAGACACGGCACTTGATTTTGCTATAAATCTGCTCCGACCAGACCTCTTGTAAGCATACTACATCGTAGTTGGATTCAGCCAGTTGAATTGCTATCGCATTCACTCTTTGATCTATGTCTTTTGATACATGTGGGATACACCTGTAAAAAATACCAAATTCATTACCAAGCTGTCATTCAGCAATGCTGGCAGCGAAACTGTGACAGACAAGGTTTGTTTTGGTAGTTATTGGAAACTCGTCAGCAATTTTCTACCACACTAGTAACGAATATTTTTAGAGTTGACCCTTATGTTATAATAGATGTTCTGTTTAATCCTAATACATTGTCCCAAATAACAAGATATGACAAGGAACTTAGGACTCCATAACCTAAAACAAGATATATATAATTGAAATTTACCAGATATTTAATGTGAGGACATTGATCTCAAACTGTTCGGCCTCTTTTCTAGTCATATTCTAGTCTAGTTTTCACTCACTACTCACTAAAACACACATGTATCATTAGAGCTCGGCCTACCCTACATCTACAAGCTGCCACCAACTCTGTCAGCCAGGCCACACCACCAAAGAGGCTTTCCCTAAAAAATGTCTTAATGCAGTGTGCTCAATGCCGCTAGTATCTGTGGATGGATAATAAAGTCCTGTAGCTCTAATTTTACTATTGTACAATGAAGTTGTCAATATAATTTTTCTGTACAGTACTTATACTAAGGCAATTAATGAGTTATTAGCTCTGCATTTGCTCTACCGTCAGTACCTATATTGATAGTATCTAATCAAATTTATTTCTGTCAAGCTACCAATGATGGCAAGGGCCGAGAACTACTGCTTGCAGTGGAGGGACTACCAGACCCACGTGGCAGAGCTGTTCGGACAATTGATGGCGTCAGACTCTCTTGTCGACACAACACTTATCGTGGAAGGGAAGACAATTAGGGCTCATCGAGTCATCCTTGCAGCTTGCAGCTCATTCTTTCAGGTAGGTATCTCCAGATTGTGATAAATGAGTTTTTTATAGCTTTCATAGTACCTATGCAAATGTAAGAATGCATTATTAGAATGCAAATTAACTTTCAATAAATAGAAAGTATTGTGAGTTTTTTAAAAAACAGCTTTTTAAAAAAAATTACAAAGGGCCTCTCTTTCCTTGCTCCTGACTATAAAATTCTTTTCTGGGTACTTGACAATCAACTTCACTATCACAATCAATCTTCACTAGCTATGTATCGACTTAAAATCTTATTTTTTTTGGCTTTCATACACATTCTCTTATTGAGAAAATGTACCTTTTGTACCTCTCAAACACGTAATTTGAGCAGGTCTCTTTTAAGCAACTGAAGACGAAATTTCATTGGTCAGGAGATGCTTACGTCGGCTGCATCTGCAGAACCCACCACGATGGTGCTTTGCGGAGAGAGCCACGAAGACGTCCGCTCTGTCGTGGAGTTTGCATATTGCGGTGAGCTGAGCATCCCAGCCAGTCGAGTCGAGTCTGTTCTGCGACTCGCAAGGGATCTGCGTATCGCAGGGCTCATGGAGGTAATGATAGCAGCCGTCAGATGTTTGATTTTGTCACATAGCTATTTTTCCTCAAAACCTACTTTCCCAAATATACTAGAGAGCAGGTGATACCTAGTCACACTATGCCAATGCATAATATAACATTATTAAGTTTAATCCAGTGACCGATTTCACTTTGTGCTACTTACGCAAATAAACTGTTCTATAAATTTGAATTGCTATCAAATCAAATTGGTGTTGCTAGCATTAGCAACCATGATATGTTGATAATTGATTTGCAGATGTAACCATTGTAATCCGTGTCTTTGATACTTTTGAAAATGACTTTGATAAATTACAACGCCTCTTTGTGACAATTCTAGATATAGTTAAATGCAAGTCCCTGCGAATGAATGTGGTTTACATACCTACGTTATGCCCGACGAATGTTGGCTCTGTTAGGTCGGCAGTCATGTGGAGGATGCGTTGGAGACGGAGGCAGTGACGGATACGGACGACGCAGATGACGGGGAAACTGTAACAGTTGAGGAGCTGGAGGAGGAGCTGGTGGAGGAGCCAACTAAGGAGCCATCTGATGTCAAGAACAGCGCTGACGATAAAGCTAGGAGGGCGCGACGCGGACCGGCTAAACGGAGCTACAAGTAAGTGTCGAGATAGGAGTGTTTCAGTTGTGCGATACTGTGTGTTAAAATTGAATTTATTACAGGAATCTAGAAGCTTTCCATATTAATATTTATAATTTAATGTTTATTTTTAATAGCATGGAGTCCAAAATATATATTTCATCTAATGAGTTGCATTAGGCTGTGTAAGAATGAAGAATAAAATAAAATAAAAATCAATTTTTTTCTTGATAAAATTATTATTAGGAATATGTTATAGAAAATGTAGTATTTACCCCTAGCTAGCCCAGTCTAAGCTATCGTTTATATCATTATATGCCATTCTGAAGAGTGTCAACTTGGCACTTAAAAACCCCGTTTGATTTATTTGATGTCCTACTGATTGTTCCCAGTCTGTCGGCATTACGGACAGCCCTTGAGGATCTGCGTGGTGGCCGCGGCTTGGCAGAAACGGCTGCTGCACGAAACGTTCCGCGCTCCACACTCTACTTCCGTGCGCGAGCGCTAGGTGTCCCGCTTACCGCACGCACGGAACGCTCGCCTCATGCGCTGGACTCTGCTGTGGATGCCGTTCAACGTGAGTCTGAGGCTAACAACTCTAAACAGGGACTGTCACTACAATAAAAATTACAGTTTTATAATGCAAATAGCGTGCCAAGAGGCTGAATAATTGCTGTGGTAAAGATGTAAAGATGAAAGGGAGAGTAACTTACCGGAGATGTAGAAAAAGTTTCTCTTGGTGCACTTAATGAGATATAACATTTTGGCAAAGTTTCCTTTGTTATACACCATCTTTCAATTTTTTAGACTTAATGGAGAATTGAATTTTGTGGAAATTATTTAGTTTTTATCAACTATTTAGCTTTAAGTAAGATAGTGTTCATGCACCAAGGGGAATCTGTTTTACTAATTCCTGCACAAATCAACCCATTCAATCAACCAACCTTAAAAACACTGTTACCAGACAAGGTTCAGAATGCTAATTGAAGTTAAACTATTTTCCCATATGTTTCACATCTTGTACCAGTTTTGTCATCAAGGGGTAAAGTGCACAAGAAAGTCCAAAGAACCTAACCAAAATCTCATAGTACTGCTTTTTTATTTGATTCAATTTTAATGCCAAAAAATTAACATCTGGTCGTCTTTTTAACTTGTGCCTTTCCGAGTTTATTGTAAAGATCACTTTGCTGAAACATTCGTCGAAACACCTAGCTTACATTTGTTTGTTTAATGCAACAGATGGAATGAGTTTGGCTGCGGCTGCTCGCCGGTTCAACGTACCCAAGACTGTGTTATGGCGACGGGTGCATCGTAACAGCAACAGCGAGAGTCAATCACAGCGCAAGTTGTACGCCGCTGAGCAGCGGGAGGCAGCCATCAAGGCTTTAGAAGAAGGGGGAAACCTCTCACAGGTACATTGTCCATTCTATCAATGCCAGTAGCAGATATTGGAGCCACTAAATGAATTAAATAGACCGGTGGCATTTTCACGCAGGTTCTCCGTAATTTTTCTTATGCTAGTATTTTGTGATATGCTAGTGTATTTTGTGTGTAAACCCACACGAATGATTGAATCAATATTAATTTTTAAACAACCATAATAACTACACAAGTATGTACTTTAGTCAGAAAAGAACAGAATTTCAGCAAACTGATCATTTATGTATTTTTTCATTTGTACAAATTGAAACTTTCTATAGATTTCTAAGTTAGTTACCTACGTAAATGAACTATTTACACTGATCTGGGCCCTGTGGCACAAGGCTACTGGCAGGAATACGCTACCCAGGAGGGAGAAAGACAGCAATCTTTTCCGTGATTATCTCTACTCTTGCTTCTCGTCGTTTCCTCGCAGGTGTCTGAGCGTTTTGGCGTCCCCAAGTCAACCCTATTCCGAGAAAAGACCCGATTGGTGGCGGCAGGCCGCCTGCCTTGGTCTTCACTGCGACGTCGTGATGCCAGCGCAGACGGCCACCGTCAACGCCGTTTGGCAGAAGCCGTCGACGCTTGCCGGCGCAGGCGAATGTCGCAAGCCGCCGCTGCCGTTGCTTTCAGGGTTTGTTTCTTGGTTCTTTCTTGCGTGTGTAGAATACAAATTAATTGATGTGCTAAGGATGTGCTAAGGAATAATTTGCCAAAATTGAGTATAATCCATCAAGTTTGAACAACTGCTCAAAATGTTGTTTGGTTTGCTGGCCATGTTCCTAAATGTGTCCCTCTGCTGCCTTTCTGGCAGCAATCTAGAAAAAATGTTTGTTTCATTGCCTAGCACAAATAGGCTGTGTAAATACTGGTATCTCAAAGTAAATAAGAAACTATGAACTATTTTTGTCTCGAAGATCAAAATAGTGATTTGAATACGAAGTTCAATATTTGAAAAGCTGACATTCAAACTTCAAAATAAGAATTTTTTTTACAATTTTTGTCAAATAATTTGTCTTGATGCGAATATTCCCCTACCCCTAGTGTACTGATTAAGTGGCTCAGGAAATATCTTTCAATAAGGATGTGTGAACCTAACGATTCGTCGTCTGTACCACCATCAAGGCTCCACCAACTGATGACTGTTCTGAGTTCTGATCTCCTATCACTTTCAGGTTCCTAAGACTACTATCTGGAGACACATGCAGCTGACACCTGCTCTTGAAGCCGCAGACACCGTCCCGGACTACTCCTTGGAGCAAGTCGACGGGGAGGGATCGGCTAACGATCATTATGACCTGGTGAAGGGCGCAGCTGAGAGACAGGACTTCTCCCTGGATGCAGGGAGGGGGGAGCCAGTGGGAGGTCACTTTACCCTCCCTCCTGAAAACCCAGGAGGAGGATGCTACCTGGAAGGCAAGCCTGGGGAAGCATACTCGCTAGTGGAAGTAGAAGGGGAATGTGTGGAGGTAGATGGCGAACAAGACGACTTCTCATTGGTCGAAGTTGACCCAGCGACTTACATTCATCAATCAGATGGATCAGCTGTGATTGTCATTACCTCTGGAGGGGTTGTGCAAACTTAGCGTTGATTCTGTCATCTAATCTAAAATCACATTCTTACGTTCCCTTTTATGCTCTCTTTATTTTGCTTAAGTAATCAAATCAGATGTCAGATGGCAAGAATCAGAAATCGAAAATTGACTGCTACGTTTTGATGGATCGAGTGGTCACCACTGGTACAAAGTGTTCAAAACTCGTTTGCTCTACAGGAAGCTCATCATTAGCACTCAGACTTCTGACTCTTTGGAAACCCAATAACATCATATCTCTTCTACCAATTCCACCCAAATGTTCAATATATAGTACACTTATTTGGCTATATTCTTTTACCCAAGCCCAAAAGTGTACCTACCATGTAACCAATATTTTTTAGCAATTGCTCAACTATTTTTATGTGACAAGGCTTTCCAACCCCACTTCATTTTAACAGTTTACCTGTATTATGTTTTTAATATGTTTCTTCTTATTTGAAAAATTAAAAGGCTTTAAATGTGAAATTAAATTATTGAAGTTGTGTATGAAGATGGTCTCATGGACGTTTGTACTAAACCTCCTTCTCTGCGTAGTACTAAACAAAACTATTTCTTGCACTGGCTCATGAGACAGTGATAGGATGTTATGTAAGGACAAACATTAGATACCAACTGCAGTGCTACTCATCTTATCTTGTCATAAGAATGAGATACCTCTGCAATACTTGAAAATCTCTTTATTCCACCTTTTCTAGGTCTGCCATGTGCATACAACTGGAAGAATTAAGTAAATTCAATATGTGATTTCAGCAGTCGACTTATTTAAGTAAAAAAAGAAAAACAGGAACTAAATTTAGCAACAGATCTTTTTCAGTTACTAATTATTTGTTACACTCTCTTCAGTTTCACACCTACCCTCCATAACAGTTTGTAACAATAGAACCTGCCATTTGTTACACCATTACAAATAAAAAATGTATTTCACATATAGCTCACGCAAGCGGCCTAAGAAATTCAACCCCTTATTGACACACTGCCTACCATTTTACACCTAAATTACCTTCCTTCACACCTAGAAAATTATCCTACACAAACAATAGCAAGAGAAACATAGTATAACATTAAACATTGTTTTAGTCCTCTGTCACCATTCCAAAACAACAATTTTTTCATAAAACCCCACCAAAACACTTTTTGCAAGCATTAGAAAATTCAGCCTCTTGTAAGTTCTACTTTATCTTTTCACCCTGCCACACATTCCACCTGCGAAATATCTATCGGAATCTTTATTTCTGAGGCCACTATCAATGCAGCCGTCGGTACTGGAGCCTCCCTTTCTTCCAGAGAGATAACGTAATTACCCGGTCCGAGCGTTATGGTGATGCTTAGCTCTAGCCGTCTCAGTGAATTCATCGTCAACGGTGTGCTGACGCGATATCTTCTCAAGACCTGGCTAAGAACAGCCTTCATCTGCAGCATTGCGTACTTTTGCCCCACGCAGTTGCGTGGACCCGCGCTGAACGGGATGTAGGCATAGGGGTGGCGATCTGCCGCGTCGTCGGCCAGCCAACGGTCCGGCCAGAATCTATGTCGTCAATCGTTTAGATGGGTATTATTGATACACATAGCATTATTGGATGTTGTAGGTGGTGGGAAAACATGGTGACAAAACTCTACTTGTTGACTTGCTTAAGATGGTCGAATTATTTGTACCCACGAAGTACTACCTAATAGAAATCATGAATTGTTCAGACAACCTCAAACTGGTACCTACCCTTCCTGTCTAAGAATTTTTTCCAAATAAAAAACTAGCATATATCCTATATGAAATAATTCCTCAGAAGATTATATATAATCTTCATAGCTAACTCATCTGTTACCACAATTCATGGCAATGTTTCTATTGGGCATACCTGTGCTCTGAGCTTACGCTGGACAGAGGTGTTACCTGTATGGCTGAGGGTAGTGCTTCTCGTCATGATGTACAACGTAGCTCATGGCAGCTGCCGAGCAACCAATGGGCAGTGTGTATCCGCTAGGCAGCTCGATCTCCTCCGTCACTTCACGAGCCAGCATCGTCACAGACGGGAACATCCGCAGCGTCTCCTGCACTCCGCAATAGCATCTTATTAAACATGGCAACAAATAACCAAGAAACCAACAGTGCTAACACAAAAAGAAAACTGGTTAAAAATTCTGCATTCTACATAAATAAAAGAATAGTTTTCAATTATAAAAATAATTTTTATGGCTGCCCCCAAAAATAAAAATATTTTTTTTTTTGCTGAAATGATTTTAAATTTACTCCGATGCAATTAATTGTATGTACAATCTTTTGCAGTTGGCCTATTTATTAGGTATTATTATTACTATTATTGGCAATGTTTGTGTTTGAAATTTGAGGAATTAATTTTTTTGCAAAACTTGTAAAACTTCCTATAATTAGAAAATACTACACAGCCATTGAGATGTCCAAAATATTTTGCTAGCGCCTGATACAGATATAATTGATGATGATTATTGGGGTTTAACAACGCACTTTTTTGACAACTGGCCCTGCGGCACTGGTCTAATGGCATGACTGATTATGGATGATTATGGACTGAATGGATGATTATGAGGATGATGATGAACCTAACCTAGCCTATAAGGGAGGAGGGGCACCCGGTGCCGGCACGTAGTCTATTCCTTTCGAAGAGCACCACGGGGACCACCTGCTTAAAATCCCTACCGAAGGCCGGTACAACGCAACAGTAAGATTCCTCCACAAATCCATGCTGTTGAGAGGTTGATAAGCAAGGCGAATGAAGCTGCTGTACTATTTCATACCTCCAACCTTTCTCCCGAACAGAACTGGTAATGTGTATGATGGTCACCCATCTTATACCTGACTCACCTCAGTGTTGCTTAACTTCGGTGGTCTCACGAAAACTGGTGTTTCCAACATTCCAAACCGTTCGGTACAGATAAGATTCAGCATCAAGTAATCAATCCATAAGGACCATAATCTCAGCACTTGACTACCTTGAGAGCACGGTCCATTACTGACATCCTCGCAACATCCTGATGTGTAGCTGGCCGCGAATCCTCGCCAAAAACGTTATCAAGCTCGGCATGCAGCTCGGCTTGAACCTCCGGGTGAATACCAGCTAGGATGAGCAGGAATGCCATGGTCGACGCAGTTGTATCCAGCCCTCCGGCAGCCAGCGTCTTCACCTCGTCTTGTATCTCCTACACAAGGTATAAAAATCAAGATGCAACTCGACACCTGCAGTAGGTTTTTAACTATTTTTTTCAAGTTAAAACAATAAAAAAGTGTGCACCAAGGCTGGCAAGTAGCACAGTAGATACAGGTGAGTATGCAAGCACACTTTCCATTACCAATTAGTTATCTCATAGAAAAATGCTTGGCAATTTGAAATAACTCTGAAAACTTTATGGTAAAAAGATGGAAAGTTTGTGGACCTGGGACCTGTTGCTGTACCTGCTGGGAGAGCTGGGATTCTGTGTCAGCGATCATCATGTCCAAAAGTGAGATGATCGTTTTGCCACTCGCTGTAACAATACCAGGTCTACGCACGCCAGCCTTGAAGTCACGCATCTTCTGCACCACAACATCCTCTGTAAACTCCTTCAGGTCCTGCAATACAAAGTCACATGGTGCATCTACACTCAGAACTCTCTATCTATGTAACAGTCTTGCAGACAGGTCTAGGAGAAACATTTTGAGTTAAAAATTTATTTTGTTTGTACCTTAATGATGGTTTTCGCAACTTTTCCGTCGTTAGTGAGAGGGTAGAGCCAGGGCAACAGCAACCATGGCTTGATTACACGGTTGTGCACAAGGTGAGTTGCCGTGGACAGCTGACTCTTGAAAGCGCTGTGGCCGGCCGCCTGAGTGTTCATCTCTGTGCCTGTTAATCAACGGCAGGGGAAGAGGAGTTTTACAATCAGAAGAAACCCGATGGCTTTCAGTCGTTTATTGTGACAAGCAAGCACCGAAAGAAGGATAGCACGCAGAGTCAAAATTATTATGCTCAGCGGCAGGGGAAAATTACTTTCCAACGGTAGGGGGAGGGGCACTACCCAAAAATTACTTCTGATGTTACCTTGAACATCTTTTAGAACTAGCTCTAGGAGGAATATCTTCAGCCTACCAAAACGCAGAGTGGATCAGCTAACGGAGATGCAAGGCAAATCAGACCTACCTTTTCCAGGGAATTTAAAGGAACCAGCACCATTTCTATATGAACATTGAAGAAACGAATAATTTCTGATAAATTTAAGAGGAAACTCACCAATCACGGTCTCACAGATGGCGTCAAGCGTGCACAGACTGAGGTCATCATAGATGTCAAATGGATGTCCTCCGACCCTCTGCTGCAGCTTCTCGACCAGCAGCTCCCCCTTACGGCCAAAGATCTCGACGTAGGTCTCGAGGATTTGGAAGTGGAACATGGGCGTGATGACGCGTCGGTGGCGTCGCCATGTGTCGTCCTGGTTGGACATGAGTCCGTTGCCGAAGAACGGGAGCATCGCCTTGCCCATGTTAGCGTCACGGTTACGGATGCGCGTGTTGCCTAGCAACTGGAGGTAGAGGGTGGGCAATGTTAGGCGTATTTGTAAGTCTGGGAAGAATCCTGCCTTGATCGCTCAAGAGGTCCTAATATCCGATAGCTTAAATAAATTGTTTACGCCAGTAAGTAGCTGACTCCTTTATATAGATAGCATCACGAAGAAAAAAAAACAAAGGTATGTATACGCATTTATTTGATACAAAGAGAGTGCATGTATGAATTGTAATACTTGATTTCGGATTTCGGGAATGCTGTTGATTCTAGAGGCAAGGTTACATGTCTTTAGCCGAAAATAATGTGGAAAAAATCACGCCAAAACTCTACGGCAATACAGACAGCAGGTGGTAGAAATGACAAACTACTCGAAATGTGGTCATCGCTCTTCGTTTGAGTAAAATTTTCGTTGGACCGGTAACTCTACATAAGAAGTAACTTCCTTCGGCATGTACCAACTCCTCTGTAACCCACCGCATTATAATTGGGCACTACAGTTGACAGTCAAATTGAATTGCCATTATGTACCAAACTCTTTCCGATTGCGCTATGCCTCACATCACAAAGTGTGTATTACCAAAAGGCATCCCACTAAAGCAGTTGGAAACTTTCCAACCAACAAAAATCACTAGAGATTAGGTTTGATCGATGGCGGGTCGTATGTTAGGTCAAAGCACGGGCAGCCCGGGCCGGCATGGTCAGGCTAGAAAACCTTTTTTTTGTTCAATTTCGTTGCTACAACTACACTTGCTCTGCAACCTCCGAAAAGTACTTTGTTTTACAATTAGGTAAACAAACCCAAATGCAATTCCAACGGTTTTACTTAAGAGACAATTGGTCGATGACATACTATCAACATATAACTAGCACACACACCCTGACAGGGCAGGACCTGTAAGGATCGGACTGGCATCCTTCCTTCCTGAATACCAATACCAATTCAAATATTCAAAAAACGATTAAACCGAATCTACAGCCTTTTCCTTTTCTGTTTGGTGTAAACAAAAAATATTTTCTCTGTGTTTTCATTGATTTTCGGTGTATTATTGGTTGAGAAAGGTATCCTGGTTTTAATGCCCCATTGATATGTATTAATTTCCTGCAAACGAACATAAGAACATGTTTTGCGGGGTATGGCAACAAACTGCTGGTCTCCTGACTGGGATAACGCGAAAAACCAAAAACTTTACCTGGCAATCTTAAGAAAATAGGAAGTGATTTGCAGTTGACACCCTAGTCTGAAAAAGTATACAAGGTGCTGTATATCTGTGGTGCTGGTATAAATTTCAATTTGTGGCTGTACCTGTTTTATATCCTCGACGTCCGTAAGGAGAACGGTTAGCCGGGGTCCCAGCCAAAACCTGACCACGGGGCCAAACTCCCTGGCGAGGCCCAGAAGGTTGTCGAATGTCTCCTCCATGGCGCCCCAGAATAGCAACGAATTTCCGAGCAGGGGCGTTATGCCTGGACCCGGCATCTTTGACGCCAGCTCCCAGATGCGCCGTCGCGGCGCCCAGTACGCCAGTGTCCATAACGCAGCCACGGTGCCGCTGTGGGGACATGAGGATCACAATGAGGACAATAGTTCGCAGTGAGGACAATGGAAAAAATCGGTGTAACCGATTTTGGGATTGGAAAACTCAATAAACGTCTTAGAATGAGTAACCAAGAAACCTCCAACTGAAATTTTATGATCGCTGAGCGTTTATTTGTTGAAACGCAATAGTTATTTTCTAGGACCAGTTTCGCGTTTCTAAAGTTTCTGTTTAATTGCCAAGGTCCCTTATAAATACTATCAGTTCACAGAATTGTTATTATTGGCTAATAAATCGACATTGCCAAATTATTGTTTTATGTCGATAAAGGTTGGGTTGGGTTTATTGCGTATGTAACATACACTCGTTAATTTAGTTTGTTTACATTTTCAATGACCTTTCGGTATGCAATACTCTGTTGACCTCTGGTTTCTGATTTCATGGCTCAGTAAACCTACGGTAAATAATATATTCGATTAGACTCTGCAATGGATTGTTTATTTACCTTGTACTTAAATGCACACTAAATGGAGAAAATGTCGTTAGTTTTTTTTCTGTGCCAGGGGCTGTTAAAATTAAAAAACTGGAAAAACAAAATTGCCTCCAACGATTTATTGCCATTTGCCTGGCAGATGTATCGAGTAAACACTTTCTTAAGCACCCCCGTTAATTTGTTCAACCCTCTGCGACGGTTTTTGTGGCCAAGAGAGATATTTTTGAAAACCTGTATAAAATCGTCTGGAGTCGTCAATGCTACAGTCTGGAGACATCTAAAGTCTTAACCAAACCATAGAAAACTTCAAATTTTTTTCCCATACCTTAATGCAAGTTAGAAATAGCTCATAAGGATGGCTAAAGCCTGTAAAATAATCCGACAACTGTGCGCAGAATTCAAGTGCCGTTTGGAGCCGTAATCGGAAAATAACTACTTAGAAAAGTATTGTTTTAGACATTTCTGATTTCATGAAATCAAATGGCAAACGGATAGCTGTACCCATGGATTCCCATAAACTATATAGTATATTGAAGATAATGCATCCGTACTGACAAATTATTCGACGAAATATCCAATACAATTTTGAATCACAGAAATCAACGATGTAATAAAACAAAACTGGCCTCATCACAAGCTAAGAAAAAATTCGTCAATTGACAGATTGATTTTGTGATATTGTGCGATATTGATTTCACATGCTGGGAACCTACCTCAAGACAGCGATCAGAATTACGGCTACCACCATGTTTAACGACGGATCATACACTAACGTGCAGAAGACGTAGAGGCGTTTCACCGTGAACAATGGGTGCCAAGGCCACAGCCGTCGCAAAGTTTGGGGCGTCGAGGGGTCCAGGTTTACTCAGAGCGCGAAGGGCCCTAAGATCAGTAGGACAATGGCACTCAGCCACAGTCGAGATCTCAAGTGCTACTTTGGCGTACATTTATCACACGTAGGAGTGATCAAGTATACCCCACTCTTCGCTGGAGGGCATCCGTCTCATAACGTGAGCGCTTACTGCATTATGTGAAGCAGTTGACGATAGCGCTGAGAATGACCGGACATGTACCGAGCAATTATTAATTATGCTGAACTTAGGTAAAGCGTGACAGCCAAAAATGTCAATTTTTTTCCACTAGTATTTTAGACAGAAACTGTTTTAATTACTGTTATTATTCTGATTACAGTAATTGTAATTCCAAGTGCCGTTTATTGCTATGTAATCACTTTCTTCCTAGACCGTTTTTTCGCGTTTTCAGCTTCTAAAGCAAATCGAAGCCTCAAAATTGATCTACAAAATGAAAAAAATGCGCTTCAAGTAATCATTCCTTGATGAAATTAGCTACGATCGGACCAGATTAAGGAAACGAGGGTCGTAGATCTCAAGGACTCCTAAGACATTGTCGTGACGGACGAGGTACGCAGTAGTTTCGCTGCATGGCATTTCAAGAAGTTTGCAGCCCCCAATCCCAAGGCTCGCGAAGAAATGTGAAACTAAAGTGGTTAGATTAAACAATTTATTGCACAAAGCAACACATTTACATTTTAAATAACACTTTTTCTTACTTCTTGAAGTTTCTTGAATCAATTTACTATGGTACCTACTTAATAACTGGTACTTACTATGGTATAGGTAGACATAATCTTCACCAAACAAAACAAAAAAAAAAAAAACGCGGCCGGCCTCTTCTTCGTTCCATTCTTCGACAGAGTTTGAGAGACAAAGTGTTATTACACTGTTTCACACAATATGCACAAAACAATGAAAACTGCATTTGATAACTTCACATGCATACATACATTTTTAACAAATGAAAAAATATCAACTATCATCAAAACATTTGTAATGTACATAACATTTGCATTACATAATTTAATAATGTATTAATGTAATTTACATTAAATTATACATTTGCTATTAAATATCATACACATGATTGGTTAGTTAGTAAAAAAACGCCAATTTTTTTGGGATTTTATTTCAGAAAATACAAAATACGTTCGTTTTTTAATTATTGACCCTGAATATTTTCTTCAGATGCATTTAGGATGCTTGAACTAGATTATTGTTATAATTTTGTGTGGTTCTTTTGTTATCGGGAAATTGTCAGGACTGCTCTTACCCTTGAAAAAGTAACAGGTACAAGTTACGAAACGTTGGGAAATTTAGTTGTTCTTTACCTAGCATTCAAAACCCAGTTCAAACAGTTTTTGTCAATAGAAAGGCCTTTTATCAATTCAATTCTCTGGCTTTTTTTTCGGACAAAATCTAAGAACATAATTATATTCTTTATGATGGTTTTTAGACTCATGTCTACTTGATTTATTTATTTGATTGATTTAGTTGTCGTTGATGTAGTTTGATTGACTTAGCATTCAAAACCCATTTCAAATAGTTTTTCTTAATTATATTTTTTAATTCTCTAGTATGTTATGTTTTTGCTAATCATGTAATCGTTACGCCATGTTTTTTTGTCTTGATATTCACCGGAAAATGTTCAGCACGGCTTTGGACAGCTTTGCACAGCATCGTAATATTTTTGTTTCAAAAACCTTTCAAATCCTTCACCCAAAAACGCATTGGCACAGCAAACCGACCTGTCAACTCCAATCAAACTTCAAGGCTTTCACGTACAGCACATGCTATACAGTCAGCAAACCTGATCGACGAATCTTAATTTGAATTAGCACATGAACGTAATGCAAACCAGATAGTCTCACTGCTCTGCAACAATCCGCAAGAGCCGAATTGCGAATTCGATGTAAAAATAAAAACTCATCCAGCGGTGATTTTGCTTTCTGTATGGCAGGTATTAATTACAGGTAGTTCAATTGCATGACCCAGTGAGTCAGAGATCTGTTCGATTTGTTGCAAAATCGAAGCGATTGCGTGGATTCGGACTGAGTGACCTGTCATGACGTTTGCGCAACCGTCTGGTCAAAAAGTTGACACATTAGTAGAAAAAAAATTATACAAAATTCACAAAAACGGAAAACCTTCGATGCAAAACGAGCAGGAAATTTTAAGGAAAGAAAATTCCCAGTAAAGGTCGTATTTTTAAACTGATTTCTCAATTTTTAAATTTGTTAATTAAAATATAGTAATAATAATAATAATAATTATTATTTTTATAATAATTATTATTATTTTTATTATTATTATTTCTTTATTGTCACGATTGACCATAAAGGTATGAGACTTGCCATTTGTACACAGATACGTGATACATTATGATACACGTGATACACTCGTGTCAACAGATAAAAATTGGGCAATTGAGTAAAATGCATTTACAATAAGGAAGTTTTTTAAACCCTTTTTTTAATTTATAGTCATTTGATTCTGTTGTCTTAATGTTGCGTCTACATTCCGTCTACATTTCCGTCTACACTTCCATTTTCCACTCATTTTAACATCATTCAATGCTTTAATTGATTTATGGGGTTTATCTGCGGCACTGCGGCTTTGGTGTCGGTGAATGAGTGGCTGAATTTGAGAATTTTAAAACCTAGAGGGGAGAAGGGGAAACTCGGTGGTGGCCTACTCCTGTCGACGATGGATGGGTGACCATCACATACATGATCAGTTCTGTTCGGTAGAGAGTTTGGAGGGATGAAAGTTAGTACAGCAACTTCACTCGCCTTGCTTATCAACCTCTCGACAGCATGGATTTGTGGAGGAATCCGGCTGTTTGCGTTGTACCGTCCTTTGGAAGGGACGTTAAGCCGGCGGTCCCCTTGGTGCTCTTCGAAAGGAGCAGACTACAAGCCGGCACCGGGTTTCCCCTCCTCCCTCCTAGGCTAGGTTAGGTTCATCATCCTCATAATCATCAGCCCAGTCACCTACGCCATAAGACCAATGCCAATCGGTCCGTTGTCAAACAGTGCGTCGTTAAACCCCACTAATTGCCATCTTCATCATTCTTTAGGTCAGCTTATGAATCCCCGTGCTTATTGACTGTCAGGCCTGACTGACCTTTTTACATGTTCATGGGCGAACTTCAATACTTCATAAATCAATGTAACATAACATCACGCTAAAAAAAAATTGCATTCGTCATTAATTATTCGATGATATTGTCGATAGAAATTGTCGCAATAATGGAAATCATTACCTTTTAGACAGCCAATCTAAATAAATATGTATGTCTGAACTTTTTATGCCGCTAACTGGCTAGAAACAAATAAGTTTTCGTTGATAACAAACAGAACATCATTTCTTACAAGTCTTAAAAAAAACTAAAATTGGTTGTTTAATATCTACAAGAATGATGAAAGCTATACCGCACATTTTGTATACTAAATTGTAATATTGGTGTAGACATATGAACGTCTTGTCCTAATTTTCAATGCAAAAAATAAAAGAATTCAACACAGCATGGCTCATTTAAATAAAATAGAAGTCGTGATTCTTCTGTCAGATAAATTTCCTTTACACACTTTGTGCTCGCGGTCTAAACATATTTTCCAGCCTGGTAAATTCGCTACCTGCACAGGAATTGAGGGTTCTGGCCAAGTCTTGACTCCGACTTTTGACTCTGGGGTCCATCCTTGGAATGACCGTTCGACAGAGGTGATTAATACGCACGGCAACATAATCCTTGCAGATCATAATACTGATTCATGTTTAAAAAAAAAACGTATACATTCGATGTAGAAAGGGCATATTGTATAGATACAATGAAATTTCGGCTTGGGAAACACTATTTTCGTTGTGTTTTGGATGAGCCCACTAATTTGTTGCGCTGAAAAATGTCTACAAAATATCTTCGTACATTTTTATTGGTTAATATACTTTTAACTTGGTTAATATCCTTACAATGTCAGTTTTGCTTATGGCTTTCTAACCGGAACAGCACGGAATTCCACTACCACAGATGAAATGGAAAGACCGAACGGTTTGGCGTTTTGGAAACACCGGTTCTCGTTAGATCACCGAAGCTAAGCAACACTGCGCTGGGTCCAATGACCAATTCTGTTCGGGAGAGAGGTTAGAGGGATGAAAGTTAGTAAAGCAACTTCATTCGCCTTGCTTGTCAACCTCTCGACAGCATGGATTTGTGGAGGAATCCTGCTGTTCGAGTTGTACCGTCCTTCGGAAGGGACGTTAAGCCGGTGGTCCCCTTGGTACTCTTCGACAGGAGTAGCCTGTAGGCTACGTGCAGGCACCGGGTTTCCCCTCCTCTCTTCTCGGCTAGGTTAGGTTCATCATCATCCTCATCATCATCCACTCATTCACCGACACCATCAGACCAGTGCCGCATGGCCAGATATCAAAACAGTGCGTCGTTAAACACCACAAATAATAAGTAAATGGAAAGCAGAGAGTAACATGCGTTTGCCCGTTGTCAGCTAAAGACTGGCACTCGATAATCAACTCCTTGAGCAAATCGTTCAATATTATTACGTCGGGCCTACAGGGCCTTCGTAAATATGACTAGAATACATGGAAAATGTGTCAACAATTACTGCATGATGCTTCACAATTTAAGAAACTTTAAAATGCGAATGAGTCAAATTTTGGCCTTCCTATTATAATAGGAAGGATATTAAAATAGGAAACCCGTCATTTATGACGAGTTTTAGTACCTTCCTGTTAACATAACCACCATCATGTCAACTTATTCCGGACATATCCTAGGGTCATAGCTTGCTCACACACGCAGAACGCACCTTCTTACCATTCCCATTCTCGTGCGTATCGTGGGATTTTTACTCGTTTATGCGTAGGTACTTGTCATATAAATCTAGTATGGTCGTGTTTTGCCAGAAATAATTAATGCGCTATCCTGTCCAGTCTATGTTATTGGTATATGATATTATTAATCAATTATTATGTTAGCGCCACGGGTGGTTGTGTTGTATTGTTGATTATTTTACAGCGACCTTTCTAGTTTTCCGACTTAAGTACCCAATTAAAAATACGAACCATTGTGCGTGAGTGCGTAGCGCGTACCAAGAAGAAAGAAGATTAGTAGAACTACGGCGTTTTTCTTAAACCCTTGAACCATTTTTTTTTAAAATTATTGTGAGCTCCTTTCAAAATACAATGTACAGTATAAGAAATTATAATTTGTTCATGTATAACTAATTCCCCACTCTTTAAAAAAAATATAGGCTATAAATACCCTAAATGCAATACCCTAACCTGCCTTCAGGTGCTTCCAAAGTTTTAAAATATATTCTTAATAGGACTAAACTTTCAATTCTTGTAAATTCAAAATCAGTTTTGTGAACAAAAACATTTTCGCCGGTGTTGACCAAAATGGCAGTTTCGTTTCTTGTCCCTAGATCCATGAAAAAGCGTATATTTCCTTTGCGTGCACGGTGCATGCAAGTACGATTTTGTAGTTACATAAATATGGATAAAATTAGCACATGTTGACATCACCAGTTGCTGCAAAAAATAAGTAAAATGGCACTGGCTATAAAATTTCTCGAACAAGTATGAAAAGTCATTTAGTTAGCAGAGCTTTCCGAATTTTTCAGCCTCTTCCGGAAAAAGAATGATACGACTTAAAAAAACCCGAAATTTGTACTAAGACAATGGTGCAAAGACCATTGCACATTATTCAACATTTCATGCGCAAGAGTATACACTATTCAACCGCGTACTTATTTATTAGGTTCATTATGAAACTAAATGTCTTACATAATCATTTATATTTTTATTCTTCGCGCGTTAAAATTCGTGAAAGCTCGTATCGGACTTCAAATAAACAGCTGTGTTTGGAATCACTCAGCTCAGGGGGTGGTAAGCAGGATAGCCCAGTGAGATTCAAAAATTAGTACCGTTGATTGCTATTTAGAGCGCGCTGTCTGCTACGAGAGTAGCAGATAGCTTTAGCGTTCCAGGTTTTTGATAATGGCCGGCGGCTATGACGTCTTTAGCGTCAGCTCTGACGTCTTTAGCGTCAGTAGAGGCAGAGCAACAAGTGCTAGAAGTGTTAAAAGCTGTGGATGATATTTACCAGAACTCTAATTAAAGTCTGAAGTGGTGCTATGGGAAAGGGCACGGGTCGTGTGCAAATGATTTGCAAGTATAGGGAGTGCACCAATACTCATTTGAAGGACCCGGCATTGTCTTTTTTTTATTGCACTAATAAAGACCAAGCACAACGCGATGCCTGGTTGACCCGTTCCGGCAACGAGGATTTGGTGGGTTCAACTGCGGAACATTTGAAAGCGAAGGGGTTTCGTTTGTGTGCTATACATTTCGAGAATAGCGAGTTCGTTAATATAAGAAAAAATCGGTTGGTCAAGAATGCGCTTCCTAAGCTGTATGCTGCTGAAAATGATCATGATGTCATTGACATTGCCAAAGACACCGACACTGTGGCAGGTGAGGGAATCTGAGGTCCTGGCATACACTTTATGTTCCAGTAAATAGCCATTACTAGTGGGTACTACACTCTCCTAGCCTGTAGCTAATATGGACTGAAATTCGATTGCAGAATCGTCACAAGATGATAGTCCAGTTGCCATGTCTGAGGCAGAGTTTGTTGGTGATGGCATGGATGCTGCTGGGCCATCTTCACCATCAGTCTCCTCTCACCAGACTACACCATTTGGTAAGTTTAAAATCAATCTATGCACATCCTCCTTTCACTATAACTTTAAATTCAGTACATTCAAATGCCAATAACCTGGGAGTTCTTATTGTATTTGTTCATTTATAATTTTTAGTCATTCACAAAAGAAGAGGCTCTATTCTCGGAGAGTTGGGGTACAGTCTAGGTGAGCGCACACCGAGAAAGAAAACCCTGCTGTGCAAATACAAGAAAGCTGTGAAGAGGGTGCACCAGTTACTCAAACAGACTTCGCTACAAAAAGATAAAATTAAAGCGAAGGAGTTGTTGATGGCCGACTTTGTCAGCATCAATCATGAGTGGCTGGAGTGCTCTATCCATGGAGACATTCTGCTCACTCCGCTCCTGCAACTGTTCTGCAGAGTCATGCTGCACAGCTACTGCAAGAGAAGAAACCGCATGATTTCTGGAGCTGCGATAAAGGCAACCACCATCAAGACCAGGATGAAGATTGTCAGGCACAATTGAACCTCACATTGCTACAGCATATCTTGTGTGTTCAGCATGTCTTCTTTGTATGTTTTCACTTGCATAATTTCTAATCACTTCATTAAACACTTATATGTGTCAAAAATGATGCTGTTTTTCAATTAGTTATACCTTGGTCCTTGACTGATAATTTTTTGCTGTAACACTGAATCTGCCAATGTAATGCCATTGCTTTATTAGTAACCTTTGCAATTTGATGAGAAAAATTAATGTCTGTAACAAGCATTATTATTTCCTCTCAAATTGCAAATGTTACTGAAACAGCAATGACATTACTAAGACAGATTCTGAATTTGAATGAAAACCGGGGCTAAATGATCGGTGAGGGGGAGTCGTGGTGCGGGGTGCAAATAGTACCGTTGATTCGAACAGAGATGGCGCTAGCTGCGCATTTCGTGTAGGTTTTCTCCTATAACATTGGGTTACCCCTCTCTACCTAACTCCTCTCTGACTCAGCTGTTGTAAGTTTTCGCGTCCAAACATAACCTATAATGAGGTTCGGTCGCAAGCTCTGTGGATTGTTAATAGTGTTCTGGTAATGGTTAACTATTCAGAGACATCAGCAATAAACAAAAATAAGGGAGGGCCGCTTGGAATTCCATTACCAAGACGGTTTGAAAATGGCGTTTCCCCCTGAATTTGGAACAGACTCTGGCGGTAGGCTTAAAGGCGTCACAATCACCAAGCCAATTGTGTTTGGCAGTGTAGCCCGTCACTTTGGCAAGAAACGCGAAGAGGATGGACACACTCACCAGTGGACGGTTTTCGTCAAGCCATACCTCAATGAGGATATGTCTGCGTACATTAAGAAGGTCCACTTCAAGCTACATGAGAGCTACGCTGACCCCAACCGCATTGTGCTCAAACCTCCTTATGAGGTTACAGAAACTGGTTGGGGTGAATTCGAGATTGTCATCAAAATCTACTTCATGGATCCGAACGAGCGTCCTTCAGTAACTCTTTACCATATCCTGAAGCTCTTCTCAGCACCAGCAGAGATTGTGCCAAAAAAGCCACTTGTCTCAGAGTTTTACGAAGAGATAGTGTTTCAAGACCCTACAGCGTATATGCATCAGCTTCTCACAGCGACAAAACCACTAACCCAGGGACCTTGGAAACACGAGTCGGACTTTGAAGATGTAAGACGATTTCCTTGGCTTATCTAATTTATTCTTTCCTATACTACTTTGAAAGCGAGACTATTTTTTATTATTATTTAATATCAGCCCTGTAGCTTAGAAGAAAGATTAGTTCGAGTTAAAAGTCTAGCGCTCAAAGCTTACTTGTTATGTGCATCCTACCTACACAGCCGTAGTAAACAGCTCCATTCACAAGCGCATAGTTTGAATTGCCCATAGTTCATCACATATACGTATATGCGCTAATGTTTGTTCTATGCCTGTAGGGGTGCTAAGATATCTAAAGCTGTTGTTTCTATTAGCAAGCACAGTTTTTTGCTGGTGCTAAACCTTGGTATTGAATGAGATTTGTCTCAAGGAACCTCAAGCAAGTATTAAAAAAGCATTAAATAATAGTAGTCGTTAACATTTTTTAATTGCGGTGCTTTTCAGGTGAAGCGACGCACCCTAGCTGCGATTCTAGAAGCAAAAAATGTGACAAGACAGCAGATTAATGAGTACAAGGAACAGCTCAAGTGTAACAAGGAGACAGCCACCAAGTTCAAGCTAGAGCTAGCCAAGCTTCAGTCGGGTCCAATTCCTCGGCCACAGCCTTAGTTTTTTCTTCTGCTGATCAGTGAATCAAAGCAGCTAGATAACTTTTGTCAAGACTCCAGTGTTGTAGTGATTAAATTCTTTGAGTTTCTGAGATACATTGTAAGCACGTAAGCATGTCACAGCCTTACTTATTAAACTAAGCAATTAACGGATGTAAGCAGTTTGATGGAACCGCTCGTTATGTAAGTAATTGTAGGTAATTTGATATTAAATAAAAGGTCTGTGAAATTTTATGCTGGTTGTGCTGATGGATTACTAAAGGCAAGTAAAATATCACTAATTTGCAGTGAAGTACAAAAAGAGTATGATCGAACTACTACATGTAGGTCGAGTTTTGGATTGGCTGAGTCACATGGCTATGTTGACAATACAGAGTAGTTCTGTTCTTTTTTCCATGCTAGTAAATAATATGTATGCTTTTGAACATATCAGTCATCAGTAAGCAATCAATGAACCGACAATCTGTTAGATTTGTAGCAAATATCAAGCCGACTTTAGCATTCAGCCACGTCTGGTTTACTTGGAATGTGCTGAATAAATAATATGACATGCAATCAACTTTGCTTTTCCTGCAAATTATTCTTATTAGGTCTCATTCAATGTGTAGAATGAATAGCATATATGAAATGCTATATGAGAATTACCAAATGTCAATACTGTCTGTAGTAATAGTTAGCATACAGATACCATATCATTACCATCGGCTTTGTCCAGCATGGCGGGTGCACTTTTGACATTGGCAATTTTAAGTTTCATTTTTCAAAGTTCAGCATTTTTGCCAAGAAATTTGGTTTTTAGCTTAGTATCAATAATTGGACATTTTGATATAAATTACTTAACAGTGGTTCTAGAAAATGGTGATGCACTTATGATTCAAATTTAACGATATAGTTCTCCATGTTATGGAACACTTACTTATGTGTCCAATTGTTTTGCAGATAGTTCCACTTTAAATAGTAAAATGCAAACCGTAGTTGAACATAAAAAGTCAACTGATGTTCTGCAGAGAACTGGTGTTCGTTTTAACTTCATAGATTCAGATTTGATCTCAAGAACATCTTATTACAATCATGGAGCTATATTATCCCCAATAATTTCGCATAAAAATACAAAGATGGTAAGAGATCGATTGATGTGCTGATATGACTTGATTTTTGAACTAAAGTATGCATTCCTTCTGTAGTTAATTGAAAATTCAGCAGAGAAAAAACCAGTGTTCTTCTATTCTCTGGGCGAGACAGCAATCCCTGAGTTGTTCCGTGCTATTGGTAGCATACCATACAGTAGTAGAGTGTACCTGATCCTGCAAGATTCTGCTGATGCTCGGAAGCTGCGTTTGAAGGAAGTGTACCACATGCTCAAAGGCAACTCTGAGCTGGTTATTAACGAAATCGGGCAAAGGGTGTACGAATCCGGAGAAACCAAGTGGCGTTTTGATATGCAAAGTACATTGCTGCGAAGGAAAAATTTGCAGGGTACTATTATGAGGGTGCTCTATCCAATCGTAAGAATTTGCAATCATATTGTATCATATCATACCATGTAATAGTAGCAATATTTCATCGCTAATTCATATTACTATCTGCTAGCAACCTATCAATGATAAAAATAAAATAAGTTCTTAGCAGGCAAAATAGCAAATTTTAATTGCACCCAATTAATTGGTTAAATTTCACTTGCAGGTGATGTTTGAGAAGGTTGATAGTACAGGTATGAAGAAGAGAATCTCGGTGGGCGAACAATTATTCCACAATGTAATAAGAAATCTAAATGTAAGGTATGCGATGTTCTTAATTTTTGAGTGCTTGCGCATAACAAAGCTTCAGCGCTTGACAATTTCTGTTGGTATTATTTTAGGCAATTTACCCTGCCAGTTTCAAAAAATTCACATGGGAATGTTCCTTGAGGAGTAACAGAAAAGCAACAAGTCAAGGCATTTTATTATTAACAACACTATAACCGTCTCAGAAATTGATGCCCAAACGCGGACTTGAACTCCAAACTCCACCTTTCGTGGGTGTTGCTCTGAACCATTGAGCTATCTGGACACTAGCTTCTTGAGATGATTTTAGTGTATTTGATGATAATAATGACAGTTCTCCAAGGAGTAGAACCATGAGGCTGTGAATACTCACAATCACTCTGATTCTAGTGACGCTATATCACGTCACAACATGTCAAACTCGAATAACTCCAATTTTGACGTTGGATTCGTTGCTGTATTAGGATAAAATCTTATTAAAATTGCAAACGCTTGCAATGCGCGGGGTATTTTATTATTAACAACATTATAACCGTCTCAAAAATCGATGCCCAAATGCAGACTCGAACCCTGATAGCTCAATGGTCCAGATAGCTCAATGGTTCAGAGCAACACCCGCGAAAGGTGGAGATCGGGGTTCGAGTCCGCGTTTGGGCATCAATTTTTGAGACGGTTATAGTGTTGTTAATAATAGAATACCCCGCGCATTGCAAGCGTTTGCAATTTAAATAAGATTTCATCCTAAAGTCAAGGAATTCTTTGTTTTTTATTGAGAATAAAACCATGTTTCCCTTCTTCCATTCAATGAAAAAAATAATGTCCTCTTTGCAGCATTTCGATTGTCAAGCTGCTGGACAGAAATTTGTTCGGTCCTCCGAGCAGTTTGGGGAAATGGCCTGGAGTAATGGGAGCTCTCATCCGGCAGGAGGCTGACATTTCTATCGCACCATACACTCCTTTCTCTGCGATGATTATTCATGTTGACTTCTTGGCACCTTTTGCCACATCTGAGTATTTACCTAAGAAGATTATTTTAATATCCAAGCTTAGATAATACAATAACAAAAATTAAGTTCTTAATTTGCAGATTTCGATTGTACTTTCCCACTCCTGTTGATACTTTTTCATTGCAAACAATGGTAAAAGGATTCACCTTTGCTGCTTGGTGCTTCTCGATTATTTTCCTGATCATTTTATCGGCTGGCTTGTTCTTCTTACGCAAAGCAGCAATACAAGCCGAGTTGTACAAGGAAGAAGCGTTAAGCTTTAGTGAAAGTGTGCTTTATGTATTGGGAAATATCTGCCTCAAAGGTAAAGTATTGTTAAATATTACATTTCCACCCACCACTGACACTACGAAATTACAGCGACGGATATTTCAGAGCTGACAGTGATTTCCAGAAATATCAACAGGTTGGGACCAAGTACCGAAGACTAACTATGGCCGCATCTTCTGCATAAGCTCAGTTCTAATGGGGTTTCTGTTGAATTTAATATATGTTTCGCAACTACAAGCGAACATCATGTCCAACGCCTTCAGTGTGCCGTTCAATGATATCGAAGACTTAGCTGATCCAGGCGACTACCATGTGATCATGTTAAATGGATCTCTGCCACTTATTGATGTGCTTGTAAGTGCGAGCATCATTTTGGTAACAAACTGCAAATAAGAATCACAGAATGCTTGAGTGACCAGAAATCGTGAAGAGTACGACTCCCGAATTACAACTTATGTAACCATTGTGTCCAGAAATGTTAATCTAACTAATTAAATCTTCTAAATGCCTGTTAGCCGGAAACGTTATAATGCTTAGTAAGTAGGTGTTGTTCTATACCGATCGATAGCATGAAACAACCGATAGTCAGTCTTCAGACCTAGACGTGTTTCAAAACTTTTTCCCAACGTCATGTTTCAGAGGTTCGTTGAGTAACTAACTGACTGTTAACAAACAAATGTATGGACTTAGCTGACCACTGAAACACCAATTCTAAGACTTAAAAGCCTGATTTGAAAAAAAGATTTTGTCACTTTTGCCATTATTGACTTTTTTGTAACAAAGTAGCTGCTGTAAAGCAAATTTCCCACAATTCAGCTATAGGGTACCACCTCTATTCTTTTTCTCCAATAATTTGTGCATTGATATGCAAATCATGGGATTTTTGGAATCCTGTCGCCTTGAACACCAATGTGAACACAATTTGGACACATTTACAGGCTGCTACATCAGGTAAAATGAAGCAGATCACCGATATGATGAAGACTCGCAGAGGCACTATTTACGGAGAATTAGTTTCTGCCATGCAGCAACTTTGCCGCAGCAAGTCTGTTCTTGTGGGAATCAAGTTGGTCTGCCAACCTCTTGCTAAGAAGACTCCGTGTTCAATTTCAGTCTCAAAGAAGCGATTGTATCGTCGAGCAGTCTTATTTTTATCCAGAAAAGACTTTGCTTATAAGAAAATCATCAACATCTTGTAAGTTTCTTTTCTAATCTATTCCTTATGCATGGAGATTATGAGACACGTGAATATGTGTCACACTGTCAATATTGAAACAGTCATATGAACTGTGACTCTTTGTCATATCTCAAGACAAATCGAGCAGGCTAAACATTTTAATTTCACTCAATCCAATTATCGCAAAGATAATTGCCTTCTTTCCCGTATTTGCCTCTTGCTTTTCAGCTCAAGTCACACTTATTTACAGGTGCTAGTTTACGACTGCCAGCCTATTAGCTTTTTAAGACTTGTCGTCTTTGCAACTGACAGAATTTTTGGTGTGGCAAATTTGCAAAGGCAATGGGTGCAAAGACCATGAGAATGTAGAAGTAAAAAATAAGACAGCTGAGATAGAGCCAAGCTGGGAGCATTGTTTGTTTTACAATCAACTGATTTTCCTTCTTAAACAACAAAAAAAACTTGGTCCATGCCAATTCTTTAAGTCCACGGACTTGGCCATGAGCTGTATTTATTGGGTGATGGAATATTAGCTTCTGGAATCTTGAGATCTTCTATTGGTTAGCATTCGCAGGTGCATAGAAGGCGGCCTGTTTGAAGATCAACGAAGACACACACATCAAAACATGGACTCCTCTGTCAAGGATGCTAGCACCCTGTTCACGGCCATTGAGTTCATCGACGTGATTCCCTTTCTGTTGATTTATGCGACCGCTCTAGCCTTTGCCTTCTGTCTTCTTCTCATGGAGCTGGTGTACTTTCATGGAATATCGAGGCTACAGATAATTTTAAAAAGGTAAACATATATTGAACGGTACAACACATATTATTATTAATATCAGTGTTAGCTATAAGGTCGCTCGTCAGTCTAAAACTGCAAAACTAGTCCAAAGCGCCGAAGTACGGAAATTATTGGAGATAAAACGATTTTGACACCACAAGGCTAGATATAATTTTTTTCATTTTTCCTTCCCAGCTGTTAAATTTTAATGCAATCCCCAAATGAGTTGTGTTACCTGTTAGCCCCACATTTTCTCGTAATGCCAATAGTTATTTCCGGGCTGATATTCAAATAGGTCGTGAAATAATAGCACTAATGTAATTGAAGTGCTACTGGGGCTAGTTGTTACAGTTCATTTTTTGTGTGGGTCTGGACATGATGTGAGATTATGGGACACTGCCTTTTCTATTTTACGCTGGATTTATTTTTTGGGTTTCATATTCTGTTTGTACAAAATATATTATGATTAGTTCCATTAGATTTCCAGGTTATAAAATGCAAATTTATAGGAGGAACATTGACATATTGACATAATATGAGATAAGAAGCGAAAAGCGCCAACGGACATCAACGAGAACTCTCCTCTGGAGGAGGACGACGAAGACTGAGTTTGTTTTGTCTGTTCTCGAATCTTCTCCAAATCAGGCCCCGCAGAACTAGACAGGATTCAGTGCATTCAGTGTTCGACTTGGGCGCATGTGAAGTGTATTGTATTCACATCAGAGTTTATTTGTGTAGATTGCATGTAAGCGATTGATACAGTTGAAAGTTGATTCAGTAAATATAACATTTCACTTAAAAAATAACCCCTAATATACATTATGTATTAAACATTATTTATAACCAGCTCATTTTTGTTTTTCCCCTATTAACTAGGTACTGTAACAACTTGCCCCTGACCTGTAACAACTTACCCCGACAAGGGGCAAGTTGTTACACTTTTTAGTCAGGCAAATTTTACGTTATCACGTGTCTATTAAAAAAATTATCAATGTTATAAAAATTTTTTCTATTAGTCAAAATATGTGCAAATACATTGTCAAATTTAAAATCCATGAAAATTTTTTTAAATGTCCACAAAAAAATCAAACGTTGAAATTGTAACAACTAGCCCCAGTCTCCCCTACCTTTAGAGAATAATTATTGTCTTTCTTTCTTGTACCATTTTTGAATACATCATTTTTCATGAAACCCTACTGTAAGTGGTAAGAAACAAAACATTTTTGAACATAAAAAATTAAATGAAGTTTTGCACCGACTTGGCATTTGTTTGAGCGTAATACAAATAAATCTTATCACAAGATCATCTCAATACACACGTGGAGCCAAATTGTATCCAATTATTTCGCACCAGATAAAAATCTCGGTAAGTTGGAAGTTAAATTAAAGATGGATCAAATTAAAAATTAAGAATTGAGTTCTTCTTACTTCTTATAGTTGATAAAAAAAACTCGGTGGCAAACCGGCCAGTATTCTTCCACTCGTTGACTGAGGCAGCAATCCCTGAAATATTCCGTGCTATCAAGAGCATCCCATACACAAGCAGAGTGTCCCTGATCTTGCAGGTTTCTGTCAATTATCATATGCTATGTATGTCTAAACGAAGTGTATCATGTGCACACCGACAGCTTACAGTTGCTCATCAACCAGATCGGGCAAAGGGTCAAAATAAAGGGTAGCCCAAAGTGGAGTTTCGATGCACAGAGCGCTTTGATACAAAGGGAAAATTTGCAGGGTTCCATTATAAGAGTGCTCTATCCAATTGTAAGTATTTGGATAATTACTGAAATTAAACACTTTTTATATCACATTATTACCCACTCAAAGAATTTTACATTTGGCTATATCTTCTTTGCAGAAGATGTTCGATGAAGTTGATAGGAGAGGTTTGAAGCATAGTTTATGTTCTGCTGAAAGTTTTCTCAGATCTGTGATGAACAATCTTAATGTAAGGTAAGCAGTGTAATATTGTTTACAGCAGTTGAATTATTAAGTAATTGAACTTAAAATCCATCAGATTTTGGTGCTTTAGATATCTTTTTTACCCATGCAGCGTTCATGCACAAAGACGAATGACAATTTTTTATAGCATTTCGATTGTAAAGCTGTTGGACAGGAATGTGTTTGGTCTCCCAAGCAGTTCAGGCGAATGGGCTGGAGTAGTGGGAGCTCTGATTCGGCAGGAGACTGACATTTCTATTGCCTCGTACGCTTCTTTCACTGCATCTACTTGTCACGTCGACTTCTTAGCATCCTATACCACATCAGAGTACCAACCTCAATCCATTTTTAATTTCAATTTACTATTCGAAGCTCAAATTACATTAAGTTATACCGTTATGAGCAAAGACTATAGATAGGGTTATGAGGGGATATCATTATTATTATTAACGTTAACGTTGACATTCCCTAAGCGTCAGTCAAATCATTGCTGAGCTTCAGTGGGAACCGCTTTCCGTCAGAAGGAGTAATGCTACTCTGCGGTGCCTATTCAAGGTGCTGACTAAGTCCGATGCCTGGGTTGACATTTGCGCTCTTACGTCTCGAGCAAATTTCCACGGACGTCATGACCATCCATGGAAGATCCAGTTGCCACGCCACAACACGGACATTGGGCGTAACTCTTTCCTTGGGCGAGCCATCCGGACTTGGAACCAGCTCTCCGTTGAAGACATAAACGTCCTCGGAGATGTACAGTCGCTGGAGTTCAACCCTTGACTTATATTTATTGTCTAATTGTTCATTCCATTCATTCATTTCATTATATTTTCATTCTGTAAACTACCTCAGCCACCGGCAATGTAAAAACTATCAAAGCTGAGTAAAATAAAAAATAATAATTATTATTTGCAGACATATTCCTTGCAAGCAGTAGGAAAAGCATTCATCTTTAATGCGTGGTGTTTTTCGATTTTTTTCCTGGTCGTAATGGCGACTGGATTGTTCTTCATCAACAAGACAGCATGAGTGATTGTCTAATGAGAGTACAGATATCTGCGCCAACGAATGCCTGCTTACTATTTTGGGTGATATTTGCCTCACAGGTATAATAATTAACAATCAATTGACCATTTTAAACGTAACAAACTTGTTGCTTCTATGACTAAAGGCATACGCAAAAAGCCTGTCAAGCACGTTTCAATATCAAAATTTAGGGGCTTATTTTTTATTAGCAAGCTGCATAAGAAATAAAACAAGAATTGTATCGGAGAACGAAACACTACGTGCACTTTAACATAATTTAACATAATTTACAGCTTAACTTTAAATTTCTGCAATTATAATTGACACTGCATTTTATTAGAATGTTATTAACAGATTGGAACCAACGACCAAAGACAAATTACGGCCCTATTTTCTGCAGAGGCTCAGTTCTCATGGAGCTCTTGTTGAACCTGACATACGTTTCGCGGGTTACCAACGAAAGCACAACGATTGGAATGCTTTCCCCTTTCTCAAGGACAAGGCTATCACTCTTATGAGTTCATCAACGAGGTTCCGTTTATCTTGCTTCACTTCTCTCAGGCCTCTGCATATGGTATTCTCGTTGTAGAGGTCCTGCACATTCATGGACTGACTGGATTTCGAAGAGAGAGTTTCCGACCAAAACTGAATGCATGCAATCTCAAAGTTACACGAACAAGCCAAACTAGTAGCCACTTGTGGTAAATGGACGGGGAAGGTATTAACATCTGCGAGCCGATTGTTTTCACTCTCGTTAAACTTCAAGTAGCTTGCCATAAAACAGTACTTACTACAGAATTAATGCATATCACACACACGGTTGAAAAATAATATAACATTTTTTTTATATAACACGTCTTTTCGTATTGTTAGCCTCTTAGCACTAAAAATTTGATAATAAAATGGTTCAAAAATCACTTAAAAACAATTTGATGTAATCCAGACCTTTCCTCTTCCCTTTTCCCTCTTCATTCCCTATCCATGAGCTTACCTTGCCCATCATTCCTCATTGTCACGTCCATCGTCTTCAGTTCTAGCAATCTCACCTTCACTTACGCTCTCCTGTCCAACATCCAGGTTTAGCAAAGCTTCCACCGACGCCTTTACGTTAGATACAGCTCGTGTTATCAAGTTGAGAGATTCCGGACCAGAAGGCAAAACGTCATCAACATTGTCCTGATCTGCATTTTGAGAATTTCCGCTATCGTCTTCCAAACCATTGTTGATGCAATGGGTAGAGGGGTGGGGGGTGGGGGGTCGCGGTGGGCACCATGTCTTCTTGCTGGGGCGCCACAGGAATGAAGCATAGGGCGCCTGAATGGCGTAAAGTGTTCCAAGCAGGAACACGGAACCCATGAGCACAGGGAGGAGACCAGTGTCAGCGAGGAACCTTGCAGCATCGACGACGGTGCACATTCCCATTCCGGCATTGCAACGGCTAGATGCCTGGAGCACATTGTAAAATTTAATGATAGGGCTGGAAATTATTTAAATGTTGGAAGAAAACAGTGAGAACACATTGGTAGCTTTAATTCGCGCTCTGATGGTAATTTCTTTAAAAAGTATTGTCGCGTCAGAATATGAATTAGGATTAGGATTTACATATATCCTACATATAATTATGTATATCTGTGGTACCTCTTCTCTACCGTAAAACGTGAGTTGCATTGAGTGATGCAGCAATGTGATGCTGCGACAAGGAAAAGTCATAATATCCTTGCATATCATTTTATTTTCCCTTGATTACTTATTATGACTGTGAGAGATCCAGGAGTACTAGTGTCATACTACCATCGCACTAGAGTCAAACTTTCTGTGCAAATAATTGCTGGCAAATGACTACTTTACTGATAAAAATGAAGAATTCTAATAGATGAAGTTGCAGTTGTTTTGAGTGTTATGAAATTGCATTTCATTATTTCTCACAGATTACTCGCATTTCTGACTGGTTTACGCTCATTTAATCTGTGTTGATACTAAGCTTAGCAATTGATGTATCCTAAATATGCATTAATGTTTTGAGTTGAAATCATTGAATTGTAGAGGTGTGTTAAAAAGAGCTTCTGCAAGGCCGTTGAGTGGAACCTACTGCTACCATGTGTTGCCGGCTCATTTGCTCAGCAGTAATTGTATAATTAACAATGACCTTCTGACTATACCAATAAACCAGAGACCGGAATCGGAATTGGAAACGGAATTAATTAATATTTTTTTGGAATCAAAATCGGAATCGGAATTTTTATTTTCTGGTAAATGGAATTGGAATTGGAATCGGAATTTTCACTTTTAGTCAATTGGAATCGGGATTTTTGATTTTACCGAAAAAATTCTATTCAAAATTAACACTATCTATGTGGTCTGTGGGCTGAACTAGCTGAGAATAAAACAGGTAGGTTGGTAGGTAAAAATGTAACTTTGTTTTATCGTGGTTAATAGTAGTATTTTTGTTTCTACTGCAAATTCCATTCTTTGCAGCTCGTTACTTTCGATGGTTTGATTTTCGATGCGAAGTCGCGTAGGGCGGCTGTCGACTTATTAAAGTGATAACACTACAGTTTTATTCTTAAAGGCGGCTTCTTGACTATTTGCATTTCTAGCCCTTTGTCGCGACGCCGACAGCTTGGCAATTCACATTTTTATCATTTTTATTGTGATAGAGACCGAACAGAACAATTAAAATCAAAATAAACATTTTAATTGTGCGTTTTCTGGAACCGGGAGTTTTCTTATGAGCTTTCCAAAATCGGAATCTGAATTGGAATTTCTATTATTTTCCGGGTGGAATCGAAATCGGAATTGGAATTTATATTTTGTGTGACATGGAATTGGAATCGGAAACCGAATGAAAAAACATAAAAATTCTGGTCCCTACTATAAATTCAATGCTAGTGGCTTTGGTGAAGAAAAAGTAGCCAGGTGTGCTGTACTCACCCACAAAGCCACCTCTGCGATTAGTTTCTCAGATGACTGTTCCAATGGGATCCAGAATGTCGCTTGTAGCGTTTCGAAGACGTACAAGGAGATCAGAGTCTGAAATTAGAGGCAAACCAGGAATTATCTCTACGTCAAGCTTCTCACTAATATTTACTACTACTACTTATAACTTACACTAACAACACTAACTCTACACTAACTTACACGAACAACTTATACTAACAACTTACTAGCATGGTTTGTGGTTTATTAAGGGCAAAGTTGATTGATAAAGTATTTGAAATGTAAATGATTGGGTCAACCACTATTAAAATCTCCCCCACCACTAATACACCTCCACCACAGCTGCTACTATCCACTTCAGACTCACAGAAAAGGCCATCTGGACGAGGAATGGAAGGCCCCTTGGCAAACATTTCTTGCAGCCCATTTCGATCAGGGCAGCTAGGCTGAGCGTGAAGAGCAAAGTGCTCATAATTGCTTCATTTGGGAAATTCATGAACATTTTCCTGCCGGTTATGTTAACGACGATAGCAACAATTGTGCCAAAGGTTAACCATGCACTCATCGTGGTAAGAAGAATATAGCCTGAACGAAACGACAAAAAACAACGTAACTCTAAAATTTAAACATTCCTATTCTCAAAGATATGTCGCCTAGAAACATCCAGGATAGATTGTTGGCCTAGGGGTTTCTATGGTTGACTCCGATTTGATGCAAAGAAGCTTTGTTTGAACTTTAATTTAATACTTTTAAAATGTGTTAACAATATTTTATTATTATGAACACTATAAACGTCTCAAAAATTGATACCCAAATGGTGATTCGAATCCCGATCTCCACCTATTGTGGGTGGTGGATTTTGGGTGGTGGCCTACTTATTAGCAATTTGTAATGCATAAAAAATATTAAGATTTCCATCAATTTCAGTTTCAATGTTATTTTTTGCTCCATCAATGCAATGAATTTGTCAATGCATTGATGAATTCATGAATACTCTAAATTAATTTACTTTTATTAAGGATCATCTGATTTTTGGCAGAAGCAGAACCTTTCAGGAAGAACATGAGTTAAGAACAGGCGCACATACATCATGTATGTGGGTAATGAGAATGAGATATATTTTGGTTACAATTAGGAGATGTTAACTTGAACAATTTAACCTGCTGGATTCCATAATGGACAGGCAAAAATTTGACGATCAAGTCGACGTACCACAGGGCAGTGGTGGTTGGCCAATTCTCGGCCGAGGCCGTGGCGGCAATGGGTGGGTTAGTGGGGGTGGTGGTTGGCTGAGGTAGTTAAGGTAAACAAGATATTGGCTCCACCACTTATCCAAGAACCCTGGGACAACCTTAACTCAAAAGAATCCACTCTCTAGCGGCATAAAAACATTAAAAAAATCTTTACGCCAAACCACACTTACAAATACAGGAAGATATTAAATGAGATATTCTTTAAATGTAAATAGATATGTACAATCCTAGTATATGTGGTACTAGGACTGTACCATTATGAGTTGTGTTAAAAACATTGGCTTAACAGAGGGTGAGAATGAACCTGAATGATTGTGTATGTACCTGTGCGTTTTGTGTAGAATTTTCCGTATTGTTTGCAAGTTTGTGGGAAAATGAGCTCCGAAAGCTCCATTAAATAAACAGTAGTGATTTAAAATAGTATCTTTGGTAATGATCAAGAAATCAAGATCAAGAATGATCAAGAAATTAGAGGTTATGCATATTCTTAATAACATCTGGTGGAAATTCAACCCTCGCCAAAGGTGGCGAGGGTCTTTGGTGGCGAGGTAATATCGTAATATCCACGTGGCATGCTCGCTTAAAATAACGAAGGGTCCCGCTAAATTATAACCTTCTAGTTTAAGCTTCAAATTCCAGTTAAAGAGCTGATTATATAATGATTGTTTATAATTGTTTATCAACAATAAACGTTATCTTCTGAAATTGAACTACGTATTTGGCAGTCAATTCTTCTGACTTGCATATTTTATCTTGTCTGGCATTTGATATAAGGTACCCATTACTTTTGGTGCAGATGATGTTCTCATTTTTACACAGGCACTTGACAGCTCGTTGTTATCCGAATATCGTAGTGAATTCACGGAAAATCTTCACCATGATCGAAACAAAGCATCTCAGCAAGGGTAAGTCTGAGTTAGAATCAATTGAAACAACACAATTCAAAAAGAATCAGTTCTTTGTTTATTCCTGAGTCCTGACTTGTATTTTAAAGTAAGAGCAAGTATGCCTAGGCTAAGTAGGTATGCATCAAGTACATATGGTACGTGTTGGGGTACTATCATACTATCCTACCACTCTTATCATCATTGGGTTTACACAAGTTTAGTCAGTGTTTCAGCGCTAATGTGGAATTATCTTCGTGAAAAATACTGACCGATAATTAATAAAAGCAACGAAAATGGAGGTTGTCCAGAGGAGTACTTGCAAATAGTCGAGCTTTATACAATTCCATTTGTTATTGTTGCAGATTACTTGCAACTGAGACTGTTTCTTTGATTTATTGATTGCCATTTGGGCATTTTGTGTAAAACATGATATTGTGACATGCAGATAAGACAAGTAAAATCATGAGGTATAATAAATAATAATAATTACAGCATTAAATGCTATCTATTTTTGCTATCTGCATCGATATTTTGAGTCGTAATTTTTTCATTGTAGAGGATTGTCATTATGGACAGCAAGAGCCACAACCGTTAAAACTTGTAAGAGGCTTGTTTGCTAAGCAGACATTTTACTTTAGTGCCATGACTCTGATTAACCCATTAATGCCCAAGAGAAAACTACATGCAAAAATTATGTTTTAATGTTATTGATTGTGACGTATTGAGCAAAGTAACATTTAAGAAAAAAATTTTGAAAAAAAATCTCAAACTTTTATGGTTTACTACTACCATATAGTTTCAAAATAAGCAGTTACTTTCATAATAATCGTAGCAAGAATACACAAAATCATTTTTTAGAAAAACTATTTGAACTGGGTTTTGAATGCTAAATTGAAATGAAATTGAAATGAAAAATCAAGTAGACATGAGTCTAAAAACCATCACACAAAATCATGCTTCAAACAGGTGTACACAAGCGTGTACAGTGGGCGGTAATGGGTTAACTACAAATACAATGCTACTATTGAACCATAGCTGAACTATTGAACCTTTAAAGCATAGACATTGAGTTGGGAATATTGGTTTTGACCTATTCCATTTTTTTTTGGACCGAACGGTTTGTCATTTTGAAAACCGGTTTTTGTGAGATCACTGAAGTTAAGCAACACTGTGCTGAGTCAGGTACTGGATGGGTGAGCATAATTCACATGACCAGTTTGGGAGAGAGGTTGGAGTGATGAAAATTAGTAGAGCAACTTCATACACCTTGCTTATCAACCTTTCGACAGCATGGATTTGTGGAGGAATCCTGATGTTCGTGTTGTATCGTCTTTTGGAAGGGACGTCAAGCCGGTGGTCGCCTTGGTGCTATTCAACAGGAGTAGGCTACATGCCGGCACTGATTTTCCCCTCCTCCCTTCTAGGCTAGGTTAGGTTCATCATCATCCTTGTAATCATCCTCTCATTACCAAACGCCATTAAACCAGTGCCGCAGGGCCAGTTGTCAAAACAGAGTGTCGTTAAACCCCAATAATCAATCAATAATATTTTTGGTAGGTAGGAAGTGTCTTGGACATACCCTTCTAGATAAGCACAAGTATTTTTTCCACTATCTCAGTTCTCATATGTAAGTTCTTTATAACAATATAAGATTAATATTGTACTTATTTTACAGGGTCCACGAATCCCCCACTAACACAGGGACTTCTTCGAGTATACAATATGCGATTCTGCCCATATGCGCAGCGTATTTTGCTAGTTCTCGATTCAAAAAAAGTGCCGTAAGCATAACTTCATTGCAGTATCTACAAACATCGATCGCTCCTAGAATATTTTGCAAACATTTTATTCCTAACAAGATGCTTGTTTTCAGCTATGAAGTGGTTAATGTTGACTTGAATGAAAAACCAGAGTGGCTGTTTAAGAAGAGTCCACTAGGCAAAGTTCCAGCCATTGAAATAGACGGCAAAATTCTGTTCGAGAGCCTTATCATTGCTGAATATCTTGAGGAAAGCTATCCAACAACAGCGCTGCTGCCAAAAGATCCATACCAACGAGCGTTGGACAGAATTGTCATAGATGGTTTTAACAGGGTATATACGTTATTTCCAAATCCTATCATCTCACTTGAGCAAAGCACTCCAAAGCTCAATTACAAAGTGTTAAATTATGTTGCAGGTAATATCCAACTTGCTGGGGATGCTGCTAAACCCTGACAAAATGAACTTAGAGTTCCTGGAGAAAACATGGGGATCACTCGACAGTTTTGAAAAAGAGCTTGAATCTCGGAAACAAGACTTTTTTGGCGGAGGAGCCCCCAATATGGTTGACCTGATGATCTGGCCATGGTTCGAGAGACTTGATTTGCTTGGTATTTTGAGCGGAGCCGCCTACACAATGCCAGTCAAACGCTTCCCGAAACTGGTAAGTAGACTTTGTTAATTGATTTAGTGTTTTAAACTTAAAAGGTGTAATACTGTTGTACTGTACACACCTGTTGCAATTAGCTAAAAATATTTACTGCCACCAGCACCAATTCTGGAGACGTGTCTCCAGTGAAATAATATTGCAAATTTATTTTCTGTGAAATGGGCTCTCACCTAAATTGTATTTTGACACAAGTCTCACACAGCTCTACTAACTTCAAATACGCATTCACCATTTTGAATGCCATTTCAAAATGTGGGCTTGCCAGCTGTTTTTTCCAGGATGTTCAACTAGCATTTTAAAAGTGATAGGTATTGTAAAATTGGTTTGGTAAAACAAAACAAAGGTTCAACTTACCAAGATGCAAAGGTCATGCTGATAGTTGGTTCCTTTTCCAGTACAGTCTAGTTAATAATGAACTCGACGAAGACTAACTCAATGAGGTATTGCCGTTGCAGGTGGAGTGGATGTCTGCGATGAAGGAGAATGACGGAGTCAAAGGCAGTCTTTTAGCAGTCGATTACCACGCCAGGTATTTAACCAGCCGTAAGACGGGACATCCCGATTACGACATGTTGGTACCCTCAGCAAACCTATAGGCCAATTATTTGGCGTCGGGTGCAGTGCAAATATGAACGATACGTGAAGTAGGATGATGAGACAACTTGAGATTGTAACAAATTGCCTCTTGAATTTGCGTTATTTTCTCGGGCAGTGAACGGCGATCACTTTATATTTTGATAAGCCAGAAAAATTGTGTAAATCTTGACCAATTTAGTATTATCTCCAGAGGAAGACTGAAAAAATTATTTTCATATGCTTTGTACATGTCATGTTATGTAATGAAATTACTTATTAACCTGAGTTTCAACCCATTTAGCAGCATGTAAATGAACATAATGTTAGGCACTTGAAATTGACTGCAAATTTGAAAACGGACTGGTCTGGGGAAAGGAAAATAAAAGCCTTACGTTCAAAACAACACCTGAGTTTTTGTATTGAAATTGCAATAGTTTTCTTCATTAGTAAATGCTTGTACAGTAGTAGAATATGCTAATTATAAAATGCATCACAAGACATTAAGATGTGTGGGAAAACAAACAAGATGTCTTTAACAAGGTGTCAATGATCGATGGATCAATTATAAAATATATATTTCTGAAACAGGGAAAATATCAAGACACACATCCCCATGCCCTTAGGGCCCATAAAATGTTCAACTGACTAGCTAGTAAATAAGATTTTTTTGGACCTTTCGAAGCAAAGTCTGGTATCTTACTAATTAGGCCACGATACAACAAGGAACGATATCCTTAACTCGTTGAGCGAACACTAGAAGTTTGCCCGACCACAAGCACGGGCTGGTGCCAAAGGGAAAGGAGGACTCCTTTCTTCAGTCACCCTTGAAGTCACAATCACAATATATAGGTATCAAGAGAATGCTGCCAGAAACTTACAGTAAGCAATCTGCAAATTTCCTTAACTACTGCAAATTTTCTCTGCACTGCCTGGCTTGATTTGATTGCTGTTAGGCTCATTAGGCTCATTGCAAGGCAGTCATTGCAAATGGTAAATGGCATTATCAAATAATTATGTTGAACCTACTACCTTCTATAACTAGCTGACAAACCATAACCAGAGGATCCCTTTTTAAGTCTTTTAAAAATTCCAACCATTGCTAGGTGTCACGTAAAATCAGGACGACCATCGAGTCAGAAATATAGCACTTTGCTTATCCTGGATTCTAGTGATTACTCTCCCATCTAAAAACCATCAAATCAACTCGTGCATAAGATTATATGGCTTAAAATGGTACTGAAAGGAAAACAGTTCATAGCTTATTTCGCATGGATCAGCCAGAACAGAACTGTTGTACTGAATGGACCCATTGACGATTGCACCATTACAATGAGCTTTCGACTAGGTGCGGCCCTTTTTGAAACGCTGTCGTGCTTGTGCCTTGGTGTAGCGCTGGTGTGTGCGCTCCTCCTTTGTCGGTTCGGCAGGCTCTTCCTCTTCAGCTGAATCCTCTGGCTTTTGAGTACCGCCTGTGGACAATAATAAAAACTCAAGAAATGTAGGGATTTGCAGTAGGGGCAATGCTTCAAAATTGGATAATTTAACTAAATTGATGATCAAGAAAATGCTTTCTTCTTAACCACGGTAAGTAATCATTTTATGGACTGTTTTGCTCTCTGAGAAAATATTTTAAGCTAAAAGTAAATGGCAGTCAGAGTAAATTGTGAAACTAATAGGTACCTGCAATGTCTGATTGACAAAATAGCAAGAAACTAAGGTAAGTGGTAACCATCACAATAAGTTCAAAGAGTGTGTCAAAAGAATGCATTCACTTTTCATAAGGACTTCAAAAAATATTGTGCACTAGCATTTTTTTTTTTTCATATAAATGTGGACTACTTTCTGGGAACATGCTTGGTTATTTACATTCTTAAATGGATAACAGAAAGTATGAACTAGTTTGGTGAACAAATTAAAAGTATACTTATTTTAGAAGGATCCGGCGCTAAAAGCAAATAAGCTTGAGAAAAAAAGAAATAGAGACAGTGGAAGAAGTGACTTTCAATTTTTAAATCTTGCTTACCCATGAGATCTACGGGAGGCTCCAGCAGCCCAGCTCGTTGACACTTTACATAGTATCGCACGCACCATGCAGTTCCGTACCCAGCGATGGCGACCGCAATCGTCAGCAATGCCATTAGGATTGGATGCTGCCAAGGAAACAAAGTAAGCTCTGAGCTTGCAATATGTGTCTTATAAAAGATTAGCACCCAAACATATTGCACCTCAAAAATTAAAAAAAGAGCATTGATATCTTACTGAATATGTTTAAGCCACGGGGTCTGTGCTGGGATCAGGTGACATGATGTTGGTTACAATGTCAGTTACGTGCCAAAAGTGGGAGATTGAATAAAATTGAACTGCAGGTAGATTTTTATATCATACAAGCTGTGTGAACCCTAAAGCTGCATAATACCCGATGAATTAAACTATTTCTTGGAGGCGTTTAAAAAGCAAGATTAGGGTTGGGTATTAGTGTTTCTATAAGCGCTTTTTTCTTTAAATCACTAAACATGAGATTGGAACAAGAAGATAATCATTGCACCTACTAACCACTGAGCAATGTAGTAACCAAAATTTCCAAAACTATTAAAAGAGATTAAAAAAGATTTCCTCACAGAAAGAGTTGGCTTGTTTGTAGCTAGTTGATCTGCCACTACCAGTAAGGCTCCAAGAACAATGCCAACTCCAGCACCGAGCCATGGTAGCTGCTCATCTTTACGTCTGTCATCTTTCCGACTCTGCGTTGCCCGGACCAGTGCGTCAACCAAGCCGCGGTCCTCAGGTCGCAGAGCAAGCGCCATGCTGTAGGAGACTAGAGCTTCGGAGAAGTGTGATGTTGCAAACTCCACCTCTGCTCGACGAAAGTAACCCTGGTGGTAAAAGGGGAATAAAGTTGTATTCATGACAAAGATTGACATCTTTTAAGTGTTTTGTTAAGTTAATTCTAATAGAATTTGATGGAGTACTGTTGAATGTAGCATATTGATATCATGCAACATAGAATAATGCATTTTAAATCGTATAGTAAAAAGATTACTGGCGTACCACCTACCTTGGCCCAGTTGGGGTTTAAACGTATCGTTTCACCCGCGTCTTGCATGGCATGATAAAATTGTTGGATTTTCAGAAAAGACAAAGACCGATTGCTAAATAAAGAAAAGTTTTTTGGGTCGAGTTTGATTGCATTGGTGTAGTGGATGATCGATTCTTCAAACTTGCCGTTTCTAACACAATCATTGCCCTTATCCTTAAGTTCTTGAACTTCTTCTGCAGACATTTTTTCTTACACGTTATTTATGTGATTCTGTATTCGAATTAACAGAGGCAAGGAAAGGTTCACCTTACCACCTGGTTTTAACTAATTAGATTAGAGAGTATTATCAAAATAGCATTGAATCATCCATTTCAAATTCATTGTCAAATTACTAGGTTATGTAGTTTCATGAAGAATAACTCGTCGTATATAAACCACATCCAAGAAGATAAAAAATATTGTTAATTGACGAATATTATCAGCCCCTTATCAAGGATGTTAATCTAAATAAAATAATGTTTTCATTTAGTACATTTTGCCTCGACCCGGCCTCGAACCGTTTTATCAACTGCAATGACCATTGCAGCCAACTTCAAAGAAAAAAAAACAGCAGTAATGGCGCGAACTCAAGGAAAGACAAAACGTGTTTTAATCACAGAAAGGTTTTTAATAACAAAAAAAAAAAACACACGCAACTCTTATACCAGACGAAGAGAAAACAAAGATATGAGCAGCAAGAATTATATCAATTAGCCTGGAAATGTAACATTACCTTAACTGAATGCAGTTCTGCTAATGATATTGGTCCCAGCATGGATTCAACTCCGTGGTCCTAGCAACCAAAGCAGGTATTACTGGTTCCCAACTATAGAATAGAACCAACGATACAATCAAGATACTAATAACCTCATGCAACCAACAACTTGATGACCTGAAACAAAACTAAGCAATCAGCAAGAAGGGAGTGACAGGATAGAATTATAATTTTCAGACAAACACAATTTGTTTTATGATTGCTGCATGCATATTGTAGGATTTTATTTTTTTGTAACTTTTTTGCATGTTTATAAGAGTTTTTTTGTTGTTTTTTTAAGAAGACACTCCTCAATATATCTGCGTGTCGATTGCATTGTCCTGGGGACTGATCCCTTCGATGGCGAGAAAGCAAAGGAGGGTAATCAAGGAGCAAATCTCACGTGAGCTCTCCCTCTAGTTCTCTCTCTCCCTCTCTCCGGGCACACAACCATAATTTCCGCCCTCCAACCGACCGAACCCCGCCCCATTCTGTCGAAACGTAACGTAACACATTGGCACCTTTATAAGGAATTCTTTGCTTCGATTAACCATCTTAACAGAAAACTTATTAAGCTCTCCCAATAGAGAATAATTCGCCGAGCTATAATATAACTTATAGGCCTACTTGGATTCGCGTTTCTGACCTCGCCAGAGTCAATAAATACAACGCCGGTTAATATCTGCCGCAAAACCTATTTACACTGGGTGTATATATAATATATATATATGCGATTTGGCGTAAGTGTGTGTGTGGTGATAATCAAAAAAAAATAATAATAATAATGACAACTTAGGTATGTACAAATAATTAACGTTTGGGCGCTAAAGCCCTCTCAAAGTCAAGTACGCGGCTCGAATTACACGACCCCAGGACTGCCAGCTTCCGATGCAACCAACAATCGCCACGCTCTCGGCAGGTCGAGAGCGGCAAATTAAATCGGGGCCGGAAAGGGAAAACAACAGCAAGAGAGAGAGAAGGGGGGAAACAAATGCCTATACACAATTAATAATAATTAAAAAGTTATTAGGAGATATATATAGACAATATTTTGTTTTAAAAACGCTTTACACGCGAGGGGGAGGGGGCACGGGGTGGAGGTGGCTTTTGAGCCGCCGCCGTTGCCAAGTCAGTGTGGATAGCGAGGTCGTCACCAGAGCGGGCCGCTGCAAGCCCGCTCGGAAAGCAAGTCTGCCCGCCGCGAAGGGCGGGCGGCAGGCCGCAGCAGGCGCTGCCGGAATGAGCTTCCTTCATCACAGTCGAAATACGTTAAAAATATAATTAAAACGAGAAAAAAAAAACTACAATAAAACAACGGAGCGACGCTTGCCGACGACCGCAATCTCGGCCGGGCGGTTCCGGGGAGTACCACAAGGTTCAATTTTTTTCTGGAAGCACTTTAAAAGTAAGAGCGGACATCTTTCCTCACCCTCTCCCCCTACCCGAGATCACACGCGCAGTTTCGCTGTCTTTTGTTACAACCAGCTAGAGTGAACGCGGCCCGCCGCCGCATCTTCCGTTATGACCAGGCGGGAGCCATCGTGGTCTCTGTCAAATCTATAACGCGACCAGCCAGGGCCGCGGTTTATTCGTCTCGTCGCGGCTGGTCGAGCGATCGAGGTTGTGCGCGGCTCAGGCAGCAAGCGGCGCGAGCACCCTGCGCGACCACAGGCGGGCGTAGTGTCAGTAGCGGGCCGAGTCGTACTTGGAGACAAGCTGCTTGATGTGAGACAACTTCTCGTGCAGGTACTGGAACCGCCGTTTGGCCTCCTGGTGTGACCGGTCCTGCTTGTTCTCTTGGTACTCGCGCACGATCTGGTCTTTCACATTCTGCAATGACAAAGTGGGGTGCGAACATCAAGCAGGGATGCAGATTTTGTTTGCACGATCCAATCTCATGATTATACAAAACGGTATTACTTGAGGAGTTGAAACGAGATGTGAAACACAGTTTCAATATTCTAGACCTTGGTCACTGTAAGCCCTCATTCATGAATTAACTGCCTATAAGGTCAGACCTTCTATTCAAAAGGCAGAATAACAGTGTTCGAACAAAGAGTTGCAACAATATTCACAATAAAATTATACTACCACTGGTCGTAAATCGATCGCTAAACCAATGGCACTACATGAGAGAATTGGCTACACAACATGTTTTTACATGGGGAGGCATCATGGTTTTTAGCCCTTTACGTAAAAGCTTAAAAGAAGTGAATTCGACGTAGGTGGTTAGTAAGTTAGCTATCAAACTGCAGTATCGCAGATTTTACACAGATCTTACTCCCAAGACTGATTGCGATGCCCATACACGCTACAACTTGTTTCTCATTTTCATAGCTTCGATTTGTCTAAGCTTTTGCATTGATAATGTTTCAGTATAAAAAAATCTGTGGTTGGAAACTAGTGGTGTTATTTTGTTCCTGGCTTTAATTTATGGCCACTTGTCACCAACTGAATTCAGGAAAGCAACACACCTACAGTATGTTCTTTGATCTGTTGGTTCAATGATAAACCTGGCTGATCAGTGCCAATATTAATTGCTCCAAAGGCTCTCACCTTGTAACCGGGCGAGTCCTTGACCTCCCGCTGCAGCTGCACATCGAGCTCGGCAAAGCGACGTGAAACCCGTTCCACCACCGCGTGCAGCTCGCGATATTCAGCGTAGTCGGCATTGAAGTCGGCCTTGTAGCGCGTGCGTTCGTTGGTGTCGCGGATGTCGGGGTACAAGCTGATGGGTGGAAGGGTACGGGTTAGCCCCTTGGATTCATTCGCTCCAAAATCTTGGTTCTCTCGCTATGAGCATGGAAAGGTGGGAATTTTTTTTTGGATTGTTCCTCAATTGTCGTTCATACTTTTTTCTCTATTAACTCTCTAAATACAAATATGTAATGAAGATCATAGTGGTACTCATTTGATGTTGCCTAGGTACTTGCTTTCGGACAAAATCTTTTCGAAGCCTTCGGTTAGGTTAGTTTTTTTTTTATCTTGGTGCTTTAGAGAAAAGAAACCTTGTTTGGACAATGAATGGCTCTGGTAGCCGAGTCAATAACTCTCTGTAGACTAGCACAGAGTTCAAAGGAATTTTGTGAAATGTGGTTAATATCACTCAAGAGATTGTTCCTCAATCAAGAGAAAATTAACCCGTGACTTCCACGTGTTCCATGTGAAACCATGTCTACTTCAATTTGAGTAACTTACGTGATGTAGTCGGGATACTCTGGCAGCGGGGCCGCTGGTGTCACAGGCCGTTCCTCGGGTGGAGGGGTAGCCGGCAGTCGTGGCCGGCCGTTGCGGTTGTCATGGTGCCCACCGTGCCCACGCCCGCTAGCCGGGCCCAGCACGGCATCTGCCCGCCGAGGTCCGTCTTTGCCCGCAACTGCTGCGGCCGATACGTTCTCCTCGTCTTCCCGCTCGCCGTAGTCCGCAAAGCTGAGCAAACAAGCAGGGTCAGGCACAATGTCGAAGGCTTCAAAATTACAACGGACATTTCTTGCCCTGAGAAAACCTAATGACTGCATATGCGTTGCTCTGGTTCAGTAATGAAGTAAAATACCACTACCTATTCGTTGTCAATTATAATATATCGATAATGATATATAAACAAGCATGCAGCGCATATGCTGACTTTTCCTTCCAAATCCATAATTTTTTAACATCTATAACGAAAACTTTTGCACACTGTGCACGGTTGGCATTAGAGGAAATTTTCAAATCAGATGAGAACTACCTTCTGTTGTAGGCCATCCACCAAAAGTGCCACTATTTGAATGAAAGAGTACTTGGCCATCTGACTCGACAAACCTTAACACAATCGGCCTTGTTGGCTACTCACCCTGTCCGATTTTCATGAAGCCCGGCAGATTCGCTCCTTGGGTGTAGCTCTATCGATGGCGTTGTACTCCTTCCGTTCTGCAAAGCGTTCCTACCCGCTGGCTCGTTCCTCGACTCGTGCTCCATTCCAGAAAATGTGTTCCGTCCGTTCTGCTCGCTGGGGTAAGTCCCGTTGCTGTGGTTGTTCCTTGTTGGTTCGTTCCCAAACACGTTTCTATTCGGCTGCTCGTTGGCAAAGGCGTTTCTATTATGTTGTTCGCTCAAAAATGCGTTCCTATTGCTCTGTTCACTGGCAAATACATTTCTAGAGTTCTGTTCGCTAGCAAAGCTGTTCCTATTGTTTTGTTCGCTAGCAAAGTTGTTCCTATTATTTTCGCTGGCAAAGCTGTTTCTACTATTCTGTTCGCTAGAGTAATTGCTTCTGCCATTCTGTTCGTTGCGCATGGTCGGCGGTTCGTGACCATTCCGCGGCTTGACAGGTTCCTCCCTGCTCCGCGGGTTCATGTTACTGGCGTCGCGATCCGTCCTCCGGAAAGGCACATCCCGCTCCTCGATGGCCGTCGGTTTGCGGTAGTGTGAGACCCGTGGCCGCTTGGTGGGCAGTCCGTCAGCGCCGTCAAAGTAGCCAGGCCGCTTGCCACCGGCCCCGCTGCCCGCAACGGGAGGTGGCGGGCTGCCTGGGTGAGTGCTGGTGGGCGATTGCCCGCTGCCGGAGCTGCCGCAGTCGCTAGAGCCCGGTGGGGTTAGGTTCTGCGGTTTCCGGCTGAAGGGCGAAATAATGGAATAAGTGTATCTGTATATTTTAAGCAAGTCTACAAAAAGACTCCGAAGATTGTGTTTTCAACCTTTCAATAATAGTTAAATCTTCTAGACTCCCCAGTATTATAAAGGCTTTCACCCTAAAAACTGTGAGAACGTATGCTTCACTGCTATTCTTTTGCCAACAAAAAACATCATTTACATAGAGTTAATATGTATGTACAATGGGTCCAAGAAAAATACCTTGCACATATTGCACATATAAAACACATTGCATATTGCATAAAACACATATTGAAAATAATTGAAGATTTAAACAATTTTTGTCCGCATGTATGACCTTAGCCGCTAAAATGTTAGGCTCATAAACTGACCGTTTGAGAATCTGCTTCTCCTGTTCGGTGTAAAACGGCCACTCCTCTTGCACCTCGTTCCAAACGTGCCGGACTAGGTGGAACGTGTTGTCGCGCATGAACGCGACCACCTTCAGGATGTTGGTCATGTTGTTCTTCTCCCGATCCTTAACTCCCTCTGCAAACAGGAAACGGGATTCTATTTAGGATACTGCCCAAGGTACATCAAGTAAGGTATGTAAGTTACGAATTGAGGACTCCGTTTTTGTAAATGATGCAAATAAAAAAATTACAGAACAAGTTTGACAAAATATGTGGCGTTGACTCTGGGATTCAACTCGAAAAAAACTGTATTTCATTGGAATTCCCTGGAAACCGAATATGATTTGGGAACCCTGACTGCTCTGGAACCTCACTTGAATAATCTATCAAATAAGGCCAAACCTCAGTTATATAATCATTTATATTTTACATGCCATGCAGACAAGTAAAGATGTAGATAAACCAATTTCACCTAATCATTCATTATCAAATCATTGATAGCAGATAACTGCAACTTTAACGCCTATCTTTAGCAGTTAACCACTGCTTAATCTGGCAATATTATTTTGACGGGTTTAGGGAAAGAGTTTCTTATATGCACTGTTCTGTTGAAGAAACCATAAGAAATCATGCTTGTAATTTGCTTGTAAGCTTGTAATTTGATCAACTCTGAATTTAGCCACCGAGCATCGAAAACAAACAGAGTTACATTTATCAATCCTTTCATGCCACGTTCTCACAGAAATGTATGACGTGGAAGTGACACCTTACAAGTGTCATGGACATCAATGTCTGCAAATGCATTTATTAAACTGAATTTAACCTGTTCTGTAAGGGAAGTAATGTGCCTCTCATCCTACAACTACATTTCTCCGTTTTTGTCATGTAAACCGAGCTGACCGAGCTCGCCAGACTGACCGAGTTGGTAGAGCCACCAAACGATACGCAAACAATAGTTTTCCATACAGCCTCCCCAATACTTAATTTCATTAACCTCATCAACAAGATTTGAAGGGCATTTTTATTTCAATTCAGCTTCAGTTTTATTGCCAAAATAATGGATGAAGACCGAACGCCCAGTAGGTAACTGACCTACACACACATGAAAAATAACACCCAGCAGAGTGCAGCAAAAAAGTTTAGATTTGTTATTGGGTTTGGTAGGTAGTAGTGGACATGACTAGGTCTGAAATTCTCTTGCACTTTGCCATCGATAATCTTGTCATTATTGCTAAGAATAACAAGTGAGCATGTTGAATACACACCTTTGATGATCCGATCGTAAAGCTCCGGTTTTTTGTATGGCCTCAGCGCAAGCAGGTGGATCAACCGCTCCCTGTGAAGAAGACAGACAAGTTGCGCTTAGACAGGTGAAAATGTGTGCCCTTCACACGCTATTCAATCGTCACGCTATTCGACCATCACGAGATGTCCACAGGGTCATCAGATGTCAAGAAAACAACCATTCACATATGACCAAAGTATCTTCTTTGACAATCATAGGTCTCCCAAATTCCACCCATTCACCTAGTCTAGCCACTTGGCATGCGAAGTTCTGCTCAAAAAACGTTTGCTTGTATCATGAGCAATAATTTGCAATTTTGCTATTTGTATTTGTGCACATTTGTAATGAGAAATAATCGGTATGAGCTATCATTTTGTTTGGGATTGCCAAAAATATTTAAGACTTATTACTAAACTGAGATCAACATCTAAATTCAAATGCTTATCAAGTCATGATGAACTCTCTGTCAATGCATATCCTGCTCAACAGGTTATCAAATTTTCACACTTTGAAAGCAGTTTGGCTAAGGAAAAAAAAAGTAACCTGGCCTGTTTGAGCTACACTTAAAAGGTACAAAGATTTTATTCCTTAGGGGATTATAAAATAGTTCAGTGTAAATGGTGGTTGTAAATATGGATTTTACACAAATTGCCTAGAAAGTTTTATGTTTGCTGAACAGTGATAGCAAGTACGCTGTGACCAAGTGCCTGTCGTAAAATGCCCTCATCGCTAGGGCAACCAGGTGAAGGTTGTGAAGTTGCGCAGGACTGGGGGAATACCTGCATCTACGCCGCTGCTGACAGGTAAGGTGGTGGACTGATAACACGCAAGGTTACTGCTTGGCACTGGACTATCAGTTGATGGGATTAGCAAAAAGGCAACTCCAAAGCTGACAATTGACCAGTTCAGTTATGGCATTAAAGAGAATAAAAGCGATAAAGAATGCTTTTAGCTAACAAGATTATTGTGGCTCATATCCTCGCTAAGAAAGGGTCAGGACGTATACACACCAAAAAGTGTTAACTTTCTTCTAGCCACTATCCGATGATTTCACAGCAGCAAGTTTCTTGCCCGGTACCTTTGGTAATGCCACAGTAACAGTCCGAACTATTTCAGCTTGCTGGTGAAGGGAACGTCCAAAAACTTTGCGAGCTCTCCTACCCCAAGGTTTCAAATCGCAATATTAACACAGGATGGAATATCTGTGTGGACTTATATCTGAAACCAAATCTCAACCACACCACTGACCCCACGCCTCGATACACACCGTGAACAAACATTTTTGCTCCCTGATTTTGTAATAGCTTTTTTTGACAGCTTTGCTCTCACTGTTTACACTATGTCGATAAAGCAACAGGGCGTCTGTTTATTAGGAAAACCTTGTAGTTCTAGACTACACCAGCATGCAACTTAACTTACACAGGCTATGGAGATGGTGTGACTTGGTGTCAACAATAGAATATAGCTGACAGAACTGAACACTTCACTAATAACTGGTTCACAGTTGGCAAAAAAAAGCTAATGGCAAAGAAAATCTAGCTATTTTTAACTATTCCTTTATCTAGCATTTAGCTACTTACTTGATAGGTCTGCGCATGATGTCGGGATTGCCAGGTTTGAGCCCGCTGCCACCCCCGCTGGCAGCCTTGGGCCGATCCACGCTAGCGGGCACAAAGTTGCCGACGACGCCATTCCGTGCAAGCGACGCTGGTGCAAATGAGCCGCCGTTGCCACCAGGGCTCGGTCGCGAGTACGGCCGGGCCACCGCCGCACCTCTGGCCGCCAAACTGTTCTTCACCTTCACCTTCTTGCCGATGCCAGGGCCACCGGGCTTGATCTCTCGCGTGCTGCAAAAGAACGAAACAATATTTTTGAGTTAGTTCTCTACAATGTGTCAATGCTTTTATTCATACAGTTGATTATTATTTATAGTTGACGATGCCGAGAAATGTACATCAATATCGGCCTTTTAATTACCTCCTGTGTTAACACTGGCAATGTCCTTAGAATATGGTATTCTTATTGAAAAATGTGCTTACTATGGGATTAGAGGGATTGCCCTGAACTTAATAAAATCCTACCTGAAAAATAGGACGCAGACAGTGGAAATTGTCCAGCAAGATAAAAATGGAATAATAAGGAAATTCCAATCCAGACCGGAAACAGTGAGGGTCGGGGTGCCACAGGGATCCATCTTGGGGCCTTTACTTTTTATAATTTTTATAAATGACCTGCCTTACAATATCAAAAACGCAGAACTATACGCCGATGATACTAGTCTGCTGGCCTCGGCAAATAAAAGTGACATAAACATGCTAAGGGAGGAGGCTGAAAAGAAAATAACAGACGCAACAATCTGGTTTAGGAATAACAAACTTATACTAAACGACACAAAGACCATTTCTATGTCCTTTTCAATATCAGATGAAGAAAATGTAAATCTTATGCCAATTGTTAACCACGCGACAAAAAAAGTTATTGATAATGTAAAAGTAGCCAAATTCCTTGGTCTTACGATTGACAACAAATTAAAGTGGGGATTCCATATCGAAAACCTGGCGTCTAAATTATGCAGCGCACTTTACTCTATAAGGGAAATTCGTAAGATTGCAGACATAGGAGTAACAAAAATGGTTTATTACGCAAATTTCGAATCCAGAGTAAGATATGGCCTGGAATTCTGGGGAAATGCCAAAAAGAGTATTAAAATCCTTGTTCTCCAGAAGAGAGCAATACGATTAATTATGGAAAAAAAAAGTAGAGTGCACTGCAAACCACTGTTTAAACAATTACAAATCTTAACCATCTTCAGTCTATACATCTTAATAGTAACAGTGAAAATAAAAAATAAATTTGATAGCTTACCAAAAGTAAAGGACCAACACCACTATCTTACCCGAAATAGAGATAATCTAAGAAAAAATCATCATACATCCATAGATTCACCAGAAAATATAGGCATAGACATTTATAATAGGCTTCCAGAGTATATAAAAAACGCACCATCTCTCTCTGTTTTTATAAATAGATTAAAAGTTGTATTAATTGACAAGGCCTGTTATAGCATAAACGAATTTTTTAGCAGCCTCTAACTAATATATTTGGAATGATTGTTGTGTTTTTATTTGTTTGTGATACTAATGTAAATATTATGTTTTGTGTTATTTTTAATTTCTTTTATATCATGACATTTTTTTTATATATTAAGACAATGCTTTGACGAGCACGATTTTACTATTGTATTGTATTATTTTATTTTATTTTTATTGTATTAATTATTATCGGTATAGCCAGTGTTTTATAAAATAATCTCTCAAAATGTCTGTACGCCAGCATTATTTAATGCAATGGTCTTTTTAATGACAATAAAATATATCTATCTATCTATCTATGCTTATAGCAAATCTCTGAACCAAATTTACCTAAACTACATTTTATTTTAAGTAACAAATTTTTTTTCCAAAAATGTATAATAATCATAATAATCAAAAAAAAAAACATGGTCGTGGATTGCCTAGTCACCTGTCCACCACTATTTCAACAACACCATCTGGTTATCTGACTCTAATTTCCAAAGAGAGACAGACATTACCTTAGATTTTCATGGATAGTTCCTCCACCTGTGTACCTGAACCTGAGCAAGAGACAAGCAAGCAAGCTCAAGAGCAATACTCTCGTTAACACGGCGGTGCTGACAATTGAGGAATTCAGCTGACGAAGAGCCGTGGCCTGAGGCAGGTAACACTTCCAATTGACAGCGTAATAAACAGTGTTTTTCATTGACTATCATCGCCGATTGCCAGTAGCTATTACCTCGGAATGAGGGACAGGCTTCCTGCATACCTATCGACCACGTGGCCTGCCACACGCGTTCTCTCGAGTCAGGTTTAATTACCAATAGATTAACCTTATAACCTCATAAACCATTGATTGAGATCGCCAAGTGATAAAACGGCGAATGAAACGTATAGCCATTGGTTATAACTTTTAAGACTACACGCATTAGATCATAAAAATTGAGAGCATTTGATTGTGGTCGAGAGAAGTAAAATGCGTTTAAAAGTGCAATATTGCGGTTTGGGTGTAGCCCGCTGAATACAGCTATGAATTCAAGTACCCAGTCCGTTGATGGTTTCTTTTACACAGCTGTCAATCTTTGGCCACAAGAAGGCAGGTGTGCGAATAGCAGAAAGGCACGGACCACAAATATGTCGTACAGTCCCAGTCATCGCACATTTCCTTAAAACTACTCTAGAGGAATTGCGCAAATTTTAAGAACTGATCACTTGGGATCGCTGATCACTAAGTCACGAGTCCCGGAGGAATTTACGACAGCCTCGATGAAAAATAAGGTGACGGATCAACATGGTTTAATTCTGAACATCGCCCAGTGGCTGTGAAACAACAGGCGCACTATGGGCGTCTCTTTAAAGGATCGACGACAATCGCTCACCGGCAACTAAATTGAAAAGCTCAATCAAGCGTTATGAATCGGCGGCGTTTCGCCGTCAGAAGGGCGTGAAGCAATCAAGGCAGACTAGGACGCCGACGTCGCCGACGTCTAATTGCTCGCGCGTGTGATTAATGCGGAAAAACACGGCGCCGATGAAGCGACGCCTTCTCGGAGTCGGATCGGGTGGCCCCTAATTTCCTGTCTATTTCACAATACACTACCCGAGTAACTCGGTTGTCTCGGGTCACCAGGCACTGCCGGTGATGCATCATACGCGACGATGTTGCTGTCAGATTAGCTACCGGCAAACGACAGCGAGATCGCTCGACTTCCACGAGGCGACAGTCGTGTAGAGCATGGATGGGTTGAACTCTGGTACATGCTTAGCGACTACGAGAGTTCAGTGCTTTCATGGTGTCCATACAATTCTCGTTTCCCTATGTGTGAGTTGTGACGCTGCACTCGGTCAAGATTTCTACCAATGCCTATCTGAGCAGAAGAATGCGTTTGCATGTTAAAATCATGAAGATAAAGAGATTAGCAGCTATGAAGACCCATAACTAGATTTTATCTGTCAACCTCGAGAGGCATCCAGGGTGCCAATTAACTTAAATATCACTTAACTCCTTATACCCTGTGTACAGCATACACTAACCCAAACATCCCTAATTCTTCTTAAACCGCGTACTACCTAATAAAAGCAGGGCGTTTTCTGGGTACAGTTCATAACAGGTATAAGTGGATTTAGTGAAATGCACCTAAATTGGCACCCAAAGTGGTCAAATATTTTGTCTCGACTTTCCCGTCTTTAGTTTGGTTTCGATTCTAGAGTATAACCCAGACGATAATCTGTTGCATGCGCCTTTAAGGTTGATTACAAACAACTGTAATCTGTACACTGAGACCATGAAATCTCCCACAATTCGACCTCCATCTTGCGACCAAATGAATTCTGGAAAGCCCTGGCTGTCAAGCTCCAGATGGTGAATCAACTACGCTGATCAAAAAATTATGCCAATAAACAATTCAAAACAAATGCTTACCACGCCACCACGTCACATTTAACGCCCTGAAATTCAGCATAACGAAGCGGGGGATGGTTCATTAGCACAAATATTTCTTAATGCAGTCAAGAACTCACCAGTTCTTCTTGTGGTTCTCTTCGACAACGGCCATCCGGTGCCTGGTCGCCTCGTAGATGTCCTCCTTGGCGTGTATACGGATCTTGCAGTGCATGGCGCCGAGAGATCGGACAGCTGAACCGGCGTGGTGCAGACACTCGAAGCTGCCCTGCATGCCTTCCATGTCGGCGCTGTCCAGGCCAAAGCTGAACCGCACGCCGGTCGACGCTTCACCGCCGCCGGGGATAGAGATGCGCTGCAATGAGGGAGAGAAGACCTTAGGCAAGCACGGATATCGTCGGTGAGCGACAAGTTACCAAGAAATAGGGGGTTGCAAAGCGCCGTTCGTGAAAGAAGCTGTTGAGCTTAAAGTTTGTTTCGAACCCATCAACGTCTCCTAAACGTAAACTATGTTACTGGCCAGGTGTCCATCCATTTAATGCCTCCCAGTTGCTGAATAGAAGTTTGACAAAGGAAATTTGCGGTTATTTAACAATTTCGCACATTCGGGGTTGGTTTATTGGGTGTTGAGCCACTTTAATAGCAGAATTTATACAACCCCGTGTAATTCCGAGACATCGCGATATCAAACACTTTAACAACGCCTACATTACCATCACCTTGAGGAGTATCAAGCCATGATTACCGAAGTAATCCTGGATTATCACTGAGTCGTCATGGATAATAAGCAGGTGAAGGTTTAACATTATACCCAACTGTACGGCGAGGTGCAGAGGGATGTACGCCCATAAGAACCAACATTATTTTAGCCCATTAGACTCGGGGTGAAATTTTTTTTTCGGTCCAGTTATTGGAGACATTCTGAGTTCGGCCAACTAGGAAAATTCGACAAGATTGGATTCCCTGTGCGCAACGAGCGACATCTGTCACCGTGCATTACAGAATCAAATCGAATGCTTAACCCAATCTTGTTCACGCCAATCTCGGCTAGATGCGCGACAATTACGTACCATCCCCGCTCCGACCGACTTTGATTCAAATGAGCGAAACAATGCAGCGCCCACCTGCGTCTCCTACGACCATATTCAACCACACGCACCCCCACGTGTTACAATTTCCATCTCAGTTCCCATCTCAGTACAACCCAATACTCGATGTGCCATTCACTCGGCCTCTTCAGATTAGATTTAATCAGGAGAATCGCCTTCATTTGGTACTTATTCAACAGATGGATATACGATCCACAGCCTTATTAATGGCTTCGCACAATCTTGTTAATCGACGGTTAATTTAGTAACTGTCTGTAAATGGTTTTCTATCAAATTCTTTAAATCATTGTTTCATGTACCCCTACATTGCTACTAACTTATGAATGCAATTTTAGCTTTGATTTTAGTAGCAAGATTCTGCAAATTGATTCGAAATAATTCGCGAAATTGATATAATTTGTGGAAAAATTCTTATAATAGCTTGAAGGAACAAAGCAGCCTGGCACGAAAAATACTTTCGAGCAAAAGGAAAGTTGGGGAGGTCAGAAGAGATGATTTTTAGCGTTTTTTTAAATGATGGTCTCCCCGCATGTCACCCAAAAACGACCGGTGGCGCCTCCGCCAGAAAAGTTATGTTCTCTACCTGAAATGAGTATTTGGACAACGGTACCAATTCTTTGCCGTTTAATTTACACTTAACTGCCGAGCGACTAAAAATAAAATGATACGTGCACATATTAACTTAATTCAACGCTGAGCGACTAAAAATAAAATGATACGTGCACATATTAACTTAATTCAACGCTGTTATATCCCGCAGTTTCGATGTTTATTCAACACGGCACAGAACACTAGACACACAAAGTAAGTAGGTAAGTAAATACAACATCGCTCCGTGAGCCGTCGCCGGATCGGATCTTGCAATCGCCACGTCTGAGTTGTGTCAACTGTCACGTGCTTACAGACGAGACCGTTTCACAAGGGAAAACACATTCTCGGCGTCGTCGCCGTTGACGGCTTCATTGTTGCATCTCGAACCGTAGTCCGTTTGCATCGGACAATATCTTTGACGATTCTGGCATGCCACGAGGAAAACCCGCAAATGCGGTTTTTGCACAAGAAAACTGTAAGGAATAGCATGCTCGAGACATGATAAGGCACTGAAATGTATCGTTTTTTTACAGACTGTACACAAAACCAGAAAAATTGTCTTCCACGGAGCCAAAAAGTAACATTTCATTGCAAACTGATCAGAGGAGTTTTTCTTAACAAAAAAAATGCTAACTTTGAGAGTTCGTAACATAATTAAGAATCAAAAATAGTTATATCGACCATTTTAGCTGGTAGTTCTTACAATAAATGTTCTCACAGAAGTACACCTCCCTCACCACTCCTCCCTCGACTAGTGGTATAAGTTTAAAAATTGGCAAGCGTCAATTTAGCGTGAAACAGTTTTCGCAATGACTTTCCCAGTACATTCAGGTGCGAAAGTCTGCGAAGACGTCGCAACCGCAAGGAAGCCGAGGCAAAACCATTAGCCAGCTACACTACCGAATAAGAAATAGCAAGAGTGCACCCTTAAACTCAAGGTTGTACAAGGAGAGTCTAAGGAAACAATCCAGTCTTTTTGCTACGCATTCGCCGATAAGGACATATAACGCGTTATCGTGGTAGTACGCGCGGGACAGGTTCCCAGGTGTAGTTATAAGTTTCCTGGTCAGTTCCTTAGACATGGCCTGACTCCCGAGACTACCGACAGGACACAGAAAATAAACCACGAGGAACACGAGTTAAAGTACGTGCTACTGTGGTGCTATCTAATTGCGACTAGCGGTGACTCATTACAGATGCTAATTGGTTGTTTGTTTTGTTGGTTCTAGCTTGGCCACATCGAGATGAATCACAAGACATGATTGCTGCAAGGCGGATAGAAATTCAGAGAAATTATTGGCTCGGTGCACGATGGATTCCATGTCATTTGTTTTTGTTTAACAGAAGCGAAGAGGTTGGGCGTCGCTGGCATTCTGTTTGATGCGCTATTTAGACGATAATGCATTTGTCCTTCATTTTTTGGAATTCCAACAATAGTTCAGCAATTTTGAGGTTATGGTGTTGGAAAGACTAGCCGTTGAATGACAGGGGACATATCGTGTATGGGCATCATTCTAATCTAGAGAAGGCGTTTGGCCCCTGACAGAGGAGACAGATTTTTTGGACTTCTTGACCTTCTGCTCACCAGCAATTGTATGGTGCAATTGTATTTCAGCCAATCAAGAGAATCGAACCAAACGTTATTGCCGGAAAACGTGTTTTGAATTTTGAGCCGAATTGTTTCATTTCGCCCGCATGGAAAAGTGGCCCGAGACGAAAACCTAGCTGACAGTCAATCTGTACGTGCCGGCACAATTGCTGCAGCGTATTGACACTTACCGGCCCTATCTTTCAAATCATTCACTACACCCGTGCTGCCGCGAAACTTCATTGCGATTAATCACACCGCCTGCCAAGCTAATTAATTTAACCTTGAATGCGCCAATCAGGGACCGGTATTCCTACACACACTTGCTCACACAGACACGCGGCGCACAGAATTTGGCGAATGGCTCCCTGGAACAGCCGGTGAAGTTCACTGGAAAACAACGAGGACAGCAGCGGCCGGAGATGCGTTCCGAGAATTATCCATCGTGGGGGGGGGGGGGGGGGGGGGGCTGCCAACACGTTGCCCGGCGTGCTTTGCCAAAAATAGTTTTTGATACGACAATATCTAGGATAAAAGACGATGAACAACCCAAAATTCGAGTTACTAGGAATCGTACGCCCATGCCACGCGCACGGATTCTGTTTCAAAAGAACGTTTACACTTTGAACGAGGATACTACTTCCAGTAACTATAACGTTGAACATGATGAAACCCTAAATATAGCTCCAATTCGGCGCAGGGACAACAAATTAAACAAGGCGCATTACTAAGACGGGAGTGGAGAAAAAAGTAAAAGAAATGTGTTCTGCACGCGCGTCAGTGACACCCCTCTTGTCTGCCTATTGAAACGGGAGCATAGCGCGGGCGCTCGCGACGCCCGTCTAGCACGCGACGCCCGTACAAGGCGTCGGACCACGCATTCTTAGCGCGGTGCCGGCGGCGGCCTCGTCGACGTCGTCGTCGCGTCGCTTGGCCAGGTGACAGCGTCGTGCGTCGCGAGCCCCGGACGACGGGGCCAGAGGGCCGCGAGAGGGGGAATTATGCAACTGCGACGCATTGCATGCTAAACAGCGGCTCATCTCGATGTTAGCATGAGATGGAGGTAGCGAGCTGGTCGACAGGTAGCTAGTGAGCGAGAAGACGGGATCAGGGTTGGCGATTGTGCGGGAACTAGAGGCGAAGAGATGCAGAGGGTGATGCATTATGCATATTGCGCGAGACGGGAAAGCGGAGCGTATGTATTTTAGGCGTCGCGCCTGCACCTGACGCCGTCGACCAACGCTGCCGACGATTTTTGCATTGTTAAGATATACACATCCTTATACATTGATATGTAAGAACTCGGGCGTTTGAATGCTGTACGTACTATCCACATGCGCGTCCTAGATTGTTCGCTGGCTTCTGTTTCACGACAATTGAGATGCGTTTCGCTTGGTGATCAGGACACGTGCAATGACCTGGACTAAGGACGTGGAATCTGCGGATGCCTACCACAATATCATCCTGAGGGACCGAAAGGACGGGATGTCTGATAAACGTCATTCCATGTAACGGTCGCACTCGATGTGGCATTGTATGTGGACCACTTCTTAAAGGTCTACTGAAAGCCGGCTGTCAGTGTCACCTGTCATATTACGTAATATTTCGACAGCAAAAATGTTTGGAACTATGAAAGTATAACTGTAGTAGCACCTAGTGAATCACAGGGACTGTGTATCTTTAAAAGGTAGTAGCTCGCTGTACGGTCGTGTGGTTCGGAATGAGGAGTCTTTTATCGGTTCTCTCTCTAGGTGGCATAAACTGCATACACCCGGGCGTGGTTTTTGGGCAATTGTGCACTGCCATGAAAATTGATTAAGTTGTCGATAAGACGATTGTCGATTCACTTGTTTAACTGCTCGTCTTTATACGTTGTCGAACAAGTCTAGGGTCTTTAACCTTTTCAAAAAATGTTTTCCCCTTCCTACCCTCATAAATTTAAATAATGTGATGGTCCCACTTCAGCGTTGACACTGATCGACTGCTGCAGATCGCTTTCGATAATGGCGCAGGTGTCTGCATCAGACCAGGCGTCGCGACGCAGTCACCGCTCAGAGGTCAACAGATCGTCGCTTCGCCAGTAAACGGGCACGCCGTCGCGATCTGGCTAGCTTTGAGTGTGCTCCTTTGCGTCCACCGATCGCCGCATACCGCGGGGAGCGCTCTTATACAGGTGTCGCCGTCCACGCTACACGCTACGTACTCGCGAGACGACGTACGAGCGTCTCGGCCGTCGAACATAGTCGATGCGCCTCCGGTGGCGTGGAGTCGATGGTGCCGGACTGGGTCACAGACTGCATTCCCGTTATCGCCGCTCGGTCTGGTCGCCTCGATGGTCGACGACGACGGCGAGGAGGGTAGAGGATGTCCCACTGGTCCACTGGTCGACACTCGGCAAGCGTTCGATTTCCGCTGGTATTGGACATCGCATTGGTTCGGCCGATGAGTGTTGCGTGTGGTGACGCTTTTGTTAGCACTAAGGAGGTTTGATAGCCGCTGCTTTCGTTCAAAGCGGAGGTGCGGACATTCGGTCATAATGGTTAGGTTTTAGAGAACCAATAACTACAGTAAACCGAATTTTCCTTGCCCTTCGCTAAGTCCCACCGACCACGTTACCATTTCTACTCTTCTTCGAAATGTTCTGTCCATTCTTTCAGCTATCACGGCATCGCCACCAAATAATTTTGAAAATAATTTTACTTCACACTACGACAGCTACATAGCTTAGGGCATCTTGCTCGAATGTAAGAGCCAATCGATTATTTCCTGACATTTTATAGAACACTGTCGACGAAATGACCACATTGCGGTCTTGTAGCTATAGAGCCAACGGCGCGGATGTCCCATTTCGAGGAGGGAAACGAGTGTCGGTCGAGGTAACTTGGTGAGTACGTAACGTAGGTAACCTTTCGCGTTTTGGAGTGTCTTGAAGACGCCCGGGGTCGAGTTAGATGGCACGAGTACGGAAAATCGTGGGGTCAAAGTAAATGGCATTATCTGTGGGAACAAACCACCACTGTCGATTTGTTGGGACCCAGAGATTCGGAGCAGTTGGTTTACCACTTGGTAAAACAGTGAAGTCGAGATTAAAATCATGCTTAACTGGAACAGATATATCGTTGAAATTTATGCGTGTTCGACGACGCATTGCACTGGACAGTCTGAGTCACGTCAGTTTACAGTTACCGTGCCTAATTCGTCAAACCGAAATTTAAATAATAATACTTTGTAATTCAAATGCGAAGTCTACGCGCTGCGCGGTGACCGATGCGACGATCATTTATTTGACTGAAATTGCGCATTCTCGTCATGAGCGCTTCTATTCCCACGAGCACTGATCCACTATAGTTTGAATTTTTAAACATTCGACAACTTGCATCTTCTCATTTTAGCATTTCTCGATTCGTGGAACTTCGCTGTACATGTTGTGCGTTTTGTTATCACAAGTTATTTACATAAAATATGCGACGCCTTGAAATTGTCAGCGACAATCTCCCGACCTAGCCGCCAACTACCACTCAATTTCGATTTTTTTAAGTGCCAGTAAACTAAAAATAACATGGTACTTATTTTAATCGTTCCACAACCTTATGAACTTGGATGCAGAAGCTCTTATGGTAAAAATGGATCTAGATGGCTTTGAAATTGGTGGTTGTATAAGACATATGTGTTTGGTGCTTCGGAATTGAAATAAAAAATAAAAAACATCGCTTTGAGATCTTTAGACATGTTTGGCATTTGTCTATCAGCAATAGACCCATTAAAGGATGCAAATCCATCTTAGTGTGAAATGAAGTATAGCCAACTAACGGGCGACGCACAGTCGCACCTCCCGTCAAACCAGCGACAACGTTCCTGACAATCTCAAAACCTCACCTCAATAACTCTCCATGACCACCGAATAAAAACAACAAAAAAAACCGCCATGGGGTCAGTAAATTCAAGTTCCCGTCCCCGGTATCGGCTAACTTTCGTTCCAATTCCCGATACCGGTTCGCATAATCGTCGCCATGTCGCCTGAGACTTGGCTGTGACGTAAGGGGACTAGGTGAGAGTACGTCACGGACTCGGCATGCCCGTCAGAGAGCATGTGCGTGGGGGGCACGGGAGGTGGCTGTATCAACAGGTGGCCGTTGGCGCCAAAGATGAATCCCTGGATGCGTGGGTGCTTGCAAGGATGGGGGTCTTTCCAAGTCGAGCGCCAGAGGTTGGAGCGGGGGTAGAACTGGGATTGAAACGTGTCTAGATCGCTACACGGGGAACCAGGATGAACGCCCTGGGCCGCAATTCTGTCACTGTTTTTCCAGTGAAATGGTAAGAAAAGAGAAGAAATAGACAATTTTTTCCAATTCTGACACTGGACAAAATTAAGGCTTATTATTTATATCTCATTCCATTCAGCTAGACAATTTACAGAATAGGGGTAATGAGCATTCATGTTTTACCCCCTCGGGGTATGAGAAAAGAATCCTCGTTTGTGGACCAAACCAGGATTAACTCGCCGGAGAGGTCAAATTCCGAGGTTGACCGATAGCATAAAATATTGTTCAACTTTCAAGATGCAAAGGGGACCGTTTTTTTTTCTGCGTGTAGGAAAAAACAATTAAATTTGCGGGACAGTTTCCACGACTACAGCTCACAATATGTGCACGCACTCCGCATTTCCGTCACCAGACCTGCAGCTCTCTTAAAGATTTTTAAGCATGCAAGCCTGCCAAATACGGGAAAAGAAAACGATTTCAACCTAATGACGATCCCGACAAACGGCTTCGTCGACCTTTTGCCGATTGATAGTGACCTTTCGCTTGTGTTGGATGCGGCTGTGTTTGAGGTCGACCGACGCATTTCCAGCGCCGATCAGCTGTGGAACTTTGCGCTCACTTTAGGGGGGGGGGGGTGAGAGGTCAAATGATGCGTGGGCTGATGTGCGTGGGCTGCCTAACCAGCTAGGGAGGTTTGAGATGGGGTGTTTGTGGTGGAAAGCTTATTTGAAGATTGGAATTGGAAGATGTCTCCTTTTCCGGTCTTTACTGTGGAGAATTTGAAGCAGTGTCAGCATTGATCGGTGGGAGTACGTATCCACCACGCTACTTTTTTAAGGTTGTTCTTTAAAAAATGACATTGTCGCACTCTGGGACTTGGTATCCTTGCCAGCACTATTTTATCTCTACATCCTTATAGTCTAAGTTAGGCTAGTTAACAAAATGATCAACCTTGATAATTTAACACTATTTTGATTGAGCCTAAAAGTGCAGTATTAACATCACTACGATCAATTCGCCCTGAAGTAAGTGTATGGACGTTCAGAAATGACTACAGTGCATTTCTTCTCCACTATGCAGAGAAAGTCGAGTCGTTTGCCAGGCGCGCATAGAATACATTCTCCCAAATATGGTCAAAACCACTTGGAATTTTAAGGGAAGGACGCTCGCGCTGACCCATGAAAGCACTATTTTAATACTCAAATATCACGGACAAAGCTCCGAAGCCATTAGACTAGTGTCACGGGACCCGTCGTCACAACAATGCGTCGTTAAACGCCACAAATCGATCAACGGGCAAGGCTATGTTGTCAATTGGCTGTTCCTCATTAACGCGAACATACTTGTTTTGCCATGAAAGTATTTTTTTTTTGTTTCGGTACGAGACGATGAAAATCATTGTCACTAGTCAAGACGAGCACCTATGATCACAAAATCCCTAAAATCCTTACGCACAATCTCTTAATTTTTGAAGCATGGATTACTGACCGGATTTGAGATAATGAACAACAATAATATTATGACGCAAAAGGATATAATAGAGTGGACTTACCCCTTCATTGCCTAGGAACTGTATCGTGGGCCCGTCGCTTGATTTGCTCTGCAAAAGAGAGAAACATGGGTCAAGACAGGACATAAAACATGAGGACATAAGAGATGTGGAGACAGATTACCATCTAAGATGAATACCAAATCGGACACATCAATATTCAGCCGATCAAGAGTGGCCAGTTCGTACCCTTCAAATGTAGCAACATTTAAAGCCAGACTTAAAAGATTCATGCTAAGGCGACGCATTATTTAACGCCAGACCATGCTATTTACCGCCAGTCTATGCTCTGTTAGGTGCGTCAAGAGCTAACATTAGCAGAGATCAAATTTGACCTCAAGACCAAAAAATTGTACACAGAATCATCCCTGAACGTCAAAGGCCAAAGCCCCTCCCAAATACGAAACAACTAGAACGTTCTTTTTATCAACAAGAATATTATCCATAATCCTCCCTCTCTGATTAAAAGACGAGCGATAACAGGTTGCATATGACACGTAGGTACAACATAAATATGTGCAGTGATTAATCTATGAGACTTATCTGTTTACCACGACATGCAATTAAAACCAGATCTGCTTTATTTGCTTCTAAGTATCAATTCATTGTGCAAACCGACTTGATCGCTAATATAAAGCGCATGCAAGTCGCGTTTTCCGTGTTTGACTACCATTACCAAGAGCAATTTTTCAAGAATGAAGCGAGCCCGGAGATTTCGCATTTCCTTTCATCATAGAGCTCAACAGAGGGCAGAGATTCCTAATAATTGGATTGGCGAAGCGAGCAAGCCAAGGCTTTCAATTTCAATGCACCCAGCAATCCGAATTTATCCCACCAAACATGGCTAAACATTATCTTTTCTCAACTGGTAACACGAGTTTTAAAATTTATTCAGAATTGTTAACACATTTTTAACCATCAATCCATTATAACCCACTTTCCTGGTTACCTATTGGTAGAAAATATCCTCGTTTCCTACGTTCCAAGACAATAGTACGCCCCCCCCCCCCCCCCCCCCCCCCCCCCCCCCCCGTTTGCAGGAGTGGTTTTCCGAGAATTTTCACTATCATTCCAGACCAATACTAGAAGTGCATGGCTGGTACAGTAACGGAAGGGAATGGCTTTAACATTAACTGATTCGTGGTACACATATATACGAGCAATTCGATCACGGTTTAAAAGAAACTAGGATTTTGTAAAGTTTCGATCAGAGAGGATTCGTCATAACACATACGTCACATGAAGTTTTCCAAATAAACTAGTCACTGGTGTCTTAGGGATGTTGTACCAAACAGGGAATTCTTCTCTATAAGAATTGGTTATTTAACTAACACAAACAATGCTACTAGTTTTATTCCAGCTCCCAGCCATGTACATCAAGTCCAATATGTGTTTTGGAATATGTGTATTGTGTAATCACGGTGAAATGCGATTTGGTGCTTCGGTACTCGGTGGGCCACGGGGCCAGTAGGCTCAGAAAACCCCGCTTGCCTAGGGGCGTCAAACAGGTCGCAGGAGACTCGAGCGGAACGCCAGGCGTGACACGAAGAAAAGACAGTTCAAGAAGCGAGGGTAACAACCCCTACGAAATGGTGTCCAACGGGGCAAGTTTCGGAGTAGCGCCCTGCCATTGTTTTAGATACCATTAGTACGCAAAACGCTTCCAAGAAAAAAAACGCCTCGTTGCTTTTTATTTTTAGAATCACTAATAATAATAGTAATAATAATAATAACACTAAAAGTCACCTTTACGGCATCAATTTTTGAGAGGGTATTATAGTGTTCCTAATAATAAAATACCCAGCGCATTGCAAGCATTTGCAATTTAAACAAGATTTCACATAAATACTTCCGTTGCTTTGCTTATTTATTCGTTGCCCGTATGTTGAGGACATTTGTAAGTCTTCCAGAACGGTGACCGACATATGCAAGGCAACACGAGTAGAGCACTAAAAGTGAAGACGGTCGACTTGCAATTCTTTATTTCTGGAGCAAAACTGAATGTAACCCGGGTGCTAACCATGGGTGCTAACTTTGTTTCCACATCGCGAAACCGAGACATGCAAGTCACAGCTGAAGAGTTGTCACATTGAAAAGCAGTTTCGCAATAGTTTTGTGATAAAAAATAAAAACCAGTATAACAATCTCACGCATTTTTGGTTTTTACCAGGCAGGCACAGCCCTTTTAAAGTGAACAACCCTGCCACACTACGACGAAATTGATTGCACGAAAATCAGAATTGACATTTCCTATTTAAGAACCATTATCAAATCCCGGTAGTAAATGCCCACGAAAAACATTGGTTGGTAAACAGTACTGTATAAGTTATCATCAAACAGATAGAGCCCGTTAATTGTTATTATGCATTGCGAAGTAATGTGAATTAAAAATAAACACAGGTGTTTAAATCGGTTTAATTGTAATGGATAGATTGAAAGTAAATCGCTAATTGATAATGCCGCCCCGATTTCATTGTATCATTTGTGTGCGTACACGCAATGCGGGAAGGATGTTCGTCAACGAAGTCATCGCTATACTTTAGCAGGCAAATGTCGACCCATAGCAAAGTGTCCCCTACACGAACACGTCTTATCTTATCAAGAGGCGTATTATATGCTATATTACCATCAAAGCATATTTCCACTATGTGAACCATGCGCTCTGGCGATATGAACAATTACACCAACCGCAAGCCCAATCAGTCAATTCACGAAGCACTTTACTTAGTCTTACTTATTATTATACATGGGACCATATGTTAGCAACTGATTGGTAAACAAGCCGTCAAAATGGCAAATCGCACGAGCCCATGTACGATTACAGCACGCCATTCTCACGAACAAAAACGGTTCGAAGGGTCTGAAAGGCCGGAAATGATCTTTGTTTCTATGTGCGCGTGCAGTGGTATGGTACATCCCAAAAAACAAAGGTATTCAGTTTTAAGGATTTTAAGTGGCAATTAGAATGGTCTTTGTTCGATTCGTGTCTATCTTGAAAGGTGTCAATATTGTAATCAGTCACGAAATGACCGATTAGGCTGTGTTACTAACTCACATGCCTACCCTCAACCCTTCTGGTTAACACCAGAAACAGAATTGCGTTGCAATGCAATACATTCGACTACGAAGCCCAAACAATAAATTCTGACAGCGGCTTCTACAAATGTCTTTAGTAACCGATGCGGTTGAATTTTTGGGACAAACTATAACTAAGATTCAAGGGACACCCCGGTTCGAGGGTTAGGAAGTCGCTAATTTTCACGCAAATTTCGTGTTAACGATAATTGAAATCTCCATGTGATCGACTTGGACTCCGGTCTTGGCAAATGCAATCAATTAGCGATTTGGTGCCAAGCTGATGCAATTCTGTTTGCAACTCACTGTAGGGTAATGCACATTTGAAATGATGAACATTGAGATCTGAGTAAGAGCGATAGTATACGTCAAAATTCAGTTTTGATTACTGGGACACTGCAGATTTTTTTCTGACATTGTATAAATCCGCTGTTGTGCCATTTCTTAACAATGAAAAAAGGAGGGGAGAGGGGTCTAATTATGTTTTGGGTTTTCTATCTGTCATTATTGCATGAAGCCTGCAGGCACCGAACAAATTCGTATCTAGTTTCGGTAAATCCACACATTGTGTCGACTCATTTTTGCAAACATTGGCCGCAACCATCACGAAGACACTATAATTGCCGAATAGTCAATTAGCCAGCAACAGCCTACGAGAAACAGAGAGGGAGAGACGAAACCAGGAATCGGCCAGCGCGAGACAGAGAGAGAAAAACCTCTCCATGCTCGCAGACTGACGAAAGAAAGTCTGTTGTGACGCGAAAGTGCATTTTAATCGAGGCGTCTGCACCAGCACGGCCACTGGCTGAGATCCGTGTACCCCAGCACGCGGATCTGACCAACTTGATCCGACGTCGCTCGGGCAATATGGACGGTACCCGGCCGAGAAAGCTGGCGATCGACTCCCGAACGCACGCGTTTTTTTGCCCACTTTTTGTCTTGAAATTGGCTTGAAATTTTTCAATGGCTCTCAGAAGTGATTATATTTACTCTCGATTTGATTTCGTTTTATTGGAGAGGTAACGACGATATCCGGTGTTCAGATGGTGGCATCGGTCCGCTTTAAATCGATTTCACTTGAAAATGGATCAGGACAACACATTTTTTTCTCGCCGTGAATGTGGATCTCACTTTTAAGACCAAGGAATTACCCCTTTGGTAAAACAACTCTGATTAAAATAGTGATTTCATTATCGTAATGGCATATGTTGGCGTCGATGAATGAGCGGATGATTATAACAAAGATACCGAACTTCCCCTAGCTTTAAAAGGCAGGAGAGATAACCCGGTGCCGGCAAGTAGCCATTTTCTTCTGTCGAAGAGCATTAAAAGGACCATCGGTATAACGTCGCTACCGAAAGACGGTACAACTCAAGTATCAGGAATGCCTCACATGTAGAATGGGAGTTATTAGCAAGGCGAGGGGTGTGTTTGTATGGAACAAACTTTAATCACTTCACCTCTGTCCCGAAAAAAAAACCTCTCAATGAGTATTATTCAAAAACTGGCTTAGCGCTGTGTTGCTTAACTTCGGTTATCTTGCCTAGAAGTTGACTTACAGCGCTAACCCGCGAGTCTCCAAATATCTACCACATTTCAAAGAACCAAGTTAGTCGAATTTTCGAAAAATATCTCTCAAAAATCAAAACGCTCATGCATTAACGTGCCACTTCTCCCTAGCACTCTTCATAAACTTTTTTTCCGACAACGCCGGCCCTTGCCCTTTACCGGCAACGATAGTCCATGTCGCTGCTCGACTACAACGCAAGTTCTCGAAGGCAAAGCGAGTCCACGAAGAGCAACAAGCCGCACACGGCACCAGAACAAGTCCTGTCACATGGCGTCTCTGCAAAACAGCGATGTAAAAACCTGCCTCCTGCAGCCCGTTCGAAGCGCGATCCGACCGCGACTAGATCGACACCATACGAGCAGCGAGCTCGATCGAGCAATCTTTAGCAGTCGAAGAGTCTAGAGGATATTCAGAACTAGAACCGAATGGCAGGTCACACAGACTTCTGGGCAACATTAACCTCTAAAAGACAATAGGTTGCCAAACTACTATCGGCAATTTTCGCAAGTGGTCATAATTTAATGTTATAAATATACTTTAAAATGAGCCTTGATTGGTTGTGATTTCGGAACGGTACTGTCACGATATAGGGAATCTCAGAAATTGCAACAAAGGGATCGACAGGGTGTTCGTAGTAATACTAATCTGATGAAAGAAAACCATTGATCCTACTCCGTATTTGAGAGAGAGAGAGAGAGAGAGAGAATGGATTCACTTAATTAACTGTGTTTTTTTTTACAATTCATTATGTTGTCTACAAACGGAAACATCCATGACAACAAATCAATAAAAAAAATACATAAATATACGGAACCAAAAACACACTGTAAGCAAAATGAGCCCGAGTTAGATAACTCCAGAGCAAATGCCGCCACAAATAGGTTCACCCGTAATGTCACGTCAGTCGAAATCTTTCCCCATTCCGTCCCATGTACGCTCGAGTCGCCTGGTCACGTGACCGAGCCGCCGAGAAAGTGGACGCGATCAAAGCCCGTTGCCGACCGCCGGTATCCACGAATGCGCGAGAGATTAAAATGCTTTTCAATCCAATTACCTATCGCAAGAGTTTATGCTACAGTGCGAGTACTTAGTACAGCTTGGATAACCAGGCGTACAGTCAGAGACAGAAGCAGAGAGTGGACCCTTGTCTCACACTTGTTTTGTTCAACATTAACAAGACATCCTTTCCGGCCATGTTCAAGTGACGTCAAAACGGACGCACCATTGAGACTAACTAAATGGCAAAGCGGGCCACTATTAATACTAATAATAATCGGTGAAATTTTAGCCGAATCTAGTGCCATGCTAATTATGTAAGAGATAATTGGCCTGTGCCGCTGGACCTCGTCTCTCGAGGATTGACTGGACCTATGGGCCAAGGACGTCGACGTTTAGGCGTACCTCAAAGAGTCGCTGCGCGGTGAGGGAGAGGGGGGGACCACGAAAAACAACACACGGCTGGAGGGCAATTATTCTCCGGCAAAGCCACACGACTGCGAGAGATTAAAAAGTTTAAACCAATACCGAAACAAGTGTCTGTTATTGTGTTTTTAGACTATAAAACTTGAGTGCCAAAGCGCTCTATTTGTGTGTGCTTATGCGCCGCTCTAGAGTGACAAGGACGCAAATAGACATAATAATAACCGAGTTACATGAAGTAAATAAGGAGAACTGTATCATATTTGACGAGCACTGTCATTCCTGAGGTACTGTCGATTATGTTGTCACAACGAATCGACGCAATTCGTAAAGAATGCTGTCGTTGCCATGAGAAAGAAGGAATCACCCTCCAGGCTAAGAGGTGGCAACAAAGAATTTCTCATTGACAAATACAGAGTCTGATAAAGATCGCGACCAACGAATTTTGAACCGTTAAGGGATATCAGTTGGCTCATATATTGTTGACGGGGCAGAAAGATTCAAAGTATTCAAATATCGTTCCCTGCCAAAAGCAGCCTGTGGCCACCGATTAAAACAAATCGCCCGTTCTGATATTGACCACCCCGTCTCGTGAACTACCGATCCCCTCTCCCCAAGAATCAAGGCGCCCCAGGGAGGCGTCGATGGTCGCGACCGCGACAACGGCAAGCTCGTTGCCTTTCGAGTCTCTCAACAATAGCTAAGGCATCGCGTATCGGTCGGTCACGTGACCACACAGCGCAGCCAGTCGGCCCAAGGTGAGCAGGCAAGAACGCCGTCAGGTCGAAGGCTGCTTTTCCAGCCTTTGAGCTGCGGCTCTCTGCAAAGACTGTACACATGCACGACGACCACGTCGATGGCTTGGTTTTCCCGGGCGCCACCTCATCGACGTCCCTTGCAACCGAAGTCACCAAAGTCGGTAGTGTCGGGATAAACGGAAACCTCGATAGTAAGGTTTTCAGGCACGAGGCGTCAAGGGCTGTTCACCAGGACAAACGGCACTAGTTGATTATTCCAACCACTCTTCTCGAATGTCACGATTTTTCCTGAAAGTTTATCCGACGCTGAAGAGCAGCTAGGAAACGTCAGCAACGGTTTTCTCACTCAAGCGCACAGACAGCAAGTTCAGTAAGATAGACAACCCCATTCGATACGATTGCCGGGTCGAGAATGCGTACCTCCGAGATGCTTGATATTTTTAGTAAATATTCCGTTTCCAACATGTCAGTATGCATTCCTATTCGCCAAGAAAGAAAATTTGTGTCAAGTAATTCGAAATGAAACACCCTCATCGACGCTTGCGATGAAATAACCACGTCGCTGAAACGCCCCTAGAAAGGACGCTCCATACGCAACACCACTTAGAGGCATCTTATTCTTCAAGGACAGCGCCGTCGACGCCGTCACAGTCGGACCATCACGATTCGGAGGCTGTACCGCGGTCCACCGCGGCGTGTAGTGGTCGCATCTTCGCTATGTCGGCCGGTCGGACCGTGTACCGTTACACACTTTGACGCCAGAACGAGGTGTAAACTTCTCCAGAACACGCCTCCTTGCTCTAAGCTTCAAGTAGCCGCGTCGGGCACCTTTCTGCCAGCCCCCGGTGCTTACGCTGAACCTCACGGGGATTTCCTTTTTTATACGGCGCCAGGCTTTATCGTTGACTTTATCGTTGACTTCAGGTTAGGTTAGGTTATTATGGAAATCGCTATTAATGGAATCGCTATTATGGAAATCGAGGATCATGTAGACCTAATAAGCTTGAAATTTGAAAAACCACACAAACTTACACATTCCGAAAATAAGCCACGAAGTGTCAACATTTCGTCTTATTTAAAGGAACGTACTTGGTAACGGAAACAAAATTCGGAGAAAGGGCTAAGGTTAGTCAAATGTCAAATTTATGTCTACATGTTACTGGCATTGGAACCGCACACAAAACTACGTCAGAGTCTAGATTTTCCACGCAAGCTTGGCGATTGAGGGCCGAATTGTTCCTCTCCCTGAACTGTACGTCTGTGTATCGATCCCTCTGAGAGTCTCATGCCAATGGAGGGATCGGGAGGGGACTTTACATCTTCATTTGACAACGTTCAACGACGCATTGCAGCAATTCAACAACACGATTCAATCTCGAGCTGCATATGACGGCTTGGACGTTTGTCCTTACCGAAGGGCGCCGTAACCCAGAGGAGATTCCTCTAGGTGGCGAACACTAACAGGACCAGACGCTACCTTGAACGACAAAAACCCTGCGGTTTCACTGTCTAGCAACGCCCAGCGATTTGTCTGTGCTCATTCGACTAGGTTCTTTGCCCTCCTGACATGCATGGGAGCCGAAATACCCGAAAAGCACCAAATTACATCCCCAAGCAAAGGGCGTCAAAGGGAAAGTTAACCAGGCACATCAGAGATGCTCTGTCGATGACAATCGACGAATGACGCTGTTGCACTGGCAAGATTTATTATGCATCTCCTTCCAAACTCAAGGCCCACAACATCATCTTAATCGCCCATAATTTACCGAAACCACGAAGCCGTTACAATTTAGCAGAGGAGAACCCCTCTCAGCGTTCCCCTAGATGCCAAGACGTTGCTATCACCACAACACCACACCATCCCATAGAAAACCATGCTATCGCCCACCTCCTTACGGCATTGTCCCCCCCGGAATGCTCACCAAATACTCGCAACGCCCCGGCGACGGCCATAACGCAGTTCGGGGAACAAGTTGAGATAATCTGGACCGATGCATTGCTACAGATCCGCGAGCCTCGAGCGCAGCCTATCGGCTCGACCTTGACATTTGTGTGAGGTCTCGTCGACGCCGCGAAGGCCAACGCGAACTCTCACATCTCTCTCTCTCTCTCTCTCTCTGGCGTACATATACACGGGCCATGCACTAGCGGTGACTGTCTCTATGCCGTGTGTGTGTGTATTATCAGTATGGTGCCAGGCTATCGATCTGTTGCATTTCGGCGTCGCGGGCGTCTAGCTTGGCGACGTACGTCGTGACGCTCTTCGTGCGGCGCGGACGTCGGTTGGTTGGCATCGACGCAACCTGTGGCCCCGCGACCTCACGGAGGGCTGACTGAGGGAAACAAGTGGAATGACCGTTCCGGCGATAATTAAGTCGGTTTCCCTTTGAGATCGTGGGTGCTTTTTGACACGAGATGGTATGAACTCTGACGGCAGCTGCGGAGATAACAGCCGGTTGCTGTTTTCTACTCCAAAGTCAGCCAATATCGCAAAAGAAATATTGTGATTACCCCTGGAGATTATGGGTGCTGTTTGACAAGATATCCCATGAACTCTAAAGGTAGCTTGTGATGGTATGGAATGCTGTTTGCTGCACAGTACGCTGCCAAGATAATCAACATGGCGAACGAGTTGGAACGACGGTTACCCCTACAGATGAATACCGTCTTGCGTGGACGACTCCCCAAGCGGGTCGACCACCCCTTGAAATAGGGGGTGAGAGCATGAGACAAAGAAACTGATGTCAACCCCATACAGTCAAAGTTACCCTATAAAAGCAGAGTAACGCAACGCTACTTTTAAGCTAGCCAACTAAAATCAAACCAACTTTTAGGCAGCTCTACACGCTCATCAGACAAGAGAAAATTTGCTTTGCTTATAAATGCGCCAATGTAAACCGGACCAAAACAACTGCATACGTTGCAGTCATAATATGTTTTTAAGATTCGCGTAGGTAAAGTGGTCGCATTCTAAACCATTCCAGATTTCAGCAAAACGCGCCGAAAAAATAACAACGGAAAAGCATGCCGAATCGAATGCCGCACTTGAGAAACTATTTCCGCCGTCACGACGTTCTGCGGATGCGACGCCGTCGCCTAGATCTGTGCAGCCAGTTACGACGCTAGGTAAAACAACCAAATTCCGTCCACAACTTAAGAGTTAGATCAAAGACTTATGAACTGTACTTCGACCAGCACTGCGGCGATTACCAAAAAAAAAATAATAATAATAATTCCATGTCATTTAATACACTCGATTGATTTGTGGTATTTAACGACGTACTGTTGTTGCAACGGGCCATGTGGTCTAATGGCGTCGGCGACTGATTGGGTGATGATGAAGATGATGGACCTAACCTAGCCTAGAAGGAGATGAGAAACTAGGTACCGACAAGTAGCTTACTCCTGTCGAAGAGCATCAAGGGGACTTCAGTTTAAAGTTCCTTCCGAAAAACGGTACAGCATGAACAACAGGAGTCTTCTACAAATCAATGCTGTCGAGAGATTGTTAACGCGAATGAAGTGACTGCACTAACTTTCATCCCTCTAACTCTAGCCCTTACAAAACTTGTCATGTGTTTAATGGCCAATACTTCACTCACAGTGGGCACTCTTGATACAGCAAATCTGTGGGTAATAACTCAGCTATATCCACTCTAGCAGCATGGAATCGTCAGAAAGACAGCCAACTGTATCGAACAGTCACCACATCCTCTTCTAGTCTCGCCAATATCATTATGCAAGCGTGCGGCTAAGCGACCTCGTATGTCAAAACGCAGGGAGCGACCGCAACTCGGACAAATGCATGGCGTCCACGAAGTAATGCCGCTCACGACGTGGCGGCGGCGGGGATCGAACCCGGACCTGCCTGAACGAGACACCGAGACGGCCGCCTGGTCAACATCGCGTAATGCCGTGGTTTGACCTAAGCCAACAGAGATGATCCCACTTGGTGACTTTGGTGACATTGACCAGGAAGGTCGCGGTCTTGTTTAATGAGGGTGGGCGCAGAATGCAACTTTACCTCTTGATAAACAACCACTCGAGTTTTTTTTTTCAAACAGATTTCCCAAAATGAGTATCAGATTATAAGGGTGGCAACCATTTCTAGCACCCGTGAAAATATTGCCTCTGATCTCTGATGCTGAACTTGCAAGATTCTTCTTTATGCAAATGCACCCAAGTGTCTGTCTTCATCTTCTCCTTGCACTTATAGTAAAAGTAAAGAAAAGTATAAACTTTCATCCTAGAAGAAAATACTATTCTTACAAGTCGAGTGAAACTTGCCACATTCACACTCTTTCCGAACACCTTGAAATCATTATCTAGTTAGTAGTCATTAGCCATTACATTCAATTGTCAAATTGAACTTGTGGTAGCAGTGAAACTGTCCAAGAAATGCAGTGGTCAGACTTCGAAACGCATGGCGCCTCTTGACGTTTTCGCAAACGTCTTGCTTGCCCCCACATATAGGAGATCGCGCGGGAGTGCGGATTCCATGCCTCGTACTAGAGCGCAATGTTTACCAGTGTAATCAGACCGTTGAGCCGATTTACAATCGTAGGTCACCTTCTGTTGACTGATATCGACACACCCAAGCTTACAAACACACACAATCACACACACAAAAACACACGCTCGCGATAAACAAATAGGCAACAAAACGGAGAGAAAAAAACGTCTCGGGTTTGATGAAATTACCCAGAGATACAGGTGATGCATAGAGCGGCGATTATCTTTGCTGATAATCGAACGCCGAGGCATCGAATGTAAGCCAGGTCAGACCATATATGTCTTTATCTTATCACTTATCATTCACCCGACAGAGCTTTGTTCGGGCACTTTACGAGATGAGAAGAGACAGAAGTAGCGCGATTTGCTACATTGAAAACCATTTGACGTAAACTTTGAAGTAACGTGGACTTTTTTGATGTTGTATAAAGCTAAACAAGCAAATAACCCCTTGTCATTTTGATAGGAGCCAGCATGTCCTACCCCTAATTTACTCCTATGGTTAAGCGGAACCCAGGATCGAGCCTGAGACCTACTCAATGCAAGACAAATCGCACTCAGGAAGCTGTCACCGATTCCGGATTGCGTCGTTTCTATTTGAAATATGATGTAAATGGCAAATGCTCGCAAATGGGCACAGTATTTTATTTTAATGAACACTAATGTCCTCTCAAAAATTGGTGGCCAACCGAGGACTCAAACCCCGATCTGCATCTGTCGCGGTGTTGTTCTAACCAGTTGGGCGAATTGGAAATGGCTTTTTTGAGAGGATTGTGAGAGTTAATGGGAGAGCACAATCTTCTCTGGACATTGTCCACGCTATTGCTACACCACTCGATGGCCTTCTCAGGACTCTCCAGAAGGAATTTTGCAGAGTTTCTCACGTAGCAGACTCCAGCAGACTCGCAGCTCGTGCTCATGGCTCAACGGCATCGACCTCGGCACATGGAGATTAATTCCACATACAAAAACCCGTCGCTAGTACGTATTAGCAATATCCGATCATTAAACATGGCGTTGTGTTATCGACGACGGCCGAGCGCCGCGAAATGCACTTCCATTATTTCCTATTAAAGTATGCGGATGACCCACTAACAAATAGATCTCACGGCTGTGCTACAGTAAAAGTCCCCCCCGAAACCTAACGCAAACGATCACTGCGCTGGCTAGCTGGCTGGCTTGCCCGAGTGACGGAGCAATAATTTGCACCTTTGCCAAACAAGGTGTTGTCTGCCTGCCGCGAGAGCTCGGCCATCACGATTTTGTGTCATTCGCGAGCCAGCCGATTTGGAAGGCAAATTCGGGCCGGTGTTTTCGTAGACGGATGTCTATTTGTCAGACATCTCAGTCAGGAGCCCAGCTTCTTAGCGAACCGTCGCGTCAACACCAATCCTAGTAAATCGCTTGGCGTTCTGCGAGAAATCCATGGAATTCTTGTAAAAACGAGAAGGTATAAGCCACGTACAACAGCCAGACTTTGATCCGATTGACCTTGGCAAACTATTTCAATGTATCTGCTTCTAGCTAATTTCTCCCCTGCTTGTAACAATTCCGCCCATCGGAATTACGCTCGACCGATTTATTTTGTTACAGATCCAAAAAATTAGTAACAATCAAATCTTACACGCAAAAAATCTAACAACATGTGCGGCCTCGCTGTTTTTTAACATAATTATCAACGAACTTCCTGCGTTACCATCGGAATCATCCCTGTCCGCCGAACCATACGCCGTACACAGATCTACACAGTATACTGACATCTCATCGCTGCCAAACGCTTCCGTGCGCAGCTCAACATTCGGCGTCGATTCGTTCACGAGCGACGTAACGCAACCCCGCGAAGGTGTCGCGAAAGGACCGGCGTAACACAAGAGACATCGATTCGATTACCGCGAGACAGACAAGACAGCTAGCGTAGATGGGGGCAAAGCTGGTTGCCAAGCCGTGGCAGGCAGCAAGGCATGCAGCAAGCCAACGCGAGCGAGGCAAGTGAAGGGGAGAACAGTGGTGATTGTGCGAGCTATAATGCAACCTGGCTTAGCCAACACCAGTCCGACGCCGGGAGAAAGTTGCTCGCTTGGACCAGTTATCATATGCCAACTTCCAAACACCTTCTTTAACTGCTTGCTTGCGCAGCAACCAGCTACCTATAACAACTAACTACCTAACCAACAGTATCAGCCGTCATCGAGTACTGGGTTACAATCAGCAGACCATACTCTTCATGTCGTCATCGACAGGGGCACAGCTACCTATCTGTATTGTTGTTGATTGTTTACTTGAGGGTGCACGAAGATTTTAAAGAGCAGCTATAGGGAGCTTGAGCACACCTGCTGGCGATGGTTCACCAAGGGAATGCAACGGCCAACGGCCAAAGGGGGAAGGGGGGGGGGGGGGGCGACGAGTACGAGGGGCACTGACGGTTGCTTGAAGCAACAGTAGTCACCGCCGCAACAGCTATGTTTCATTGGGGTTTAATACCACGGAAATGCGACGACCTTCCCCTGACACTCTCCGCACAATGCCCCCAAGGACTAACTACATTTCGACTCATAATTAGTTCAATGAGACTCGGGGACTCTGTAATAATGTGTACCGCTGGGCGCTGGCTGGCTTTGGCGGACGAGAGAAAATGCACGGATGATTTCAAATTACGTAAGTCGAGTCATCGTCTCGCCCCGCACGCGAGAGAAATTTGAGCGAAACGTCAAAATTGGGTATATTCGCGTCTTAATATGAAGAAAATGTTTCTGGAAGTTTATAATATCTGTGTCGTTTTTAGAAACGGCCACCCTTCTAGGTAAACAAGACTCTGTCGCTAATAATAGGCGTGCTAACACAATTAAACTACGGTGGCGTTGATTGGCATATTGTCGTGCCAATTAGGTGGCCCGAAACGGGGATCGGGAGAGAACCTGACACGAGGCAGGTCGTGGTATCGGAAAACGGGTCCTGCTGGGTCGCGAACGAGATAGGTCCCAGTAACAAGTCCTGTGTCTAGATATGGATGGCAGGCAGCAACGGAAAACTGTGATCACTTCAAGATGGATCGGCCTCGCGCTACCTTCGCGACTCATAAATGACTTGCAACCGAATTTTAATGAGACAACGGCTAGTCGATTAGCGCAGATCAACACGAATCAACGTCGAATACAGCCAACACATACGATTTAGAGCACTTGTTATACGAGGAATTCTTGTGGTAGGCCTACAGGCACAGATACTCGCTTTTTCTAATAAAATTAAGTCGTTCCGTAGACGTGGCGAGCAGGCAACAGGTTATTTAAAGTCAAATATTGAAGGAAAATGGTTTTAACGAACAGGATACTGAGTAATCCTCAATCTGAGGAAACTTTATTGCTGACACAATTACACTTTCGCGATTATCTGAATAGGGCCAACCGTCTGTCTCAAAATATGGCGACTGTAGCATACGAATACCTTAGGACGAACTTTCAACACCATTTAAAACCCAGTTGTAGCACTCCGTTTATAAATATTTTTGGCTTACCTTATTCCTCTGATATTCTTCTAACGCGCGACATGCCGAATCAGTCAATTTCACAAATATTAAGTCGTTCTCTTCATTTAAATTTCGCTGCGATGACAACCCATACTGTACACCTTGCAGCAGCGCCGCCATTTCTGTCTGTTCAGTTCAGGCTGTTCTTGAAGACCAGCTGACGTCGGGAGGTCAAGCAAACCACTAAAACCTTCAAATTACAAAGTTTGAGAAGAATTTGATAAAAAAATCAAAAATATTTCAATTTTTATTTGTTTGCAGTCTGTGCTTAGCCCAAAAGCTACATAATCTTACATTTAACATCTATTTTAAAAATGAAATGACCTCGTTTATGAGTATAGAGTGCAGCACAGTGCAGAGCAAAGGTGCAGAGCCACACACTACCATGGAATCAAAGGGAATAATCAACAGCTGTCAGTTAATGTGTCATGTCAACATGTCAGTGATAAGTTGTCAGCAAAGACGTTGTCATTAATAAACTTAAAAATTATTTATTTCGTCAATAAGAACTAAAGCGCAATTAATTGATCATTAAGTGGAACGTTTCTTTAATATCTTATAATCTGTATCCACACCTTTCTATTCACATTGAACACATTTAAATGATGGCCAATTCATCTGAAAGTGAAGATTTCGAGAGTGCAGACGAAGATTTTGCAGAAGAAAAGCCAGCAGTTGTGCCATCTCTTAAGGACAATTGTCAAAAGGAGCTGAATAAACTCCAAGACACTTCCTCCCAATCAAATGAACCACCCAGCAAAGTTATACCCGAACCTGATCCTAACGAGAATGATGTCACACAACTTGACTTAAAAACAATACCCGCTGAATCACCGATCAGAGAACCACCAGCAGATAAAAAGAGAAGACAGCAAAAGGCTAGAGAGCCGAAATTACAAGCAAAGCTCGCAACAAGGATCACTTCACCTCCGGTTCAAGTGTCACCAGCTGTTCAGCCAATTGAAGCAGAAGATTCAGGAGAGGAAATTGATCCTGATCCTTTTGCTCAGTTTAGAGGGTATTCATTACCACCTGCTGTAGAAAATTGTTGGGAACCGGAAGATGAGGAAACCTTAATCCCTGATGACCAGCCAGCTCCCATTACAAAGGAAACTAACCAACCTATCACAACTATTGATCCTTATGCACAGTTTAGAGGTTATTCACAACCACCGCTTATGGAAAGATGTTGGGAAACAGACGATGACGGAAAACCAATTTTGGACAATCAACCAGCTGAGAAACCAGAAACTACCGAGAAAGATGCTGGCAATGATCCATACTCTAAATTTCGAGGCTTTTCAAAGCCACCACTTATGCAAAGGTGCTGGGTAACTGATTCTGACGGCAAACCCGTTCTAGATGATCACGAGAGCAAGGTGACAGAGAGGCTAGATGCTGTCGAACATCCGAAGGTGGAAAATGTGCCGGCAGAGGCTGAGAATGACGACGATGACGAGGGAGATGTAGATCCCTTCGCAATGTTCCGTGGATACACAGTTGAGCTGGAAAAGGAAACGGGTTGGGAGGACGATGTGGATGATGTGGAGATAGATGATGATGAAGAAGCAACTGAGGAAGCAGAGGTGGAAGAGAAGCAGCCAGATGATGAGCCGATTATCTGTAAAGAAGTACCGACTGCCAAGGTAATTACATCATGGAGGGAAAAAGGAAGGCAGAGGTGTACTTGCAAAGTCGACGTCTCTGAGGAAAAAAAGCAGCTCTAGAAATTGGGAAAGTAGACAAAGATCCTCTTATGACTGTAAAAAAATCATTAGAGGGTCATTCCATGTGTAATCACTCACCTCAAACTTTGACCGACCCAGATTTTGATGAAAATTGGTATACTTGTTAAGTTTGTTGACTTAGGGGCTATTTTTTAATTTTTTTTTTTTTGGTCCAACCGTTCGGATATTACAAGGGGGGGAAGTTGGGGTCATTTTGCCCCCCGCGCGTGTAGTGACCACCCTTTCTACGCAATATCTAGGGTTCTATGGGAGCTACAGAGCTGGGAAAAAAATCATCTGAAAGGTAATTTCATACCCTACCTGAATATGGAAACAAAAATGACGATATGTTAATACGAATTTAATTGTGATTTTACACATCTGCATTTTCCAAAATGACCATATCGCTGATGAGTCATTTTTGATTTGCCTGATTTTTTTTCTATATGTACAGAACATACATATGATCATGTGTTCCAAAAATCAAGATGGGTGTTCTACTACTTTCCAAGAAAAAAAAATGTTTTCTGCAAATTCATTCATAATATAAATTAATATGAACTGAATTTAAGACAACATTCAAGAAAATGATCATTACTTACAATCATAGCTACTATGAAGTACAAATTTGCATATCTTAAGAGAGATGTAGTTTACCTTATTGAGGTACATATTTTATAAGCCCTGCTGTTGCCCTGTTGGTGTCTGTAGCCGACAAAAAGTATGTTCGACCAGTTGCCGTGTTGGGGTCGGCCAGTGTTAAAACATCAGCAAAAGCTACAATTAGTTTGTCTTGTACACTGGGATAAAAATATGATGGAGCTGGTCCATGAGGGTGTAGAAAGTTGACTTGAAGTTCAAGAGACTGTGATGATTTTTCAAGAACACACGCTAGCCACCAGTCTTCGTTGTATGCTACAGTGATGAAACTGCCCACGTCTTTGAACTCAAACTCGGGTATTTCTGCTGCTGTTGCTTCCTCCTCTTCTTCTTCTTCTTCTTCTTCTCCTTCTTCATTTTTCTCAACAATCTTCACAATGTTGATTTCTTCAGAAAGAGAAAAGTGTTTCACATGTAAGGAAGTTAGCGATTTTGGGTAGAACGCATGAAAGCTTCTTGTGCCTACGATAGTTTTTAATTCTTTGAATCGTTCTTTAAGTTTGATGCCATTTGCTGTAATCTCTTCATTGGCTACAAACACAAAATTTACAGTCCACACATTTTCTGTTGCCCACCGGTAAAAGTCTATCGGCGTCATTATTTGGTCGGCATATGGTTTCTGTAAACTTGCCCGTGCTGCATTTCGTTTTACAGTCCCACCAACTCCATCGCATGGTCCTTTACCGTGGGATGTGGCAAAAAAATGCCACTCAGCAGTTAGTTCGAAGTCAACTTCATGATGGCACAAGTTGGAAAAATTCTTCTTATTCTTATATTGGGCTGCCGCTCCATCAGAAAAGTAAATTAAATGGGATACATCCGAAATGTTTTGTTTCAGGTGTCTTATCAGGTGCTTTTGGAAAGTGTGCACAGTAACGGTGTCATGAGTTAGCGAGTCAGAAATGACAACGTAACTTAAATGTTGTATGTCTCGATCTTCAGGCTTAAAGTAACACACAAATGGGTGAAGGGTGCATTGGCTGTTATTCCAATGGTAACCTTGTGCAGCATCCTGGAGCACAAAAGAATAATTCTCAGCGAAGTCGCCCACTACTAAAACTTCCCCTGGTTTAAGGTTGGCTTTCTTCTCCTGCATGAATGCCGCTTGCTGCCGTGCAATAAAATCATGATTTCTTAATAAAATGCATTTTTCAATAAAACAGTCAACAAACTCATCTGTAGGTTTCGTAATTGTCTCTAGGGTACATCTGTCTGTTGACAGCCACTGTTTATAAGTCACAGAGTCTATGAAATTTTCACTGAATGAGATTTCTAGCCATTCACGAAGTTCATCGGTTCCCGGACAATTGCCACACTTTCCTACAAAGCAGTTGAGAAGCGGGGGGTTGCACATGAGGCTGGCAAGGCAGTGTTGGTATGATTTGATGGTACCGTCTGAAAGCAAAGGCAGCTTTGCTCCCAAAGCCATCAACTTAACGTTTTGGTGTATCGTACAGACACAGACAGAATGTGTCCCAGCTGCTCCTGCCAGAACACAATGTTTGGGTCTGAGCTCTGCAAACTTCGAGAATCCAACCTTGATGTCAGGATATTTATCTTTGAAGCTGCGATACACTTCACTTAAGTTGCTTAACACTAGTCTCTTCTGGCGGTGAACTCGATTGTCACCCACTTTAACCGAGACAAAATCTTTTTTACCCGGCATGACACGGCTTACATCATCATTTTCATAAAACTCTTCAATCAGTTGAATGCAATCAGGGGAAAGAGTTTTTCCTGCTTTTTGATTTGCAGATGGCAGTATCCCTTGGGCCTTTACTAGTTGTTTGGTTTTACGTACCAAATGGTTAGATGCATTGAACTCTTGCATTATTCTCTTAATGCTCCAACTTTTTGGAAGCACAGATAAAATTGTTATTTTCTCGCTTCTGGTACTCGTCTTAAACTTTTCTTTCAGTTGTGCTATTATCTCTGACCCATCACGGATGCTGTCCTTGCACTCCTCTGAAGATGTCAAATCTTCTTTGCTGATTTCTTCATTACTGGGAGATACTAGTTCCAATCTCTTCTTTACACCTTGTGTTATTTCGCTGAACTTTCTTTTCGAATAAAACATAGATTTACCCTTTAGTTTGGTGGTATTAATAGGTGACACACCAAATGCAGCTAAAGACTGATTCACGGCATCTGCTTCACAGGGTATGTCCACGAAAGGTAGGTCAAGTTCAGTGGATTTAGTTGGCGTTAGAACAGAAACGGTTGTTAGTTCCTTCAGCCTGAGCGAGAGCAGCTTACGGCAAGTTGAGCATAATTTCTTTCCAGGGATGAGGTCGGCAATCTCCAAGTATTTCGTCCTGGATGCTGCATTAATTTCTCTTAACCCATTAACTTTCACTATTCCACAGTGAGCCTGAAACGGATCGCAGCATAACTTGTGGTGACAGCTATACAGACGAAGGAATTTCTTTTCATGTAAATGACACACGGTCTTCACATTATCACACTTAGTACGCAGAGCTAATGATAACTGCTGGTCACTATTGAAACTTTCAATGCTTTTAATCGCTAGATCTTCGATGGGTCCACATTCTTCTTCAAAGAACAGTCCAATTGAGCACATTATGAATCTCTAAATAAAAGGTGCTTGAGAGCAAATTAGCTTCTATCCTCATCAACATGAGGCCAGAGACTGATTGCTTTAGTCCAGACAAGAAATTACCAAACTTTTTACTTGTAACCTGTTACAACTTGATCCATGATTCAGGAGCATGACAAACAATCTATAGTTGTATTCTAGGGAATACCATTTTAAGATTCTTGTAGATGCAAGTCCAGACAAGAAATGAACAAACTTTTGACTTCTATGAACTGTTTCAACTTGATCCATGATTTACAGGAATATGGCAAACAATCGATTTGTATTGTAGAGAATAACATTTCAAGAACATGCAACTGTGCAAACAAAAATCAACTTTAATATAAAATATATGCCAGTGCTCTGATCACAATAATTGTGATCAAAATGCTGTTCTACTGGCAAAAAGGCACTTTTTTATAGAAAAAATTTTTTTTCTTGGAAAGTGGTAAAACACCCATCTTGATTTTTGGAACACATGATCATATGTATGTTCTGTATATATAGAAAAAAAATCAGGCAAATCAAAAATGACTCATCAGCGATATGGTCATTTTGGAAAATGCAGATGTGTAAAATCACAATTAAATTCGTATTAACATATCGTCATTTTTGTTTCCATATTCAGGTAGGGTATGAAATTACCTTTCAGATGATTTTTTTCCCAGCTCTGTAGCTCCCATAGAACCCTAGATATTGCGTAGAAAGGGTGGTCACTACACGCCCGGGGGGCAAAATGACCCCAACTTCCCCCCCTTGTAATATCCGAACGGTTGGACCAAAAAAAAAAAAAAAAAAAAATAGCCCCTAAGTCAACAAACTTAACAAGTATACCAATTTTCATCAAAATCTGGGTCGGTCAAAGTGAAATTTAATTAAAAGTGAGTGATTACACATGGAATGACCCTAGAACCAAGATCAATTCCAACATTTCATTTATTTATTTGTCAAGACCCTCTATTGATTCTATGACCTTAATTGGAGCAACCCCACATCATTGTGCTTGTTTACAGGACAAAGACTTATTTGGAAAAAAAATTACCAAATCTACCTATCATTTCCTTTATCTATCACCTGAATGTTCTTTTAGACATTCTTTCTTTCATATTACATAAGTAAAGCTTCTATCCTCAATAATAAATAATCACACAATCGCTCAAACTTAAAACACCATGATAAAACCCATCTGTGTGCATTGTTAGACCGCCCCTGCAGCCCTTGCATCAACTGGGTTTGGCTGGGGTGGCTGGGGTGTGTCTTCGCTGCTTGCTACCGCCACCGAGAGCGTCGCCTCGCTGACCAGTCAGGTCTCGTCGGCCCTTGAGGCCGGAATCGGAGCGCCTGACCCCAGCGAGCTCGCTCGCAGGGACAGGTAAGTTGCAGTCTGCTAATGATGAGATATTCATCATTGGCAGATGGGTCAATTTTCTTATGTTAAATTAAGATCCTCCCTTGAACCATTTTCTTAAGTCTGTGGTTTGTTTGCTACGCTGTCTCCTTGTTATTAAATGTCCCTTGGCTCCTCTACCTTAACCTATGACAATGTTTTGGAACTAGCTTTTTGATCTGATTGAACAGGCTGGAGGAGCGGCTCCTGGATGAGATGGCTGCAGGGGAGCCAGGACCCTCTAGTGGGCCTGATACAGGGGCATCCCCTGGGGAGCAGGAGGAGGCATCGGGCATGTTTGGCTTTGTCTCGTCTTTCACAAGGCTTGTTGAGTCCACCGGCACTAAGGTGGGCTACGCTTGGTATATTTGAATGAGTAATGAAGAAGAAAAAGAAGTAGCGCAACTTAATAAAGCAGGTTACGATAGATGCAGAGTTTTACAAGGTTTTAGCAATGTTGCATTCTTTACATGAAATAAAAAAATTTAAAAAATATCCCTGATACAACTTGCACAGATATTTTATCCTTGTTGGGCAATGCTTCCATGCCCAGGTTATAAATATGAGATCATATATTGAGCAAATCAAATCCCAATTACTTGAAGAATACTGAACACAACAGTCTCAAATCTTTCATTGGCAGGTGTTGGCTGGTGGGCTGGACACTTTAGAGAGCATTGGCAAGAAGACCATGGAGGTGCTGCAAGAAGGAGACCCTGGGCTTAAAAAGAAACGAGCCATGTTCACCGACAAGACTGTGCTCTCTCAGGTAATGAGGCCTATGACAAGCTATGACAAACATTTGTACGTAAAGCCTGGTAAAAATTGTAAAAATTATTCTCTTGTGCCTGCATGGAATTATCATTAGCCTCAACTTATTTGACTTAATAAAAAGGATATCTCTCCGTGGCAGCAGCCTATCAGCTTTTGTGCTGTCCACGGTTTTGGCGTTCTTAGCTGAAATATCTGTAAGATAACATAAGCAACCACTTTGGTTCTATCAATTTAAAAAAGCATTAGTGAATAGCTGGTTTATTTCAACTCCATGGAAAGCTAGTGAGCACATTGTTTTTTATTTATTAAGACTTATGATCTCTCAAAATTGGTGCCCAAACAGGGAATCGAACCTCGATCTCCACCGGTCAGTTGTGTGTTGTTCTAACCAATTGTGCTATTTGGACATGTCCTCTATGAGAGGATTTTAGTGCATTGGACGAGAACAACGGATCTCCAAGGAATAGAACCTTGAAGCTGTGAATACTCACAGTCACTCTAATTTCAGTGATGCTATCCTGTCTCGCATCCATTCAATCTCGACCAACTTCAAATTGATGTTGGATGCAAAATTTGAGCACCTATTTATGAGAGGTTATTAGTGTTACTAATAATAAAAAGCTTTGTGCATTGCAAGCATTTGGAATTTAAATCAGATTTCACAGCATGTTTGTTGCTTTGCAGATTCTGCGCGAGGCAAAAGACAAGGCAGAGGTGGAAGACAAGGAGGCAGAGGTGAAGCAAGCCGAGCGTGCCATACACTTCGAGACACTGTTCGACGATTTCCAGGGTAAGTGTCCGTCAAAATCGCCTCTCTGTCTTTTGGTTGAGTTAGATGCATTACATAGCCTCGTGTGTTTTCTTTAGCTTTGTTTGCCAGCTATAAATCAGTTCATTGGTGCATTGGCCAGTTCTGTCAGATGTTTTCTAATGTTCAAACCGGGTCACACTTTTCATACTGCTTTTAGAGCTGGTGTAAGCAAGTGTGTGAACTTTTGGAACAAGAGGCTACCAAAAACGCTGGTGTGGAACGGAAAAGTCCAGAGCTGGCAAACAAATCAATTGTATGGCCTGTAATGTTTCTTGTGTATTCATGGTTAGTGTGGGTATAATTTAAAAACAAATCTTAATGCTTTTAATATTTTGATAGAGTTTGATAAGATTTGAGAGTTTTATTTAAAGAGTTTTATTTTTTTTAATAATTTAGCCAAATGAGTTAAAAATATAAAATAATATTACTTTTATGTAGGTTCTAAACAGTTGTTGCTTATTAGCAGTATTGATTATGACACTAGTAGTTGTTGCAATGAGCCTTGGAAGCTTCAGTAATTTAATTAAATTTAGACAAAGTGATATTGTTGCGGTGTAGGAAATATATATGTTAGGAAACATTGGGGAATGTATTAAGGAGGTTAGAAAAATGTGAGCACTAAACTAAATTTTAATTAAATCACGTATCCTGCTTGTGCTGGCTCCCTGCAGGCTTGGTCCACCTGGAAGCTCTTGAGATGCTGTCCAAGCAATGTGAGCTCAAGCTGCAAGCGCTTGCACTGGCCAGCGCAGGCCCAGTGCTGATCGCCCTGCAGCGCCGGTTTAAGGAAGTGTGTGATTCGTGTCAGCTGCCTGAAGACGAGGACGAAGCAGACGAGGGGGAGGAGGGACGCTGGTTGGAGGCATTGGGTGATGCAGAAAAACAGCTGGGAGTGCCCATTGCAATTGGCAAGCTGGATGAGGTGCGGGTCATTTGGTTTTGATAGTTTTCTCAAGCATTTCTGGAACTCTATTTCACATACAAAGAGGGAAGGTTTACTGATTCTTTTTTACTGTGTTTAATACATTTTGACAACATTTTTCACATCAATAACTCGATCAGGTTTCGAGTTAGCGACTCGAAACAAAAAATTAAGTTAGAGTGAGGTTTATATTTTGTGAAATCTGATTAGTGTTCCTAACAAAAAAAAATATTTACATCTTCTCGCTGTTGTGATATAGACACTATAATGTCTCCAATGCCTTTCAGATCGTGACAGAGTCCCGTGAGTGGCTGGGTGAGTGGACCGCAAGCGGTGCAGAACGGTCAGCGGCACATGTGCGGGCTGTGTCAACGCTTGCACGGCTTACCGCCGCATCGGTTGAGCAGTTCCACAAGACCGCGGAGATGCTGCTCGTCAAGGAGCAACGAGACGCTGCCGCTGAGGCACAAGCTCTCATAACGTGAGTACTACATGAAAAAAAACACAGTTTTTGGAAACCTCTCGTTTTTTTGTTTTTTTTTTTTGGCAGGGGTGGTGGATTTGTACTGTTGTACTGTTTGTACAACAGGTAGTAACAGGCTACCTTTCTTTGTGATTGAACAGAGGTTATTTGTTAATTTTTTTGGAAAGCAGTAAAAGTTCCCAGTTTTTCACTGAAGTTTGGAGAAAATTCATGCATTTTTCATGCAATTTTCATGCAAAGGAACTTAACTGTGTCCCAAAATCTGCCTTCTCTATCTCTCTCTCTCTTTCTCTTTCTCTTTCTCTCTCAAACAAATGCACTTTTTTTCACTTACTGACGTTTTCCATTCAATTAAGTTTCAAAATTCTCTATAATTTTGTCAGTTGGTTGCAACTCATTATATACAAGTTTACCTGCTTGCAATAAAAGAGTTTATTCAGAAATAGATGGATTCTATATAAATTTAAGTCATTGCCACTTTTGTAGGTAAATTGTGTCTAATTTAGGAGAGTTAACAATACCTTTCCATCGAGCAAGAGTGAATTTAACCAATGGAGATCTAGCCGACTCTCACTCAACACTCTTGTTAGTGCCGCTTGAAGATTGATTGTATGATTCCACACTGCAGGGTGACGACAGTTCTTTGCGCGCAAGTTAGTGCCGCTTGAAGATTGATTGTATGATTCCACACTGCAGGGTGACGACAGTTCTTTGCGCGCAAGTTAGTACCGCTTGAAGATTGATTGTATGATTCCACACTGCAGGGTGACGACAGTTCTTTGCGCGCAAGTTAGCGCCGCTTGAAGATTGATTGTATGATTCCACACTGCAGGGTGACGACAGTTCTTTGCGCGCAAGTTAGCGCCGCTTGAAGATTGATTGTATGATTCCACACTGCAGGGTGACGACAGTTCTTTGCGCGCAAGTTAGTGCCGCTTGAAGATTGATTGTATGATTCCACACTGCAGGGTGACGACAGTTCTTTGCGCGCAAGTTAGTGCCGCTTGAAGATTGATTGTATGATTCCACACTGCAGGGTGACGACAGTTCTTTGCGCGCAAGTTAGCGCCGCTGCCACACGGTTCTGTGAAGCGCTGAGTGGCGCAGAGGTGACGCCAGCCGAGGACGTGAACGCCGCCATCACCAGCATCTTTCTCGAGGTTTGTTTACCGTCCCTTTCTCAAAACCCCCTTTCAAACACAATGGGCATTTTTTTTCAGTTTTTTTTTGTTAGTTTAATAAAGAAGTTTCTTTTTTAGCTGTACAACCATTTACGTTTGAAACAAACTTCTATGTTTCTGTGCATTCTGCTCGAAAACTATGCTATTAAAATAAATAAATAAACATTTGAGAGCAACCACTTCCTTACCAGTGGTTTCCATGTTTTGGCTGATTATAATACTTTTTTCTTCCAGGCTTCAAACAGCAGCTCTTACATCCAGGAAGCATTCCAGCTGTTGGTTCCTGTGATCCAAGTAGGATCTGCATTGTAACCGAAAAGGGCTGCTAAATGCTTTGATGGTGCCTAATTGAAACCCTTTTAAAAATATTGGGGTGTAATCGAAAGCTTATCAAATGAGCTTCGTAGTTTAGCTTAAAATGTGAGAATTAGCTATTAATCATGCATGATGAGACTCTAAATAAAAAATAAAATTTATAAGAGCGTACCTAAATCTACATAAATACTAATTGTTAATTTTTACAAGATTGTTCAATTTCTTTCAAAGACATATTTAGTTATGTATTATAAATCCATTCTTATTATACAGAGTAAATAAAGGAGTTCTCCTAATGTTAATCAATGCGGTTTAATTTCATGAGCGTTACAAAACTCTTCAATTTCACTGTCCCAAGAAAGCCACTTGTAGTATTTTTTTCTTGCCTACACTTCTCTGGCCAAACGGTTGTTCCAATTTTGAATCAATTTTAAAGACACCATTCCATGTTACCCCCAGGTTAATATAGCAAAATTTGACTCGCTTTTTTTTCCCAAACAAAATTAACAACAAAAAAAAGTACAGTTTTACTAATATCAAAAGTTTTTTGAGGAAGAGAATAGAATTTACATATTTTCTGTTTTCTCTAGTTATTTCAACAAATTAATTTTTATTGAAATTTTACAAAAGTTTTATGGATTGTTAGAGACTTGTTCTCTTTACGTAGGCTTGCCGTCACTTTGAATTAACTACTCATGCTCATACAGGTGCTATACTCATCCACATTGCAACTAAAACTGTTTCACAAAACCCAAGTTATATCGTTAGGGAACTGCAGTTTCGATGGTGGGAAAACGCTTTGTCATGTGAAGCCTTGATCGTGTCAAATGGTCAAAAAGTTGTCGTAAGGCAATTCGTTGCAACTTTGACCACGATTTTGCTACTTATTTGTTATGCAAAAAGAAGATTGTTGCAACCTGGATGCTCTTTGTGGTTTGTTGTATCTTTAAGCGGAAACCAGTATGGGTATATTGATTTCTGTTATGCAGTGATAAAGTAGACATATAATATTTATGTTAAAAGAAAACTTGTGCCATATTGCATTCGTTTATTCGAGTGTATTTATAATATCGATGGTAATACACGTTAAACTAAAATACCGAAGAAAAAAATATAGTAGCCAACGACACGCGGTGTTCCCAAGCGGTCACCCATCCAAGTACTGACCACGCCCGATGTTGCTTAACTTCGGTGATCGGACGAGAACCGGTGCTTTCAACATGGTATGGCCGTTGACGAATTCCAACAGAGTAGCAAAGCTATAAATTGTATAAAAGTTAATCCTGGATTCATCATGACTCAATCCTAATTTAAAAAATGTACCACAGCAAAAATGCTCGATTCTTTCGAAGAGCTCGCTTGGTATTTTTGTATTCTAATTAATTCTTTACATAATTATTAACATGGTGTCATCGTGTCATCCACAGTTTTAACATCATTTATTGGTTCAGTTTTAGTGCAAATATCAAAATATGGAAAATTGAGAGAAAGTGTTTTTGAAAATGGGCGTTAATTCAATTGCGTAGTTTTCAAAGCGACAGCTGTTGAGCACGACTTGTGCGCGCTCATTCGTGTGACAGCTGGCGTAACGCGTATTCAGGCATTCAGGCCTTCAGACAAGTGGTGCAAGTATGAGCACAGCACGGCGAAAACGCTTTTATTTTGATAAACATGTCGTTAATGCAAACAAGTGATACACAAGAGAGTGAAAAAGTCTTAAACAAGGTCACTTATTTTTGTAGAGAAGACTCACAACAAGGCAGTGTTGTAGATCAGAACATCGTAATGGGCACTATCATAACCAAACCTGTCGCACAAGAATCTACCACTATTGTCGATGATGTTGTAAGTCGTACGTTTTACGGCGTTTATCTGCCCCATGACAACCAGGACCCAAACTTCATACCCGTAGAGATATTTGTCGACAAGCTAGAAGCATTACGGGTTGCCAAAAAGAACCCATCGGCTCGTTTTAAGGCATTCAAATCGAAAGAAGATGCCGAAGAGTTTGCCCTAAATGGCATCGCTGATAGTATTTTTACCTCTGTGTTGGAGACATCAAATTTTACCATAAATAAAGAAAATCCAAACTGTTATAAAACTCCCAAGTCCGAAGACAATGTACGTCTTCGGAAATGTATGGAGAAAGGGGATCTACACACAGTTGAGGCGATGATTTGGGAGAACCCTCGTTATTTGATAAACTGTGGTGAGACACCAACCATTCTGCAAGAAGGTACACGGTACAACGCTCTTCACATTGCAGCAAAAAGTAAAAATGCGGCTCTAGCAGATCTGATTATCCACACTGTGGCAGACATGAAGTTCATAAAGCTGTTTGATGGGGATGTGGATGATGCTAGCTGCAAGTCTCGATCTGAAATACTTCTTGACTTATACCTTAACACACCAGAAAAACCACTGAATGAGACTCCACTACATTTCGCTTCCAAATTTGGGGCGATAGAAGTTGTTGAAGTCCTCCTCTCTTGTGTTCAGTGTGATAAGACAGTGCGAAACAAGTGTGGCGAAACTCCGAAAGACGTAAGACTCACATTTTCTCGTTGTCATTGATTATCAAAAGAAATTTCACATTAAAAATTGGCCTGCTTTATTACCCATTTTAAACCTATTTTACAACACCAATTTCTTCAAAAACAATATGCTCTGTGATTTTCAATTTCTCATTAAATGCTTTAGAGTCGCTCATCATTCATTGGTATCACATAGTTCTAACTGTGGTTTATTTTAGGTAATTCTGAGTCGGTCTCCTGGATCAGATGCATTGCGGCAGCAAATCACTGCGTTGTTTGAAGGACAGTTCTATGTGCCTGTCTTACGCTCAGAAGATAACTCCTCGCAGCCGACCATTGGGATGCCATTTTCCCCGACCTCACTTCCGGTAAGAGACTCTGACAACTAGGTAGTTGAAATAAATAGTTTTTGTTGATGTTACATTTTATGACTTGCTCTTCTTAAGAAGATCATGTCAAGGACCAAACCATATATGCAGCAAGTGTAGTAGTTAATCAGACGCTTTTTGATGATATAAAAATGTTTTATATCCGTTCCAAGCTTTTGCATCGAGGTATTTTTTTCTTAAATTGCAAATAAATTTTAAAAATATACAGATACCGCCTAGTGTTTTCACCAACAATGAATCGTTCCACCGGGCAATCATTTTTGAAACGTTTTCGTGAAAAGTTCTTTTGGGTTAAGTTGGGGAAGGATTTTTTTTATTAGTGATCTTCTATTGATATTCTAGTTGATCTTTTTATATTTCAAGATATTTTTATTTCCACGATCTGTTTAAAAAGATCGTTTTAAAAACAAAATAAAACAAAAGATCGTTTGCACAGTCATTTCATTTTTTGGTGTTTGTTGTTGTGCAATATTTGATAATTGAAATTTTGAATGTGGCAAATGGAAATATTTTCCGTAGCTTTCAGTTTCCTTCAAAGACTTGAAAGCGTTTCCAGGATTCCAAACGGTTATTAGTTTTACTTTAAGTTGGTTTTCTTGATGCGTGCAAATGCTGCCTAGTATGTCCGCTGTGCCTGTCCACGACCACAGCTTTTCTCAAATTGGGTAATCGAGATTCGAGGCCCACTTTTTGCCATGTTCCACTGACCACTGTCCGTTGTAGACAACATGCAAGGCATTTTTTTCCTGTTAAGTGTTTACAGACTGTTAATTTTCTACTGTATTCTTGACTTTAAGTCATAGTCCTCGTCGCATTGTGATCGTACTATTTCTTTATTAATATTGCATTTCCCAGTACCTGTAGGTGCTAAAAAATATGTTTTTTTCCAGAGATCACATGTTTTTTTTTTTTGAAAACGATCTTTTAAATGAACTTGATCTTTTATTGAAACAAAATTGAATTTGAACTTTCAAAAAAACGATCGCGAACTTCGATCTTTTTAAAAGATTGTTTTTTGACGACGATCTTGATCTTTTCAAAAGATCGATTTCAAAACGATCTTCCCCAACTATGCTTCTGGGTAACATTTTTATGTAAAACCTAAACATTGCTTTGCAGGAATGGCATTAACTAGTCTTAAAACTATAAATAATTAATGCACTGAACTTTATCTTGTATCCATTGTCTCCACTGAATAGTGGATTATCTAAGTCAAAAGTTATTTATCTATGTTCTCCACCTACCTTTTTGGTCAACAAAGCTATGGGTGTCCAATATAAAAGAGCAACCCTTTTTGTTATTTATCTGCTTAAGTTTTTAACAGGTAGAAAATATGTTTCGCCCTCCAACAAACTCTTCTGCCCCAATACGATAAAATGTAACCAAGTTCAAATAAATTCCAATTTAAGATAATATAGAAAACAAACCACTTCAATACTAAATGTGCACACTGTGAAGCAGTCCCTGACACCCTCGGACCCTTTGGCGGCGCGATGTGAGATCCGCGCCTTTGCGGGGCCGATGGATGCAACGACGGCCAGCACGTTTCGGCGACGCTGGAAAACTCCACCGCGAGAGAGTGTGTCACGCCAACCAGGTTCCCCTCACGCAGCTCTACGTTGCAGCAATCCCGACAAGGGACTTGAGATTGACGGCAGGTGAGTTCTCACGCGTAACCCACTGTTTGTTAGAGAACTAGTGCAAGAAATGTACCTACAGTTGGGGGAATTGCTAAAGTTGGAAAGGTTACAGATCCTGTGTTTCCCTATCCCTGGACTACTTATTGCTGTGCTAACCTGCTATGCTGTGGGTATAGAAATTACCCAGCCTGAAAAACGGCTTTTATTATTTTTTATAGCTAAAAAAAAAAAGTTTAGTGTACGTGGGCCATAGTGTACAGATGAATGATAGATCATTGCCGATATAAAGGGCGCAATTTCTCGATCAGATTACAACCTTACTTCAGAAATATATTGTCTTTTAATGCTATTATTTATAATGCTGTTGATTTCATCTTTGAGGTTTGGCAATGAGCTTCGTTTCAACCATATGTAGCCAGCAAAGGCAACAAAGATTGACGGTTATTTTTTTATCATCATAGCTTCTGGTATTCGAGGGATCATGTAACTTTTTCGTCAAATATCACGCAAATTATCTCTTTAAATAAAGTTTATTTACCCTTGAAGTTACCGGGATAACGTTTGTGGCATCTAACGAAAAAGTGACACGAACCCTCCTACCCTGGACTCGGAACGGTAGTCTAATCATCAACTTTACTCCTCCAGGAAGCTTGCTGTTGAGACGGGAGTTGGCTGGAAAGAATACTGGTCGTTCCTTGACACATTCGTGAATCTCTCGTCGGCGGAGGGCCTGCGCAAGCTGGAAGCATTTCTGGAGAAGCGGTTTCACCATGGTGATGACTTGCAACCGAGTCTGAGCCCGCAAAAACTAGCTGCGGCCCTACCCACCGAGAGTGGAGACTCCACAATACTGAGCCCAATGTCGGAACTCTGCGCCTCCTTGCAAGAGTGTACATTGGTAGAAAACTCGTCCAAAACTCATCTGCGAAAAGAGGTACGTGTCCAACGTTGGATATGTGGACATTGTCTTAATAGGTTAAATCTTAATAGAAAATATTTATGGCCTTTAAAAAGTTTTGGTGTTTGGAAGGTCATGAAAACTTGAAACTTTGTTAGAATTATCGCCAAACTACGCAGGAAAAACACCAATCTTCACACCCACATTCAATGTGTGTATAAGTCTCCACAAAATTTCCACATTCATTAACCCCGGCAACAAAATTCTGATTTAAAATGAAGCGGGTAATTGAAGCTGACTACGGTTGACTAATATCTATTTATCAAAACTGAAATGCAAATACCTATCATGGGTTATATGGGATTGTAGTCACTAGTAGAATAATTGCTGCATAAAATTACTGAGATTTCCAGAAGCACTGAAAAGTAAGTGAAAACATATTTTCAATTCAGCAATCTCAGATATCACTCAGTTTGAGTTGTAAGCTTCTAAAGATCATTAGTTTTGCAAAATACAGTTGTAATTAGCCCACTTCATTTTCTTTTGTTAATCAGCGTGAGGCTCGTCACGTTCCCACTCAACGAGCCAGCTACAAGCAGGAAGAAGACCTGCTGGTGTTGAACTTGCTGGCAAACCCGGGACTCAGTCCAATACTTTACGTGGAGAAGTCATGTCAAGTGTTTGCTCGACGCATTGCTGCAGGCTTGCTGCAATTGGCCATCGGTGGCGTCATCGGAGACCCGGTGGACGAAATGCTCTCTCAGGAGGTACGGTTTGACAAAGAAGTGCAGTATATTGTGGTTTTGGAGGGCAAGGGTTGTTTTCCTCGGATACAATGGGTGCTGCGGTGTGGTTTTATGTTGGTATTAGCTGTCACTCACCTCTATTTGTTGAGTATTGAAAAAACACTGTTTTGGTTCTTGTTCTTGAGACAGCCTTCGACAAACTGAACAGAGTGTATTAAGCAAAGTTTGACGTATGATGTAGAGAACAGCTGACATTGATTTTACATTGGCTCTTGTGGTGTTTTTCATGATTATTTAAATATTACTTGAAAATTGTTTTTTTGCAACGTTTTTTGTTTCAATCGTCGTTTTTGGTGTTTTTTTTCGCAAAAATCATCAAAGACAGTTGTTTTCCCATGTTGTTGGAATTCCAGATATACTGCTGGGTTTTTTCCATTAGGGGACCCCTTAGGTTGGTTCCTAGTTCCAATACCTTTTATAGCAAACAGGTGAGAACTGTAAAATTTCAAATGCCATTGAATAGAGTTTGTGTTTTGAGTGGGTCTGAGGTTTGCTCACTCGATATCAGTTCAAATACGAACTGGTGCAGCTTCAGCTTAATGAGCATCCAGTTATGAGTCGGTATAACCATCCAATCCCAAATTCTTTGATATCTTAAAATAAGTTGGAAATTCTTCCAGCTATATGCCTTGAATATAGACATCACAAATCAATTCTAATTCATAAGAAGTAGAGACCAAAGCTATTTAACAACAATTCTATCGGATTCACCAACTCAAAATTCAATCCTATCCGCAAAAAAAATGGAATATAAAAAGAGACCCTATTAAATATGTCCGAAGGATCCATCTCAGGAAAGTATTTTAATAAAAACACTTTCAATGAAAAATCGCTCACCTCTTATAGCATTCTTTTGTTTTGTGCAGGTGCGCAAATTGCGCGACCTTGTTGACAGCTTCATGTCGGATCCGCGGTTTATCTCAGTGGACTTTCACCTGGTGCACTCTCGCATCGCTTCGATCGTGCTTGGCCAGCTCAGTGCTGCGACAATCGACGAGTGGGACGTCATAACCACACTCTGCACAGCCGTTGGGAGCAAGCAATCTACTGCATCTCCAAGCTCTGAGGATGTCGAGGTGAGGAGGCAAACGATGATTAATGGTCAATAGCTGTGTGTAACGGTTTGGAGTGCTGGAAACACTAGTTCTCATGAGATCACCAAAGATAAGCAACACTGCTCTGGGTAAGGTATTGGATGGGTGACCATCATACACATGACCAGTTCTGTTCGGGAGAGAGGTTGGAGGGGTGAAGTTTGTACAGCAACTTCATTCGCCTTGCTTATCAACCTCTCGACAGCATGGATTTGTGGAGGAATCCTGTTGTTTGCGTTGTACTACCGTCCTTAGGAAGGAATATTATGCAGATGGTCCCCTTCGTGCTAATCGACAGGAGTAGGCTACGAGCCGGCATCGGCTTTCCTTTCTAGGCTAGGCTAGGTTCATGATATAATTCATGAATCATCCACTCATTCACCAACGCCATTAGACCAGTGCCACTTGGCCAGTTGTTAATACAGTGTGTCGTTAAACCCAATAAATTAATAATCAACCATCAATAGCTGTGTTGATGTTCTATATATATCCGTCTGAATGATGTTTCATTTCATTTTGTTTAAAAAGCAGTTGCCTACTCGGGAAACAAATCTAGCAATAGCAAACTCTGACCGCTTTGGGAATATCCCTTCTTATACACTGTTTAATTGCATTTAGGTATTTTTCCTCTATTTTCTGCCAGGTAATAATTTTTTTTAATTTTCTTATGCATTCACATTTAATGCAGCTTTGTTGATTGGTTACATAATCAAACAGCAAATGTCTTCTTCAATATGTAGCAGCCTATGTTCATGGTGGCATGTGCTAGCAGCTTAGAGAAAAGAATGGGTAGGGTAGAGCCGTATATTAGTGTATGTTAAGTTTTCTGCCGGTTTTCTGGACCTTCTTTGGAATCACACCATGATCGCAGCAGTCGTTTGGGGTTCCAGCAGGTAGCGATTGCTGGATATAGTTGCACACCAAGCAACTACATGAGATGTGTTACCGACTCGCCTCAGGCTATGTCAGAAAATGCGGTATTTACGAGCCTGCCGACAGGCTAGCGATTGCCAGGTAGGGAAAAAGGTGTGCTATTTTTAGAAACAGGCAGTAACCATTTTAATCATCAGTTTCAAGCTGGCTTGACAAAACCACTTGTGTGAGACGATACCAAATCGATTCTAATGTTTATATGAACTGTTTTTAAGAAATTATGGAGATGGTTCCTTAATCTTACAAGACATTTAACATCTGGCTCACTTAAATTCTTCAATTTTATGCTTTAAAAGTGAAATTTAATTTTTGTCTGAGATATTTTCTTTCTGCATTCATTTCTTTCATTCATTTCTTTCTGCAAAAAAAAATAAATGAATCGAAATCCAAACAATGTTGGTGGGTTTTAAACCATGAAATCATGTTTATGAAATCTGTTTTAAGAATGTATTATGAATGTTTTGTTAATCATAATTTATGAAACCATGTTTTAAAACTTATGAAACAGCATATAATCAACAGCAATAATCCGATCCCTTCAGTTGCTGTCATAAATTAGTGCAAATTAGTTTCTCTAAGTACAGGAAACATAAAGTGTCCCCGAGGCAAAGGTGAAAAGGAAATTCATTTTGTTCCTCCGAGCAGGTATTTGACACGAACCAGTGTTGTTTACCCTAGTGACTTGTTGAAAAGACAGGGCATGGAAAATCTGACTGATAAACGGCTTTCATAAAACGATAATTTTGACGTTAAAAGGACTGGTTAATATAAAAATCTTACGCCAATCTGACTATCTGAGCAATCTGAGGTGACGCCAATCCAACGCCAATTCTCATATAAAGACCTTTTTGCTATTCCCAATACCACTCGTGCTGCAGGGCGGTCATGCCTCTACGAAGAGAACGCATATTGAAATAAGTTCCTGCGTTGTGGCCAGGAAGATTGATGATCTCAATTGGTATCAAGGAACTCCTTTCTGTTATCTGGAATGATAACACTATCCTCCGAACTAGGCATGATGGCCAATAAGTTGAACACATTATCTTGCCTACAATTTGTGTTCAATGACTTCGAAACTCTTATAAACTGTATTGCAATGATGGCCACCAAAAAGCGAATCAACTGCCGAGTCGTTGGATTGCGATGGAATCCACCACGATCTCGAATCATGGAAAACAAGCACTGAATGGAATCTTGTTTCAAACGAGCTTTGAGAAGAAAATAATAACCCTCTGCTTCCAAATCATTCCACAAATCAAGGATCGTGTGGATGGTATTTCTGAGCCCTGTGAAGCAAGGGGGATAAAGTCTGTCCTGTGAATCCTCTTACACCAGCCAAGTATCAATGAATGCAGGGTTCCAAAGTTTTTTGGGCTATCTGATTTTTCTTAGATATAGCACAGTTATCAGGGCTAGAAACCAACATAACCGAGCTGTTCAGTGAGTCAAAGAGATTATTGGGAGTAAGTATGAATCTAGAAGTCAATGATGCAGTCAATGATGCAGTCCAAAATTTCAACTTTTCGGTCCTAATCATCTTGGTCATCAACGCCACCGTTGACTTTGAGAGAGCTTGGACAGCCAGTTTCACAGACATTCTGTCAAATTTATAAGGCGCAATGTGTTGAGTGCTTATGCTTAACTTGCCATTGCCCCTAGCCAAGTTTGATCCCTGGTCTATGACATAAACACCTCGCACATCGCGCCAAGACACCTGCTCTTCTAGCGCGACAAAAAAATCTTTGCTAGTCAAATTGTTTCTGATAGTTTTGAAAAAATATGGTACGCTGTCAAGAGTATATATTTGATGACCATTTAGGTGCTTGAAAAATTGTTTGCCAGGCTCCAGCTTCGACTTGTTCATTAGAGATTGGTTGTTCGGCCCGTGGTTACATATAAAAGCATGGACGACCGCACCCGCTTCTAATAGGGCCGTGATATTTTTTTTCAGTAAATGTAACATATCTTCCCCAGACACATTTGTGCCAGCCACAAAAAATGCTAGAGGCATCTTGTAACTAAGATTAAGGCCACAAATCATGAATACCAGAACATGTGATCCAGGGGTCGCCTTCCTACCTAATTCACCCAAATCTTTGAAACCTCGCCATCTCTTCACTCAGCTTTGACATCAGCGATGCCTTGATGCAAGTTGGGAGGCAAAAACAAAGCGGAGGCTATTACGACATCCCCTCTGGACAAATCACGAATAATTGAATGCTTATTCTTCCAGTACACTTTTGCAACGCTTTGGCGCTAATTTAGTAGCTCTCAAATACGCTTACGCTTTTGAGGTGTAATTGATGGTTTAAGCGAGGAAATATTATCCGAATAAACACTCATGTCAACACTTCGCTCATCGAGTAAAGGCAAACGATCGGCTAAAACACTTGGTGGGTCGACAGATAGATCAGGATTTTGCTCAATCAAAACATTATTCCTATAATGCAAAATTTTTTCGTCGAGAATAGGGAGAGCGGAGCTCACCAATTTTTCATGACTGTTATTCATGAACGAATCGTGAGGAAAGTGTAGTTGACAAACTTGAAAACATTCTATAGCTTTGTCAGAGTAACCATCCAAATTGACGTTATTGCAATATCGACGCCAAGAGAACCATCGATCAGGGTATTTAGGAAAACAAAATATATTATTGAAATTTACAATTTTTTTTTTTCCTAATACAACCAATTTCATTCCAGATTCTATTATAGCAGTAGCCCAGACAATATTCACTGGAAGAAACGCGGAATAATCAAAGTGCATGACCACATGACAACATGTGGAATTTTTAAGAAATTGTTGTTAAATCATGTAATATCATTTAAAAAGCTACGTCGTTGCCCATTTCCACACATCCAATGATTTAATGTCTCCAATGCAAAGAAATCTTATCTAGAACAAATTGCATATCCAGTTAACAGAATTCATCAATTGTTGGGGAATAAAATTGACTTAAAAATAATTAAAGACAGTTTTTTAAGAATAATAATGAATTTGTGTGGAATAACTTTTAACGCATTGTGAATAATGGTCGCTTTTACCGAAACCATTCCCAGCTAGTATTTGAACCGGGCCTAGTACTTCGCTTGCCTACAAAGCAAAAAGATTACAGATGTTTGTAATTCTGGTTTTCTAAAAATAGTAAACCTTCCGAGCCAGCCAGATGTAGCTGGCTCGACCCAAAGAATTTATTTCTTAGTTAGTCTTAGGAACGTTGGTCAAGTCGTCCCGGCCGAATCTCAAAGTCCAACTTTTGCCCAAAAAGGTACTTGAAATCACACTACAACGACTGGCGCTTCCGTCGAATTCGCCGCCCAGCATGCGATCTAGCGTGATTCCAGAACAGCAACTATTTTTTCTGGCAGAAAATTACCCTATACTTACACGGCTCTACCTTGCCCATTCTTTTCTCCAAGCTTTAAATTTCCTTTTCCTACGCTTGTCTGAGCATTTTATTAATAAGTACATTACCAGCCTCTTATCAATTGGATTCCCAAATTAGGAAACTGACCTATATGACTATATATATATAATAATCACAGGTATTTGTTAGTTAAAAGAGAATTAACTTGGTAAAATTAGGGCAAATCCAATCCAACCACACCTTGAATGCCAACCTACAGCCATAACACTGTCTTTTGCTTCCGCCAGGAGTGGGCCTACCGTATGCCTACGTCCCCTGGCCGCGCGTGCCGCGGTGAAGTAGCGCCGACTCATGTGCGTTGCCTGGCCGCACAGATTGGGAAAGGCCCACGCGGCCCAGACGCCTTAGGCTCCGCTGCGGCGCACCGCACGGAGGCAGACTGCGTGACCGTTTGGGGAGACGCTCACAAATGTTGCTGTCACTGGGTGGCACCTCGAGGGCTTACAAGGAACGGCAGGAAACAGGCTTCCTTCAAGCGTGGGAAGTTTGGGACGGCCGGGCGAAAGATACTGTCGCTGGGTGAGGCTCTGATATTTACTGCAGGGGTCTAGTTAGCTTTTTTACTATGCTTCGCAACACAATTTGAGTTGCATTGTAGATAAGCTTAGTTTATTCAAAATAAGTTTGTTTCAAATTTGTCATTCATTGCATAGAATCTACAGTTCATGGTCTTGTCAAAAATTGTAAAATATTTTAATTTCCTTAGTGATACAGTACCTAAAAAGTAAGTAACAAAAATGGTACCAAAATTTAAGACAACTGTATAAGATGTGCTTTACATTTAAAGATTGGTTGCTTTTTTATTCTCCTCCAAAACTCATTGCATTTATTCTGTAAGAGAAAAATATTTACATATTCTCGAACAACCCCGCACAGTTTTAAAACAACTGTTCCATCCACAGACGACGTCGTCAAGCGCCTGACCTTCGCAGACGAATCCGACGACCATGCCCTGATCGTCGACTCATCCTCGGAAGACGAAGACTTCTTTACTCCGCCTGACTCTCCGATGAGATCCGACTCCGACGAAGCCATGTCCTCTGCCGAAGAAGATTCAGACGTCTTCCTCGAAGGCGACTCACCAACCCGAATAGATTTGGACGTCTTGCAAGCCCTGGATGGCGTGCATATCTCGCCCTCTGATTTCCCACTGGTCTGTCGATGGCGACACATGATGTCCGTGATACAGAAGCGAGACCTGATAGCTTCCAGTCTGACAAGAAGAGTCGGGTCCCTAGTTGTATCCAGGACGCCTGTGAGGCCGCTGCAGTTGCATATTCCATCGACGGAAGGATGGCATCGCATTCTGCCGCCGACGTCGCCTGCCAGTCCACAGTTTCGACGATGGCCGGCGTTCAGAAGCAACGTGCCTTGGTCTAAATGAGATTAGTAATCTTGGAGGTGCTGAGGGTAATAACTATTCGTGGACATAATCGGTTTTTAGTGGTGGAGCAGGTTGGTTGATTGAAGAATTATAATGAGCGTATTCCTTGCAATTGTGAGTGAAATTATATGTTTATGATGTATGTGAAAGCTGTGCTTTCCAATATATCTTACTAATTATCAAAGAGAGGGAGAATAGTTTTTGCAGAAACATGAGTGGCTTGTTTTCTGCCTTACGAAAGGCCACTTGTTGCAACATCAGACAAGTTGGTTTTGTTGGCCAGCGCAAGGAAGGGCTTTCCACAGATCCAACACAAAATTCATCAGCCATTTTGAGACTATCCTCAAAAAATGGCCATGAGTATGATCTCCATTCCTTAGCACGACCAGCTAACAACATACCAGCTTGTTTCCTAGCTTACATGACTTTGTCAACTGGCTAAATCTTGATTTAGCCTTGATTTTTGTCTGCAATTTTTAATTTGTAACTGGTCATGGTGATATTGTGGATCAAGTCAGTTTTAGAGTAAACGGGCAGATCTGGTAACTGGGATCACATAGTATAAACTAACCATGTTACCACGGATGTTACCAAAAGAAATGTGTTCTGAAAGAAACTGCAACAAGCTTCCTTTGTTTGATTGAATCTGGGCCTAGAGAAATTAATTAAATTACTTAAAAAGAATACTCTTGCCTGTTTCAAGGGTATTTTTAACATTTGCTTTACTGTTAATACTTAAGTGGATAGTACTCTTTGGGCTTGTGATGAATCTAGGTGAGGTTAGTGCATGATGATTCAGTGGTAACATTTTCTTGTTCCTATTCTGGGACCTGTGATGTTGCTCATGGCTCAGTCTTGCCAATCTCGACTGCCGATGTCAGTTATCCCAATTTGGATCTGAAGTACAGTCTCATATTTTTACTTTTTTAGTCTCATCTTTTTAACTAGAGAGAGTTCTCAATCAAATGTAACAAAACGTGTTTTACTTAGATATTTTATTGGATAAATGCCATAACAAAAAATGTGTATGATAACTGTAGGTAGATACCATATACTCCCGCCCTCAGTCTGTACATTATAACTGTGTTTTACCCGCTGAGACTTTGTTAGTAGTTGAATAAGATTTATATGCATGTACATAATATATTTTTAACGGAATGAATAAATGACGAAATATTGGTAATTAATCAATGGTGTCTGTGATTCGATGGCAGATGCTTGCCAGAAAAGGAACCCTTCCCAGTCCCCTTTCCACGCAGCGAAACGTTCAGCCAATCAGACAGCTATCATGAATTTGATTGCCCTGCAGCCCTATGGTGGGGGACGAACTCGGGACCTTTTGTCTAGAACCTTCTGAACTTTTATCTTGGGCTTCGAGGATAGCATAGGCTTCTTACAATACGCTATAGGCAAGGAAATTATACTTAAAGCTTACGGCTGAAAAATCGTTTAAATCCTTGAAAATTACACAAAGTTATCACTTTCTAATCAATGACTTTTTTTTTATTTGCTTCTGTATCACCTGATGATGCTAGCAGATCTTGCTGGTCTCCCCTATTTATTTAGGCTGTTATTGTATTACATTCGTCAAACGAAGACGACCTCGAATGAGGTCTCGCAACACAAGCCCTTATTACATAAAACATCCAATCCACAAAATTCCAATATCACCGCATTTCCGCCGCACTGCTTTTCTAACCACCGCAACGATGCTTTACCTGTCATCTCGTCATGGGCCAGACAGCAACCTCGGTCCCCGATCATCTGCAAGTCTGCACCCTCCAACCCCACCCACCAATCTCTAGACTGACCGCCCCGGGGCCCGGCCGATGACTCCGATAAAAAAAGCAACCACATATTAGCCGCCTATTATCTGCTCCGCCGCGGCATGCGTGATGGATGATCGCCCCCATCTCACCTGGCCGTAGCGCAGTAATCAGCTGCATGCGGGTGTGACGCCTCCCCCGTCACAGGCGCGTGCCCTTTCTTTCGACGACGGGCACACAGGAGTTTGCGTCGAACGCTTCTGAAACGAGCACGTCGCCGAAGTTCTCTAAAGAAGATTTGTTACAATACCTGCTGTTTTTAATTTGCAATAAACTATCGAGACTTTCATAATCAAGTTGATTGGTCGACGTCAAAACTCGATGACCATCGACTTTGTTACTGTCAGTTGTGCACATGTCAAAGTTCTTCCTCTGGTTCGCTAGTTGTTGCTCTTTCGGCGTAGACACGTGCAATATATACTTGTATGAGTAAAAGTAGTATACTACTAAGCTAAATTACAAGTGGTCAGGTTCGTACGTGATTTCTGCGTTACAGCTATAAAATAGAGAGTCGGATTCATCCTTGCCAAGACCAGACTGGTTTTGCATTTGCGATCCTCGCCCAGTATAAAGTGCATGGTTTTGGTAGAGGGATGTCGACGCTATCTTCACTGCTACCTTCGTGCATGTACACCAGCGTCCATTTGGACGATATCGCAGACGACGCTTGGTGTGCCGACGACGTCACCTGGGAGGCGAGTGTCCCGTCGTCGCAACCCGAAGTATGGACGCCGAGTGTTGAGACGTCGCCGGACGACTGGACGCGCGTGAGCGTGGAGGATGCCGAGGTGGACGACGTCGAGGTGGAATCAACGACGCGACGCCGACGTCGCAGGAAGAGCGTCGCGACGTATAAGCACGTGCCGCACAGGGACAAGCCGCCGGTTATTGTGGAACGACGTAATGCGAGGGAGAGAAGGAGGGTGCAGGCTGTCAATGTGGCGTTTGTCAGGCTACGGAAGGTGGTGCCGATAGAGAATAACAGGTAAGTGTGACTGTGGTGGGGTGTTTTCAGGGTTAGGGAAGATCTGTTGACTTACGTTGAAAGAGATTGAAGACTTGGCGTATGACTTTTAAATCAAGACCCAGAAAAATGATTTAGAATGATAGATTTTTTTACCGATGCTAGTATTATTTCCCAACACAGAATATAGTTAAATAACTTTAAATTCTGTAAATTAAGTCTCCTGTGGGTTCTAATTGGAATTGAAGTGTACACTTAATTGGTTAAACTAACTACCTAAGCGCAGGGTTTTCATTTACAAGATTTCATTCGATAACTACAGGAAAATGAAGATTCTATTTTATCACTTAAACTTGAAGCTAATTAATTGTTTTTCTTCAAAAGATTAACCCAGGATTCCCTTTGGTACAAAATTTGTCTTTTCTCCCTTTATTATTTTCCCTATCGCAACCAATTGAGTGGAGCCCGGGTCCTGGAATCACAGGCTGGATTATCTGCAGCATGGCGCTGACTGTTGACATGTTTCAGAGGCAAACGCGTGAGCAAAGTGAAGACGCTGTTGAAGGCGATCGAGTACATCGACGCCATGCAGCGGCTGCTTAACGGCGCCGACGCCTGCTGCGCGGAACCGAACAAGGAGAACGCTGCACGTGGGCAGGGGAACCATCAGTGGGCAGCAGCCAACACGGTGGACGCTACCTCACTCGCCGAACTGCTAGACTTTGCCGACGAACAGTTTTGACGAGGTTCCAAGAAAAACAAAGAGGACATTTTCATGACATTCTTTGAAAAAATTGCTGTTTTTTTTTTAATTTTCTGTTTAAATTCTGCCACCAGCGTACAGTTTATTCGAGGATGCATTTCCGGGGTTTATCTAATTGCCAGTTTTTCATAGGTGTTAAAATAATTAGAGTCCGCTCATAAAAAGGTATCAGTGCAATTAAGGATGATCTGCAATCTGCATGTATGCACCAACGCAAAAAATATTGAAGGCACGCTATGTTCTCAATGGGCCACTGAAACCAAGTCACAGTGAGATGAGGGATTGTGGGAGGTTTGCTTCGCTAAAAATCTTCCCTCTCCTCCCATGTGCAATGGAATAGGTACACTTGATCAAAGTCTAGATTATTGATGCACAATGCAATACCTATGATGGCACATAGGTGTAAAAGAAGAGTTGTAATAGCATTTGATCGATAATGGGAGCTCTCCAGAAATTTGCTAATTTTCCGGAGATCCAACAATCTTTGTCTTAATTGCGACCATTGGTTAATTTCTAGTCCATAGTCTTCCACAGCTGAAGGTCTCAAGTCTTGCTTGAGGAGACCAAATCTATATTTTTTTATATTATAGCGTTTTATTATTCTAGTCGGCATACGGGCTTTATTATATGAGTCACACAAAATGTCTAGTCATTCAGTTGAAGCCGAAGGCGTGTCATAGGTGGATATTAATTACCTAAATACATATATATATAACTATAAGCACCAAGTTAAACCCATCCATTAAATTGTCGATTTACTTTGATGATATATCTGGCACGCAATTGTTTTGAAACTAGTATTAAATATAGGATATTAAACATTTTTTTGAAGTGGTTTTTATTTTAGTTTAGTGCATTCCAGAATATTAATATCACCGTCCTACCCCATTTAGAATCATTGCACAAAAGAAGAATTTCTAGTTCACTTTATCTTCTGTTTATTTGATTTTAGTGATCCACATAAATTCTCCTCCTCATCATAGTAGTAACAAATAAATTGAAAATAGTTGCTCTAAATACATCCACACGTGACAGCAATCTCTCTAAAGTATGCAATACGTGTTGCACTCTCGCCATGCGGGTAATAAGTTGCAACAATCACTACTAGATCGCACTAGACGTCTCAATGCGGGCGCCCGCCTCGCGACCACCTGTCAGTCGCCCGCCGTCGCGTCCAAGTTGCGTCTGTCACGTGTTGATCATAATACGTCACAGACATTCGTTCGAGAGCGACAAGTGAACGCGATGTTCATCTGTCAATTGTTTCCGTAGATGGCTGAATTCCATACGGAATGTCTAGAAGGTAGATTGGCTTTGGTACTATTTCTCGCAAAGTTGGAGGCAGATTGGTAGAGTCGTATCGATAATTTGCTAACGCCGAATAAAGACTATGTCTCACTGAACTCATTCACACAAAATTAAGTACTTTTAGCAATTATTTTCAGATGAGTTGTAAGCGTCAGTAACAATGTCGTGCAATCTGTTTTAAATTTAAAGAAAGAGTTCATTCCTATCCTATGGACCTGTCTTGCTCATAGCACCCAGATTTGGCCCTTAGCTGCGCGGCTTGATCATACGTATATTTGCGATAACTGATAACGAATATAGGCTTCCAGCACCCCTAAAAATGTACAATAACCAGCCGCTTGTCATGAAAATTACCCTCCCGGCCCACTACCCTTGGCTGGGATTCACGGGCAATGCGTCGTCTGTACGATGCGTCGTCGAACATTCGGGCTGCATTCAGCCCGAAGCTGTGTGTCAACGAGTTACCATGATAATTATCGATCGCCCGCCGATTACATCACATCGGCGTCATTACGGCATCATATGCATCTCAAAGTGAAAGTGTCGGCCACATGCGTTAGCCGAAGTCGATATCTACTCGCTCTCTCACCTTCGCCTACACTATAATGCGTCGCTCTTTCTCTTTCGCACGACACGTAATCGACTGTCTCTCCTCGTCCGTGCCATACGATTGTGCACCGATTGTAGACGACCATCTCGCTCGCTCTCGTTGTGAAGTGCAAGTCGTGGCTTATGGGCCCGCGCTGGTATTGCATACTTCCTTCTTTCTCGTGGGGCTGGCTTCGTCGGTTACGATACTGTGCCTCCTCGGCGGCGTTACCATCGGCTGCCCTTACGTCACACATTGCGTAACGGACATTTCGGCGCAGTCTGGACCATACATGTGACTTGCGGTCCACACGAACTGCACATTGCGAGATTGTCAGACGGTTTTTGGACCACAAAACTTGCCCACTTGTCTAGCTGGTTGGGCAGGAAAGTTAATGTTAGCGACTTTTGATTGTTGATGTCGAAACAAAAGTTAAGCGTCGACGAATGGTGGTGATCAAGAGACTCGAGGAGGTGATTTTATGCACCACGAGGGCCGTGGGATTTGTCTGCGCGTCGAGGATGAACATTCGAATGTCGGAATCACGGCCTATTGCAGTCTCCAGCTAAGCCCATCTCCGGGTGCTAGAAGGCTGTGGCTAGCTGCTGGACATCGCAAGAACAACAGAAGACGACGCCCATGAGCGCGACTCGTTCTTCCGGTCCACTTGATTCTCATGTCCGTCCTCATCGGCATACTCGTCTCCGGTGGAATGTCTTTCGGAAAACATTTGGTCGCGCCGACTTCGATATGGTCCGGCGGAGATTTCGGGCAGGATCGTAAACACGGTGGAAAAACATTGAACTTTGATTTACTCTTCTAGGCCCTGTTCACCACTGCCTCTGAAGAAAAAAGAGATAATCAGACATTGTTCCTAGCATTCGAACTACATCAGCAGCCAGTTCTGCGACTACAGTTATGAGCACAACTCTTTTCGAAATAAACTCGTCAAATTGTCTTCCTCCAGTCAAATCGACTTCAAAAGATTATCTATTTAGCCGTCAAAAACCTCAACTGCCCAAAAATTACCGTGCATGTTTCCCAAGCTTCAAGTTACATGTCCGCTAAATTGCGATAAACACCCTGGTATTCTAGCCCCAGGAGCCAGGAACCGCCAAGAAACCCTCCAACCCAACCACCAATTCAGCAAACAGAAGAAAATCGTTGCTCAAACGTGGGAGTCTTTTGGGTCGTGATCGAACCATGGCAATCTCTTCAGCAGCGATTTACACTCATGCAGCTGTCTGCCGACGCCACCGCCGCCACCGCCGCGAGGGTGACCTAACCGAAGACCTGTTCCTTTCTAGCAGGAGCTTTTTACACAAACAGATACGCATCGGTGTCTTGTAATGCTCTGCGGACTGGTGAGTGCTATGAAAGCCCACGCAGTTGCCTAGGTTACCTGTATGTGTTGTTTGAACCAATTGTAAGGAAGATATACCTGCGCCCTTTGGTCATTCATTCGTGTCCTGGCTTAGCGCCCTGGTACTTTTACAAACTCGCAGGTAGAGGTATAGTGTGTTTGTCGTAAGTTTGCGTTTAGTTGATCATCCTCAGAGGCTTAAACAGCTTAAACTGTGCTAAAACTGATATATGAACGACTCAGGAAAGTCTAATCATCATCCCTGGGGACTGGTGCTGGCTGGTAGTCTCCTAGCAAATACTCAAGCATGTTTTAGCATAGGTTACACCAAAGACTGTTTTTACAATCAATGTAAATTCAATCCAATTGTACACTTTTCATCGTGACTGAGAGATCAAAAACACATTTTTTTGCGGATTTTGCAGTGATAACATTTTGAGCCAAGTAACAAATGTTTTTGGAGAAACTCACACAGGCAGTGATTACAGATGATTTACTTGTAACTGATCCTAACCTAAACACTTTCTGACAGTAGATGCAATAGTGGCAAAGTATTCAAAAAATTTCCAACCAGTAAACAAAAATGAATCGCTCATCTTTCATCGCATCACTACTTGCATAGCATATTACCAATTACAATTGACTAGACAGTCTTACTTTGGTTCACCTGTGTATTCCTCTGGTTTCCGTATTGCCGTGCCGTCCCGTGCATGTCTTCAGTCGCAGGTAACCGGGTCGCACCCCCTCCGTCCTTGCACACAATGGTAGCTAGACCTTGCGAAGGGGATGCTAAGCGACGCTCGGGGACGTGAAAGTCGTTGGACCGCGGCTAGGGCAAGGTGCGCTCGCCTTTTGTCCACGGTGACCGATAGATGCTGTAGGGACAGAAGGTGCAAGCTTGCAAGTGGTGAAGTGATAGGGGGTGGATTTCTCGGGCAGGCAGTGTCGAGAGTCGATTGATGATTGGCTGGTTGCGTATAGTGTGTAAGTGTTTCTTTTCTTGTTTGGCCGTTGGTATTTAAAACGATATGATTTATCAAAAAAATAACTTCTGTGTTTTTGGATGTAAACCAGTGGAGACTGGAGTGACCCGTATTATGACATTTTTTCTGTTGTAATTTGTCAATATAACTGCAATGGAACAAATGAAGGCTCTTAACTCATTGAAAAAATACGTATCCTCCATATCACTCCATTGGTTCGTTTGGGAATGGGAGCGCTCCTTACACATGGGTCATTGTTGACACTTTACGTAGAACATACGTTTACAAGGTGCAAGGAGGACTCGAACGCAGGAGGTGAAACAAAATAATTAGAATGTCAACCCATCGCTAAAAACTTAATCGCCGCTGCAATCTGGGCGAACCATCTCTTATAAGTAGAACACTGCCATTGTTGTGTTGTTTTTGGTGCACTCAAGCAGCCAAAGAAATGTTCCTAACGAGATACGACACAAAACTCTGTCGACGCCTCCCTTCAGTGCTGATGAGGTCGCTGTCAAAGGTGTAAACCGTCTCGGTGTCCACGTATCGCGGCCTTCGCGCCATGCTGGAGGACTTCCGGTGCGGAAGTACGGACCTCGGCGTACGCGGCGACGGTCGGGTCTCGAACCAATGAGTCGGCTCGGCTCCATCGTCAGGCTCTATCAACTCTGTCGCTGTACTCGGCATCTCATTGTTTCCGTTAAGACGCCTTGGCTTAGTCCCCCCGGTTCATTACAACGGGAGGCAATTCAAGAGAATAGGGCATTCCACATGCAAGGTTCTTCATAAAATTAGGATAGAATCAACTTCTCCACGCTCGTGGTTGCTTATAGCAGTACTCAACGTGGGGCTTGCTTAACCCCAGTTTTAACATCCAACTCAACTCACTAGCTCAACTTCCAGCTTATTTTCATCGCTTCTTTGATTTAAGATTTCTGCGCAAAGACACAATTAACGCCAAAATCTGGTCGTTTGTTGGGTCACAACTCATGAGTGAGAATGGCCGCAACTGAGGCTACCCTCTCAGAATAATTCAGGTTGAGATTTTAGTTTAGGAGTTATGAGACAGTTCAATGTATCGTCCGATTGAATCGAGTCATACACATTGCCTATTTGCATAGTTTGAATGGTTGTAACATTTGAAGACATGGTCGAGGCACCTTATTTTCCACCTCGTCTAGCCCGACCTCCTTAAGAACAAACAAGACGTTATTTTCAATTTAAATTGATTTTTTCTCACTCCGTCGTCATCACGCCGTAACGATTGCCTCGCGAGCGGATAGCCGTGCACAGAGCGAGCCAGCGGAAGCTAAGACTTACCTTGCTCGGACTGCTATTTTCATAAGTCGCCGACGTTGGTGCCAGAAAACAATCTAATCCTGAAAATGAGAAGCCATTTAAAGGCATTCTGCCAATATTTTACCGAAATCAAGATGTGTATAGTATGTGAGATGACTGACCACCAGCACGAGAGATCCTGCGCGTGAAAAGACATAAGCGAAAAACCATCAACCTGGCAAAGTCATCGTCGTCGAAAAAACCATTGCATGATTGCAGCCGATCTCCGATACAAAAACTGCCTCCAAGATTATCTGTGCTCTAAGGGTATTGCAGAAAACCAGCAAGTTGTAAAACATTTAAAATATGAGCCAAGTTTTACAGATTCCTCTTACCTAGTTTTCGCAAATTCTCTATGCCCTTTGACTCATTATTTATCGTGGCTACATGAATTCGTTGAAAAGTTAAAAAAAAAAAAAACACTTTATTCCCAGATATAATTAAACGGGTGCACTCTTGCGTCGTGTCTTTATTGCGTCGTGTTCACGAAAGCCATCGAAACGCCTTCCTTGAATGTTGGTACATTCAGAGCAATTCACTCCTCGCAAGACTCGATGACGTCGGTTCTCGACGGCGCCTCAATCAGACATATCAGAACTCCGAGGAATGCTAAACTGCGGAAGAGGCGTCGACGAGAACCGATAATCGTGACGTCGATCGAGAATCTGCAATCACGGCATCATGATCGTATCTGTCCTTCTGGAGACATCCGGCACCTTTGCTACAAGACAGAGATGTTTATTCAAAACCTGGAAAAACTATAACAAGAACACAGCCCCATCTAAATCATGCATGTCCTGGACAGACTTTTACTTTCATCATCAAATCTTCTCCACGCATAAAAAAAAAAATTTGGTAACTAAAACGGGGAAGGCTGAACCACGCAGCCTACTCCATCGTCACCGCACAAAGAAGTGTCCTTAGGAATGGTAACCTGCGGAAGAGGCGGTGCCGGCGACTAATAACCAACGTTCCTAACATGATTCTAAAATAATCGGCCGCCACTCTGGTCTTCTGCGCAAGTCCTTAAAGAGTGCCTGGGGCTGTGCGCTTCTGCGCGTGAGCTGGCGAGGGTGAAGGACACCCGGTGCCCTCTGCTGAGGAAGCTGTGTCCGGCCTCCGGCAGGAAACACTGCGCGTTCTCTGGGAGACGAACCCTGCATCTTTAAAATGCTGAAGGTGCGATTTGCTCGATCGGAATTATTCCGTGGTTCGAGTCATTATTGTGCTCCGGCGGCTGTGATTGTAAGTGGCGATGATAATTTCGCTAGTTTAATAGCCCGCTCGTTACTTTGGATTGGTGGACGATGAATAATTTTAAGGGCTGCTTAAACTCGATGCTGACAGGAAATGTTTGGGTAAAAAGACACACCCAGAGATTAATCATTGCCGTCTGACTTCAAGACCAACTACCCCGAGTCATAAGCACCATCCTTGATGAGCACAAACAAATGAAAACAACAAGAATGAAATAAACTACAGGAAAATTATTATGTGAAACCACAGATTGGTGAAACCAAAAACATGTTTCCGCCCGGGATCGAACCGGGGACCTTGTGCGTGTGAGGCACACGTGATAACCGCTACACTACGGAAACTGATATCCAAGCTAAGTGCGCTTGTAATTAAGTCGGAAAACGGCCTATATAATCGTTGCCATTTTAGTGGTGTGCCTAAATTATCTTTTGATAATGATTGCTCAAATTGTTAAGTTAATGGAATTAATTATAGAAAAATGTTGCTAGGAATCTCTCAATTCGAAATGTAGCAGTGGCAAATAGCAATACCCATTTCCTATTGTCTATTCATAAATCAGAATAAGATCCTAAAAAAAACCACAGCATTCAAGCAAGGAGTGTGGCTCTGTCAGTCCCTTGGGAACCCACCAGTGTCCATCACGTGAGCATCACGCCGTCGAACAAGCTACACTCAAGTAGTAAATCCACGACTGACACTTGAGAATGCGTCGTCGCACGTACGCCTGATGACATCATCGACTAGTTGGCGTTGGGTCTGCATGTACTGGAAGGTGATGTTGGACCGGCGGACAGCACTGCATTCCGAGATCGGACGTTGTTGCCGATGAAGCACTGCGCCGACGCCGCCGCAGGGGCTGGCAGATGAGGAAACAAGGCTTGTTTTCCTCCTAGTTTCGAGGCGCGCACTGCGGAATCTGAAACGAACGGCTTTGCATCTTGCTCCTTGTGCTAACCTCAGGCAAGAGAACAATTTATGATTACAACTTGCGCTGCCTGATAACATAAACGCAAGTGCTGATCAGATACATTTTTTGAGTCAAACATTTTTCAATGCATTGGAACATGAAATTAATCAGAAGAGTTGTGATAGGCCAAATTCAGTCTTTTAATTTCAAAATAAGCCAATGACTTCAATAAAAAAAACATGTATATTAAAAGAAAAAGGAATCAAGAAAAATTAAAGATAGGTCATAGCTGACAAAATGAGTCTGATTTTCACACTTGATACAAATTTGGTACAAAGTGGTTGTCTGCACCCACTTATTTTTCCGGGAATCTTGGCAGCCTTCTTGGGTGGATCAAATTGGCTCTGGAAATGGTGACGGGGAACTTTTATCACAGTGCAAAATATAAAACTGCTGAATGTTGTAATATACTCGCGGTAACAGAAGCTCTGTCTGGCGATCTCAGCGTCTCCATTGCTACCAAAAAGTGAATCTGCCATTGATACTCTTAGGATTGATCAACATTTTTTTGTTTTCAAAGTTAGTAACGAAAAATATTAGATTATACAAATTTTAGTCAGCCAATATAATTCAGAGTTGACACCCAAACAATGCATCTCAAACTCTTCACACAACTGCGATAAAAATAACAGAATCGCTACCCTGCCCTATACCACTTATCATGCAAGCGGGCTCCAAGGGACATTGTCGATAATCACCAATCGCGTCTTCGCATGATTGTAAATCATCGACGCAAAACGCGAAGCACCGAGGTTGTTGACTTCGCGGTCGTCTCCTCTGTATGCACATTTTCACATGTCACACACACTTGTATTGTCCGGGCGTCTTCAAGACATGGGCGACGCCGCTAGAGTGTGTACATTCAAATTAGTGCCCCTCTGGGCCCGGCCGACTCGCAGTCAGGGGTCATGGATGGTCGCGATGTGTGTGGGTGGGATCTTTGGGAAATACCAAGCACGAACCTTTTGCGAATTTTAAGCATTGGGGTATATCCAGAAAATACACTGGCAGTACACTCCTGTGCGCGCTCCAAGCCGGTACCAATGGGTTTATCTTTGTCCTTAGGCTAAGGTTGGGTATTAAAACGATGCTTTTATAGATCAATATAACTGAGTACTTTGACTAGAGAGTTCCTAGTTTAAAATTCAAATATCAATGAAAGTGAACATGTACAATGCAAGGTATACTTGGATCTCGTGGGCGTATAGTCCATAACGAAAACGAGTTCATGTACGAAAACGTAGGCGCGAATGGAAATTGGGGATTTTTGTTTGCAAGTCTGTTAGGGTTTCACACATCCGAGAGAGGCTTGGTTCATCCTTGGCCCACCTTCTTTCCCCCCTTCCCGACTCTACAATTGAGGAACTAAAATACATTTTCTCAACAAATTTGGAGCAGCACCGTTATCACGCTAAGTTTTCGAGTAAGCCTGACCTGAACAGGTCCTTAATACGACCCCAGGCGGGAAAAGGAGGCAAGGTTTCACTTTTGGTGACGCTTAGCATGTTGCAACCGAATTCGCCCTTATTTGCTGACAAATATCCTAAGCGAGAAAATAGTTTCAAATTTGTAAAACACGTTTCCTCGCTCTAATGACTACTGCCCACAAACAAATGCAAGCAACACAAATTTCGTGAACTACAGGAAAATTATTATGTGAAACCAAAAACATGTTTCCGCCCGGGATCGAACCGGGGACCTTGTGCGTGTGAGGCACACGTGATAACCGCTACACTACGGAAACTGTGCACCACAGTGCGCCTGTAATTTGATTAGAGAACGGCCTATATGATCGTTGCCATTTTCGTGGTGTGCCTAAATTATCTTTTGATAATGATTGCTCAAATTGTTAAGTTAATAGAATTAATTATATAAAATTGTCGCTAGGAATCTCTCAATTCGAAATGTAGCAGTGGCAAGTAGCAATACCTATTTCCTATTGTCTATTCAGATTAAGAACCGCCTAAACAAACCCCATCTCCTTCAAGCAAGGAGTGTCAGCAATTTTTTTGGTGTTACATATCCTCAATGGTCAGAACACACGATTAAAAAACTATGTAGAGTTCTGTCCTACACGCAATTCTAAAAAATATCTATAAATACTCATAAAAATCGCCTGATGAAAATCAACATCTCTTTGGTCTGCCAGATCCTTTCTAGCCATCAAACCACACACAAACGCCAAACGGTCAGCCGACCCCGAAAGGTCATCCCGACTTCCACCTCAACCCCCCCCCCCCCCCCCCCCATTCATATCCAACACTTCCATTGCCTCCACTACACCGCCGACGTCGCCGCCGACATCGACGTCGTCTTTTTTCTAGCTACCATCGGAATGCCGCTCCTCAAAACATCTCTCCATCTCTTTCCACCTCACTACAGCCAACCGCCGAAGAACATGTCTGCATCTCTGTTGCACACTCGCAAGCGTCCGAACTGTTCGCAGAGGACAATGACTGGCCCGTAAGGACCTCTGCATCGATGGGGGCCGCGGGTTCGTACCTCCCACGTCACACTTTTTTATTGGAAGAGGCAGGGGCGGGTAGTTGGTGCGAATCGCTTCCTAGTTGGAGCTTTTCAAAAAAGCGATATGATGCCCGAAAACGGACAGCTAAGTAAATTGGCAGTCTTATGGACTGCAGTGAGAACATGTGATTGTCGAAAAAAAGTGATTAGGAGACAATCTGTAAATATATCCAAATATACTCATCGAACTCTCAATTTTATCTTATGGGATCGATTGTTTTAGACAATGGGTATGCCACCGACGAGTTTTCCTGTAAAAGTCTTATCGCTGGCCCTTGCTGGCCCAATCGAGCCATTGATATTGCCATACAAAAATTGCATGCAGTTGACTTACCATCGAATTCTACTCAAAAAGCTATGCATGACAGACTTCTGCTTAGAAAATGATTGACACCCACACAATCTGTATGTAATCAATTACTAAAATCTTTGTACCAGCCCACTTGAGGGAGTTATCGCAATAACAGTGGTATCACAAACCAGCAATCACTCTTTGGTGAACATTTGTACCAACCAAACGGTCATGGAGTTGTCTGTACCATCGATATATCCTGACCACCTCCTCCCAACGCCAAGTTCTCGCAATCAAGATCATCCGTCATCTTCTAGCTTCCTCCTTCCTCCACCCTCCACCACGAACTCAATGCAGCCTCCGGGCGTCTCCACCAACAATGCAACAAGAAGAGTTCCGGACAACAATGCCACTTCCCCGCCTATGCCGTGGTCGCATGACACTCGCTCAAATGAATAACCCGTGCCACACATACATACTCGACGGAGGCAGAGGTGGCCCCGTGCAGGGGGCAAGGAACCCGTGCGTGGTGGCCGATACAGCATCCGAGATGGCCAAAGGTGCAGATCATGGTGCTCTCGATGACGGTGTGGCAATGTGTAACACCAAGTACAGGGATATGAAAGTGTGTCTATGAGGATGTTGTTAGCTTTTGGGATTTTTAGGAATAAAAAAGATAATCCTAAATGAGTATTGAACTGAATTAGCTAATTTAGTGAAGTCTGACTTTATGTTAGGAAAAGAAAGGTATTTGAAAATAAGGAAGTCTATACTAGAACATATAGCCTTGTTTAATTTTACTCTATCTAAAGGAAAATCCGTTTATGCTGAAACCTTGGATTCAACAGTCTTTCAAATGCAAGTCGTTTTAAAATGTACCATATTTTTTCGGGCAGGAGCAAAATGAAGTTATTGATGATTATTAAAATTAAATTTGGTCCTTTTCAAAGGGGAGAAAAAAGTAGTTTATTTGAATCCTTCGGGGAATGATGAAGGAAATCCCAAAATCTTTTGTGAGGCATTTCCAAAACCCAATAATTCTTCGGACTTAAATGGTGTCCTCAATCATTACTTCAATTGACAAGAGAACAAACCCGAGAACTTTGACCTCGCAACCGTTCATCAGCAACTAACCACTGCGCACAATTTACTGATTGATTGCCACGCAGTCTCTAACAATCGATTCCACATCGATTCCACGTCTCGGCAATCCGCACGCATCGCGCGGCTGCAGCACGCATCGTGTGCGAACAACAAACGCATGTCGTGTAAACACGCCGTGTAAACATTCCGTGCGAACACGCGTGCGAACATGCGTCTCTGACATGCGTCGCGACGAGACTTCCGGCGCGTCGGTCGTCGATGCCCGTGAGGAAAGGTATCGAATGCCACATGCAGGTATTTGGTTTCAGGTTTGGGGTTGGGCGCAGGTGCAATGCATAAGTTTAATTTCTTTTTGTTTTCAAGTGACATTTTTTCAATGTATTTCACATTTCACATTTCAATCATCCTTCCATTGATGATTCGTGGTGTTTAACAACGCACTGTTTTGACAACTGGTCCTGTGGCACTATTCTAATGACGTCGGTGATGATGAGGATGATGATGAACCTAACCTAGCCAAAAAGGGAGGAGGAGAAATCTGACGCAGGGACTTATCTCGAAGCCACTGGCTTAATGTCCCTTTTTAAAGACACAACTCGAACATCAGGATTCCTCCACAATTCAATGCTGTCGAGAGGTTGATAAAAAGGGCGAGTTCAGTTCTTTTACCAACTTTTGCCTTCCTATCCTACCTCTCAAACAGAACTGGCCGTGTCTATGATGGTTACCCATGCAATATCTGACCCAGCGCAGTGTTGCTTAACTTCGGATATCTCACAAGAACCGGTGTTTTCAACAGGCCAGACCGATTGCCTGTCTCTGCCAGAAAGACAGGAAATCGTCAAGTATCCTTACTAATACCAAAACAATTAGAGTTCGTCGGTGTAACATTTCGATATGATACAGCCATACAAGCAAATTTCGGTTACATCACACCCCACCTCAAACTCTGTGTAGGACACCAGAAACGAACATGAACATTATCAACCATACCAAAAACCCAAAAAAAACTCTCGACTCGTTCATAGCCGTACTTATATTGATCGGATTACACGAACGTGAATCGTAATGCAGAGACATGAACGCCAAACCCAATGCCCAGCAGGTACTGGTTATGGTACAGAGTCATGCATCTGCACAATCCACCCAATCCACGACATTGGAACTCATAATCCATTCCTCTGACGTCTAAGCAGCTCAACTTCCTTAGCAAAAACACCGATCAACTCTACAATAGCAATCATCAAGCAAGCAGGTAGCGTTATGTTCGAACCACGCCGTCATGGTATGGGAGAGAAATTACCGCAATTCAAGTTTACACTTCGCACACCGCCGACGGGCAATTACTTGAGCCGCGATCTCATTAGCATAGAGCACTCTCCGTGAAGGTCGCCCGACGCTCTGCACGTTCCCGTAAACCTCGACGACGCTGACGCCGACGCCACAGTAAGACGGGATAGGGTTGGGACTTGTCCAGTCCTGTCGCCCTTCAGGGAAGATATCGGGTCAAACGACAAGCTTCGAAGCAAGACGAAAGTTGGGTATGATAAGAAATAAGGTATCGTCGCCGATAAGTCGACGGAAGGCGGAAGCGATTGTGAATATTATGCGGAAGTTGTGAAGGTCGAGTCGACCCGCAATGACACAGTTGAATTCATTAAAGTGACGCTACCTGCACGCCGGTGCCGCCATCGTCGCCGACGTTGCGAAGAAATACGAATAGGTGCTATCGCTAACAGGTCACCTTTCCCAGAGGACTTCCGTTGAGCGCGATGACGAAACGTTATGGGATCTGTTTCCGGTTGTCCTTTTGACCGCGTTAGCGATCGTCATTTCCGCTCCGCGTTCTTAAGCGCGTTTTGGAGACCTGACGACGCCGTTCGTAGCTGTCGGTCAGCGGTTTGCTTGTGCCAGTTGGCGAGCATTGGGCATGCTTTGAACCACTGGGCTTGTAATTGCAGGCGAGCCAATGTAAGGCTTTTTGGGCCGAAATCTTCAACAAATAATTAAAGAAAATTGTGGACAGAAACCTTTTTTTTCTCTTCAGTGGGAAACTAACTATCGAAGTATCTGTCATAAAACTGTTCTATAACCTTGCGAAAGGAAAAGAAAATGGAGTAGAGACATTAACAGAAAGAAAATCCCCAAAATGTTTTTTCAGTGGTCCGTCAAGAACTTAACAGTCCATTAATTTTTTTTTTTTGGCAACACCCAATCAGAAAATATTTCTAGTTTATAATCGGACTGTTCATTACTTAACGTGCTGTAAGTTACTTAACGTTATTTAAAAACCGGCCTAAAGTGTTGTTGCAGAAAATGAGAACCTAATTTACATGACCCCAGTTTTAAAAATGTGCATAAATTGCACGTTTCATGCAAAGCAAAGCAAAGAAACGAGCTCAAACAAGAAAACATATACGTTCACGTTGCCCTGGTCACGACAAGTCGAAAAAACTTGGGGCGTGTTCTCTCTGTAGCGTCATTTTTGCTGCAAGGGTTGTTCTTTTCGGGTCTCCGGTGTTGATGGGGGGAGGGAAGAGGGGTGATGGGAAATTCTACGTCGCACGCAGCGAATTTCCTCGCCAGCGCTAACTACGTCATCTAGTGCACGCTCGCTCTTCACTTCCGTTCACCCCCCGAAAACCGGAAATAGAGTTTCTCTACCCCCCTTTCCCTCCGACCACCCCGACCGCCCCGAGTCTCGCTTCCTCGCTGCGCGCTTCCGGTTTCCGGCTGACGTCATAGCGAGCGCCAGCCAATCGATACTTTGCGGAAATTATCTCCGCCAATGAGAAGCTTGCTTTTCTTTCTTTCGAGGAAGTACCTCGAAGTTGGGTTGAAAAAATTTAGAAGCAAAAGATGCAACTTTGGCTTGCAGGGAAGTCGAGAGGAGCGAACTATCTTTCCCGGTGCATCTCATCAGGATGTTGCCATGATAATATAATGTCGCCAGCGGCCCCGTTCGAGGTCGCCTAACCTCCAGCCAGAGTGTTGCGTCGTTAAACATATGCGTTTAACTTTGCCACGCAATATCCGTTACATATCATTACACAGTCGATGTCAGTCGATTTCCAATCAAGCGAAACAACGAAAGCGAAGTCCTGGGAAGTTAAAATCCAGAATTTACTCAAATGCACTCGAACACTTTGTTTTCCCCTGCATTCGAACGGGTTAGGTTTCCTCTTATTTTGTGTCTCGATTTTCCTCTCTTCCCTTGTAGGCTAAGCTAGGTTAGGACGCAAATAGGGCCCGTTATCACAATAGAGTCATTAGCTCCACAAATCAATCAATCGATTAATCTGGCAACCAAATCTGCTAGACAAATTGTTCAGAATCGTGGTTTTCTTATAATTTACCTCGAAGCCCCGAGTAAGTATCTTAAATTGTAATCGCAACCTCAATGTTCTTAGCTCCTGGTTCAGTAAGGAGTTAAAACAATCATCAAGGTAACTTCCAATCACGAGTAGTGACGCTCTGACTGTTTGTAAAACCGGGCCTTTCTGCATTTGAAGGCTTCCCTAAAACCAAACGTAAGTAACCTATAGCAGGAATGTACGATTCAAAGCTCACCTTTGTCCTAACAATTTCAATTCGACCAAGCGATCCCCAGTCTGTTTCCTACAACTGAAAATCGAACATAAAATCCCTGTTACCGCGGCCTTCCTCGGTCGAAGGGTTAAGAAACACACGAATCGTCGCGGCGCGGCGGCATGACTCGAGCGAACAGCTAGGGGACCGCTCAGCGCTCCGTGATCCTCGCGAGCGCCAATCGAGCGCGAAGCAGAACGCGGTCTCCGCTCAGCGATCGCCGTTCACCCGAGACCAACGCGCGGGTCCAACATCTTTGGATTGGAGAGACACTTGCACCCCGTTAATTGGAGGCAACAGGTGCCGCTTGATCGGATTTGTTGACTGCGTCAAGTGAGTGGAGGTTCCGGAATGGATTGGGTGTAGCAGAACGTCTTATTTCCATGGTTTGACTCTTCAGCTAAATGGTTCATCGCGAGGAGGCAGAGGCGACGTTCTCGTGCTGTGTTAACGGCGGTAAAGTGGTGATTTCGACGGACGAAGATGAAATGTAGTAAAAATGATGGGTGTACTACAGAGTATGTGTGAATAACTTTCCCATTAAATTTTTTTCAACGTAAACAGTAGAAATAAGCGGATTGTGCCAAAGGGTGTTAGCCGTAAGAGTAGTTGATATACCTTGATGACCTATATACCTCTAGTTTATACTCATGGAACAAAAGATATGGAGTTTTTTCCGAAAGCAAACTCAAGCCCAGGAAAACTAGGTTGATCACATACGCATTAAGGGTACTCTTACAGAGTACAATTAGTAAAATAACTCGTTTTAATACCCAAGGTGTCAAATGTACAGTTATATTATGCATGCGAGTACAAGATGACACGTTACATTGACTCTCAGTGCAGCAAATTCATTGAGTCATCCGTGGACCATCATTTCCAAGCCTTAAGGTCTTCAAATATTCGATCACCCCTGGCTCTCGCATCCTCCTGTCCCGTTAACACACCGGGCAGGAAGTATATTATCTAGACGCGACGGTAACTGTGAGCCTTGCCCCGAGCGTCTTGCCTCTTCCTCGACTGTCTTCCCGGTCCACGTTCGGCAGGAGCAATGGCGGCCACTCTCGTGCGGAATACCGTACGTTGAGACACGAGTAGCTCCACAGCTTTATGTGTGGCTTTGCTCGATGTTCAACACACATTAGATTGTTGGTGGTAGATTCGGATTATACAGCCTGTTTGGCAATTTTTGGCAATGTCTTTAGGACTTGGCGACTGAACTCCAAATATGTTGCTGCCCAATGTTCACATTTTGATTGGATTAAAAAATGTAAGGGAACGCACAGTATCGACTGACAATGTTTAGCTGCTGTATCACTGTTTGGCTGACGATATGCAACGGAAACTGATATGGAGGGATATGGAACTGGATGACCACAGACCATCATTTAGAAGGAAACAGGAATTCGGATAAATTTAGCTGCGAAAAGATATTGCGTCCACGATGACGTAAGAAGTACTTGGTTGAAGGTTAAGACAATACAGATGGTCATGTGTGCGATAAATATCAGAATTAATTCGTAGTTTGTTAGTGCGTTTCCCAGCATGTACACGCGTATCAAAGTTCTGGAGTATTTCCAGAACACTTCTCATCCTTATTTGACTATATTAGGTCCACGAACCGAGCCCGAAGATTCTGCGCATTCTAATAGCGTGCATCCGTCACACATGTGTGTAATTAGATACTATAGACCGCTATGACGTGAAAAAGTCAAGTCACAAAGTACCAACTCTAAACTACAAAGCTGGACGGGCGTCTGCACGAAACTACCGTATACCGAAGAGGACCGAGCTCAGTCCCCGGTTGCCGCGAGCGCCAAGGTGCCCCGCGTGCCCCGTGCTGGCTACACGGCAAACAATCCGCCAGCCAGCTAACAGTAGAACCACTCCACTTCCGGTTCCGCGTATAGAGACATGCCTCCGCCTCTTTGTATTACACCTCTAGCCTGACGCTGATCAAGTGAAGAGAGAAAAATTATCTCGGACAGAATTTGATTCGTGACTAGCTTTTTTTTAGCGTGCTCTGTTTTTTTTTTTTTTTTTTTTTTCTGTTTGCGGTTTATCTTGATTGTTGTGGTCGTTGAAAAATTGTTTCGGGTATTTTACGTAACATTACATGAGTGTTTTTTTTTGCTAGTCTGGTTTTGGTATTACGTTCTGATTGATGATAACATTTTGGTAATATCCAACCATTGTTACATCGTATCTTTATAGATAATTATGTTATTGATTCTATATACCAACAATTGAGAACATTGGATAGGAATCTACGGAAACTGAAGAGGTATTTCGGCAGGGTCATTTTCTTACATTGTTTGAAAAACAAAACAAAACCAAAGTTCATAAATGTAACTTGGACTTTGGCATACACTAGACTCGTTATATGTATCGTGTGCATTTGGACATCTATATTTCCTTTTAAATCGGATAATTTAACTCAACCCTGCACTCCATTTCATTTTGAGATGCTCGTGCCAAAGAAATTGTGGGGCGCATGGACCCCATCTTCAGTCGCACAATAATCTTCATCTGGGCATAATGGAATTATGGTGATGTACACCTCTGTAACTTGGATTTTACGGGTGCAATGGTCACTTCCTACGGGACTTGGGCTTTAAAGCAACTCATAGCCAGTAGCGAAGCGGAGATTAATCCAATGGCTTTCAGATCCAAATGAAAATATCTCAAAACAACTCGACCAGAAAAAAAAACTCTCCAACTAGCTGCTTTAAAAACTGTAAAACCAGAAACCAAACACAGTGCGTCGCAATTCTTGTTCATCGGAGGAAAAGACAAGAAAAAAAAAATCGTTGGCTTAGCTTCTATTCATTGCTCGCCGTTTCTTTTGTGCAAATGGGTCACGACCAGGGAGCGAGGGGTTGCAAGTGGGCGGACTGGGATGACGCATTTGCACCTGAATGCCGGCATAATTGCAGAGGTGCTCGCCGGAATTCTAAGGAAGAAGAAACGTCTTAGAGGTCTCGGGTCTTTCATCGATGCCAGTGAAAGACTGGCCCACGGCTCGTCTTGGATGTCGAGGGGTGCTGAGCTGCGATTCGGACAAGGAGAGAGAGACAAGTGGGTGGTGACGACGATGGCGATGAAGAAAGAAGACGTTCTCTAGTTTCCCATGCACGATGGTCTATGTCGAAACGGGCGCAGAATAAAGGAGAGGAGCAAGAAACGAAGAAACCTGAATCTGAAACGATTTTAGATATGAATGCAGGTATATTCACGAAGATCAAAGCAAAGATATAGCGTCTAAAGACGATTGTAAACCGGAAAATGTATGAATTTGACCGATTTTACGGGCGAGATATTTAGTAGGATGTATAAACAAGTAAATAAAGCCATGCGGAACGATAAACCTACCGCGCGATGCGGTTTTGCGAATTCTCGATGCAATTTCGTGAATGTGCGATTGTCATTTTTAAACGTAATTGATTCCACTTCACTCTATACGTTTCGCGTGGATTGCTGTTGAGCAATTGGTGAGTGCATCGCGCTATAAGCACAATGCAGGAGAAAAAAAGGGCCAACAGGTTTCAGAATCATATTTACGACAAATACAACCATCTTGTTGCCTGAAGAGTGCTAAATTGGATTACGAGAGAGTTCAAGACACCACACTGCAATTTTTAGCCGGGAGTGCATGTCTTATGACGTGCAGAACTGATCAATTTATAGACACAAATCAAGGATGGCACCTTTTTCGCTTTCTTTTCATTCTGGAATCTAAAGAGTATAGATCCCACTCAACTATGAAAACCAACTGTTGTAAATACTTCCTCTGTGCATTGTCAGAAAAGGGTCTGGAATTGGATCCAGTTATTGGTGTTTACTGCTTACCATGATCTAATTGTGTTGTCGTTTGGCCATGTGTCCCTTGCAAGCAAAACATATTTCAAGATAACATCTCAAATCCCAAACCCCATAACGTGCACACGACGCCGACGTCGCGTAATTACAACGATGCCCACGCAGAGAAAGCAAATTCATTGATGCGAACGTCTTGGCCGGAAGCAGACAATGATTCCCTCGATCGTAGCGACCGGAACTGCCACTTGGCCGGCGACGACGCCGTCATCGTTTGGTTCCACGGCCTGATCACGTGGGCTCAATTGTGGGGTGCTTGATTGGGCCAATTGGTTGACAACTGGACGTTACATGGAAGCTGTCTTCGTGCAGTGGCGTGACCATCGAATAGGGACGCCACCAATACCATACCTTGAGTAAACCAAACTACAGAAGATTTCGCGTTCTGGGACACGGGCATCCTTAACATACGCTCAGTATTTTCATTTTAAGTAAAATCACAATCAGAAGCTAGACCATTCATCAAAATGGCCAATCATACAGGTTTCTTGCCACAAGAAACCACAAGAGTCGGCCATCTTAACTGGTGGTTTGATGTAGTGAATATATGGTGGATATATTTAGAATGCAGACATTCAGACATGCAGACATGCAGACATGTTTATTTCTTGCAGACAGTCTTGAAAATTTGTATTTAAAAAAAAATGTAGTGGCATACTTGCGTCTTGAAAATAACAAGGATAAAATCACAAAAAATGGAATGTCCTTCTGGATTAGAGGGCAGATGGCAACCCTAAACCAGCTCCTTCCTGGAAGGTTTTTTTTGGAGTCGAGGGAGATTTTCTCTCACGAGTTACGGTGGACTAATCCAGACATTGGGCCGAATTCTCAAAGGGAGATATTTAAAAAATGGCACAAGCAGGAACTTTTGAGTACCCAATCATAATAAGTTGTTTCATTTTGCAAATATCACGTGGTGACAATAATACCATTCATTATGTCATCTGCACAATTAACGAAAACGTTCATCTTGAAGACATATATCCCCAAAATGACACCTTGTTGACAGAAACAATAACGGGACGAAGGCGGAGAGAGATAACTAGCAATTATTTTCGCATGCATCTAAGGAACCAGGTTTTATTCACTTTGGTCCGGAGGCCACCGGATACTAAGTTCCGCCACTGTCGTCGCAGCAGACAATTGACAATCTGATAGAGTCTGCTCTCATGCACGCTTGAACACAATGTCGAGAAGGTAGAGCCATTTCGAACTAACGGCTGGATTTCAAACACTCCAGCGCTCTCTGCTCTAACCGGATGATTATGACAAAAGGAATCGAAATTTGAATGGCTACTACAAGTAAGAGGTGTGAGTGACAAGGTCAATTTCGTGCGGGGGAAGTATTTTGCTTTCAGAGGTCAGGTGCCGGCCTGCTTCATGAGTCGATGGCGCCTAAATCGACCTTGCTATTGAAACTTTTGATTGCATGTAGGATAAAAGAAGCTCATTATGATTCCGTGTATGATTATGAATGGCGGAGAGGGCATTGTGTGAGAAATGCACTAAGAGGAAAAGGATTGATGGACCAAATAGAATAACGGTGCGCTTTGTGTACTATCTACTCTATTATTTAAAATCTTGTTTGATCATAATCATAATTGTAACGCGATATATACGAACCAACTCATCGTCTTTCTCTTTCGTTTTGTACGAATTTAGAAAATAATTATCGCACGAAAATTCAGACTCTCATTACGGGAGCAGCTGGAACAGAAATTGAAACATGAAAGCCAAAGTACACAAAACACAAGAACCCGCACAAAATAAACAAGTACCTACACAGAATAAAAATATTTCAGGGCTGATTATCAATATCACCTGTGCTGCCCTTTGGTATTTCAGTACGTTATATTAATTCAGCACCCGCCGAGCCTCCTTAGACATAGGTTACCCAACCCGTGTGTTGCTTTTAGTTTTTTCAATACCTTATTCAAAGAAATCTAATATCTCACGTGTCTTAGGAAACCAACTAAATATCTAACCTCTCAATCTAAGGAAATGTAAATTTAATCACGAGCTTTAACCCGAGAGCATCTGCACAGTCCCGGAGTCTCGAGAAGACCTGAAAGTGGTTGAGTTGTCGAAAGAGCTGCACCAAGATGGCTCAAACAGGTTGGGGTGGTTGGTTCGGTTGGTTTACCAGCAGCCGTTTCGTCCCTCCGAGACCGAGGGTGTCAGGTTCCCTACAAACATGATCCATGCATCTCCTCCCCCATCTCTCTCATCGGCGCTGCCACCGCCCAACGCACACTCCCTCTCGCTCTCTCTCCCAAAGTGCAGAGGGTGTCTGGGTGCTACCAAACATTCCAGCGACGCTATGATGCAGGTCACAGCTCACTGGCATTCTTTGGTGTGGTGTATGCGGAAAGTTTTGGAAGATTTAGAAGTGCACCAGCAACTAACGTCGTTCTTGAGTGTCAATTTCATAGCCGCTTCTGTACGGAATAAGTTATGCCATATGGTTTAGAAATTCGATGTCAAACCTACTGCCGACTCTGTTGACAAATCTGCTTTCATGACTTGAGAGTCATTTTATGCAGTGTCAACTTGTACATGTGTTTTCAACCTGCGTTTATCTGGTGCTTTCATCAGTTATAATCTGAGAGCATTTTCATTGGCGTATTAGTTTAGATCGTACGATTAGATCGAGAAAGGTCCGTCAATAAAAAAATGGAAAATTTGCATGAACAACTTCGCCTTACCCCCATTCAAACAAGGGCTTTCGAATTTCTTTTGCTATCTAAAAATTGGATAATTAATCTGTAGATGAGATAAGCCTTGTCAGTCTGACAGCTCTTGAATGAATCAGTTAAAAATTGAAAATAAAATTCAGGGTCAGATCCACGAACAAAAATAGCCGATATTCCTGTCAGTTTATACTTATCCAAAGTACCAATTAAAATCGCAATTTGATACATCTGCATTATCTTAAAAAACTACAGCAATATATAAATTTAAAAAACCACGCTTTATAAATTAAATTAATGCATTATTTTGTCAGCGATAGCCATGTTCACACTCCTCCCCAACCTCTCCGCCCTGTTCCAAACACCATATTACACCCCTATATATCCTTTCAGACCAAACACACTACGAGGAAACCTATGTCTCCAAGGTCAACCAATGTCTTTGTCAGCCCTCCTGAACACATATGCGTAGGTCACGTGACACCCGCACACATGTGCGTGCCCTCCACCGCCCTCCCCGCCCCACCCCGTGTGTGGCTTTCACCTACGCACTACAACTTGATACTCTCGGCGGGATCCTCTCCGTTGGTTCGACACGGAAAGACATTCAACAGATTTGGTCTAGTCTTTTCGTGCCTATGTCCGGATGGTTGGCTGGCTCATAAGCTTCCGAATTCTTCCAAATTGGCAAAAACGTAGCTCAAAGCAACTAATTGCTATGCCACTAAATTGAGAAAATTGATTCATACATTGTCAAAAGGTCCACTGGCTCTAGACGATATGCCAAAGTTTCAAAACTTTACGTTCTCTATGCTGCGATTTTGTAAGTTTTGAAACTGAAATGGTCATCTTTGAGCATCCAGAGTTCGACGCAACATCTCCTCAATATACGTTTCATTGAAATTGCTAGTGGTCGCTTCATCCAAGCATTCCGGAAATGACCTCCGCTATTTGCGATCGAAGCCACCGACCATCGATTTGCCTTTCTACAGCAATGATTTGCGTCTGTGCACTGGATTGTTAATCCATTTAGCGACAATCTCTTCAGCAAGCTCTCATCTCTGTCCGCGCTTACGCTCAACTCTCAAGTATAAAGCAGCCAAACGCCTTTCATATGAGCGATTACATATTCAATTGCATGTATCGAAGTTTCCTGGCGATATTCATAATATATTATGTAGTACCATACACTGAATCCCTTGCGACCGAGCTGTCTAAACGCCCAACCTCACCGTGTTACTTCCTCCTCTAGCATAATACCGTCATCCGTCCGCCGCCGCAGTCGACGCACGCCGATGTAAACAAGGGCTGTCATCCCATCCAAAGGCACGCTTACTTCCGGCCAGTTCCCGGATCTCCATCCAGGAGGCCGATAATAAACATCTTGCTATCTCGCTCTGACTCATCGGTTCCTGCAACGCGCTATCTTTGTCTTGCTCATCGCTTCCCTTGGCGGCGGCGGCGGCGGGGTTGGCGAAAACACGCAAATAGCTCCGAGCCTGTCTCACTTCCGAGTTGTCGACGTCGACGTCGTCGCATGACGTCACGGGTACAGTCACGTCGAGTCCACGAGGCGTTATGTTTTACGACGAAGTCGGCTTTCTGAATGGTGTTCTTCGTGAAGCGTGTTGACGACGCGTTGTCGTCGTCAAGCGATTAATCGATGTTGACGACTTTACATTTTTTAATTAATCACTCGATTTTCCGAGAAACCAAAGACACTCTAACAACATCAATTCGAAACGATAGTTGACATATGAGTAATGGTAACAAAGTTGACTGCACATGCCATATTATGCTTTGTCCAGGTGCGTTGGCTGTTCCCACTTCTTCCTTTTCAAATTCAACGGGCCTGAACTGCAGCTTCATGAGTATTGTTGTCTTGTGAATCAATTCAAGCACTTTCCTTACTTAGTTGCTTGATCTTTGGTTCTTTGCTAATATATCAGTCAAAAGTAAAACAGTCCATACTTTTGCGGGGCTGTACCCGTATCTCGGCGTCGGTACACACAAGAAAATCACGGCTTGCCTGCCACTGGCAAAGAATAGGGGCGATCAACCTGCCATTCTCGCAGCCTGCTCTCTCACACCGACGCCAACCCCCCATCGCCGCCTCTCTGTCTCGCATGTTGGCGATAAGCGAGCGCAGTTATAGCTTTTCGTGGGCTCTGTACGCGCTGCGGGTTGACTTCCGGTTGTGATAGGGGGGGGGGGGAGTCTTCTTCCAGGGGCGAGGGGTCGCCGTCGAGACGGATATCCGTACAGGGGGAGGGAAGACGTCGCTGAACGCCGAAAAGTCGACGGCGAGAGCATCAGCTATGCTGAGCCGGGATCACCCTGCACAGGTATCGGAGATTGTGGGAGTAGCGTGCATAACAATTTACAAGGGTGGGAGCCGGAATGAGAAAAATGAAGGTTGAATCTTCAAAAAAATCACTCCATAATATTGTAATTATAAACGTTTCGTCAAAATCTTTTGACCACAAGAATGCTATCTAGTTTTACGTATTCGTGGTCTCCTCGAGGGCTAAGACCTAATAGCATCACATTAATTCAGATAGCCTTATTAAGCATTCCAAAATCAGAAACATGATTCTAGAAAAAGGAGTACTTCAGGTAGGGCGAGCGCGAGTATCACAATTATTTTACCATTGAGGACGCCGGAACGCCGCAACGCGTACTCTGAAGTTGAGTAAGGGCCCAGGTTTAGAGGCTTACAGCAACTAGGGATCTCATAATGTCGACGAGGGGGGAGAATAACACCTCATAGGGCGTATTCTCTAACTTTATTATGACGGCTTATCAGCCTTGCATCTCGTAGGTGCTCGATTGTGCTGTCGCGATAAGGAAGCTAGTCGGTCGTCATGAAGAAAGCGAGAGTGGCGACGACGGCGCGGCAACGAACTAACGCTGCGACCGGCGGTGACGGTCTCGGCGAACGAATCAGTGCGCGCTGCCAGCTAGAGGAGGCGAGAAGGCAGTGTCTGGCGAGCCGTGTGCAGGTGTTCAACGTACTCTCGGCATTTAACTTTAATCTTCTTTGACGACCACGACCAGAGACTGTAGCGATGTGTACTACAAGGACTTGGTGATTTTCTGTGCATTGCGTGTGGCAAATCTGTCTGTAATACATCTGAGTTTTTTTTTATTGAATAATCGACTGTGATTTGGTTTTGCGCGAGTTATTTTGGTTGGTTTACGGTGTTTTTGTGCGCGAGTGGATCACTATTTCTTCGAGGATATTGTGGGCACTGTGATTGGATATAAAACTCGTCATCGTCGTCTTCAACGTCACAATCGGAATTAAAACTACCGCCTTCGTCAGCTGTTTTGCTAAAGACATGACTTAAAATAAGGTAAGCTAACGCGTTTGCAACAATGGTATATGCGGTGTTTGAAGTACTACAATCACAATCGAGTCATTGTTGTTGCAAACCTATAGACCAAATTGTCAACATCTTGTGCCTTGCCCAGTCATACAGTCAACACTGTCCGAGTCAGTCATCTCAAACCTTATTGGCACCTATGGTGATTGGCACCCATTCTTAGGCCGCCACTCGAAACCACTGAGAAGAAACGAGCATTCCATGAGCTCACCCACGAATTCTCATCCGACTATAGCCTGATATTGGGCTCCGAGGCCGTGCAGTGTGGTCCATTTCGGCACCGGCAACCTCCTCCGCCTTCGTGTCAGCCGTTATCAGCTGCTCGGTCTTATCACTTTCGCGCAAGTCACGTGGGGACGAAGATTAAATTAGCAAAAAAACATTATATTGGGACGCCCCTTTTCTCGGTTTTGGGCTGATAACGGCTGATAATCTACCGCAATAATATCTTGATATTAAAATTCTAAAACCTCAACAAAACCTGCTGAGAATAATTTTGTACAAGGTTGCTCGTTCGGTTACACTTGAGTATGTACTCTGTAGCAAGCTAAAATATTGTCGAGTTTCGTTGCTTTGGTCATTTGTCGAGCGCTTTGGTCTTCTCTGGGGTTGTAGCGAACCCTTGGTTTGATGGTTGCACCAGCAAGCGCTAGAAACAACCTCGCCCACATACCTGTTTCCAAGAAAGTCTCTCAACTCGCACACCCGTAAGTTTCAGGTGCAGCAATATTTCATCTTTCAGCTGTAAGCCACCATATACACATAATTACATAAACAATAACAATTGCAACTCTACACTAGTAATTGATTGTTGTTCTTAGCTCTCCATTTGCATGTCGTTTTTCTTTTGCTATTGATGATCACGTGATTGTCGAATGGCAAAGATCAGCAGTAGCTTTACTTTTCCAGTTTTCAGTTCGTTACATTTGATTAGCATACCTATCCTAAAGTTCTTCGCTGTAAAAGGTTGGCTACTAGGGGCAATGTTCATAGGAAGGATATTCGTTAGCCGGTCGGCATTCCTTGGTTTGTTGTTCATCGTCGACCGACGTGGCACCCTCGCCGGCGAGTTATTCGTTTTTTTCTTCTTGTTGCACCGAAGATATGATGCTGGCCGGTTTGGTCGGAGGACGGATGCTGTTGCGAGCATCCGATCGAGCAGGTAGACCCTGCAAAGACTCAAGAATGCGATACGCTCGGCGCTGGCAAAATTAAACACTGGCCTCGTATAATGCGACACTTTGCGAAAAGGAGGAAAGGCTCGAGGAAAACAACAAGTTGCTATGTGAGAAAAGACAGGGTATATATTGAGGAATTATAACATAATATATAAGAGCCAGCTATGCTGGCTGCGCAAAATTTCCTAGTCAAAACAAACAAAACCACACCAAGGACTTTTAAAAGTTTAAAATTTTTAACGAGACCAGCGCAACCGGCAATTGTACCCGTCTCAATGTACGGATGTTTCCCACGCAAAGACGACAGTACAGCAAAGGCAGCTGTCGAATCAGAGTCTGATCATATCCGGTCGTTATCATAAATTCTTCTTCCCATTCTTTGCAGAAAGAGATAAAAAACAATTGAAAGATGATACACGCATCTATTTCTGAGCGCAAGTGTCTGTTTACATTCACAAACTGGTTGGACACAATTCGAAATATGTGATAAACGCAATAAAAAAAAACACCGATTCATATGTGATATCCAATATTTTCATTGTTGACACCGTTATTGGTGAATTTTGGTCTCAGAACCAATGATTTCCTTTTTGCAAAATCCACTATCTACTGCAGAAATTCCATACGCATGCAAGTGTCAAAAGTCAAAACCAATGTAATATGTTATTGTTTTCCCCCATCAATACCATGAAATACACCAGATCCTAAGCCTTCACAATGCCTCCCAATCTCGTCGGCGACCCAGCGCCGTGGGGGGGTGCTCACTGTCATGAGGAGGTCTAGGTAAATCGCCCCAAGATGGAACCCTAGCAGGCCTTAGCAGGTCGGTGTCTAAGCGTGGGGGAGGGGGAGAGGCCACGGGCAGAGACAAATGGACTGAAAAGAGCTAGAGAACGAGAGGGAGAGAGAAAGAGAACAAAAACGAGGATGGAGCTCGGCGGAGTCTCGGCAAACCAGGAAATAAAGCGATGTGGCTAGAAGCTGATTGGTTGATATCGGTTTTCAGGAAGACTGTTTTACGTATCGCGGCTTGAGCACAGGACACTGTTGCCAACAACGCGGCTAGTCCCTTGGCAAACGATCTCAGAACAACGTCTTGCCTCGCCGAGATTGAGAGACAAAACGCGTCGGTTTATTAGATCCGCTCCCCCGAAAATAGCTTCCGATCCGGTGGCTTTTGTCAGTCTGTGGAGTCGGTCCGTGTCGAAATTCAAACATTCATTCTAATCTCAAAGCGTTGTGATTTCGAAGCAATGTGGATGATCAAGCTGTCGAAACGCCTCCTTGTATAATAACACCCAACCGTACACAACCTGTTGCCTCCCTCTTGCAGTTCATCTTCGTTCTCTGTTCGGACTAAAAAATGCTACTGAAATAAGGTTCTTATGCCTGTTCGTACGTGCATCCCACAGCAAAACTCTTGGCATCGTGGCAAGGAAACCAAAGAAGTAGATATTAGACCGATTTATTGTTGGAATCCACACTGTCGATGACGAAGCATTTTTTACAAATTTAACGCTCGTTGCTTTTAACTGTGTCGCAATTACAATATATCCGCAATGTCTTCATGCATAATCCACGGCGCTATCTTAGCATCGCACGTATGAACAACGAAACCGTCTCAACGCCTCTGAATAAAGAGAGTATGCACTCGCACTGCGACCTAAGACCTTTATAAAGTATATAAACGGTCTTTAAATCCTGCGCTTCTAAAATCCCAATTCACGTGGAATTGCCGTTATACGTGCACATAACTCGGACGTGTAGGCATCGCAACGCAGCATGTAACAACCTCGCTACCTGTCTTCGCTGGAGACAACAATCGCCATAGAACGGTCGTATTACTCCACCAAAGTAATGGACATGGACATCCGCATGGTCGTGCTGCCGTATCACAAAGGTCGACCGACCGCCCCGGCCGGCGTAATGGGCCATTCGGCACAATTAGAGTGCTCGTTATCGGCGTATCAGAGCACGAAATCTCGCCGTTTAGCTTGACTTCCGGTCTCCCCCTCTACCCCCTCCCCCCCACGGCTAGGCCCGCGCCATCACGGTGACCCTTCGGCGCCCATATGTGCAGTCCGATTCAATCTGTGACGTCACAGTGTGTCACACATAGACGTCTTAGCATTGTGGATTCCCTTTTCTTGTGTTGCTTTCCTGTTCGAAGTTGAAGTGTGTTGCTTGCGGACTCATTGATTTCTGCGAGCAGAAAATGCGAAACTCACTGCAGTTGAACAGGAGGAGCGATATACTGGCTTGTCTATTCGATTATGACGTCTGGACTTCACGTTTCGTTATTGACAGGTGCGAACGTATTACCTAAAGTTAATTTCCTCAGAGCTGTCATCACCTTTCCAACCGACGGTAGGTCGGGTCGTAAATCGCAACGATGAGGCAAATATCATTCAGTCAGGACTCGGCAGGTAATTGGCCCCTCCAGTTTTAGTGCCTCCCTCTAATTTATTTTCTAAAAACGATTGTTTTCGTTACAAATTTGAGTTGAAAATGTTTGTGAAAGCGCGTTCAGGGCAAACGCCAGGTTGATAGATGCGTATTAGAAGACCTCCATGTTCCTTACTCATTGACATGTGAGCAATGCACGGTATACACCTACGCCGTCGCCTTGCTGAAATCGGGCGGCACATTATCCGGGTAGCCGATGAATGTTGTCACTGCGTCACCGGCTGATCTGCCGCACGTGGGTGACGTCATCTGGCAGTAACTCAGCGTTCAGAAATTTCGCATGGCGGCGTCAAAACCTTGACGCCATCGACGCTCGTGGGCGACGAGTCATTAGGGAGGCGTCCAGGGGCTAGCGAGACGTCGTGGGATTTTCATTTGGAGTCTCTTTGGAGGGTGCTCGAGCGTCTTTTAAGCCAAAATTGTCTCGTACAAATTGACAAGAAGACAGAATTAAATATTAGATGCTAACGTATATGATTCTTGTGAGCATTCTTGTGAAAATTCCACGATAACTCGTATTGCCTCTTACGCACAGATAAGTTTAAAATCAGAAAATAAAAAGTGCTTCTCACTTTCAGAGATGAAATTCTCTCAACGTAGTCCTAAATTTCCCTCGAAAGTATTGCGTATTTTTGTAAGATCTGCTGATTTATTGTGCACCAGAGCGTTTATGACACTCTGGTCCTTAATTCGCTGAAACAAAAGAAACCTGTGGAATCTGTATCTAAATCATCCGCGACCGTCCTAATTTCCCACCCATTTTCCCAGCACACTCCAGCAACACCGTACATTTTCCCCATCTGTTCACCACGTGCGGCAGCATACTCTTCGACATATGCAAGTCTTGCAACACTCTAACCTCCACGAGCTGCAGGAACGAACTCTCCGCATAACAGCAGGCCGCAAGTGGGCTGCACGGCGTCTATCTGTCAAGCAAAGAGAGTGTGTAATTGCGTGACGCAAGCCGTGTGAGATGAGTAAAGATATCCAGGCTATGAGGAGGATGAAGTAATCTCTAGCGCTCAGGGGCCGCGCCGAGTGTGCGTTTACCATTGTCTGGCCCACGCGGAAAGTGAAAGGACGCCATTGCAGCTCGTGGCAAATGTCAAGCGGTGAGGTTATGGTGGATGTCGATTATGGCCTCTTCGTTTTGGAGACTTAGGGGGTTTGGGTGGCTACTACAAAATGCTCTCTCGTTGCTGGTCTTGCAATGCGCTGAGCCACGCCTGGATTTGTTAATTTTCTCCAGCGATGATTTGTGGTATTTGTTTCGATTAACTTTCTGTCGCCACAAGTGAAGCAAGCATCGTAAATCGTGTCACCAGTTCTCTGTCATCAGAGGAGCAAGTTCCTCCAAGCTAAACAGAACACATAGCGATGGTGTATTTTTTTACTTCGTTACTTTGCTTATTAAAGCCCATATGTGTACATAAATCATATGTGATGTCGTGATGTTCTTGATAAGAGTGGATACCTTTATCTCTTACAACAACATGATGCAGCATGTCGCGTGGCAAAGTGATTGTGGTAGCCAAATCACGGTGGCTGAAATATATTAACTCATTATAAATCATAAATCATTGGAATTAAAATAAGGTATTCAAATTATTGCATGGATGGAACCATCCATTCTGGCAATCACTGCTAGCTATTAGCAATTACTGCTTCAGATTGATTGAGTCTCCCGCCGATGGTTGTATAAGTCGAGAGGGGGGTTAGTTTCCTTCCTGTGCCGCCGGCGCAGTGGAGAACGAACGACGAAAGTGAAACCGCCGACGTCTAATTTGGTCACCTTCAAAATTGTCTCCAATGTGAGGTGACAACACTATGGATCCATTTTGCAACTAGGTTTTCATTATTTGAATCTGAATCAAGTCAGTGGTGAAGTTGACGCAGAAGGCTCGAAAATATCTAAGACCTCGTGTAAGTTCCACGAACTAGTCTGAAGAGGTAGGGATTTAATTTGAAAATTACAAAGCACCAAATTGTCTTCTGTCTGGCTGTGAATCGGTTTGCATGCCAGAGCCGTTAAGCGTCTTACATCCGTATCTAACGGACCTTGAAACGTAATGTCCGCCGCACGCAGAGTCGCTAAAATACTTCCACGGGTGCGTCACTGCAGTTCCGTTTCCCACGGCGAGTCCGGGGTCCGCACAGAACCGCGAATATGAAAGCGATGCACAAGAATAGAGCACGCGGACGCCGGCACCTCAAAAGTCTAAAACTCTCGGCGGATTTCTCCCTTCGGTGCACGGCGAAAGAGTCGGACGTGGAAGCGGCGATATGCAGGTCACACAGAGAGGACCGAAATAGACCGATGGGTGCCGCTGCCGCCGCCGCCGCTACCCGTGTAAATTTAGCCGGACACGGGACGGACACTGCTCAGATCCACGGGATTCAGCCCAGCTTCCGGCGTGCACCGACCTCTGGGTTTGTTTTCTGCTCTCGCGATTTGTGTCTGGGCGAGAATGGTCGTTGGGCGCAATTGCGAAATCATACCTTAGCATGTTTTTGCCAAGAACTTAAGACGTCGTACAGGCGACTAGGAATGCGTCTGCATCCGTGGAAAACATGCGAATTGAAATTCGCTCATCGCTATAGATAAAAGCGAGATCCAAAAGTCAAGGGGTAAAAACGTACGCGCATGGATTCTCATTTCTATTATTATCGTGTTTAGAGAAATGGGAGACACACATTCTTTCGACAATGCACCCGAAAACCATCACCTCTGTAGCTGAAGAATGCTGGAAGCTCCCCAAAAATATGTCAACACGTTGATTTAGGTTATTTCCCTGAGCTGCAAATCCTTACACACGGATATTGGTACAGAATATCATCTGAAAAAAATGTGAGGCCTCGAGACGTTGGACATTTATTTCTGACAGCGAATTAATTAACATCAATACGTGAGCGCCATGCTATCCGCAAGCCGGCAGCCAAATCTACAAGGAAGTGATGGTCGGTCCCCGACGTGGCGAGATGACCCTATGGCAGCTGTAAACGTGACAGACAGGACAACCAATAGGTACAGCAAGTTGCCCTGCAGCCCACTGTAGGCTCATGATGGAGCCGAAGACGAAAGAGATGGCCTGCTCTGGCTCGTCGAGGTGAGCTAACGGAGTTCGCCGTGTCTTGCAGTCGGCAGTCCGCGCCTCCGACGGCGAGGACGTCTTACTTCCTGTTGGCCTCAGCTCGATCACGAACGCTTCCTCTTCCTGAACTCGACCCAGGGCATGCCGCACAGTGGTCATCGATGACATACCACAGGGGGTTGCATGCACATGCATTCCACGTGTTTGTATGGGTTTCTTCGTGGCTACCTGTGTTGGAAAGTCATTTAAAATACACTGTTACCAATAGTCAAGATCGTTCAGCATTTTTCTTTAATTTTGTTGGTGTTACCGAACATAGCGATAAAAACTCGGCTGCACACACCATGTACAAGAACACAAGAGTCGCTGTAAATTGTTCCTTAGAAAGTCAAAAACATCACGATGGATTGTTTGGAAGCTTGAAAAAGTGGAAAATCGTGCTCGACAAGCAGTTCCTGTAGAAAAGTAACTTACTTCCGGAAGTAAAATGGTCGTCGGGTGGTGTCTTGCGCGGATCACGCGTCCAAGGGATGTCCGATTCGAGCTTATCAGCTGATTTACGTACGTCTAGACTGGACTAATGAACCATCCATTATCCCCTCCCCTCAACTCGCCGATCAATCATTGCGACGATGATGATGCTCTCGAGAGAGGCCGCCTCGACTTATGATAAGAAAATATTGAAGGAAAAAGCAATTAATGTTTTCCTGATTTGCTTTAAAGCGCCATCCATGATTTGTTAGTAGGTGGACATGGTTTCGGTGTTGTTGCGGGATTAATTACAGTTTTGTTTTCCATTTCTTTCGAAAAGTCGACTCCTCTTCCTCTGTAATTTATCCACTTAGCTAGCTGCGGTTGTACGGTACATTGGAAGGAATTACACACATCCATAAGCCGAAGTAATAATCATCACCCTTTTCCTGGTTCGCACGTTAGATTTTTTCAGTTTCGTTCGGATACAGACAACATTCTTATCTACCCAATAGAGGCGCACATGCCTTTTGCAAAACAAGTACGCGGATATTTGGCAAGCAAACACCACGATTACGATAGCCAATGCACACCGTCTACCTTTACCGAAGTCCTACGTCAACGTGCCCACCGCACGGTGAACCGGAAGAAACAATATTTACCAATGCAAACCCCAACGGGGCCTACACTTATCACGAAGTATTGCAATTTGCACCTCCGTATCGCTGTGTGCGAGCTACCGGCACCGACTGGCCGGGGCGTGGGTGGTGCCCCCGTTACAACCGATATTATACAACGATCTGGCCATCGATTACATAGTCAGCCACAGACGCGTACACATAGCGTTCGGCCAGTCAGCCTGCCGGGTTAGAGGCACTCACTAATATCATAACCCACTTTCCCTTTCATGTATACACCGTGGCCTCTTCGGCGGCGGTGCTGCATTATATTGTGCGCCTTCCGCCTTCATAACACCAAAGTCTTCGGCTATCGTCTTCGAGATTACGTGGCACTTGACGCCCACCGATCTGGGGCGAAGATGAGCTCTAGATGATGGGTATTGATATGTGCTCGGGTTGCACGACGGGCCTGCGGCAATCGAGGGAGGAAGGCAATGGAAGGAGCGTAGATAGACAGAAAGTATACTGTAATTTTTTTTAGATAGTTAAACAATATTTAACGATAGTTGCAATTCAATGATAGATTCAATGTTTGGTAGCCACGGAGAGCTTTACATATCTGCTTTCTTATGTTACTGCGGGTAAAGCTTAAAGTGAGCGATAGTGAATCGGGTTATAATTTATTTATGGAGAACGTATGGCTGCACGACCAGTCAATACATAATCTAAGAAACCACCATGGCATTTTCGCTGATGGCATCTCGTCACTTTCAGACGAATCTTAGAAAAATATCTCGATTTCATTTTATTACTTGATTTCAGTTTCAAAATAGGCGTGTGTGTGTAACAGTTTGGTATCCGTCGACCAGTATGTTGCCAGCTAACTCCAAACCAATCCATCCACTCTCTGACCACGCGCAACGTTGCTTAACTCGGGGCGGCTTGGAGAGGACGGGTTCTTCGACGGCGATGTCGTGGCCTAGATGTCTGCACAAGTCTGGGGCTGGTGGTGCAATCGCTCAGCTCGTTGCAAAGGTGGCTTCCTCGCCAGTCGTGATGGTTGCCTCATCACCCATACCTGTACATGTTATCATAGCCTAACCTGGCGTAGTGACTGCTGCCACTCAACGGGTACATGTGTTATGCAAAAACGTTGCGAAAATATTGTTGCGCGATTTGCGCGATAAACGAGACCGCTCGCGATGCATTCGTTTGAGAAGTGTGACATAAGGCGGCTTCGTTGTAGGTTTGCAGGTTGGTTGACTTGCGGCTTTCGATTCCTGCGTTATCCTCTACAATACAACCCAGCCCTGTCTAAGCCGAGCGCACTCGAGTTCCGCGTACAGAGTTCCTCCTGTACAAGGTTTGGTTTCTTACCTTGTGAGAGTCAGATTGGCTTAGCGAAATCGTTGGGTGTATGGGTATAGTCAGAGGGCTAGCGTTTAACTTTTCGCTGAGAAAACGATCCGTCAACAAGTGGTAACTGAGGATGACAACCCTTTTTAAGAAACACCTACAATTAAATAAGTACGGCTCAAAATATCTATATATTTGTACAAATCGTTAAGTTTTGCATCAATGAAGAGTGATTGAGCGTAAACCAGTCTCAAAGGCGAGTCACCGGGGACTCCAGCTCCATTTCGGTCGGTTAAGTAGTCATTTGGCGGCCATTTTTCAGTTTAACATTAGTGTTAAGGTATGTAAGCAAAATGTTGCTAAACCATTGACTAATGGTACTTGCCCTACAGAATTGTTTGCATTCAATATCAATATACGAAAACGTCAACACCAGAACCAACACCTCTAGACCAGTACTAGAACTGCTCATACGTTTACAAATGTGTGTTTCGTTCATAACCAATATGGTCACCCATTCAACATCGATCCAAGCATAATGTTGCTTAACTCTGGCGATATTTCGACTACCGATTACGCGTGAAAAAAAGCTCATCATTCCCAATACACGCATCATCACAATGCAGACGACTGTGCCTCTTCATGTTACCAATAAAACATCGTACAATCTGTGACCAACGAAGTGGTCTCGTAAAACCCCACGCCGTATATACACCACGAGCGCGGTCGCAGGTAAATGTGTCAATCGCTCCACGACTTTGGCGTCGGTGTCGAAACTCTGTCGATGGTCTTTGTCCATGATTAGCATTCGTTAAACGATGAGACGTGTGGCCGCTCGCTGGCTAGCTTATTAGACCTTTATTAGATGGCTTGCGTTTAGCTACTCCACCATGTTTGTAGTGTATGGCGATTTGTTGTTTTGTCGTTTGCTGATAGTTAACCACCGGAGTCGATATTGGTGCGGGCATCCGTTGATTCTTGATGGTAAGGGATGACTTGATGGTGTATCGATCTCTCTTTCTCTCTCTCTTATGCTTGTGTTGAAATGATTGGTGTGTAACCTGTGTGGCGTGTAAACAACCTGTGTGGTGTGCAATTAGTGAACTTACCGGTATCTATAATTTCATAATTGTTTCGTAGCTGGGTCATTACTTATCTTATTTCTTTCGTCTACGGGTCGCTCTTGGAAAGTATCTTGGCAATCGCAATGTCAAATTTTCGTAGATTATAGGTATTAATGACGATTTTTACTTTTAATCTCATAGTCCTTCGGATTTGTAGTTGTTTGATATGGGATGCAGTTCGTTTTCTGCCCTGGCATGTCTTGAAATTTACTTATATCACAGCTTATATGTTACTTAGTTCAGTTAGAGAAAGAAGACGGATTTTGGGGCAAAAATATCCTATGGGCTCTCTGTGTTAATCTTATGAGATGACACATTTGAATTTACTCCAAATTTGAGTCAGAAAACAAAACTTACATTCCCTGTTGTTGGCGGAAATGCCAGGATACGCGATGGAATAGTTATACATTGCAAGGCTCTCCAGAAGGAAAAACGAATACATTCTTGCATCTCGCGCGGGAATGTCGTTGTCTTGGAGTCACTGCGTTGCCGACGACGTCTCGGGGAGTCAGATTCCTTGGCATGTCCGGTGGACAGGCAATGACATCATCCACGGTTCACCGGATGCGCCGATCTAATTGCACACTCTCTTGTCCCTGCGATGATTCGTGTAAGATGCCGAAACGGACTGTCAGATTCTTTTTTGGCTGTTAAGGCAAAAGGAAGTGGCACCGTTGTAATGGTTCTACATTTTTTTGATGGACATAACTTCCGAGCGCTGTAATAGGTGATCGAAGTTATTGATTGAAAAGGCGAAGTGTGATTAATCGGGACTCGAGGCTCTTTCGCACACAATATTCCTATAGAGTTAACGTTAACTATACATGATATCATGATATCATGATATATGAGTTGAACCTGAAAAGTAATTTTGTTTTAACTCTACCAACTCTGGCATGATTTATTTTGTCAAAACCACGTGCACGGAATCGTGTTCGCATTGCTTTTAGGAAGAGTGGCTCAAGTTCTTTAACGAGCTCCCGTGTTACATTGGGAAACACCTTCTAAAATTCAAATTTCATTACAAAAGTGTGCTGTGACGAGACGATTTCTGGTAAAAAAAATAAGAAAAAAAAATCGCCGCTAACGACGATGACATTACGTTTTTCAGTCAATTCAACCTCAGTCGTGATTCGCAATTGAGAAATGTGCACCGCCAAGCTTTGTCGCTTACCCATTCAACATTCGGCGACAGTAAGACCGTGGTTTGACCAGCGTTCACGGTTTATTTTCATTTGTGGCCACCTTTCAATGTTGGTCAATGAGCACCAAACCATTATCCGCATTTATTTGCGCGTTCTGTCTCGAAATAGCAAAGATTTTTCTAGTGTCGACTTGTGAGTGTTTTTCTATGGTGGATTCGAGCCCCACAGCCCCACCCCTGGATCTTCCACCTTCCTATGAAGACAGCCATGAGTAAACTTCGTTGATATCCAACGTCATTGTTGAGCGATTTCAAACAATTGAAATTGACGCTGCAAATAACGAATAGATGACCAACTCGCCCAATCCCACCGCAGCGTCACCACAAAAATAAAACAAAACTGTCATTTATCAAACGCGACGATCCGATCAATCCAAAAAGAGGCACCCAAAAACCAACGGCGATCCAACTGTAAACATGTACGGTCTCGTAGTCCCGCCAACCGAGATACGGACTTGGGTTCGAGACCCGATTGTTCTACACGGTAGTTCCCACACGAGCGTGAAATATGCCGAATATTATCATACGCTCGCACCTCACTGTGCCTACCCACACTTCCTGTGTTACATATTTTATTAAAGCATCAGTTATGTGCACTCGCCGTCCCGTTACTATGCCTATCATTCTTGTTCACTCGCTCTGCTACACTGTTATTCTCACAGGTAGCTTCACGATATCTCATATCATGCATGTCTTTAGTTAGTGTTTTATATTGCCTAGTATAGGTGCCTTTATGCTAAGCGAATACCACGGAAGTCCCACGTGAGAGCGACACTTCCGTTTCTCAAAATCCTAGCTACCGGAAGCCGATAATGAATGGGTGACTCTTTGAAATCGCTGACCAAAGTAAGTGTCGTCTTCGGCACTTCCTTTAATTCGTTGTCGACAGCGACGGTATGTATCGAGATAGCCATCCCATTAATTTAAGGTTCGGTTGGTCATTTTACGCTCTTTGGCCACGAGGAGAATGAATAGGAGGATACCGGTCAGTGTCGTGAATTACATTTAATGCAATGTTTAAACTTTAAATGCAGAACGGTGGGTAGAAAACGTGGGAAAAGTAAACATTCACTAAACCGCTTGCTTTCGGAAGTTTGAGACGTGTGAGATTCGGAGATTCGATATTCGACAAGGCTGTGTTTGATTGGTCAAAGATGTTTGCTTCAAAGATGGACATTCTTATGGTTTAGGTGCACGGAAAACAGCAAATGAAGCCATTTGCAGCCATGCACCGATCATTAACCAAGTCACAAGGTCGACAGAATTAGGCGGTAAAAACGCAAAAAAAAAATTGACATGGAGTGCATTTAATTTTGTTCCTCACACCCAGTTGTTTTTGCTAATAATAGTGCAAATATCGCGATAATTGCTTTAATCTTGAGTATAAGTGCACTTGTGGTCGACGTGTGTTTGTGACACGACATGATCACAGTTGTCACAGTCGCGAGCACAATGGGAGAGTGTTACTGTTATACTAGGTTACGCTGTCTGCTCGGTTCGCGATTGTGTCAAGCTCCTTTGCAAATTCTTGTCAAAGCTGAAATGAACATCCAAAATCGCAAAACTAGTCGCATTGGACAGTAAAGGCATGCAACACCTGCGAAAGCCATCCCACTCCCCAGATGGGGAAAAACTCCAACTTTTTTTTACCTCAAGTAATAGTTTGGAAAAAAAATCGGTGTAAATCAACTCTTAGACAAAGAATTCTTGCACATAAGCTGTCTTTGAAGGCGCTAAGCATCAGCCACGTGCTCCTCAACTCGACGTCTATCTTATCAACATCAGTTTCAACATCAATCTTCTACTCGATGCATGTGTCTATAGTTACAAGCCTACAAAGCATTGACGTATGGCGCTGTAGTGAAAACCCAATGGACGTATCAGGCGCGGATGTGCGAGATTATCGTTGATTGGTGACTTGCCTCAGGTCGGATATCTTGATATAGCCGTCGGACATCATTATCAGCGAATGCTGATCACAAGCGTTTCCAGCGATTAATCGATATGTAAAATGCGTTAGCGAGGCTCTTTAGCTCTGGGCGAATTGTGCGATAATGTTGTGATAACGCATAATAACCATTAATCTGTTAAGAATCGTGACGATGATCTCATGACTTCGTGATAATTTGGAAGGGGTGATGATGCTGGAATTGTCCTTCGAAATCGATTGTTGGGTGAATGTATAGCAGTCCTCGTAAGTATAGACCACCGCGGTCAGACGAGCGAGTTGTCGAAATGCTGCATAGAAAAGTAAGTTAATTAGAGTCGGAGTGAATGCGAACCCGGACCATTCGTGGTTTGTTGATCGGAACTCTTCTTTCTGAAGTATGCGATTTCGGTCAGGGAAAGACTTGAAGGAAGGCTTAAAGGGTCCCAATGAACCCACACCCCTATATCTCCCAAACGCCCCCGCCGATTCTGAGGCGTAAGGTGAAAGAAAGTCCACTTACACGATGCCTTTCGCATCTCAAGTCAAGACGCGCACCCTCAGAAAGTGAGATGGAATATGACCTTGGCCAGGTTGTTGCCCCGCGAACACTCATATGACGTCACGAGCAAGTATGATCTCCGACCGATCATGCAGGGCAACCGTTACTAGGCAACCGGCGTCAACTTGTTCCTGTGCGCGTTTTAGGAGGTTCAGATTGAGATGGATGATACCTCTTTGGCGGTGGTTGTCCATCGAGGGTGACCCGGAGGTCTTTACGGCATGGTCCATCTGGTATCAATTTTTTTCTGAATCGTTCGTGGAATTCTGACGGCGCCGACGTTGAGTTTGCCAATTCGCTCAGTCGAATGTTTGTTTGAGCACTTGTTGCTTGTTTTCCAGTTCGCTGTTGTGCAAATGCAGTGAGTCATTCTCGCGAACAAGGACTGGCTGGTACATTATTTTCGATGGCGGTTTCGTCAGTTCAAGATGACGTTATAAATATGGAAAGATCGACCACTGTTGTGCACTTCCAGATGTATCTGTCTGACTTCTAGAGTTTACACCACATTTTATTAGGCCATCAATCACCCAAACAATCCCTAATCTGTGGCCTCGATAGCTTTTAAATTTCACCAGTTCAACGTTTTCTCGATGAGTAACTGAGCTGAACCCATTCCTCTAGAAAACCTCGAACTCATATATTGGACGTTCGCAAAGGTGAGTAATTACGGGTCTAACAGTAGTAAGGGGTCATGCACTAACGAATCGCTATTCATTTGACATTATGCCTAAATTTGTGAATAATTGAATTCAAAGCTTGTTTGTAGGAGTTCTATCAAGAATCTTTTCGGGATTACCGAACACAACTGGATAGTATCAATGTGCAATCTCCTAACGTGTACTCTCTTTTGTATTACAGACGCTCGCTGGCATGAGACTGGTGCCCCCCCTAGTGTTGCCGCCCTCCTCCGTGATGGACCGCGGCCTGCAAATGTCGCTGCCCTTCAGCCCCAGCGACCTTCTATGGCGCTACCCCCTCGGATTCCCTAGCCCACACACGCCTGTCTCGCCGCTTCCTGACAAGATGCATCTACCACACCACCTAGGTAAGTGTCTGCTAAGTATTCGAAAACGAGAATCTCATTAAGAAGACCACAAAGATACATTACCCAGCTAGATAAGTTGTTTACTGGAAATAGATTTTCGGGAACAACTCCGTCGAAGGAGTATTTTATTATTATCAACACTATAACCGTCTCAAAAATTGATGCCCAAACGGGGAGACGAACCCCGATCTCCACCTATCGCGGGTGTTCATCTAACCCATTGAGCTACTTGGACACTGGCTTTTTGAGACGATTTTAGTGTATTTGATGAGAATGAAAAATCTTCAAGGAGTAGGGTAGAACCAAGAGACTGTTAATACTCGCAGTCTCTCTGATTCTAGTGACGCTATACCACGTCACAATTTCATCAATTGCATCAATTTTTGAGACGGTTTTAGTGTTGATAATAATAAAATACCCCGCGCATTGCAAGCGTTTGCAATTTAAATAAGATTTCATCTCCGCCAAAAGCACCGCACTTTTATGAAAGAACATTATAGTAGAGAGTGATTCCATTGTAATAATAATAATAATAATAATATAATAATAATAAAGTCTTTTATTTAGCTCTTGAGCTAGCCATTACATTTTCAATTCATTACAATGCATTTTTTGCATCTTATCTTAATTTGTACTTTGATCCATTTTCTTCATGGGCTGTTCCTTTGTGCAGATTTTAGGGATTTTGCCTTTGCAGTAGACCCAGAAACGAATCACTGGAATTGGTACAAAAGATTCGCGATGGCAGGGAATGCCATTTACGAGTTCAAAGACTAGCAGCCATGATGGATGTGGACAAAATTTCTTTTCGCCAACATTGGTTCAGCTTCCTTGATTCAGTCTAGTCTTACCGGTACCAACTAGCCATAAAAGCCTCCGCAACCCCAATGATTAACGTCACATATGACTAACCGTGACATATGTCTTCGCAGCATCAGACCCTCGAGTCTGGTCGAGAGACGACGTCTCCACCTTCATGCGTTGGTGCGAGCGAGAGTTCGACATCCCCCAGGTCGACATGGATATGTTCCAAATGAACGGTAAGAAACAAACGATCAGCAGTGCACATCCGACTCGGCCCATTGGTGCCATGTGTCAGTTTGGTTCAGCGTAAATGATTCGATTCCGAATCCTATGCACGCTTGTTTTTGTCGGGTCCGCAACCGCAAGTAGTAATCACCGCCACTCTTTACCTTATATCGGTTCCAGCACTGGTGCCAATTTTGCGTACCATTTTGTGTGGCCAGTTAATTGTCACGTGCGTGCTACAGCCGAAACTTTCGTGAAATCTGTTAAGCGCATGACAACGAATACTAATTACCGAGAGACATCATGTTGATGCATGCGTATGACAGCCAGGACAGGAGGTCGCCATCTGCCCACACCCTCGTGGCCTTCCGCCAAGTGAAAGAGCCCTTCTGTTAAACGATGGTACATTGGTGATTTGTTGCGTTTCACGCATTCCGTTGTTATGTCCTCTCGAAGCACTGATATCTTTAAAATCCTATGTTTATCATATACCCCTTGAATGATAAAGCGTTATCTCCCTTTGGCCTGCTGTCATCTAAAATCAGTTGACACGAGAGATTGTTGGTGAGAAAGAATTTATGACTAGGTCATCAGAGGCCTGGTTGTGGTCATCAAACCCATATCGCCCACCAAGTTGCACTAAAATCATGCCTGAACTAGTTTCAAGGTCGTGTGTCATCTCACGTCCACCCTTCAAGATTCGATCGAAGGGTGACCCCGGTTGGGTGGGGTCAAGTTAGGGTCATCAGCCACTAGCCTTACTCTAAACCTACTTGCCAAACCAAACTGGTCTCGTCACAATATGCCCATTTACTTGGGAATCCATGATTTGACTATGGCCATAAATGTTACAATTATGTGAATAAAGAAATCAATCGACTAATGTTAACGATCCTGTCTCATAGGCAAGGCAGTGTGCCTGCTGACCAAGGGCGACCTCGGCGAGCGCTGTCCTGGTGCTGGCGACGTTCTCCACAACGTGCTGCAGCTCCTCGTGCGCGACGCCCAGTCCCTCCAGCGCTGCTTACCGGCATCGCCGGGCACACCCACGTCACGGTCTGCCTACCTCGCGTTACACGCAGCCAACGCCGCCAACGCGGCCAGCGCTGGCAATGGCGGTGGCAGCGCGTACCATGGCGGCGGATTTGCCGACTTCCACGCGCCCGCGCTGGCTCATTTGATGCACCACGGGAATTCAGTGACTCTCAGTCCGGCGCCTTCCACTGACAGCCAGTCAGGTGGGTTTGCTGGGGTGGTTGGACTACTGGGGGCTTTGCCACTGGGGTACCACTCATGATAGTGCAGCATTGCTTTTTCATTGAAGAGATTGCTTGCTATAAGGTGTGACATTGTGGGCTCTTGTGATGCGTACCTGGTTGCTGGGGATTTGTAAACGGTTCTTTCATTTGGTGCCAGAATAATGAATTCCCATCATTCAACACTTCAATCACAACAACCTCTTCAAATGTACTGTGATACTATTCAGGAATTACAGAGAAGGGCAATCTTTGTGAATGTGTCACACATACCTTCTAGTACATGAAGTTTGGCATTCTGACCATTTATTTATTAAAAATTGCTGTCGGCATGGGAATTAAAAAAAATAAGCTAATCCTGGTTTGCCATTGAAATCCAGTTTTTACTGAAGTTTGAGTATTTTCTAGCTCAAGATGCCCAAGTACTAACCCTCATATTTCCCCCAGCAGCAGGCAGCCCTCAGAACGGTGAGCTGCACAGCGCATCATACACGGGTGGCAGCGCAGGCAGCGCTCAGTCTGACTCAGACTCCGACAGCGGCGGAGAGTCGCGGTCCCCTCTCACTCCAAGCGTACCGCAGTCGCCTGCTGCATCGCGGCCACAGCAGGCAGCGCGAGAGTTCTTCCCCGCAGACTCGCCAGAAGGCGGTAGCACTAGTAAGTGTTGGCAAATGTTCAAGGTATCTCTGTTGTAAAGTGATCTCAGTGCACTTTTACTTAAGTTGCTTTTTGTTATTCTGCAAAGCAATCGACTGTGATATTGTAAATCTCTCCCAACTAGTTGATAGGCCGACTGAGAGGCTGGCACACTTATAGTGGGGTGAGATGGCTGTGATAGCATCTACACTGCAATTTTATTTCACTGCTGATTAAAACAAAACAAAAAAATCTCTTAGATAACCAAGCAGTTCTCACCTAAATTGTTTTGAACAGTATTCATTAAGCTATAATTTCTTTGCTTCAAAACCTTGTCCTGATTTGCCGGCCTTAACCTTAAATAGGATCGTGACAAATGTGGCTTTTTCCGATGTGTATGATCTGGCCCATTACTACATCCACTAACCTCGCTTCATTGTTCCCGTAGATGGCCGCCTCCTCTGGGACTTCCTACAGCAGCTTCTGAACGACCCTGCTCAGCGGTACACTGGTTACATTGCGTGGAAGAACCACGAGACGGGAGTGTTCAAGATTGTCGACCCTGCAGGCTTGGCCAAGCTGTGGGGAATCCAGAAGAACCACCTGTCAATGAACTACGACAAGATGTCAAGAGCGCTGCGATACTACTACAGAGTTAACATCTTGCGGAAGGTGCAAGGGGAACGCCACTGCTACCAGTGAGTAGTCCATAACTATTCATTTATTTGGTATAAACAAGGGCAGTATGGAATGCAAATTTGCTTAAAAATACTATATATATCTTAGCTCATCACAAATTCTAGTTTTTCCACCTCTTTGTTATCTTAATTGTTTCATCAAATCTCTAAATTGCATCATAAGCAATTAGTGGAATAATATAAAGTGCTATTTTTATTATGCACGCTAATACCCTCTCAAAAATTTGAATCACTTATATAAAATATTCTAATTTATCGGTTGTGAAATTTGCATTATCGTTCACTTATACTGTTGTTTTTCTCACCAGATTTCTGCGCAACCCTAGCGAGCTGAAGAGCATAAAAAATATGTCGCTGCTTCGCCAGCAAATGAGCCCAACCCGGCCTGCACCGACCCTCCAGCAGCAGCAGCAGCTGTTCCTGCAACACCACCTGTCGCTGGCAAGCTCAGTGCAGGTCAAAGTGGAGCAGGAAGAGGACGATGCTGGCCCTACCGACCTCACCATGGATGGACCCACGGATCTGAGTCCCAGCCGCGACGAGGACAAGTGACCACCGTGCCAAGAGGCGGGCTGCGCTGATAAGTGGCCCGCCGGTGATATGGAAATGCGGTAGCGACGGCGCCCCATGTGCGTCGACTCGTTCGGACTTAGCCGGACGAGATGCGAAGAAATCCGATGATTCGGTGACCTCGGGTTGAGTGTTATTCGGTCGTGCCAAAATGGCGGGTGTGAGAGAAGGGGATTTTTCATCGTGGTGGAAAGCCGTCCGGTGATAAGAGGCGGCCGAATCGGTTTTGTGGTACGTGCAGCTTTTAAGGAGAAGTCACAAACAGTTGCAGACATCGATGACGGTTATTAGGACATATTCGGTCGTGCCAAATGGCCAAACGTCATGGAGAACAGGAACTTTTCGTCGAGGCGGCTTGTTGCGAGTGTTTTGTGTGCGAGGGGTAATGTTTCGCGTCCTTGCGGTTGAGAGGGTTCAGCCCCGGTCCTGGTGAACTCTCGCTGGTTCGTTTCCTCGTCCCAAAGCCTAACCTCCCCAACGCTTTCTACGTTAACATAGTAAACGCCTAACCTTTTTCCAACATTGTGCAGAATGCAGCGAGAGTTCTGCTAGTTATCCTTCTACCTTTGTATATTATCATAAATAAGAGAAGCATATTTTTAAGATCGATATTTTATTTGGTTCACATATTATATTTGGTGTATAGCAGTTAATTCAAGTTAAAATGTACAGTGTCTTTACCGTGGTTGGTAGGCAAACGGTTAGCGAGACGTCGGTTTTGACGGCTTTTGTAACGGCAGGTTTGAGCCCTTGAGATGGGCTCTTTGGCAGCCTCTTGCGCTGCAGCTCAATTCAAACTCCCTTTTGCTGGGGTCTAATCTGTATTTGGAGAATGTTACGTTTCTAAGTTTATTACGCCGTGTATCGTCGATGATATATTAATAATAATGTTGTACAACGGAAACAATCAGCCAGACAATGATATAAAAAGATCTCATCTTTGTGGAAATGATGTACAAAAAAAAATGTGCTTATATTAAAATACTGATACAAGGAAAATGGGGATATGATTGGAGCTGTCTTCAAATAACCTTAGCCTTCCAACCACTCCCTGATGCCAGATTTTGTAGCAAAGAATAAATGGCACATCTTTGTTGTCAGAATAAAGATCAAACTAAGTGGCTAAATTAAATGCCCATTCTTGTTTCTGCTATTTTTTCTTTTTATCCTAACATGTCGATAAATATATCTGGATTTTGGTTTCATAAAAGTTTGAATGTGATGAATAACTGTTGCTTTGAGTTGAATCCAAAGACATTGAATCTTTGAATAAATGACATTTGGTTGGAAAAGTAGGAAGAAGAGAGGTTTGTTGTGTGTGCAAGCACCCTAGAAACCCATCTATAGTACGTTGAATGCACGAGGTTTTATAGCTATCTTGTATTTACACTCCCGCTGATGAGATCCCGAGATGCGGTAGCCAAGGACGATGGAAAATGGGTATGTCCAAGGAAAAGATTTATACGGAAAGAAATAAATGCTTGCTTCTGCTTTTTGAGGCCTGACAGAAATGTTTTCTATCAAACGTATGGATTAAAAAAAAAGTAGCATTGAATACCAAGTATTCCCCCCCAAGAAAGCCCCTCATTCAATTAGTTACACTTTCGAATACCGTCTCTTTTTAGAAGCCATTAGCCGAGAAAACATTAGTTATTGAGGACTCAAAATTTAACCTTGACTTCGTCTCAAATAGTCCTCTTCACAGTTTACAGGTTAACTGGATTCGAAAGAAGGTAAACATTGTAAATGGGTGTGGATTGAATTTCAACCAAATTAATTTTTCGGCTTCGAAATTCCGCGCTACAGCAGCACTGTAGCCAACGGGCACGGAACGAACCATCCGACGCTCGAAAGTCGAAAATTTTCTATGGTTCGATGCCGCATTCGGACCGCTGAAAAGTGCTTTTAAAATTTACTATACAGTGACGTGTAGTAAGAATCATTTAGTCCCTCAACAAAATCTTAAAGATTCAGAATGCTTGGAAGAAAGGCAAGAAGCTACTTTATAGTTATAAAATTATTTTCAAGTAGTAGATTTGACCGCCCGCTAACCTCTAATAAACGAGTTGATGCGCACGAAGACAATCGAATTTGAAAATCACCTAACCCATTTATAATTCCATTTTTAGGCATTGCTTGGATCACAAGAAGTAAAAACCGTGAAAATCATTAACAACCTTTTTCTCCCATCTAGTTATCCAGTGTTGCTCTGCGCTTTGTGGGAACAAGGCAGATTGCACCTCAGACTTGTCGCAGTTTTTCACAAGAAAATGAGGCTCCTCGACAGCATGAAAAATGTAAGAAATGTCATAACTATCTTGTAGTCAACTCTCACAATAAGTTCCCAGGTTGTGGGAATTACACCATTCACCAGCACAATTGTACATGTACACCACTCATTAATGATAAGATTCTATAGGGTGATGCATATTTGAAATTTGCTGCTCAGTTACAATCATTCAACTACAATGTTCAACTACCATCAGACGGTAATGTTTGAATCATTAACTTTCAAATCATTCACCAATCTGGCCAACAAACAAGGAAAATCTGGGGTCAGCTAAAGTGCACTTCTATTGTAATTGTTTTGTCCAATATAAGAAAATAACAATTTACATTTTATTTTTAGAGAGTAGGTGTTTCAAAATTCAATATTTTGTTAGATAACCATGTTTGTGCCAAAAATAATGATGGAAAATGTACATTTTGGAGTTCCAGAAAATTACTAGAAATTGAAACAACCGTAAATATTTATTTCGGTTTGGGTTCCGTTTCCAATTACAGTTCCCATTTTTAAAAGGTTCTGGGTTATGTGACGGCAAATGATGGACTTCCAACACTCTGTGATAGCATGTCTAAGTGTATATATGACCCAAGCAACAGAAACTAGCAAATTCCACCCTCGTGGTTTAAACGATCTAACAGCGTTGTAATATTTATATTTTATATTATATTTATATGAGCAATTTTATTCTTTAAGAATGGTCCTAAATTGTTATCCGAACTGTTAACAACGTCATCATTTTTATTTTAGCACTGAATGAAGTAACATTATTGGGAAGAGTTGGTGCCGACCCTCAAAAGAGAGGCTCAGAGGAACATCCCGTAGTAATATTTTCGCTAGCCACGCACACAAACTACAAATATGACTCTGGTAAGCTCGTGGTTTTGAATTTTCTTGTGACTCCATTTCTTATAATAGGCAGCAACTTAAAGCCACAGAAAAGAAATCAATGCAATGGTTACCAAAGAAAAATGTAAGTAGAGATACCAGAGAATTTTACTTTTGTATGACACATACCTCTCTATCGCCATAGCTGCTTTGTATTCTTTTTTTATTTACCGTAAATGCTCTGATGTCAATAACAGGTTTCGAACAAGAAATATTCTTGTGAGAGCTAATCCCAAATAAGTTTTCTAGATGGACACAGTGTACAACTTGGCACACAGTCTGGTTAAGGTGGCTAGCCTTCTTTTTCTTTCTTCTCCCATAATTATTAAATCCATTTTTCCTCCAGGTGAATACTCTCAGCGAACTGACTGGCACCGTGTGTGCGTTTTCAAGCCATCTCTACGGGACTCCGTGTATACTCATCTCCAAAAGGGTCAGCGTGTATATGTGTCGGGAAGACTTACATATGGCGAAGTGAAGGACGAGCAAGGAAATCCACGGGCCACCACAGCAATCGTTGCTGACGATGTCATATTCTTTAATTCCCCCATGCCACGGGAATAATGTGAAGCTGGTAAGATGTTGGCCATGCTTGATGGATGAGGCCAGTGCCATAATCACACTAAACTTGCATCTTTACAAAGCCATCAGCCATTATTTTAAAATAATGAAAATCATCTTCATTGATGCTACTATGTAGTTTCATAGAAAATACCGTTACTGGTTTCTTATTCCATCATCCCCTTAGGTCATATATATCCGTGTTTATTTCTGATATTAAAAAAACGTGTAGTGACAAAGCTCACCAGGATTTTTTTTTTAAATATAAAAATGACTAGAGATTTAGCGTAACATATTTTTCCCTGTAATTCCAAAAGTAATGCATGAAATTATATTTCCTTTTGTCCTAAGTTTGAAAATATTTTTGGAGGGAAACAAGATAAAACATGTGCAAGGCCAGAAATTATTTGACTTCAGAGTTCGACATTTAATGGTACAAAATTCTTCCGTACCCTTCTCCCCACAATTAAAGTCCCTTGCAAGTGCCTTTTCTCCTGGCATAGGTTCGATATGCAATCGTCCTGACATCAAAGTCAATAGCACCATAGCCTGTTTTAGCAGCTACTAGAAATAAGAACTTTGGTCGTTTGTAGGTAAAGAATATGGCAAAGAAAAAATATATAGAAAAATGAAACCAGTGAACTAAGAATTGGTAGGGGCAAAGATACTAGTATAAACTATGGTTAAGGGGGATGTTGTAAGCTGTTTATTATCTGTACAAATGTCTGTACATACGTAAGAATAATAGGACAATAAAAACAACGGTAAACAATAAAGGCATTGTGTTAGATAGCACCAAGACATGTGCGCCAATGACCTTGACCAGGTAAAACATCGGTCACTTTGCACTTAGAGGACCATTGGTTCTTGATGAGCTCTCTTAAACAATCATGGTTGTGCGGGCGGAAATATCTTTCTCAAAGTTTCAAAAAGCATTTCGGGTCACATGCACGAGCACACAAAGAGCGTCAGCCAAAGAATACCAGTAATTTCGCGGTTTCTAGGTTATGTCCATGGAAGAATGAAATTCAGTTATCCAAATATTTGCTGAAAGATGGAATAATTTACAATAAAGGTAAGAGAGGGGACTGTAGGTGAAGCATACTTAAAAGAGGTGGACATTCTAATAGTTGATACTTTTTTCTAGATGGGTTGGTGATGGTAAACAAACCCTATGGTGTAGCGACGTTAGCCCTGGAGCGAAAATTATTTGATGGCAAGGATCGTACTAAGACGGTCACTCCTAGCATCTGTGATTTCGCTTTGAGTCAGACCCTACCTCATCTTGCTAAAGAGCTTGGTCATGATTCTTTATCCATTGTCAGAGCCCCAGAAAGGTAAAGTAGGTACTACATTTCTAAATAGTCCTGCTATCTGCTTTCATTTATTTATTTATTTATTTATTTATTTATTTTCCTTTGACCCGTTCCAGAGTATTGGAAATTGTCAGTTCTAGTAGCAAGAATAGTTCTTTTGATATTCATTATTTTATTTTCAGGTATTCTAGTGGGGTAGCAATTTTAACGGCTAATGACTCTGTGTTAACCAGAGTGCATCAATCCTTGAAACGGAGCAAACCAGCTAAGAAGTTTTCAGAGATCTATCTCGCCATCTCTGTCGGTGTTCCTGACCCAGTGGAAGCTGTACATCGTCTTGGTATTATTCTGAAAGTCAATGACAAGTCTGGTCATAAGTATGTAAGTATAGAAGTGTCTTCATCATAATTATCCATAATTATACCAGTTATCTAATCCATCAATAATCCACCAATTATCCATTATTGTAGACTCAAATGTTGATGGAAATGAAATTAACCAAACAGATTCAGTTTCATGCAATTACTGGGTACTTAATTTGAAGTGCAAGTTGCAGTAAAATAGTGATTACTTAATAAATTCTGTTTATAGCCAGAACTCCTGTTGGAATGGAGTTCGCGCGCCGAGCGACGGGGAGAGGTGAAACTGGTACGAGCGGCTCACCGTCTCGTAGCGAGCTCACGACTTGCAGGGCTGGTCGAGATTCAAACCAGCACAGCACGCCGACATTTCTTGCGCGCCTTACTGGCTAGATTGCGCAGTCCTGTGCTGGGAGATGCGTTTCTTGGCGCGAGCATTGCTACGATGATGGGAGTCCGTTTGCCTGTGACACCTGATGTTGGTGCTAAGCAGGTGAGGTTGCCCAGGAGATTTCAAAACATATTTTAGACAAGGCTTTGTTGTGTTCAAAACCAACTGATAAACTGGATCTACATCATTACAAAGTACTGTACTGGGTATTAAAAACCTACTGCTACAGTAAAAAAACTTGCTGGGAGTTACTGGACCTGAGTTGTTTAATAGATTTTAGTTGAAGCCTTCTGAAGTCAGTAAATCCAGCCAGTAAGTGCTGGAGTCTGTAGATCCAGTAAGTTTTGGAACACAACCTTTCAAGTCATTTGCGTGATGAAAACAATGATTGTCAATGTTAGAAATGGTTATTCACATTTGTTACTAAACATTCTCGTAATTGCAGATACTGAGTGCTGAGCTATTGGAAGCTCTTGGGCTAGATGTAGGCCAAGAAAATTACTTACCGACACATCTCCATCTATGGCGGCAAACACTTCACGGTTTTCTCAAAGATAGCAAAGATCTGACTGTGGAAGCTCCGCCATCCAAGACTTTTCTCGATACTTGCCACAAGCTGGAGCTTCAGTTTGAATTTGATAAGGTGGAACCAGAGCTGAAACTGTGATTCTTATCTCCTAACAAGCTTTTTGTAAGCAAATAAGATGATATATTGTTAAGTTCTTGGGTTTGTTTTATGTGGAAATTTAATAAAAGAGAAGATGAGGTAGTTAAAAAACAAGTTCGTCTACTATTTATCGGCAGATTTTAAGCCAGCTCCAACTTCCTCTTTCTTAAATTACGAATACTCGCAATGGCAAAGTATTTTGAAAATTTCTCGATTGGGCGCGATATTTTGAGCGTGTCTTTCAAGTATAAAAATGAGAATTCGAATATTCCCTCCAAAAATATTCCCGCCCGTGATTAGTCAGTTTGCAATGGGTGTGGCTCTTTAGGAAAGCATTTGGCCGTAAAGCTCAGTGGCCGCCTAGCCGTCAGTCGGGTTCGATCATGGCGACTGATGGCGACCGTATGGAGATAGTTGGGCGACACCGATGACATTCGACTCAAATTATTGCCAGCTATGTCGAGGTTGGCCGATTATTTCGTAGTGGTAGGGTACGACCACGAAAAAGAGAGTGAGTGCACATGGTTTTGTTCCTAATCGGTGAACATGTATCTTAGTTACAAGCTCTCGGAATGACTGCTGTCATGCATTTGGAGGGCAGGGCCAGATCAGAATGTCAGAAAAAACAGTACCATCTAATCTTATTGGAAATTTACTTGAGCTTGTTGACACTCTCATCTAATATGTTTAAAATATCCCTTTCGTATGCTTAAATGTGTAGTTAACCACTCCTCTTTTATTGTATTTTTAGGAAGTGGCCAAAGCTCTGGCATAATTTTACAGCGGTTCCCTGAAAAAGACTGGAGTGACACCCCATTCATTGAAGGCATCGAATGGGTGAGAATCATTTGCCTACATATCATTATATGTATCCAAGTACAGTCACCATAAGAATTTTTATAGCACTGCATGTCTCAAGAGCACTTTTTGCTGGAACCTTCTTATCAGTGTGTGGGTGGCGTTACACCAGGAAACCACAATATTGTACTCGGGCTAGAACATGCTAGAGTTCATTAAAGGTCACTTTCTTGTAGGTGGCTTCAGCTGCCAACTTAAATTAAAGAAAGAGAATTGAAACCCAAATTATTCATGTTTTTTCACTCTATTTTATTCTGCAGTTTTGTCAGCCACAAGGATGGGCTCTTTCTAGTGAGCGCCAAGAACCTCGGTTCTTTGTTTCTGTGCTGACGGACATCGATGCCAACCGTCACTACTGTGCCTGCTTGTGCTTTAACGAGACTGTGGCAATCACCCCCGGCAAACCTGCCGATGAAGAGGAAGACCCTGTTGATGGAGAAGATGCGGCTAGAACTAGAATGGCAGCTCGGGCCAACGCACACCACACCATCATGTATGCGCCCAAATGCCTTGTGCTTGTTTCAAGACTCGACTACGTCGAGACTTTTCGAGTGAGTAATATTACCGTAACATCAATAACATTGCCTAGGTTGCTGAGATTAGTTTTCCTTGAAATTGCTAACTTTCTTTTTAATTTTAGATCAGTGCAGTAATATTAAAGTCAAAATTGTTTAAACTTAGAATATTATGCATCTATTGCTGTTGCAGACATGCTTTCATTACATGTTTATATTTATTAATTTATTGCCTTCATGTAAACAAAAACAAGAAATCATCTATTGGTAAAAAAACAGTGACTACATATGCTATTGTTAGCAATATCATTGCATCATGCATTTCAACAGAGCTGCCTGGGCATCATTTACACGGTTTACGTGGAAGGCGTGGGAGTCCGGCTGGAGACGCTGGTAGGAAACATACTCGGCTGCATCCAGGTGCCGCCACCAGGTGGGCCACAGGTGCGATTCAGCATTGGTGCAGGCGACAGGCAGGCTTTACAGCCACCACTGAGTGCCACACTACCTGTCACACACGCATCAGTACATCTGCTCTTCCAGCAACTAGGTAAGTAACACTTTTAGCTACCTGGCTATAGTATTTTTAAAGATATCTTTAAAAAACCGGTAAATAAACTCGCTTGACTTTGTTTGGAATGCTCTCAACTAGCTCGAAAGGAAATGAATCAACAGGTCTGCAAGCTGGCTGATAACAAAACAATTACCTTCATGTAACTTAACGTAAAACAATATATTTTAGTCGGGAGCTATGTTTACGATTAGCCTATCTACACATTACAACAAGATGGAAGACATTTCACCCAGAAGCCATAAGATACCTGGCTCTCTCAAGATGCTTTATGGTTAATAAAATATCTATCTTTAACTTCTTGAGCATACAGTGGCTGAACTAGCTAGCTTTGAAGTAAAAGCTACCACTTCTTAAGGTAGAAGTATTTTCTTGGTAGCTTTGTCTGGCTTAGCTCTTATTTGATCTGTTTGTTTGTTGTCAGGGATCCACAACGTTCTGGTGCTTTTTAGTGGTGTGATGACTGAGCACAAGATCTTGTTTCACTCGAAGAGCTACACACGGCTGACCGAGGGCTGCCGCGCCCTCACTGCGCTAATGTATCCCTTCCGTTACACCCATGTATACATCCCACTGCTGCCTGCTGCACTCGTAGAGGTACAAACATATTTCTTACTGAAAAAGGATTTTTTTTACGTGGGCTCACATGCTTAGTAACTGTTCAGACATACTTTTACAAATACTTTATAATCTGTGTAAGTGATTTTTCAACAACTGCTTAGCAGAAAATCATAGCTTTTGAGTCCATTGCACTTGTGGTTGTTGGAAAATACATTAAATTCATTTGTTATGGTATGATATTTGCCTACCATGTATATTTTGGTTTATTTCATGAGTCAAGGTTGTTACAAGGCCAGGGCAATGATTGCACTTGTAGATAAACAATCTAAATGCTATATATATAGGTATTTCAAATTTACCAAGCTCTTTAGATTATATGCCTTTCACCAAGAAATTCAAATTTGGGAATCTAGAATTCAACATCCAATTAAACAAAATAATTTTTTTATAATATGCTTAATATGAATAGAAAGGAATTATTAATCCAGGTATCTAACAATGGTTTTGAAGTCGAGCACATGTTATCTCGGTGATCTAAATCATAGCACTTTTGGTCACTCGAATAGTTCGAGTCATTGTGTCAGCAACAACATTTTCCCGGAGCTTAAAACAGCTCTGCTTATAAAACCCAAGCACAAGCATGTGTCCAAGTGCTGATTTTTGTGCTTAGGTTTTGTCAACTCCAACGCCGTTCATCATGGGCGTGCACTCGTCACTGAAGACTGAGGTAAGCGACCTGATCGACGTGATCGTTGCTGACTTGGACGGTGGCTCCATCTTCGTGCCGGATGGCGTTTCGCTGCCGCAGCTACCGGAGCCGCTGTTGACGCATACTCTAGAGTCGCTCAGGTGCGTGCGTGTGTAGCTATCTGACTTCGTTAGTGGAATGAATACAGTGGTTGTGGTAGCTTAGAATAGAAACTAAGGTCACTAAAGTTAAATTATAACTCATCTTAATCTCATAATAAAATATTGGGAGCATTGTCATGTCTCTGTTTGCAAAAAATCATTCATCCACAGTTGTTGAGTTGGTTGAGGCACCATCAATACGAATCGACTTTTGACTTTCCTATTGGAAAGATTGTAAAACTTGAAGTCCTGAGTAGTCCAAAGTAAGTCCAAAGTAAGTGGCCCTTTAATATTCCTCTTAAACTGGTCTTAAACTAGGCTTTTGCCTCTGTCTGCAGCCTGATCCTGCAACCGGTTCTGAGCTGCGCAGATCACGCGTTCCCGCCACTAGCCATGCGTTCCACGCAACCGGCGATGCTTGACAAAGAGATCCGTGCCGTGTTCATGCGGACGTTTGCACAGCTCATGCAGGGTTACCGCAACTGTCTCACCATCATCCGCATCCACCCGAAGCCGGTCATCACCTTCCACAAGGTAGGCAGCCACGTTTCATGGACTTGGTCTAGTTTTTTATTATTAAAAACACTACTACCCTCTCAAAAAATTGAAGCACAAACGGGGGCTCGAACCCCGATTTCCACCTATCACGGGTGTTGCTCTAACCAATTGAGCTAGGATTTCCAAACAGTATCATCCCGGTTTCGTGCTCTTTAAGGCAGACTACCTACCATAGTTTTTCTATTAATTAAATAGATTTACTGTTTTACCTTGAATCTATTGGTCAGTGTATAGATTCCCAAAATGGTAGCATGTACTAATACCTGACCTGATGTATACCTGACGTGCCACTAATTCTAGAGACTTCATAGGTTTGTGAATCAGGATTTTTTTGTGCTCATTTTAAGATGGGTGATACTGATATCATTAACGCGTTTGAACTGAAGTTACTACTGCCATCCATTTGCTTAACTGCCTGTGAATTCAAGCAATAAATGTGGCTGTTTACTTTGTACTTTTGGGTAGAAGTACAGAGAGAAGGAGGACACCTTAACGGAAGCGTGGCAAAAATTTACATTGGTGATGTCATAGCGTAAGACTTTGTCACTGAGAGAATAAGTGAGAAATTCTTGGATAAAACTGCAAAGAACCTGATTGCTTTGTAGAAGGAATCTATCTGAGTTGGTAACACATGTTTGCTCCCTGTCCAGGCTGCATTCCTAGGCGAGCGCTCGCTGAAGGACTGCGACTTCACGACCCGAGTGCTGGACTGCATGTTCTTCACCGGCTTTGTCTCGGAGCGTGGGCCGCCTTGGCGACCGTGCGACGTCTGGGACGAGTTGTATGCGTCGCTCGCCGAGCACACGCGGCTGGAAGCGTTGGATCCGCGCATGGCGCTCATTCATATACAGGTGTGTTCAGGTGATGCATGGGGGCTGCTACATATGACAGGTTAGGGAGTTTAGGGTTTCAGACTTCAGGATCCTCGGTCCCTTCTCGACAATTCTAATCTAAGTTCTGGACATTTTTTTTTATTTATCCTTTGTTATTCCCAAGCAAGTTGTGAAACCATTTCTGCTCTAACTGCATGTTTAATTTCTTATCTTTATTTAACCTACGTCTGCTGCCACTGCAGATTCATCGGCTACGATAAGTAATTACTAATTGATATGGAGACTCGGCGAGGCATAACTTGCCATTGTCCAGCATTAAAGGATTTTGCAAAACCTCGTTTCATTTTCCAAGGGGCTAGGAAATATTAATATTATTTAACAACTACCATTATTGTTTAAATGGCTAAAAGTGTGCAATTTAGATGTCCTAACGTAACCACACCAAATTTCTTGGGTCTCTAGGAGCTGGCAGTGCAGCTGTTCACAAACGAGAACCCAAATCCGCAGCCGTACGTTCAGAAGATCTTGAAGCCACCTGAGGGAGCGTTCGCCCGAATCCATCAGCCGCCATTGCCCACTATAGATGTCCCGCAGGTGCAGGCTATCATCGACGATGAGCTCGCCAAGACCAGCCTCAAGCAAAGGTCAGCAACAAAATTTTTCTTATTTCAAGTTGCTGGATATTTTTTTGCAACTTTATCTAGAAATCCAAATGTTGATGCCATCACAAACATTTGAAAACAGGCAATATTTAGATATGAAATCCTAATGCGAGAGAGCCAGCCTTTATTGAATTCTTGGCGGGCCTTTTGGCGGTCGTATAGTATTTTCAGGATAAGAACCACCAACAAAAATAGCGGACATCTCTCTCTACGCCGACAAGTAGCGTTCTTAAAACACTTGCCTATAAAAGCTAATAGGCAAGAAGGCTGTGTGTCAGCATTTTTTGTTGACAGTTCTATCCTTGAAGATACTATACAGGCACGTTCAACATTTGTCACATGTTGGTGACAAATGTGGTTTCAAATTGTGGATTTCAAACTTTGTAACTCAAGTTAAATGTTTTTGAAGATACTTGTTTCTGTGCATCGAAAACTAAAGGCCGTTAATGATCAAGGCTTTGCTTGTTGAGCTCAAATGTGATTGTTTTGCTATGCAAGCCACGGAAGTGCATCGGAAGTTTCGTGGTGAGTAACATGTTACTCCCATCAGATGTTGACCTGGCCCGTGGCTCAGGGCGCTAACTCTGATTTGTCTACACAGGCTCTCGCCGCGGCCGGCGCAGCCGCGAATAGTGCCTACCGGCGCTCATGGTGCTTCCCACCCAGCTGCGCAGCTTGCCGTCAGCAACAGTGCCAGGCGGCTAGAGGTTGGTGGATTGCAAATATGTTCTGTTTAATGTCGTCTGGGGACCAGAGTTGGATCCACCAGTAACTAGAGGTTGCTGGAACTTTTTTTCATGCACTGGAATCAGTTGTGCCTATGCTTATAGCCCATTAGATTTGAGGAAAGGTTAACATTTCTTTGCTGGAAAATCTGTGCCATTCTTTTTTCAAGTTGCTAGCAGAAATTGTTAACATTTTGAGATGGTCATTGTCAGAAGTTTCGTTTGAAACGAATATCAGAAAGTTGAGCTGCAAAGAAAAGGGTAAGAAAAATAATAAATAATAGCAATAGGTGAAAGGAAAACATGTTATGTGAAAATCATATTTTTTAGACTCATTTCCATTTTTCTCCGATCTTAGGACCAGTTTTCTTCATGTTTGTTACAAGATGTTTAGACAATCAAGCCTATACTTTTGAGAAAGTAACTAGAAGAAGCTGCTAGTCACACTACATACACTTCTAAAAACAGGGAAAACAGATCGATTTTACTGAGAATTCAAAACCAATTCAACAATTCTTTTGTGAATGTTTAACTTAGGTGGCACAAAATGAGAGTATGTTATCGCTACACTTAGGTTCTGCGTGGCTGCGTGAACTGCGTGTTCGAGAACAAGATTTCCGACGCCCGCAAGACGTTCCCAGCCGTTCTCCGTGCCCTCAAGTCGCGCGCTGCCCGGCTGGCACTCTGTACCGAGTTGGCCCAGCACGTGATGGGAAACAAGGCCATGCTGGAACATCAGCAGTTTGATCTTGTCGTGAGTACACTCTCCTTACACCATTGTCTTCCCACATGCATGTTTCTCCCAGACCTGTGTCACTAGGCAAGGCCTGGCGTGGCATGTATTTTCCTGGACCGTGTTTCTTCATTGTTACCTGTGTAGCCTTTAGGTCTAGCTTTAAATAATTCTTCGTCTCGTAACAAAGCTTTTGAATTGAGCAATTGAATTTTACTGCATGTGATTGGAATGTGCCATTAAAATTGTGTCAACTCTTAACTTCCACGGAGCTAAGTATGTTGTAAATCTGGATTTTAGGAAACGCGCTCAACTCTTTGTGTGGCAAAAAAAGTTGAAATTTAGCATACTCACCTAAGTAATAACTAATTAATTAGTAATAAGACTGAGAGATACATCCTAATGGTAGAATCCACCATTGTGCGGTAATGCATGGGATACAGGATTTACCTGACTATGACTTGGTTGATAGGTACGGCTGATGAACTGCGCATTGCAAGACGACTCTGCGATGGACGAGCACGGGGTGGCAGCCGCTCTTCTCCCCCTGGCCACCGCATTCTGCAGAAAACTCTGCACAGGTGTCATACAGTTTGCATATACCTGCATACAAGTGAGTGTACCTCCAAAGCACTGCTGTAACCCTCATGACCATGTTTACAAATCATTCCAACATTTTCACTCAGTTTATTTGCATGCATGACTTCTCATAGACTGTTACTTACATTTCAGAAGAAAATACTCCTTTTGATGAATCTTAATTAAGTTTTTTTGTGTCTAAAAGTCTACACAGAATATCTTAGCGCTAAAGAAAACTACCGAAATAGATATTTTAATTGCATAAATAACACAACCGTTGTTTGTGTCCAGGAGCATGGCGTGTGGCAGAACCAGCAGTTCTGGGAGGCAGCCTACTACCAGGACGTGCAAAAAGATATCAAGGCGCTCTACCTTCCACGGCAGGACCTAGCTGCCACCACTGCTGTTGCTCGGCTTGGGTGTGATATAGCACACAGTCCTGTCAGTCCTAGGGAGGTCAGTTTCGGACACGTTTCATACTCCACGCTTGCATAGTTAGCGCATAGTTCATAGTTTCAGGCTTCAATGATTACTCGATTTATCGTCCTTCCCTGGCCTTCGTTTTTGTTTATTTGATCATAAAATGATTAACATTTTAGATCAGATGCTCAAAGTTAATATCTATCTTTCCTTATTTCCTCTGCTTTTAAAGCCTTTTCCCTGTTAATCAATATCTAATTTTTCCTTTGGGCAAAAAAAAATTTAGCAATCAATAATACATTTCTTAGTACTTAGGTCTGCTATTATGTAAAAATAAAAGAGATTGTGGACAAGCCCACCATGTAATGTGGTGTTTATCTTGAGGCTTGTTTAATATCCAAGGCCAAGTCTAATTTGTAAAAAACTGCTATATTGCAGACTGAAAACTCTTAGCAGTTAGCATACTGTTTTTCATGTATGAATAAGCCTTGCCTAATCTATGAATGACATAGCATATGCCATGATGCCATGCATGTTCTGTCAAGGGACTTAACTGTGCAGAGTTCCAATAGCCTAAACATTGCTCAGTCCACTAGGAAATTTATTTGAGCAAGGTCGGCAGCCGTAACCCCTGTGAACGGTCTTACAGAACAAGGAGTTCCCATGGAAGGATCGGCGGTCAGGTCTGTGCCGTGCGACGGAACCTTCAGCGCTTGAGATTGCGGCCGAGCAGATGCGTGTGTGGCCATCACTGGAAGGGGATCGGCGCCGGGAGCTTGCCAGCAGCGAGGAGTCGACGCTCTACAGCCAGGCAATACACTACGCCAACCGCATGGTCTACTTGCTCGTGCCCGTCGACAGGTAACTGCAATTCAAGGCTTAGCTACTTAGGAGTTTGTCATCAACTTTAAGGAATGCGTTTTAATTGGTGGATAAGAACATTAATTGCTGATTTTTTAGTGGCATTTTAAGTTTTAACAGACCGTTAAGAAACAAAAATGATCTCCTGGTTAGCCACGCAAATAATTCATGCATAACTCAAAATAACTTTCTGAGCAACTTTAAACTTAACTTTCAATAACTTTCTGAGTGGCATGTCCTGTAAAAAAATAAAATGTTTAATACCGAGAATATACCAGTTTTAGATGTATCCATATGTATCCAAATTTTGTTGTAGAGAGGTTGTGCCAATGGAAGATTTAGTGAAAAATAACTAAAAAAAAAGAGAAAAATATGTACAGTTCCGCTATTACAGTGTAAAAATAGTAGTGCCATATCTTGTGTCTTTATTCCCTGTCATTCCTTCCAAACAACACATATTTTAGAGCCATTTCAAATGCCAAAGTATTCATTTTAAAGCATAACATTCATTATCTACACAACGTCTGCACTGACCTATGATTTCCTTGTTTTCCGACAGCACGTGCCGCAAGCAGGTGGCGAAGGAGAGCCGGCACCACATGGATGACAGCTGCTCGGTAACCAACAGCGTAGCCGAGAGCGACTCGAACGACGCCGAGTCTGGATTTGAGGAGCAGGACCCCGGCGAACTTGGACTCACCGTCATACGCTCCGTCTCTCGCTTTGTCGACAAGGTATGTTCATTGTGTGTGTGTTTTTTTTTTAAACAAAATGGAATGGTCTTTTCTGCATTATATCATTGTACAATTTTAACAGAATGTGCTGAGCTTGCCATGGACATGGTTCCATGTTTCATACATGTTTGCTGAGGCAGAGCTGAGATTAAGATTTAATAATATACTTTGAAATACGAGTGAAATGAAATCTTAATAAAAGTGTGGTATAACTCTGCCATTGCCCTCAAATCACAATTTAGCAGGTCCCTGGAATTGTTTGAGTTTGCACCAATAATGAGAACTGTTCCTCCGTTATTCACCGTCGTATGCTGGCAGGTATGTACAGAAGGCGGTGTGAACAGCGACCATGTGCGTAGTTTGCACCAGATGGTGCCGGGCGTGGTCCACATGCACATCGAGACGCTGGAGGCTGTACACCGCGAGTCCAAGAGGCTTCCGCCCATTCAGAAGGTAAACCCCCTCGTCACTACCTTGCTTGGTGTTTAGTAGGGATTACAGATACTGCTTTCAAGAGCGTTTGTTTAGAAAAGAAGCTGAAAGAACTGAAGGTCAAGATCTTTATGTTTTGGAAAGTTACATTTTGATCAAAGGAAGTCTTTGTTTGAATGGTTCGCATGAAACAAATGAGCGTTTAAGTTTCATGGACCTTCATTGGGAAATTTTGTTGAGGAAATATCCCAATATTCTTAGCATTTCTCTGCAGACAAATGAGGAAACTCGCTCATTCGTGATTATTACATATTGTGTTGATAACAAGATTTGACTCTGGAGTGCGATGGTAGTAAAGCTTTGTTGTTGTTATTTCTCCAGCCCAAGATTCTGACTCCCAACATGCTCCCGGGAGAGGAGGTGATTATGGAGGGCCTTCGCGTCTATTTGCTCTCCGACGGAAGAGAGGAGGGCACTCCCGGCGGGTTGCTGGGAGGCCCGCCACTGCTGCCTGCCGAGGGGGCACTCTTCCTCACCAACTATAGGGTTGTGTTTAAGGTAAACCTGCCCATTGCAACCATCGGTCTTGTTGTTTCGAGTTTGGAGTAATTTGCTGCTTTGCAAGCCATAATTCTGGTTGTGTTGATCTGGTTGTGAGTGAAGATGGATGATTTGTACAGGATTTAAGCTGTTCTATATCTAGCTCTCAATGGCATTTTAGTTACGCTTTCTACAAAATATAATTATTGTTACGCTGGAAAATAAAATTTTACGGAACACCAAAAGTCAAAATAGGTAATCATGCAAATAATTTTCAGTTAAAAAAATTTTCTGTGTCAAATATATAATTACTAAAAATTATTAATTTATAAGAAATACAATATATTTACTGGGTCATAGACGCTCCAGTCATACTCCTACAAGATTCTCAGCTTAACTCAATGGTTAAAAAATAAGAATGATTTTTGTGGTTCAAGCTTACGTGAATTACCATTGATTGCAAACCCTTTGAAGAAGGTCTGTGCTTGCAACGTTGCTTGAGACTTCGTTCGTGTTTTCAGGGCACGCCTTGCGACCCCTTTGCGTGCGAACAACTGGTTGTCCGGGCGTTCCCGGTGATGTCATTGACCAAGGAGAAGCGTGTCACTGGTCAGTACCTAGCGCACCTCAACCAGTGGCTGCAGGACGGGCTACAGTTGCGCTCGTGCACCTTCCAGGTAACAAGTCCCACATGCCTATTTGGGCCCGATTTACATTCTTACTCTCTTTCAAGTTACCTGAGTTCTTTTGGGTTGGGTGAGGTGATATTTTTATTAGATTATAAAGACTATTTTTGAAAAAAATCGCAGTTTAAAAATTTTAATTCCACTTACTTAAAATTTTGTTTGTATTATTTCAATTTCTTTTACTTTGTGGAGGAAAAATGGTAGGATCTAACCCCCTCAGCCAAAATGCAAAAAAAAATTTCATGAGAATTTACAAATGTGGTTAATCATCTTTTATATAGTGCTAATTCCACGACCATAAACTGAAACAAAATTAAAATTTCTATCCCCAAAATAAAAAAACACATCAATCATCACCGAATCCGACGGCCGGTTTTATCAGTCCGTTCCTTTTGCGTGTAGCTGGTGAAGGTGGCCTTCGACGAAGAGGTGAGCGCCGAAGCTGTGGAAAGCTTCCGCAAGCTGCTGCACCGCGTGCGCCATCCCACGCACATTCTGCACCACTTTGCGTTCACTGGGCAGGTCGTGGTGCCGCAGACCCCGCTGCACAAGGGCAAAGAGAAGAACGCCACGCTCAAGTGAGTTACGTCGCCTTTCAGATTTTGAGGTCCTTATCTGGTTTTAGGATGTGGTCGCACTTCCACGGATGTCGGGCCTGCCAACTGTTGAAGTTATTTGGCTTGACTATTTTAAAGAATCGAGAATCTGTTGCCAACAGAGCATGACATTTAATGTTACGCCAATGGAACCATCTTAACTTTTTGTTTAACAACCATTAGTAAACTACAGAACATCAGTGTTTGTGGATCTGGCAGTAATAGTTCATTTTCTTAAACTTGTTACAAAATATTTAGTGCATAAGCTGTGTATATCACTGAAATATATACAAAAAGAAGCAGAACAACATTATAAAACAAACATAAATTTAAAGTTTTTAATAGAAATCACAGAATCTAGGAGTTGTCCTTGGGGAGGCTTTGTTAAATTCTCTAGTTTGAATAAACAGCAATTTTACACCACTCAATTGCCTACGTTTCTCTTTAATGCACCCCTTGCATTGCCAGCTGGAACGGTCTACGTGCTTGTAAGCTGCTGTTGTCTCTAGCGTTGTGTTTTTGCTTTCATATTGCAGGGGCTTTGCGAAGAAGACCCTGTTGAAGACGGCACGCAAGGCAGGCTTCAAGCCCAAGACGTCGTCCAAGCGGCAGAAGTATGTGCTGCCTAACGTCACTCCCGGCAGCAAGTACCTCACCTCCCCTGGGCGAATGAGTCTGCCCATTACCGACCTGGCCGATTTGCATGACGACGACTCAGTCTCAAGTGAGTGTCTCATATGTAGCAATTACTGGATGTTATGAACCTCTTGGGACTCCCATATTTATGATGTTCCTCTAGAAATGGGTGAACAAAGTCAAATGGATGCTACATATGGAACTACATACTATAACATCTACAACAGCATTATAAAATAGTGTCATTTAAATGTAATATTCTTGCTATAATTCCTGTTTTTTGGTAAATCTAACTAGATAGTCCACAGAGACCATAAACCTGCTGCTAGATGTGCTCATATTTCAAATTTTGGAAACTGATTCATTTAAAGATAAAAGTAACGATTGAGTGGTGCAAGTCCTCTGCCATGCGTTTGTGCCCCCGTGTAACCCACGTTGTCCGCCAGTGGTGGACGAGTTCGAGGTGTCTGTGCCCCCACTGGGCCCACCACCGCCGACCGATGCCAAGACACTGGAACGGCTCTCGGAGCGCAGCTACGTTCGGGATTGGCAACGGCTTGGTCTCATCTCTAACAACATTGGCGCCCGGCACGCAGATTCGTTTCGTCTGTCCGCTGTCAACAGCTCGTACGGGATGTGTCGGAGGTATGCCCCTTGCTTTGCACAATCTGTCACTTTTGCACTTTAACTTTTTGCTTGCTTTTTGGGGTTTTATTATTAGCTAGCCTTGGAGATGACTTTTTTTTAGCACAATGTAGGAAATATTAGATTTGCATTAAATATAAACATTTTTTTTTAAATTTGTTCATAGTATTTTACAGGATTTGTACAAGGAAGAACCCCTAATAAGCATGGCATGTTAAACAATTCTCCAATGGGCTAAAATATTGCTGGATGTTAAGAGAAAATTTATAAAATACTGATAATAGTTTTTGTACTATTATACGCACTACTCATACAAATACAATATACTTTTCCGTAGCATATGAACAATAAACAGTCGATTTGAATGTAGCAGTCATCTGAACTTCACCATGCGCATCGCCAAGAGTGGTTACTCAACCCTATTTTCAGCAGAAACAGAAGATTCAGTTTCAGATTAAACTCAATTGCACCATAGTACAAAACCACCCACACTGCCCCAAAACTGAAATCACGGCCCTTGCAGCTACCCGGCGCTACTGGCGCTGCCGGCAGGCGTTTCAGACGAGAGCGCCCGGCGCTTCTGTCGATGCTACCGACACGGACGTGTGCCCGCTGTCACATGGAGGCACCCTCGCACTAGAGCGCTACTCGTGCGAGGAGCGGGACACCACGGCAAGGGCGTCATGGGCATGCTCAAGTCGCATCAAGCCGCCAATCGTAAGCTGTTCTTCTGGTTTTATAACCGGGCATACCAGGTTCAATGATTTCACTAAAGTTTTTTTTATTTTTTTATTTATTAGTGTCTCAAAATTCTCATACAGTAGGTAGGCTGTACCTACAGGAGAATGTACAGATTTCTAAGCTGAAAAAAGTATAATGCACATAAATACAAGGTATGATAGTACCTTATAAGAATAGTTCAGTTAAAGATGGGTTGTACCACTAATAGCAATGACAATTGTTGAGTAGTTCAATATAGTTGAATAGTTGAATAGACTAATAGCTGATTAAAATAGTAGTCAAGTATGCTATTAATAATTTATTATTATTATTAATTGTCAATTGAATAATTCAATTATAATGAAACTTATAAACCTACTAGATAGTTTACCATAATAACCTAACAATTAATTATCCTAGCATAAACATTTTTTATTGCTTAACTGTCATAGTCTATATTATCGAATAATTTGTTAAACAAATAATATGCTTATACAAAATTATCAAAAGCAAATGGGAAAACGTAACAATTAAAATTATCTGTTTAAAACTATCTGATCATAAACTATCTATTGATTAAAACTATCTGTCAAAGAAGCGACCATACAGCTCTCCCAGAACATTAGTTTATCTCCAGCCTTCTTCCAGCCTCTGTTAAACTCTGATTACAGCATCGGCCACGTCAGACGCGACTTCATCAGCTGAGCAAGAACGCTACGTGTCTGCACTAGTAGCCGCAACACCGCTGTCAGCACTGCGGCGTGGGTCGGCGTGGGGCGCCACCGACTCAACGTTGTCCATCGACTCGCTGCTGCTCACTGCCGAGGATGGACTCACCCCGGAGCTGGCGCGGCGCTCGAATCCGTTCAAAGGTAGTCACCGTTTTGTCACCAGTTTTTGTTGAGTTGAGTGTTTAGTTGAGTGAAGAAAGGAGAATAACTTATGAAGGCAAAGTAATTTTTAAATTTTGCAGTGAAAACCACCATTTTAACATTTTAGCTTACATACTCCGTAATAAATGTTCTTATGGACTAGATGAAATACTAAAATCTAGTCCAGTAATTTACAAATCTTAAGGATAGATAAATATAATCTTCAGTCTTCAATACTCTTTCTACAATACATTTCATTCCTCTTTCCTTAAATTATTGGCTAGAGTCATTGGATCTTGAAAATTAAATTTCCTTCTACCCTAGGATTTGGAATTTCATTGCCACACAGAGATTCCCTTGTGAGCAAATTAATTATCGCAAAAGCGCTTGTCACTCAGCTAAAACTTTCTTTTTGGCTACATCCTTAACGTTTCTTTCTGTGACCTCATAAAAAAATCTCGAAGCCTATTGCTTGATGACTGCCGTGTTCCTCTCGTTACAGGCACATTAGGCGTGTTCCCACGATCTTCGGGGGGCAAAGGCGGCGCTAAGACGTTTGGCCGATGGGGCTCGCAGAAGGAGCGCCGAGGCTCGCTTGCAGCGACCTTGGCCGTACCTGGTGCCAGTCAGCGACATTCTGCAGACTCCGACTCTGGCACCGAGTGCGTGCAGACTCTGCAACGGGCTGCGCTTTACATCCTCGGGGAGAAGGTGAGGCACGGGCAGGGCGGAAAAAGATGATCGAGTGTAAAATCTTTGCGAGCGTAGCTAGAAAAAATTGCAAATGTGGGAATGCTTGATAGTTTTCTACTGCCTTTGGGTCTTTGGCAGGTGTCTAGATCTGGATGTGCACCGGTTGCTTTCAAGATGCTTAGCTGCTGTCGGTAAATTTTTTCTGTTCTGACCTCTCGTTTCACTGCCTGTTTGAACGGTTTTTAGAACGGTTTTTTAGTTAACTGCTATTGTACAGCATTCTTACCAAATTTTTACTTGAAAAAATAAATCCAAATAGCGTTTCCATTTATTCAGGTCAAGAACAACAGAAAAATTACCGACACTTCCGCCTTGCCTCTTGCTCTTATGAGCGAATTTTACTAGAAAGCTGTGTCAGCTGTGTTGTTGGCAGTTCTTATCCTGAATAGACAGTATGCAATTCTTAACAAATGTAATTTCTATCAAAGAAAAATGTAAATGGTTTTTACATACGATAAGAGGTGTGCCAACTTATCAAGCCACGTCCAAACGCTGTGAAGCAAATGAGCAGTTCAACGCTGTAGAGAATAGTGAAGTGTATTTGACGGTATGTTTATGCGTTCAGGCGCAGATGAAGGGCGTGAAGGCGGAGTCTGCACCCAAGACCGACTTCATCCCGGTGGAGTATTTCGACGTGCGACACACCAAGGCGGCGTTCAAGAAGCTGATGCGCGCCTGCATACCCAGCTCTACCAGTCTCGAGCCCGAACAGAGCTTCCACAGGTAGGTGCACGGCACTTAATGCTCTTTCTGCTCTCCCTCTCAATTTCTTACTGCCACTTAACTTGTTTCAAATGCTATTGTTAAGCTGTGAGTGCTTTGTCCTCTCCAGCCTTATTGCCTTGTATGACTCAGGAGTTTAAGACAGGTGTCTTTTAAGTTGTGGTAGCCGCAGTGTTTCGGTATTTCTTGCTGATGTGGCTGATGTGTTTCTTGCGGGATCGGATTAGTGCATTTTTGGTTTGATTTGGTTAATATTCAGCTATCACTTTTCTAGCTATTTTGAGTGCAATTTAAGTAGGTTTTAATTATGCTTTAATGTAATCTGAAGTTCGTGTGGCTTAACTATCTGTGTTTAATACTACAAGTTGTTACCGCCTACTCCTGACTTTTTTCAGGCTAAAGTTCAATGGAAGAAGGCCAAAGGCTCACTTACAATAATATTTCAAGCATTATCTCAAACTAACATACGAAAATGAGACGCTAACGATGGGATGTTGCAGGCTGATCGAAAGCTCGGAGTGGCTGCAACAGCTGCAGAACGTAATGCAGCTGAGCGGCGCAGTGGTAGACCTGTTAGATGTGCAGGGGTCCTCGGTCGTCATCTGCTTAGAAGATGGCTGGGACATAACCGCTCAGGTAAACAGTAATTTCAGTCAATATTTTGCATCAATATCAAGTGGTGACATCGTTCCAAAGTACCGATGAGAATCTTTTGTCTATGTGCAGGTGAGCTCGGTGGCGCAGCTTTGCCTGGACGCACACTATCGCACGCTGGAAGGATTCCGCGTTCTGGTGGAGAAGGAGTGGCTGGGCTTTGGTCATCGCTTCAGCCACCGCAGCAACCTCACTGCGGCGTCGCAGGCTGGTGGGTTTACGCCCACCTTTCTTCAGTTCCTCGATATTGTGCACCAGGTAATGTAATGTTATACATGGTTTTTTTAATTGTTATTAGTTAGAAACTAAAACAGGGTTTATATGTGAAAGGAAAGAAAAAAAATATTTACAATAATAATATAATGCAAAGCACATCATTGTCTTTAAAGATAGGCCATTTGTTCTAGGGATTGCCACTTGTTCAGAGGGATGCTCAAATATAAGTTTGTGTAATGCTTTCAGCCGTAACTGTAAGGTCTAAATTGTCCCATAATTGTAGTGATTGTAGTGGGTGTTGTCTTTTAAAATTATTCCATTATAGCAAAATATCTTTGCTTTCCAAAATAAAGCAAAGCTCGCTTACCGCTGCTAACCTTCCTTTTCCCATGTGGCCTTAGATCCAGCGTCAGTTCCCGCTGGCGTTTGAGTTCAACGACTACTACCTGCGCTTCCTGGCGTACCACTCGGTTTCATGCCGGTTCCGCACATTCTTGCTCGACTGCGAGCTGGAACGCGTCGAGTGCGGCATCGCAGCTGCAGAAGACAAACGTGGATCACTGGCTTCCAGGCACAAGACAGTCGACACCAACGGTGTGTAAGAGTTTGACGGGTCTCATTGCATGCTGAAGATCGTAATAGTTATGCCACCGGTGTGATATTCTACTGCTAGCCATAGGAGCTTTGAACATTGGTAGTTGACACTAAGTACTGTATTTAGCCTGACACATTGTCTAAATAAATACGCAGAGCTATACCGCCTTAGGAAGGTTTTAATATTACTCACTCTTGGCTGATGTTGTCAAAGATCCATTGAGACCAGTGAAATATCAGGTTATTTTTGCAGAAAACTGGCATTTTCTAGCTGCCTCATGTGCCTGGTCACCTACTTTCGCTTGTCTCAACTGCCAGCTGCTCTCTTACGCATGCTCTTGTTTACAGGATCAGACGACGAAGGTGTTTACCCTGGTGGAAGACTGGCAGGCGGCGGTGCCGGTGGACCAAATCTCGGCCAATCCGTGTTTGACTACATCGAGAAGCAGGCAGCACGTGCACCACTTTTCTTTAATTTCATGTACACACCTGACAACGAGCACCCAGTGAGTTGAAATAGAGCAAGACTCTTGCATGCAACTGCTTTTAGACCTCTCCTTAAGACCAACTTTACAGAGACGTGAGTGTTAAAAATCTCTGAACTTGTTTTGTATAATCAATCATAACAGTAACAGACGATGAGCTGCATCAGTCTCCTGAAGTGAATAAAAAATTCTTAAGGAGTTAGTGGCTTTCCAAAATAGCAAACCAGCCTAAGAGACCAGAGATGAGATTATCATAATGAGTGCCACTCGCTGAATGCATCACGATTTTTTATTTTGTTATGTTTTGCCTGGCAATGGAGACGGTTGAAGGCATAATCTGCATCTAAAGTAGTTTCTTAAACCAGAAAAGAGACTTCAGAAACCCATACAAATACAGCTCATCTCAAAGGACAAATAGCATGTCTTTCAGCAATGACCCAGTATCAGCATAGCATGGAGCAGAAATTAGCAAGAAAAATAAAAAAAAAATGCCCAAGATCAGAAAATGAGTTTGAGAAAAAAAAATAGTAAATTTAACATTAAATCTGAACTTTTCCTAGCCATTATGAAGCGCATATTGTTCAAGGTGAAAAAAATTAAATAAATAAGAATAAGTTGCAAGGATGTTGTGTTTGTCTGCCAGGTGCTTCGGCCGCAGTCTCCGCTTCCCAGCCTGGAAGTGTGGCAGTTCTACCTGGGGGAAGATCTGTTGCACGGCCCTAGCTACGACCTAGAGGTGATCCAACTCGACACGCAGCAGGAGGAGGAATCTGAAGCAGCTGATGGTGTTGCCAACAAGTCTGCTCGCAAAGTCGTCACGCTTGGGTGAGTAAGAGTTGCTTGGAATCGGTGGCCTGTGGAGATAGCTTCATTCAGTGTCTATGCAATCGTCATGATTGTATAACTTTGTTTCGCGGTCCTGTCCTCCCGCTGAAGTTGCCTTGTTTGCTGGAAGGAACGTTAAGTTGGTCTTGCTCTATGCTAGCTTACAGCTGAAGTAGAAAAATCCTCTAGCACAATAAATTTATTTCAATTGGACTTAAAGACATTTTTTTAAAGAATTGATAACAATAGTTGTCTATACTAAGGCTGATTGAGGCCTAAATCATCCTAATCACAATGCAACTAACGTTCAGTAGCGTTCGACCTTTCATCAAATTCTTGCAACTTTTATCACCGATAAGGATAACTGATGTCTCCGTTTTTCGGCGTTAGCTACGAGGACATTGAGCGCAGCGTCCCGGATGCGTTCTCGCACTTGCTCGAGGAGATCCACCGGCTCGAGACGGAACTCGGCCATCTGCCACAGAAGTGGAAGGTGCTGTGGGACAAGCTTGAGCTGCCCACTGCCGACTCCCTAACGGTGAGCAGTCACTCTGGATTAACAATCAATACAACCATAATACAAAATTGGATCTATGTTCAAAGTCTTCAAACTGAAATATAACTTCTTCTAAATTGCTTATTTTAGCTATCCATTAGCTTGTATAGCAAAAGTGTGAGGATTCAAGCTAGCTGACTTGCATTTCCCACATTTGTATTACGTCATTTTTGACAGATTGAATTATTCATGATATCTTTACCAGGACTTTAAACTTTTTTAGTTGAGACAAACTGCTAATACAGAGATCAGTGAATTTGAAAATGTGACTACATGAGACCCAAAAGCCAAAGGACTGTTGTCCAGTTCTCCATATGAAAGAATACATGAAGAATTGATCTTAATGTCTACAAATTATCTTGTGTTCCAGCGGCATGCCTCGTTCAGCACGCAGCTGGTACGATCGCACGGCCGGCTGCTGCACAAGCGGTCGACGCTGGAGATCCTGATGCGCGGTAAGATGGCGGGAGCGACAGAGGCCTCGCATGTCTATTCGCATCCGCACCGCTTCGAGCGGTACAACTACACCACGCCCACATACTGCGACCTCTGCACCAACGTACTCTGGGGTCCCGTTAAGGTTAGTGGCAGGCAGAGGTTTTTGTTTATGCTTGCAGTATTCAGAGGCTTGTTAGATAGTTGCTTCAAAGCTGTTTTGACCCTTGTAGGTATATTTCCTCTCAGAATTGCTATTAGTATTTGTCTGATCAATGACATCAAAGAGTGAGGAATGGGGTTGGTTTTCTATTTAAATGAACATTTCTTTGAGAAAATGACTATAATGTGTTCCTATATGGAATTAAAAGACAGTTAATCTTCATATATCTATATATATATATATTTATTTAAACTGATGTATGTATCGAACGGTTTGGTGTGTTGGAAACACTGGTTCTCGTGAGATCACCGAAGTTACGCAACACTGCGTTGAGTCAGGTATTGGATGGGTGACCATCATACACATGACCAGTTCTGTTTGGGAGCGAGGTTGGAGGGATGAAAGTTAGTACAACAACTTCATTCGCCTTGTTTATCAACCTCTCGACAGCAAGGTTTTGTGGAGGAATCCTGCTGTTCGAGTAGTACTGTCCTTCGGAAGGTATGTTAAGCCGGTGGCCCCCTTGGCCCCCTTGGTGCTCTTCAACAGGAGTAGGCTATGTGCCGGCACCGGGTTTCCCCTCCTCCCTTTTAAGCTAGATTAGGTTCATCATCATCCTCTTCATCATTATCATCCTCTTCATCATCATCATCCTCTTCATCATCATCCTCTTCATCATCATCATCCACTCATTCACCGACGCCATTAGACCAGTGCCGCATGGCCAGATATCAAAACAGTGCGTCGTTAAACACCACAAATTGATATCACTGATGTATGTTGTGGTGTAATCTAAGGTGTAATCAAGTACTTATGCTTGAATGTGTTTATTTTGTGGATGATTTTTAGATAGTCAGGCCTCCAAATTTTTTTAAAGTAGGTCACTGAGTCTGAACTTTGCTACTTGTCTACATATCATGCCAGAAATATCCTTAGAACCTGCTAAATATTGATAATCATAGTGATTCACAGCTCCAGATTCAAAGAGGGTCGTTAGTATTTTTGTCTCTGGTTCGAAATCGCGATACTTACCATATTGTTTGCATCGTGACTTCAGACGGGCATGCGGTGTGTGGACTGCGGCTACAGCTGCCACGAGAAGTGCTCAGAGGGCGTGCCTAAGAATTGCACCAAGTACAAGGCGGTGGCTGACGGAAATCTCGCCGGGCACACTCTCACGCGGTCTCACGGTGCCGACAATGGCTCCGTCAGCTCCAGTACGTACCTTGACATTTATTTTAAAAGCACGACATAATTAATGCTACGGTCTCAGTTCTGCTTAGTTGACTACAGGGCAGCTACATTTGAAAGTTAACAGCCATCTAAATGATCTCAAATGGAAATTTCTATGCAAATGATTGAATTTACATACTGGGTTTGTAGTTGTCCATTCACCCAAGACCAAGCCCCGACAATAAACATGTGGCTGCGGTAAATTGTGATTGCAGGTGTGGCCACAATCCAGACGTCAAGCCAGCAGTATTACGAGCAGTTCTCGTCAAACGTCGCTGAAAATCGCACTCATGAAGGCTACCTTTACAAGCGTGGTGCCCTGCTCAAGGGCTGGAAACAACGGTGGTTTGTGCTGGACTCGATCAAGCACCAGCTGCGATATTACGACGCCATGGAGGACTCTCACTGCAAGGGTTATATCGGTACGTTTGATTTGGAGTCGAGACCAAGCAGAAAAACTCCTTTTTTTTTTAAAGAATTGATTAAGTTAAATAACCAGTTTGTATTTTTTTTTTTTTTTTAAGTAATCCAAGTATAGGAGACAGCCGTGAACGACATAAAACAGCAAAATCAACAAAATCTAACAACGTTTTACTTTTAATTTCTTGTATGAATCAATAGTTGAAGAGTTCTAAAATAAAGGTAACTGAGGATTTAAATAGCATTTAGCGGCATTAAGCTTATTTTTGGCAAATTTTGTTTGCAGATCTCGCCGAGGTGATGTCGGTGGCACAAGCACCCCCCGCACCGGGACCACCAAAGAAGACTGATGACAAATCCTTCTTTGACGTGAGTAAATACCGTTTGAATCCACCAACGCTGATTTGAACAGAAAAGTTTTGCTAATGTTATACTAGATTTTTACATGAACTTGTTACTTGCTCGTCAAATATGCTCCTGACCCTTTTCGATGGCAAAGAAAAACTCTCTAAACTGCACATTAAAATCGAACGAAATGAATGACGGTAGATATAACTGACAGCCCAATGCTTGGATTACAGCTACGCACAAGTCGTCGAACGTACAACTTCTGCGCCAGCGATGCAGCCGTCGCGCAGGAATGGATCGAGAAAGTCCAAGGCTGTCTGCAGTGATTGCCCTATCCCCCTTTCAGGCCCCCCTTTTGGCCCCAATCGCCCGCCATCGCCTTGTGATATGCCAACGCCATCTCGTACCTCACCGCCAAACCACAGCGATATACCTCACCACGCCAGGACAATCTATTTATTTCGCTGACTGTCGCTGTCAATCAAGTGGGACACTACCAGAGGCGTCTTAGCTTGTAATTGTTGTCCCGCCTGGACACTCTCATATCAATGCCAATCGCCATGCATAACGATGCACAGACGCGTGTGTCGCTTGCTCATATTAATACTCGGGGCCGCTCGCAGCGTAAAGCTCTCTCTGCTCCCGCTAGGCTTGTGTCTGTATGGGTGGCAGCTAGCGGGAGACCGACAATTCGGGTGGCCCAAGAAGCCGCGTTGCCAATTAGCTCGTAGATGCTTCACGCCCGTTTGGCTTCCCGCGTTGGGAGGTGACATGCCAAACGGGCAAGCTGTTCCTCTTACTAAACTCATAATTATTGTTGTGTAAATTTATATAATGTATATATCTCTAAAGGAGGAACCAGCATGAATGGTTGAGTGGAATCACTCACCTGGAGAAGAGTTTTTTTTAGGAAAATAGTTTTACGAATATTTTTGTTACAAGTGAAATTTCTTGAGATTTTATTAATGAGTTAATGGAGCAATGTTTTGTTGATGGAATGAGCGACTGATGGGTTTTTCGCATATTATTTCTCGTTGTTTGCATTGTTTAGTATATAGTTGGGTAATCTTTTTTTAATGATATTATTGGCAAGTAAATAAATAAATAAAAATGCTTATACCGAACCAAGGCCATTTATAAAAATATTTTAGCTCCAATCATGATGCCACATATCTTAAATCTTTGTAATTATGATTAAAATAAAAAGAGAGGCATATAATATTTATTTTTATTTGTTTATTTTGTTATGAAATTGTAATATGGAGATTGCACTCTTGTTAATTGTTTGTTGAGCGGGAACTAGTACAACGCTAGTACGGTGGAAATGTGCTTCTACCTTAGAGAAAATAATACGGGTACATTATTTTCCCTACCCGTATTATTTTCTCTAAGCTTCTACTCCCTGCTAAATTTGTATTACCTGATTTGATTCGGCCCATCTAAAATTCTACCAAACTGTACCCATCAAAGGTCAAGGTTAACATATGGTTAGGATCAGTTATGATGTAAAATGGCAGGTAGTCACTGCATGGTTCGAGGGATGGTCTTTCGGAGCTCAATATCAGGTAGGAAACGTGAAGATTTAAGCCCTGTTTTGCTTTTGTTGGCAATATTAATTATAGTCTTATGTTTATCATTTCAGAATGATAACTGATAGATTATCCAAGTCAAGAACGCACGTGAGGAAGCTGCTCGCTCATTTTAGCGGGCCTGTAACCTCAAAAACATGCAAAGCCTCAAACTCGGTAAAAGTTTCCCCTACATATACCAACCTCTTTACACACTTCTCAGCCGTAGAAACCATTGTAAAAGTTTATTTTGTAAGTCTCGTTATCTCTTGCCAACCGACTCTTCCAAGGGTGTCTCCTTCTCGCAACAGAAGAGGTTGTCACTTAAAAATTCTTCATATCTCTGCTGCCGAGAGCTAACATTTACTAATCTTTGCACAAGAAGTAGTTATCACAATACACCTAAAAATGAAGAAAGAAGTCAGCTGGAGTTCCTGGCATCGTCGACGAAAGGAAGGCCAGGCATTGCTGCTACGCTGGTCAATAATTCATCCAAATCCCTTCAGCCTTACTTGAGGTTGATGAGGATCGACAAACCAATTGGTATGTTTGGCTTTAATTTTAGGATGTACATGTATTGTATTGTATTGTATTTATTTTTTTTTCCCAGGACAGTTACATAGTAAATGTATAGGTTACGTCAGAGAGGATAGTTATGTACATAAGTTATAAAAATAATCTATAAATAATCTTATAATCTTATAATCTTATAAAATCTATAAAATATAGATTCATATATCAGTGCATATATTAAGATCTGTTTCAATCTAGATTTGTTAACTGACGAGTTGGCACAAACAGTACTATTTATCTATCACCAATAAAAAGCCTGTCCTTATTCAACTGAAATTGTCTTAACGTTCTTATTCAAATGCATACAATGATGATTTTTTTAGGGTCATGGCTGCTTTTCTGGCCTTGTGGTTGGAGCATTGCTATGGCTGCTGAAGCAGGCTCGCTGCCTGACATCTCACTCCTTGCAATCTTTGGCGTAGGAGCCTTTATAATGCGTGGTGCTGGCTGCACGATCAATGACATGTGGGACAAGGACATCGATGCCAAAGTATGTTCTGCTATGTTTTAAACTGTAACCAAAAGTTTGCACTAGTCAGGAATTAGGATGCTAGCAACAAACTACTATTTATTGGAATCAATTTTCCTTTTGAAGTAGCAATTTACTCTGAAAGTGTAGACAAATTTATGTCTATTTTCTGTTAGATTTATTCCACATTCATTTGAAAGGTAGAGTTGCGCACACTGTAGCCGCTTCAATACGAAGGTTTTCAACTCGAAATCTTTTTGTAAATGACCTTGTGTAAATTTTAAAGAATGTTGTCAATTCAATACCAAGTCTCTACTTTGCCATCGATCTAGTGGTTTTGTGATATGGGAATTGCTTGCAGATATCCCGCACAAAAGACCGGCCTTTGGTCACAGGAGAGATTACACAGATGCAGGCCCTTGTGTTCTTAGCTGCACAGCTCAGTCTCGGTCTTGCGGTGCTTCTACAACTCAACTGGTTCAGCATCTTCCTCGGAGCCAGCTCGCTAGGTATATATCAGCTGATTTAATAATCTATTCCCAATAATAAGAGCCTACAGTCTTGACACGGGCTGGAGTCTAATACTGCAGCCAGCTCATGCTCATGTGTTGATACGCCTTGATAAGATCAACCAAGACTTCAGAGAAAATTGGAAGATAAGATTTATTATCGGTCAAGTTAATAAGAAATTGCAGAGTTCTTCCAGCAGTTGTGGTCGGTTAAGGTTGTAACTTGTAAGGTTAATTTGCATTTAACCACTTGACCTCTTGCAGCCTTTTTGGAACCTCTGACTCTAACTAAAGTTGAATGTTCTTTTGCATTATTTTGCAATAGCTGTCAATAACTTTTCTTGGGTGCAGGCCTAGTGGTGGTCTACCCTCTCTTGAAGCGAGTGACTCATTGGCCACAGCTGGCTCTGGGGGCAGCGTTCAACTGGGGTGCCCTTCTCGGCTGGACTGCCGTGCATGGGTCGCTCGATGCTGCCGTTTGTCTGCCACTCTATGCAGCTGGCATTTGCTGGACTCTTGTCTATGACACCATCTATGCTCACCAGGTAGCCAACTTGTCTGTTAATGTACGCATTATATGGCAATTTTAGGGAACATGCACTGTAGAGGTCTTTACTGGGATCACTTAACTGATTTTGCTCTTATTAGTCACAATGTATAAAAATAACAGGCGGCAAAAGGGGCTTTACAAATGTGAACAACTTCTTCAATAAATGTTATGCATTTGGTATTCAGATTTCCCTGTTCGTAAATTTCTTGAAATAGTTTCGGTGGTTACCACGTAAAGGAATCATATTTTATTTTCAAACATCTTTTAATACTATTATTTACAAACCTCCTGAACTAACTTCTTTGCCTTCCCTACAGAGTTATCATGCTAACAACAATTCTATTTTGCTATACAGATTATTTAAAAATATTATTTTCTTTTTAACTTGTACGAACAGGACAAAGTGGATGACGCTCTTACTGGAATCAAGTCCACTGCACTGCGTTTTGGTGCGCAGACCAAGCCTTGGCTAACTGGCTTTGGTGTCACCATGGTGACATCGTTGGCGGCGTCAGGAGCCGCATGCCAGCAGACGTGGCCGTACTACGGCTCCGTTGCATTGGTTGCCGCGCATCTTGCCACGCAGGTAAAGACCCTTGGTTACCTGGTTTCCTTTGCAGCCTGTTTTTGTTACCAATCTACTTATCTTATTTAGTGAAAGTGTCAGTTTCAATTTCAATTTTTTTGCTTACTGTCATCAGTGTTTTTCTTCAGACGCTTTAAGTTTCCAGCATAAAAGCCAAGCAAATAGGAAAATTTTAATCTTTTAAAGGTCCAAATCAAACACATATGCCAGAAATGGGCATGCCACAATGATGTCACACTTGTGACCAATTTGCCTGGCCACACTGTTTCAGTAAGCTATAAGCTTATCAAAATCGGCTCCAAGAATTTGTACTGATGTTTTTTTTATATAATATTAGCAATCAGGAGGAATTGGGAATCAGGAGATCTGGAGTCTTAAACTCCATCACAGAAAGATGGTATGCAAATGTTACACTTTAAATAAAATCAACCCTCTCCTAGAAATTCCTAGCAACTCCTAAGCACTGAGAACGAACAATTTTCCTCTACAGGTTTACTCGGTGAACATCGATAATCCGAGAGACTGCGCCCAGAAGTTCATGTCCAACCATCAGGTGGGCCTGCTGCTTTTCCTCGGGGTCCTTGTGGGCACCCTGCTCAAAAAAACGCAGGACAACGACCGAACGGTTGTCAAAGCTATACCTCGGCAAGAACTTCAACTAGTCCAACCTTCCTAAATGATAGTTGTTGTCATAGCCAGTAGCTGCAATATTACATTAGGGTTAGTTGTTATTAGATTAACACAAAATAGCTTGTAATTGATTTAATCATCTTCAATATCTTGTCAGTATCGTTTCAAAACGTTTATTTCTACAGTTACTGTTTTCCTTGTGTACATAAGGTCTTTTATAACATTCAGGCTTAAAGTCTACAATAATGTTCCTAATTTGGCCCTAAAGCGCCCTGTGTCAATTTCTCACCCATCTTCGCATGGTACTCCTCTGCGGTGAGTAGTTCCGACTTACGCTGCTCGCTCTTTGTGATCTTGGGCAATACAATTGCAATGAAACCCTCGGCATCTGGCTTCTCCACCAAAAGGTTTGGGTTACTGATGAGAGCATCGTTCATCTCGACCAGCTTTCCTTCCAGGCAGCTCTGCACAGTGAACTTTGTTCCGTCCGAACACTCTACGATGCAGAGTGGCGAGCTAGACTGAAGGAACTGTGCGCCATGCTTGCCTTTGCCTGACACTTTGTTGCTCATGCGATCCAGCTTCGTCGTGACCTATTGGTACAAAAACTTGTTCAGTGGCACAGTTAGGCATTGCAAGGGCCTAGTGCAAGGTTGAAAATTGATCCCCCATCTGCCGATGGGCAAAGTGTCAATCAATTGTCTATGCTAAATTCCCAGTGCATTTTTGGTGGAGTAGGAAGCGCCAGCTATGAGCGGTGCTAGGATCATAATGTGACATTGCACAAAGTTGGTTAGCTAACAACATATGTAGCAATAGAATAATTCTGAGTGACTTTCTTGAAAATCGTTGTATTATGATAAAGGATCTGATGGCAAAATCCATTGCAATCTTACCTGAAAATTGATTTTCACCACTTTCTTGTTGTCTCGAAGGACTGGATGGCTTGGGGCTAGCGTCACTAGGCAGATGCGATTTGAGTGGAAAAGTATGCAGTGATCTTCACCCTCTCTAGTGTCTGTGCCTAGATAGTACCTTGGCGTGAAATAGCGTTGTGTGACAGTCTGGTAGGGTTGATTCAAGTCGATAGATTCTTCGATGGGCGGATATTGAATGCCTGGCGATTTTTGGACAAAGTCAACTTCGGTACTCATTATGTAATTGGGAGGAGGGTTCATTCGTTAGAAGCTTGAGACTGGTGGATTCTAGATCTCGTTGCGTTTGCCTTGTCGAAGTTGGCCTTGCGTCGGTCCTCTCGTTCTTTGCGCAAGCACTTATTCAGTTCGTTATCAGCTGAGTTGCAATGACCCAGAAATTTCCGAAATGTGTTCTGAAATGATAACAAGCCAAGATATTTTTATTTAGTAGATATGATCATAGAATATGGTTGGTAACAGAAAATGTTCAATGCTACACATTGTACAATAATTAATTAATTAAGTTGCGCAAAGCTAAGTAAAATTATATTAATTTTACCTCTTTGTGACAGTCTTGCAGTGCTTTAATCAAAATATTACACTCTGCTGTGTGTAAATGAGGTGATAAGTCTGGATGCATAATCTAGTCTTCCAGAACCTGTATTGAACCTAACCTTAATTTGAGTACAAACCCTCGCAACTCCTCAGAATCGAACTCAGTATCAGTGGCGTGCTAACTGCCCAGCTGTTTGTAAGTTCACTTCACACTAGACACTGTACGCAATCGCGATTGGGCCGCTACCTTCTTGCCCGTTCTCGATTGTTCTGTAATTTAGTGGCGTCTGCTTGCGTCTTCGTCGCATTGCAGATTGATTGTGCGTGTGTGTGTGTGCATTTTTAGCGAAAACTTTTATTTCCACTCCATTCTTTGTTGTTAAATTTGTAAGTTTAATGAAGTTTTGCCGTGCTTTCCTAATAGTTAATTTTGTTCAAAGTACGTTAACATTGAAAAATCCGGCTGACGACGCTGCCATTTTCAAGTTCACATTAACCATGCTTCCCCTGTTCAGCCGGCCGCCACTCCCTACCTTACTTCGAATACATTTTTAAGGACATTTTTACAACTCGATTTCTTTTCCAGACGTACGATGTCGGTTCCACAATTTACTCAAGCTCAGTTGTTGCAACTGAAAGGCTTCATCGAGTTATGCAAATCTGACTCGACCTTGCTGAATCATCCCGATCTTGCTTTCTTCAAATCCTTTATCGAGTCTTATGGTGGACGGGTGCCGATAAGCGTTAGTAAGCCGAAGATGCCAGAGACCCGCCCTCCACCAGCCACAGGGACAGGACCTACCAAAGTCCCCGAGTCAGAGCCTGTAGAGAGCGAAGAAAGCGAGGAGAGTGAAGTTGAGCTTGATTTGTCGGGAGTTATCGATGGTGATGATGATGCTCCACAGTCCATGGGCGACACTAAAGTTGAAGAAGTCTCTGAAGAAGCTATGGAGAAAGCCAACGACTTAAAGTCGCAGGCCATGTCTGCTGCTAATGATGGAGAAACTGAGAAGGCAATCAGCCTGTACACAGAAGCCATCCAAGCCAACCCGCTGTCTGCTTTGCAATATGCCAAGCGTGGGCAGTGCTATCTGAAATTAGCTCGCCCAAACGCTTGCATTCGTGACTGCTCGCGTGCCTTGGAGATCAACCCCGACAATGCAGCTGCTTATAAGTTCCGTGGACGTGCTCAACGCCTGCTTGGCCAATGGGAACTAGCCGCTGCTGATCTTGGAAATGCTTGCAAGATCGACTACGATGAGCAGGCTGATGAGTGGCTGCGCGAGGTTACGCCAAATGTAAGCGCGAATTTAATATATTTATGTAGACAGTCTCTTAATTTCCTGAATGTATTAGCTTTCTGTACTTGCATGGGTAGCACATTTTTAGAACAGTTTTTCTTGCAGGCAGCCTGCTACTTGAAAGTGGGTTTTCAATTTCTAAGCTACCATTGGTATTTTGTGGTTTGAGAGTTAAAAGGCTGGGTAGTTGCTGTGAGAACTAGACAGTACTAGGTAGCTACCATCTCAAGCTAAACATTCGTGGCACCTGCCTAGGTTACGCCCACCAAGGTTAGAAAAATAAGAAAACCCAGAAAAAGATGGTCAGGGGTAATTTTTTACTAAATTAGGCACTCTGCACCTAGATTAAAGATCTGGATAACAATACAAATTATAGAATTCACTCTTCAGTAGGCATATTTAAATGAGGCAGGTTTTGCAACTGACCAAAGATATGGTTGCTGGTTTCATTATCTTGCACATGACTTCTTTGGATTTTTTTTTAAACTTATTTTCCAACCAGTCATTATTCACTGCAGAGTCTATTGGCTCTTCCACCATTCAAATCATGTCTGTGGAGGTTTTTAATATGGATTGGACAAATTGGATGCGAGTGGTATTGTCTAGAATATTTAGGTATTCTGAAAGAACAAGTCACTTTTTTCCAAATAATCACAACATTTTTATTGGAGGTCACAACCGATAAAAATGTAGGTACATTATTATTAAAACAACACGTCGAAACGAGTTGATTTTGTTTGTCCAACTGGCCAATTGGACTGCGATCGCGCTCGACGTCGAGAATTAATTGCTAATGAAGAGTGTTAACGACAAATTGAGAGATAAATTGTATACACGTAGAGAGATGAGTATGTACAAATCGTCTGACCGACACACAAGGTACATCAAGTCTTGGAGCCTACCCTAGTGACTAGCTAATCATGGAAGACATTCACACATGCGTGCACCCTGTGACAAGGAAACATTCTGCTTTCTGGAACCAAACGCCTTCCTGCCGCTACACTCTCAACTCCCCAAACACGTTGCACACTAGATGAAACGCTCCCTTAGAATACCTCAAAGGAGTCAGATTGGTCAAGTAGCCTCCTCCTCACACTTCCTTGGACGTCTCTCCTAACACGTTAAAGGAGTCGAAATGCTTCTGTAGAACACATTCAGGAAGTAAGCTCCTCCTTCCCCTGTGCCTCCTGTCGTTGGCCCAGTCGGGACGCTGTCCCTACGTTGTTTCGGTCCCTTTTTGGCAGCCAAGGTGAGCTTCAAGGCATCGGACAAGCTTCGATCACAGCTTGCAACACGCGATTCTTAACACAGCAGTCGCTAGATCTTTCGTCAAGACTTGGTCCACCCAGAGCTCTGATTGGTCCAATTTTTGAGTTGCCTTTGCAAAGTGGCAGTGATATTTCCTAAAATTTGTTTTTAAGGTTGCTGTGCAATCTTTCTCCAATGGTGTTCTCTCAGGGTATGAGAGTTGACGGGTAGGGACACCTCTTTGCTTAGCCGTCTGCAGCCTATTATTTGTTAGCCTATTCGCTAATTCCTTATTCACTCAGTAGAGTTCTTGAACACTAGAGGGTCTGAGTGGTTGATCCTGGAGAGCAAGTAACGAGCGCCTTATTATGAAAACCTAAGGACAGCGCTCTTAGAGATGTGGGGTAAAGTTTGGACTGCTGCGTTGAGGAGTGCGTTGAGCAGCCGACTGAGCAAACGAGAGGGGACAATTTTTTTATGCTCAACTCTTGGGCTCGGTCTTGGCGACGGCAGCCTCCGCTGCCTTCTTGTACTTCCCGACAAGCTCGGGCAGTTCGTAGGCGATGGTCACGTCAAGTCGGTTGATCGGACAACCCTTGAAGTACGTGCACGTAGAGGCGAGGAGCTCGAACTCATAGAGAGGGTTCACGCGGAAGAAGTCACGGTACGTGTCGGGATCGGGCAGGTCGTAGCGTGAGATGTTGGTCAGCGTGCTCAGGCCCTCGTAGATGTGGTAATCCTGTACGGAACAGTTTTGTGTTAAATGGGTGATAAGAAAAGGCATGGCGGTCCGTCAACGCATTACTCAATAAAGACGCGAGTCAAAGTTACCCGGAGCTAAAAGATGCCTATGTATTTATTTAAAATTTAAATTATTACAGGAATTTGAGATCATTATGTCAAGACATGGTAAAAGCTATCACTGTAACTGTTGCTACTGGCTGGAAATCATAATTAATAGCCTTTTTCATTAGCAGTTCAACTCGAGGAACTCTAAATTCCCAAGGCCATCCATTTGAAATCTTGCTAATATGTAATAATGACTTGCCTGAGGCTTCTCAATGATGTCGTCGGCAACCTTCTTGCGATTGCCGAAGAAAGACTTGTGGTTGTAGTACGTTGTCAGGTAGCAGTCCACCATCTTTGCGTGGTTGCGCACTCGTACCTATTGTTTGGAAGACTTGTTAGCAATAAAACATGTACAGATCCGGCCGTTAAATGGATGGATGTATCAATGGGTTGACTTGCAATCGTTATCTACAACTCAATGTCCCCAATATTTACATTTAAGCTGAGTTGGTGAGAGTGCCAGCTCTTCGGCCATTTATTTTCTCTTACCGATTCATTTCCTGATTCATTGTATTGTAAAACACCGTCAAAGAGAAACTCAAAATCACCGTACCGCAAATCGGCGAGCGCTTGCAATCTTGTTTTCAACGCGGTGGTCGATAGCATCGCGCATGTCGCGCAGGAACGCACGCTCCTGTGCTCGCAGCAGACGTAGTGGGGCTCCAATCTCGTAGGGCATGGACCAAAGTGAGGTGGAGTACATGACAGGTGGCTGCGTGCTCGACATCAGCGGGCTGATGTTCCAGATGAGCGTGCCCTGCACGCGCATCAGCTCCTCAGGACGAACCTGATCGGCCTTGTTTAGTACGATGCGTGTCTGTAAGAGAATTTAGAGGTTAGCCAATGGTAAAATTACAAGAAACTCGTCGCTGCCTATTCGTTTTTGGTATTATTTTTCCCTATTGACTATTTCTACCAGAAAGTCACCCACATTTGACAGATTAAATATGGTGTAAGAAAAGCATAACATGTAATCAGAAGGACTAGAATAGAAGTAGTACACTATGTGACAGCTAATTCATCTTTCAAATTACACTTGTAGCTTCCTGGCGGCAAGGATATACATAAAAAACTGTGAGAAGTTATATGCTATAAAAATGTAATTGATTAAATTATTATGCCATAAGGTCAACACATAAACAGGTGTGACTGTAAGTTGACCATGACTGCAACCATAAACCCCCCTTGCTTTTCTTATCCTAGACCACACATGCCAAGCAAGTAATCAATCTATGTCAAAAGGTCGTTTTGCTAACCTGGTACTCGCGTCCCTTGAGCTGGTCAAGGATGGCCTCAGTTTCTGGGCCAACGTCCAGCTTAGCCGGGTCGTACACTAGGAAGATAATGTCCGCGCGGTCAATGAACCACTGGCATGCGTCGTTGAACGGGAACAGCCGCTCGACTTGCTTGCGGATCTCCAGGATGCCAGGGATCTCCACGATATTCACCTGCAGGGCAGTCAAAAATCAAGGCCTACTATTTTTTCTGCATGCCCCAAACTTGTGTTTCTTACACTATTTTGGTTGCAGGGGTGTTTTGATTAATTTTTGGCTGCCTCAAGTTCATGGATTCAGGGTCCAATATTAACTTTTTGTGGGTTCGATTGTTATTTCAATTTGGTTAGTTACGCCAATTTTCACTCCTGTTGCTGATAAGTTCATTGGGGTTCATCAGGCTAGTTCATCGGGCATAATCAATGTGGATTATGTAAGTTTTGGTCGGATATTTTCCAACCATTTATTTTCCTTCAATTTTCCAATTACCTTCTCCAGTAACCGGTTGTTAAGACGGAGTCCTCTTAGCCTGTCAAGTAGTCCCTGTCCAAACTTCTGCAGGCCCGAAAAGGTCCAGTCGGCAGCCAGCTGGGTGCCGTCCAACACTTCCTCGCGTTCGCCCCACATCAGTATGTTGAAATATGCTGGCGAGGGCTCGGCACCTGCTCACAGCCAGGAACAAAAGAGGCTAGACGTCTTCTCTCCGCTCTCAAATCAAATTACCTTATCAAAGTATTTTTTAACAACTGTCTGCAATCACAGATTCTCTAAAATATTTCATTTGATGCTTGATTTTTTCTTGCGGTACTGGTGTGCTTTTGGATTGCAATGATCAAACGATTTCCACTTAGTGAGGGGCACCAACCTGTGCGCAGAGAGGAGCGCTTGTACTCGTTGTCCAGAAGGTAGTTGATGATAGACGATTTTCCACCGCTCCATGGGCCCATGAACAGCACCAGCGGCTTTGAGAAGATCTCGGGGTCGCCAAAGTGCCTGCGCCACACCAAATGGTTAGAGAGGAATATTTTTGGGGAAAAAATGCTTACCACATCTTAGCCACGTAGTTAGTTTTTCTCACCTGTTGCTGAGATCCCGGTACTTGTAGAGTATCTCGAGCGGCTTGATTGCCGAATCGTAGAATCGCTTGAGTTCTTTGAGAGTCGCCTCGGCGGTCTTGACCTGCATCAACTCGTCCTCGACAGAGTCCTCGTCCAGGCGCAGAATCTGTGCAATGTGGTCACGGGGCCGCAAGTTCTCGGGAATATCCACATCAAAAGAGAGCTCCTCTTCGGGTGTCGGTTCAGCCTCTTCCTCGTCCACTGGTGCCGCTAGAGGTTTCAGAGAAATGTTAGAAGCATGACATTTGCATGAGCGAGGGTGTGAACTGCAGCTACAGGGAATGTCGTGCGTAATTGCAATAACATCATTGCTGTTTGTGTTAAGGTTTGTTGGCTATTTTAAGTAAAGTAAAGGTTTCTTCCCTGGCTTATGTTATAAACATATTCTTTTTACACCAGGGCACCTTCCCCTTTCCCACCTTATTGGTAACTGGTATTCTCAATTTACGGCTTATCCCGTTCGTTTGGTTAATTTACAAACGAATACTTAGGTACCTGGTTCCGCCGCCACTTCGACGGCCTCCTCAGCCGCTGCTTCTGGCTCTTCTGCAGATTCCACAGCCTCTTCTGTTGTCACTGCCTCACTCTCAACAGATTCATCTGTAGCCTCGCTTTCGGTGGCCTCGCCTTCAGTTGCCTCCTCGCTTTCCACGGCGTCTCCTTCCTTACCTTCTTCTACAGACTCAGAAGAGGCCCCTCCTTGTACAGCCTCTTCCACGGCCTCAGACGAAGCTTCTCCTTCTGGAGATTCCTCTTCAACCGAAGCTTCACCCTCGGGGGCTGATTCAGAAGAAGCCTCTCCTTCTGCTGCTACTTCCACAGTTTCAGAAGAAACCTCGCCTTCAGGAGATTCTTCCTCCTCGACCGAAGCTTCGCCCTCGGGGGCAGCGTCAGAAGAAGTCTCTTCGCCGACAACGTCCTCTTTCTCAGAAGAAGCTTCGCCTTCAACCGCTTCCTCAGAAGAAGCCTCGCCGGCAGTCTCCACTTCTTCTGTCGAAGCTTCATCTGCAGCATTATCTTCTCCCGACACTTCTGCGGAGTCTGCATCATCTTCTGCTGCCTGGTCTTCGCTTCCTGCCTCCTCTTCACTTGCAGCATCTCCTTCGGCAGCTTCTGTGCTCGCTACGTCTTCGGCCTGTTCGACGCTTTCGGCGCTGGCAGTGTCTTCGCCACCCTTTGCCACCTGCGACTCGCCCTCGGCTTCGTCGGCCTGCTCTAAACTCGCATCGGCGCCAGCAGCCTCTTGGCTTTCTCCCTGATTTTCACCTTCATTGCTGTCGTCTTCTTGACTGCCTTCTTCTTGGCTGCCGTCCTGCTGACCGTCTCCCTCCTGACTCTCGCCCTCGACACTGTCGACACCTTCAACTTGATCCACAGTCTCGGCACCCTCGAGTTCTTGTTCAGCATCTTCAGTCGCTTCTCGCCGACCTCGGCTTAGTGCGTCACCCTCCTCTGCCTCCACGCTCTCGCCCTCGGTGGCGTCTTCCACAGACTCTAAGCTTCCACCGTCTGCAGCCTCTTCTACAGCTTCCACGCTCTCGCCCTCCGCAGTATCCTCTGCAGACTCCACGCCCTCGGCAGCGCCCCCTGTGATCTCCACACTGTCAACCTCGCCACCGACCTCCTGACTGGCTTCGTCCGAAGCTTCAGTCTCGGCGGTCTCCTCTCCCTGTGCGGCTTCGGTCGTTTCGTCGGCGGCAGCGTCAGACTGCATCATCTCAACGCTGGACTCTTCGGAGTCGCCGTCTTCTGGAGTCGCCACGACGTCGGCGTCGTGGACCTCTCCGCCATCCCCGCCGCTGTCATCCTCCTCGCCTGAGCTCAGCGCCGCGACTTCGTCTGCGTCCTCGGCCTGTTGACCTCACACTATCAGCGCCTGATGCCGTTTTTTTTTTTTGGTTGAGTAGGCTTGTGGGGATGTGTGAATGGGTGACCATAAAGCTACCCCGTATTAGACGGCACAACGCTTAGGGGGCCGAACCATCGGCAAATGGAGCGCAAAAGGACAATTCCTGGCAGCATAACCATAAAGGGTGTACTTGTTCCAAGTGCCCTATAATCTTGTGGAAAGTTCGTTACCGTCCCGACGGCGTCACTGACCTGCGAGGGCGTCGCGTCAACGACGGGCTCCGTCAGCTCCTTCAGCGCTTTCTCGATGTGTGGCCGGCATTCGTTTTCCGTCGGCGCTGACTGACCGCTGACCGCTGTAACAAAACCACGCGGTCACGTTACTGGCCGATAACACGTGTTGCACACGTGCGCCCGCTGACGTAGAGATAGGACGCTCTGACGTAATGCTCCGATCGGGATGGGACGGCAGGTGACGTCGGCGTCGCGACGCTATTTTGGGCGCCGCAGTCGCCGCCGCCGGGCCGAATTGCGGCGCTAAATTTACCCCGCGGAGCGGTCGCCGGACGTGATTCACCGACAGCGACCGATGGCACCCGTGAGGACAGTGCGACCGGTCCTGGTCAGAGGACCATTCTTTGAAGGAATTCGGGAAAGAAGGATTCTCTTCACTACGCCTTGACGTTGACCTTGAGGCAATGCGAAGGGCAACCGTGTCAAACAGGCCAACGGCGACTTTACCCCTCCAAACCCCGTGGTGAACGTGACCCCAATCTGCAACGCATTCCTCGGGATGGGGATGTATATTTAGCCTCCCTCCCTCCCATTCTCTCGTATTTGCGTCCCGAGCTGGAGGACTAGGTTCGGTGCCAAGTGGAGGCACAGCTGTTCGCGACCCGGATCCGTGTTGGTCGACGTCTGCTTGCATCGAGGCCCAGCCATCTGCAGCGTGAACGGTTTCCGTAAAGGAGCCGAACCCTATTAGAAAAGCGCACCGGCCCGTCCACGGTGCGCTTGCCTGAAGGAGACAGGTGTCTGGCACCATCAACCCCTCAGCAAGTACCTCGAGCGGCGTTGACGGCGTCCTACCTTGTCCGGCGGCCAGCACGAGCAGCGCGACGCTGACGAGCGCGATGAGGCGACGCATCACGTCGTCGACACCGGAACACACGCGGTCTTGTCGCTCGCGCGGCCGCTGGGACACTGGCACGTCGACGCCGACCGACGCTCGCCGTCGCCCCCCTCCTGCCTCCACTGCCTCGTTATAAATAGACGGCGTCGTGCAGCGGGCCGCGGCGAGAAGACACCGTCTTACGCGGCTCTCGCAGATGTCAACTGGGAGGGGTTTTTCTGACAATTCGTCCCCTAGCCAGCGATGTCCTCGAACAAGTAGACTCCAGGCTGAGGGTGGTCAAAGCTCGCGGCTTGGCGTCGAGGAGGTTGTAGGCCGGACGCCAACGGTGCAGAGTAGTGATGGTAGATGGCGTTCCGGCGCCCTGGTCGCCGGCGTCGTATATTTAGCACGGCCGGAGATATTAGATCCGCGCGCCTCCCTTATATGGCGTCGGGCCATGGGGGGTCGGGGGGTGTCTCTGGTCCAGCTTGTCTCGCTGCGTTGGTATCTCGTTTGCAACCGCTATTTGGCCGTCGACGGAAAGAAGCTTTGATTGGTTGTTTCAGAGAAATAACGTTCAAAACATGGGACTCCAAACGGAAGAAGACTGTAGTGTATAGTATGCGTATAAAAGTTAGACAAAGTGTGGATTATCCTGTCCGCAAGGAAGAAAACGCGCACGGGGACGGACAAGGGATGTTGGGAACGAGGAAGGAAGTAATGAGGAAAGCAAATTGGTTGGGATTGTGGGGAAGGGGGGGGGGGGGTACTACGTCCAGACCACATTACGTCGGACGACTGTTGGCACGGAGTCTTCTTTCAGCATCCACATTTAGCCGGCTGACCCACATAGTGCACGGCTTCTACCATCCCATATGCTCCCCTTGACGTCATGTACCGATCTTCCCCCCCCCCCCCCCCCCCCCCCCTAATGACTACGACGCCCACGTGGCCGCATCCGACGCCTTCTTGACGAGTCTACTGTCTGCCATTCATCACTATGTGGCCACCTATAGACCCTCTCTGCTATAGACCACGGCCGCCGCGCTACGATAAACTTGTTCAATAATGTCCAATCGTAGCAGCTGGGGGCTACCACCTTCAGTCATAGTTCCTCGTTAGAGTTGAGGATGTGTGGCATATCGGATACCGGGCTATTGCTTTCCTTGTGCGATTTTGGCAGCCGTTTTTTTGGCAAGTGATTGTAATTTATGATTTCGTTGTGCAGTTAGCCTGACTAATGTGTGACTGGAGGCCATAGAATGTCTCTGGCATCTTTGCTGTAATCACATTCATGGTCGCTAGAAAGAGCTGATCACAAATGATGCTGTCTTTGTACGCGATCTGGCTTGCCGCGGTGGTGACGTCCACAAAATAAGCTTTCTTTAGAACACCCAGAGGGAGATTTCAGAAGCTATGAGATACCTTGTATTCCAGAGCACAAACGGAGGCCCCTTACAAAAAATATTTAACCATATTGGCAAGAGTAAGATACCTAGATCCCTTTGCCAGATATGCTCTTATCTCGTCTGTATGAAAAGTTTCCACATTCCTGTGGTTCGGCAAGGAATTAGCGAGGCCATTTTAAGGTCTCTCGTAACTATGTTTTGTTGTGTCCGACAGGCCAAGAAGCTGCTGGAGCATCGTCGCAAATACGAGCGTAAACATGAGGAGCGCGCGCTGAAGGAGAAGTTGGCCCGCTCTCGCCGCGCCCGTGAGGAGCACCTCAAAGCTCGCCAGGCGGCCCAAGACGCCGCCCCGCCCCCAGGAACTACGCCTCCTGGCGGCGCCGCCCCTGAAATGTCTGACTTCTACAAATTCCTCAACGATCCGGACATCACCACCGCTTTCCAGGATCCCGAAGTTGCTGCCGCTTTCCAGGATATCACGGCCAACCCTGCCAACATAATAAAGTACCAGAACAACCCCAAGGTTTCGGCGCTCATCAATAAAATGGCGTCCAGCTTCGGCGGCGCCATGCCTGGAGGCATGGGCGGTATGGGAGGAATGGGAGGTATGGGGGGAATGCCTGGCGGTTTCGGCGGATTCGGAGGCATGGGCGGATTTCCACCCGGTGCCGCTGGTGATAATTCAGACGCCCCTCCGTCGGCGACCCCGCGCACGCCTGGGGATGACGTGGGCCTTGATTAGTCGTGGAACTGTTTTTTGTTTCCATTTTTTACAACAAAGTAGATTACCAACAACACCAACATGAATTTCAACGAATCTTTTGGTCCCTTTGGCTGTCTCGACCTCGCCCTCGGAAGAGTGCCACGACTGAACGGCGACCCTATCCTAGTCAGCTGTCGAGACCGCGTGTTTCTCTGAATGTCACTTCTTATAATATTGTCAGTTTCTGGTGCTCTTTTCTTGGTGGATCTTGGATATGGATACTTGCATGGAAATTTTACGTCCCTAGCAGGCATTTCTATCATTAGTCTAGCAGGCATTTTGTGTCAGATCTTTTGAGTCCGTACAGGGAAGAGTATATTGGAGACTGCCACCGCCTGCCTGCGTGACTAATGGCTGATGGCGTTTGCGATGGTCGTGCGAGATAAAAGTATGACAAGTTACAGTTAAAGGGCAGGCACCGATCTGGCATTTCCACATGTTGTTTTCAGATGTGCTTTAAATTAAAGAGTTGACATTAAAATAAGCTCGTGTCAATTTTATTTTCCAATTTTATCATCATGTCATCCTTAGCATCACTTATCACCTTGACTTGACAGCTCCTTATTATCAATGAAAATCCCTCGCTGAGACTTTGCAGACCCGCTAAAGAAGCGGCAAGAAGAAGTTACCTACCCCATGTGTGATGCCATAGAGTTCTGCTATTGAAACTTCTACGTATCTATTAGTGCTGGTTGTGAATTGGAATGTTTTCGGTTGACGCGTTGCTGTCTGAAGTCAGCTGGACATCTTTGGTCTGAACCGAAGATATAACATTGGGTGTAGCTTGACAAACTAACACCGATCAGTTTGGCGTGGTGAACTCGGTAGTAGGGTATAATTGCCGGTTCTAGATCAGAAGGAGAAGGAAGTCATTGACCTCTGTGGGAAAACTGCTGACGCCCGGAAAATTCCTAGCGTCTTGGACGGTACGAAATAAAATGCAGATTCAGCAGAAATTTGAGATGCGCGCGTGCGCATTTTTACTGTTAGCTAAGGTGATATAACATTTGAAGATAACTATAGTCGATTCATTTTGAGATGACCTCCTGCATATAATCATGCATGTATACGTGCATGTTAAGGTGCACTTCTTACGTGATTTCTTAAAATAAATGTACTTTAGATGTTTAAGAAATATAAATGCAGCAACCTAATCTAATTTCTCACGATCAGATGTCACTGTACCAAATGACAGTAACCTACAGTCTGTTCATTCTACATAAATAATCATACATCTGACACTCAACTGCATATATGCATTTCTGGTGTACTACCTTAAATTAACTGTGCTATAGCTTCCTACAAAAATATTATTGCAATGCCGATGTAACATTTTCCCAGATGTTCCCAGCGTGGCCCTCGTATTGCTTGGTAGATTCATCGATCAATCGCTGATTTGACAAAATCAGATTTCACTGTACCAAATAACAAGTACTTGTATAGTAGGTTTATTCTTAAGAAACGTCATCTGTTTCCATTATATGCCTGTGTAATTATACACGATTACTGCCCAGAGTTTAGATGGTTATACATTACAATGAACGCACTTTAGATAATATGTTAGTGGTCAATAATTGCAAATCAGCAAAATGTTAGGACAATGAACTGTTCGACGTTCTGTTCTCACCGACATCATCATTCGATTCAAAGTTATCAGAGACATTGTACAGTGGAATCAGATCCAGCTGATATAAGCTTGATTTTTTAACTTTACGCCTCGCACATTGACTGCAGCAATTATACTACTCGAAATATTTTGATATTGCTACCTCAGCATAAAATCTTATTTTCCTAAAATAAAAAAAAAAAAAAAAACGAACTGATTAGAATAATAAAAATATATAGAAATTACTTAAAATAACTTCTTATCATCACCATCATCATCATTATCAGCAAGAATGGAATCAAAAAATGAAATACAAAATTTAATGTGAGTATACCTATTTAATAAATTCGAATATTACTTTTCATTTAAATTGGATTTGTATAATTGTCTAAAAGATGTTTACACAATCTCTGTGTTCATTCTTGCAGGGATCTAGAGAATGCATGTGATGCTATTTTAGCAATGGTGACAAATTCACCAGCAGCATCAGATGACAGGTACGCATTCTTTGTAGATTCATTTTACAAAACATTCGATTAATACCTTCAACTTATTTATTTTTATTTTTATTTACAGTCCTACTGAAGTCCCAACAGTTAGACCATTCTTCGGACCTTGCGAGCTCTGCGGATCAACATTTTCTAGAAAAGACAATTTCAAAAAACATCGCAGTTTGAAACACTTTCAGTGTAGCGTGTGTTCAAAATTTTTCTTGAATGAAAAGAAGATGCTGACTCATCATGCCAGTCATGATAACGTTGGTAATCGTCAAAACCCGTCGACTCTGACAGAAATACCATCTTCAAATCAACAACATTCTCTACAAAGCTTAAATCAAATCGGTAGGGGAAAACTTTCAAAATCTGCGCTAAACAGGAGCGTTAAAACTTACACGTTCAAAATTCCAGATGATCGTATTGATGTTTTAACATATTTGGCTGATAACAAAAATGATATTGAAATTCAATTAATGAAGAATATTTCGAAATCCCGCGGTGTTAAATGGTACCTGACAATTTATCCACTCTTCACCAAAATTGTGGCAGACAAGCAAAGCGAGTCAACACCATGCTTCAGAAGTTGCAACTTCACACTATTACAACATTTTGAGTTTAATAAACAATTTAATCAAGCTTTTGAGTCGATTGCAAAGGCAAAATCAAATTTTCAGAGGGAAGGTAGTAATTGGAATTTTGAAAGAATTCTAAGATTTGAACTTAACATCGCCAAATATGTTCCCTTAGCTGCAAGTAGTTACATTCCCTTACCAAAAAAATTAGTAAAAAAAAAGGCGATTTTAAATGTTCAAAACAACGACCAAAAATGCTTCCTTTGGTCTGTGTTAGCACATTTATATGAACCCTGTCACAATCGAAATCGTATACATGCATACAAGCAATACGAGTCACACTTGAATATGTCAGGTATTGAATACCCCGTCCAAATTTCAAAATTATCTCGTTTTGAGAAACAGAACAATATATCTGTAAACGTGTTTGGATATGAATGTGAAGTTTTTCCGCTCCGAATCACAAAATTTTCCTGCGATACTCATATAAATTTATTGTATTTATCAAACGAAACGACGAATCACTTTTGCTTGATAAGCAGTTTAAGTCGCTTGCTAGGTTCAGTAACTCATCACGAACACCGATCATTTTACTGTCATTTTTGCTTACATAGATTTTCAAGACAATCGCTCCTTGATGATCATTCGAAGTTTTGCAATAAAAACGAACCACAGAAAATAAAAATGCCATCTGATAATATAATGCGATTCAAAAATTATCATTTCATGTTGAAAGTACCTTTCACAATTTACGCAGATTTTGAAAGTTTAAACCTGAAAATAAGTGGATGCTCTCCGAATGATGATTTCTCGCACACTTTAAAAACAACTCAACATATGTGTTCAGGATATTCATATGTTGTGATAAATGCAAAGGGTGAAATGCACAAACCTTTAGTTGTGTATAGAGGATCAGATGCAATCACTCACTTCCTTAAAAGCATTTTAAAAGAGGAAGAAGAGTTGCAAAAGCTAATGAATGAAAATAATCCGATAATAATTACTCCGGAAGAGGAGCAGAGCTTTCTGAATTCAAAAGAATGTTTTATTTGCTCGAAGGATCTCGATGAATTTAGGGTACGCGATCATTGTCACATGTCTGGACTTTACAGAGGAGCAGCTCATTCCTCGTGTAATCTCAACTTCAAACAGGCTAAACATATTTCAGTCTTGTTTCACAATTTAAAAAATTATGATAGTCATATTATTATGCAGGAACTTGGAAAATTCAAATTTTGTAAAATCACGTGTATCCCAAACAACACTGAAAAATATGTTGCATTCCAGATTAATTCTTTGCGTTTTCTCGACTCTCTTCAATTTTTGAATACATCTCTTGAAACACTCACTAAAAATTTGTTAAGCTATGGAGAGGATAAATTTAAAATTACCAAACAGAACTTTGAAAACAAGGAAGAATTTACACATCTTCTCCGTAAGGGCGTTTTTCCATATGACTACATGGATTCACAAACAAAATTTGACGAGACAAAACTACCTTCTAAAGCAGCTTTTTATAACACGATTCGCGATGAACATATTAGTGACGAAGATTATGAACATGCTAAAAAGGTTTGGAGTCTATTTAAAATCCAAAATTTAGGCGAGTATCAGGATTTATATGTCAAAACAGATGTGCTATTGCTAGCAGATATTTTTGAAAGCTTCCGAGAAATATCTATGAAACATTATAAACTTGATCCCTTACAGACGTATACATTGCCAGGTTACAGCTGGCAATCATTTCTTAAGATGAGCGGCTGCCACCTCGAATTACTTACGGATCCTGATATGTACTTATTCATGGAGCAGGGAATACGAGGCGGAGTTTCAATGATCTCAACCCGTTACGCATCAGCAAATAACAAGTACGTAGATGACTTCGATAAGAACGCTGAATCGTCGTATATTATTTATTGGGATGTGAACAATCTATACGGGCAAGCGATGTCTCAAAAATTACCTATCAGTCATTTTGAATGGATGAATGAGGATGAAATAAGTCAGTTTAATATTCATAATATTTCACAAGACTCTGAATTTGGATACATTTTAGAGGTCGATTTGGAATATTCACATAATCTGCATGAATTGCACAATGATTATCCTGTGGCTCCGGAGAATATAAACGTTACTGAAGAGATGATTTCTCCTTACAGTAAGAAACTGTTGGAAGACTTGAACTTTAAACCTGCAAAAAATGTCAGAAAACTAGTACCAAACCTAAACGATAAAACCAACTACATAATTCATTATAGAAATTTGCAACAATATCTTGACTTGGGATTAAAACTTCTTAAAATTCATCGAGTTCTTAAATTTAAGCAAAGCTCTTGGTTAAAAGAATATATAGAATTTAACACATCGCAGCGTAAACAGGCGACCAACTCTTTTGAAAAAGATTTCTTCAAGCTAATGAACAATGCTGTTTTTGGTAAGACTATGGAAAACCTTCGTAACAGAGTTAACATTGAATTAGTGAACGTAGAAAAGAGGCTATTAAAAGTTGTAGCGGCTCCTTCGTTTGAGAGTTTCACAATTTTTTCAAATGATCTTGTAGCCGTGCAATCCAAAAAGAAATGTCTCATTCTCAATCGACCAATTTACGCAGGGTTCGCAATATTAGAGCTAAGCAAGGGATTTGTTTATGATTTCCATTACAACTTTGTAAAGAATAAGTATGGAAATAATGCCACCTTACTTTTCACCGACACCGATAGCCTGACATATCATATAAAAACCGAAGATATATATTGCGATATGAAAGCTCATATGAATCTATTCGACACTTCAAATTACCCAAGCACACATCCTCTGTACAGCAATGTCAATATGAAAGTTCCAGGTAAAATGACAGATGAAACCGCTGGTGCTGTCATAGAAGAATTTGTAGGATTGAGGGCTAAGATGTATTCCATTTTAGAAGCTAATGGAAAATGTAAGAAAGTAGGAAAAGGAGTTTTGAGATATGTTTTAGAAAAAGTAATTAAACACGATGATTACAAGAAATCGATTTTTCAAAAAGTGATTCAAAGTGCATCTATGTCTAGCATTCGAAGTTTTAATCATAACTTATATACAACAACTCAACGAAAGATCACACTATCACCATTCGACGATAAAAGATATGTATTAGACGATGGATATCATACACTTGCCCATGGCCATTGTAATATTATTGATATTGATGAACTGGATCGCGATTCAGATGATTGCAATTAGTTAATAAATTAACCAGGTGTCGGCTGTGTAATAAAAAATAAATAAACATGTACATAAATAACTGATTAATTTTGAATTCCTATCACACCTCCTCATCCTTTACTGCCATACTACAACTTATTATAATTCATGAATGTTTACTCAGGATCCAAATAAATGGTGTAGTATCTACTAGTTACCACCAGTCTTCAATATGGAAGTGAGGTGGAAGGTACCATTCACTAGTCTTTTAGCTGGAAGTACAGGTTGTGGTAAAACTACATTTGTTAGACGATTTATATCGAATCTAGATGAAATGACTGATACACACATCAATCAAATCATTTGGTGCTACTCAGAAATGCAAGATTTTCACGATTCCATTACTGATTCTCGCGTTACATTTCACAAAGGTATACCGAATATCGATGATTTTAGTGCAGAAAGTGGTGGAAAACTAATAATTATAGATGATATGATGTCAGAAATGGACAACAGAGTAATCGACTTGTTCACGAAATATTCACATCACAAAAATATTTCAGTTTTTTTCATTACACAAAATTTATTCCATAAAGGTAAAGGAATGCGAGACGTATCTCTGAATTCTCATTATATCGTCTGCTTCCGCAACCCACGAGATCGGAAACAGTTTTCATTTTTAGCTAAGCAAATAAGTCCGCGAAATGTAAAATTTTTGGAAGAAGCCTATGAAGATGCCACTAAATTACCATACGGATACCTACTTGTTGACTGTCACCAGACAACTGATGAAAATCTACGCATTCGAACATCAATTTTTCCAGACGATGTAAACCATTTTGTTTATATTCCTAAATTATTATAAATAACTGATGATGCGACTCTCTTTTATCATTCTCTCATCATGAGTGCTTCAGTTATCAAAGAAATGGACCTCCTTAAGGTTTTAAACAAAAGCGGACCAAAAATGCGCAAAGCCATTTTGAAAGTCGCTGATAGAAATCTAATCAAATCGATATTGGAGTGCATACAAAACTGTATTTTAGGGAATGTTCCCCTGAAACCTGGTCATAAAAGCCGACTCTCTCGACACAAGCACACGCTCAGAAAATTGATAAAGAAAGGTGATACTTGGCAGAAAAAAAAGAAAATTCTTCAGAGAGGTGGGTCTCTGATTCCCTTATTGTTGGGACCAATTCTGAGTGGTGTAATTTCGGGATTGATGACGTGATGAATAATTGCAAGAAGATGGTTTTAATTGATCAACAAACACTCGATCGACTTGGTAAGACACCAGTTAATAGTTTACAAGTCAACAAATTAAAAAATACAGCGTCGACAACAAATCCAATCAAGAACATGATTATCGCTTTGAGAAATGAAATGAAGCAAATTCTTCGAATGAAAAGTATGGATGCCAATGAGAAACTTTCACGATATCAAGAAACCTTGCGACGCTATCTACATTTTATTTCTGTATCTTCAAAAAATAACAACAGATCCAGTGAAACATTTCAACCACAATTTGAAGAGAAATTAATTCCTACAGAGTTTAAGCAAGAGATTATTGATGACCAAAAAGAAATGAAACCGTTGAATACATCATCAGATATCTTAGCTGCAAATGTGAATAGTGAAGACGACGAAAAGTCCGAAGTCGAAGATGATATCAATTTATTGCAAGTCAAGCTATTGCAGTCTGTACCTGAAAAGAAACAAGTTGCTGCAAAAGAACTTTATACTCTTCTTTACGACAGCAAACTTATTGACTGGAATAGTTCGACCGGCCTAGTACGAATTAAAAGAAATACTATCGATAACTCAAACATTATTGATTTAATATCCGATGTTCTGATTAACCGACAAGATTCCAATCCCACGGGTTGGAAAGAATTTTTAACTATTTTGGAAGAACTGAAAATCCCGATGAAATATATATCAAACATTCGTCGTAAAAAATTCATTCGTTCATTTCATAGTGAGGTGGTGAGTTCTCCTACTTCAAGTACAGAGAAAAGAAAGAAACGTAAAATTGACGATCAGACACCTTCTCAGGAAGTTACGCATGTAAAGCGTAGAAGTGCTCGTGTGTTGGCTCCAAACTGGAAACGATTTCACTTTTAGCAGCTGTCATGAACGCTAAATCAAGAAAAATATTGCAGAAAATATATTTTGACCCATCACACCCTGCAGGATTTTCAACGACAGGTCAATTATGGAAGGCAGCTGAGAAGAAAATACCTAAGATGCTCGTGCAGCAGTGGCTAGAATCTCAAGACACGTACACATTACATCGTCCATTGAGGAAACGTTTCGAAAGAAATAGATATATTGTTAACTATATTGATGATGTTTGGCAGTCAGACTTGTGTGATCTTCAATCTCTTAGTAAATATAATGATAATTATAAATATTTGTTGACTGTAATTGACATTTTCAGTAAATTTGCATGGGCGATACCTTTGCACAATAAAACAAGTTTGGAAGTAATAAGAGGTTTCCAGGAAATATTTAAGTCCTCCAATCGTAAACCCACAAATTTAAATATGGACAAGGGCAAGGAATTCAAAAATAAAAAATTTCAAGCGTTTCTAACAGCGAGGAACATTAATTATTACTATGCTACAAATCCGGATATCAAAGCAGCTGTTGTTGAACGGTTTAATAAAACATTAAAAACTAGGTTGTGGCGATATTTTACCTATTCATCATCTTATCGTTACATTGAGGTTCTTCCCGATCTTCTTCAAGCATATAATAACACTGTTCACCAGACAATAAAAATCGCACCAGTTCATGTGACGATTGATAACATGCTACAAGTATGGCGAACGCTAAACGATCGAGTGCCATTCAAAAAATTAAAAAAGGATAAGTTCTCAGTTGGTGATCATGTACGAATTTCTAAAGAGAAAGAGCAGTTCGAGAAAGGTTTCGAAAGAAATTGGACGGACGAGATATTTATTATTTCGGAAGTTCTTCCAAGACGTCATTTAACTGTTTATAGAATAGAAGATTTAAGTAATACACCTATCGATGGAACTTTTTACGAAATTGAGTTAAAACGAGTACAAATTCGAAAATCTACTGAATTTAAAATCGATAAAATCATCGCCACGAAGGGGAAGGGACGCAGTTCGAAAGTATTGGTCAAGTGGTACGGATACCCATCATCTCAAAATTCTTGGGTTAAGAAATCAGAAATTATTAATTTAAAATGATTCAAAGTAGCAAAGAATTTTATTTAACCCTTTTGAGCAATAGTTCGGCGTCTTACTATCCGAAGAATACGGCAACTCGCTTTGTGACTCAATTACCACAACGCATAGAATTACAAGATGATATGGAATGTGCTTTATTTGAAATCCATTATCCTTTTATTAATAACGTATTGATAAATGCAAATAAAGTGACCTACAGTGTAAAAACAGCTGATAAAGAAGATGTCATAACCAAGACGATTGAAATTCAGCCTGGCTTCTATAATTCTGTGTCAGCAATTCATCACGCAGTAAATAGTGTCCTCGCAAACGTGACGGGAGACCTAAAGATTTTACTTACCGAAGCTAATTCATTCACGAGAGTAGATATTGCAGAAGATAGTATGATTAAATCTGTAGTTTTATCTGACAATCTAGGATTACAATTGGGATTCGAACCCGGTACGAATATTGTTGCTGATAAAACGTCTCCACACAAATCCCGCTTGAATGTAGGGTTTCAAAAGCAGCTTCTTGTTTATTGTGATGTTATTGAATCACACGTAGTGGGCGATATATTTGCGCCACTTGCACGAATGATTAGCATAGATACTCTCTGGTACAAGGAAAAATATGGAAGAAATCATTCACAGTCTTTCAATCCACCAATGTATTTTCCGGTAGCTAAACGAGAGTTTTCATCGATTACTATAGATATAAGAGATGCATTTGGTGATTCAATCTCATTCGATTCTGATGTTCTAAGCGTTGTACTACATTTCCGACGTCGTCGTAACTAGATTTAAAATGTGTAAAAGCAGTAACTATCATGATCGATACATTGATTATTTCCAAAATCAATGTGGATCGGGAATGAATATATATCACGGTAGCAAATTTCAGCGTGGTTGTGGACTAGCGTCATTTTTTAAAAATATGTGGCGATTAGCAGTACCGATATTTAAAAGTGGAGCTCGATCTCTTGCTCAAGAAGGACTCATGACTGGAGTAAATTTTGCAAATGATTTAATGGAAAGAAAAAATGTGAAACAATCGTTTGAAAATAGATTGAAGGAAGCTGGTTCGAATCTTAAACGAAAAGCTGAAGATAAACTTACTCTTATGAAGGGCTCTGGTCTTAAACGATTGAAAAGCTGCCAATCACTTCAGTTGGTGCCGGGCAACCGTGGTAGGAAGGCTGTTGTTGTTAAAAAGAAGAAGAGACAATCTTCGAGTCATCAACGCAAGAAAACCACCAAGAAGATCAAGTTATCGAGAAGAGTGCGAGATATTTTTGAAAAGTGAAAATGTCTGTTATACATAGCAATTCGATGGAGGCTATGAAATCTGAGCTCGATCTTTTCACAACACCTTTAACACAAGCAGCCATCGAATATGGATACAAAGCAGCATATAAACCTATTGTGTCTTTGGAAGGAAATTCACAATTCGAGTTTGTTGTAAATAATAATGGCAATGAGTTCATTGATCTTGCATACACAGAGCTCCTTTTAACAGCAAAAATTACCAAAGCAGATGGTACTAATTTAATTGCTGATGATAAAGTTGTGACCGGACCGGTCAATAACTGGATGCATAGTTTGTTTTCGCAAGTGGAGGTCTCATTGAATGGTAAACTGATATCATCGCCTTCACACACTTATGGTTATCGAGCATATATTGAAACTTTACTGAACTTTGGTTCATCAGCTAAAAAAACGCATTTAACTTCCAGACTGTGGTATAAAGATACTGCAGGTAAATTCAACGATTTCAAGGATAATGATGGACTTGTTAAGAGGTCAAGCTTCATAAAAGGTAGTAAAACTGTGGATCTAATGTCTAGTATCCATCATGAGCTGTTTGCATCTGATAAGCTGCTTATTAACGGTGTTGAAATGCGATTAAAATTTCATTTAAATAAAGACGCATTTCATTTAATGTCAGAAGATACTTCGGTAAAGACGCACATTCTTGATGCGACGTTGTTTGTGAGGAAAGTCAGAATCAAACCTGAGCTGCATTTGGGATACTCGCGAGCACTCGAACGATCGAATCTGAAGTATCCATTGAATCGAGTAGAAATTAAAAATATTACAATCCCTGCGGGGGTCATATCTAGAACTATTGATAATTTATATTTAGGGACGTTACCTAAACGAGTTGCGATTGGATTTGTTTCAAATGCTGCGTTCAATGGAGATTTTGGGAAAAATCCTTTTTTCTTTGAAAATCATGATTTGAATTTTCTACAATTGTATGTAGATTCACAACAAATTCCTACCACAGCTCTTCAGCCTGATTTCAAGAATAATCTATTCATTCCTGCATATAGGACATTGTTTGAAGGGACAGGCATTAATCATCAAGACGTTGGAAATGATATATCTCGCGAGGAATACGCTCATGGATATTTTCTTACTGTTTTTGATCTTACTGCTGATCAGTCGGCGAGCTCAAATCATTGGTCTATACAGCGAAACGGGTCATTTCGAATTGAAGTTCGATTCAACGCTACCTTAACAGGTCCTGTAGATATGATTTTATATTCCGAAAATGATAGTTTAATGGAAATAACTAGAGATAGAAATGTAATCACAGATTTTTAATATAAAAAAGAAGATGATATTTAGAAAACTAGAATTATTTTTCACCCCCTCCACTACTTTACTAAGTTATTGATGACGGTGACTGCTATAATAACGATTTGGGATAGAAATAAAATCACTTTGAGTCAACGCATTGCAGAAGACGATTCAAAGTCATGAATTCACTACATCTTGAAGAAGTTATGCTATGTGACAAGTTCACAAGTCCGTTATTTCGTGGAGTATTCGCTGCAAACAATCTGCCTCGAATTGTGCAACATCCGTGTGTACTAATAGCGAACACAGATCCTAGTAACAAACCTGGCTCGCATTGGGTTGCTTTTCACATCGACGAATTCGGACGAGGTGAATTTTTTGATTCTTATGGAATCCCACCAATTGTAAAAATGCATCACGAATTTTTGAGTCGTCAGTGTACTACATGGACATACAACGAAAAACAGCTTCAAAGTCCAACATCTGATGTCTGTGGTGAATGGGTAGCATTATTTCTCGCGCATCGATCTCGAGATCTTAGCATGCAAGAATTCATGTATTTCTTTAATAATAGAACTTGTGATGAAAATGATCAACTCGCACGTTCATTGTTTCAAGAAAAATTCAAAACTTGTTTTACTCCTATCCGAAAATGTATGAACAATCAAACTTGTTGTAGTCGTGAATGTAATCCACTTTATATGATGAGATTTTAATAAATGTATGTCAATTTGGGATTCTGAGTTATTCATAAAACCTGCAAGCATCTTTTTCCTGTCTCCTTATATATTTAAAATAAAATTTATTGCCTGACTGAACAAGATCAAACGTGATCGACACTTGTTTGCTGTGGAAAAAGGTGTCAGAAACAAATCTGAAATCTGCATGCGATAGGATAAATGGAGAAGTTTCAATATCTGTAACTGAGATAACTATCAAATTCTACCAAACGTATTCGATTCTTCAACTCACCTTGATATTTATATTTATTCAACATCGGCAATTTTCAAAAACTTATTCAATTAATACTTTATATGATATTTTCGTGAATAAAAACGGATTATGGATGTAGACATGGATCTAGTTTCTGGAATTGGTAATGTTATAAAAGGTTTTTGCTCAATAAATACTCTCAGTGAATTCAGTTTTAAAACAAAATTTTTTCTTTTATTTGTGAATACAGTTCAGTTTTTAAATATATTTTTTTTTCAATCCGTCAGCAAATTTTAAATATCGTTAAATTCTAAAATTGCAGTTGGTGGGTACACCCCAAATTTTTTGGTGCCTTTAAAGGTTATTGTGATCTGTTTAAGATTGAAAGAGGTTAAATCTGAATCGGTAATTTTATTAAATCTAGCGGGGAGAAAATATTTCAAGTTGTTAACGGTGATTTGAATTTGACGACCGTATCTTGTTGTGATCGCCGCCCACTCATCGATTAGAAAAGCTACATGTTCTGGGAGTTCATCTATCTTTCCGAACTCAACTGCCTTGCAGCTCCCAAGTTGGTTAAGGAAGTCCATCTGATAACAAAGAAAAAAAAGGAAAAACTGAATTAGTATATTTTATATTAGATGTAAATAAATTTCATTTCAGATTTGCAGAAATACTTCTGTGACAGAAAGTATCAAATCATCAAGGAGATTTTAATAAAAATATAAGGTTATTAGAGTTTCTAATAAATATAAAAATATAATTATACTACTTACTTTCTTGCAGTTGTTTCTGTTACTCCTACTGTTGCCGTAACTATTGCTCTTGCTGTTGCCTCTCTGATAACTTTGAATCGAATGATGATGTCGGTGAGAACAGAACGTCGAATAGTTCATTGTCCTAACATTTTGCTGATTTGCAATTATTGACCACTAACATATTATCTAAAGTGCGTTCATTGTAATGTATAACCATCTCAACTCTGGGCAGTAATCGTGTATAATTACACAGGCATATAATGGAAACAGATGACGTTTCTTAGGAATAAACCTACTATAGAAGTACTTGTTATTTGGTACAGTGAAATCTGATTTTGTCAAATCAGCGATTGATCGATGAATCTACCAAGCAATACGAGGGCCACGCTGGGAAAATCTGGGAAAATGTTACATCGGCATTGCAATAATATTTTTGTAGGAAGCTATAGTACAGTTCATTTAAGGTAGTACACCAGAAATGCATACATGCAGTTGAGTGTCAGATGTATGATTATTTATGTAGAATGAACAGACTGTAGGTACTTGTCATTTGGTACAGTGACATCTGATCGTGGGAAATTAGATTAGGTTGTTGCATTTATATTTCTTATACATCTAAAGTACATTTATTTTAAGAAATCACGTAAGAAGTGCACCTTAACATGCACGTATACATGCATGATTATATGCAGGAGGTCATCTCAATATGAATCGACTATAGTTATCTTCAAATGTTATATCACCTTACACTACAAGCTAACAGTAAAAATGCGCACGCGCGCATCTCAAATTTCTGCTGAATCTGCATTTTATTTCGTACCGTCCAAGACGCTAGGAATTTTCCGGGCGTCAGCAGTTTTCCCACAGAGGTCAATGACTTCCTTCTCCTTCTGATCTAGAACCGGCAATTATACCCTACTCTCGGTTCTCGTGTGATCACCAAGTTAAGCAACACTTCCCTGTGTCAGGTGTTGGATAGATTACCATCAAACACATTGCCAGTTCGGGAGAGAGGTTGGAGGGATGAAAGTTAGTACTGCAACTTCATTTGCCTGGCTTATTTACCTAACGACATTATGGATTTGTGGAGAAATCCTCATGTTAGTGATGTACCGACGTGAGTTTCGTTTACTAAATTCACTGCTTCGTTTGTGTAGTCAGTTTATACTCGATGCAATTTTATGGGCTACACGTGCACATGGATTTTTCATACTTGATAAAGTTGTCCTTTGTTTTTGTTATACTGAAGTGTATCAAATAAAACAGTAATTAAGTGATTTTTTTGTGCTTTTCCTGTGCTTGCAAGAAAAAGAAAAATGTTGGTAAAAAAATCCGATATTCTTGAATACTCGATAAATATTAGTCCTGATCAAGTTAAGAATGTAGTTTGTCCCGATGAAGTTTCATTGCTGATAAAAAGAAGAATACTATGCAAATTGACTATTTCATGAGCGTAGCGAGCGAAGCGAGCGGAGCGAAGCGAGCGGAGCGAAATCTACAATTTCACATACCCAAAAAAAAAAATAACTTTTGTATGTATGTGTGTTTGATCGCGCTCTAGCCTTCAGACGCCAGCACCGATTTGGACCAAATTTGCTGGTCACATTTTTGTGTTCTCAACTGAGACTGAGTTTGATTTTCAGCAAAATTGGTCCAATGGTTTTTAAACTATTCAAAATTTAAAATTCAAAGCACACTAGGAGTATGTCAGCACCGAGCTTTCTCTTTAAGGTGAGGGAAGGGTTGTTTCAGCACCAAAATCACCCTTCTAGGTGAAGCAAGATTGATGCCAACACCGAGTTCATGTCATCACCGGGATCTACCTTCTAGGTGAGGCAATGTTTATTTCAGCACCGGGTCAATGCCTGGTCAAGGACGTCTGGTCTACTCTAGGACGTTACCGCTGAAACTTGTAATCTCCTAGACTCCTGGCACAATTACATAAGGAGGCTAATATAACCGATCTGTTTTTTGCTAATCAGCCAAGGATTGCTAAATAATTACTACATTTAAAAAATGTCTTGGCAGCAAGTCGCTAAACGGGTAGCGACCACGTTAAGAACTTTTTTCCAAAACCAAAAAGTGCCTCGGTCGTTGGTTACGAATTCAGACCCTCTGTGCTTCAAGCGATGATTCATCCGCGCGGCCACAGAGCGTTGACAGGTAAAGTTGGTTTTTTTGTGCTTATAAATTGGTACGTGACAATGCCAGCCTGCGATAGCCGAGCGAGTAGTATCCTGTTACCGATCGATGTCCAATATTAATTAGTCAAGTTCGTTTGATACCCAACAGGTTGCGCTAACGATCACGTTGCTAACGATCACGGTGCTAACTCAACTGCTGGTTCGGTGATACTTGGTACATGACCAGGGGACGAGTGATCCGATCGAAGTATCGGTTGGCTGACAACCAGCCGGGCTTCATCGTCTTGCGATGCAAGGTCGGATTTTGACAGACGATGGAAGCCAACATTTGTGGAGTGGCCGAAAACTAGTCCCACATCGCTGGAGGCGAAGTCCAATTCATGTACGGACCTCTCACTCATTTTTCTCACTATTTAGGGATTTTTGGAAATGTCTGATGCACCTACTACAAATCAGGTAAGATGATGCATCGCCTGAGGCCACGCATTATGCAGTCCGATTTTTTCGAACTGACCTCTGCGAGCGCATCGCTGGCGTCACTACCAACTGTAAAAACGCTGGGGTCCCAATTTTTTTTTATTTTGTGGCATGACGTTGGATGGCGTTACGACTTCGACGACGGCTCCACCTGGTTAGGCTAGGACTAACCAATCCTGGAAAAATTATTTGAAAAAAATTCCTGCTCTGGAGAAAAAAAATTATCTGGTGATAAAAAAAGTCCGTGGTGTATATTTGTATATTTGTTTATTAGCTACTGACAAGTACATAGTATTTGTATGGGCCTATTCTAGTAAATATTTTTATATGACGGTAACACGGTAATATTGCACCGTTTATAACATAAAGTAAATAAAGGTGGTATAGTAAATAAAGATCGATCTCAGTACCTCCTGCACATGAGACTATCCCTCTAACCGCTCGACCATACTACCTCCTCTATAAAGAAAAGGTTTTTTGAGATTAATAAACTGTTTAACTGTGACGACAGCGGCCAAAAATCCGAACAAATCTCAACCACTGCATCGATGATTTTCATTTTTCAGTCAAAAATTATTTCGACGACATCGATATATATCATCAACTTCAATATTGCGCATCATCGTGGAACAATATTTTCCAAAGTCTTGTTCAGTACCCGCACTACCCACGTGATACGCATCTTGCCGCCGCCGCCAGCGGCGTAGCAAATCACTGCATCTCACCACACAGGCCTCGACCGAACGGAACGAGACGCTGCCGGGCCTTCATGACATCACATAGGAATGTTGGATCGGGTTGTAGCGCATCAGTTTGATATTTTTGTTGCAATCAGCGCTACCTGTTGGTTGAATCGGTCATTCACTCAGGACATCATCTCAGTTCAATGATTTAATACCAGAGCCACTCGAGCTTCATGCAGCCAAAAAGCTGCACGGTCCGAGAGCGAACGCATGCCTTCCAGTTTCGAATCAAACACGCTAACCACAGAGCCACTGTGGCCTCCATAAGTAACATGTCAATACAGGCACAAGTATATAACGAGACTAGTGCAACCGATCTGTTTTCTGCTAAGCAACCGAATACTAACAACTGATTCCGGTTAACCAGGGCTTCGCGATCTTAATTTGTGTTGCGTTGTAGATGAGCGTAGCAATAGTTGTAGCTGGTAAGAATAAAACAATGACATCTTGTGATCAAACTGCACTCCATAGACTTATCGGACGGCCGTGCCCTAGTCACGTGATCTCTTCTGCACCCTCATTCACGGTTGTCATGCTTAGATTTTTTTATCCTAGATACAGCAAATATGCACAAAATTTTGCCAGAAAATTCCACATCAAAAATAAATGAAGTCAAGTACGGTCTTAAATACTTAAACGGTTTTATCTTGATGCATTTCGCATAATTTATGAGCAAAGCGAAATCTCCAGTTTCACTTACCCCAGAAAAAAATCACTTGTGTATGTTTGCTTTTTTTTGGTTTTGTTTTTGTGTATGTATGTTTGTTCGCGCTCTAGCGTCCAAACGCCAGCACCGATTTCAACCAAATTTGCTGGGCCCCTTTTTTGTGTTCTCAACATAGACCGAGTTTAATTTTCAGCAAAATATGTTCGACATTTTTGAAACTATTAAAAATTTACGAAAATTTTTAGAAACCATTTAGGAGGTTATGAAGTACAGGCACATTGTTGCAATTTGCAGATATGTATTCCATGAACACGAAAAATGCTGTTATTTTTTGTCACCTTTTTGTAGTTTCGAGACAATTTCCATGACAACAGTTTTCACAAATTTCAACAAAAATACAATGAACCGAAATTACCAAAAGTAACATGCATTGTACGCAATGATCCATTATAACATGGCAACATTTTTACATTACGAATATGACCAAATATTTAATGAACAGAAAATGCAGAAAGAAACATGAATGTGTATTCCTAGGAATAATAAAGTACAGAACAGTGGTTCAGGTGGTACCCACCTATTTCAATGGGTATGCGCCACGTCGTACCCACCTTTTCTTGCAATAGTGTACGTCGATCACCTATTCTGGGAAAAGTTTGGTCTACTCTACATTTAAATTCAAGAAACACATGTTATTTGTATGTGTTTGTAAAAATTTCATTTGTAAATGGCATTCAGCAGAACGTAGGTAGGTATATCCACAGAATCTTATCTTTCTGAAAAGCAAATGCAAAATACACTAGCTAATAATTATAACTACGCAAAGCGATAGCAAGGCTAAGCTTAGCTAAGCTCAGGCAACGCTGCCATTTGTCGGGCAGTGCTGAAAAAGCATAGCGAGGGTAAAGAAATTGTTTCAATGTCTTTTGCCTTTTGGCACAGCTTCCTTCAACCCCCTCCCCCCCCCCTAACCTTTATTAATTTGCACAAGTCTAATATTATGGCACATTCATGACGCGATCTCTCTAGTTGGTTGTAGAACACAGAACCACACGACAGCGTTCACGGCGCCAGCTGAGGAATGTGCAGCCACAGGGCAGCAGCATTGATGGCAGCATACATGTAAGAGAAAAAAACACATGTTTGTAGGATACCAGCCACACCTTGTAAGCCAGCAAATAGCTAAGATTCTGACACATAAAATACCAAAGCACTACACTCAATGAAAATAATCTTGGAAGCATGCTTAATATCATTACTGCTTACCGAATTAAAGTCCTATATCCAAATTTATTCTTTGTAGTACAGCTGCAAACGGTAGCACGCCTGACCAATTTCTGTAAGAATCTGTCATATTGGATTCATTATTATAACCATACAATAATAGCAAGTAATATCTGCATATATGTATAAAATCCCAACAAATAAAAGTTGTGTCCAAACATTAGATAGATTTTACTTTAATTGGGGTGCCAAGAGGCTGGATATTGACAGAAGTGAAGAAGGAAAGAGAGAAGGACCGCAACTTACAGCAGGAGTAAATTGGCTACCAGATATTGATAACATATCTAACAACGGCAAAGGCAACATGCCGAAAGGTCGAAATTCTTGGCAATTCAGTAAATTTATCAATTTTTGGAAGTGCACCACAAGATGCCAATTTCAAGTTGCAGTCCCTCTCTCTCTTTCCTTCTTCACTGCAACAAACACTTAATTTACTAGCAGTCGTGGGCCATGGAATTCCAAACATTGGTCCCAGCTATGCTAATCAGTTGTTGCATTTATAACGGAACACAGATATTCAAAAGCAATTGCTTCTTTGATATTCCAGTTTTGGTAACCTGCATGCAGTTTTGTCTTATTTGCAGCGACATGTATTACACTGCCGCTCAAGTTATTTGCGGCAGATGTAAGGGATAGATGGCACACTTTAAACACAAATTTGAGTACCTTAATTGGAAGCCCTCGCCAGCAATCCCTGTCAGAAATAAGCAAATTTTTTTAAAAATAAACAATTTTTTGAAAACATTTCATTCATTTAATTAATCATTATTATTTCATTGTGTTGTGAAATTGTTGGCACTTGGCAGTGGGCATACAGTTAAGCGTCTCTTGCAATGAACACGTGGCTATCACATTTCGCAATCCTGTTTAAACTATGCATTTTCACTTTGTCCTTTGTCTACCTAGGCTGAGCAAAGTTCGTAGGCAGTTTGTAACTGTTGTTGTGCAACTGCTGCCGTGACATCGCGTTTGGATCGAGTTCAAGAGGAAACTTTCCAAGCACTTTTGCATCTGGAACGGTTTTACACAGATGTTTCTGAAACGCATCTTGGAACCCGATGCCACTTGAACTAAACGACTGCACTGGGGGAGGTACAATCACCGAAGGCAATCGCTCCTCTGAATTATTTCCAGCGAGCTCCCCGAGACAATTCACAATTCGGTCACACTCCAGTTTCACAGAAAGATCGTCCTCTTCGACTAACGGTAGCGGCAGAGGGCGCTTCCTCCTTCGCTGGGCATCATGGTCGGCATTATCCTCCCGCGTTTTTACGTCGTCATGGTAGACAATCTCTGACGGGTACGTCTCGCCGATAATCTGGCTGATGATACTAGTGGCGGCGTCGGTCTCCACGCTTGGCCTCCGCGAGGTTGATCGTGGCTCAGCGCTTGGCGGTTGCTTCAATTTGACGCGTTTGGGTTTTGCTACCTCGGCCACTTTTCCCTCCCAAGCGACTGCCCCATGCTTCGGCACAGCTCCCAGGTTCAACCCAGAGTCCCATGGCTTGGTCACATCCCAGCCAGCTTTCGGCAACTCCCACTCCTTCGTGGCTGCCTTTGTGCTGGCTAGCATGCGTTCAATGGCGTTCACCTCGACGTTGGGTATGGTGGGGTAGCGATCGGTCGCAGACAAAGGCGTCGGAGTGATGCTGATGCAATCAGGGATGTTCACATGCGCGAGTGGGTTGGCCGCCATCATCAGCACTGAAGCTGGTGCGCCGGCTTCACTCTTCGACGGGCTGTGAGTGACGATCACCGACGGCGCTGCACTGCGTGATACGCCGTTGGAGACTGATGACGACGGCTTGTTGCTCGGTTTTTCTGGTTGACGGACTGTGGGTTTTGCGTCTGCTGGTCGACTTGAAGTAGGCTTCACGTCAATGGACTTTATTGGTAATAGTTTCACTTCAGCTGGCTTGGAAGGAACTGCTTTAACTTCGATCAACTTTGTAGAAACCAGTTTCACCTCTGATGGCTTGGGAGGGGTCAGTTTGGCGTCAGAAGTGCGAGGGGATTCTGCAGAAGGGGTGGGACATGGAGAGCCATTGACCATGCTGGGGAATGATGTCGCTTGTGGCACAGGCAATGACTTCTTGATATTGGGTAGTGATGCCCTTTTGGAAGTTGGCTTGGACCTGAAACAAAATGCATTCTTTCAGACCACAGGGACTAAGATAATGCCAGAAAATGTATTAGTGCTGGGATGGGAAGCAAATACTAAATTATAAATGAAACACTTATTTTTTTAGGATCACGTCTTAAAGTAATCTTAGCACTTCTAAAAAATAAAGATTTCAATTCAAACTGGTGTTTGAATGCTATGAAAGGTCAATTTTTTTTCTCAACGTTTCACGTGACATTGAAAGCCTACTTTGAAACGAGTCTCGTTCAAATTACAAACTTTTATAGAGTCACTCTTATGTCACTGTCGTCGCATCCGTGGTCAATCTTACAGAAATAATCTTAACAAGTCAGTCAAGTGATCTTCCTAGCCTCTGCCGTTATGTACTAACAGAAAGGTAGGTACCGAAGAACACCAACCTTCCGCTGGCAAATACTTTTTATTAGGGGGCTGCTTCCTTGGAATCCTCGAGTTTCAGTCAAATATGTGTGTCCATCGGTCCACTTTTTTCTACTGAACCACTACTGAACTATTATCTAATGAACCTTTGGTCTAAAGTGGTAAGTCCTAAGCTAGAAAATACTTACGAGGAAGGGTGCGCAACTTCGGTCAACAACTTGGCGCAAGTCATCCAGCCAGCAGGCCACATAGTCTTGACATCACGTTCGAGGAACATCCCCAAGTTCTTGTCCACCGTCTCCTTGCGTGCGTAGTTCAGCTCTAGGTACTGAGTCTTGGTACTCACAATCTCTGTCAGCAGGTCACTATGAAAACAAAACACAATCCGGTGTTTGCAAATTACCAGGATATACAGACATGCTAACTGCTTAAGTAATTTTTCCCTCTTTATTTCCTTTTTCCTTAATTTTTCCTTTCCATCTTTCAGTTCCATCGTGTAAATTGTGAAAACTTGAAATTTATCTTTTTGAGCCTTCGTAGAAACAATGAGATACAATCAACATCAACATTCTGATCAGTTGAATAATTGAGCTTGGAAGAAAGTAGTCCAGAATTTACAAATATATTTTTAGGACATCTTTTTGGATCTCTTACCAGCACGCAATTATTTATATTGCTGTCGTAAATAAACACCAATTAATGCAAAATTAATCTCAAATCAAATACTCACGTCATCTCTTTTGTCCATGGAAACCGTTTCAAAGGAATCTTAGAATGGTTCTTGCCTCCCGCTTCTGGCCCAACATCTTCCGTAGACCTAGACAAAAGACATCTAGTTGACTTTTTAAAAAAATCATCGCTTGCGAACAAAAAAAGACCGTGTGCAAAAAGCAAAGTCGTGTGTATCAGTGAGAACCGCTCGTTAATTGTTGCAAACGATTGCGAGCTCCGCCACCAGGAGCAATGTGTCCGCAACCTCATTGAACACCCGAAGCAGTGTTAATTGTGTGCGACGGCAGAAACTGCTTCGTGACCGCTCCGTAAGTGACCGCAAGCTAAACAACGCCAGTGCAAACCAAACAAGCCAGAGAGTGGAGAGGTGGAGCTAGTTCTCGAACCATCGGAACTGACTGCCTTGCTGTCATGCCAGGAATGCATGTTTGGTGAATGTAAAAGCGCCTGTTCAGGGACGCAATAAAGAATCCTGAACCACATAGCTCTGGTGGGTCATCAATTCGTTAAAGATCTGTAATATGGCCAATTGATCTCATTTTGTATTTGTTTATGATAATAATATATGGTTGCTGTTCCTACCATCATTACTATGATTCACGAAAAAATGTTGTTAAGTATTATTGATTAGTAAAGTATCCAAGTTTGAAAACAAAAAATTGGTAAATTTGCAAATCAGTCAGTTAAAAGGAACCAATTCCCTGACCAGAAGAAAAGTCTGCAAGAGTTTCCAAAAGGTATCATCACAACAATACACAATTATGTACAATGAAACACCAGTCTGAGCTGTGCAAGAAAAAGAAGGAAGAAACTGGTGAGAGAAGGCAGTCAGCTAGGTTTGCACGAGACTAACAGGAACTAAACGGAAGCACCACTGGTGTAAAAGCCCCTTCACGCATGTTCTAGTCTAGACTAGCATAACCATGAAGATGAATTGGGGTCTCTTACCAGTAATACCTATACAACTCCCAGTACATTTGTGGGCTGCACGACGAGAGACAGACAAACAAAAACACAAGTCAGCAATTAATCACAGAACCAGACAATCGCTCAAATCAGGCGACATCTTTTATCAGCCTCGCCATCTTAGTACATAAACACCTTTTCTTAATGCTCTCAACTCTCCTGAATAAATAATATAATTTCAATGGTATAAGTTGATTTTTCTTACAACTGTGTTATATTTCCAGAGTTCAGATGATAAAAGTTTATGGATTAACCTTTAAAATTAAAAGCTTAATTCATTACAGTAACGAGATATCAGTTGGGAATTGTTGATAACCCCATAATTGGCAGCAGTGCTGTTTGCTCACAATTGGTGAACCAAATACATTATTTGTTTATAGAAATAAAACCACAAACTAAACACAAGGATTCTCAACTCCTCTCCTATACAAGGAGGTACATGGTGAACCAGTCTGAAAAAAATCTGTCCCAATCCAAAACCTGCAAAAATGGTGGGGGATGAGGATTTGAAGTGTGACTTACTTCTCCTCTACCACCCTCTGGCTCTCCTTGGTGTACGCTTCGAGCACGGCGGGCATGGCTGCATCGACGGCCGCTTTGAGCCGGCTCATTGGGTCGCAGATCTTGTCAGCCTCACAGACCACACGTAGCTTCTTTGCACGCTTCATCAGTGTGTCCTTCGTGCACGGCAGGTGAAACGCGAGGTGCGCAAACACCTGGTGGTGCACAGAGTAGTGCAGCGCGCAGCACTTGAGTTCTAGCCTGCAACCAAGTGGTAGAATGTCAAAATTAACTATATTTGAAAAATATTTTATATTTTAATATTTGAAAAAAATCTTGCCTTATTTCTGGCAAAGCTTTTTCCTCCTAGCTCTTTAGTTTTACTGCTGTATCCAAAATTAGTGTATCGTGGCCAAAAAATAGATGACTGCACAAATATAATAAGGCAAGCTCCTTTCACTCCTGCAAATCTATGTAGAAATTATGGACGTAATACATTTAGACCTCTAACCTAGTTTCCTACTCCTTCCTCTTCAACACTCAACTTAACATTCCAAAAGCCATATCCACACTTTTAATCCATGTTTACAATTGGTTATTTTGTTCACTTCAAAATAATAAATTAAACATAATCAAAGAAAATTAATTAATTGTCACCTACCTGAGCAATATTTCGTTGATGACTGGCGAGAAGAACTTTCGCTTGCCGTCTGCTGTGTTCCGTGCGGCCGTTTTGAGGCTCTGCACGAGGTCACGCACGTCGTCTGCAAGATTGGGGGGAAGCTGCGCCTCGATGGAGTTGCCTTCGCGCTCGCCCTCCTCCTGGCTGTCTTCACTATCTGATGAAGAGTCCAGTGAAGTGGCGGCTGCCACAGGCATCGAAGGAACGGACACTGCCTTGCGTGCACCACTCGCCACGGACTCGATCACCGCCATAATAGACGTGGATGCAGCAGAAGACGTGGAAATAACTGCGAACATAAAGGGGCTAGGTTAGCATTGAGTTGGATCGTTGCTCTTGCAATTTGGGCCTGATTGAACTCTGAACATTGAAACCATAACTTAAGTTCTTGGATTTCCCTTTAAGGTAGCAAATTGGATTTACTGAACATATAGCCTGCAGTTCGACAGGGATGAATTGCAACAATGCTACTTTTGTCTTTACATTTTCTATTGATGGTAAATCATGAATTGGATGGTATATTCAAATAATTATTTTTAATTAAACAAATAAGCAAAAAATATATTGAATATTATGCACAAAATATTGCAAACTTGGGCATACCTTTAAGGTCTTTAGATGAAGGAGTAGTCAGGGAAAGCGGTTCGTCTTGTTGTTTGGCCAACACTTCAGGAACATCTCGCTTTTCCTTGAGCAGGTCTTTGACAGACATCTTCTTCTTGGTGAGATCGTCGATGGCTCGTTTCTTCTTCTTCTTCAGCAGCTCCCGGTCCTGTGACAGCTTGCGCTTCTTCACCAAATCTTCCTTGTCACCCTCCGCATCAACCTTCACCTTCTGCGGTAATACAAACATTGATTTAGTTGTGGTGTTGCCATTTTGAAATACCACTTCATTGACAAATACTTTAAAAAATGGCATTGTCAACTGAGCCCATTGTAGTAATCATAATATTTGGTTAAGAAACACTTGATGTTCGTAGGACATGGTTATTAACAGCGTATTTCAGAGGATATCTGCTTTCGAACGTAGATTTCTTGGCAGTATGTCAAATTTTTATCACTTCAGCTCATAACTAGTTAGCAAGCTCTTTGCCTACAAAAATCTATTGGTCCGCCCAAATAAATAATCACACAGAATCCAACGCATAAAACAAGTTGGAAGTGCCAAACAGTGGAACAATGAAACGCGTACCTTGGACAAGCTGACCCCGTTTGTTTTCTTTTCCTCGTTGCTCTCCTCATCCTCGTCGATGCAGCTCATCACCCTCTGCAAAAGCAAACCAGCAAAAGTCACATCAGGGCCTACGAACACCTCACAGCCACCGACAAAACACCTTCGAAACAAAAAGCTTAACGTTCGTATGCTAACTCCTGGACAACGGATTAAATGCGAGGTAGATTCAGATAAAGCATTACAAATTTTTGCCTTGTAAACCACAGTGTTGTTTTTATCAGAAACCAGTAACCACGGCCTACTTTAAACAGCTTACATTTAAGAATTCTAGAAATCCTGCATGTATTCCTTGGAACAGATCCATTTCAACATAAGCCACTTAATTTGCTCATATGTCTTAACACTAACAATCTAATGGAAATCTTGCTAAATTCCGTGCCCGAGCTGCAGATTTAGCTACATACCCGGACTCTCTTGTTTGGCCTGCCAATTTGTTCGTCTATGTCTGACTGGTCCGAATTGGTCTTGAGCTCGAGCGCTCCGCTGTTGATGTAGAAACCGCCATATGCTGTCGTCACCTCGTCTGGCATGTCCTCGTCGATCTGTGGGCAGCCATACAGAAGTTATTTTGCGCTGTGTATTGATAGCTGTCTACTGCATAGCTTGGGACATTTCTGCTAATCTAACTTACACTTGCTTAGTCTACCTTATTCATCAATCTCGTTTATTTTAACGTTGGCATACTTTGTTTGCCTTTAGCAATTTTGGAATAGGAAGGCGTTGGAAGAGGTACCAAAAAGATGCCAAAAAAGTGCTAAATACCTATGTTACAGCTATAGGAACAGGACAGTTAGCCACCTTTAATTGAATCAGAAAAGAGATGATGGTTTCCAACAATTGGCTATTTTTTGGCTATGACTAAAACTTCAGTGTTCAATGAAAAAAAGCAGTGTACAGTCAGGGATACTAACAGTGGAAACTCTAGTTCAAAATGACACATTAGAAATCTTAAAGCATTTCCTCTCCTGTCTTAGCTATCAATTAACTTGGCAAACTGGTTTATAAAATCCCGCTGATGAGAATGAGTACGTACAGCATCGGTGTTGTCGATGAAGGGATCAGTCTCGTCGTAGCCGGCGCCCAGGTCCGCAAAGTCCTCGAGCCTGCCCAGCTTTTTGCTACCTGGGTCCCCCTGTCACAAACAACAGCATTAAATTATGAGACTATGATTATTAGATATTGGTGTGATTTTGATGTAAAGGGAAAAAATAAGGGAATATATTTCTGGTCAGCACTACAGTTGTTTAATAAACAAATGTGGACTTGGTTTTCCATGAAATATTTTACAGATTTATTTATCAGATATGTCCAAGGTCAAGAACCAATAACCAGTGGTGTAGTTGAGGGTATACGCGGGTATACTCTCGACTACCCAAAAAACTTTTTGACACCGAGCGTATACCCATACAGGGAATACGGCCAATAAATACTCTTTGCAAAACTTTAAAATGCGTTTTGCAATGACAATTCTTAATCTCCCTACAACCTGCACTATAAAAACTCGAAAAGCAAAGTTTATTCCGAAAAGTGGGTAGTCCGTGTATAGTATCTGGATGGGTATGCAATGGTTTTTCCAAGCAGTCAACGTACTCATTCAACCCACCCGAGGAAAGCGCGATTGCAGCTACCCCAACACCTAGTAGTTTAAGTGTGGATAGGAATGAACTATCTATGAACTAGTGAATAGACTAAAGGTAAAGAATTAAAACACCCCCCCCCCCCCACACCCAGTACCTAACCTAGTGATGACCACGGCATTTGGAACTCACAGCCTGATAACCCAGCGTATACCCCAAAAAAATGTAGGACCACACCACTGCCAATAACCAAGTTAACCAATAACCAATAACCAATGATCAAGTTTACTTGAAAGTTTAAGGAAAATCAAAGCAAGAATCAAACTGTCAAAAGAGGTTGACATTTTCATTCTATTGCTGTCAGTATACCACAAACAGCATTTAATTCTTTACTTGCTGATAAACTGTTTAAATTGACATGTGGGTACATTATATTTTGGCTTACATATTTGGCTTCAAGTCTTCGCACCAGCTGCTCATCTTCGGCGGACGGTAAAAGATCGAATCCATTCGCCTCACCGCCTGCCTCAGCCTTCTTTTTCAATAAGCGTCTCTTTTTCTAGAACAAAAATAACAACAAACTCTCAGCTACCTGCATTATGAAGGTCCCAATATGCAATATATACCTACAATATGTAAATAAAATTGATAAAACGTCCTTATGGCCAACTGCGATGATCAGAAAGTGTGTCATTAATTGAATTACTTCAATTGTGTTAAAACAAATTCACTTACAATTCCGTCTTTTACATCGACATTGACTCAAAGAAATAATTGAGTAATAAAATGAACAATAACCCAGAAAAATAAATCTCTCGCCATCAACACCTCGAACTTTATCCATGTCACACGCACAGCTACCTGAATTTTAAAACACAAAACACTAATACATCAGTTTGATATCCGCGCTCCGCACTACTCGCTCCGTCGGCGCCTCCTCCCTTCCGCTCCAACGCCTCGCTCGCCGTACAAACATGTCTGCTCCGCGCGGCCGCCTGCCTAGCCGTTCACACAGCAACAATGTCGGCCACCGACAGCCCCGACGGCGGCCCGTCCCGTGTAGACGCTCGACTCGCCCCATGGCCGCCGCCGACACCGCGATCTCTCGCATCATTGTTCCTCGCGATCCCAGCGCCGCTCGCCTACGGTCGCTAACCCCCTCCCTCTCCCCCCGCCACGGTCGACCACCTCGGCCGACGGACCACAGGAACAATCAATCCGGTGTAATTAGTCCCCTCTTTGTCAATCATCGAAATTGCATGGTAAAGACGCTAGATAATATGCGTTCCGTGAGCGCCGCCGCCGTGATGTCCAAACGCCCTCCTCTACCCTCCCTCCCTCCCTCCCGAAACCCACCGTCGCGCCGTGTCGCTGTGAGAATATGGTGATCAAGGCTGGTCTGACGTATCGCCCGCAGTCGGGAGAAATAAAAAGAAGGCCGGATATCCCAGTCCTGGTTTTTCAATTGCGCCCGATTACGCACTCAGCCTGTGCGGCGAATAATGTAGATGCGTCGGTGTAGACGTTAGAAAGGACGATGGGACGTTGAGATCGGACAGCTCGGCCCTGTCGTCAGACAATGACCTACTACTGGGTGCCAGGTGCTGGTCGGGTAGCACACAAAATGTCGTCGCGAGTTTTCCACTGCTCGTCGCTGACGAGTGTGCGATAATCCCGAACGAAATGTCATTCGGCGGATTGAGTAAATATTGTCCGAGTCGTCGCGACCCGTTACCTGAAAGGTATCGAGGTTGCCACGGCTAATCAGAGGGCAACATCCGATAACCTCGCAACGGAATGCAAATAATCAAGGTCACATTTTTAAATAAACGATTGTCTTGAGCGTAATTAAAATGTGGACATTTAAGGGTGGCTGGAGGTGTGTGCACGAGCACGGTTTCGCGCCGGCTCGCCGAGTACACTACGTTATCGGATATGCAAATCAGCTGTGTACGCTCGCCGCCGAACGGAGAAAACGCACGAATACATTGTTGCCAGGACAAAGGTACAATTAGCAACTTCGTGAACAATTGTTTTTTCGGATTTCTAGGAATCCGATGTCTGTGCAATCACTTCATTGGTCACGGAGTAGTTTCCCTAGGCGAGTACGTAGGTAACCGACTTGGCAATGTGTGACGTCAAAACGCCCCTGTCCACACTTGTCATTTATCTGCGGTCGAGTAATTCATGTCCACAGTAGCGATTAATATACATGGAGTATCGGAAAATCCATAAAGATACTCGAAATTAGAAAATGTTTCAGCTAGGATATGAATTCGTACAGAGGGAACATCGAAAGGAGTGCAGTGACCCATCGAGGGAGGCGTTTTGATGTTTACGACCTACGCGATCTGCGGTCACTGGGGCGCGCCGCCTTTCACAGGAACAGGGCTAAATCAGATCGATGTCATATTGTTCACAACGTCTCTAATGAATGTCCTTTCTCAATAATTCAGCAGTGCAGCTGTCACATGAGAAGTTCACTCCCGATCGGGAAGGTTGTCGTCAAACGATTCGAGACCAAGTACAGACATGCTCATTGTTTTGAGCACCTATCGAAAGGCCGTAAGAATACTTTTAATTTGGTTCAAATATGGCGACTCGTCTCTTGAAAGCATACTGTATATAATTACGTAGAAAACTACAGCATGTCCTATTCACTTGATAGTTGGGGAGTACAGTTTGGTAGACTATGGGAAATCGTTTTGCATGCGGCCTCCGTTAGTCGTCATCGATATGATCGTAATTCGGCCACGACTGTAGAGATTGAATCGAAGTGGTGTTCCTTACAGATATGCCAACTATCAGTAGACGTGCCTTCACCAAACGTGACCATTTTATGTGATAACTTACCTCTGCAGAATTGAGCAAATCTCTATAGCTGAGCACAGGACATGCCTGCTCGTTGGATTCGGATAAGTGTAGATCGAGTCGCACAGTTTTTTTGAGTGCTTTGCCTTTTTTATCTTTCTTGTTTGTTCCTATGGATGTAAGAGATTGTTTGATATGCTCTGACATCCTACACTAGATGCACAAACGCGTAAAATAATTGAAAATCGACGTCAACATAATTTGAACAACTTGAACACAAACGCCATGACACTCTCCACTCCGGCTGTTTGATGCACTAGAGCCCCTAGCGGACGTCGGTGGATATGACTATTGGCGCCGTCTTCCTTCCCCTTTAATATTAGGCTTTGAAAGTTAAATTTACGAATTAAACATAACTGTAGAGCCCTAAAAGTACAATTTAGCAGCATATTGTTTGACATGTTATTGTTTGATATTCTAGACCAATTCATATATCAGAAAACTCGTTTTACACACCCACTATGGATTTCCGCCATCCAGTTTAAATTAAATACCAACCTAATAAGCTGTACTAGCAGGCTAGCAAGTCCTGTTTTAGACCAAAACGTTACAAGATAAGATTCAAATGTATGTTGTGTTTGGCTTCCATCGTCTGGGGTTCTTTTTTAGCTTCAAAATGTTGTATGCACGCGAAGAAATAGGAAATAAACCCACAATTTGCTAGAAGTTATTCATCTCAGTGTTTTTATGCAACTGCATTCAGTAAAAGTGTACTGCATTGTAGATAAGTATAGAGGAAACCAATTGCATTGGTGAATCTTAACCTCTGAAGTGGCTCTTTAACGACTACCATGGACATTGCGATTGCTTTCACGAACGTTCTCGGCATAAGAGATATCGCCATCCATGTTATCGCTTTGGTGGAATTATTACGAAGAACATCGGAAATTATAATACGTTTCATTGGATTTGTTGGCGACCTACTCATTTACAGTTTCCTGCTATTTTTTAAATCTTTGACATCTGCACGCCACATTGTGACATCAACATTTCACTCGATATCCTACGAAATTTCAGAATTTATATCAGACTTCACTGAAAAACTGATATACACAGCTCATGCAATATCGTTGCCTTTTATTTACCTCTACGAGACTATTATCCACTGTTACGAGACTGTTTACAGAGTGTCTGTCTTAACTGCTCAATTCGTAACATTTTGGTGTGTTGCTACAACTCAGTTTTTTGTATCCTGGTCTGTTACTTTTGCCCAATTTATCTCATCATGGTGCATCTATGTAATCGATTTGTGTCTTGGAGTGGCTAGATTCTTTGCAAGCATACCTGAATACTTAAAACAATGTCTTATATCTCTTGGCAATACCTTATGGCTGATGACAACCATGATTCCGCTTGGAATTGTCTACCTCAGTTCGATGAGTATCTACTTTGTTGGCCGATGCTGTGAAGAGGTTTCCTCTATTTTCTGGCTACTACTTGAGAGATTCATAGCTGTACTAAATAACGCAATTCTTTTCTGGTCAGACATGCCACTGGAGTCTGTGCTTGGTCTTGTTATTGGAACAATTGCGGTGATAATTGTAGTCAAGTTTGGTCATTTTTGTTTAAAAAGAGTGATTTCATTGGTAGAAAGAGCTTGGAACATTGTGTTCAATTCGCATCCTCTGAATGGGCTACCTGTTGTTGAACAGCACGAGAAAACAGAAGAGATGTTATGTGTGATTTGCCAAGATCGTGCTCGTCGCGTTGTTTCGTTTCCGTGCCGCCATATGTGTATGTGTCGAGAGTGTTCCGAACTGTTAACAATGCGTGGGGGACCGTGCCCAGTTTGTAGGCGGATTGTTTCACGAACCATGACTGTGTTTACATGAAGGCAGACTATCAGGCCCCACCTTTGCTAAATTCCAAATCGACTTACAAATTAGGTGCTTACTTTAACTTCTTTATTTTTAGCTGACATTTTCATAAGTTTTTTTTTTTTTATGTGTTTCATAACAAAAATACATTGTCAATAATGACTTTAATGATAATCTGATATGCTGCAATGCAATTTTTATTTATGGGTCAGCATAAAATGCCCCCTTTGGAAGTCATAATGTACATATCTGAAAAACTGCACAAAAATATACTTCCTAGTTCGAGAAGTTTTCAAAGGAAAACTACATATCAAAATTTCAATAAAAAACAGCACATTAATCAAGTTCAAATAAAAAGGTGTGGCAGCAGATTATGCATTCCAAATATCTTTCAAAACTCTTGCCTCTTCATAGTTTTTGCATGCTTACATAGACATGTTTATTTTAAAATATTACACTCACTAAGAAGCAGACTTTTTTTTTTTAACTAGCAATGTAGGTACGTCAAGGATTTGTTAAAGGTTCCTTATTAGTAATTATATCGATTCATTTGAGAAATGTATGAAAATTGAATCTGTTGGATATTTTGTTTGCATTTTTATCATTTGGTTGTGATGAAAAATTATATTTAAATAGAAACTAAATTGTGCGGAATATCATACACAATTTAACATGCAATGCTCTCATATGTTATCTACTTAGAAATTACTATAGAGTAGTTACTTCTGATGATGGTCGTTTTAATATTGTAATCATGTCCTATAAAAACTTTTACATGTTGAGCAATATCAGATTTTGCTAATTTTTGACATGCATGATGCATGGTGGCTTTGCAATCTCAAAAATGCATATGCAGTAATATTGCAACAGTAATAATTACTTGGTTGTTTGAATCTTGTAAATGTTTGGGTTACTTAGAGATATGCAAAAGCAAACGAGTTACCCCGTAAAGTCTTCCAAGATTCCTACTTGACCATATTTTTTATTTAGTTCTCTAGCATTGTAAAATGCATGTGCTGGAAAATACCGGGTACGAAAATTTTCCACACTTTGTGATTACTTTAGTCAAAGGTTGCAATTTAAAGGTTTTAGCTTAGTATTTTTGCCCTACCCTATTCCAACACTTATTCTTTGTTACATTATGTAGAACACTTATTAAATTGTTTCCAGAAACAAGTCTTCATTCACTTTATCCTAATAATTTGTTACTTTTAAAACTAATTTTAAGGCCTGTACCACTGAAATACTAGCACCAATGGAACCTACCTACCTAATAGTAAGGGATCAATTAATTTAATTTTTTCTTCTTTTCTTTGAAATAACATTTTTTATCTTAATCCTTTATCATACAAAGTATTTCAAATTTCAGTTGTAAATTCCATCATCATGAAGATGATACTTATTACTCAGTCATTGCTCATTACTTGTTAGTGGTGTGTATGTAGACAATACAGGTTTATCTGCTCAGAATTGATTTTCCTTTAAGTAACCAATTGATACACATCCCAATAGGGACTCCTAGCCCCATACTGCAATTTCTAGTGAGCACGACGATAAGGACAGAACCTCTATGATAAAAGTGCATCTATATATTGTATTATGTCCCTTTAAATATGTCAACCTAACGCAAAGAAATGTGTAACCAACCTCGTAGCCCTGCATTATCCTTTCTGGCGATGTCAGCAATGATAGCCAGGGTCAGCTATGCTTGGATTGGTCTTCGCTGTAAAGCACTTTTAAGGCCTTCCCTTTTCTCTTCTTCTCTGCTCGGAGTTTTGAGTGAAGGTAGTGTAGGCGCGACTCAAAATTAACAGTCAGTGTCTGGAATATCATAGAATATCATAATTACAGTACTCATCAAATTTTCGAAGAATTTTCGGAGATTTAGTTGGAAAATTACATCTGGACTAGTTTTTCGTGCTACAGCTAGAATTTCAATTGCATATTATTAATACTTGGGCAAATTTTGCTGCATCTCATTATTGGGACCAATGCATCGTTCTTCAGGAAAGATTGCATATTTTTTTGTGGGAGACTGTTCCAAATGCAAATGCACAGTCTAGCTGAACATATTGCTGAGGCAGTTTTATGAACTGCCAAAGAAGAAGTTGCCAAACTTCTATAGATGTGCCAGGCGTGTCTCTCTTACAACTGTTAAACTACTTTTTTCATCTACCACAAAATGTCATGCTTATTCAAAATTGAAACAAAAAAATTTGCTAGTGACATGATGAAAGTATTAAAAACGATACAATCATTATAGAGGAGGAAAGGAAACCCCTTGTTCTTTCTTGGGTTGGTAATTTTTCTGGTGCATTTTCATTTAGGTATCCAAATCACAGATCACAGGTGGAAGTCAGAATAACCTTAAACAGGTGGGCGGCATGTGAAATCTGATTTAAAATGCAAAAGCTTCCAATGCACAGGGTATTTTATTACAAGGAACACTTCACTCTCAAAAATCGATGCCCAAACGGGGACACGAACCCCAATCTCCACTTTTGTAGCACACACAATTTTTGAGAGGATTTCTGTGAATTTGATGAGAATGATAGATCTTCAAGGAGTAGAACCAAGAGGCTGAATACTCACAGTCACTCTGATTGTAGTGACGCTATACCACGTCACAACTAAAGTTCGGTATGATCCACAGAGGCATCAACAAGCTCATTATTGTGAAAGAGACAAACCATTTCCACAATTATGGGTTCGTAATGGTGTAACAGACCTGCGCTGTCGCACTCCACTTGCGCTGCAGTTCCCGCTGGTGCTCCAGATGTCCGCTAAGCTCATCTGCCCTCAAGGTCGTATCTGCAAGCCGCGAACGAAGTTCCGCTCTTTCGGCATCACAATCCATTCCGCTGGAGACGAACACAAATAAAATTGTTTCATAAATTTGCTCAATCTCTTCTTGGATGGTGATCTCCTGCTGTTAATCTGTGTTTGCATGGCTCAGAAGATGATTAAGAACTCAACCAGGAATGGAGGGATTAGGATAGATTTATATTCCGATGAACGTTTACCACTTAGCATTCCATCCATCTATCATTTCCTGTAGTTTGTTTGACTGGTGAGATTCTTAGGGGGCCAGTAAAACAGATTTTTTTTTAATCGCAAAAAAAGACTCACAATTAAGGGGACTGCCTTTCAGAAAAGTTATTATTAGGTTTGAGATTAGGGGAAATATAATTACATGAGGAAACCATTTCTGATTTTGGAGATAATATCTTATAAAAAAGTTGAGTTGGTTACACGTTTAACATTGTTTATGACTCACTAAACAATGTACACCCTAGGGGACACTGGTATAGCGCCAACCAGATGTTACACGGAAATGGTATTAAATGTGTAACCAGTTCAACTTTTTTATAAGATATGATCTCGAAAATCTCTGCAAATCCATCACTAGCAAGTAATCAGACAATTTTCCAAAGATGATCTGGAATCTTATATTCAAGTGCAGAACTGTTTTTCATAAAATGCATTAATTTAAAAATGAAGTCATTGAAAGCATCATAAATGGGTACAAATTTCAAACTCACCATATTCGCTGTGCAGACGTCACAGCTTGCAGTTCTTCCTGGAGCTGAGCTGTGCTACAAAAATAGTTGAGATCGACAAGAATTAATTCGGCCATAACTTACGGAGCTGGAGTTGGTCTGGTAGTCAGGACAAAAATATACGCATTTTAAGTTACAACCAGATCACAAATTCTTGCTGTTATTTTGAACCAAGCATTGAGAAAACTACATGCAATTCATCTGGGGCACGAGGCTCTCCAGCTAAAATAATAACTGCCTATTTAAGTAATATTCCATGTTCTAACTGGACTTTTTCACATTTTTCAGACGATCACAAGGCAGAAACTTGCTTTAGAAAATTCTTCAGTTATTGAATTCATTAATGACATTAAAAAATGTACACAATAAAAAGTCAGTCAACAATCAAGGTCCTTGAAATCGAAACTGAAGCAATTTAATAGCCAGGGATTTTTATACCTGTGCCGTAGGCGATGCAACTCCTGTTTCACTGTCATGTGTTTCCTCTCTGCAGCGGTGAGTTCGCGGTACGCGGCATGTAGTTTGCGCTCTACAGGCGACGATGGTCGGCGCAGCGAGTCCACCTCCCCCATTAGCCTCGTCTTCTCCGCCGCCGCTGCTGCCAATGCCTCTGCCTCGCGCTTGAACCAACAAGGGGACAGTGATTTTGTGATGGTTCATCATATAGGGAAGCATGGAGAAAGTTGCATATGCAATTGGAAACAAAAATTGAGTCATATTGATATAAGAAGATTAAAACAATTTCAATATTAATCACTGAGGCCGTTGTCAAAACAGTGCGTTATTAAACACCCCTAATCAATCAATCAATCTTAACGTACATAATTTGACATAAAAACATAACTTTCTAGAAAACAACAAGAAAAATTATTTGCTCGAAAAATGGAAATATCACTCTAAATAGCGGATTGCCTTTGAGTCCTACTGTTTGAAATACCTTTTCAGCCTGGTGCAGCTTCTCCGTGACAGCAGACATCTTATCAGCGTGTCTGTGGGCCACGCGTTTCACCTCAGCGTGTACCGCCGCACCTGCGTCGGTCATCAGCTCAGACAAAGCCGCAGACAGTCGTGACATCTCCTCTGTGAACGACAGTGCAAACGCTTAAACAGCGTACAATTTTATGACGTCAGCCCCGATGCTGTCCAACGATTCCAATTGTAATGTATGCTTAAGAATTAATACTAAAACTGTTGCAAAATCCTTGTGAGCTCATTTACTGTGGCTTTGTATGTTGGTGTTGCCTCTGTTAGCATAAGGTCTCATTCAGTAAATACTTTAATCTTGTTCACAGCAGTGTAACTGAATTCCACATACAACACTACTTAGGACCCATTGAACCAAATTCAACAATAATGTCTACAATAGTGCACTTTTAATTTATTTAATGTGCATTAATGTTTAGTTTGCACATGCTTTGGTAAAATCCTGCTCTATGCTAGTAAACAGGTAAACTATGGAAATGACAAATCTTGACCTAATTAAATTGCATAAGAAATATATCTGTAACCATCAGAAATGAAAGATAGTTTCGATGTTACTTTTAACGATGACGTAAGAAGTATACACCATTGGCAACACTGATTTTTACACCATTGGTTTTTACACAAACTGTAAATGTAACATATGTAACTAGGATTAGTAACAATTGTATTTAGTATTAGATACATTTAGTTATTTGTTAAACAATTTACTTTGTAAACAAACAAATAAAAATCAATCAATCAATCAATCAAATTGTTTCAGCAAGTAGTTAACTAAATTTTCAACTAATGACTTACACCACTACGAAAATATAAGAACTTGAAGGGATTTCTGCGCATGTAATAGCTACCCACCAAGCAGGAACTTTTGCCAGAGCAGTTCATGACCCTTCCTATGCAACAACTCACTCTGAGCCTCGTCCCGTTCTGCCAGCCCACGATCTCGTTCGACCAGTGCAGCGTCGGTTATTGCCAACGCTTCGGCCAGCTTTTCACGCGTTTCCGCTTCCCGGCGCTCCCAGCACAAGGCCTGCGTGCGGCATGCAGCCAGCGCAGATTCCAGCGTGGCCGAGTCTTCACGAGACTTGGCCAGTGCGACCTGTTGCCTGCGCACCACCGCCTCCAGCTCCTGGAATGGCAGGCGAAGGAGGTTTTGGTTTGGCAAGAAGGAAGAGAAAGCGAGAGACTTCCAAGTTTATAAATAGACCAAGTTTACGAAGATGAAAGGGGAGTGAATATTGCTTTGTGTAATGCTCTGTTTGTGTTCATACCAAAACAGCGTAGGATAGAATTTTGAGCAAAGGTAAAAATGTGTGAGAAGTTGGAATATAGAATTAAATACATTATTTAGACATTATAAACAAACGATGGCAACTTCAATTTTTTGACCAGGTTTTTGTTGTTGTTTGATTTGATTCTTGTATACATTCTAAAATTTTACTTAGATAGTCATAGACCTCATCAAATATTCATATTCAAATATTCACAATATTTAAACATAAATGTTTGTCATTTTTTTTAGATCATATCACACACCACTCAATCTTACTATAAAATCACCAAGGAATAAAAATATGAGCCAGAAAGCTGATTTTATTTACTGGTTTTTTGGCCAGACATAAATTGAATAGAATGATTCCATCTTTCTGAAGAACTTTTTAGTCACAAGAGCACCCACTGACCGAGACCAAGAGCGAACCAAAAGAAACTGGACTGTGGGAAACAGGGCCATTGTGGTAGGTATAAGAGAATTATTCAATGCATAATAATAGCCAACAGAATAATTTTCTTCCCTGTTTCATCCCAACAGTTCTTCACCCATTCTCTTATTCTCAAGCACAAAGAAGTGTCCGAAAAAATTAATCAATACAAAGCAGCTGTTTGGCTGGTAAAGCACAAACAAGCACAAAAAGTTAAAAGAAAGAGCAAGCAAACATAATGCCCAATGGAATTTTTTTTTAAAGGAATTGAAATTAAAGTTTTGCTTTGCTCTTCAACGAACCCAAAGTCCTGACCTGCATGGTGGCAGCGACTTGTTTGTTAGCCTCCAGTCCAGCCCGCAGTTCCTCATCTCGCTGCCGAACATGTCCCAGAGCCGTGGCCAGCTGCTCACGAGCTGTCGATAGTTCCGAACTCTGCTGTGCGTTAGCAAGACGTTGCCTCTCGTGGTCGCCTGCCAGCGCGGTCAAACGTTGTTCCAGTGCGAGAGTGGCAGCAGCAGATTCATGGCGAACCTGCAATGCTAGGTTTTTAATAGAATGCAGCAAGCAATGATGAGGAATTGCATTTTACATGAGATTTTCATTGGATTTTGAAATACCATGCTGATTTTTTACTGGCTGCACTGGAATTATACACTTAATATTTGTGGGGCAGTTTGAAGTTGAATGAAATTTTAATCGTGTTTTAAGGCAACAAGTTTACCACAAGTTTTGAAGGCAAGGACATTTATGTGCCACAATTTGTGCCGTAAAACCTTTTTGCTCTTTTACTCAGTGGTCAATGTAACTGAAAACTGACACATGCATATTCCTACGGGAAATTTGAGAAAAGAAACATCAAGAACCCAGGCCCTTGTTAGGGCCGCCAATCTCTTCTAAGTAGAGTAAAGCCGAAACATCAAATCACGGCTCTGAACACTTCCACTCAACCAAAACAGGAAAAGAAAAACTTTCAAAATGTGAAGATATTTTTTTTATTTATTTTTATAAGCAATACAAAGCATCTACTCTCTGCAAAAATGTCTACCCAATTGAGGAAGAAGTTCCCCAAATGTCACAACATAATGTGCCGATTTCAAGCATTTCTAATATAAAGAAGAATTATTATTTTTGTTTTGTTTTTTCACGCAAACATCATAGACTCATTCCCACCCACCTGCCGCAATTGAGTGCCATCCTGGCTGGCTCGAAGTTCCATCTCCACCGCACGAAGCTCGGTTTGGGCCAAACGCCACAGCTCCATTGCAGTCTCTCGCTCCTTTAAAATAAAAAATAAAGTTGCCTCCTGTTATGAAATTGAATAAACATTTAAACTTGTAAGAACAGGTCACAGAATTTGGAAAAAATTCTTCCAAATTAGTATAATAAGTTTATTTTACTTGCATTTTACAGAAATGCTCTACATTGTTTCAAATCCTCAGTAGCATGTAAACATTTGAATGAACTTTCAATTTAGATCACATAAAAACTTTTTAAAATCTTTGATTTAGATCACTCTAGCACTTTTTTTCTATAGGATTTGCAATTTCTGAAAATATTGATCACCTGTTCCGAGATCTTGAGACGGCTCCGCAGATTATCGGCAAGGTTCCGCTGTTGCCGTGGTGCCTCAGCCTCACTTGAAGCTGCAGCAACTAGGCGCTGGGTGTCTCCTGCAAGTCTATCAAGTTGCATTCGGAGTCCACCGTGTGCCTGCCGATAGTCCTCTAACTGTGCTCGTAACTCTGCTGTACATCTTTCATGGGCTTGCAGCAGTCTGGTAAATAAATAATTTCGCAATGTATTAAGTTACAAACTCAAAGAAATATAGCTTTATATGGGGAAAAATATTAAGAAGGGATTTGACCAAAACTCACAGAACAATCTGCTCCTTAGAATATTCTTCTGGTGGAACATTTCTGCTTGTGCTTGGGTGGTCTTCTACAGTTGGCCAATTTACAATGGGTTCTTCCATCTTTGGCCTCTAAGTCTTGAAGTCTTGAGTGTTGAACTTTACTCAAATTTGCATCACTCTAACATATTTTACATGCGTTGATGATCAGTGGCGTTGATGCGAAAGTGACATCAAGACCAGTGATCGTTGCCATGGCAACAAAAAACAAACAGATAATTTTGTGATTTGCATGCACCTGCTTTAGCATTGCAACCTGTAGGGTGCAAGTCCAATAACTTGGACCAAGCGAATGAATGGACAAATTAAAATACCCAAGATAATTTTTTTTTTTAAAGCACTGTTGTTATCAACTTTCAGCGTTTTGCTCCACTTAAAAGTTGCAGTCAAAACTAAATTTTTAATGATTTATTTTGGTTGAAATGAAATTTGAATCGTGGGTTGTAGGAGTTGCAATACAACTTCCTCAGATGGTGCTAGTTGTGCACAGTATGGCCGCGATATGGGGTGAGGGTTTCGTCTAGACCTCAAAAATTACATCATTTCTTCGAAAATTTTAGTAACATTTGATTAAAATGGCCCACCGGCTTCTTTCAACAGCTAGAAAACTAGAGCGAATATTGTGGAATGGCGTTAGGAGAGGAAATATTGACAGCTCTCTGGTAACTAATCTTTAATAAATAATCCTTCGGCCGGGTTAACCTCACTTTTTAGCACTTATATAACACAATTTTCAATTATGTGACTTTTTATAAAACCTTTACACTATTTTCAGCTTAAAAGAAATCTGACGTTACTGCAACGCGTTCCTGGAGCCCCAAGTCTAGAACTAGTCCTACAGCAATGGAAATTATTTTGCGAAAAGCCACCGAAAGGTTTTGAGAAGTTTTTCAAACCGGGTGGTGCTAAGAAAGCATCATCGGGGAAGGAGGAGGGTCCTAAAGAAGAATCCGTCAAAGACCCCCCATCAAAAGGTGCAGGTCCGACTATCCCAAAACCCTCTGGGGTAGGTCAACCTAAGTCTAATGATCAATGGTCATTTGGTATGTTTGGAAACCAGAAGGGCGGTAGCTCTGGAGGACCCAAACCATTTGGTGGCGAAGGTAATGAACGAGATAAATGGCTCATCTTTGGCATGGTGGGAACTGTTGCCCTGCTAGGCACACTTGTCTTTTACGAGATGGGCTATAAAGAAATTGCTTGGAAAGAATTTGTCAACTCGTGAGTACTGTCATTCTAAAGTAGAATATTCAATCGATCACACTTTAAAGTCCAGCTTTTACATTTTTGATTTCTTTCAGATACTTGGTGAAGGGGATTGTGGAAAAACTAGAAGTTGTGAATAAAAAGTGGGTTCGTATAAAACTACTCCCAGGGAATACAGTTGATGGCTCAGTAAGTAAAATCCAGGTCTTTTAAAGCTTAAACCTCTTGCAGCTAAAAACGAGTCTCTTACATAACATTTTACGTAACATTTTATGTAACATTTTTTCTTTTAGGGAGTACTGTGGTTCAATATTGGCAGTGTTGACTCGTTTGAACGCAATTTGGAAAATGCCCAGATTGAAATGAACGTTGAGCCCCCAAACTTTGTGCCTGTTGTCTACAAGACTGAAATTGAGGCAGCAAGTATCACTGGTATTCTACCCACCATCCTTATCATTGGTAAGTTCTATGGTCTTTTGTCTTCTCTTGTCACTCGGATAGTTTTTAATTCAATACTAGCCAACTCTAGCTGATTTTTTGCAGTCCAGATTTTCCTTATCAAAGCTGTGGTAAAGTTTAAATGGTCATGATGGTATTATCGGTCGACAGGCTTTCTGATCTATATGATGCGCCGGTCTGCGGAGATGATGGGTGGACGTGGGGGACGAAAGGGCGGTGGCATGTTTGGTGGGGTCATGGACTCGACGGCAAAACTCATCAACTCAAGTGACATTGGCGTGCGATTTAAGTGAGTCTCCTTTTTGCAGCAAGACATCAGGAGAAACTTAAAAGTGCACATTTTTCAGGAACATATCATCTACTTTCCCCCACTGTTTTATGTTTTCTACACTTTCTACACTTCAGCTAGCTGCAGTGACCTTTTTTCAACTTTGCTGCTGCTCACTTGGGTTATTTCAAGAAAACCGAGTAGTCAGCCATTCAGCTGCCTGTTCTAAGCATTTCAATACTATTCAGAATACATGATGTTTTTGAAGCCACTTGCAGAGGCTAACAAGAAATTTGTGCCACAGAGACGTTGCCGGCTGTGAGGAGGCGAAGATTGAGATCATGGAGTTTGTCAACTTCCTGAAGAATCCGCAACAGTACATCGAGTTGGGCGCCAAGATCCCCAAGGGGGCAATGCTGACTGGGCCTCCGGGCACGGGCAAAACGCTGCTGGCTAAGGCGACAGCTGGCGAAGCTAACGTCCCGTTCATCACCGTCTCTGGCTCGGAGTTTCTCGAGATGTTCGTTGGCGTCGGGCCTTCCAGGGTACGTAGCCCTTGCTGGAGTTTTTTTCATTACAGGAAAACTGAAATGTCTGGCATTACTTCTATACTTTTCTCCAATCAAAATTAAATTTTCTGACAAAAATCATCATCTAGTGGTGGAGTAAAATTCAAACAGTTCATTCGTCCATATCACAAGTGAAATTAAATTGAAAAACGTTTTGCCAAACCTTTTTAATGTATTATTTTGGTCACCAACCCGTTTGTTCGCTCGTTTAGGTCCGTGACATGTTTGCGATGGCACGCAAGCATGCTCCGTGCATCCTGTTTATCGACGAGATAGACGCTGTTGGGCGCAAACGTGGCGGACGCAGCTTCGGAGGGCACTCGGAACAGGAGAACACGCTTAACCAGCTGCTGGTAGAGATGGACGGTATGTGCAGACCAGCTTAGCGGATTAGTTTAGGTTTTTTATGGACATAAACCGTTCAATCGTTCAAATTCCAGGTAGATATTTTTAGTAAATGTCTAGTAACTGCTAGCTTATTGAGAAGAACATCGCTTGCGAAGAATTTTCATCAAATGAGGTTGTAGTTTAGCATACTAGTGTCTAATTGACAGTGTTGGGATATTGACTCATTAGTAATTTTTCAGGTGGCTGGGAAATTGGTGGTTCTAATAAAACATAGATATAGAACAAAGTGCATGTGGGTCTTGTTTGCTTTTATGGCATGCTTTTAGATAAATACTCTTATGGCTTTGTGATTTCCAGCAATCAAATTAAATGTACAAAATATAATTAAAATTTTTCAAACTATTTTAAATTTTAGCTCTACCTTTCCAAACTGATCAGTTTTCAAACTAGTTATAGCTAATTATGGAAGAGTTTCAGATCCTAACATCCAGAGCCCTTCAGGTGTAAGCGTTGAGTGTAGGTTGTAGGTAGAGAAACAACGTCAATGTTACAGTCTCTGCGTGAAAGATGGCCGCCAAATGACTACCTTACCGACAAAAATGCAGAGTACCGGAACATCACGTTAAGTGGAGCCACTGTCGTCTGAATTTTAATTTTGATATTTCTCGTAGGTTAACTCGCTTTTGAGACTTTTCATGCTCAAAAAATCTCCATAAATGTTTACCTCAACGATTGATATACACGTAACGATATTAAAAAGCGAGTAATCTACGATAAATATCAAAATTAAATTTCATACGACAGTGGCTCCACTTAACGTGACGTTCCGGTACTCTGCATTTTTGTCGGTAAGGTAGTCATTTAACGGCCATCTTCACGCAGAGACTGTAACATTGACGTTGTTTCTCTACCTAGAACCTACACTCAACGGTGTAAGGTTTAAAAGACAGGAGACAGGCCCTTGAAATAAATAAAAAATATCAGATCTTGGCTCCCACGACCTAAATCTTGCGTGCCCAGGTTTCAACACGACAACCAATGTAGTGGTGCTGGCGGCCACAAATCGAGTAGACATTCTGGACGGGGCGCTGATGCGGCCGGGCCGCTTCGACCGGCAGATATACGTGCCGGCACCGGACATCAAAGGCCGGGCTTCCATCTTCAAGGTTCATCTTCAGCCTCTCAAGTCCAATATCGACAAGAATGATCTGTCAAGGAAGATGGCGGCGCTCACTCCGGGATTTACCGGTAAGTTTCACGAGTATGTATTCTATGCTTGGTAATGGTTGTCACTTGCTGTACTCAATATTAGTTACTCCGCTATGTTTTTTTACTATTTAGAATGGTAAGATAAGATGGTCACCTCTCAAACACTCATTTATTTCAAAGAAACATCATATTAATCTTCCTAAAAATCCTGGCACATTCAAGGGAAAAAGCATACCCCAAACTTATTCACCAGAAAAAATATGTAAAGAATTTACGTCTATTGGAGTTTTATACTGAGTTGAGGGCATAAAAATGTCAAAAACCCCAATTAATATTCGTCACGAATAATATTACCAAAAACAAAAGTAGACACTTCTCTAACCCCCTCGACAAATGTACTGGACTTTTTGGCGTATTGGAAACTCTAAATCATGTTAGATCACCGAAGTTGAGCAACACTGCTCTTGGCCAGGTATTGGTTAGGAAACCTGGGTAGCGACCATGTAACTTTTTCGTTAGGGATCACGAACTCGCTAGACACGATCACGTTAAATCACGCTAGATCGGGTTATCTACCAAGATAACAGTCGTGATCTCTAGCGAAAACTTTACATGATCACTATCCTGAAAAACTTAAAGCAATCAATCGACAAAATTTGCCAACTCTGTCCGTCCTTCTGTGCAGGCGCTGACATAGCTAATGTGTGCAATGAGGCCGCGTTGATTGCGGCTCGAGACCTGCACACGAGCATCACGATCAAACACTTTGAGGCGGCCATAGAGCGTGTTGTGGCGGGCATGGAGAAGAAGACCAATGTTCTGCAGCCAGAGGAGAAGCGGACCGTAGCTTACCACGAAGCCGGCCACGCCGTTGCTGGATGGTTTCTGAAGCATGCAGACCCGTTGCTCAAGGTCAGTACTTCAGTACTGTTCAGTTTGCCTTTAAAAGTTTTTCTGGCTTGAGTTTTGGAATTCAAGCTGGTTACAATAATACATATTTTTGTTGCACCATAAGCGCCACTGCTGGTTGACTGTGTATCGGTGACAAAGTCGATCCCGTAGCACTGGCTTTTCATAGAATGGACGGTGAGCGTGAGCTAGAATGTGCGGTGTTGAAAAACGTTCTGTGTGTCCCTGAGAACTGAGTATTGGTATAGCTAGGTCTTCACTATGCGAAACAGGCAAAAGATTTGTTTAGATTTTCAATTTGATTTTCAAGCAGTGACGTGGCAAATGAGAAGGATACAACAAAAGCAATTGCATTTTATAGTTATAATCTTAACTATCCTCACAAAGTAATGAAATGTTCTGTCAATTACTAACATTCCTAATTTATTTAAGAATTATTATATAAAGTAATAACAATATTTCTAATCTACTATGTTGTTTTCTCTGCACAAAAAAATAGTAATCTTGTCATATTTGTATATAACTTATTTGTTTGTTCATTAAAACATCCTACTTATCTTGACATTGATGCACGGAATAGTAGGACAAAATCTTCATTTGGGTGTCATGGGTTTGTGAGTGACAGAATCGTGTATTCTCCTGACAGGTATCAATCATACCGCGAGGGAAGGGGCTGGGCTACGCACAGTATCTGCCCAAAGAGCAGTATCTCTATACCAAGGAGCAGCTGTTTGACCGGATGTGCATGACGCTGGGCGGTCGCGTTTCCGAGGAACTGTTCTTCCAGCGCATCACAACAGGTGCACAGGATGACCTCAAGAAGGTGACGCAATCTGCGTACTCACAGGTTGGTAGATTTTATGTATATTATATTTGCCAGAAAAGACGTGAGCTACAAACAAAGCATACCATAGTAGAAGTAGCACCATAGTTAGATCATTTGGCTAAGTGCTTCCTTTCATTTGAAAGATTTTAATACTTTCTAATTGTTAACTTCATTTAAAAAGTAGCAGAAAACTTAGGGGTTAGCTTTCCTTGCTAACCAACGTTAGAGTAACTGGAATTAAAACAAATGTGAATCAAAGTGAAAGGTTTAGTTTTTTAAAATCTATTGTTAGGAGTAACCATATCAATGGGAATTTCTCAAGGGCTGTTGTACCTAAGCTAACCAAGTGCTGATTGTGTACTTTGCAGATCGTGCACTTTGGCATGAACGAGAAGGTGGGCGCAGTGAGCTTCGACATGCCGCAGCCAGGCGAAATGGTCATGGAGAAGCCTTACTCTGAGAAGACGGCACAACTCATTGACCAGGAGGTGCGGCTGCTTATCGATACGGCACACAAGTTCACCACCCAACTGCTTACAACGCAGCGGGAGAACGTCGAGAAGGTAAATGAAATGAGAAATAAGATAAGTGTTTTTATCTTTCTGTTCGATTTACTGCTGCCTGAATGCAAAGTGTGAAGGTTTGAGCAATGGTTAATTCAGAAAAAAAAAATTGGTTAGGGGTTCAGAAACACATGCTACATGGCAAAATATTTTGTTGTCTGTGACACTCCCTTATGTTAGCTAGTCAAGCACACACAAGACATTTTTGTGACCATCTGCTCATCTGCAACCAGCCTGTGGTTGCTTTTCTGCTACACTTTAGCTAGCCTCATCTTACAGTTACTCGTCCCAAACGACAGGTGGCACAACGACTGCTAAAACAAGAAGTCCTGAGCCGTGATGACATGATCGAACTGCTTGGTGCTCGACCCTTCCCAGAGAAGTCAACCTACGAAGAATTTGTTGAGGGAACGGGCAGCTTCGAGGAGGATACGGCACTACCAGAAGGCCTGAGAGACTGGAACAAAGTTCGCGAAGACACCACAACCGAGAGCCAGCCTGCTGAAGAAATCTCACCTGTCAAGGCAAAACCGCCACCGTCGACATCTGAAGAGACGCCTCGGCAGGCACCGTGAGCCAAGCCAGAAGCGTTTTAGTCGCTGAAATCGTAGTCGCTTTGATTTCGTCGTCGATTTGCCAAAAGCTGGTGGCGGTCGTGCGATTTTCCTTCTCTTCCGAGATCGACCGCGAGTAAGGAAATGTAGCCGACCGCTTGTATCCGTATTTAATTGTATCAAGCACTTTATTTGTTTCGTGAACTAAAAACAGTTGAGAGTTTACCGTTGAGTACATGAGAATAAAGTTTACAAACTTATGTAATAGGGCATAGAGGGCTGGAGTTGGAATGATTATTTTCTGTCTATAAATAAATTTTAAAGTTTACCCCAATAAGTTTGCTTCAACTGGATTTTTGCTTCTTGTGTTCCTAAGTGGTCATCTTGTTTGCTATTTTTACCATCAGCTCATCATGTTTTCTACTTGTTACTTTTACTGTTTAACCAATAGAGCTTCAATTTAAGAATTTAGGGAAACAGAATGTCAGTCATCATGTACCAGAATTGTGCACAGAATCAGATTAAAATTTTAGATAAAAATAAAAAAAAATTTATTTTAAGAGAAAGAGCTTGAGGACAGCAGAGACTTAAAATGGTTCAGCTCTTATAGATTCATAGTTTAGGGCCGTATATCGTCAGCCTTAAAGGTCATCTCATAGCAATCTAAAGTGGATAAATTGACAACGACGCACGAGCACGTGTCGCAGAATGAAGGCACGCTGATCAATCTTACTTTGTGCCCGTTGGTGTCTGAGGAAAAATAGAAATAGTGAAGATGGATGAGTAATTAAATTGAATCATATGTTAGTGTTGAAACAAAGTTTCCTGGTAACTCACCGTCAACTAACTTCGTCTCGAAACTTGACTGGTTGCCAGCAAAGAAGATATCGGGAGCGTCACTGATCACGAATGGATCTTCCTGGTAGTACGGGTAGCACGCTGCAGACAACACACATTATTACTGTTAAGTTCGATCATGGCCAGAGATAACATAACTTATAAGTAGAGATAGGATAGTAATGCAAATGCATATTCTTTGATAATGCTAGAATCCCATACAAAATCGTGGATATATCTGTTTCATGACATTGGGATTGCAATGACATCATGTTGATACTACATATTTTGCATATTTCAGCTTTTAGTGCATATTTGGGCTGATACTACATAAAAGTGCATATTTCAGCTTTTTTGGCAGTTTCATAGCGCATATTTCAGGGGATGTTGCATACTTTACACGTAAATGTATTATTTTCAAATTTTATTCTAGAAACTAGAAAACACTAGTAATTCACTTCTGAGAATCGCAGAATCACAACTTCTTAGAATCGCAGAATCACAACTTCTGAGAATCGGGTTTTTCCTAGAACTTTCCAAGCTAGCAAGTTGTTGAGGGGTATAGGTAGGGTGAGGAGGACTTTACCCTCAGTCAGTCACAACAAACACAACCTACCTAATAATAGACGGGGAGAGAAGGTGGTGGACTTTAAACTAAAGAAAAGGGAGCTAATGTGCACAGGTGTTTCATTAGCTCAGCCGCTCAGTTCGCTGATTGTGCAGTAGCTAGTGGGTAAGCCAATTTATTTATTTTTATCATGGCGCCTATTAAAGCGTCTTTAAGTATGAAGTTGAAACAATGGGTGAAAGAGCACAAATATTTAGCAATTAATGGAATGGCCATTCACTGTGAAGCTTATATGCGATACCTATGCTATGCGGTACCGCAAATTTGGCCGTTTTTACCGCACATTTCAGTTTTTGATAGCGCATATTTAGCATATTTAAGCTTTTGATTTTGCATATTCTGGATTTGATACTGCATTACTCTCCTATCACTACTTATAAGTATACATTTTTATTAGATGGATTTTTATAGATGTATAGTTTCTTAAAGCAATATACGAACTGAACCCAAAGAAGAGAGCTATGTCCCAGTATCCAACCAAGCACATTTATATTATAAATAGTCAAATAGATAATGTCGTCAAACCAACCTGATAATTTATTTTACCTGAAGATACCAACTTTCTGTAAATTTTCTAAAGAAACATACCTAGAATAATTAATTGGCAGAGATAGGACGATTGATATCTATGCCCATTTTACCTCTTCAGAATATCTGTATATCAAGAAACATAGAATCAACCAATCTTTAAATACATATGTATCCTTTTGCTCATTATTCCCAGTGGTGTAGTCCTGGATATATGGCATATCCACCTTCATATCACAGAAAAATGCTGATCAAAGCAAACTTTTACATTTTCAAAAATAATTGCAATCAACTATTCTGTGGCTTGATCATCATCATAACATCCCTATTACTGTTTGTAATTTTGGTTAACATATTTTGGTAATGAGATGATGTATAATAATACATCCTGACTCCCTCAGTGCATAAAGCAATCATGATTTAACAGTGGAAAAGCAAGAAATGGGTTTCCAAAAGTTATCAGAGCTTACAATAGGTTTAGGGCGTGTGAACGTAGGAAAGACCCTTCACCCACCACCAGTTGATAGAAAATCATGGTACACCAACTTATTTTTTCAGCACTACACCGCTAATTATGCCTACCTAACGTATCAGGACAGGAAGGTGCGACGTGGCCCCAGCGTAACGTGGCTTCCAACGCTTCGATTGGTGTGCCCAGGCGGCTGGCATGCAGTATGGCCTGCACCGGCTGGCCTGATGACCCCAGCACACGGCGCCCACTCTCCAAGAACTCGTGAGGGTTCGGGCAACCGTGCACAGACTCCAAGCCACTTGACTGAAAACAATAGACATTGCTGGATTGTTTGCTTTTTCTGGAATTTTCACATATGAGTATGACCTAAAACCAGCAAGCAAAGGATAGAAGGGGACCTAATCTGAAAAAATTTGCGTTTGGAGATCTCTCAACCCAAGAATCTGTTTTCGACAATCTCGGTTCAGAAGTACATTTTTCAAGCTTATGTAGGTATTGTTTTTGTGTTATCTATTTAAGTTATACCAGCTGTATAAAGAAGAACTTATTGGTTGGATTGCACCTTTGATCTGAGTGCAAGTATGGGTTTCATACATTTAAGTAAGCATGGATTGGAACAGGTTTTCTTTTTGGGTTTTCCATTCTGTGCATTCTCTGTTTGGTATCTGCTACTGCTGCTACTGTTCTGTTGTTCAATTCAACTGTGAACCTTTTAAATCCAAATGTCCATCGAGAATAGCAGCTAAAATGAATGACAAAATAAACATATGTGATAAAAACAGAAACGAATAAAAACCTTCTGAAATAACATGTTAACCATCAATTTTGGAATCAATGGGGAATGATATTTAATCATATTATTTTTTAGATTAATTCAGCCGAGAGTATGGATGTAAAATATTTTTAATTTAAAATACATTAATTAATTAATTAATTAATTAATTGTTATTAATAATTATTTGTATTTTTTGTTAATTTTGTATTATTATTTTGATCGTATTATATTATTATTAGTATTATTTTGTATTTTTTCGTATTATTTGTTAATTCCTCCTGAAATTTTGATTTATAATTCGTGAATGCTTAAACATAAAATATTTTGTGTAATTGTTGGAACTGTAATTGTCATAATTATTGTTGTAGTTCAGCGATCTGTGGTTCAGCATAAAGAGTGTGGCACCAACGAGTAACTAGGCAGATAATCATAAAAAACATCCCTTATCGTAATCCTTATACCTCTCTATTGTATTCGTTTTTATAGGTCAATTCAAAAAGCAAATAACTGGCATTTAGAGCAAGAATATCAAAAAAGATAAAAACTGATAAAATTGGTAACATTTCTTAGAATTTCCCCATGACATAGATTAATCATAGTACCTACGTACTTATACAGTATCTTTCCATGGCATGGTTTCATTTATGAGGTGATAGCAAATAGACCAGTACACCATGGGTAATTCACATTTATTCACAGAGATATTTTGATACTAATCAAAATCCTATTTTTTAAAGCATAAACACCCACGATTGTGGTTATATTTATAATTTTATTTATTGTTTATAAATAAACTAAAAATAGGAATAAATACCTAAATTATTTTTGACCATAATTTCATTTTAAAAGTAATTAATTAAATTGGAATATAGTTAAAAATGGACATAGTAAAGTATAATAAAGCGTAGCACCTGTTTAAGATATATTTGTCTATATGAAATACTGCTAACTGGCAAAACCACCAAGCAATGTGTTAGCATTGTTGACAAGATACTTGACTTACCTTGGGGAGCATGCAGTGGTGCAGAGGTTGCTGTGGGAGCATGTGATTGGCTGGATCAAACTCTCCCGGCATTACGTCCACGTCCACACTCGCCTATAAGAGCAGAAACAATCGGAATTTCAGACGAGAGGTTCCGAAATTACCCTAAGCCAGCCAAGGTAAGCCAGTTGGTCGAGGTGAAAATCCATTATGAGGTCAGAACGGAATAGGGATAGGTAAGCAAACTGTCGAATAATTGAAATAGGATTTTGTTTGTAAATAGAATTACCTAATTATCAAGTAGGTATTAATACCATTTAGAAATCGAAATCCTTCGTTTGCCTAAGTGGCAAGGACCACATTTACAAATGCAACGTAAAAGGTTCATTAATGGTGAAAAATACTTACCCCCATTGCATAGAGAAAGTTGTCTAGTCGTCGTGTCCCATCTTCCGTCTCGGCTGAGTCGGCTGCACGCGAACGCAAGGCATTGCCAGCAACAACCAGCCGTACTACTGATTGTGGGTCAGAACCCAAGAACCCAGAGAGCCAGCTAGAAAGCAGCTCCAAAGCCATCAGGCTACCACCAGCACTCGCCATGTCTAGGCCACTGACGAGCACTAGCCGTCTGCAAAGTAGAAATAACGCTTGTTACAGCTGTCAAAATAGGTGGTTTAAATGAGCACCAAGGCCAAAGGATCTGAATGGCCACTAGAATAGGCCATTAGCTAAAACACTAGGATGTAAAATATTCCTTGCAAAAGAGTGAGACCTAGTCATATTTTTTTTTCTACCGTAAAAATATTTTTTGTACTAAACTATTTCAATTTTTAAGTATACTAATACACAATTTTTAGCACATGGATAAAATAATGTTCTCCTTGGCAGGGAGCAGAAAGTAACTGGTAATAATTAGATGAGCGTGAAAACGTGTTTAAGCAAAGACAAGTTTAATTTTAAAAGCAGGAACTTTTTGGCTATGCCAATATGCTTTCACAGAGTGAATTAATGGGTGCTTGTATATTTGTAGTCTATAGACAATGTTACATGCACAAATGCATGATACAATATAGGTTATAAATCATGTTGATGTACCTTCCATCGCAATGAGCAATTGGTCTATCAACAATATTCTGTGCACCAGGCCAGCAAACTTCCTCTACACAAAACCGATCTCCACCTTCCTCGCGCCCAAGAACGGCACACACAACTCCAGTCACCACTGAGTGAACATCCAACGCTCCCGTCAGACGGATTCGCTGTAAGTCATCCTCCAGTATCAAAGTGTCGGCATCATCAACAAAGAAAGTTCGGGGAGGCTGCGGCACGAGTTGTTGCTGACAGAGGAAAGACAAGAATAATTTTGGGATTGTTGCACAAAATAGGTATTGTTAAATCAAAGCGACTCATACCTCTTCGCTAATCTCTTTCAGTATACTAGGTTTCAATTCCTGGTGCTTGAAAAGCGTCCCGATAATCACACACTGCACCCCCTCATCTTCTTTAATCTCTTGCAGCTTTAAGATACGATACTTCGTACCCCATTTTTTTTCAACGCTTTTTAAAAGAATACCTCTCATTTTAGCTAACCGGGCTCCATAGATGTGAGAAAACTGTTTCGAAAAATCCTTTAACTTGTACGAAAATCGTTGTGAATGGTCCTCGTAATTACAAATTATTCGCTCAGTAACACTTTCAGTTTCCATGCCTTTCGTCATCTTTAATTAAATTGCTTCTCAAGAGATTGCCGGCACACTGCCTACAAAGTTCAAGCCAAAGACTTAACCTAACATTACACTTTTCGCGCCATTAAATATGCAGATGTCAGGGCCAGCTGACAGTAGGGAATGCACATGTGTGCACGTGCACAGATCAGTGACGTGCACACACGTGCATGCATGTGTTTAAAACAAAGGCTTCAAGCAAAGATCTTACTTAAGATTGTTTGAATAGGCAGGAAACCCAAAGGACCATGAATGCAACTGGAACATCGAATCATATGGAACTAAAACTGCATCAACAAAGAAGACAAAGTTAAATCTCAAGAGAAAAAAATTGCAAGCAAAGCTTTGTCACAAAATGTTATGATGTCGGTGCCAATGTTTAATATCAATTAATTGTAATGTCTTACAAACTGATTAAAATAAATAAATTAAATAAAACTTAATGCAAGATTGTGTCGATACAAGGATTCCTTATCGGCCACAAACTGATTGGCGTCTTGAAAGCTCCAAGGGTGGGGTGATCGATTAATTGTTTCCGAGAATTATACTTTTCAAATTTCACGCAAATAGCTTGGCAAAGTTGACATGGTCAAACGAGCGTTGGATAACAGCTTTCTTATCTGGCGATTGCTGCACTAACTCCCGATCAGAGATTGGCATTGTTGATGTGCAAGTGAAACGGGAACAATCTGTTTGGAGACATTTTACTTCAGTTGCTCTTTTTGTGCATTCAAGAGTGGGCCTTCGTCCACTGAGAGAGAGAGCATTTCGGTTGGTTTCTCCTTCAAAAATTTCAATTAGCCATAGCGAGAATGAACTCCAGTTAACGTAATCTGAGTAACTATCTGATCTTCACTTCGCTAAAAGACTGAAGTTCAGCTATTAATAGAAATTAATTACAATAAAAATCCTCATAGTTCACATTGAGCGGTCATCGCCAATTTGAAATCAATCACTTTGGTTTCGTAGTATATGCAACAGCGTTACGTGTTGTAGGCCGCAATGGCTAAGAATAAAATATTGATTCTGTTCTTTGTGGTCCTGCTCTTGGCTTCTCTTAGTTTTGACGTCTCCAATGCGAAAAGACGCAAGTCTAAGGTCAGATACATTTTTCGCGTTTTTACAACATGTTGTGCGTTGCATTCTTTACCTTAAACGCATTCACAGCTGTTGCTACAAATTAAGCAAAAAAAAATCAGCGAGGCCATCCAGATTCTTTTCTACTATGCCAGGAAGCCGGCGTAGGACCGCCCCGCCTTCTTACCACTTATGTCCCATTTGCTGCACCAAATCAACAGTTTTTCACATTATATCTGGCCGAGTGCATGGTCGTCTAAAAGGGATCCGGCTGAAGACGACAGCAGAACTGTGACTTACACATTGTGTTCCTCAACAGAAAACCTCGAACTCGAAGATGGGTTCTCTGTCTAGAGGAGATCCTGTGCTGCAGTTCATCAACAGGAACTATGTTACCTTGCAAGATGAAGATCGGAAAGTGTACATGGTCCACTATCAGAGAGTAAGGAGGCAGTAACTTTAAATTAAGCATGAAATTATTTCTGTTGCCTTGTAATATAACTTTTGAGTTTTGTAGGTGCTGAACGAATTGGTGTCTTTGATGAGAAAAGAGGACGCACTTTTTGACAATCTGTACTCGAGATTGTATTGGGCTGGTAGCTATTACGACGGCCTACGGGTAAGTGTATAATTAATTTTAACTTGACAGTGACTCTGATTTACACAGAGAATCGAACGTTCAGGCGTCATCGTTAATTTTCATCATGTGGAGTACGTCCAAAAAATGCAGGTGCATTGGGCTTTCGAGTGGCAATTAGGAGGGTCTTCATCGCTCTACTGACCAGGTGGCTTGGCCCTCAAATCAATAAATCAATTCCTTCAAAAACTCTGGAGTTATGTTTTTGAAAATAATTGGTTGGATTGGAATGAACTGCTCAACATTAACAACATGTTCTCGATACGTTTTGTTTACAGTCACAGTGGAGTTTTATCAACTAAAGCAGCGATAAAACTCATTTCGTGCTTGCCAGTAGGTACTGCTCAAGCATAGTATTACCTCTAAGGTATTACCATAGATACCAAATGCTTTCCAAATACATTCCAAAGAAGAATGCGTATGCATCTCATGTCTACTTGATTTTACCTTAGCGCTAGTTTTAACAAAAACTATTTGAACTGGGCTAAATCAATTAGACATGAGTCTAAAAACAATCATAATGAATCTCTATGGGGAAGTTAGTAGATGATTGGTGAGACTCCGAGAGGTTGTAGATTACATTTTCTGATTAGTTATTATTATTGTAGGGTTTAGCGGCACGTCAGCTACTAGGCTATTTTGTGCCGAAAATTTGTTCTGATTAGATGCAGGGATTTAGATGTGATACCGTCGTGTATTGAGTTATTGACCATGATTATTTAATTTAGATGCATTTAGGATGCTTGAACTAGGTAATTTTTATAATTTTGTGTGGTTCTTTTGTTATCGGAAAATGTCAGAACTGCTCTTACCCTTGAAGAAGTAACCGGTACAAGTTAAGAAACGTTGGGAAATTTAGTTATTCTTTACCTAGCATTCAAAACCCTGTTCAAATAGTTTTTGTTAAGAATGCATCAATATATGCCATCAATGCTTGCTTCAATTAGAGTTTTCCAAATAGCGTAAAATCATATCCTGATATTTAGCACCGCACACTGTTTTTACCATTTTGGGGCTGTATTTTACACCACATTTTGTCAAAATATTATTACCGGGGGGATTGCGCGGTTCTGCCTAGCTCTAGGTTAAAGAACCCTCTCCGACAATCTGTTTTTGAGGGTGAGAAAGGCGTAATTTCTTTAGACTTTAAAGAGACAACCCACACAAAGGAATATTATGACCATACCTATGTTCCTACAGGTCCGTGAACCTGACCCATTCCATACGGACGTTAGAGCTTAGAGCTCAATTAGAGCTCAATTCGTGCGCTCTTCCCCCCCCCCCCCCTCTTTATTTATAAACATTGTCACATACTTATCCCTGGAGCAAGGATTCGCCTGCTAAAAAACAAATAATTGTTCCTTTTTTGTGCCCATCTGGTAACCGCTGAAAACGGCATGGTTATAAATCTCTTCCTGAAGATTGGACAGTTTTGTAATTATGTTCCTATTCTTTTCGTCCGATTCCTAGGTAGGTAAGCCGGAAGAGTACGATGTCGATATGATCATCAAGCTTCCCATTGACTACTCAACGATCGAGGTGGTGACAAAGGGTGTAGAGCGGCCTTTCGTGAAGCTTCGCGCCAAAGAGTTGGTCGCCGACACGTTCCACAAGAACACCAAGTGGAAGGACATTTACAAGTAAGTAGATGATTGTTTTTGGATTAGCACCGCAAACAAAAATGTCCGAAACACAGCCTTCTTGTCTATTAGTGTCGTAGTTTACCAAGTGGACCACCAGCTTAACGTCCATTCCGAATGACCGCACAACTGAAACAGCAGGATTACTCCACTTATCCGTGTTGTCGAGGGGTTGATACAGTGGTTGATACGCAAGGTGAATGCAATTTTTGACTAACTTTCATCCTTTCAACCCAAGGCTTTCAACCTATCTCCGAAACAAAACTTTCCAGTGGCCGTGATGGTCACCCATCCAACACTTGACCCAGCGAAGTGTTGCTTAACTCCGGTGTTCAGGGTTCAGGTATTTCCATTACGCCAAACCTTTCAATCTGAATTCTTTTGAGGGCTGAGACACTTTAGTCAGTTTTATTCAGCTTATACTATTGTAGGGCTTAGCAGGATCTAGCATGGATATTACCATTTGAACCAGAGATTCAATCAAATAACTTAGTACTTGGATGGCTAGATGAAGGGTGTCTGCTCTGTCAGTGTGTTGGGTTTTACCATTTCAGCGGCAGGCAATATGTCGCTTGTCTGAACGCAGCGATTTCAATGAGTTATCATCAACACCATCTGCCCATTTAAACGAATCGTATAATTAACGGATAAAACAGTCTGTCATCAATAGAACTTATTCATCCAGAGCGAACACTTCAACGGTTTGTTTTAGAAATCTTAAAAAGTTTAAACTGACGGATATGTCACAGATAAATCTCTTCTGCTTGCTACCATGACATAGGTCGTTGCCAATTTTGACTAGTGTAAATATCCGCTTCGACTATTCACTGACCAATTGACGGATCCGCACGCAGGCCGCTGGACAAGTGGACAGACTCCGATGGGTTCCTCCTGCAAGACAAATTGCGTGAATGGATCGAGTCCGTGGTGTCCCGTACAATGTCGAAATTGCGCCGCGAGAACACCATGAAAGTTCTGGAACTTTCCGGTCAGAAATACTTGGTAAGACAGCTGCCCCTCCCCCCCCCCCCCCCCCCCATGTGGATGATGATGGAGTTAACGAAGATGAACCTAACCTAGCCTAATAGAAATGAGGGGAAATTGGACCCAAAGGTGCCTACTTCTGACAAAAAGCACAGAGGGGATTACAGGCTTACCGTCCCTTTCGATGGACGGTCCAACTCGAACAACAGGATTCCTCCACTTATCAATGCTGTAGGTGTGAATTTTTTCTACTAACTTCAATCCCTCCAGCCTTGGCAACCTCTCTCCGAAATATATTTATAGTTATGCAAGGGTACATACATATTCAAGGATGCTACCAAAGGTCTACTACTTTTAGGCTGCATGATAATTTTTCCTAAAAGTGTAGATTATAAACCCAACTAAAAAAAAAACTGAATTTCACGTTGCTAATTACTTGATTTATGCCTCCATTCCCTTTAACTAACACCTGCAACAGGATCCATCCATGTTTTGTTTGGGAAAAAATAGTTTTGGTTTTTGTGAAGTCAAAGCTCTAAAAAGAACTGTGTCATTTGCCACATCACAAACAAACATCAAGCTGCAACTCGGAATTTCTATCCTTACCAAAGATCTGATCACTGCATTTTCAGGTGCATGATAAGAAGACAGGCCCAGCAATGACATTCCTCATTACGCTGCCTAGTGGAAAGCGTATCGATGTCGACCTCGTGCCAGTGCTTGAGTTTAACTCCTCTGTCAAGTGGCCACCAGCTCCGGTAAGCCAAAACCTCCCTGAAAATTCATCAGTGAGCGGAAACAGAAAATGTCCCCATTTTTTGGTAATCTAACAAATGAGAGGACAATCACAGTTAAGTAGTTCCCAATTTCTATCATAGGGCCAGGGATGGGCAGTATCTGAGATTCAAGTATCTGAGATATGTATCTCAAGATACAAAAGTATACAATATACAATACAATATCTCAAGATACTATTGTATCTAAAGATGCAATAAGGTTATGAGGTTATGAGATATTATTTTGAGAAGTATCTTGACATTGTATATCCGATACATTATTAAAGTATTTTGGTATCTTCATTCGACACAGACGTTACTTCCAGTTTTTTTTGGGAAATATAACCAAAAATAGTATTGCAGAAAATACAAAATTCAAAATACAAAATACAAAATACAAAATACAAAATACAAAATTGTGACCACTGTGGTCTGCTTTCATCATGCAACTAGTACATATGCTTAGAAGATTCAGTTACCAGTTGAGCTTTGTCTTGGGAGGAACGTCACCAGTACCTGAGATAGTGTAAAAATTGCTTTACCAGTTACTGTTGCTAGGTCAGGTAATGTAGTCACCGCTTTAAATATGGCAGGCATTGATGAAATTTCTAATGATATTGCACCAACTGCAAACAAGCAGTTTGCAACAATATTAAAGAAATTGAAAGTGTAGAAATAAAAAAAAAATCACTTCTTGTTGGGAGTGCTCTTTTCCCTTCCCCTAGCCGATCAACTTTATATATATTTTTTTTTTAAATATCTTTGGTATCTTGAGTATCTTGAGACACTTTTTGTGGACACATCTTGTATCTCAGATACTTTTTTCTAGTGTCTTGCCTATCCCTGCACAGAGCAGATGCTTGAAGCAGGTTGATTGGCCGATGACAGGTAATGAAAAAAAAGTGCAATGTCTTTAAAAAATATATATATTTGCTGACATATTATTGCAGGGAATAAACTTGTACTATTTTCTGTTTTATTCCAATACTCTTGGATCTCTTGCTACATGTTGCAAACATGTCAAAATTCTTTCGATCTACAATTAATTTTATAAGAAATAACACCGTTTTTTTTTAAATTCATTTTGTATTCATTTTGAACAGAAATAACACCATACTTGGTCAGCAAATAAAATTTGCTGAGCAAAAATTTTTTTTTTTTGTTAAATTCTTACTTGTGATTTTTTTTTTTAATATTATTTCACTAATAATGGTTTGTAATATTCTATCACTAGAAATGCACTTTTCAAATTGTTCATTAATCATCCATTAATAGTATACATTTTACATTTTTAATGTAGAATAAGTATCTACAGCCTGTGTATATGTGCACTGAAAATTCTAATGGCTTATTGTAAGCACTCTGGGCTTTGGGTTAAAAAACTTAAAAGAAAAAAATACAAAATGGCAAGTCTCAAATGCAGAGTCTGGTGCTGTAAATGAGAAAGAATGCCGATCGTAAATTCAAATACGTTTCTTTCTCTAAGCTGCGCGACAGACCTCGCGGAAAAAGTTGGTTTGCGGTGCCCAAGCCCAACACCCAACAGCCTGCTGATTTTAAGGCCAATTACTGGCGGCTCGGCTTTCATGACCAGGAACGTGAGATCCTCAATGGGAAGCAGCTGCTCAAGCCTGTCAGCAAACTGCTGAAAGTGAGTCTCATTATCGACTACAGCAAAATGTCGGAAGTAGATACCTGCTGGGCCACCAGCTTAGGGGACCTGTACAGTTTTAAATTACTTAAGATGTTATTTGAAAAGTGTAACAAGTACAAGAATTTTGCCAACAATTGGTGTTTGTGCAGTTAACGTCGCCAGAATGTTTGACTACAACATTCTTTTATCATTTTATTATTCCTTTTTATGCCACGAACCATTGAGAGTTTAATGTAATTAAAATCTAAAACATGATAATACCATCGTATTGTTCTAGAAACTACGCGATAACAGCCCTCAGTTCAAGAACCTGGCCAGCTACTACATCAAGACCATTTTCCTGTGGGAGGAGTATGAACAAAAAGATTCGAACCAATGGGGACTTGGCATCACTGCTGTATTTCTCAATGTGAGTACAAACCGCAGCAGCCAAACATATATTTTGTTCAGTAGAAATTTGACAATTTTTCTCACATCCATCTCGTACACTCAAATCACAAATGTAATTACATTCATCTAAATGAGGGTCTTATCTTCTGGGACCGTTATCACTCAAATCTTTTAATCACAACACTCATGTCAGCTGCAAGAGCAGTGGGGGTACATCTAGAAAAAATTTAAACTTAAAGACACATGAATATATAACCTTTGGTCAAATATACCTGTCAATTGTTAAACTGATATCTAAAAATGAGTAGAGCTTTTGAAATGCAACTTCCTTTGTAGATGCTGCATCGCTTAGAAGAGAAGCTGCAGGCCGGCCACATAGATTATTTCTGGGACAAACAGTACAATTTGATCAAAGGAATGTCTGGCGATGAAAAGATGAACCTCGCAAACCGAGTAAAGCAGATACTGAAAGACATTGAGAGACGACTTCCTGATGATCCGACAGTTCTTGCCAAATATCTACGTGAGTTTTTTTAAACATTTCCAACATATCTGCATGTTTTCTTGCATTATCTACAGGGATTACTGAAATTTGTTGTTTTTAGTGACTCCAGAAGATTTGGCTCATTTCAAGAAGAATTACTGAGTTTTTTTAAATTTGCAAGATATCTGCATGCTTTTCTGCATCATCAACAATAATGACTGACAATTGATGTTTTTAGTGACCCTCGAAGAGTTGGAACATTTTAAGAGAAACTATCATCCATCCAACGATGTTAATTCTTTACCTGAGGAGCCGACTGAAGTTGAAAAGCCTTCATCGTGTTGCATTGCCTAAAAGCAAGTGTCGTAATGAGTGGCGTGGCAATGGTGTAAAGATGTTGAATGACTTGTTACTTGTTATCAATATCATGGCCTAATGAAATACGTAGATAACTAGTGATATCTCGGGCTTTGTTAAACACTTTTCTTTTTTCTTTTGGGTTTTTGTTTGATGGTGGTAAATCATGAGCATGCATGAGGATGTTTCACTTTGGTTGGGTACATTTTTGCATTAGGTATTGTAGCTTACATAGTTAATCCTCGTAAGAAAATCATGGTAAGTACACAATTCAACTCCTTGGATTTTTTTTAAACTTTTTAATGCTGAATATAATTTTAAACAAAACTGCGGATTGTTTTTTTTGTCCTACCAGAGGGTTGATGATTATGCACTTTGTAGCGCAATACAGTTGTGTTAGTCTTTCCTTGCCACAACCTGGTGGACTCTGACTACATGTTTGATTTAGCGCCACGAACGGCGCTTTTCCAGCGACGACTAAAAGTGAAACTACGACCCGCTTCAAGCAAATATTGAAGCAGAAACTTAAAGGTGGCGTCGGTTGCGCTTTGTTAGATTGTTCGCCTCGTATGTGTCGATTTATTTGAGAAATTGGCTGAACAAAGTAAAATAATTATTTTAGAGAAGTGATTAGTTTCAACACATTCATTTTTTTTATAATGAATTCATCCCAAAAAGCAGACAATAACAAATTTATAGTACCTGAGAAAAGTGCGGTTAGGATCTCCAAGAAATGTGGTAAGGTACCTCACCTAAGTATGCTGCCTCTTGCTTATTTTTAAGAAAGCATTCATTCATTCCGCTGGCTGTATTTTGTGTCTGCGCCGTGAGGACATATTACATGATATTAACTGTAACACGTTTTGTAATTACAGCTGAGGTGACAGCGACATTAGAAGAATTAAATAAATTGCATACATCACTCTTGGATACAAATCTCGCTTCTGCACTCTACATTAATTCCATGAACAAACATATTGCGAAGTTCGACAACAAGAAGCAATAAAAGATTTTGTTTCCACAAAGCAGGTATTAAAATTTTCAAGTTGGTACAATTGCATAAAAACTGAGGCATGATGAGGGTTGTAACTATTTTATTTTTATTTTTATTTTATCCTTGACAAGCATGATCATTAAAAAAAAATACAGCAAGCAATCACATTCAGGTAGTCTATGTGGTCAGTCTACCAACTCAGTACAATAGCACGCAAATTAACAAGCAACTGTAGTGACAGTTGTTGGAACTAAGATCTGAGAAAGAGATTGAGACATAATCCACTTGTTCAAGTCCAGACATTATATTCTTCTTCAGATTGTGTGCTGATGGCTTGTTGATTAGTTCTCCTCTTGCGCTCTGGCAATTTTTCGCACCTGCCACAGTTAAAAATTAGAACAGGCATTAAACATAGCATTTTTGCTACAATGATAAAATTGTAGATGTTACAATCATAGATTTGTGTGATAGTTTTTCAATCACAATTAATGAATCGATGATGTTATGTTAAAAGATAGAATAATGAGAATGTTGATATAGGTTTATTTTTAACCACCTATACATATGTCTGCCCTTCACTCAAACAATTGCTTAACATTTAAAAGTAAGTCTTGTGATAAAGATTAAAGTCTTAATTGATATTTTTGAACAGTTAAGTTAGCTGGATGGCTGGGATATTAAGATTCAGGAGGGTTTTTAAAGTGACTTAAGTCAAGCAAACATTCAGACACTATTCTTCTTAATTTATGCGTAAATTGGCATTGGCAGCTCACATCTTTAAGGCTAACTTGCTTGCTATGAGGCCCAGTGTCCATTTTTAAGTGGCACAAAATCAATTAACTTACTCGCAAGTGCGGGGACTGAATAGCCGGCCGGTGCTGCAACTGCGTTCTTGTCGACAAATGCAGGCACACGTTGAATTATCCCACAGCCGATCGATCCCGACCTGGCACTTTGCACGATCGTCGCGGTTGGTGCACTCACATCGGCACTCCCCCGGAACATATTTTTGCATCGGGCCGCAGTCCTGTAGCACGCCGTACGCGACAATCACAATTTAGAGTTAAGACCACTAAAACTATCTCAAAATTTACAGAAAACTATAATTTCAATATCAAAAAAATTATGCCAGTCTTCCTTGTGTTGACCTGTTAAGTGCCTTTGTTATTGCTTTTTTAAAAGATATTATTTAGTGGCAGATTACTAGGAACATAGTAAAAATATTATAAAAAGTTGATAGGAAATTATTGATACACGAGAATAAAGAGAGACACATTTGAAAGTAAGTTCCGGCTTCTATTCTAGTAAAGCTCAGCGATAAATGTCTCGCAAGTCTCACAAATGTCTCAAATTATAAGAAGGTTACAATGATAGTTGCTGTGTTTGCACAGAATACATTTTAATTTATTCAACACTAATGTATTTAATGTATTTAGTAGTACGCACTTTCTCTTTGATGATGCACTGACAAGCGCACTTTGTGTGCTGCTCAATGGAAATGAGCGTGTCCCGCGGGTTCTTCAGTTTTGTGCCTCCGTCATAGTTGGTCACAATCACCTAGAAACATAAACATTCATAAATAGGGTTGGAATGTGGATTTAGAGCTGTCAGCTGGTTGCTGAGAATGTTTGTTTGCAGGGGTGACTTTTCTTGTTGAGGGACACAGCAAGCAGAGTTTCTACAACTTAACAGAAATAAAAGTTTTTACTCTGCCTAATATATATGCCAGGTGAACACTATGCATGAGCAATGTCGCTATAAAGAAAGAACATTTCAAGAGTCGCTTCTCACCTTTTTTAAAGAGTGCTAAAGAAAATTACTTGCTTTCTTAAAAAAAATTTGATAAGCCCCTGTTGAATATAGCGTAAAATCTGCTAAATAAAAAGAAAAACACTTAAAAAAAGAGATTGGTGGTGCGTGGCTCGATAAAAAATTTGGCTTTCTGGAATAAAATTACAAATTAGCTTGCAATTCCTGCTTTGGCTTTATTAGTAAACTAAATCTCAGGCAATGTTACGGGACTTCAATGTGTCTATCAATAGTCCAGGCATTTAAAAAGCAAGACAGAGGTTTCAAAATGCATCGTTTAAACTAAGCCTAAATTAAATGTACTCGTTATCGGAAAATATTCCAAGAGACTCATGCAGTCCAAGGTAATGAGGCAGGTGATCTATTACTGCACACCATTGCAAAAAGGGTTGCCAGCAATGTTCTACTGATAAGCGCCTTGGGGCACACAACCAGTTTCAGACAGTAAACTTTTCAGCTTTCATGATTAAGGAAGTAATATCTATGCCCGTTTAAGCGCCCCGCACGTTCCTCCCCCACATTCATTGAACCAATGCCTGATGACGACATCAATACTCAAGCACGGACTTCAGCCAGAGAACGTGTGGCAATGTCGTCATCAATAGACATATATCACATTTATTCGCAGTGGGGTGGGAGGTGTAGTGCATTCAAAACATGATAGATTTCATTTCAAATTCTTGTTGTGGCCCAAGATGTGTATTTATCTTGAATGTATACAAGAAAGCATTTTGCTAGCTCACCTTGACGTTGATGGTGGACATCTCGGAGGGCTGGCAGCTCTGGATGGAACCTGCACAGCACCCACCGCAGCGAGGCACTCTGGTGCAAGTCGGATAGAAAATGGTAGAGGGACTGGCGTCTGGCACTCGAAGTGCCACAGTCTGGTTCTCTGGGATGCAGTGCGCAGGCTTGGCGTATGGGCTGGCTGGCTCTGTCGGGATCCAATAGATTTTTATTTTACTGGGGCGCTGTGTTCATATGCTGGTGGAGATTGTCGTGAGGAAATTGTAAATTGTTCCTGGTTTTACGCACATATTTAAGATCTAGAATCAGATTTTACTGTCCTAACAGTCTGTAAATTACAAAAAGCCAGGGGTATTGAATCAAATTTGGCTTATTCTCTTTAGCTTGTAAATAGATGTCGGCTTCAGGAAGTTTGATGCAGAAAGTCGGCCATCGAATGTTTTTCAATTTGTTCTAGCTTGCTTTTTTTAACATTTCCTACACTTCTAGGAGTGAAGGAAAAATGTAATGCTATTGAGAAAAATAAAGGCATTACTTACTTCTCAGCACGGATGAGTCGGATTCTCCAAATCGGTCTGCAACAGAAAGCAACTAATTGATGCTTCTCATTCGTAGTACTTTCAACTGCATGGGTATAAAATCGGGAATAGTTTTCTGGGCACCTGGGTGATCTGGAAATCTAGACTTAGTGATCTTTTTTTAGTGTTTGTTTTGGTAGTCTCTCAAATATGTTGAAAAAGGTGCCATATACGGGCAAATACAATAAAATTGAATGTTAATAGGGCCTAGATGAAAAATCCATCTCACGATATCATAAACGTCTACTTGTGTGCGAAAGAGCTACATAACTAGCAACCGCCAAGACTTGACCGGTGTCTCGCGTTTGATTTGCCGTTCGCAGGACTATGAGTACACCAGACTTAGCTTCACACGTGGTTCGTAGCTACTGTCGGCGTTTTGACGAGCGTCGTCTAGGCTCTCTGCTAGCGGCCAACGCTCAGCTTGACTACTTTGGTCTTCGTGTGGCTGGCCGCCGTGACATTGAGAAGTTTGTGAGTCAGTTGCCCCAGACGCGGCACCTACTTGACGTAGTCGACATCACGCAGAAAACCTTCAAGCGCGAGCATGATGTCGAGGGTGAGGGCATCGTGAAAATGTATTGCCTTTAGTCTAATAACGGTTCGGTTTTGTAAGTCTGTAAGTCCTTACAGATTTTGAAGTGAAACCCCACTTAACAATAATTGTCAGTTGGTTTATTGTGATTTTAACTATTAAAATAAACAAGTCTCCTATTGTAGTTTTGTGCGATGTAAATTAAGTAAAACACGGCGGGTATGTTTGAAACAAGTTGAATCGTAGAATTTTCAGCATGCTAAACTGATTTTTTAGAGTTTTTTCTGTTCAAATATTTGGAATGTGTTAACCAATTTTTGTTAAATTGGTTTTGATTCAATGGACCCATTATTTTTTAGTTATAACAAGATTTCAGATCAAAAGTGCATGTAAATTGAAAGCCACAACTGATTCCCACTGATTTGGTGCTTGATTAGGTGACTTTGCTTCGCTGTCAGGCATGGACCCGTTTCCGCCCGTGCCCTCGATTGCAGCGCCATCGTGGGAGAGCGACGACAGCTCTATGGATATCCCGATGCCTCAGACGCCTCCGCGAACCCCACCTCGTCCGATGGACGCGGATGGCTCGCCGAGAACGCCCAACAACCCGATCCCCGTGCCCGACGACATCCTAAATGCGCCCCGACCGCCAATGGGCAAACGCCGGCGGCTACATCTCGAGACAGAGGAGAAGGTCGCGGAGATGGTTATTGAAGAAGACATCACTTGGACGCAGGCCATCGGAAGGTGCGTAACTTTGCTAAGCACTGTGGGTCTGTTTGTAGAACACTGTCCAAATTGTTTTGTCGACAAGACACACCAGAGGCCAAGATAACTAAATACGATTTGGGTAAAAACTGTACCTTCATATTAAGTGACTTGACTTCAATGTATATTAGAGTGACAAAAAGAAATAGTTGAAAATAACTATATCAGTGTATGGAAAAAATTACCTCTGCCTTTTTTACTAAAAATCCTGACCTTATTCACATATTTTCAGTTTATCTTTGACTTTAAATAATTACTAACTACCCTCAATTTTTTGCAGGCTGCTTGTGGCGAAAGAACGCGAAGAGCTGGATGATACCGAAACCACTGGCAAGAATATTAAGCTGCGCCTTGGGACATCAGTATCAGACGAAACAGTGAAAATCAAAGGAATCGTCTACTTTGATGTAATGCGCTGCAGAAAAAAGCTCAACTTTCGTGCTACCGACTAATACGCAACAATTGTGATATATATATATATATTTTTCATAGCAGCATAATTTGGTATCTTTCTTTACTTTCGAGATTATTTGCTAAAAGTATTTGATTACTTTACGGGTTTTCGCTGCATTTATTGTATGTTGGGCCTAATGGATGGCATTTGAGAGGTTTTATGTGAAATCTTATTTTGAATGTTTGTGAACTTTTTGAAGTTATGATTTGAATAGTTAAATGCTCAATCATTGGTGTGGGAAGGTGAAGGAATAAGGCGGGGCCGAATTTACCGGAAACTCAACAAATAGGCGTGTGGTTCATTGAAGTTTTAATGTTTTGGCACTTGCCTTTATCACTTTTAAGTTATCAACCATGATAGAGGCAAGTGCCAAATCCTTAAGACTTTAGGGTATCTATTTTTTGATTTTCTGATCATTTGCGGCATCCCTCTTTCTCCTTCCCACATCAATTATCCAGTCTTTACGCACTGTCAACTTGTTTTCAACATGAGCTTCTATCACCTAGTTTTTACCTGGTTAAACAAGTGTGTTCTTCAAATAATTAGTCAAGAATTTTGTCTTTCTGCTTATACCAGTGATACTCAAAAACAGGTAACGACTGGAAGTATCAGGAGAGCTTTAAATACACCAGCACATTTGATTGTATACATTTTTATCCCCTTCTCGTTGAGTGCTGTGAGAATTTATCCAAATTTGGGAGGCCTATTGCTGTGTTAAAATGCTAATTAATCTCTGTTAGGTGCCTCATGCAAGCAATAATTAGTCACTTCGTTAATTTTCAGTTTCTTCTTTTTTCCAAAACTGACGTAGCACCTAGTAACATTTATGTCAAGGAAACCATACTAATTCTTGGCTTTCCTGTGATGATCCTTGTTGAAGTTGGTTAAAATGTTGTATTTTCTAGCTGTGGCCTTTATCCCCTCAGTTGGGCTTTCCCATGAAATCAGTCTCCAAGCTAAGGATGGCTTTATTAGGTATTATTTTAACATTGCAGTTTTCAATGACAAATAGGAAATCTTCAGTTCTATTTGTCTCATCCTTGCACTGGATGTCTTACTCACTGACTATGTCGTCCTCGAATTCCTGTGGGCGGGTGTCCCCTCCTTCGACCAGACGGAAGAATTCTTCTACGTCATCCACTGCATTGAGGCGGTTGAAAAGCGACAGCGGAATCTGGCAATGGAAGGGGTAGTTAACTCAAACAAGATAGATTGATGTAGTATTTAGCTGCCAGGGTCAAGGTCCTGCTAGTTCAGCACCACAAAAAAGTTCAATGTGTAACAAATAACATTATAATTAAGAATCACATTTACTGTAATGAAAGATAATTAATTACCTTATTTCTTAAAGAGCGTGTTTTCTCCACCATGTTTCTTTACATGTGAAATAAAAATTACGGTGTGATCCTCGTCAAACGTCATACCTATTTTGTCGTGTTGTTTTATTTTAAACACCTTTCATTCCGTTCTTAAATAATCTCTGTCGCCCAAGAGGGCGATAGAGATTATGTAAAAGTTTATGTAGAGATAGAGACTTCTGTTGCCACGTCAGGTTAAGGGTGTTAAAAGATCCAATCACAATGTTGGGAAATAGCAATTTTGTCCAGTTAGTCGTACTGTTTCACATTTGATATTGACATTTTAAAACACTTCACTCGACGTAATATAAACAAGCAGTGCAATAACCGCGTTGAATGGAAACATTTGATTGATTTCCGCTTCGATTAGGTCAAATATGCAGTTATTTTCATTTTGTAGTGCAATCACTTGGCTTTCTCGCGAACAAGTGAGGATAACTTTTGTAATGAACCTGGAAGGAAGTGGATGCCACTGCACCGACTCCATTGGGAACCCGCCGTCTTACCACATGCCTTGTAATACTCTTACCAAAGAACCTCTTACTCAACACGATTAGAACAGCGAATTACAGCCGTAGTTTGTCAACAAACTTAGAGTTAGACAACATTAACGTAAGGCCTCGGTGATTTACAGCGTTTTTGTGGTGTTTGATGTGGATTTATATTATCTTTCAGCGGCCGCGACAACGACTTTTTGGTAGAGGTCGTCGACTTCTCGAACCCCGAAGTCCACACCCAATTCCAAAACGTTGGGTAAGGATGTAGTATTTTTTCAAGGTAATGCTAAATTGCAAAAGAAAAAAGTGTTCTTTCAAGTTGATAAACCCTTTTCAGTTGGAACTTGGGGTGAAATCGTGGTTGTTTACAGAAAATGTTATTCGGTCTCTTGCATTATCTTGTAACTAAGACGCTGCTGGTGTGAATGCTGCAGTTTGTCAACGCCTACCCTAACTTTACCCTAGTATGCAAATGCAATTCATGATGATGTCAACACGTCAAGAACGCTACCTTGGTATGCGTCATCGAATCGACTGTCGTTGTGTGGTTTGCGTCCTGATAGGGACAGGACGGTAACGCTGCAAGCAAAGCTGTAAGTGCATACAGTTTCCATTTCGGTTGTAGCGAAAGGGTGAGAATTTCCTTGGTTAGTAACCAACTAGAAACGGACGGAAGACTAATTTTTTACGTGTATTTTTTTAATGGCATTTTTATTAAAGTATTTATTTATTTGGAGTACGTAACACAATCTCGCTCCAAAAATGAGAACGCCTCGGCAGGAAGGGCTGATATAGAATTACGACCGTGTCATATTTGGAGGTTTTTTCCGCGAAATTACGTGAAATATATATTTTATTTGTCTTGTGCACGAGTCTCTACAACCTCATGAGGTGTAATGATATCGATCCAATCCAATGACTTTCTGCTATCGGCTTGTCGTTCGAGATGAAAACAAGTTAATTGAAGACAGTGAGTCATCGCCGTCAATGAGTGAATACAGCCTCATAATTAGTGAGAGCTCGCTGGAGTCACGTGCTCTCCCTGTTTTGGCCAATTGTTGACGGCTGTCAATTATCATTTGTAATCAATCGAGCAGTTGTTGACCACCCAACACCATTTTAAATGCGCCCAATGATGCATGCACATTTTTTGACGCATTGAATACATTTGTACGCTGCACGACGTAACTGTGACTCCACTCACTGTCTTCTAATTAATCCTAACTTCGTACCTCATGTTGTTCCACAGGCTGCACGGGCGGTTGTACCGTCGGTTTGACGGTTCCCCTGCTCGGATTCCACCCCGGTGTGTGCTTATGTCCCGGCATTCCTGGCGCCGGGTACCTCGTCGTTGTCGCCCAACTGACACCGGTTCCCGGATAAGCAATACCTGGAGTCCGGGCCCCGTTCCCTGGATGAGGTCCGTGTGGTCCATGGGGCCCGTGATGGGGCCTGTGATGCGGTCCGTAGGGGCCATGACCGGGTATGTACGGGTGTTGATAGTGTCCAGGCACGCTCGGACCCGCTGGAGCCTCCTGCCAAGAGCTATACGGAGGGCGACGAGTGCTTCTGTAGTGTCCGCTGGGCTCGTTGAAACCGTCAAACATCAAGTCTGCAGACGACGGCATCGCTCCGAACGCGAGGAGGCAAACGCAGAGCGCGGCGAATGAAACGTCCATCTCTGTGGATGTAATCTAGCGACTGACTCGGGCTCGGTATCGAGACGTCTAGTTGACTCTGATCTTGGCAGCGTCATCGGTCTCCCTACTTCCTTGCTTCCCGGAGATTTATGGCTGCGTGATGACTTCCTGTGGTCCTGTTTCCATGGTCGAGTCATTACACTTCCGATCGCTCGGGTTGACGTCATCGTTTTGTACGTCTTCGACCCCCTATTTGAGTCCCGCCGTCCCGGTTTCAGCGTTCTTGGTAAATTGACCATATACTGGCTAACGGTGAGTGATGTTGCCATTCTAGAATTCCTGTCATACCAGCGATTTACCAGTTATTAGAGGTGTGCTATGCTTAGAATGGGTATTCATGTGTGTGCATTTTACACCCGCGATTTCAGACCGCGTTTTAATATTGTGTATTTGGGAATTACATTGACGAAATCGCTGACAAATCTCTTTATTTTGAATTATTCGTTTTATTTGATATGAATAACACTAATTGACTATTAATAGAGGAACGTGTACAAAATAATTTCCAAATACTCGCAAATTAAAATGTCCTGTCGTGTCCGGACCCTGCTTCTAGAAATCAGACCTTGGAGTGTAACAAGATGATGAGCCTTGACAACTCCAAGGGACCAGTCTTGGGGCGCTCCAGTCGCTCCAGCGTCAACGCTAAAGCGCCCCCCGACGGGCAAGAGCGCAATCGATGTCGCGGTCCTTCCATCTGAGCCGATATCCGATCAATCTCCAATCAATCGACCACCGCTCGTCTTTGCGACCACATCGTTGCCCAACTTCACTGCCCAGCACGACGTCATGAGTTCGGGCTGCATTTACAAGAATGGGTGAGTGTGTCTTCCGTCGGAGACTTAACTTACCATGAGGAGTCATTGTGGTTACCGATTTATTCCTGCTATGGTTCCAAAACTTTGCGGTGGAGTGGTTGAGTTGGAGGGCCGGTTACAGGGGTTCTTATTATAGTGATGCAGCATTTTGTCACTCAGTCACAACAACCCGAGATTTCATTAGAAAAATGCACATCGTTTGTTTATATTTATGATGTGATTTATAGTCGCCACAAACCATCAAAGTGCTCTTGCAAAATTGCTAGTTTTACCCTATTAGAGTTGGTTTAGAGATGATCATTTCATGTGGTTAAGGGACTAGCTCGTGATTTTACACACGTGATAATAAGTCGCAAGAGAAATAAGCAAACTGACGCAAACAGAAATGCGGACTCAGTGATTGTTCACTTATAGACTCAAATTAATGCCAATCCGCGAAATAACGCGCAGACCCACTGACTCATTGACTGTGAAGATTTGGTAGACTAACGGGTCATCTTTATCAAAATTTCTAATTAGAGTCGAATTTGTTTTAATTGAAATCTAATTGTTAACCTCCAGATAAATGCATAATTTTTAGATTTTCCACACGTAACTAAAGAAAAAAAAAAAGCTCAACTCTCTTGCTTCGCTATCAACCATATAGCTATTTGTAACTCATCTCTTTTCCGTCCTAATCGACCTACCCTCGGCTCAACTTTGTGCATATCCAACAACCGCGGGTCCCTTACCTTACCTTGTGACACCCCATTTCTGTTTGTGCAGACTGGACGCCCAGGCCGGGGAGCAACTGGACTCCCAGATGGGCATGCTGTACGGAGAATACCTGCAGCTGGAAAAGATACTGACTGCGCAGCGGCTGCAGAGTGCGGCCAGCGGCAAACCCGTGCACGACGAGCATCTCTTCATAGTTACTCACCAAGGTGAGGGAGCATTGTGGCTCTTAATTGTGATATGAGTGCATGTATCATGGTATAAAATACTGTTGGGGTATGGAACATTCGGTGAAAACTTCAGAAAAATCGTAACATTCCTCGGTAACCTTGCTCAAACATGCTAAAGCCTCTGGAGTCATGTTAAGAGATAAACGGACATAGAACAATGAAGAAGAATTAGCCGTAGCAGTCTCTCGACAGCATGCATTTTTGGTGGATGCCTGTTGTTTGAGTTGCACCGTCCTTCAAAAGGGATGTTAAGAACTTCCCCTTGGTGCTTTTCGACACGAGTATAACTATGTGCCGTTATCGGGTTTTCCTCTCCAACTTCTACGCTAGGCTAGGCTAGATTCATAATTATTTACCGATGCCACTAAAGCAGCGCCATATGGCCTGTTGTCAAAAAAGATTCACAAATCAATCAATCAATCAATCAACTGATACATTTTGTGGTTGACTGAATTCAAAACCCCACCAAATGAATTATTTTCGCGGGGCATTGAGTTGCAATTCAACCGAGGTTCAAAAGTTTCCTACACTAAAACTTTTGTTTAAATTTGCGATGATTTTTGATAAATTTCAATGATATTTGGTGATTTTTGACATAGTTTCGATGAAACGACCAATCCGCGCTGCGTATTGTTGACGTAGTACCTACGCAATGTCCGACTTTGTTTTGTTGTGGGCCAAAAGTTGGCAATCACGGTTTGCGTTGATAAGGCGAGCTAGTTGTGTTGATTGCACGCGATGGTGTGACATCTAATGTGCACCTTTGACCCCTCGAACCAAATCCATCCATGTCAGAACTAGATATGATCCCCCCCCATCACCCCTCGTAGACTTGCTCGACTGCTTGGACTTTCTGGGATAAATTATTGGACACCGAAATGACCAAATCGCAATTTTTTTCTTCTCAATTTAATCGGCGAGAATAAGCGCTGAACTTAGCTGCTCGATATGTGTCTGTTACGTTACTGCATACAACTGGATTCCTAATTTGTTTAAATTTCAATGATTGCATGTCAAAGATCATGATGAGCAATAAAGATCTTGAGTAGATCGTTTAATTTTGCATGTCATCTTTACGTTTGAACCAGAATATCGACAATATTTCTCAATGATACGCAATTTTCTTGATGTTGCAATCAATTCCCTGAAGTTGACTTCTTGATTTTATTTGTAACTGTGGACATTTTTTAGAGAAATCTGGGAAGATCGATTACGCGTTGAATTCACAACTCAGATAAAAAAAATCACTTAAAGCTTGCAAAACAAACATTTTAAACAAACTGATTTGGTTTGTCTTCCATCTTACAGCATACGAGCTTTGGTTCAAGCAGATCATTTACGAGCTGGATTCGATACGAGCCAAGTTCAACACCAAGGTAATATACATTGTCTTCAATTATAAAACCAAGTTGTCTGCAAAATTGACCAACCTCATCTCATCCTTATGTTCTTCTGCACAGAACTTGGTCGTGGAGGAATCGCAGTCCCTCGAGATCATAAAACGACTCAACAGGATTGTTCTCATACTGAAGGTTTGTTTCTGAACTGGGACTTGTTGCTTTTTATTTTAGTTTTTCAGAACTTTTAAACGACAGAAAAATTAAGTATAACTACAACAATGTTCTATGGTCTCTATGGCAAACAAGCCATGCAAAGTGTGGTTAGCGCCATCTCTGTACTTTTCCACACGAACAGTAGACAGTTCTCAAGCATTGCTAGTAGAGTAGCTGATTTTTAAGCACGGCAGAAAATAATCAATCGCTTCACGTTTGACAATTCTGTTTTGGAAAACGTACGTAAAAATACAAAAATGATCAAACATTTTAGCATTTAAACGTCCAAACATGCTCAGAAAGTTTTACCTCAAATGGTTGGTTCATCACTCGTACCAGTTTTTTTAGAGGTTAGAGGAGTTCCTAAAAATAAAAATAAAAATAAACGCAGCAGAATTCCAAGTTAACAGACGTCTACTGTGGACGTTAAGGAGAATATTATTAACGAATATAACATAGATTACGTCCCGCAAATTCCAAATATAAAATCCTGCTTTCCGCCCCGAGTTTTGAATCCGGGCCCCCAAACGTCACGATAATGGAGATGGGCTCGTCGCGACTTTGGCCCTGACGACCCTGTACGCTGATGAACTCACTGATTTGGTTGCTTTTGCGAACAAACTACCCCGGCAATTTAAAAAAAAATCCATGTTTTCGACACCCGTTGCGACATATGAAACTAACATTTAAATCGGGCTTTGATTCTCTATGCAAATATTGTTGCTAGCTACTATTGGAGGAAATTCGGATCTTGAGGACTGGCTATCCTGAATGTGGTTTCTGTGCTAGACTCGATACGGATGCTAGGATAACTCCTTGTCCCTGATTTATTCCCAGCCACACAAGATAATCCATTGTGCTGAAAAACGATGATTTCTACAAATGTGATTTTGATTTTTTTTTGTCTGCGTATTTGTATCGATAAAAACATAAACATAAGAACAAGAGAAGATAATATGATACACCGTTGGTGCTATTGGCAAAAGAGGAAGATCCCCGACTTCTTTCAATTTCGTCTTAGACTCCAGAGACCAATCAAATTTGTAGAGTCCTTTTGCACGTGATTGGTTGTAATCAGAGCAGGGAATGGTTATTTTAATTTTTTTGCTAAACTATCAACTTTTTATAGAAGTTAGTTCTGGCAAGTGGAGTTAAAAATAATACAAGAAAATTGAACTCTTTGTCTATTATAACATACACAATTTCTAGCTTTTTAACTTAAACGCCGTGCGCTAGAAAAAATCTGCAAAATTGATCTGAAATCGCTACGGTATCCTTCCCCTCGACCGTCCAGTGTCTAAAATTCGAGTCTAAATTTCGAGTCAATGAATTGACAGTGTTTCTGAAAAAGAAGAATATTGAAATCTTAAAAAAATGTCCTCGATATTATAATATATTCAAACTCATTGAAGTGTTCATAATCAGACTAGCAATTTGACCAATTTCCTTGCAAGACTTGCGACTTTTCTCACCATCTTTCGACTCCACACGACGACTATGATGTAATCCTTGGCTGAATGTAGTAATACCTTTGGAAATACGGCGACCGCTGATTGCGCCCGGTGGGAAACTGGTGGACACTGATCTCGGTGATCGGGTCGAGCCATCGGAATCCGTGGTGTCCAATTTCAGGACCTAGCCGACAATGTCCTCGACGTAGTCTTCGGGTTTGTCGTCTAGTCACGCGATCCTGACTGACACAGTGGCGTTTGTTCAAGTTTTGGGACACATTTAATGAATGGAAATAAGCTAAGATGGAAATTGTCCATGCTGAATTCTGGATAATTGAACGCTGGTCACCGTTCAAAAATACCTAAACATCGATCCAGGATTTGAAGTGATTTTAACCAAAGAGATAAACACAAATGTTTAATGTTTCCTTCGCCCATAACTTCTTCCACGACATGAAAAACCCTGAATAAAACTTTTTCTTTATCGCGTTTAAAAGTAACGTGTATTATTTGACGTACAACAAAACGACGTTCCAAAATGCTCGCCACTGAACAGGTTGGTATCATCTTACTTCATGTACGTAGCGCAAATTAAAGAGTACAGGCATGTGTTTTTTTGTCTTGTCTTTTACACGCAATATGTAACGGTAATTGTCTGAATGACACCCGGTTTTCATATTATTGATTTTTTTTTGTGTCACGTACCCGCCTAGAGAATCTGCAATGATAGGGCAAATGAAGCTGAACTGGTTTGCCCTGTTTCGAATGTCAGTCTCTTGTCAAACGTGGTCAAACGTTTGCTTGGACGCCACTTCAGCAACTCCAGTCGCAATTCGATATGTTCGATGCAGATACCATGACAGGAATTTCATTCAGCTTCTCAGGCATCTTCTGAATATTGTTACAACGTTAAGAAGAAATTTTTTACATGCATAAACAAGTAAGCGTTAGGTTTTCGTTTGAATTGGATTAAGACCAATTTAGGATTGTGACGTCCCTCGTAAAAAGAGTATACGGACAGACATCAGCCCATTAAAGACAAGATGAACCATAATTTCTCCATTAGATTAAATACCACCTTGCTTATAAACCTGTCAGGATTTTATATACATGTTTCACAAATTACAGGCCAAGTTGATTACGTCTTTGAATTAAATTTTAATTAACCGATATCTCAGAAATGAATTGCTAAAGAAACTTGTGTGACTTGTCATTCGGTGCATATGTATTTTGAATTGTTCTTGATAATGATGGTGTATGGCAGATATTATTACACCACATATTACACAGTAATTGCTTACATTTCTCGTTTCTTCCAGCTTCTTGTCGATCAAGTCATGATCTTAGAGACTATGACGCCTCTAGACTTCATGGACTTTCGGTCTTACCTGAGCCCTGCATCCGGCTTCCAAAGTCTGCAGTTCCGTCTGCTTGAAAACAAGCTTGGAGTGCGACCAGTAAGTCACACGTCCTTTTTAAATCTGCCTCTCAAAACCTTACCCAGTGCTGAGTTGTCCTAGCTAGAACAACGGTTCACCTAAAACATAATCATGGAATTTGAAAGAACCTGCCTCATAGCGGCACCTTATTCCCACTTGATTTCCCACGTTATTGCTTAATCTCGACCTTATATCAAAGGAAAACGCTTCAAATCGAAAGAAAGAATTTACTTTTTTGTACTCCATTTAGCGAAAGAACAGACTTTTCCGGCAGAGGCACCGCAGGTCGTTCTGGGGTGACATGCATGCTAACTGTCGTTATTAAATAACACTGCTTAACTTCTTCGCTGATGTCCTCCATTTCCATTTGGTGATTTGGCTCTAAAGCTTTGTCGTGCCAAAATGTTTTGTTTTTCAAGTTATTGTAATAATTTTTCTGCCAATTTGATCAACCTCGGGAATTATTTTCCAGGTGTAACAAGTATTTTGAAATCCCACCACTAAAATCATAACACTCATTTCATTCATAAGTTGGTACCAGTCATAAGGCAGTCCTAGTGTTGGTATCTTCTCTCACAGACTGCACTTTAGATCAACCACTTGATCCAGCACTGTGTTGCTTAACCTCGGTAATCATTCAGGAGCAACGAGTCAAGTACAACCAAGCGTACTCTCGCGTGTTCGGCGACGACCCCGAGGCGTTGGCGGCGATCCATCGCTCCGAGTCCGAGCCTGCGTTGGCGACGCTGGTACAGCGCTGGCTTGAGCGAACCCCAGGACTGGAGACGGGCGGATTTGACTTCTGGGGCAAATACAGGGACTCTGTGGGAACTTTGTTGGCCAAGCAGCAAGTCACTGCAGAGGTGCGTGATGAAATGGATGATAGCTGGACATTAGATAGATGGTTGATGAGCAATATTTGCCATGATACAAAATATAATCATCTCTAAAAGGGGAATGAAGTTGGAAATTGTGCAACTGAACCAGGATAAGAATCCGGAGCCTTCCGATTGCCGGTCGGGTGCTCTAGCTAGGGATGGGCTGGAAAAGGAAAATCCGGAGGAGAAATATCTTTCTCGCAGTACGCCGAGTGAGCACCCACGTGCATCGACGGAAACTGCAGATTTTTTATTTTTAAATTACTACACGAAACTTTAGGTACTGGCATTAATAAAGAATAGCTATCAATGGTTCTGATTAAATAAAAAAAAAAAGACAGCGTAAAGCCGTAAGTGGCTCTTATGGTTTTTAGGCTCATGTCCACTTTATCTCTCCTCAGCAATAGTTTAAAAAACAAGGTACAACTGGGTTTTTGAATGCTAATCTAAAACCCAGTTGTAGCTGTTTTTTAATGTTTTAGCTTAGCATTAAAAAACCCAGTTGTAAATATGTATATTTTTTCAAATGTAAGTGGCTCTCTCTATAAAAACTTCATTCATCCTGAGTGGCCTGTAGCAAAAAGCCACGGCGCCGCTTCGATCCTAGAACTCATGACATTTAGGAGGGGCAGAATTGTAATTATTTTCTATTTATTAATGATGCAAAGTTGGGTTGCGCCCGGCTCCTCCTTTAGCTCATGGCCAGGACTTCTGTCAATTTTTTGCAGGCTGAACCTCAGGAGTCTGTGCGGAAACATCGGCTCGCTGATCTGGAGCGGCGTCGCGAGGTTTTTGCCTCCATCTTTGAGCCCAGCATCCACGACGCGCTCGTCTCGCGCGGAGAGAGACATTTCTCCCATCGCGCACTGCAGGCACGTACTAACTACCAGAGGACCTCGGAGGACCAGGCTCATAGGCAATTTTGCAGACACAGAGCCGTTAAAGTAGACAATCTGCTATCGAAAACCCAGTAGGATTTATATTAAACCACTCCCCTGAAACTGAAATAAAATAAAAATTAAGTTGGTTCCACCCAAATGGAATAAGCGTGTAAATTCTTAAGGTGCTAATTTTACTGCCACGCCAAATATGATTGATAAGCTGAGTCCCAGAAGTAATGTCCCCGTGTTTATGGTTCCAGGGCGCTATTATGATCACTTTCTACCGGGATGAGCCCCGGTTCAGCCAGCCTCACCAGCTTCTAGCGCTTCTCATGGACATCGACTCCCTTATCACGAAGTGGAGATGTGAGTTTCACCCTGAAATCACTAGGCCCAAAATCAAAATCTCAACAGCACCACACCACACGGTTATGCAACGTGTGGTACATTAATGTACACAAAGATGCCTAAAACTGGCTTTGGGCCATACTTTTCTTCTGTTAGGCAATCCGCAGCCCCCTAAATGTTCATCATGAGGATATGCAAAATGCAGTGCATCAACGTATATAAATATGCCTAAAACATAGTGTGTGGAGTCATCTAGAATCTAGATTGACAGGAGTAGAACCCTTGCTAGTAGAGGAGAGTCTAAAACTTTTGAGAAGATATCCTTCTTTTACAAACTTAGGTTAAATCCAATGAAATTCACTGGCTCAAAAGGAAATTGCGTCCATATACAATGCTGATTTTGTCGTTCACTGTGTGATTTCAGACAACCACGTGCTGATGGTCCAGCGAATGATTGGCTCCGCTCAGCTGGGTACTGGCGGATCTTCTGGATACCAGTACCTTCGTTCAACTCTCAGGTCTGTCAAACACTTTTACAGCAAATCGCTAGTGACGAGTAACCCCTAAACGGCAACCAAAATCTATTATATACTCAATATTTCGTAATATAATATTGAGATAATGCTTACTGGAAATTTGAACTGTGAATACTTCTTTGTAGTGAGCAGCATTGAAAAAAACACTCGCAGAACTGTATTTTGTGAAAGTTTGAACAAAAATCTGTCCGAACGTATTTTTTTTTTGTTTAAAAACGACCTAACGCGTGCTAGGCGTAAAGCGTATACAAACAAAGAGCTGCTCTTTCCTTCACTAAGCTGAGTAATTCTTTTAAATACGAAAAAAAACAAGACGAGTTTAACAGATGTTATGTGCTATGCGTTTTTTGACTTAAAATATCAACCTTCGCGATTACGCCATAAGACAGGAAACACATCATGCTCGGGCTCTAGTTCCGGTCGAAACTGGATACGAATGTTTTAGTTTCCTTCATAATCAATGATAGCACTTAAATTAAAGTCCTCTTGTGTTTTCTTAACAAGCCTCTAACGAATTCTTGTTAAAACTGATATGTTTTGTGTGTTTTTCCATGTTCCAGTGACCGTTACAAGGTGTTCCTGGACCTGTTCAACCTGTCTACTTTCTTGATTCCTCGGGAGCACATCCCCCCTTTGACGCAGATGATGAAGAGCAAGTTGGCTATGTCGCGGGAGTTCTCAGAGCTTGCCTTACAGAGTAGCGAAACGGATGGGGCAAAAGCCGAGAGCCTCTGATTTATAATAAACCGACCAGAGGAAATAGTACTACCCACTCCAGGATCGGCCAATTAAAAGTGAACCTCTAATTAGGAGCTAAAGTAACATGCAATTACGTCTGGTTGTTGTAGTCTTCGTTTATGAGCTCGTGGCATGTTTTTTTTCTTCACATCTTCCCTCTTTGTTAGTATCCCACTCCCGTTTCTTTCGCGGGTTTTGTAAGCTTCAGTTAAACAAAAAAACATGTATTTTAAAGTGATTTGTGAATTGCGTTACGCATTAGCTAATAGGTATTTTAATTTTAGAAACACTTGTAGGCAAGTGCAGGTTACTTCACGCTCAAGTCTTTTGAAAAGGCTTTTCTCTTTTGCTTTAGTTTGTCACTTCCCAGGTGATGTGTCTGCTATCAAATAGCGACTTGGTGTTAACTGCCAGCTGGCAATAAATTGTTTCGACGTTTTTATCTGGTTGTCAATTTGTTTTGCTAATTTCTCAGATAACGCAAGTCGACACCTTTTTGCCCGATAGCAACTCAAAATTCGAGCCCACCTTTTTGAGTTCGACTGCTGCTCATCAAAACGACCCTAGTTCTACCATGACCTTACTCCCCGCCCAAAGACCCCCCCCCCCCCCCCCCCCAGCATTGCTACGAATTCAGCCATGAATTTAGTGGTGGGATTTCAAAGTACTAATTATATCTGCAAAATAATTCCCAAAATTGTTATAATTGGTACTAAAAATGCCTATAATATGCCGAAAAAACAAAATATCTTGGCACGAGAAAAGCTTTAAAACTAAAGGAAAATGGCGGACATCAGCGGAGATGACTTGATCATTGATTAGTAGTACTGAACAAATGACTGCAGCATGCTTACCCAAAATGAACGAAGTCGACTTTGCCGGAACAGCGTTTTTGCACTGAGTATACACGAATTCTGTGAATGACGGTGCCTGTGGTCATCTCCATGCACCCACACACCATTCATAGGCATTCGACGGAATTTCCTTGTGTAGTAACTCCAAGATTAAATCACTCGAGGAATCTCTTACTCAAGTCAAGCAGTTATATGTTTCCAATTCAGCGACAAATAAAAACAAGTTTCCTTGTCGCAAGCTACAAATGCGAGGAAAGCTTGGGAACGAAAAATTAGAATAAAGAGAGGATTTGCAGTGCACAAGAAGTCTAATTGCAGTTAGTGCAGACGGGACGAATCAGTACGAAAACTCTCGCGGTGTGTTTTCAAAGATGTGCCGGCAGCTGACCTGCCTTTAAAACCACCTCCTTGCCTGTCTCAGTTACATTTCATTCCGTGCGACTGTAATCAGGTAAGTTCCTGGAGCGGACTGGCTTGAAAAGGCTTGGAGGTCCAGTTTAAAAGTACAGAGACCCATAACACACTTGCCATGCGTGTGTGTTTATGCAACGATCGTGTTGCGGTCTCTCTACATAATGCGTGATAGTGCATCGTCGACTGGTATGATTAGTGGCAATTCGTATTAGTGCAAATTTGGTGTAGAAATAATGAATAAATGCTCTGAATAAGTGTCCAGCTCCAATAAAAAGGTGCAACACTTTCAAAATCTGATAATCATCATGACGGTGGCTTCGGTATTCTTTTCTTCCACTGAGAAAGAACATTATTATTTATTTTGTTATTTTTTGCATTTTTGTCTTGCAAGCTTTTGCAATTTAAATCAGATTTCACAAAGCATTAGTTCTCGTCAGACCCGTGTTCAGTCCAAAGATAAAGAGCTTACAAAACTCATATTAGTCTTTGTTTTAGTTAGGCAAACAGTGGTAGGGAAAGATCAGGGCGCTATCAGGAGTAAAGTTGTTATCACCATGGTAGCTACCCCTAAATATCTGGAAACGCCGTCTGTGATTAGCTGATCATATTTAAACACCGGGGGTTAACTTGAGCCCTGTTTTGTGGGTCCGGCCCAAAGATGGTCCGGCCCTAAACATTTCATGAAAGAAATGACACCCCATTACAGATTTCATGGAATAACTAGATGACGATACATTGTTAGTGCCAAATAGTCACTAAATTTATTTTAGTCATCTCCGATTGATTGATTTGTGGTGTTTAACGACGCATTTTTTTAACATCTGGCCATGCAACACTGGTTTAATGGCGTCCGTGAACGAGTGGATGATAATGAGGATGATGATGAACCTTACCTAGCTTATAAGAGAGGAGGGGAAACCCGGTACGGGCACGTAGCCTACTCCTGTCGAAGAGCACCAAGGGGACCACCGGCTTAACGTCTCTTCCGAAGGACGGTACAACTCGAACAGAAGGATTCCTCCACAAATCCATACTGTCGAGAGTTTGATAAGCAAGGCGAATGAAGTTGCTGTACTAACTTTCATCCCTCCAACCTCTCTCCCGAACAGAACTAGTCATGTGTATGATGGTCACCCATTGTTGCTTTTAGTCGTCTCCTCAGCCAAGGAAAGGAAGAGACGAGGAGATTCCAACGTGTACGACTACGATTACGCAACCACCAGGGGTGCAGCTTTGTACCCATTCGTAAGCTACGTGACTAATGCCAGGTTTCCTAGCTGATTTGCATGCACGACACGTGCGGGTTTCATTCATCGATGCGATTGCGGCGACGATGATGGCGGCGAACCCCCGTCTCGCTATTTGACACTGATCGCTCGCACTCCCTGGAGGTTCATGCCGAAGCCATTTGAAAGAAAATAACTTTGTAGGAAAATCCTCGATTCCCATGTGGTTTCCTCTGTTTTTTTTTGCTGATTTCATTGATTGATTTTTGTTGTGAGATAACTTACGGTTTTTTCAGCGGGCCTCGTGGCATTGGTGTCATGGCGTCTGCGAATTACCGGGTGATGAAGAGGATGATGATGCACTTGACTTAGCCTAGAAAAGAAGAGGAGAAACTCGGCGCTGGCACATAACTATTTGAACTCCTGTCGAAAAGCACAAAAAGAATTAACAAAAACTATTTGAACTGGGTTTTGAATGCTAAGTAAAGAAAAACTAAATTTCCCAACGTTTCGTAACTTGTACTGGTTACTTCTTCAAGGGTAAGAGCAGTCCTGACAATTTTCCGATAATAAAGGAACCACACAAAATTATAATAATTACTTAGTTCAAGCATCATACACTTTTTCCATACACATAATTGGTTAGTTAGTAAAAACGCCAATTTGTTCGGGAGTTATTGTTTTTTTTTCCAGAAAATACAAAATACGTTAGTTTTTTAGTTATTGACCCTGATTTTTTTATTAAGATGCTTATTAGAATTATTAATTAACTAATTAGAACGAGGTAATTTTTATAATTTTGTGTGGTTCTTTTGTTGTCGGAAAATTGTCAGGACTGCTCTAACCCTTGAAGAAGTAACCAGTGCCTACAAGTTACGAAACGTTGGGAAATTTAGTTGTTCTTTACTTAGCATTCAAAACCCATTTCAAATAGTTTTTGTTAAAACTAGTGCTAAGGTTGAATCAAGTAGACATGAGTCTAAAAACAATCACGAAAAGGATTGATTGATTGGTTATTGTCATTTGAGCATCTCGTGTAAAAGATGATTTGATTGCATGTTGGTCAGTACATTTCAAAGTAACATAAAGAGGCGTAGTGAATAATAATTATAATCATAATAAAACAACCGGTTTTACACCCCTCCTGAAGTACGGTCTACAAAGGTTCCTACACAAAACCATGCTGTTGAGAGATTGATAAGCTAGGCGAGTGACAACTAACCTCAAGCGTGCAGGTATTTGTTTCAGTCATACTCCACGCTACTCCATTTTTATGAATCGGGGCCCAGCTGCTGTCCAAGAGTATCTACTCTAAAAACAGGATACCTCCATATCCTCATTGATTTTGTTACTCGTATTACGTTAAACCCATTTTTCCTTCAGAAACAAAAAAAAAAAAAACGAGGACCTCTAAGCAATTACGTCATCAGCTAAACATTCTTTTAGGAGAAGCGTTTAGTATTTCTGACTGTTTTTAAATTGGAACCGAAATAATAAAGATCTTTTACGCCCCCCGACATTTTATATACTACGCAAGACCCCCAAGGGGCGGTAACACTGCGTAGATTGCTGTAGGACGGAAATCGGGACTAATCAGCTATCGTACTTTTAACACGCCACACGGTATGGCCTATTTGTGTCGCTTTTAGAACAGCTAGTGTTCGGCAGAGTCAGCTGTCAGCATCTTCTATGCTGACGCGAGGCGGGGTCTGATGTCATCCAAGAGCTGTTGTCACCTGCTCTCGCGACACAAAACGCTCTTCGAATGCTAGTTTTAACGTCGATACAATTGACCAATTCTCTACGTTACTTAAAGAATGGGATTTGCACGGATTTTGTTACTAGGTTGGCATTCAGTTCCGAAAGTCTTCATTGTTCTGTGCAAAGTATAGCCCATTTCTATTCAATTTTGACAACCCCTTGTCGTGACCATGAATTGGAAACGTTGTTGAATATGGGTTGTTGACATGACAGGTTGATATCTGACTCAGGACTAGGACGTGTTACAGGAGACGACAGTTAATATCGCTAAATCATGCGTTGCAACAGTCGATTTGCAATATCGTACCGTTGTGATTGAATTTGATAACAGCACTGAAAATCAAATCTAACGGCTGTCTTGAAAATCTTTTATCTCTTATCAGTATCTGTTAGGGAGGTTCTTACTTGGTAAATCACCAATCTCAGACATCAATTAGCAATAAGTAATCACAGTGACGTACTGACTAGGTACACCCAATTACGAGTTCATTATCGTGCGTGATTCATTCATTCAAAGCAGAACCAAAATCCAATTTTGCAATCGAAAGTGCACACTGTGAATATCCTACAACTCTCCCTAACCCAACACATAGCCATCGAGGGCGGCTGCCTTCGCAAGGGCGTTTGCTTTCTAGTCGGGAGGCTGTAATGATCATCCCCAACCGTGCACGGTTCGCGAGGGGAAGAGCAGGGTGTTAGATCAGAGGGTGCTTGCCGAATGGAATGCCAGCTGGTCTAGCCCGAGGCTGTGCGGTGAACAAAGGCTATACGTGACCTCCATGTAGTCAGTCAGTCACCGGCTGAACGTGGCCCTGGGAGGAGTGTTGTGCAGAGACGGGCCATAACACACCAGCCATACGATGAAGATTGCCGAACACATTGAATCGAGCAAGGGGTAAGTTGGTTATCATCCCTCGTAGTATCCATATCCACCTATGATATTTTTCAGCTAGACGTTGCTGTCGATTTGTCGAAGCAGGAAGCACGTTGTGATCTTATCGGTTGGGAATGTCTTAGATTGGTTGTGTGCTGTCAGTGGGAGTATAGGTCGATGGTAATGCTCTGCCGTATTAGTAGTAAATGGCAGGGAGGAACTGTATCGTTATCGCTGTACGGTTAGCATAAAATTTGAATTTGTTCAGACACTGTCGGTATCAGTACACTGCATTGCCAGCCAGGGGGCACTGTGTTATGGTGAATGGCGAACCTTTTCGAATTCTAAGGGACCTCTTCATTGTATTTTGAAACAACGCCAAGTATCGATGCTCAAATTCAAAATTCAAAATTATTTCCTAGCATTTCTTAGATATTTTGAGAGGAAAGTTATCTTGTAAGAAATCTGTTCACACCCTTGTGCTAAGATCAGTTGTTACAGTGCATAAGAAGACCTATCGGATCAGTCATCAAGGGGCTTAACAATTAATGTTACCAGAAAATGAATATCAACGCGATAAGATACTGTTACTCTGTAATCTGGTACATCAGTTGTTTTTGGTTACTAAACGGTAATTTCACGCGGGCGTATCGCCACTGGCCGTGACAGACAAGGTCGCGTTCGACGCCACTGCCATTTGTTGTGTCGCGTTGCCCGACAAGTGGGTCAATCGCTGGTGAAACACCGTCGATTTCCGTTTCGTTCCGGGGACCTTGACAGGAGTGCACGGGTTCTGGGTTCACGCTGGGTTGGGAGCCGTCACCGGGGCGTTGGGGACCGGCGATTCGATCTTAGGGAGTCCCATGAAGGGCTTACTGGTCACATTGGCAGGAAGGGTAGACTCTGGTGTCGTGTCTAAAATTTTATTAAATAGGTGGTTTGTAGTTTAGTCACTTCGCACAAGGTTACTCTTACAGCTTTAATATACGTGTTATGTAGGTGTACATAGTTTAGCCATAACAATGGCAATTGCCAAGTTCTAGTAATTGAGCACCAAACATTTTTAAAACACTTCGATTGCCCAGCGAACAATTCAACGATTAAAATGGTTTTCGACAAGTTGTGTTTATGCATAATGTTCATGCAAATGAAGTCATAACGACATTGCAGTTTAGTTGACTGAAACATTCTTTCCAGATGACTGCGGGACTAGCGATTGGCGTTCAAAACAACATTTAAACAGATCGTTGTCCCCATTTCATAATGAAAAAAAGGAGAGTATTGGATCCTCAACTTTTGTTAAATTCGAGCAAAAAGGTTTAATACTCGGTTACACCCAATGGCGAATGGGTTGCAGCAATTTAAGTAATAATGCAGGGTCTAGGGTTTTAAAGCTTGACTCATCATGCTTGAGCACATAGCTTTAGTACGATACCACTACCAGAGGCTTTTAAAAAAACCGTTGTGAGTCCTGAAAAAAAGCGAGAGTAATGAAAACTAAAAACGATTGATGCCCTGAGGCGATCGAAAATATATCCTATACTCAACTAAACGGCCGTGGGAAGTCTAAGCAAACTATTATACCACAGCCGATCACCAGGGTCAGCCCAAGCATCTTCTGGTTGAAACTCTATGGAACTTACAAAGGGTGTAATTTCCATTCCCATCCGTTAGTCAAAGACTCGAGTCTCCCTCAATCGTGTCAAACGGGAATATATTTCGCTTAGGGGAAAATATCCCCTACTTAAGCCTGGATATCCTGAAGGTGACAATACGGGTTGCGACGAATGACAACACAAATAATAAGACATGACATTTCCTGCACGTGGCGCTCAATCCCTGTACCAAGCCAAACCACGTGCTCTAGTACCCGAACCCGTCGACTGCACCGACCAACCAACCAAACAACAACACAGAACTCGCGGCATCGCAAACATGTTTACCTACTCGATGACGTCACAACGTTCACTTGTTTTCTGCAACACTCTTTCGCGACGAGACCGACGGGACGGCCACCGGCAGTCAGCTGACGGCTTCGTCGCGCGTCGCTGGTTCGAATCCAGGCTCTCGACAGACTCTACTGTCACCTTCATCGTGTCTTTGAGGTTCGCTGTCTATCACCTGTATGACCACCTGTTTAAAACGCATTGCCGAGGGTCTTGTGTTCATATCCTCCACCTCGTCTTCGAGGTCTGTGTTTGGCCCGATTCGAGGTACTGCGTTACACACCTGTATCCTCGACAAAGATGCATCGGACACTTGGCAACAGCTCTTCGTCTGCTCGGTCTGCTCGACTCAGGTAACAATGTCCGTTCCGAGGTCTTGCCTCTGCGTGCCACGGGCCGGTTTCTGCCTTTGTTTTTATGCTATTCTCTTGTTTCGCTCTCGAGCGACGTTCCTGATTGCGCGTGGACTTTTACGGATCGTGCGTAGCGCCAAAAGGCAGAGAGCGTGCCGTGGTCCCTGGTCTTGTTTCCTATTGTTTTATCATCTGTTTGACGACGCACTGAGCTGTCAAGCATCAAGTTTCTTGGCTGTGCTACGGATGTTGGCCTGAGCGATCCATTTCGATGCTAGATACGACACACTGGACGTAATGAGGATGTCGTGATTGTCAATTAAGCGGTCGTCGTTGTCAACGTTCTTTCTGTTCCAACGACGCACTGCTCTTCGAAAAGTGGCCAGTGGTCATTCTGTTCTCGAAACCTGTTGTCTGTGATAAGAGTTAGTGGAATTTCATTTGTTGACATACGCCAACTCATCTGCACTAAAGTGATAGCATATATTTTAGGGGTTCATTCTTTCCAGACGACAGACTTTCGGCTAGTCAGAATCAGATTTTGTTTGTCCATGAATTTTTTGTTGTAATTTGACTTGCATTGTGGTTTCGTTATCGTTCGGTGCGGTTGGCTTGATTGATTGAGTTGCTAGTGATTTGATAGCTGCGCGTGACACAAAACAATGGTTTAATATCCTTTTGCAAGCAGTATCAGATGGATGCTGCGCAATTGGTGGCTTGTGTAGCGCTGCAAGTGAGTGCAGAGTCTAATCTATTGAGATGACATTGATAAGTGACTACCTTATTTGAATCTGGCCACTAGGTGTGGTGATCGATTAGCAAGGGAATGACAAAGTCATCGAAAGGTAGACGTCGACGTCAGTGATGTAGTGCAGGGTATACGAGGGTATAGGGCGTGTACCCACCATTTATATTTCAAGTTGCCATTCACCAAATTTTTGGTTGACGAAATATGCTGGAATCTGGCACGCTTACGAGTTCTCTGTAAAAAAAAAATTAACTCACGTTTGGTTTACAAGAATTTTAAGATTAATCTTATTGGTTGTTAACGAACCCCAAGAAAATTGAAAACGCAAATTGACTGACAATTTTGGAGTTATTGTTGTTTTACAAGAACTAAAAACAGAGGTCATCAAAACGTATCATTCAATGTTGAAAACCGGACAGACTAAGGAATTGAAGGATTCTATGTTGATGTTTTTATGTCCTAGGCTATGATTGTGGTTTGATCCTGCACCTCTGAATATGTATTTTTTTATCGGCACCACAAACATTCTTTACATGCTCCATTTAGTGCGTTCAGGGTGTAGACTTTTACATGCTTACACAAAACCGTTTCTCTTTACAGGTTCCTGCTAAACGGAGATGCGACACCACCCCCGCCGCCCCCAATCGCCTACCCCCCGCCACCTATGATGGTGGACAAGGCTTGCCAGATCGAGCTTCACCTGTTAGGTCGCGTCCCAGACTTGATTGGCGACCCATCCGACCACCACGACTCCGTGCGCGAGTGCAGCACAGCTCGGGAACCGCGACCACCACCTACGACGGGCGTTCCCTCGCGCAGGAATACCCCCCTGCGACGCACGCTGGAGCTCGAGGAGGCGATAGAACTGTTTGAGGATGGCGTCGAGCCCGAACCGAGGACGGCGGCGGCGAGACGAGCACAAGGACTGGACGCCCCCGATGGAGTGGTTAAGAGCGAGAAGATTGGGATGGGTTCTGACCGCGGCGTGGAGGAGGATGGGTGTGGAGTGCGGTGTTTATATGTGGCCGTACAGTGTTGTGAGTGTGTTATTCTTTGACGGGGTCAACGGGGATTGGAACGTTTCTTGACCTATCGAATATTGGCTAGGTACACTGGAGCGAAGGTATTTTTTTCATAGAGCTGACATATATCATATTTCTCTATAATGATCGTATTTGTAGTTGAGAGGAAGAATAAGACTGTATGTTATGTTTATTTTAACGAAACTTAGTTGGTTACTGATAATTTTGTAGTGGAATTTAGAACGGATCAATGTATTTTTGCTACACTTCAAACACTTTTGTAGTCATATTGGAAATAGACAAACTGAATATTTTGTTTATAAATTCATGTCATATACTCACTGTATTTATTACATTAAAATGGCATCATGTTATTATTAGTCTGGTGTTTTATTTTTTCAATTATTCTGTTCAAAGATCAAAATTTTTAAATCGTTCGCCTGCCCGCGGTACGTCGCTGAAGTTTGGGTGCCTACTCCACAGGCGGCACCACGGGTATGCGATAATCACATGTTCCTTGCAGATGGCGGATTCGTTGTGTCAAAAGTGTCGAATTGGTTTCGGTCATCGTTTCTTGGGGTTAAATTTCCTTGGGTTTAATCACCGGCGTAATTAAAGGCGCAGTATTACAGTTCGTTAGTAATTTCTTGTAATTGTAAGTCACAATTTGCGTTATGGCAAACCTGAAGATGATATTTCAGTGCCTGTTAAGTCCTCGACTATTGAGAGTGTATGGAGAAACCACAGGAGATGTTAGTAGAAATAAAAACACTATTTACTTATAATGTACGCTTGTTAGACATTTCCAAAAACATGGTCAATTGAGTGGAATTAATGTGGACCTTCCTTTTCAGGCGTACTTTGATGCGGGTAGTCTAGATCGATGGGGAGACCGGTTCATTACATCGGTTAGTGGAACTACTACGAATACCATACATACCTTTTAAAATAGTTGGTATTTCCAAATTTTAATGAATTATCCTAGGTGTATAGCATTAAGAAGCATACATTGATGTTTCGAATTCTTTCTATTACAGCTAGCAATGATGCTAAATGTTGGAATCTACTCATCCCCACTTTTTGCAACACTCCTGTACAGAAAGGGCTACTTCTCTAACGAAGGAATAGTTCCACTGGTGAAGCTTGTCTCAGGATTAGGTTTTATTGTTGTTGCATCTTTCTTGGTACGAGGAGTTGGAAGGGCTAGCAATCCGACTTATGCTGCGTTTCTTCAAACGTTGAAAGCTGCTGAAAAAGATCTTAATAAAGATACCAAACGAGCCCTCATGAAATATGACTTTGAATTCTGGGCTTGGCCTGTTTGCTTCAAATGGAATCAAAATCAAAGGTAATTTGTGCCATTTTTTAATGTGTTTTTTCTGTCAATGACAAGCAGTAAGATTGCATTTATTTGCGCTGTCAATTACCACGAGTACATTAATGGGTGCACAACCAAATGTCATATTGTTGTCATTTGTGTATTCCTAGTGAAAAAAAAAATGATGTGAGAATGAAGGAGGTCTCAGTCTCTTCGCGCTCTTCCTTCGGCAAAGTAGTAGCAATTCCCTGCGATATCATTGCATTTCTTGTGGCGCATACCATAGGCGTGCGGCTTGTGTATCCTGGATCAATTGCTCTTCTGCGATATGTAATGGGTAAGTATCAAAAGCATCAGGATAAATGATTAAACCAGATAGATTTAAAATTTCTTAATTGAGGTTGGTAAGTCACAGCAGTTTTATTTTCTTCTAGGTCCTGTTTTACTGAAGGGTAGAACCCAACTGATTGTCGAAGATGGGGCCGAACGTTTTAAACTTCAAACATATGACAATAATTTTATTGACACAGTTTTTGTGGATAGGCGGCGATCTTCGTAAGTAAACAATTGCAGATATTCTAGTTTATAGGTGGAAAATGAGTAGAAAAGTATTGTCATAAAGGAAGTTAACTACTATTTTAAAATTATACATTTTTTGTATCAACAGAAGTCATTCCAATGGAAGTACGCTAGTCATTTGCTCAGAAGGAAATGCAGGTTTCTACGAGGTCGGGATAATGGTCACAGCTCTAGAGGCTGGCTATTCTGTCGTAGGCTGGAACCACCCAGGATTTGGTGGCAGTACGGTAAGTGATGTTGTTATAATATACATGCTGTACATGGGTTTAGAGCTTGTAACATGCATGGAACATAGCTGTTCTAGACAGTTAGCGGGCTAAGCCAATTTCATGTAATTGGTACAATTCTAAATTATCCCTTAATTATTTTTTATGTTAAATATATATTTATTTACATTCTAGGGTATGCCATATCTTACGCAAGAGAAAAATGCTATGGATGTAGTCATGCAGTTTGCAATCACAGAACTTAATTTTCTACCTGAGAACATACTCCTCTTCGGCTGGAGCATTGGAGGCTATCCTTCAAGCTACGGTGGGATGAACTATCCAGATGTCAAGGGTGTTGTATGTATTAATTTCAAATTATTTTTATAGCATAACCCAAGTGCTTTTTTTTCACAAATGTTTTTGTTAGGTTTTGGATGCAACATTTGACGATGTTGTCCCTCTTGCTCTCTTACGGATGCCTGCTGTTCTCGAGTCTATTGTAAAAAACACGATGCGCACTTATCTGAACCTCAACGTGTTTGAGCCTCTGTCTAAGTACCCAGGACCAGTATTACTGATACGTCGTTCGGAAGACGAAATTATCGCTACCGAGTATGTAATTTCCAAATGTATCTGCTGTGCAATTTCTAGCAAATGTTTTGAAGACAGAAGAGTGAAATTTTTGTTTGCGTTGCAGGGAGAATGATTTGTCGTCGAACCGTGGCAACAACCTCCTCGTTAAACTGTTGCAGTACCGGTACCCAATGATCGTTGCCGAAGAACAACTCTTGCTGCTGAATCACTGGCTCTCCCTAGACGTAAATAATCGAAGTAAGTTGTCTTTTAATATATTCTGGAAATTATTTGTAGATATGGAAGGAAGATTTCAAGCTGGGGATTTTGAAAAGAGTAAGTCACACAAGGTACTTAAATTTAGAATACAAACTAGGTTTAAAGGTTATCATTTTGAATTTATTTATTGCCTCATATTTTGGATTCTGCATTGATTGATTGGAACTCGTATTCCAAACAAGAATTAGACGCTGGATTAACCTATCAAGATATTAATTTAGGAGATGGTTCACTGAAATCTGAAAAACTGTATCACTTGAAGTTGATGACGCAGTTTATCGTTGTTTTTCAACACACCTTGTTGTCTCACTCTCTGACTCACATTTCTTTGTACTTTCACTGTATACATAGTCTGAGATGCATCGATGATACTCTATCGATATGCTACCTCTGCTCAACATTTCTAGTCGAGCACTCTGATGGATCATTTCATTATCTTGTCGAATGTTTCCATGCACATTTTCTGAGACATATTCAGTTTTTTTACATTTGTAAAACTGTCTGCAATCTGCCGGATCTTTCCATGTTCCTAAGTTTTCGGCATAGCAGTAAAATCCGTTGATCTGGGCTGTGTCGATTCCTCTGGCTTTTCGAGCTTCATCTGTAAGCAAATTTGAGAAAATCAAGCATGAAATTTAATGCAGATAATGCTAAATAAGTGATACCCTAGTTACTTACTTCGATTAGATGTGGTTCTTGTGAAGTTCCCAAAGCGTCCCAAAAGCTTTGGGATATAAGTCGCAATCAAACTGAAAAGCGGTACAAACTTAATTCCGAAATTGTTGGTGGGTGACGCTGTCGTTGATGGTTGTTCTTTGCGTGCGCGTGGTTCACTGAGAACATTCTCTCTTCCTGGAAGTAAAATAAAATAGTTTTGAACCCTTCTAGCTGGTTTCACATTTTTGATTTTTTTGAATTCCATTACAAAGAAGGCCAAGTTAGGAGTTTTTGTAAGTAATCCTATTGTTACAAGATACAAATTTTGATTAAAAATTGTAATTACCTTAAAAACGTCAAGATTATTCTTTGAAATCTGATTTAAATTGCAAATGCTTGCTAAGGACAAAGTATTTGATTATTAGGAACAGTATTAACCTCTTGACAGGTCAGGGTTCGATCAGGGTTCGAGTCCCAGTTGGGGCACCTATTTTTGGAAGGTTATTAATGTCCCAGTAATAAAAAGTCCTTATAATTATTTACAAATTTAAGTGATTTTAAGTCAGTTTAAACCATAATTCTAAAATACTATCTTAATCACGATTGACGATTGCTCTATATCAAAACATTTACTTACGTAATCGTTGACCACAATATGTAGGAATTGCTGCTGTCCACAAAACCAAAAAAGCCAACAGTAGTGGCAATCCCAAGCTTGTGGTCCAAAGAGTTTTATTCATTGCTCTTGTTATTATTTGTGTGCTATTCGGCTGATGTTTCTGTTCTCAATCCCAGTGTGGTCTGACCACCCAACTTATTTATCTCCCCTTTATATACAAGAAACCATTTGGTATTTTTTTCCATGGTTTTTGTTACCAGTTGATGTCTTTTCAACCTAGATATTTCCATAAAAATCACAAGCAATAATACTTTAACCAACGCTTTTATACCATCGTTTAATACAGTTGTACAGGTCAATGTAGCTTTTGATGCAAAATACCTTTGCACAAATAAACTAGTCATCTTTGTGTGCAAAGTAGTTATATAAAAGTATTTCTGTGCTAGTGTACTAGAAAAGAGTCTAATAATAGAGTAAATTTGTCTAGTCACTGTGGTCTTCATTGACCTTCCCGTGCTATTCTACTTGATGTGCGATGATTAATTCTTGGCTTCTGCGTGCTAAAGGCTCGGTGTGGACCAAGTGCCAAGTAGACGTGGACTTCTGCTCGGCAACTCTTTCTTCGTACGTCGCCGAAAACTCGCGCGCCTTTCCAATGCTCATTGGCGAAGACTTTTCTAATGAACTGAAATCCCAAATCACTCTATTTTTGGTGAGTTAATTGGATATAAAAATATTATGCTTAGAGCAAAGAAAAGGTTTTAAATGAGAGAAATTGTTGATGCAGGTATTTTAAATTTGGTAGTCACCAGACAAGCTTAATACTTACTCTATTTTTCTATGATAATCAATTTTGGTAATAGCTTTGAAAACAAACAAAAATTACTACTAAGCATATGCAATTCAGAGGTAGATTCAACTCTTGTTAGTCATGGAAATACTGAGATTGCCTAACATCTGCTAAGATCTGCTTTCTTAGATGGCTGCGGGTAACAGAAGTTAATTTGTTTATACAATTATTGCCATATCTGAAATTTTACATGTACATGAACAATTGATGAAGGCAAAGGATCATGGAATCACTTTTACTAAAAATTTCAGGCATCAAAGTACATGGTCGACTACCGCTCAAGTCACTGCACACCGCTGCCAGGAAGAATGTTGCAGATGCCGTGGTACGAAGCATAATGAGGTGCGATTGTAAACAGCACCAAGCCACTGCTAACATTTTTATTCAGTTCTCTCTGAAATAGTTTAGTACCTTCTACCATTCCTTGCTCAAAGGTACTTTCCTCCTGTAGTAAGCTCATATTATAAACCTTCTGATGCAACCTTTTATTTATTTGAATATCCAATGCTTATTCAAGTTTTTTTTTGGGACCATTGCAATATTTTATTGTCATTCTGATCTAGCTAAAGGTAGACTCTAGTAAGCTCACCGGTAAATAGTTTCGGAATTTTGTCGAGGAAGAAGTAACTTCAATTTTGATGGCTAGATAAAGTAGGCCTAGCCAAAGGTACACTTGCAAGTGTGTTGTGGTGAGAATTCATATCACACTAGAACCCAATGCTGCGGCTACTTCCTATGAGACAAAAAGCTCTTGCATACACAATTAGTGCAGCGAAATTGCTTTTGTCAATGATGTCATTGCTACGAATCAACAATTCTTAAAAATCACTTAAAGTTCTTCTTTTTCTTCGTTTTATTGTCACTTCTTGAATATTTTCTAATTCTGATCTCATACTTTGGTCTATTGTGGATGTGGTGTTGCTATTGATGTTATTGTGTGTTCATAGGTGAATGTTAACTCAATGTTGATAAATCCTTATTATTTAAAGGTTGTATTTAAATTTTCAATATGTATTGGAAAAAGAGAATTGCTGTGAGGCATTAAATTATTGATATTTAAAGAAGTGTACTGTCTTTTAGTCTTGATAATTGGTAATCAAAGAATGACTTACGCTGTGTTCCAACTCATGGATTTTCAGGGTAGTTGATGTAAACAATATTTAATTTTCAAAACTGCCTCTGCAGTACAGACCACAGGTACAGACTGTACAAATCAAAAATGGCCGACAAAGTTGGAGGATCGATACACGTGACTGTTGAATTTGGGTAAGAAATACAATACTTCTTTACCAATGTGGTTGAAACATTACTAATGTATAGTGCTTAAACACAGCTTTGGAATGATATATAAATCTTTAGCGTCTAATTTATCAAAAAGGTGTCACGGTGTCCGCATTATTGCAAGAGACGGCTGTCAGATAGTAGTGAGTCGGCCGGTAGATGGCAGCACTGGCACTAGAAACTGGCACGAAGAATACAAAATACCGCTTACAAATATGTAGAAATTCACGTTAAACAATATGTATGGCCCAGAAATAACTTGAAAATGATCTTTAATCGACAACGTGGTTTTTGGGTACTGAGTTTATTATTAAATTTTAAAATACCGTGGAATAACGTTGTACTGAAGAAAAGGAACTTGCATTTGGAGTGCTGAGTCTGTGCTTGCACTCATCTTCAACATTCTAAGCAGGGATTTAATTTCTTTTGTAGGGGTGGCGCGGAGTTACTTTTCAACAAGATTAAAAAACACGAAGTAAATTTACCACTTACAGAAAAAACATGTAAGTTTCCTGTCATTGTTTATTCTTCTGGTTACTTGAAAATATTCTAAGTAGCTAATTCCAACGCTAGTCATTACAATGTCATCTGCTAATTCTCAGGGAACATAAGAACACTTCTCATCTGGATCAAAGAAAATATACTTAAAGAACGACCCGAATTGTTCGTGCAAGGCGAAACAGTGTAAGCAAGCACATACGCTTTCAGTACTTGGGATAATTGCTTACTTGCAAATTGAAATGCACCATTTTGATTTCTCTTTGTTCTGGCAGACGCCCGGGAATTTTGGTGCTCGTGAACGATGCTGATTGGGAGTTACTTGTAAGTCACGTGACAAGTCGCCGACTGTCTTTCATTTAGCACCGTTGTTTTCGGACATTCTATTTCAACGTGATTGTTTCTAGGGGGAACTCGATTATGAACTAAAAGAAAACGACAACATTCTCTTCATATCAACGCTACACGGAGGCTGACAACCCTGCAAAGATAAATGATGCCTGATCCATTCATCCTCTGAAAATACGTTTACTGCAGTAACGCATCTGAATGTTGTTTGTAAACGTAATTCCATTTCCATTAAAACCATCTCGTCATGTCTTTTCTACAAAAAAATTCTGCGTTAAATGCATGCTCCATTAAACCTTTCGTATCATTTATGAGACAGGATATTAAACTCCTTTTTTCCCACAAAAATCAACAAGATATCTTTGCCAGTTGCATAAATTCACCCCCTATTTAGGGCAATCCAGTATATTAATTCGAAACTTTCGTCTGGCTGGAATTTCGGCTGCTTCATCCTCTACAAAATACTAAACAGAGTGGCTGCTTTCGGGGCAAGTTCTTTTCTTTTTGTTTGAGCTCCTCCTAGCTGCTAGCTGGCTGCAACTGCTAGCATGGGCTGGCCCTGCAAGTGACAGGTACTGATGAATAATGTCTCGCGAATTCACTTGCTGCCGCTTGCTTACAGTTATCTTAATTTTGTCGCAATAAATCAACTGGTCTGGTGGTAGTATAGCACGTTGAGACGGTAACCATGGGATACTCTACTATTCCGACCAAGCTTTGCACCAACCTACTTCAATGATAGACGCAATTCATTAGAGCAAATTTACGGGAACGAATTTCTATGAGTCCGCCATTAGTCCACGCCTGAGATGTCATTACTTATTACATTGCGTAATTTGGTATAACAGTTTAATGTATACGTAAGTTGAGCTATCCATTTCTTGATCGAAAAATCAATTTCTCATCCAGGGCGTAATTTTGAATTTCGGCGCTACCATGCCGCCAACCGTCTTCATAGCGCACAGGGGGGGGGGGGGGGGGATAGTAGCATCTATTTTTCGGGAAAATAATCTTTCTTGAGGTTTGAGTTGAATGTGGCTCTTCGCATATGTCCATTGACCATCTAGGGGCTCGGGTCCTGCGGCTCTCTACTTTCGCTCTCTAAACTGGGGAAAAGTAACTAATTAGATTCAACGTGATTCAGCCATAAAGAAACGGACCTAAGTTCAATATTGGAATAAAAAGGAAAGGGTCAGTCGGGATGCATAAGAAGCAGGATGTCGAACAGAGTTACAACGAGTTATTTTAGCCGACAAATCGTTTATTTTTCCCTACAAGACGCAGGTATAAAACAAAATACAAACCTTACATTCAATCAGAATGTTCGCGAGCTGGATGGGTACTTGAATCGATGCATTAATTTTTTGTTTTCTGTGCGAGTAAGCTGGAAACAAAACGTGATTTATGCACGACTACTATGTTATTTGTTATATTGCAAAGTTCGTTTCATTCATTTGGTATGGCGCCGGCCCGTCACAGACTTTTAGCCATCATTCCCTTCGAAACGTTGGTAGGCCAGCCACTAACGTGCACATTATCTAGGTGGTACTGTACGCATTGAGTTTATAGGGATAGTCAGAAGGCTAGGGTTGATGTTACACTTTCTGCTGAGCAAACAAGCCGGCAACACGTGGTCATGGTAGGTGCTACCAGATGGCGCTTTGTCTTAAAAAAAAATATACTACAACAAAATAATTACGACTCAAAATAGTGATGTATGCATATCAATCGTTAAGGTCAGTGCTACTACGGATGAATTGATTTTCAACCATTCTCAAATGCGAAAAATCTGCGAGAAATATTTCTTAACACTAGAATCGACGGTGACTCCACTTCGTAGCATCCTCCACTTTTGTCGGTAAATTAGGAATTTGGTGGCCATTTTTCGCGAAGACAGTTTATCATTAGCGTTATGGTAGTTAGGTGTAAGCTGTCTGGTATGAATATTTCTGAACATTTGAAGACATTTGGAACAAGGAAAGTGGCGAAGCAGGTAATTGTTTTCGATGCACCCGAGTTCACAGCCAACTGTGGCGAGGCTTAATATTGCAACAGTATATATCTGGCCACAATTTTCCGAGTCTTTCCAGCATTTCCCAACGTATCCCTCCACCCCCTTCATCCTTTCTAGAGCACGAAAGTTTCCATAGCCGAACAGGAAGTTGCCGCGAGGCAATATTATCGCGTGGCTTTCTGCCAGATGGGGGGCATTCATTAGTATGCTTAAGTCTTCTGCAAAAAGTCCTTACCACAAGGCCATCATGAGCCAGACGACGTCCATTAAAATATAGACTGGCTCGTATGCAGAATAGTGCAGCAATGCGCTCAACGCCAGACGTACTAATTTCGGTTTATCGTTCACGATGGAATGAGAAAAGTTATAATATTGGGAGAGGTGGCTCTAACCAAATTGTATAAACTATTGAGTATGGCGCGGGATTGCTGGAAAGGATCCGACACAAATGTTGCGGGTTAATGATGGCAACAGAATATACTACCATAGCGCTAATGTTGAAGCTGTTTTCGCGAAAAATGGCCGCAAAATGACTACTTTACCAAGAAAAATGGAAGATACTTCTAGGTGGAGCCACCGTCGTTTTGAGTGGCAAGACATTTCCTTTGGTCACCTTTTTATTCGCATTTGGGACTTGCTTACGCCCAAAAATTTGTATTTATGTTTACCCCAACGATTCATGTACATGTTTTGAGACGTAATTATTTTGTTGTATAGGTTTGTTAAAAAGTACGACCGCAAGCACCATCTGGTAGCATCTATCGTTTCCACGTGTTGCCGGCTCGTTTGCTCAGCAGAAAGTTTAACATTAACGCTGGCTCTTTGACTATACCTATAAACTCAATGGTAACAGCGTGATAATGTCAATTGAACTATACATCTCTTTGACACACATTTAGGTTACTGTGTTTTATAACAACGCACTATTTTGGCACTATTTTGACAGTGCCCTGTGGCACTGGTCTGGCGGGGTCGGTGAATGAGTGGATGATGATAATGATGACGAACCTAATCTAGACTAGAAGAGAGGAGGAGAAACCCGGTGCCTGCACGTAGCCTACTCCTGTCGAATAGCACCAAGGGACCAACAGCTGAACGTCCATTCCGAAGGACGACTCGAATAGCAGGATTCCTCCACAAATCCATGGCGTCGAATAAGCAAGGCGAATGAAGTTGCTGTACTAACTTACATGCCTCCAATCTCTCTCCTCTCTCATGTGTATGATGGTCACCCACCCAAAACCTGACTCAGCGCAGTGTTGCTTAACTTCGGTGATACATGTGTTTCCAACACGCCAAACCGTTCAGGTACACATTTAGGACTGACTGACACATGATGTCATGATGCCAGACAAAGAAACGGAACGGTGACAAGACAGCGTATGATTTTAGTCGTCCGTGTTTTTCACGTGGAAAGGAGCATGCTTTGAGCGGAAACCGTTGGTACAATATAGAGTGAATTTTGCAAGAGTCTCTCACAATAAAGCCTATCGCCGGCTGATGATACAATACAGCATTCCTGAGGAAATTTCCCTCCGGGCTTCCTAATCTAGTATACAGCTCGTGCAGTCCTTGCCAAGAGGAAAGCGTCGACAGCGTCGTCGTCGTCGTCGTCGTCGTCTTGCAAGGAAATTGTTGAGGGGTCTCTTTTTCGGCAACAACGGAATACGTTTGCTTTTCAACTGCATTTTCACTGAAAATGAACAGTCATTTCTTGTGAGAATGCACTTGAATGAGATGCACCAAGTGAAATTTATGCGAGGTGTTCCAAATGGAAATCTTGTGGAGATAGAAATAAGGACGGAATTCGAGCCTGCAGTTTTGTATGTCTCCTATTTAAATTTCACAACTTGCTTTAATTAGTTTATGCCCCCAACGAAGACACAAGTGACACTTACAGATCTTCAAGTCTATCACTAAAGGATATTCAAATATTTTTTCACTTTAATATACTTTCCCGTAGCACAAAGTAAGTAATATGTGACAGAGTGGCACAGTATTAGAAAAGTGCAAGTTATTTTGAAATGCTACAATTTCAGAAATCACTAGAATTCTGCAAATCGCTCCAATAATTTTGGGCAGATTGTAAACATTCTACGACCTCTCTCCTTCCATTGCGAGAGTAATTTGAAATCAACGTTGCTTTCCACACTTGGTTTTAATATAGTGAAATGACCTACTCTGAAACGGGTTATTTAATTTAAATACTTTACCATAGGGATAATAGTTTAAGACCCCAACGACAATACTCTTTGCCTAGTTGGTATTTGCCCGGCATGAATAAGTTGGTATTCCTGTTATTATTCTAGCTCAACCTTTTATGGTCGTAGCACTGGTCGTAGTCTACAGCCAGTGACGAGTAGCCATCGAGACCGAGAGGGTTGCTTATAACTATCATCCTAAGTAGACTATTCTAGCCTTGAAAGATTAATTTGTGAAGTTTTCTTCGTTGTTTTAAATAAGATCGTGTGAGATGCAACTTTATGAACAGTGGACATCTCGCTTTTTTCACCGAGTGGCCTAATAATCAGCTGAACAAGTAAGTACATACCCGGCATGATCAAGGACACTTCTAGTTATACGATACCTAAATCAGCACCCATTAAATACCAGGTACCTCTATCGCTACTCAACGGAATCGACCATTAGGAAATCTATCCAGATTTATTGTTGGTGCTCTGGCATATATATACAAGGCAGACTTCAGTGCCAAACCAAAGAGACTCTCTCGGCTCACCATTTAATTTTGCTGCCAATTTATGGTATTCATACATACACCTCCAAATCATAAGATTAAGCTGTTTGCTTCGGTTCCAAGCTGTCCTCGTTCCTATACCCACGCACATTTTGGGTGCACACACACAATTTGTTCCATTTGCTTAATTGCTTGCCAAGTGGTGGATTTGAACAGTGTTGTTATGTGGTATGTAGGTTAATGTGGTGTACCTGTAACCTACTCATGTGTATTAAAATCAAACGTATATACGGAAGTACAATTTTTGAGATCTAGCACTCAGATCAATTTTATTAAATCAAATTAGGTTAATGTCTCGTTTAAGTTTGATGTACTCTACACTAATGAAACCTATAAATGCTTGAAAGTATAGTGTATCCCAAAAACTAAGGTAAGTACATTGAGTTTTAAGTTTTGTAAGTAGCAATTAGGAGGGTCTTTGTTCGATTTATGTCTATCTTGTCAGGTGTCAACATTTTAACACTTCTCGACTCGACCACCTAAGCTGTGTTGTCAACTCACGTATACCTACCGTCCATTCCTTACCGTCAGGTAAACCAGTGAACTTTGCAAAAATCAAATCGCTTTGAAGTTTGCCTCAGTTCGAGATATATTCGAAATCACAGTCTAATCAATCAATTCTGACAACTTAACATGTTCGAGAGGTAAATATTGACTTCTAAAAATGCGTGGACAAAGGCTTTTTGTTAGAACTCACTTCACATGAGGTTTTTTTATACACTTAAATTCATTCCGGTATGGGAGCGACAAGTCTCGTGACATTTCTCTTTCAGTAAGAGAGGTGATAAGACTGGGACATTTCTGTTCACGTAACGTTACACATTATAATAATGATAAATAATTAATAACAACGAGGGAAAACTTGCGAATAAAACACGAGACGAAAGTTCTGCTAATGGCTTGAGTAACAAGTAAGATGGGTAATTAATAGTGCCACACGACGGTGCCGAGCTTAGGAAAGTTTTCTGTGTCCCCGCCATGGGGTTGTATTAAAACTAGCACCACTCGACTCAGCCAAGGCATACACCCCATTGCTCCAAACACATTTTCCACCCCCCTCCCCCCCAAGCCACCAATGAAAAGCTACAGAATTTTATTCGAAGAGATTTATCCGTTTATATCTTCTCTCTATATCTACCACGAGAACGCTGCAAAGTTTTTTTTTCTCTGGCTTATTTTTAGGATTAAGAACAACTTTCTGTACTGCATCAGATCTTAAGAACCATTAATTTCATCCACGTTTCTAGACCAATAAATTAGAATACTTCTTGAACTTTCCATTCCATGTATTAATCTAGGCATAACCGGCAATGTATCTACCCAAATAATGCCCATTACTAAGTACACACACCATGGCTTCTAAAATAAAACATCCTATAGTGCTCGCGATCCTTGTTTGAATTGCAAACAGCGTTATTACATTTTACGCAAATCCGGACAAATATTCACGCACGACGCCTCCATTGCTTTAGTTAAATTACTTCACAGTTACTAAAACTCACGCATCCGCACGTGTTTCCATGCGTGCACAAGCGCACCGGCCGAATTGACGGCCGATACACACACGGATTTTTATTTAATTTTCAACTCGAATCATCCTTTGCCGCATCGGTAACATTGCCAGGGGGATTTCTGCCAGGATTTCAACCAGGTGCCCACACGGTTAGCTCGTAGGGGATCACACACGTTTAAGTTTCAATAGGGAAGGACATGGGAATTATCGGACTCGAATATGACATGGTAGGATGAAGTGCTTCGTTAATTATGATGGGCCGTATTGTTTGTGTCCGTTGGTACCGAAGGCTTATTCGGACCCGAGGGGAACATTGTCGGCGATGCCGCAAGGGATGCGTTTCACTGTCGAACTCTAAAACTACGTGTTCTGGTTACAGGAAAGAATGAATGCTCGCTGTAACATCTGCCGATAAATAATAGGCTCAGTCAGCGGAATTTCCGATTGATTGATCGAATTCTGCGTCTCAAATCCTTCAAAATATTTTGATTTTAACCGACACAAGCTTGTGTGCATAAATGGTAAAAACACGAACCTAAAAAGATGCATTTTTAATTTGCGTAGACGTCGATTCGCTGAGGTTAAATTAAGAATTCAAGGAGTTTTCGCATTTCATTTGAAACCATGCTTGAGTTGATTATCTCTCAAAGGGGACGAAACGTGCCGACATGAGCGAGCGAAGCATTCTCTAGCGTTTTGTCTTCTCGCTGATAAACAATTCGGATAAACACTGCTCTGCGACTTGCCATGTGCCGGGCCGAGGGTGTGGAGGCGACTGGGATGGGAGGGGGGAGGGTGCACATTATGTGACATTGTGAGTGTATCACAATGCGAGATTAATTTCCCCAGCGAATTTCTATAAATGCCAATGCCGACTGCTTGAAATCCGGGGTGTTACGCGTGCCTGCTCAGTTCGGTCCTCGTCTTTCTAGGATACCGGGGTTCAGATCAATGTGTACCTTTACCCGGGTGTTGGGTCTCGAGGAATCCAAAATATTAGTGTTTACAGAAATTTGGAATTCGAAGGGAACTGGGTTTTTGGTTACCTACAATGTGCGTTAAGATGATGATCTGAACTATGACGGTGGAAAAAGTTACAGTTTTTATCGTTATAATTTTATGACATATAATTGATGGGTAGTTGATTAACGATTTCTGCCAGTTGCATTACGTGAGCTCGCACAATCAATCAGATAATTTAATTTTCATGCTTCTCTCTATTCTGACATATACTTAATACTAGGTCGCGTCGAGTGCAAGTTACTTGGACGTTATTGTTGCCATTACCTAAATAGTGTAATACTCTTGAACTCACTAGGAAATATGCAAAAAGTAACGTATGACCTGCAAATAAGAGCCATGCAACTGCTCATTTAATCATATCAATAGACAAACCGTTGAGTGTAGGTTATAGGTAGAGTTTCAAAGTCAATGTTACAGTCTCTGCGTGAAATATGGCCGCCAAATGACTACCTTACCGACAAAAATGCAGAGTACCGGAACGTCACGTTAAGTGGAGCCACTGTCGTATGAAATTTAATTTCGATATTTATAGTAGGTTACTCGCTCTTTAATATCGTTACGTGTATATAAATCGTTGAGGTAAACATTGATGGAGATTTTTTGAGCATGAAAAGTTTCAAAAGCGAGTTAACCTACGAGAAATATCGAAATTAAAATTCATACAACAGTGGCTCCACTTAACGTGATTGTCCGTACTCTGCATTTTTGTCGGTAAGGTAGTCATTTTTCACGCAGAGACATAACATTGACGTTGAAACTCCACCTATAACCTACACTCAACGGACAAACATTTGCAGGTCCACAGTCATTACATAGAACCTGCATTGTGCTGGTACTCGAGATCTGGGTACAAATTGCCACCGGTCCATTTTCTACCTGGAAACCAACTAGATTATACATTCACAGCTGAAGTATAAGCATAGTTTCAAATCTCTTACCTCCGGATGAATAAGTGGAGATTTCCCGCCGTACGGGACAGACTGATGCAAGTTTAGCACACATTTGTTGAACTCAATTTTCGAACTTTACCTTAATTATAATAGTGTTGGGGTGGTAACAGAGTATCGGTGGTATTTGATACCGCTCATGAATTCCACGTGCGTCTTAATCGATTTCCAATTTCTGTGAAAATAGATTCCTGTCGTAGGATTTGTGTGACGAGGCGTTCCCGGACACTTTCTGGGAATAGTTGACATCTCTGGATGTTTTGTAACAACTAGGGCTGTGCGAACGCATATTTGAGTTGCGTTGTAGATGACCGTAGTTTATTTTCTCATTAATTTCTTAATTTGTCTTAAAAAAAAAGTTATTTAGGGGAATGTGGGAAACTTGGGTGGTTAAGGGCAGTGAAATTGAAGATTCGCTTCGCTCGTTACACACTGTCTCGATAGATTTCATGGTCAAGCTATTTTTCCCCAAAATAAAATAAATAGGGATATATTTTAGAAATTGAGTGCCGGTTTTTCTGTAGCACGATAAGTAGTTAACAGACCGTTACCAAACAAAACCAATTTTCTGATTGGTTGTTTCCAAGCAAATAATAAATTAACGAACTGTTAGGTTCTTAACGATCCACTAAAAGACCAGCCCTAAGACACACGGATTAATTGAAGTTCTGTTCATCATTTTTTGTGACATTATGATTTCTTATGTTCGAGTTAATCAGAAATAGATTTCCAGTTAAGAAATCAAAAGTTAAGACACAGTCAACCTCCAACGCGAAAAGGTTTCCAACACAACGCCAACACAACGCCAACACGGACTGGAAGAATGGAATGAAAATAGAACATTAAAAGGAACATAAACCATTTCGTCTAAACGATTAAATTCCCTTTAGCGTACCTCCTACGATGGAGGTGCCCGGTCGTCCCACGTCTGTTCCCTTAGCTCGTGCAAAGTCTGCAAGATCTATCCGGACGACGCTGTCCCGGCGTAATGTGCACGAGCACGACGATCTCGCGAGGACCAATTAGAGCTGCAGCAGTCTCCTTAGGCCCACCGCTGCGAAACAGCCATCTTGAACGATCGACACGTGGCGCGAATACCTGATAGGTATCGCGTTGATTTAACGCGGCCAAGTTTATGCCTAGGAAAAGACATGGGTGCAGACACGTCACGCAGAGATTTCGCCTGCGAATCAGTAGAGCCTTGGCCGGAGTTGGCGTGGGTGATCCCCCCCCCCCCCCCCCCCTAACGGGCAATTCATTACGGCGTGGACGGATGTCGGGAAGGTTGAACAGCTTTTTAGGAGTCGTTTCTGCGATATAATCTGGCTTGCACGCGCTTTGTAGCTACATACGGTGAAATAAAAAAAAAATGAAAATCATTGCCAATGATTGATTTTCTTTTGGTGCAGAGGAAATTTTAAATTACCCAAGCTGCTCACAGACATTTATTTTAGAAAATTTGACTTTCATGATTATGCTTGCAATTGAAGTAAATTTTGAATGGAGCTGGAATATAGCGTTGTTGCATGTCTTGCCAATTAATCAAGGCAAACTCTTTGGTATAGAGCATGGCTATAGCATCGTCTGTGTACTGGCTGTTTTCTTTTTCTGAACTTGAATTGCTCTTGCTTTTGGCACTGTCAGATGACAATTTCAAGCGTATGCAGTCTCTCGTTAACATATGGCGCGTAGCCGATCCGAACATGCAATTTGGCTAGACCAGGGATCTCCAATCCTGCGGGCTAAATTGGAAAACTGCTAGACTTTTTTTTTAAACTAACTCACGACGAACAATCCGCTAGTTTGTATTCAGCACACGAATGGAATATCAAAGATTCGACCGCAAAATTACATATTCACTGAGGCATTAATTGTTTTTATCGTGGCTAAAAGGAAATTCATATATACGATTTCGATATTTTTCTTATGCGATTTCGTTGTCGGATGCTAGCTCGAACCCAATGTGGTGATATTGATCGAAGAAATGGCAACTTTATGAGGCCCTGGGCTAGACATATTATTCTTGCCCCTGTCGACAGTCGGTTCTCGTAAGTTTGCATCATTTTCCTTGGCAAATGGCAACAGTATATTAGAGATTAATGATCGGCTTACAGCCTCTCAAAGCAAGGATATTTTAACTACCACCAAAAGAATATTACACCAACTCATGACTGCATTCTTACATGGGACATTTTTTTTAAATTTTTTTATCTTAAAATTAATGCTTTTCTCGTTGAGAAAACTGCAGCAATTTAGTCGCACATTAAAGGTATTATTTTTTGTATAGCTTGAAAATTTGAGCCTACCCGACGAGGGTGTCGCATTCCTTCATTTAGTGGAAAGGGAAGATTCATATTTGTCTTTGGAATTTGTTTTCTGGGTATTAGAGTGTTGATGAGCGTTAAAAATGGGGGAAATTAATGTCATTTGCATACAGGAAACAGGAGTTATTTTTTTATCCCAAAACGACCGCTGTAAAAAAGCAAGTCCAGCTAATAAGCTTCGAAATGGTTTGGGTAATCATATTATGGCTTCGTTTGTTGCATCGGTTTCGCCGAACAATTTTATTAGTTATTGATAGTCATAGGCACGTTCTCATAACTAGAAAATCCCCCGAGAAAACTATACCACCTAAAAGCTCTTGACCAACGCGAGCTCATGAGTATTAAAATAACCACGCGTAAATTACCTCTAAAACCTTTCCCCAAACAAACTTGGACATCCGAATGAACCGACGATGCTTCCCTCATCAATGGGAGCTCGTTATCGCGCTATCCGTGTCCGATTCGAGCGGCACTTAAAAATGATTCAATTTCCCACGTCCGTCAGGCAAGGGGACGACGAATTACAGACAACCCCCCAACGAGAGCAACATTCCCTTGGTGCAATCAATAGCTAAACAATCGGCTGGCAAAAGCGACGTCGTGAATAATCGACGTCGCATCACCGGATGCTAATGCCCGGTAAAACCTTCGGGCAGCGTCGAATGTGCAAGCGTCGTTACGGGTGACCAAATCAAGCGTGATCAGCCACAATTTCCTATGCAATCTGTTTGGGAATGCGATTGCCGATCTATAACGCGTAGCCGTCAACCATGTTTCGCTAATCTTTTGGAAATTCCATGATTGGACTTGGCTATCTCAAACACTTTCATCAATTAGAAAAGTTCGGGCAGAATTTTCCGTGAACGTCGGTCGCATTTCAAGCATCTGTTTCATAACGGCGTGAGTACCGCGTAAGAAAGTGTTAAAAGCGTTGTAGATTTTTTGTATATTTCTCGAAGAAAACGTGATGAATATTTGCGGTACAATTTTCCAGTTTGCTTTCCACTTATTTCATTCGAGCGCCAGAATTTCTCGAGACGTTTCTTTTCCAGCTATACGAGAAAACAGTCTCATGTCTTATTGGTGTCTATATATATATTTTTTTTCTTTTCGACATAAAAATGTTTGTCATTTGTAGTAACTCCGGGTTGTATCATCCATTCGGGCAATAACGTTGCATCGCCTGTGAACTGGGATGCTCGTGGGATGCTGGTGGGATGCTGGTGGGATGCTGCGTCCTGGAGCTGTATCTCTATATATTTGGGTAACGATGAAGCATCTCGTTTTATCCGCGGATCAGCACAGAGCGTCTATTTTATGCGATCGTATTCACAGGGGTAGGGAAACAATCTATTCAACATGCCATAGAATACATTAAATAAACTTTCTTAGAAAGAGGACACACACACACGCACGTATTACTGACATATCGTATTATCGTGCTTTTTGCTGATAGCCTTGCGAAGGATTCGGGAGGAAATTTTAAGACATTTTTAAATGTGTTCCAATTATTAAGCTTGAAAACTAGATATTGTATGATATGGCATAAGTTCAACAGAAGATAAAATCACAGTGGGCTCTGCATAGGCCCATCATCTCAAAATGTACTTTATCACAGACATAATACTCATTTTGGTCAATCTTTTTTTTTAAACTTAAAATGCAGATTTTATTTAAAGTTTAAACTTTACAGTAAAAACAGTGTAACCCGATTTGTTGAATGTATTACAATTCACTCGAAGCTGTTATCTTCTTCGCTGGTTTATATCATTACGAATTACATACTCGGAAGTTTAATTTCAAAATAAACTAAATGGTGTTCGTGTTAAAAAAATCAAATAAAAAAGGTGCTAACTTTGGCTAGGCTAATAACACATGTGGACACACAGACTTTCAAAATGTCCTCCGCTCAACCGATTAATTTGCCGATGGTGTTCACAAGTTGATCTCGTAGCAACATTATGTTGTCGACATCCCTGAATAGTTGTTGTGATAATATCTGGTGATTAGAGGCTAAATGAGCTTCTGCTATGTCTTGAAGCGCTTCGCCCACAAGCTTATTTCGTAGGGTAGGTACCAGGAAATAAGCGTGGCACAAGCATTTACAAAAGCGTACGCTTATTTCATAACTGGAGGTACTACAAAATAAGCGTGGGATAAGCATTTACAAAAGCGTACGCTTATTTAATAAGTGGAGGTACTAGGATATAAGCGTGGTCCAAAAAATGACGTAGAAAGTAAGTAGACATTTATTTATTTATTTGAAGAGAAGGGGAGGAGTAAACCTTGCGCATCGTGAGTAGACGTTCCGGTCATTGATTATTGCAAATTGATTGAATACCAGTTTGACGAAATGATTTTGATTTGGTGGAGGGGCCGTGAAGCTTACAAGCTTCCAAGTTTACAAGCTGGTGTCGTGGAGTCGGTGTTTTCCTAGAAAGTGGCGTAGGTTACTTTCTCTATATTTACTGAATTTGTATGAGAAGCGTTTGAAGCTGGAAGTCGTGACGGAGGTGCGATGACTAATAGCCTTTGGCAAATATTACATCCTTCAGTGAATAGAAAACAGTGCAAATATATGCTCAAATGTGCCCCATTGGCTCATTTAAATGTTTCATTTCGTGTTTTATGCTTCTACCATAGCTTCTACCAAATGATATTTCAAGCTATTACGTCTTATTTTCATATTCGCCAAATTTCTCTTTCGTGCTATTTTATATTCATGCCCTTAACCTGAGAGTATTTTTTTGCCTAATTGGCAATTTCGCTTCTATTGGAATTTGAATAAACAAATAAACAAATAAACAAACTAAAGTATGTTCAAATAAAGCATCCGTGGAGGTGCCTTAAAATAAGCGTGGTACAAAAAAATGCACCGCCGATGAAGTCACATTGAATGTGAAATAATTTTGATGTGAAATCATGATTATCCCGATGGAGGTGCCGCGAATAACGTTGACAAAATAATGTTGTTCGAAACGCGCTTCGCTTGTAAACAATATCACGTAGACGCGTGTTTCTCTGTGTTTCAGTTAGCGACAGTGAAACTCATAAAACTTAGTAAATTATTCCGTTAATTAAGATATCTCAACATTAAGACGTTACGCGCTCCGGCAGAAAGGCGAGTTAACTTCTATAGACATTTCTACATTTTCCCTTCACCGTTGTCTGGTTTTATAACTTTTAAGTTGTAAAGAAAAATAGTTGGAAATTGTTTCGAGAAAGACGGAACATCTTGGCCGGTCGGCAAGTCGGAGGGGGAATCTTATCTGGGCATTTCGGCATCTTCCCGCGTCGTCTTCGTTTCGTCATAGAGTAGAGATTAAACCCTTCGCGTACTTTACCGAACCGAATGGCTCTGCACGGGGCTAGAAAAAGGGGGCGTGTAATGGCTGTGGGGTAATATCGCCCCCGTATAACTATCGCCGTCCGGGAGTTCCTTTCGTAACGAGACAAAGCTCTGCTCTCTACTGGTATGTGTATTCGAATAGCGACGGTTTCCACGGAGGTCAACCCCGTCCTGTGCTATTTTACGCTTCGTTACTTCTTAACGCCTCCACTATGATCCTTCTTACTATTTCAGGTCAGAGAAGCACACGATTTGTTTCATTCCACGGTTTTACTGTAGATTTTTGAGAATTGAATGTTTTGCATTTTAAACGCACTCGAAATTAGTTTTTCCTATGTAATAACAATTCGTTATATCTTATATACACATTTGCGTCAGGCTAATTTCAGCCACTTTAGTCGCACTTTGCAATAGTCGTGAAAACTTACGCACCGTGAAAGAGCATACAATTATTACGATAACAAAGATAAGCATCACACTCGATGATTTCTTTCGTGAATCCAATTTCACGCTAATTACTTAAGTTCTACTTAAAACGCGCGCTAGCTGGTGAGAGGGTGAGAGAGAATGTAGAGTGAGCGAGAGAAATATGGGCGACCAAACATTACATTTAACTCGCGTTGGGCCGCGGTGCAGAAGGGCGATGCAGGAGGGCGACGGCTACTGTGCAGGAGAGCAATGAAACTCCCCGGGCGCCGCCGGTACAAAACGGGTGCCACGAGCGACATAATACTTTGAGCACATTGCCGAGACGCGCGCTCGTGTAGTGCGGTGGGTACCTCGACGTAAATTACGTTGCACTGCCGCCGCGAGGGTTGGGGGGGGGGGGGACCGTGGTTTGAGTCCCGTGCTCGGCAAAATGCATGCAGATTTTCAATGAGCTGTTGAATGGCCGGCGCCAAGCCGGCAGAGTGCACGGGGATGTGTGCAGCGCCGGTGGCTGGCGAGAGGGGTGGGGGGATGATTGTGGGTGGCAATGTGCAGAGGGGGGCGCGGTTTTCGTCGTCGAGTTGGTCACACTGTTTTGGCCGGGTGCCGATATATTGTATGCAGATATTTTTTCTGTTTTTTTTTGCTCTCCCCTCTTTAATATTTGTTTAAAATGTGAGCGCGGCAAATGTGCCAAAGATATTTTAACAATATTCTGATTCCCAGGCATGGTTTGCGAAATATGGTGTGCGAGAGTGGAAACAATCTGTTGCGTTCTGCGGTGCGTTTGTGCGATTATTGGAATTTCCTCTCGTTTTTTTTTTGAAACGTGAAATTTGTGTGCCTCAAGTTTGGTAGCTGGCTTTCGGTTGCGGGCATCGAATGGCATTTCCTGGGGTCCCGTGATAGCGATATTGTTGATTGCATTAACAGGACTCACGCATCGCGGCGAACTCTGGTTTCGAAATGTCATTTCAATCCGACCCATTCTATTTCCCGAGTAGCCCGGCGAAATGACGAGAACGAGGGGTAGTTTTTAATTGGTATTTCAATTCCAAACCACAGTTATTGCAAAAAGCCGTACGTTTCACAACGACGCTGTGGCATGAAAATGTTTGGCCAAATTCATGGAAAACAGTTCGTACCGATCGCGTAGATAAAAGTAAAACAATGATCAAACGTGAACAGGTGAATTAAAATCACACCATCATTTGTAATTGGTCAGTGATTGGCCACCAGTTTAATTATTCCACCCTGATATATACACCATCTCATCATTCATAGTGACCCGATTAGAATTTCTATTGGAAATCACCCAGACAGAGGTGCTAGAGTACTTATTGCATCGATTAATCTTTGACCCTTCCTAGAAGCCATCCGTATTTAATGGCACGTCCACCCCCTCTATCACAAATCACCTCGATTTCTTTCAATTTTCAATAACTCCTCGCCGATCGCCCTCCCGACTTAGTAGCCGCCATTGTGCTCGCTTGACACTGCTATCCGCGGCCCACCCCAAGGTATTCAAAACGCACGTCCGTGTAGCTCATTAACCATGCGCTCTAATGAGCAATTTTATTGAACAGAGTCAATTAATAGTCGACCGCGCCGAAGAAGTTCTTTAGCAGAGTATATATATGTATATATATATATTTATACGGAAGTGCCATCAGTAGCCCCCGACATATTGGACAGAATCCAAAATCGAAGGTGTCGATTTTTATCTATGGTTATCACCCATGGTGCGGCGCCTCCTCTCCATTAGGGCTTTATAGTGGGAGCCCTTTGTGCGGTCGGCCCGCGATTGGTGACCCCACCCCAAACATCCACCCACCACCCACCCACCCACCCACCCACCCATGACCGTGCTGGACCCAGCGGGGCAAGTCGCACCCGGGTGACCTATGTGCAGTGGGAACGGTGAACGAATGCTGCCGGATGCTGTAGGATATTTCTGGTTGGGCTGGGTCCCCGTACACAAAAACCGACAATATATCTTATCTTCTTTGCTAGCTTGGGTATAGACGATGAAAAGATTGCATCCGCACACTTTGGTCTCTATTTTAGGTAAAAAACGACGTCGGCGTGTGTGAGTGTGTGTGTGTGTGTGTGTGGAATATTTCCGTGTCTGTCTTGCGGAGGTGGCCATACCGGGATATGATTTTTTTGAACAGCGCTTAAGCTTGTGCGACGTTATGTTTACGCTTGGCCAGTGTCAGCTTTAATTAAGTCAATAACACTTAAAGCCACATTCAAGGTAATGGCCGGTATGATTAGCCAATCTTGTGTTAATTACAATTATGTACAGGTCTGTATTTGGGGAGCGCTGTAGCGACGCCGTCGGCGGCTGGCGTCTGGCGTCGGGCTTCGGGATTAAGTAGAAGCACAGTACTTACGGACGCGGTTTCGGCGTCGGCTAGTAGAAAGGTGGACGTCGTAACGCTTACGCGACGCGACATTCAGGAACCAGAACAAATGATTTCATCGCGATATTCGAAAAAAAAATAAACGGGAACTCTTCGTGGTTTTCTCGCCGAAATTAGCGATCCGGAAAATGTAGCGACTTTTCCCGCATTATTTTTTTCCCAGCCTAAACCCGCCAAATCACCTACCGTAATACCTTCTGACAGTAAATGTATGTTCGAGTCACCACGCTTGTTTTTCATTTCGCGCTCGTGGGGGGCAAACAGGGAGGTAGCAAAAAATCACGACCCATTTTTCACCGAAAAAACCCCACTGAACTCATTAATTACATTGAAGTTGAATTAATTTCACGGCCCAGTGCGTTAAAATAACTGCCACTCAGCGTCTAGGATTTATTTCCATCGATATCTCTGTAAATATTGTGTGCATTCGTAACATTTCCCCATTCCAGTGCGTATACCGTGTTGCTATAGCCATGCTGGCCGTGGTAGCGAAGAACAAAGGTCCTGCTAGATGACAGGGCAGATATTTCGTATGACACCATGGCTTAGGGTGGATGGCCGGTCACCTAGCTAGCTGTATCGGCTGCATGATGTTATAGCGAACAAACCTCTGTGAGGGACGTAGAATTCAACGACACGACCGATATGCATACTCATCGGCGCTGGCTTCGACGGCATCACGGCGTTGGCGTCGCGGCGTCGGTCGGTGGCGTGTAAGGACGATGTAATTGCAAGCAGCCTGTCGATTCGGCTGACCATATACTACATTGTAAAATAACTGCTGGTTCCTCTACTCTCGACGCCATAGCCATGTTCTCTGTGGATAATATTAAAGCTCAGCGAGGGAGAGGGCTGAAAATTAAAGCAGAATCGATCCGACAATTAAATTGCCAATGGAATGGATATGGAAAGCTGGAAAAGTTTCGAAAACTAATTATTATAATCTTACGCTAATTAGTTTTTTTTAAATAGCAAACAAAAAGTGTATATAGACTGTATCTTTTATGTTTTTTAAGGGCCACGCTTAGCGTTTGCGATCAGCTTGGCGTGGGCATTAACGGCGTTTCCCCCCTCGATTCTGCCGGAAAAATCCGGTCTTGAATTTTGCTTTGTTGATTTAAGTCGGATCAACGAATCGCGCGCTAGAACTGAGCGTTATTATAATATCCGAAGCCCATGGTTTATTTTTGTATTATTGGGATTTTACGACGCACTGTTTTGGCCCTGCGGCACTGGTCTAATGGCATCGGTGAAAGATTGGATGATTATGAGGATGATGATGAACCTAGCCTAGCAAGAAGGGAGGAGTTGAAATCCGGTGCCGGCACGTAGCCTACTCCTGTCGAATAGCAAGGGGACCAACGGCTTAACGTCCCTTCCGAAGGACGGTAGAAGTCGAACAGCAGGATTCCTCCACAAATCTATGCTGTCGAGAAATTGATAAGCAAGGCGAATGAAGTTGCTGTACTAACTTTCATCCCTCCAACCTCTCTCCCGAACAGAACCGACCATGTCTATGAAAGTCACCCATCCAATACCTGACTCAGCGCAGTGTTGCTTACCTTCGGTGATCTCAGGCCAATGCTTTTACACAGCGGATGACAAACTTCGATGCGTATGTATTTTTTTTTGGAAATACAATTTCTAAAAAAATGTTTCACGAAGACTGTTTTTTTTGCTTGATCCAAACTGCTTGGCAAGGACAAGGATTTTCACAAAAATGTAGGTGTTTTCATTAGGAATCGGAGATTTTTTCAAAATAAAATTAATTCCAAACTTTTGGAACGATTTTAGTTACTGATTCACCACGGTTTCCCTTGTTAAGTTACATGTTTAATGGTAAATTGTTTTGAAACATGACAGTAACCAGATGAGTTAGTGCATATAGGTAGCGCACCGCGAATAGGCTTGATAATGTGATTAAGTCACAGATTTAGTGTAACCGAGTTTATATTGGCCATTCGGTTGGCTCACATGATCAAACCGACCACGGTGCTTTGATGAAGAGCCCCCTTCCCTCTCTCCAATCGCTACCCTCCACCACCGCCGCAGCGGTGACCTCGCTGGTGCCATTTTACCGCCACTTCAAAACCGAACACATTTTTGGCAAGGCTAATTCGGTGTTGCCGGGAATTTGCTGTAAATACATCACATTTTAAGTACCAAGCACCATCATGCGACTACCGATCGTAAGCTCCCACAGTTTGTTTAACATAACTGAAAACGGATGTGACAAATTTGAGTTCGTTTCTAGAATTGTGTGACTTGCCCCGAATTTAAAAATGAACCGAGCACTTTTTTGATAATATCATTTTTCATAAGCTCTATGTTTTGAACTCCACTTTGTTCTCATCAATGGTCCAATAGCAAAATAGTATCGAGCAATCGTAAATGGGCCTCAAAACTGCACCCGCAATAATGTGTAGGCATGGAAATTAAACAAAACAACATGTGGTATCTTCCGTAAATCTCAATTTCAAGTCGATATTTCATCAGAACAACACGCCATTATTTTTCCGGATAATTACAATTAACTGCGAAGTTCCACGTTTGTATTAACGATACGTTCACGGACAAATGAGTGTGAATTAATGGACCAACTTTTGTCAACAGTTGGTCTGTTACAGGAACGGTACCCGTGAAATAGGTGCATTGTGAAGGTGACATACACGTGACAAGTTTTGATAGTGTTTTGATTAGCCGAAGTCAGCAATTGGCCGACAGTATGATTGCCATATTGCGCCAAGCTGTCGGCCTTTTTCCGGGGGGGGGGGGGGGGGGGGGGGGTCATCTCTGACCACCTCCCCACCACTCTCTCTTCTACACTCGCACCCGTGACAGATGACAGATCATTTGGCGTGTCCGGCAACGTTTCATCCCTTGTTAGCCCACCCTGCTCGCTCTCCACCCCTGCAGCCTCCCAATTTAATCTCACGCGGAAAATTACTCCTTGTGTAATATACATAAATCTTGGTCTTTGACATTTAAATTGTGGATTCTATTCAAATTTTGTAATTTAGAAGTTATACATACTTCTATGAATGGATGGACATGTATTTTTCTCCGGTTGATCTTTGGATGTTTTTATTGGACGGGCAACGGCCGTTAAATTGTAATGTGTAATCTGTAAATGAATACATTTTGTGTGTAGCCGACAAAATCCGTCGATATAAAACGCGGACTGCAAAGTATGTTCGCAAATGTGTACAAGGGAGCATAAAAGAAAAGGCATGGCAAATCTTCGGTAAATCTCAATTTTACATCAGAAACCCGCGCCGTTGAATAGCTCATGTGCCAGGGCGTGGTGAAAGCACATAAAAATGTGTACAAAATTTGTTAGTAGTAATCCAAAAATCTAAATCATTGGTAACAATAAAACCGGTTGTGAATAACGCTTCATAAAAGCATATTTTTTTATCTTACACCGTCGTTTTACTGCGTTCTCCAGCGTATTCCACCGATAAAATAATATGAAAAGCAAAAAGGCGAGAATTCGGAAGTGTTGCGAAAAACCCTTGCGCCGTACGCTTGAGCTGGCAGTGTGCTCGTCGCTTTCTCTCATCATTTTCCGACTTCATCATATTAGATTATATTAAAATTTAAAAGTGAGAAAACGGAAAAGTCAGTTTCCAGGCTTGGTGACAGCTAACTGAATCAAATTAGTAAAAGTGTTGGGACAACGAGCTCCCACGACGTTCGTTTTTTTCTGAAATTATGTTTTCCGCTGAGTAATTACATTCATTAATTATTATTAACGCAGTTGACGAGAAGTTAATGAAGACGAGAATTCAGTCAGAAGAATGCAGATGTCTCTGTCTCCCGACGAATGTCTATTTAATTAATCTTTAACATTGTCGAGGAATGAGCAAACGCATTCACCGCAGAAATGACTCGAGTTGAGTGGTCCGAGATAACAGAGAAGACGGTTCCTTTCGGCACTTGATTTTCGCTGGTCTCGTTCGAATCTCGGTTGTGCATTTTCCAACTAACTACCTAAAACGGCTGTAGTTGTAGATTTGCGTTAGTTGTAGATTTGCTAGCCTACAGCCGTTTCAAGCTTCGTTAATTCATTAATGACTCATTTTCAAAATTTAAAAAATAATAACCATGCTTTCGGAATATTTTATGATTTTAGTAAAGCTTTCGACATGGTCTATCACAAACGTCTTTTAGAAAAACTTTACTTTCTTGGGATCCGAGGAGTCGCTAACGATTGGGTCAAATAGTTTTTATCAAACAGACAACAGACAGTTAAAATGTCTCATTATAATGGTAAAATTCATTTTTCCAGCGAATGTGCTGTAAATGTAGGAGTCCCCCAAGGAGCTTCGATATCTCCAATTTTAGTGATAATTTTTACTAAAGATTTACATGCTTTCCAAAATATTGGCACACCCACGACTTTTGCGGATGATACAACGCAACTTGTATGCAATGACATCAGTAACATTAATTCTACGTGTAAAATGGCTATTAATCAAATATCAGAATGGAGCCAAAACAATGATTTAATCTTAAATAACAAGAAAACTGTCCCCATTGATTTTAAACTCAGACGTAACAATAACAAGAATCCGATACGAGTAGTGAATGAAACTCGTTTCCTGGGACTCATTATCGATGACCGATTAAAATGGCATTCACAAATCGACAACGTCGCCTTAAAAATAGCATCAGGGTGCTTCCTCGTCAAAAGAATACTCAAAATTAGCAATTTTTCAACAGCAAAAACAGTTTACTTTTCCTATATTCATTCAAGGATTTCTTATGGAATTATATTATGGGGGCATTCTCATTACACTAAGAAATTACTTGTCCTTCAAAAAAGAGCGGTGCTGTACTTGGCAAATGTAAGCTACAACCCGACCACACCAGGAGTTTATTACAAAGATTCTTGTAGAACACTTTTTGAGAAATTTAACATTTTACCGCTGGCTTGTATATATATTTATAGCGTTGTTCTGTATGTAATTGATCTGAAGATTATATCACATGATTTTAGCAGCATAAGGTGTAATAATAAATATAAATTCAAAAAATGTAAAAGAGACAAAAGCCCTGCTGCAATGGGTATTTTATTATTTAATAACCTACCCATCAAATTTCTTATATATGACAAACAATTTGCAATTGTTCTTAAGAAGTATTATTCTCTCACTGTTTTTATACTATTGACGAATATTTGTCAATTATTTACTGACGTTCCTATATTATGTATAATGTAATCTAAAAGAATAAAAAGGATTTAGTATTATTATTATTAAACATCACGCAGTTTTAGGCTATTAACATTTCTCAAGGAAAGGTAATGCCATTTTGAAGCAATAGCTTGCTTTGATTATTAAGATTTTTAGAATCTTCCAATTCAAGCATCTGCTCGGGGTCAGATATTTTGCATTCAGAAAAAGTGGAAAGAAGTTTTATTTTTGTGAGTTAAATTGTAAGAACAAATAAAACAAGCAAATTTACATGAGTTTCGCAATGGCATGCCAACAATACTGATTTTCCACCAACTCGCGTCCAATCAAATTAGAATTGTGCAACTGCACTAAGCTATGTAATTTTGTGTAACTCAATTCAGTAACAGAAACTGAAAACGGCTTATCTCAATCGCAAATAATTCGTTTCATCAACCGTAAATTATAGCCGATCCCTGAACGCAGCCCGCAGAACAAGGCACGGCTCCTCCACGACAACACTAAACTTAAAAGTAATTTATCGGCATTTAAACTCAGTAACAGACATTAAATCGGCTCGCCTTATCGTGTGCATATATTTTTAATTAGCCGTAGGTATCAATTTATAGCTGAACCCCTGAACGCAGCCCGCAGAGCAACACATGGCTTGCCCACGCTTAAAATAATTGTAGTGCATTTTAATTCAGCGGCAGATGTTTAAAACGTCTCGTCAAATAGTTTACGCATCTTTTTATCATCCGTTAATATCAGTTTTATATGAACCCTTGAATGCAACCCGCAGAGCAGAACACGGCTCCTCCACCATGACCGACAGACTCTATAAATATAACACACGTTTTCTGTCCACCGTTCTCGCAGAAAATTGGCATGAACACCGTGAATGTGCTAACCTTTACTTCCATTCTGCTGAGTACTGTTTTAGTTGTTGTTCCAGGCTTGACCAAAGTTCAAAGCTGATTTACGATGGCGTTGATTAATACGGATTAATGCCGGTACAATCTCGATGATACGATCCATAAATCAAACAGAAATTACACGGTTGATTGCTTGGCCAATACTGGATACACATTTAGCTGAGCCATCTCTGCATAAGTTATCATGTGTATTACACCTTAATTAATATATGATTGTAATTTCGATAATTTAATTATTCGCCGCAATGAACGTAATCATCCATAATAACATTAATTGAAGTTATCGCCTAATGAAACGGAAGTCAATCTCTCGTCAGGTGTACGCTCTGTTTCGACGTTGATAAAGATGCCAAGCGGGACGCGAAATTTATTCCTATATGCATGGTAAACAACTAGAATTTATAATAATTAATCACAATGGAATTAGATTTTCCACAAACTCTACAGAGTCTAGCGCTGACGTTAAAACTTTTGCAAAGTTTCGATCAAATTAATAGTGACACGCGTTTCTAACATTTTCGAAATCCCCCTAAAAACGGTTATTGCCACTTCTAGATCAAGTTTAATGAAATCCATTGGTGCGCTATCAAAAACAAATCTGCAGACAGGCGCAGATCTGGTAATACTTTGTCAAGATTGGAGAAACGCGGACTCTGGCAATCGAGATTTCCAGGCTTCTTGCTCCCCCCCCCCCCCCCCCACTTTCTTGACGGATTCCTCCAGGCAACGACTCGATTCAAACTCACACAGCACAGGTCCTGATCGTGACAATCCTGCGAAACCTCAACAGCCACGACTTATAATCATTATCTCCTCGAATCAGTTGACTGGCTAATGGTGACACGCTTCTTGAAATTAATTACGACGCCCGAGGCCGCCTCACGACGCCACCGACGCCGGGCGTCGCCTAACTGGCGCTGCGACGCTTAGCTGGCTCGCTGCTGGTGCCGGCAGCTCGGCGAAGGAAACGGGGTTTACTGCCAGACATTGCATTAGCTGCCTTCCTAACTGTTTCACTGAAATTTCTACTGATTTCATCGCATGGCACGCCGCAAGGAAGATCGCTGGAGATTCCCTACGTGTAAACTAGAGTCTTGTGGGATCTGTTGGATGGAAGGGGTGTTTTTGAGCCCTCAAATGTTTATTGTCACCTTCACGGAAGATCAGCCGTAGATAAATTTACTTAAATTTTGACTTACTCCATTAGGCGTTGATACGTATATACAACGTAATGCTCTCTAAATAAGAAAACCGGCCAATTTAAAAGCTACATATTTCATTTATTCGATTCTTTAAACAGTTATCAACTGCTACTTCAGCCAGAGAAGGACGGCGTATTTTGGAGGAGCGAAGAAATTGAACAGTATGTGTTTATGTTATGGGTGGAGACAACTGATTTTGAGCCCGATTTAAGATTGACTGACTAAATTCCGGTTTTTTAGTGACACGTTAAGTAATTAACCGACCGTTAACAAACGGCAAAAATCTTCTGATTTACTGTTGCCAAGCAAATAACAAATCAACGAGCTGTTAGGTTTTTGACGGATTATTGAAAAACTGACCCTAAGATTTCCCATTCCACTGTGTCACGCGTAAAGGGTCTCATCATTTGTCCCATTTTTGTTTTGTTTTGACACTAATTTCGCTGAAAATGATGGAGGGAGCAAGCGCTGTCCTCGCCAAGCTATTTGCACATGTTTACTGGCGGCTTACGCCTGTTCGTCGGTTCGAGTCGCGAACTGCCATTTTCCATTGGTCACATGGAGCACAGTTTTTTTTTCACCTCGTTTATCCATCCCATAGGACGCGATGCTGGAGACATCTTGAAGTTGTTAGTTTTTATTGCTACTCATTCTTTGGTCATTTGTAAGCGCCCTCTTCCCATTTCTTGCTATCAAAAAGAATTCCACCTCAGACTTTTCAAAAACTCTTTTCTCGCCTCGTTTCCCCTTGCATTCTCCGTCCCCCTCTTCGCTGTCTTCCTTCTTTCCTTGTTGCCTTGTGAAAAATCTCGATCAAATAAATTGCTGAAAAAAGGAGAAACATGACCGTCGCTATCGCTATCATGTTTATATTGGAGTTTGGATTAATTTGGTTCTGAACTCGTCGTATCAACTCCACCTCAAACAAATGCAATGCAGCGACCAGGAAAAGCGATATCCCAGCGTCGTGCATGTTGAAATAAAATCCAGTCGGGGACGCGTATACACACATTTCCCGTGCCGTTCGTTCACGGATGGTTTGTGTTGATAAATGAACCCGATTTTTGAGCCCCGTCTCTCCCGTCTCCGCCGGCCAAGTCTCACCGGGACGGTTGTGAACAAAGGCGGTTCGGGAATATCTATTGGATAAAGGACAAATCTCTCGGGCGATTTCTCAAAGTCAGCGCCGTGAAATCCACGTGGATTTGTGGTCGGACACCGTACTCGCCGCGAGAAATGGCCCATTCTCTTACAGGAGGTTTGCGGAGCAGAGCTGCAATAATACCCTGGCATTTGCCGGCTCCTTTGGATCTATGGCGTTCCATCAAAGACGATTTAAATAAGGAGGTGAGACGTGCAGAGTTATAGCTTCTATGAACTTTATATTTAATAAGTGGTCGTAGAAAAATACCAGTTATCTAATTTGGTCAAACACCTGTCTGACCTGTCAAATAACTGTAAACTGGACTGTTAAAGGTCACCTTCCATTAGAAAAATGTTCGTAAGAGAAGTAGAAGATACATATTTTAAACTAGACATGCTTATTACGCTCGAAATCATGAAACGGGTCCCAAAGAAAAAGATCTGAGTATGTCCTTAACGCATTTAACAACCTTAATTCCCACCTAATCGTCAAACTCACCTCTCTGCCCTTGCAGATAAAATGACAGTTACAAGATTATATTCTCAATAATATTCCCGTCTACTCGCATCGCATTTCGCTTTCCCATTACAGAACGTCTCGAATCGGCGCCTCATGCATGTTCCTCTATAGCCGTGTCGAGATCTTTTCCATTTTACAGGCGATTTCTTTCCCGTGCGCCGTAATAGCTTTCATCGATCATAACACAGCAGCGCCTCGATCGATCGCTATTGCTTTCCATCTCGAAGGGTATATCGCGTTAGAGTTTGCTCTAGAACGCGTGTACACGGGAAATGATAATCCACAACTTGACAGGACTCTTTGCTAAGTCGTGGCTTCTTAACATTATACCGTAGGCCAGCGTTCATGGCACCTATATCGGGGGGGGCAGAGTGTTACTCTTCTGTATATATATATATATATATATATATATATATATATTGGATCCAACAAGCGCTATGCATTAAAGCATAGCAACTTTCTTCTTTCCCAAGTCCCTTTATTAGTTTTGAAGGACGTGGGTCGGTGGGACGGGGATGGGAGTTGGGGGAGGTGAAGTAGAAACGAGTGCGCGAGAGAAGAAGGAAGGCAGCGAACGGAGAAACGCGGCTAGGGATGCTGGGCCCGCTGTGTGCCAGAGAAGATGGTGAAGTTGAGAGTATGAGATCAATAGTGTTGTAGACTATCCGTTACACGGCGGGCTGAGCGGGCGGGATCTGTGATGCCCTGTCGTACGATCATTCACCCATCTCTTCGCCACGCACCCATGCCCTCTCCCACGCCTCCCTCCCCCTTCCCGCTACCCCGACCACCCTCGATACATTAGGCCGCCACGGCGGCGCGTACACCTTTCATCACACTGCTGCTTGTGCGGATATACATACTACAAGGCAGATTTTTATGCTTGTTATGCTTTTTTTTTTTTAACAAAAACGTGTCTGAATTATGAACGAGGTTGGACGTATTATGCCTTGTGAAAATCAGGAAAGTATTACGTTTTCTTTGGTAATGCGTTTCCTGCGCACTAATACTAAATTATGCAATCATTATGTTGAGAAGGCTTTTCGCTCCTTTTTTTCCGAGAGGCAGAAAAAAATGTTTTTGTTGGTTGAGTTCTCGACGGAAAATTCGAGGAAGGTTTTTTCGATTCATACGATATGAGAGTGACACTGGTATGGTAAACCGGGCGTACTGAATCGATAGAACTAAGTGGATACCCCATTGAAAACTTTGTATAATGTAATAGAGAATGAAGATATTAACTCACGAACTATATGACAGGATTATTTTAATAAAAATGGTAATTCAAATATTTGAACTCCATTCAAGTTTCTATGCCAAAGAAGTTTAATTAAAGTTACTAGGGAAGTTTTGTTGTATCCAGGCCTTGGGCACGCTAGTCGGTGCTTTCCGATGTTGCGCGCGACGATTGCTGTCGAGATTTTCCCGAGATTTCTCCGAGTTTTCCCAAAGATTTCCCCGAGAGACAATTGGCCGGATATAGAAAACGCCTGTATCACGGATTTCTTCATCTGAGATAATTTAGATCCTGTCTTATCAATCTGCGATCGCTGGAGCACGATAACATCTTGGAATCATCGCAAACTTTTACACACAGCTCTTCGAGAAATGTAAAACACAAAGAAAATCTTTTGTCAGAGAAGCGACTCTTTTGGTTGTATCCAAACCGAGCAACTTTTCTTTTTAGCTTAGCGAAGAAAACTTATAATGACCATTTTATCTTAGATTCTTCTGGCAACAATATTTATGATGAGATGAAGATAAGCAATACCATACCAGGAAGGGAAACTTTGGAATGAAGGTAATTTCATTTAGACTCGGGGAATTATACACGCATATATATTTTTTTGTACGAAACTTGCTCTTAATTGCGTTGGTAATGCATACCCAACCACCATCCGACGGCCTAATTTCACTCTCCTCTAGACCACCTCTTAATTGCTCCATATAGTTGTGCGGTCGAAATAATTACAAGCTATATGCCTGGGCATAGCAAGTCAAGCATGGAGACGGTAGCCACTCCATTGACGGCTATGTTGATCACAGCCTCGACAAGTCCTAACCCCCAGCCAACCGTCTCAGAATGGAATAGTTAATGACTGAAAACAAAGTTTCAACGAAGGCACAGCTCGCTCACAGGCGCGCTCTACGACAACTTATAAACACTTTGCTTGTAAAATTACTTCTGTTATATTATGGAAATTGTTTGCTTAATATTTAATGTCGTTCAGTGTACCTACCTACGGGGCCCGGTTGACACTCCTCGTAATGAGGAGGTGCTGGTAAGTTTTGCCCACGGTAAAGGTTGATTCGCCCACCCCGCGGGTTAATCCCCTCTCACCCCTTAAAGTGACACTTGAGGCAGCCTGAAGGCGCTAATTTTGGGGATTTTTAGACAAGCGTTTCCAATTCTGACACCTTCGGACAACTCTTTTTTCTTTTGTCTCTTTCTGCGACCTCAACAGACGAGAAACACAGTTGACAGTACATTTCATACAATTGCCTAACGATCCTGAACGTAGACGTGTATCTTTTATTAATACAAAATCTACCGTATGATGTAAACATGTTATTGAAATTACTCTCTCTTGAACGCGTTGACGTCAGAGTGTAATTAATATATATTTCTAAACGAACTAATTAACCAATTATAAATAAGGAGCTACATAAATCGTTATGTCAAGTACAATACCAAAAACTTATACGCCGGTGAATGGAAAAGTTCCTACACAAGTGAACAGATAACAAGCAAATAATTAAGAAAATACTGAAGCTAAGTGTCCGGATTTGCTGACACTATCTCGGGATCGTTGGTCCACGGACGGCGATTCGATCGACAGTGATTCGAGGGCACAGATTTGCAATCAGAAAAAGCAAGCTCGAGAACACTTCATTTCCCCGCCGCTCTTCTACATTGGCTTGAACATGAAATTAAGATAAACGTTTTTCCGACTTTAATTACAGGCAGGTCTGGCTGTGACATTTCCTGTGGAAAGGGGTTCCAGCTTCCCGTCGTCATGACGACGAGATAGTTTGCGATACGCGACGGTGAAGGTAATACGATTTTTTTTTTTGTTTTCAGTAGAAAAAACTTAAATAGCCTAAATAAAAAAGTATTTTTAGAACGGTGAAAACTATGTGATTTTAGTGAACATGACAGTGATACTTTGTCATATCATTTAAACTCTTGTAAAGAAAATAGAAAAAAACACTGATCATAAATGTAAATATAAGGCAACTGAGCATAAATGGGTCGCAACATAAAACAGCTGGCAAATTCTCCTTGTCTGAACGACTAGCGTTCGTTCTCTTCGGAGTTCTGCAGGACCCAGGACGCCACAAGATGACTTGAAATTACCTGCAAATTACTTGTCTGAAAGTGTCTTATAAGGTTCATATTACAGTCTTGCACAGAATGGTTTTTATAGCATAACAGAAGTATTATACTCGCAAAGCCATGTTGTAAATGTAGCACATTTTTTATTCTTTATTTCAAGACAATTTAAAACTTCTCGTTTATACGAAATTAGCATTTTATGAATATATTTCCTCCAAGTTTAAGCAAACACACTAAAAATATTCGTGAGCTCGACCCGGCTAGTTTTTTTTCCATCCCTTTTGCCACTATTGTCGATGTTGTAAACAAGTCGCCCGAGCACAATACAAGTCATCCAGACATGTCTGCAATAAGCGTCGTTGTAAATCACAAAGTGCTTTCGCGTGCACCGCCGAACAGCCGCCTAAATTCATCTAGGAGAAAATGTCATTTGCATAAAAAGATTTTTAATCCAAATCCACACCCTTATTCTACTTTCCAACTATCTTTCTTTCTCGATTTTAAGTTCGGCAGTTAGCTTGTCTGGATTTAACATCTCTGTGTTGCATTCGTAATTATTCAAACATTTCACAATTTTGTCTGTACGTGTTTGGGGTTTTAAGGAGGTCATCAGAGGGGGTATGTTATGCACCTTCATCCCCAGTTTGGGTTGTTTAGACGTGTTGCCTCCAACGCTTGCAGAATAGGTCCAAGTTTCTGTCAAGCTTCGAGCAAACACTGTCGTCAACTTCTTCACTCCCTCCGCAACTGATTCCATTTGTAATGATGTTTTAGTCATTGCGAGCACGTATAATAGCAGTACTGCTGAACACATATACTCATAAATTGTTAACATCCAGAACTAATGTTGCCCACCATTAGACCAAGTAAACAGCTATGTGTTTACCTTAATACATTCTCATTAAATAAAATGCTCGCACTTATACTCGTACATTGAATGTAGCACGGCAATTGTAAATGAGACATACTAAAACTCCCCTCCGTTCCCTCCGTTTATCACTCATGAAATCAATGTATATAGACAATACTGATTGGTTTATTAATTTATGGTGCTAATGACGAACTTTTTTGACATCTGGCCATGTAACACTGGTCCAGTGGCGTCGGTGAATGAGAGAATGATGATGAAGATGATGATAAACCTAATCTAGCCTAGAAGAGAGGAGGGGAAACCCGGTGCCTGCACGTAGCCTACTCCTGTCGAAGAGCACCAAGAGGACCACCGGCTTAACCTCTCGTCCGAAGGACGGTACAGCTTAAATAACAAGATTCCTTCGCAAATTCATGTTGCCGAGAAATTGACAAGCAAGGTGAATGAAGTTGATGTACTAACTTTCATCCCTCCAACCTCTCTCCCGAACAGAATTGGTCATGTGCATACGATGGTCACCCATCCAATACCTGACTCAGCGCAGTGTTGCTTAACTTCGGTGATCTTACGAGAACAGGTATTTCCAACATGCCAAACCGTTCGCTTAACGTCTTTTTTGAAGCATCGTGAACAACAGTATTCCTCCACAAATCCATGCTGTTGAGAGGTTGATAAGCAAGGTAAATAAAGTTGTTGAACTAACTTACATCCCTGCATCCTCTTACCCAAACAGAACTGATATCACCCATCCAATACCTGACTCAGCGCAGTGTTGCTTAACTTCGATGATTCCAAGTAAGCCGGTGTTTCCAACACACCAAACCGTTCGGTTACAAGACTTATTCGTAGCATCATAGAGTGTCACATCTCCAATTTTGTCGTATACATTTTTGTTTATTTTTGACATCCCCACTCATCGTAAAACTAATATTGATATATTCCCAAAAGCAATCTGGTTGTCCCAGGACACTTGTGTTTTTTTTTCCTCGCTTCTGTCGCGTGAACGTCATGGCGTGGCGGCCGCCAGAGAGCAGACGAATCCCATCCTTTCATCCTGCGTGATCCTGACGAGGTCCTGCAACGCTGAGCAGGAATCTGGCTGGTCTATCGTTACAAGCGCTGATGTCCCAACACACTTCTTGATTATCGTTAACACAAGAATTGCGTTTGGACAATCAAAGCCTGAAACTGTAACGCTGAGATGAACGAAGGCGTGCTGTTTTCTTGATTTGTTTGTGTTGACGGAAGGACCACGATCTGAAAACATATCAATCGAAATTAAGTGGTTAGCGGGCAGCCAAAGAGATTTCGGGAACACGTTTTAATAGGAAACCGGATCCCCGATGCAAAGTAAGTCGGCTCTCCCTCCGAACTGCCGGAAATAGATGATTTTCCCCTACGCAGCTCAACTTGTGCGTCTCTGGACTGTACACGCCTGCATCAACAATATCCTCCATTGTACAAGTGATTGAATTTCACGATAGAAATTCTCTGAAATGAAAGTTTGAAGATAACTTCAGAATCCAAATAAGGCTTACGAGTTTGATCCTTTCCTGGGCATTCTGAGCATTCATTTTTTATTTATCTCTGTCCCCGTCGAACAGTGGCTAGCCTCCCTTAACTTGGGAATCATCGGCCTTCCAGCAACCGTGGACAATCACAACAAGGGATGTTTGCGCATTTGGAAACACACTAGGGTCCTATCTGCTTTATTCATTGTAACGCGCGCGCGAAGCTTTAGAGGCGGCAGCGGCGGTGGTGGCACTGGTTGGGGGTGGGTTTTGCCGCCTCCACAGCAGCCGCCGCCGTCGCTCGGGACTCGAATGCTGACCGACGCCCGACGCCCGACGCCGGACGCCGTCCCCGAGCTAGTTATTCCAGACCGCCGCTTCCAGTCATGAGACGCGATTCACTATAGCGTTCCGAGTCCCGACGGCGTAAAGCCTTGATATGGTCACGGCGCGTTGAGCTTATACCATGTTATATTCGTGTAGGAAACCAGCCGAGGAAAAACTAGCGCGTATTTTTAACCCAAGTTATGTCACTTCACTTTCGGGTGCGGGGGGCGAATCGATTGGCGACTAAACCACGACCGTGTAACCGACGTAGTAGCATGCTCTTTCCGTGAACCTTGCTACAAGCTTTGAAATATTTCATGGATAAATGGTTCAAAGGAATGGCGCTGCAGGTCTTTTTGGGCTAAAAAGTACTCGCGCGATTTATGTGGGCGTCTTATGCTGTTTGCTGGCTCGGAGGCACGGGGATCGCGGTGTCTTTGTGGTAACGAAGACCACTTTTAAAACAAGACGAGAATGCGGATTGCTCGGAGCAAAACCATGAAATTTCACATCTTGCGCGAAGAAACGAACTAAGTACATAAAATTGAAATTCAATTATATCTTACCTCTTTCTATACGAGAAAGTTGACAAAAAGTATCGATATTTTCACCCACGGACGACTGTTCTCCAATACCTGGCACTTAAACTCGAGAATCTCGAGACGGAAAGTGTGTGTGTATGGGTGTGTGTGCATGTGAGACATTTTTTGTCTCCGTTGTCGAGTTGCCAAGAATCAATGAGTCTTATGAAAGCTAAAAGTTGTACTCAACGGTCGAGGAGATGGTCCGGTCGGCCGGCCCGGCATCCAGCGTTAAAGCATGGAGAGCTGGCGTTCAGCTCCCTCGAGACCCAACTCCAGCAGTGTGCACAGTTCGGGAGGAAAAAAACAAGATAAATGGAGCAACTATCGGTTGTGGACACTGGGCCCATGATTTACAGACACCAGTGCCCGCTTGGCCTGTCTTGCCTACATGTCTGCTTCTCTTAACTCGAGATTGCCAACACAACAAATAAAAGATACAGACGCGAGCTACTATATTTATTGCTGGAAAATTACGGCGTCGTCAGTCGCTGTTCCTTTTTTTGACTTCATGTGATGACCGTCGCACTTGTAGCTAATGTGATGCAACTATTATGTGTTGATCTTGAATCTAATTATATATCTGTTTACTTTGGTAGTATTCAGAGAAACGCCCTAGCAGTGAGCACTTTTTATATTCGAGCGCTAACGGCGCAGGGGTCGAATTCGTGTTGTTTTTTAATTTCTTCTAGAGTGACAAAGTAAATCACCCTGCTTCCTGTGAGATAGCCCTTGGGGAGGACCCTCGTTTGTACATGTAGCCATTGCCTCCCTTAATTACTCTGTATTCCGCCTTTGACTTTGTCACCCAGCGAATTGGCAACGTACTACAATCCCCACTGTCCATATGTCGTTATCGACTAGCGTCTGGCAATTTATAGAACCAAACTTGGCTCGCTAACTAGATAAAAGTTATATTTCTAATCAATATCAACGAGGTCAGATAAACCGGATGTATTTATTAACCCTCTTCTACATGGGAAGATCAAGAAATGTCATCGCAGAGTTATAAATAAGGGGGTTGATTCGCGGATCATCTGCGATAAGTCACGCTGCAGGATTGCCGGACAATAATAGGAAACTAATGACGGTAAATTAGATCCTGACCTTTGTCGATCATCATTCACTGGCAGTCACCGGCTTTCCGATCGCTGTTGGCTGATGGGCGAGTACGGGGCAGGCTGCAGATCGATCGCATGTGGCCCGCTGGCGGCTGACTCTTTAGGGGCGCGCAGGGGTTGCGACCCTTTGCGATCAGGGATGAGCTCACATCCTTGCAGCAGGAACGTTCCGCACATCGCAAGAGGTTCAACTTTCCAACTTATTCCCTCAAGAACTCTGAATTGCATTATGGAAAATACATAGCATGTAAAAATCGACAGAAAAGGAGCTACTATAATCGTGATATTTATCGTACACACTCCTGGAAATAATTCCGAGCACGAGTTTTTTCTTTCGGTAAAGTTTCGGTTGAGTTTCATCTTGTAACGATACAAGGTTCTTTATAAAGTCACTTTTCATAACCCGAATTTGTGTATGCGTCTTGATTATGTTTATAGGTGAAGTGGCAATAAGTAAAATTTTTGACGTATTATTAGACACTTGATGTCGACCTTAATTTCCTTGCAATCTCTCCAACAAACAGCTCTCTCAATGCGGGATCCAAACCGGCACCTCCACCATCGCTCTGGGAGCGATGCTCGTCTAGTTCCGTATCTGGTTCCATTAAGAGACACAAGTAATAACAGTGACATAGCTCTGAGTTGCTTTCCGCGGGGTCCGGAGAGATGTTTGTCTTGTAAATAAGGTTCGTCTTGGTTGCGATAAAATACTCTTGCACTTTGTTTTGCGAAGAATCCAGCTCGGATGCCGCGAGTCAATCGAGTTAAAGGCTAAGAAAATACCTTTGAGATAAACTTGCGTGTGTTTTTCTCCGAGAAGTTTGCAAACGTTATCCATCCATTCTCCGACTATGTATACACAATCGGAGGAAACGGCGAATTGTTTGAACATTTAACATGGAAATATATATATTATATTATGTTCCGTTTACGAGAAATTTTTCGCTGACTTTACAATGAAAGAGGTTGGGCTCCAGAAGAAACTTAATAACTTTACTAGCGGAAGGGGAAGAAGTTTTTGACAAGCTTGGCTAGCATCTGGAGCAGCAGCAGCAGCAGCAGCAGCAGCACACAGGTCGTTGTCACATCAGATCAACTCTTTGGTTGGTAGAGAGTTCGAAAAGTTGGTCGGTTAGGGGCGCGCGGCGTAGCGGAAGAAGTCACACAATCACACCACTAAACAAGTGCTTTAGCTGCCATATTTGACATAATTTGACATCGTCGAGTTTCTAACACGGAAACTGGCGAGATTGAACTTGAATTGGTTGACGCCGGCAGAGGGCGAATAAGAAAGAGAAACGGAACGACTTTGCGAGTCAGACACGTTCGCGTTGTCGATCTCGGAACGTCTCGAGTCGAGAGGTCGATCGGCGTGTCGACTCATTTGTCCCCTTCCGACCACCAGATGAGTATTTCCGTTTCTCAGCCGTGAGTCGAAACAGAGAACAACTTTTTGCAGCGTACAGATTCGGCATAAATTCAACTGCGTTGGTCCTGTTGGGATAAACGTATGGTGCTGGCAGGAGTAGAATAAATGCATAGTGCTGGAAGGAGTAGAACATATACATAGTGCTGGCAGGAGTGGAAAACTGCTTGACGTTGGTAGGAGTAGGAAAATGCTTGGCGCTGGCAGGGGCGGAAAAATGTTTGGCGCTGGCAGGAGTGGAAAAAATGGATGACGCAATGAGATACACGTTTAATACATGAGCCCACGCAAAGTCCGAGTTCTTTTCTGTGGGTGGTTGCGGGAAGGCGGGATGGAAGGGGACGAACTGGTAGAAATCGTGCAGTGTGTGTAGAGAGTGAAGAGAGAGAGAGGAAGATAGCGAAAGTGCGACGAAGGGGCGAAAATAATTAACTTCCAAACCGTTGGATTTTATCTCTTTCCCACACCGCTGCTATATATCAGCTGTTATATCTTTGTGCGCGACTATTTTATACGGAAACTTTGCATCGCTAGTTTCACCGTACGGCTCCTTCTTCTGGCCTTTAGTAAAATCCGACACATTAATTTGCAACATTTGCTATGGCCTGGCCGCTCGACGCCGCCGATGCCGACTTGAAAACCAAATTACTCCACTAACAGCACGATACGGCGGCGACGCCACCGCCGACGACGACGCCGACGTCGACGGCTATATACGTTTACAAGTTGCACGACGCATACCCTTGAGCTTGTAGTTTATGTACAGCAATTAAAATCAACGTTATGTTCTACAAGTATAGTTACAATTATTATTCATGTTTTAAAAATTAAATACATTTGCGAATATTAGTACTGTGTTATTACTTATTAAAGCACTACTCTACTGATATAGCTACCATATTTTACGATCACTGACAAGAGAAACTGCGCTGCGATATATATATATATATATATATACGCATTAAATTACCAGAAAGAGAGAACTTTTCCTTCTTGATAAAAACAATTAACTTTAAACATCTATCACATAAGTGCAGCGTTACGAGTTACTTACTTAACGAAATAAAGCAATTTATCATTTGGGCAGAACGTTTAGAACGCATATAACGTTTCAGTTGGTAACGGCATTGCAAAGACGATTCTACCTGTAAGGAACAGAAATGGATAAGTTCGGGAGATCGTGTCTGATGCTCCGGTAGAATGCTTCGCAGCAACGAGCTTTAGATGTTGACATTGGCTTTGGGACCATAAACCTAGATTGCTACTTTGGAGGATACTAGAAGAATGCATGTAGGCAATGAGTAAAGTTGATGATTTGTAAGTAGCGTGACATTTTCAATCGTTTGACTAATGAAATCAACTGCGAAAGTTATGAAAAATAATTTGTTAATTAGTCAAAAATGCTCTTTAGTGTACATCTATAGAGTTTATAGGTGGAGTCCGAGGCATATGGAATTAATTTTAAACTGTCTTCGTGAAAAATGGCCGCCAATATCGAAAAAAAATGGAGGTCAACCAGAGGTTTTGCATTAGAGTCTGATTTACGATAAATTAATATTTATTAATGCTATCATCAACGATTGATGAACATGTATCGATATTTCGAGTCATAATTATTAAATTATAGAGGGTTATTGAAAAGGTCGGCCATACGCGCAATACTGTCTAACTTCACCTATAAAAGCAATGGTAGCTACAACTGCGTTTCTTCTTTAAACGATTTTTGAGAAAATACATGAATTTCCAAAGTGAAGCGTTAATCCAATCTGGGAAATAAATACATTATTATTAAAACTGTTTTTAATGGACAAGGTTTTATGCTCTACATTCTTAGGAGAAGTGTGCCTACCACGTTTACCAAACTGCCTATAAACGCTGTAAAATTATATGTCAAGCGTTGGAAAGTTCGACAGTAATTCGCAATCATACATTACTTGTAAGCATTTGGAGAGGGTTTAATGTCTTTAATTCTACGTTACCAAGTATTTGGGGTGGAAGAGCACTGCACTAACTTTGATAGGCTGTTGGCACCGAAATTTCTCGTTCGTTACCAAATATTGGGTTTTTATGAGGCCTGCACCAATTTTACAGGCCATTGGCACCGAATATTTCTCTTATATACATCCTCTAATCCGCGTTGGCACTGGTTGCTGCCACAGAACGTCGCCATCACGCTCTTTGGTGCTTATCTATTTGATATTCGTTGAAGAGTATTTGAACATTATTCCACTTAGATGGTGCGTACACTTAAACACACCGTTTCTTATCATTACCTATACTTATTTCTTTGACAGCGAAAGGTAATTTGATTTTTCTCGCTTGCTTGTTACCCCTGACTTCTAGTCAAACTAAATGACGAAAAGCGTCAAGTATACATCATATTCCAACGTGTGCTGTTGCCTTGTTTCGTTTGAAATACGTTTTTTTTGCCGACAAATAACGAACAAATAGAGAATGTTTTACAGAACTGTCATGTAAAGAACAACAAAGTTCTAACAGTGTAAAGACAAGGACTAGATAGCACTGTCTGTTGTCATTAGTATGGAATTTCATTTTCAAACAGCCCGACTCTCGGTAGCTCGCCACGGCTCCTCCTTTGACTCGGGAAAATGTTCACAACAGTTTTCTCGGGTATTATTTTCACAGAATGTTATCCGTTGACTAGCGCGACATTGTGTGTAACGATTCGACTTCTGAGCTCCTGCACTCTTTTGTCATAACTGAATTGCGGAGACATACTCTTTGGTCTCGCAGTTCGATTTTTTTCCAAGCCTTTTATTTGCGATTTTTGGCAAACTTCAAAGAATAAAAAAAAATATACTTCATACCGAGGAGTTTCGTCACAAACATTAATTCTTTATATCACACAGTAAACACGTATATAGGCACGAAGTAAAGGCACGCGCTGCGGAAAAAAAAGTCCGTCGAATCAATTCTTTTCACTATAAACGGCTACTTTTGTCAAAATCCAATGAACCCCATTTGGCGGAGATGAAACGACCGAAACGGTTCATAGATAGCAGCACACGTGTTTTAAAAAACTTGGCTATCCGCAGCGCATCTTGGTGAGTTGTTTTCAATCACAGGGCCGGTCTCCAAAGCAAAGCGTTTGTAGGTGAAGCTGGGTACAGTCACAGAGATTCGCTATACTAAACGCTGTCAAAGGCAGACATTAAAACGTTTAATATATCGGCGAAGGCAATGAAGTCGATGCCAGGAACGGGAAATGTCGCATTTGACAGATTAATTTCTACATGGCTATGTGAGCCGACGATGTTCTTGCCAGAAGCTCTATAGAGTGAAAAAAAAAACGGGACAAAAATGTCAAAAAAACTCGTTGACTTTTTGTTGGTCGTCTTGTCAAACTGTTTCGTCAGATTGCGCTTCTTTATGGTGGAGTAAACAAGGTTAATGAAATGTTGATTAGCCGAAAAAATACAAAATTTATTTACCGAAGCGCAGTTTTTTTTTTTGGTAAGAAAGAACAGAAGATATGCATTTTTTTTGTCGTTACCGAGGTAAGCCATTGGCATTCCAGTTGCAAAAATGTTATTGGATGAATTTTTCGCTCCGGCTTGGAACGCTGAGCATTCCAAACTTGTTGCTCAAGGTGATACGGGACAGTTTAAGCTAAGACGCTATATAAAAAAAAAACTTTTGGTTTCTGAGGGAGAAGATATTGCACTGGACTTTTTGATGGATACATATTTTTTGAAACCTGACATCAGCAGAGATTCTCAATTATCCTCGTAAATAGTGTTCTTAAGAAGGAAGTATAGTAGACTATTGAGTAATGAAACTGCCTCAAAAAATGTAGGCATTACACTACCTACTTAATCAGGTATTTTGTGAAGTTGACTTGCGGTATGATTTATTTTCAGTAATAAAACTCTTATGAAGAAACGAATAAAGCATCCAAGGAATTTCCTCAAGACAACGCTTTTCCGGACTCGTCTGGAATAAAAAAATATATAAAATCTACAATAAAACAGTGACATTTATCACTAAACTGTTCTTCACAAAATAGCCAGCTCTCTTAGGGCGATAAGAGATTCGCACTTTACGGCGATTTAAATTTGTCTGGCGAAATTTCTTGTTGTTCTTCGAGCGCAAGTCGACCCTAAACGCGCGGCCATGAATGTCACTGTAAAGCAATAAAAATTCAAAGTAGCCCCAGGCCCATGTTTTCTCATACCAAGACCTGCCGCACGGGGCGCTGGCTCCCGTCTCCAGTATGCTATCCTATCAGTTTTAAAATATTCACTACAACATCACAAGTCACTGCGTTATGGGGGTTGATATGTTGCATCAGTTTTGCGTCGAACTCTTGTTCGAGCCCCATCTTCTTTGATTTTATTTGTGTGCGCATGAATCGGCAATTTCATTCTTTTCCAGATGCCAGATTACGGCGATTTTGATTTTGAGCGAGTTTTGTTCTTTAACCGTTGCGTAATTTATTGTTTTTGTTCAGCTAAACAATAGCGCTACAACATAGCGCTAATGTTTAACTGTCTTCACGGAAAATGACTGCCAAATGGTTACTATTTTATCTTTATTCATGATAACCTCAACTAATGATACACATATATCGATATCATAGTAGTAATTGTTTAATCGTGGAGGTTTGCCAAAAAGGACTGCCGGAAGCGTCATCGAGTAGCATCTACCGTTACCCCGTGTTGTCGGCTCGTTCGCTCAGCAAAAAACTTAACATTAAGGCTGGCCCTCTGACTATACATTTAAGGTATACCGTAAGCTTGCCTGGAATCAATTATAAAAACTTCAAAAAGTTGATGTATTTCAAGCTGGAATACTTTGCTCGTGGAATCGTAAAACAAGCCAATTTTAGTTTTTCTGTTGTTTAAGGGTTGGTCATGTGGCATAGAAGAGCAATTGATTGTAATTGTTTTTAAACTTAACAAACTGCATTTGGCACAGGCACTCTTTCAGATGCCACTCTATTACTGTGATATCTTTCGTTTTCACTTAACACCAAAGTTTCCTCTTCCAACTCAATTTCACTACCAATCTGACCTTTACCTATAGGTAAAATACTTGCCCAACAAGGAAACGTCACAATTATGTCGAAGAAGCGCTCACACAGAAAATATGCATGTGGCTTAATAAGATGCCTGCGTCATTCACGTCACAAGCAGACGCCGCGACCGCGACGCCGACGCCGACGCCTTACGCAAGGCGACCAAGCAATTTACATCACACCCCTGCCGCTCTTGCGTTGGTCCCCGCGTGTGGAACTTTCTGCATGCTTACCCGCAGAGCCGTAATTTTGCCTCGTGGTGAATTGCCCTTGGGGCAAGTAACTTCTCAGGTACTATAACACGGCGCACGCAAAACTGCACCGCACGTGCGAAATGATTTCATAGCTGAACTGATTTTCAGTTTCACCCTCCGCCCCAATTGTTAAGTAACCATTCTCCGACAAAATATTTTCAGCTTAAGAATTTAGAATTTAAGTAACACAGCACTTTTTTTAACACTAGACGAGCTGATTTTGGTGGGAAAAAAATACGTTTTTGAAAGTGCTGACGTTTACATTGTTGGCTCGCGGCGTTTTTTCTGCCTACGTACACGGGATCTGTGTACGTGGCAATGCAACTCTGAACAGTCATCGCCGCTCTCGGTGGTTCTAGAATAGAGGGCGCATGGTCAAAGATAAAAGCTTGTTCGACGGAGCCAACCGCTTCGAGTATTCCGACATAGGTGGCTACTTGAATCAAACCTTGTACAACTGGCTTCTCTCGGAGGTTGCGGTTTTATTTATTTTATTTCGCTTTGACTCGCGAGTGGCTTGCGCGCTCACTGCTAGATGAAAGCTCTAGGTTATTGTTGGTAAGTGCAATTTGCATGTCAAAAGCAGATTATGGTAACGAGCCCATATCGGGATGGAGTTGTGTGCTGCGCGGGGAAACAATACAAAGTACTTGACAATATTTTAACTCAAATAATGCATTAATGAAGGCTCCAACCCCTTATAACCCAACACCCCCATTGTGGTACGCTAAATTTGAAAGGGATTCCAAAACGCAAATATGGTGTAAGGATTTTAATGTAATTTGTTCGTCTTTAACTGATTGTTGAGCGTATGCTATAGTTTAAATAACTATTCGCTCTCTTTTTAATAATATCATCGTGGATTCATTAATGTGTAAATTTCTAGTTTACCCAGATTATCTTTTGACAAAGACAGAGGTCATATTATTGCGGGTTATTTCACTTCCATTTCACTCCTGGGAAGTGTGACGCGGGTATCGACAACATGAAAGAAATCAGCGCGCGAATTAACCCAGCGTACGGGAACGCGATTTGGAAATGTTTTTTGCGGCGCGTTCTCGTTATGTACTCCACGCACAGAGTGAGCGTCGCCCAGTAACGTACACGATTAATGCATCGCACAAAAGCCAATTTATTGTAGGTAGTTCAGCAGTGTGCAGATTTGAAATTTATTCACGCTATCAAAGGGTACGTGTGCTCACCAACCGGCTAGGTTTATTAAAGCTTTGTGTTAATCAGCTAGTAGGGAACGCACTATTTCATATAAAACCTGTAATTTAACCTTTGATATTGTATAGAAATCAATCCTTTGATGCACATTTTTCAAAAATACGTATGGTGATCACATTTGTAGATCGCATTAGCTTCGATTTATCGGCCGACGACATGAAGGATTATGCCGAGCGGCATGCAGCGCATGGCCATGTTTAAATCACAAGTAAAATCGATAATGCATGTATAATAGTGCAAATTATTTTATTCGCTTCGTTACAAATTTCAATCACCCTAAATCATAGGATAAATTTGCTGGTAGAATGCAACAAATACTCGTAACGGTTTTTACATAACGCCTACTTTTCTGTACACAAGTAATCGTATTTAAACGATATATTTATATAGGTATAGACACATTTTCAGGAGTTTTAAATGAGAATTCCAGGATTCAAACTCGGGAGGGTGGGCGTTTTTTTATAACCAAAACGCCACGTCTAGAAAGTCGCACACATATTTTCCCTCACCCTCCCACACACTCCTTCTGCCACGCAAGTTCGTCCAAAGAAATGGAATCCTTATCTCCACTTTACTCTTCTGATATTTATCGATATGCTACAGAGAGGACAATGGGCCAGTATACACAATACATCTCTCGGTCGCTCATCTCAACCGTCGCTTCCATATTGTATTCAGTAGGGCTGTGTTGGGGCACAGCCACCGCCAGCGCTGCGTTAGGACGCTGCCACCGCCAACGCTCTCGTCGACGACACAATTTAATCGCATCGGTGATTGGCCCATTAGTATATTCGCGACTGGTAAGTGAAAGTTTCTGGTCGTTTCAACGAGGCGACGTTAAGCGTTAAGCGTGCGAGGCTCTTATTAAGGCCATTCATGACACGATCTAGCGGGAGCATACTAGGAAAATGCGCGAGGATAATTTTCGTGTTTATCGCGGAATGTGCCATACATAGTAGTGATGAAATAGATGAAACAGATGAAAATAAATGGGTGCTGTAGTATAACGGGTGCTGTTTAATCGAAGTCATTAGAAGATGAATAAATTTGTGCGGTGCGGAATTGATTCGGAATGTGCGTTATCGTGCGTTTATAGTACACGTGGGCTCCGCGAGAATTTACGCGTGGCTCGACGCGCGTAAATTATGTGTAAAATATTGTGCGTCTACTGCGAGCGCTCAAATTCGCGACGAATCTCACATTTTAGAGACCATGAATAATAAATCTTTTACGACATTAATGTCATTACGTCGTCATGTTTTAAACATTAGCATAAAAACTATGCTAAGCAGAACCACTCAGCTCGGGTAAACTACTATATATGAATAAATTTGGTAAACAAATTTGTAAATACTAAAAATTGTGTTAAAGTAGGGAAGAAAGCGACATGGTATCATTACAATAACATTTCGGACAGATTAAGCTGGTTTTTAGTTAGTTTTAAGAGCGTCTATATTGCTCTTGCCCCTTTGTATGGTGCTCTTTTCATCCTTTGGGGTTGACGACAAAAGAGGCGACGCAGTCTGAATCCTGACAAAAATACTGATTTTCTTTCAGAGTAAACTAACTGTGTAATCACGCATGTTTACATCAATCGCTATCGGTTCGGTATCTATCACTATTTGAAACTCAGTTTCCTTAGCTAGTCCCATGCGAACGTTCCCCACGCAATATCACCAGCCCATCTCATCATCATCATCCCGTTGATCACTCTCAGGACGAATCGGCCATCGGACACACGCGTGACCACCGTGCGTATTGCGTGCCGGTCTTATGCGTATTGACCTCAAGATCCTTGCGTGGATACCGAATTCCATAGAAAATGTGAAAATAGCGTACATTTGGTGATCAATTCACCCCTACAGTACCTTTTTACCTGCTCTCAGTGGAGCTACGGAATATACATAGACCGCAAACCACCTTTTAGCGTCAGTTTTATTGGCGTTAGGTATCCAAACTACTGTATATCCATCCCTCCAGTCGGCTATCCACGTTAGTATACACAGATCATTGGCTACGCGCTTCTCCATTTGAACCTCTGCTAGTTCCTGGATGTGAGTATCAAGATCCCCGATCGGCTTTGGGTCTCAGCGATTGTAGGCTAATGGATCGTGAAGGCAAAGTAAGGCAGAAACACTCCAATCTAGCCACATACAATGGCAGTGCAGCGACTCTAGCAGCGTGCACACGGCCGGTCACCCATGGCCACGTGATCGTTCCATGTAGGTCCCAGTCACGCTATTCCCTGATCGAGGCGTACAGAGGCAAGCCAGCTAGGTAGCCGGCGCCTCACGGTTGTCACGTGCTCCGTCGCTGCTCGGTAATTAGGTTATTAGTTAAAACAAAAGCACAGGCGCAGCGGGCGAAATTGAAATGTTTGAAATAATGAGGAGAATAAAGCTTTAATTGCCAATTAGGCCTATTAATATGGAGGCTGCTATAGGGGGAAAGTATCATTCATTAGCAGTTGACTGGTCGATTTTGCCGAACTTGCTGATCGTTAAGGCAGAGGATTCAGAGAATTGTTTATTTTTGGTAACAGTTTTGCACCAGGGACAACAATAATGAGTCGGGTAGTATTATTTCTTCGAGATAGTTATGTATTAATCTGACCTCAGTTCAGCTTTTTGACGCGAAGACATGTAGATTTAATTTCCAAGAACAATACATATATTTTTTTTATAAGACGCCCGCGTGCTCTTGGGAAAGTGTGCTTTTCCGATTTCCACTTTTTCTCTTCCACTAAGTCGCTCGAGCGCATTCATTTATTATTCTCTCATTTCATTTCCAAAGCTTGCACATCCGCGGATTGGCAATCTTCTCTTAGTTTATCTCTGGCAAGTATCACAACGCCTTCCATAGTAGAATCCGTGTTGCTCGCAACAACAACTAAGCATTTCTCAAGCTGTGCGAATTTACTCCTTTTCCTTCCTCTCTCTCTCTTTTACAACGAGAAGGCACGCTGGAATAAGTTTTCAGTTTACCTCAAGTCTGAGATTCAGTTAAGGTTACACATTTTCTCGTAACAGCATTAACGGGTGCATCTGCAGTAATCAGACCAAACGGCTAAGTGCAAAAAGACATTTCCATTTTTATGTTGTTTTCTTCCTTATTCATCTAAGTAAGAATGGAAAGTAGTATAAGCGTAACGAAGCTTGATTTCTTGCCTTGCCGGCTTAATATTCAAATTGAACGGCATGCTAATTGCACAGGTAAACAATGCCTTGTAAGACAGCTGTTTTCATTTACGGCAGCTCTTTTGCTTCTATGCTCTCTATATAGCTTTAAAAATAAATCTAGCGTCAAAAAAGTCTTACTGAAACAGATTAATTAAATATTGCTTCTGAACTGTTGTCTGGGCCATTGTTTTCATTTTCACGAAAAAGCGACTTTGAATATTCATTGCCTCTCTAAAAATGTAAAACAGATTTCGAAAAAACTGAGCTGTAAGTTCTTTGCGACTTAGATGAAGTGTTCATACTGATAGGACCTATGACCAGCATGATGTTCTTATGGGACAATAGGAAAGTCCAGTAAGGTTCTTATGGAGTAAGACCCTCAGGAAAATGCCTGAATCTTGAACTCAGAGCATGAGAAGGTTAGAATCTCGAACAAAAGAACTATATTTCTGCCTCCTTGGTGCATGCCTGTCTCGGAATCGTATAGGTAATTGCTTGTCTTTCTTTAAATGCAAATGACAGGACATCCATACTTCCTCTTGTATTGCAAGTAGATAGGTTTGATAGATTTTCGCTTACGTAGATAGAAATTGTATGATATTTCTGCTTGTCAAAAACACTGGTTGCCGTCACGTTATATGACAGTTTTCGAAGGAGAATAAATCGGAGTAATGTTTCGTCTGCTTAATTAAACTAAGATTTACGTAATATGCAGGTATTTGTCAGAAAGAAAATGTATTTGATGGTCGTGTGTGTTTTCTATAAAAGAAAAGCAGTGCGTGTGGCCTCAAGCAATTAGCAATAGTAGTATTGAGTAAAACTTGGAATAATAAAGAAATCCACAAATGTGTTCCCAAAGACTTGTAATATGACGTACAATAGTTTGCACCTTTCTCAAGGTGCAGCATCAAAAGGGATTCAAATATTTGTCCTTTCTAAAAGAAACTTACACAATATGATACGAAGATAGCTAGACTTCGTCGAGTATTTTGAAAAGCCTCGTTTCGAACTCGCTTTTTTATAAACAGCGGTAACATTGTAAAGTACACGTGGTGCTCTAAAAAATTAAAAGCAGTGACGAAACTTCTAAAAAAATGGAAAAATGTTGTATTTCTATCCCGCACAGGTACTTTGTAAAACCAATTCGTTTATATGGTATTTTGAAAGCCTTCTCGCCTTTTTTTTCCGCTGCTTTACTTATGTTTTCTCATGGCTTTGGTCGGAAAATATGACGGATGAAGTCACTCAGTCTTCCCGAGTGATATGTGCTAGTTTGAGTCGAGGGGGAAGGGTACGCCGTAGTCCAGGAATTCAATGGTCCTAGCAAACTTTGATGGGTCGACGGCGTCAAGAGTCAAAGATTAATCATTGCCTAACACCTCCAAGATGCCGTCACAGCGAAGATGTCAGTGTCTGTTTACTTATCACCTCCGCGACACTTTCGCACGGAAACTTAACAAGTTTCCATCACACCTTAGACGAGCGGGGTAGTTTAGGGGGTTAGATTTTATGCGCTTTATTTATCGCCGGCGTGAGCGAGCTATCCGTTCAGATTCACGGTTTTTTAATATATTTCTCGATTCTTTTAATACTTTTACTGCCACTTCGTTCTTTAATAGTATTTTGAAGAAATTCATTTTTATAGGGAAAAAAATTGATTTCCTTCAGGATTTTGTAGTTTTGTTCTTCTAGGCATGCATAATATAAATTCCCAACATATCCTTGACTGAATTTGCAATGAATTAACTTTACATGTGGCACATGCTCTTCCAAGCGTTTCATCCCCGCGTCCGAAATGTTATCGCTCGTCTGCCAAGTTCTCGAGCTGAAACATTCGGTCGGATTAGTTTGATATTCCCCCCCGCCGCGGAATCGTCCTGCGAGTCTCCTCAGTCTCGTGGTATCATCCTGCAGGGCACATGATATTTACGATGCCAACCGATCTCGCAATACGAACGCAACGGAGGAAAAAAACATTCGATCGTAAAGCAGCAGCGTTTTATTGCTATTTGATGATATTTTATTTGACATTTGACTGTTATTAGGTGACGTTTCATAAAGCCTTCGCCCGCCATCAATGGCCTGTCCGACCTCTATCTCTTTCGCTAAAATGCATATCTATATCTATATTTTCTTATTGTAGTCGTCATCATCGTTTCTCGCGAAGGTAGATTTTATATTGTGAATTTCAACTCCCAACAAGTATCGAGCTGCGAACCAAACAGACGCAACTGATATTTCACGTTTTATTCCGTCGTGATGTCCTCGTCTCCACTCATTCCCACTACAAGCATATAACGCATCTGTTTTGGAGCGAACGGAAACGCTTCGAAATGACAACCATTTTGCGAAGTTGCACCGACACGGGACGTATTATCGATGTCTTCGATATCAGTCGGGTTGAAACACTTTTTCTGATTCGATACACCGCGTTGAATTGGGGTTCGCACCGTTGCGATCGACCTAGCCATGAGATTTTAGGGGTGCAAATGGGATATGGTTTTGCCGTACCTTGCTATCCAGCGTGTACTTTGACGGCAGTTGCGGATATAATGTGTCCCGGCAACGACGCCGAAGGGGCGCGCGCGCGTTATGATCTCGAAAACAGGAGCGTGAAAATGTGTCAGAATCACACCTTGGAATCGCTCGGCAGTCGGCGCCACTCGTTGTCGACTTTCGGCAAACCGCGCGCGACGGTTGGTCGAATACATTCGCCACTAAAAATGTCTCGCGCTGACTTTCCATGCTGGCTGCCACTGTTTGATCGAGGATTTGATTTTGTGATTAAAAATTTTCAACAGGTAATTTAGTTGGGGAAAGCGGACAAAAGCTTTCACGCGTTAACTTTACCCTATAATAATGGTATTTCTCTCTCTCTCAACATTATAAAATAACGTGGAAATATGTATTGTTTGTCTCTGTTCGCGAAGGCACCCCCAGCGCGCTCCCGAGCATTAACATTTCTTTATAGGCTTCGCGTGCTATTTTTTTTTTATATTGTGTGTGCGTTTGGTTGCGCGTTTACACATCTATATTGCGTACGTGTCGTTTGTGCGTTGGGACCGCTAAAGCCTCGCGCCCCGGCTAAGTAGACCAATCCCAAAATCCCATCACAAATAACAGAGTTACGTCCAGGAATCAGTTCCGCAGACTCCCCGGGCCCAGGCGTACACGAGCCCGATTTCATATTATATGTGAAACGTATAGCAGGAGTGAGTTTTTAGATTATGCCCATCATTTTCTAAAGATAATCGGCCTGTGTAATACGGTTTATGCTGGGACAGCAGAAAGTAAATAGGGGGGAAATTCACGAGCGTACGACGCGAAAACAGGTTGAAAATGCGATCGATCTTGGGCGATGAATTTAAACACAGAATACTCACCACTATAGGAAAACTTAACCAAGATTAGACGAAACCCATTCACATTACCAATCGCTATGAACAATAATAGTAAACGCAATCACAGCCACGAATATCGCGTTAATATCGCATATATCTGCTTTGGCGATGGTTTGACTTAACGGCGTTGGAGACCAATTACTGCCAATTATGAGGAGAGACATACCAATTAACATGCAGATTTAATAATGGTGTCGGACCGTTGCCTACCATGCACTTTAATGAACTATAACGGTGCACCGAGTAAACGGCTTAGTGCTCGTGTGACATCTGCATATTAATCGACGTTCTCATGTCTAGCCGATTATAGTGAGGGTTCGGTGGCGTTGTTAGTTTCCTATACGTAGATAAAGGTGCACAGCACCTAAGTTTGTCGACGGGGATCTTCTTAGCAGATCAATGCACGGTGATGTGTGTGCTTGTAGTCAACAATGTGATCAACTTACCGCTGTTTGTTGACTCCCCGTCAATTCTAGCTCTGTTCTAATTAAGGAATTATAAGAGCTTTGGAATAATTAGTTCATGGTGTGGAATCATTACAGCATTGTATGTGCGCAGGAATTTGTTACGGGGAACTGTGCATTGTCAATAGGGTGTCAATTATTCGCGTGGGTTCTGTTGTAGTTATATTTGCGCGGGTTTATCGGATGGTGCGAGCAGGAATATGTAAATTGAAGATAATTTTTTTTTTTTTTTTTAATCATTTTCATAGTTCGGTTTCACGATGCGTTGTTAACTTTTCAAATACTGATTAAGCAGTAATAATTGAGGGTTAACATAGATTTTTTTAAATCCAAAGCGAAGGCAGGGAAATAATGTAAACGTTTTAAAAAGCTAAAAAAAAAAAAGATTTCTTTTCTCATTTGGTAGTTTGAAAAAAAATAAGAAAAAAATGGGCCAAGACTCGAGCCAATATCACTCAAATGCATTTTTTATCAGAATGCACACGTTTCGCGTTCGGAACGAGTCTCATATGAAACAAGCGAACGCCTCACATGCTAGACGCCAGCTGGGAAATTCTTTTCATTTTCATTTCTAAAGAAAAAGTGATTCTACGAAAGATCTACTTTGTTCTTCAGGACCGGAGAGTCCTGGGAAAACTTTGCAGGGCACCAGCACACGCTGTCGTACTCCGTGACAGTCGTCCACGCTGATTACTAAATCGTGTAGCGAAACCGAAATATATTCGCCGTCTTATCGAGACATGCTTCTGCTGTTGTCGACAGGTTGTGTTCGTCAATTAGTGCAGAGGAAATTGACTTAGTGCTCGATTACGATTCTCTTAGGGTGATGGAAACGAATTTCGAACGAATATACGCTTGAACCTGGGTCATTCACCAGTATCCGTTTGGGGTAGAATCCACTAAGCAGAGTTTAAATAGAATTCTGGAGTTTAAAGATAATCAGCCAATCACAGAGTATGTTTCCAGATTTGCAGAAGCTGTTATCATGGTAATCATATCATCATGGGTAATTACCATATTATCATGGTAACATGTAATCATTACGTCCAAATATGGTAGTTAAGCTCAACTCAGCTTTGAGGATCCCTTGTTTTTTTTTTTTCTAGTGGCCATAGATATACCTTTGTGGGTGTTGCCAGTTATCTTCGAGTCTTGATAACCGTGAATCGAGATTTTGTGACAATTTTATCTTATTATAGTGGAAGCCTGCCTCCACCGTAGATTATTTCAAAAGTGTTTGCAGTATTATTTATTTTGATTGAGATTTAAAGCGGTTTTTCTCTCAATTTCAGTCACTGTGTTAATTCATTTCCAAATATCATTCTATTTAAAAATATCCGGTGCCAATTTATTGTTTTCCGGCCTCCATATTAAAATGTAGGCAATAAGGAAGTATAGGCAATAACGTCCACATAAAATTTACATATAAAACACTAAACGGCCCTTAAGCCTTATATCCCAATACAAAAGAATAACAAACGCCCCAAAAATATTATACCTAAAAAAAATAACGGCCAATATTCCTCCTTCGGCTTTTGCGAACAAAATTTGTCGCGTCTCGGCAATAACATAAAGATTATACAGGAGCTGAGCGCGTCTTGAAGAATGCTTGTCCCGTGGCACCAACACCACTGGGAGAGGGGGGGGGGAGCATCCCACCACCCATGCTCTTCCATGGGGAGCGGGGGAGGCGGGGGAGTCCCGGGTACTGCAGCGACGGCGGCACGTGATCAGTAAATGAAACGACGCATTAGCGGCGCGCTTGGCGCTCGGACTGGACGGCGACGGCGACGCCGACGCCAAAACACGTGCGTCGGCATTCGACGCCTAATAGCGAATTGAGTCGAGTTAAGCGTGGACGGCGAGGGTCACCCTCGGCTCCTCGATGCTGGTCCGTGATGGACAGCATTAACTAATGTCCGAGGGGTAATCAGGATGGATTTTCGAAGGACATGATCGGTATTCTCTGTCGCGGACGGCAATTTCATTTCATGTTGGCCAGGTAAGCACTGGCAATTATCTAGGGATGGGAGATAAGATGAGGGTGGGGAGCGAATTCGGTGATTAAGCTACTAATGTGAAGGTTTCTTTTGAAGGGGTTGGGGGGCTCTATCTGGTCGTTTTTTGTTTGTTTGGCAACGGTAATGTTGAGCGATGCTTTGTTTCTGTAATTGAATCGAAATGATTAACTCGGCGTGCTCATGGCCGGGCACAAAGAAAAGCGTTTCGCGCGTTTTCCGCTCAGGAAAATCGGACGTGATTTATGCAAAAATATGCCATGGTAATTTATGTGAGAAATGAAATATATACACACGCACAGTTAAAACGTGCGATTAAGCGGACCGTGAACATTTCACACGGTTAATTTATTTTTGGTTTGGATTGAAATTTGTTCTTCTGTATGTGCTAAATATTCATGTGCGAAACGTTACTCTTGCGATGTTTCTCGCTGCATGGGTGGAACGTCAGCGGTATTCTCACGAGGTTGAAATTTTGTGGAGCATAGAAATTCACCAGAGAGTTGATGGGCTCGGATATGTTTGACCGCAATTACTCGCTTATCAGCATGTAGAAATTTACGTTGTTATATCTAGTGCTGTACAACATTCCGAAGCAATTATGTTGAAGCTGAAGATTAATCTAAATTCCCTTTCACCTCCCCGAGGAACGTAGAAGATATCATGCAGGGTGTCTTCAAGATGTTGTGAAAACGGGAACGACTAAGAATCTAGTCGACGACGACTTTGTAAAGCGTAGAGTCTTCGTGCCGAAGAAGGGAGAGAGAATAACACAAAGAAACACCAAAAATGTAGTCAAGTTAAAGACCGAAACTTCGCTGGCAAATTGAGACGGATAATAGTTAACAAATCGGCAAGTCAAATTCACAAACTTGTTTCCCCCAAGTAAAAAAAAAATCCCGTCCAATTTACCCCTAGATTTGTCTGCCTTCCCTTTATGCATCAGCAAACGAACGGTGCCGATCTATAAAGACTATTTAATCATTTTTATGTCGCCTTTTATTAGACTCAATCCAATCAGAACATCGAACATTTATCGAGTCTATGACGCGGGAATAAATCGTAGGAATAAGAATGTTGATTTACAATTTCGAGTTCCGATCGCAAGGGGTGGTTTGGCGAGGTTGGTCGCATGAAAACCAAATGCAACCGGAAAGATGATGTCGAGCGCACCAGGTCGCTTTCGAATGTCCGACACGTGCCCGATGATGCATGAAGGTAGTTTAACGAACATGGCCCGCAGGCCTGCCAATCGCTGGGCGTCGGCATCCAGCATCGGCATCCGTGGTGACGACGCGGACCGCGATTTCGCCCAATAATGTCCGACGGGCGTCGATCGTTGCTGCATGCGCCACTGTTTTACGATCGGTTACAGGAACTGGGTGATAACGGACGGCAATGTTTAGCCGACAGATTCCGCCGCTCCCCAGGGAGAAACGTTGTAGATCCTGATTTCTCTATCCAACGTGGCCGTGTGCCGTTTGCTAAAATGTGTTTTACCCCCTAGTGAAAAATAAAGTTAGGATCTCGTCAAATAAGCGCGCTGGCAGTGAATTGATGGGTGTAGGGAAACGCTTTGACTTCATAAATATTGCTTACGTATTTAAGTGTGTGAGCGCTAAAAATCAGGGCCGTTGAAAGCGTAAACCGGGATTGTACATCAATAGGGTCTATGGTATGACTTTTACACATGGCAAGTCTCAAAGGGCGGGAAAGGTATGGCATAATATAGCTCACTGATGAGATAGGCATACTGGCTGAAATAACATTCGCGCTCCACCTGACTTTTTCCTCGACCTTTTCAAAACGATACGGTGGAAATTTTTGAGGAGTTATGTGAAATCAATTACTTACCAAATTGTGCCGCTAGCGAATTGGCTCACAAAGTGTACTTTAATGCTCAGTATGAAGCTAAAATGAAGGCTGTGTGAACTTTTTATTCCAGCTTTAGACTTTTTTCAAACAACTGCCCAATTACAAGGAAGATGTAAAGGTACGCTAGGAAAACACAGCTAAGGCGAAATCACACATTTTAGTAGAATTAATGCATGGCTAGGTTCATTTAAATTTAAATTTATTTATTTTAACTCGAGGTTTTTACTCAACAGTCATTTGGAAAAGAATTGTACATGACTTTTAAATGGTGAAAAACCAATTACCGTTCCGGAGTCAAGTTGCAAACATATGCCAACTCCAACAGTGTGCACTCTGTTTTGATAATTAAGTCTAATTGATCAAATTTATAGACATTATCTAACTAACTTTTCTGCAATTAGTACAGGATGTCCAACTAGAGTACTTTTGCAACTCTTTGAAATCAAATCGATCAAACGCCCTTGATTTAGATCCTTTATCTGATCCAGACTAGCCACTAGCAAGTATTGAACCGAAGCAAATTGGAATACCAATCAATCCCTGTTACGTGTCCGCTCTGGTTAATGTCGCCGAGCACGATAATCGAGGATTTGTACTGACATTCAACCTCCTTTGCAAGGTGAGCGCATAATTTCTCGGAACTCGACTTTCCCTCGGTGCTTTCAGTTGCTTGGAAAACATCTGGGGGTGGCCGGCCCACTAGGACCAAAATACCTAATAACATCTCTACTGTGCAGCGACCTTTCGAGAAAAATAATCCTGCTTTACTGAAAAATATCGTCGGAGCCTTTAGGATACGTGTGGTAAATTTTGCACCGCAGTTTTTCCCATAATCTTTTGTGGGGACCAGCACTAAAATCGTCGTAAACCCGATGAAATGTGTTCGTTATAACGAGCGTCTGAAATAACGGAGTCTATTAAAGGTCGTGGGGTAAATCCCAAAGCAGATATTATTATTATGAGATCTTTATTACAAGAATCTCACCAATCAAACATAATCGAGGGCTAAGCGAAGACGTTGATGACGCTACGATAAAAAATAAACGGACATCCCTTATTCAGTACAGAAGATCGTACGGGAGGAGAGAGCGAAAAAAAAAACGTGCTTCCTGACGTACTGAAGGCATTTTGTCGCTGTTTCTTTCAACTTCCGATAGTTTGGTATCTCCGCAGGCTCTGGCAGACGGAAAAAGGTGATCTTTGCGTTTTTCATTTCTGTAGAGGCCACATTTTTTCCGTGACCTCCTTGAAACCATGAAGAGATTGAAAATTCATGAAGCCAATCAGGCGTTGAGTTAAACACGCGGTTAAAAATTATTCCGATATAGGTATTTATAGCATAACACCAAGCTTTTTTTTTATTCCTAGATTATTTTCTACAAATTTATAAAGAAAAAAAATCAACAGCTGCATTAATTTTCATAAGTTTACATAACCAATTGCAGACTCAATTTTCATGATGCACATATTAAACTTTTAGAGTAATCAAGTCTAATTAGCAAAAGAACGAAATCCCTCAGCTGAAAGGAACATTTTCATGCCTACACCTTGCCAGCAGTGACAACGATTGGTGAAAAAAGCCGCCCTCGAGTCGACTTGGAGTGCAGCTTGAGCGAGCCTTGTTGGTTTTCCCCGAGACATATGAGTCCGTTTTCTCACATGTCGCCAGACTTTTATTGTGCCCCTTGTCGACGGCGTCGACGCCAACGTTTGGAATTTCTCCTCGGGCTGTTTCGACCTAACACTTGTTCGGACGCTTTTCTAATTTCGTTTCCACCCTCTCATTGAGATTGATCTAGCTTTTGAGTGCATTTTTCGGCGAGCAAGGCGATTCTAGCTCCATGTTGCTTATACCCCAGCTCGAAATGAAAATTCGTGGAGAAGGCGTTTTATTATTTAAGACACACCTTTACCGAAGACAAATTTCAAAAATTCTCTCGATAAAGTCTCAAAATTATTATTTATTTTCATGTATTATATGATATCAAGTATATTAAAACCCTGAGAATTGTAAACCATGCGTTTTCATTCGCGCGGGAATTTCAAGTGAGGTTTTTGCGCGTTATTATATCGCTCCCGGGCAGTTCTGAGCGTCGGAGAATTTTCTCGCCCAATAAGGATTGCAGGACAAACAAAATTCCTCGAATTCCACTTTATTTTTCGCTAGACTTTGTTTTGTTTGTACGTAATTCGTAGGTCGCCCACCATGCTAAGCGAATGAGCACCGCGCCGTTTTTCTCCAACTGCCTCTGAACTTAGCGTTCCTTTTCCACACCGAACTCATCTTCCCTCCTCTACTTTCTAGAAAGTCGTCGCTGTCCAATATCATTCACGTTTAGCTGCACATAAATGTATGCAGCTTTTTGTGTATCACTTGTTTCACATCTTGTCTCTGGCAAGGTTTAATTGAAGCAAAAAGGAACATTTTGAGCTTCATTTTAATACTCCCAAACATGGCTAGAGAGTTTATGACTCGATTTCGATCCAAGCTTAAAACACGGCACCTCCACAAGCATGGCACCACCACCACTAACACGGATCCCCCACAGCTAAAATCATTCAAAATAAATAACAAACAACATTATCTTCTTAAAAACCTCTAACGCAGCTGTCATCACCTAAAACTCCAACAAAAAACTACCCAGTTATCACCAACACACAACAAACCACAGAAAAAAAACCGCTCGCCGCAATAACTCCATTATAGCTTTGACAGTTTATAAATCTGAATACCCAACCACGGTGCACATATTATAACTCTCCATATTAGTGTCTAGTGTAACTCACAGGCAGTCTATAGTAACAATTCATCATTGTATTGTTACTACTTGTGAAGCGTCAGTAGCATACACGGGCCTAACACAGTGGCACAGGGCATAGGGCTGGGAATATAGGGCCGAAGACTAACTGCGATTCGTATGTGATGCATAGTTCGGCATCGCCCTTGTGATGAATGGTTGGTGTGATAGAGCCATGCAACATCCATCCATAGCGCTATACCACTCCACTCTCGTGCACCTTCAATATATCATCACGCAAAGCAGTCCTTGAGGGATCTCCCTCATCACCGCACAAATGGCAAGGGTCTGTTTTTGATGAACAATTTGGTAAATATATTGATGAAACAACCTATATGTGGCGGTATGTCTATAACTTTTTGATGTAATGTGATTTTGTGTATGTGAATTGCGAAATATATTCTCATCAGAAATGGAATCGATGTTGTAAAAGTTCGAAATGTTGTTTTAGTTTTATAGGAGTGAAAAAATGTTGGCTTATATATGTATATATATATAATTTATATATAACCGTGGTGGGATTCGATTGCGGGAGGCCGTATTTTGTTGGTTATGTTTCCCCCCTTGTATGTAGTGGCTATGTGACAATTAGACCTTGTGCCGTACTATCATTGGTAGTACACACTGACTCGTGCGATTCTGAATGTTGCTGCTTTCCTTAATTTGGCGTATTGTTTTCGTCCTTTGTCGAGCGGTGTGATTCCTGGCATTAGACAGGTATACGAAGCAGTGAATGAACCGCAAATACACAAATATCACACTTCGAGTAATTAATTCACATTACAACAGCGTCGGTGAATGACGTTGTTAGGTCGTATAATTGATCTTGATTAGTACTCTATTCATGTTTGCTCATTCTCATGCTTTTCGGTTGTTTTTTGAAGTTAAAAAATCTACTGTATCGTCAAATAATGTTTTTGGTTGCAAAAGCGTAGAAGCTTTGAGTTTTTATGTATGGTCAGTGGACCAGCGTGCATTTTAAACTTTTTGCTGAGCAAACGAGCCGGCAACACGTAGTAACAGTGGGTGCCACCCGATGACGCTTGTAGCCTTACTTTTTGACAAACTTAAAATATCGACACATGTAGGTATATAAATTTTTAACGTTAGCGTTTATCAAAGATGTTTTGATCGTAAACCAGTCTCAAATGCGAGTAATCTGCGAGAAATAACGAAATGACATTTCTTAACGCTCGAAACGACGGTGAATCCACCTAAAAGCATCCTCCTTTTTTGATAGGAAAATAATATTTTGGCGGCCATTTTTCTCGAAGACAATTAAGGTAGTGCGGTAACGACATTTCTATAATTGGGACGCATGATATTAGCTTATGAACCATCTCTTGATTGTCAAATTTTAATGAGAAATACAATTTAGTTTATTGCAAATTCCAAATTTCTAGCTTTGTCTTAGTTTAGGTACTTAGCAACTGGCAAGTCACTTGAAGAATCCAGTCCATCTGACACAATTACTCCATATCTCATTTCTTCGTCTAGCATTGATGCCGCTCCGTCGCTCAATCGCTTTGACTGTAACGTTTTGCGACCGCAAATTCGTGCCGTCAATGGTTTTCTTGGAATATTTCCCTTTGTTTTTTTATAGCGTCATGAAGACTTTCAACTACTGGCCCTGCTGGGCTGAGTGATTAAATCAAGATCGCAACCCCAACTTTTGATTCATTTCTTGTAAACGTGAGCGACGCTGAGAGAGCTCGGCGAGATGCCGTCGTCGTATACTTCAAACCAAATTCATTAAACTAAGAAAAGACAAATTAGACTTTATTTATTTCACGTCTCGTACATTATACGAGAGCAACGTTGTTGCGGATTTAATTTAAAACTTTCATCTTGCCAGTGGTGACTTTGGGAAATGTTTGCGTGCGTGCGTAACGTGCATTTTCTATCCGCCTAGAGAAAATGTATTCACGTTTGTAAGTACAGATTTCCCGGCGACCTATCGCGCTAAGGACTCCCCCCTCCTTCCCTCATTCCCTGCAGGATGTAGGTGGCCGCATTTGTCACAACTCCCGTCTAATAACTTGCTGCTCGACCCAATATGCCATCCATAATGAAACACCATGTTGTATTTCGACGGAATATAAATTCGTTGGTAGACAACCATTAAATCAATTAAAACGTGACGGGAGCTCACCCGAGCAAGTACCATTTTCATCGCGATCTCCTCTTATGTACTAATGCGAATACGAAAATAATAACGAGAAAAAATCGGGGATTGTGAAACGCATTGATATTCCGTCGAGGAGGCGCGTGTGCTATTTCTGGCGAGGAGCACGGCATAAAAGATTTAGTTTGGAAGTGCAGGCAATAATAGAAGATGGATTGGATATTGAATTTCATACAACCAGAACGTTCGCCTTATGTATTCATCGATCTTGGCTAAAACAAATCACAAGAGTCGATCTGAGAATATGATGATGATGATGAGATAAAATGGAGAGAAAATAAAGTGAACATGAGCGAAAATAATGAGCATCAAATGCATGAATGACTACAGTATATGTATTCCACTTAGCTGCTAGTTCAATTAGTTCTGATAGAAATTTAAGAGTTAATCAATGTCTCGCTCTAAGAATAGATTTTATAGTCGCTTGTCACTCAAAAGCTAAAAAAAAGAAGTGTGCAAAACACAATTATTTGCTGCACACATGTTCGTGCATAATGCCACTTTGAAATAATTCACCGTGCGAATGATTTGTGAATGATTTCAGGAATTGGCAACATCCAGAGCCATTTCAAAGCCATCCAAAGTCATTTATTGCGCACACGGGGCTTTATTCCCCCCTAAGCGACTTTGTATATCACATGGCCTGGACCACAGCATCCCGGTCATCACGTGACACTCGTGGCACATCAGTGGACGTAATATAGCCCCCTAGCGCCGGTAGCACTCGCGACCATTCCGCTTCGTTGATTGATTGCTAACTGAATAGTAAAGCGAAAAAATATATTTGCTTTAGCCACGTGATGCGTCTGACAACAAGCACCATTAAAAATTCACGTGTTATCTATCAACCCATTAGGCATACGAAACATATATGAAATATTTGCGCAAACAAAAGTGACGATGGTATGACGATTGTTTGGAGAGAGTGTACATTAGAAGTTTGAAGCGTGTGTTTGCGAGTGTGTCCACACAAAATGAATGCCAGGAAACAGACGGTGGTGGTGGTGGTATTACTCCGTTTACACTGCGCCTACTCTTATAGGGTTTACATAGCGTACTAGCAGTACTTTGTCTGGTCCGTCTAAGCTGGTCTGGCACTCATCTCATACCCGATGTCTAACTATGAACAGACAATGAGAGCATGCAGTCTTGTGGTCGACGTACACATATTCAAAACTAAACGAATTACCGATTCGAGTCGAGCGCTGTCACGTGAGAGCTTCAGAAGTCAGAACGCAGGAAGCACTGTATTTTCCCTAACACTTACACACCTCTACCAAGACTGATGACGATTTAGTTTACACTCAACATGAAACAATACAGGACGAAATTATTAAGGTCATTCAGGCCATTCAACTAGTTTGGGCATAAGTTGCAATTGTTGTTTACCATATGTTTCGGTCAGCGAGAGAACATACTTTTCCGGCAGATGCGCCACCGGTCGTTTCGGGATGACGTGTGGGCCAACTGTCATTTTTAAAAGCACTTCCAATCATCTCCGCTTATGTCCGCCATTTTCCTTCTGCTCTAAAGCAATTGTCGTGTCAAGACGGTCTGTTTTTCGAGCTTAGTAGGTATAAGATTTTTTCTAGCAATCATAACATTCGTGGGAATTATTTTGCAGACATAATTAGTATTTTGAAATCCCAACATTGAAAACATCTCTAAAATGTCATTTGATGAGTTGGTCGCAATGCTGGGGCGAAGCTCTTATGTTGGTGTCTTCTCTCACAAGGCTAGACTGTGTTTTCAACGATGAAGCTGAGAATCGTGGCTGTAGCATCAGACAGACTAAACGAAAACGACCTGTGTACTGCCCCCAGAGAAATACTATCTTTATTTGTTGCACTTTATGCAACTTATTTATTAGTAGGGTCTGTAATGCTAAACTTTATCTTACTATATTACACACGTCTTTGTGCACTAGTAGCTGTTAGGGAAACACCGAAAACAGTATGCAGATTATTTCCAAGCGTGTCATAAGTGCTTTTAATTCTGTGGAGGAGGGTGAAGCGAGATGCCGACTGCGAGTTTCTCTTTACTTCATTTTCTCATTACATTGGAGTCGACGGCGACGGCGAAGGCAAAGGCGAACACCCTACCATTGAGCTAGACGCAAGAATGTACGTTTATATCGCCTGCTTAAAACCAAGTACTCTCTTCTGCGATACGATACGAGCAGACTGCAATCTCTATTTTTTATTGCTAAGCTATAACGCACCTCGAATACGTTCAAAGTTATAAATTTAATTTTATTAGCCTTACATGAAATGATTTAACTTTGTTTTAAAGGTAAGCTATTTATTGTTAAAGGTGCTCGATATGCGCCTTAGAAGTATTCAACCAGGTTCAGGTTTCAGGGAATATCAACAAGTGCAAAGTTGAAATGTAAGTCACTTTGAAATTTTAGCAACAAATTATCGAACAAGAAAATTACAGTTTAATCACTTCATTTCAGTGTTAAGGGATGATCGTATTTCGGCGGGAAGGCTTGTAAGTGCGACTGTGATAGACGGCTTCTCGTGAACGCAGCAATTTGCAGGCAAAGTAGCAGTCTTCAATTCGTTCATCACCTGAACTTCCGCGTCTACTTGTAGAGTAATGACAAATTACACCAATCTTGCAATACCATTGCTCATCACGCCAGGAAAGGCCAACATCGATAAGACCGAGAGGGAGAGCTTTGAGTGAACGGAAAGGGAAAGAGAGAGAGAGAGAGAGGGGGGGGAAATGAAATCTGGATGCAATAACTGGCGGGTCCCGAGTCCCGAATCCCGATATAGGAGATTGCTCAGCTCTCCAGAATTATTTCAACTTCTGAACCATCCCTGGGTCGAGCCAGCGAGTTTAATCCGAACTTTTACGGTGCGCGTCAAGCAAATTTCGTATTGAAGAGAGTAAAAGTGAATTGAATTATCTCATCCACTTTTATTCAAAAGGTGCAATACTCACCCTTGTTCTATTCTGTCGAGTCTCGCAGAATTGACGCGCGCTCTCCCTCACATCTGGAAATAGAAAGAAAAGAAACGTCAGGATAAAACAATTGATCGTTTTACTTCAAGACAAAGGTTTTTCGGCAAGTTTAAGCTACGAACAAGACAAATTTGTTTATTCATATCTCGTGCCCAGTTTGACCAAAAGCGAGGAGAATCGGGCGTCGAAACAGAATTAGTAGTCATTTCGTCTCCGCTGAGCGCGCTCCATCGAAGCCCATGGATTGACAAGGTGATTCCTGTCACGTCATCGATGATTACCTCCAGCCGCGTCTTGACTACCTGTCCACCCGACTGTCTGAGGAGTTGGGGCCAAGTCAGTATGTCGCCCTCACCCCGTGGAGACGTGACCCATAGGCCGGTCAGCACCGAACTTCAGTGGCGACAGCTAAGATGTTGAGTCGGAATGGACAGGGATTACATACGCTAAGCAGGTTTAATTCAGTAACAAGCACTTTTTTTTCGCGAAATTTCATGTATGCACTTTACATATCAACCAAAATATCTATCACCTCCATTGGTATGATATTCGACAACTATGCAGTTTATCCAGAATATGTCACTTTTGGAAACCATGGCTCCAACAGCCCCATCTAAGTTTGTCGCTTGGAAACACCCATTATAAAAGTGCAGGGGACCAACTGATTCTAGAGTTTTCAGAGCTTCTGAAATCTTCTGTGAAAGAATAGTCAGCCAATCACAGACCACTTCGTTGTTTTCCGTGCTAGAAACAAATGGGTAGATATAATAAGTTAACTCAGCAGTTGGCAGTTTCTATCCATTTTTCTGCTATCAAAATCTGTTGATGAAATAACTGAAATTTCTTATCAGCAAACAAAAATGTTTTAAAATAAAAGCTTGAGAAAATTTTCGGAAAACCATGATTGAACTCCCTTGGTAAGGGACCCATAAATTGCTTGACTGTACCAAACTGGTTCTTTCTTCTTGGTTCAAGATTTGTCAGGGCGTTCCGCCACTGTCTTGAATACCGCACCCCTCAATGAAGCTCCCCACCAACCCCTTCAACTGGACACCAGTGCCGGTTCATGCGGAATGTTGCATTGTACTCGGAGTTGAGAAATACAAACGTGGAATACACTCGATCGCCAGTGACCGGAAAGTGACTGTTTGCTCGTCGTCAGAGGCGTCGGTGTCCCGACGGCCGTCTTCGTCAGCGTCCCGACGGTGTTATTAATCGAGTCAAATTCCGTTACGAACTCTACGAAACTGATTTCAAATTGTTCCTAGCTCTCAAGGCGTCTGTTTTACTAATCTATGCAATTAATTATTGCTTAGATATGTCATTGGAATGCTACGTGTGTACTTGGAGTAACCGGGGTGGAAACGGATAGATTTCTTCATTGGATACGAATTTGCTTGATTATGCGTTTGGGTGATAAGAGCAGGAATACTCTAGTTTCTTCGTTATAAACAAATCGGTTAAGGTAACACAGGAATTTGTTTTTTTAGGCCCGGTATTACAATATCTTTCAACTGTGAGTTAAGCTCATATCTCACAGAAACAGCCGACTTTTACTGTCTGCGATTGGTTGTTGACATGGCAATTGATTTTGGGCATTAACGAAAGAAAATCATCTGATTTTTGGATAGAGCGCCGTTTACCAAAATTTCCAATCGACTCTTATAGGTTAGAGAAACCAGGGTCTTCAACCCACGTTCAGCAGAGGTTCGATGCACTAGCAATACCTCAAGGCACTCTCTTGGTACTATTTCCGAGCATTATCAGAATAACCTGTTTTCATCTTACCAATGTATAGAAACAGCAGCTAGATAAGACAGAGCCAGGGGCTTCTTCTTATCAACCGCATTATGCTGCTACTTGCTTGCCTGCACCCGCTCTTGCATTCTGCACGCTATTCCCAGAAGAGTGTTAGGGAACATCATTTAAACAGGTAGGTTTATGTAAAATAGATGACTTTCTGTGTTGTTTGAATAGTGTTTTTGTCTAGTCTTTAGGGACCACAGAGAATTGTGCCATATTGATAAACATCAAAGAAGCTTTTTGAATTTTGTGTTCACCGCTTGAAACCTAGCGTTTAGCTAAAGCGTAACATTTATTTTTTATCGTCATTATTATATATACACACTAAAGCTATAAATATTCTGTTTCTGTTTGATAACACCCTTCTATTTCACGAAATACCATAAAGGCAACCGATTTGCATATTTCATTTTTCTGGAAAATATCATCTGGACGTTGCAGACATAAAGTGTATGGATGTATGGCAAGCAGTAGAACAATATGAAGATGGAATGAGTCAAAATCTTGCAAAAGTAAACTCAAGTCCCTTCCTCATTTTCATAAGAAACCTGATTCAAGATGCAGGTGACATGTTAAACAACACGTGGGTTATGACACTAAAAGTAGGGTAGCATACTTTTTGTATTCTCCTCCCATGGTTTTGGGCCAAGAGCTTGATTTTATAACTCGTCTCCATGCTTGCACCCCGCCGCCGGCATAGCCACAGCCTCCATTGTTTATGCCCTTGCATGTCTCAGAGACTGGATCTCATGCGAGCGGGGACATGTTCGAAGGAATTCATTTTAAGCGGGCAAAGTTTTACACCACGAAACCCACTACAATAAACACACCGGGCACTAAGATCAACCGAACGAGATACAAAAAAAAAAAAACACAGAATAAACTTACCACGTTCACATGCTTTAGAGTATAGTTCCTTCAGGCTTAAACAGTAACCCAGCGTTTCGAGGAAAAAAAAAAGATGCACAGAGATTTTCATCTAAGAAAATGAGAAACATCATGTTGTTCACCGTCAAGGAGTTTGCATAGATAACAGAAAACAAATTTCTTGCATGCTGTAAAATAAAGGCATCGTAAAATTTTATGTGTGATGCTGCACGTGGTGTATTCTTGCAGAGATGGGACGAAGTCATCTACTTCGCTAGAAATATAATAGACTCCGCACCACTGACGATGCTACAAAGATAAAGAAATGTCACCCTTATCAAACGATTGAATAATTTCTAGGAAAACTCAGTTTCGCGACTTCAAACGATTTGCATTTTTCAAATATCCATTCTACCGTTTAGAATGGTACGAGCGAGTAAGGTTGAGGGACATTCGGGAAACGGCGAACGTAATGCTGTTTGAATATATTGGAATAATACTACGGTTGTGTGCGCTGACTCGTGGGAAAATGTTGAACTAGCGACGCGGGCGGGGGGCCAACGAAGCCATGTCTTTGTAGGGGATCCTCTGCTACCTTTTAATTACTCCGGTATCACGTGGATATCTTGAGTGAGGCAGCCCTTCGATAGGATGGAAAGCAGGCATGCGATGCTGCAGCCATGGTTACAGATTTGCGTGAGATGAATGCTCCAGTGAGTTGGTAGCTAATACAAACAATCAACAAGTAAATCATCGGAACCCCGTATTACCTACTGAATCTCTGCGGAGGTAGAAGTTGTGCTAGAAACCTTCTGAGAGAAAATTAATTTCGCTGTGCCTGAGAGGTTTGGAGGCAATGGATTAGGAACGGATTCTGTGTTTCGAGAGCTCATTTTTATGAGGTGTCTTGAGGGAATATATATTTGGCTCCATTTTTTTTAATGGAAAACTAGCTCATTTCACCTAAATTAAGAATTTCGAGCAAACGGACAAAATAATGCGCACGGATTTGCGATGGAATTAAAATTTTATGTTGGTACTTTCATTTGCGAAAACAGTGATGCTGTCAGGACCGAAGATCACATGAAAAATGCGTTCATATCATATTGCAGTCACAAGTTATAACGCTCTCGTATTATCAGCAAAACTTTTCCAAATGTGCAAACAAAGAACTACGGTAAAGCAACTTATTGTTTTTGTTCCATTTTCTATCATCGAATTTTGAATTCTTCTCGGAATAAAAATAAAATAATCCACATAAGGTGGGCATCGAAGTCTTTCTTCAGTCTAAACTAAAAGTTTTGCCAAGGCTCCGGCAAACTGGATCTGCGAGTTCGATTTGCCGATGGAAGTAGAAAGTTTTGTTTATTTGAGCTTGTTCGAAAAGAAGCCAGCCCTTTACAAGAAGCTAGCAGCAGGTGTCGAGCAAAAACATGTCCCAGCCCGGCTCTTTTTTAGCGAGATCACAGTTGCATCAATATCAATACCATTTCTGGCAATAAAGTAGAATGTTGCCCTCGGTACTCCCCCCCCCCCCCCCCCCCCCCCCCATTGAACGTTGTACGATTCAACTACGTCCAATGCTCACCACTACACGTTATTTCTCTATGATGTGTATACCCGATGAAAACTGCTGTCGGCTGGACACTAACTCAAAGCGACACACATTAAAACAATATACATTTTAAAATGTATAGTCGATAGCCGCTCGTTCAGAGAGCTTGCTAGTTCCAAGAGTTTTTCTTTTTTTTTCCCCGCGCGAACCATTAAACTGATGTGTTTCTCTGTTGTTTTTTACACGTTCTTTTGTCAATGCATCGACCATAGCTCATTTCCAGCTTTGTAGTTCGCTTCGGAAATAGATTATTAGAAGATTGATGCTCGGGGCAAAGTTAATTTTTTATTTCTCTCCTCTCGCGGGGCAAAAAGAAGTGTTGCGCGGGGGCGGATTTTACTGGATGAGATGGTTTGGCTACCGACGACGACGCCGCCGACCATGGCTAGCGACTAATGGACTTATAGAGATATCCGCCCGTGGAGTGGGACAGTGTTAAATCTCTTCCATCCTCTCCCCCCCCCCCCCTCCCCCCCAACCTTGGCAAACCCGTAGTGCGCTTTTCTTTTTTCATCATCTTTCATCATCATTCATCACGTAGCCGGCTCTCTCATCCATCTACGATGCTTCTAAGAATCTCCACTAGCGAAAAACCAAAAACCGCCACGCGCGCTACGTCCTATACTATCGAACAGTTTCGAACTAAGTTAGGGATTTCCTAAAAAAAAAGAAAAAACGAAAAAAGTTTGAGTTGGCAGGTCTTTTCTTCGCAAAGATTTTTCGAAACGGACGGCCGGCAAGCGCTAAGCCTAACACCTCGAGAGTCAGCACCGTGCAGGGTGCCTTCAGCGTAGGGCAAGTTTCATCGTCTCCACACCGACCTCTACGCATCCCAGCCTCTCACTCCGACCGATATCCGATCCGTGGCTGCCTGCCACTCACGGGGCAACGCCGTCGACGAAAGGGAACAATTCCTTCTTCCTTTTCACGGAACAACACCACTACCTCCCATTACGAACCACCACTTTAGTCGCCTGCACCCTTCTCACTTTACAATGTGTTTATTCGGGATACCCTTTCCTTCTCTTTTCAGCACACCTCTTTTACCTAGACGGCCTGCCTCTCAATGGCAAGAGCTGTCAAACATGAACGCCAATCACGACTTGAACGCGCTCAGCTTTGGAGCTTGTCGATGAAACTCTATCTACTCGCGTACGTTTGTCTTGGTTCCTTACCGGTAACGTCATCGCATGCCCGAAGACTTTCAAAGTTTTCGACCTACCCAGAAAATGTGAGAATTGATTGATTGATAAGTGGGGTTCATTGACGTACTGTTTTAATAACGAGCCATGTGGCACTGGTCTAATGGCGTCGGTGATGATGATGAGGATGTTGATGAATCTAACTCATTTAGAAAGTAGGGGGGGAAATCCTGTGCCTATGTGTAACCTACTCCTGTCAAAGAGCATAGCGGGGACCACCGGATTAACGTCTTTTCAGTAGGACGGTACAAAGCAAACAAGAAGCAAATCCATGCAGTTGAGAGGTTGATAAACAAGGCAAATAAATTTGCTGTACTAACTTTTCTTCTTCCAACCTCTCTCCTTAACAGAACTGGCCATGTGTATGATGATCACCAATGATTGACACAGTGCATTGTTGCTTAACTTCGGTGGTCTCATGAAAACCGGTGCTTCCAACACCCCAAACCGCGCGGTCACAAATGTGAAAAGTACGACGCAAGTCGTGTAGTACTCTACGATTCCACTGGAGTCAATTCAATTACGTTTGATTAATTGAAAGTAATTGAGTATTAATTTGAAATTAAGGAATTAGTCACCTATTTGGCTTCTTAACTTGATGATGCAATCAAAGGAACGTGGTTAATAACGTGTTCCTACCACCATGACTGGTGTGACACCATGACAATATAGCTTATTGACAAAGGGCACGGCTGTGTAGTTGGTTGTACCGAAAGGCCCAGTTGTACTCGACGCACGTGACAGCCCTGGCGTCCTGGTTCGCTCGATGTTTGCTCGTTCCCGGGAACGGTGGAGGCCCTTTGAGCTTTTTCTGCACGCTGTACACAATGTATAATACACCGTTTCCTTTGAACCCGGAATTGAGATTCCGACTTCAAGAAGTCAAGGGCGTGTGTTCCAGGGGAAGGGGACGGTTGCCGAGGCAGCGGATTCGATCGCTTTCCTGGTCTCTAGCATTGCGTATTTGAGCAGATTTGCGTTTAGTTGAGACTTGTGAAGCATATATCGAAACGCCTCCTGGAAAGACATCTAGTCTTTCTTAAATAAAATTTGACGGTGGACGCGGATACAAATGCTTTGGAGTCAGAGTGGCCATTCTTTTGCATTGAAAAATCACTCCAAACGACGCTCGTGAGTCGTGTACTGGTTTGGTTTTCTGTCGCAGAAATAGCTTTTTCACACTTCCTATTTTCCATGGTTACCTATTCGGTTAAATAAAGGTAGGCCATCAATTTTGGTGGAATTAGAGCTCTATTTAAGTTGCTACAGTTTGGTTGTGTTAAGCTTTGGACGAACTGGTCGAACGTTTTCTGCACATGCTTTTTGGTTCGCGATTAAGAATTAATGTACGGCCAGCTTATGGACATTTGCGAAAACAAAAGTTAACATTAAACTGAATTTAGTGCACACTTGCCCATCTGCAATTATCCACAGTTAAGCTCATTATAAGAATTTGCGCTCTCCCCGAAAAAGAAGGGTCGCCTCTCGGCGTTCGAGCCAGCATTGGGGATGGGGACGGGTTAACGAGGAGACTGCTACACCGAAAGAGGCGAACCTAACGAATCGGTCTCGTTAATTTTAATCTCACAGAATGCACAAATGAAATGGCGCGCGTAACTGAATTCCACTCGCGCGATTCGATCGAAAGTCCGCTGTGTAGTAAACTCTCAGAGGACCGCCGCTTACAGGAAGTTAGAATCAGGAACCGAAGAACGAATCTTGTTTTCTGGAACGGTATTTGATTGTGCGAGTTTAAGAAAGTTTATGATGTGATTCATTCATTTCTTCGGTTTTCGGAAACTCAAAATTATTTCCTCTTCGTTCTACTTTCCCTTTATAATTCCTCTTCCATTCCTAATGGCCGAGGCATGCGATCCGCCATCGGCGATATCAGCTTCAACCGTGTCGCCCTCTAGTCCCAGCTAGAGACAATGCATCAGGAACTCGTCTCCAACAACATAATATAAGATTACGACTGAGAAATTCAATTATAAGATCAAAGTTTCACGGAAAAAGGTTTGTCAAAGTGAAGGTGAGACGGCTTTGTTAATAGATAATGACGCTGACGCCTCCCTCCCTCTCTCCCCTCTTACCCCTAGTACCGCCTCAACGGCAGTCGACCAAAACTTGCAAAGCTCGTTGCGTGGAGTTTCATGTTACCCCCGTAGTGAGACATTGTTTGAACGATGCTACTCAAAACGCCGCCGTGTCGTCAGTCGCGCAATTTGCAAACACATTTGCCGCGACGCCCGTTCGCGTGATGGGTTTATGTCTGATTTTATAATGCTAGTTTGTGGCGTGTGATTGGTACTTAGTACGATACACTTTTGATTTTGGTGCTACTTCTTGACATTGTCTGACGTTTTAGTGGGAATTGGGTACTAAACCCTCGTGAAAATTCTCCTAAAACTGCTGGAATGTGCCGTACTCTTAGTGGTTTTTGTAGAAATAACGCATTCTTCAGCGTTGTCATCGAAATCGGATTACATTGCTTACTTTGTGTCAAAACGAAGAAGGATCTTGCAACCAATTGACATTAATTATAACATGTATACATTAGTTTACCTAATTGATTGGTGGTACTTAACGATGCACCAATAATACTGTTTAGAACCGTTACTCCACACCCCGGCCGGTAGATTGCAGCTCAAATTTGAACCCACGTTTGCTGTAGAACAACGTTGTTGTTTCACTTTCGTAATTTCTACCGCCTTCGGCTGTTCGTGTGGCAGGCTGGGAAATAATTACATGTCAAGTAGCAAGTGCTTACACGGTAAGTACCTAATTGTTTCCCAAACAAAACACGAGCTGCGTTCGCACTTGTGTACACACCTACGTTGTCGTTCATACCTCTGGCCACCCTCGCAAGTCGCAACTGAATTCGCTCGGCTGATTTGACAAAACCAAGATGACTTTTGCCTCGTCGATCACTAACCAAGAATAGAACTGTATCTCTAGACATCTTGTTAAAAAATGGAAAACCACATGCGTATCAGGAAAAATATGAAAACCCGCTACAAGGACTTCCAAACAATTCCAGTTTGTATATTTTCGAACTGACAAAAGAGCGCACTTCTGTACGTTTATAAGAAAAGAGAACTGGTTGTTATTTTTCAGCTTTCCACTATGGCTTTGTGTTTTGTAGAGAGTCGTGATATTCAAAGATATAACAGAAGAAAATATCTGTTGGCATTTACACTCCTTGTGCGAAAACTTACGTGTAATATTATTATATATCGTTATATAAATATTGAAGTTACAATATATTTATTCGTTCGGTTTACATAGAACCTTCTACATACGCACATTTCTGTAAAGCAGCATACTGCGGTTCCCGGCACTGAAAACCATTTAGTTATACTTTGTTAATCTCTGCGGTACGATTCGCTTGTGGCTCAGGAACTACTCCATTGAATCCACACGTTATTACACATTTTCATACTATCTTAATTCACTGTGCGAAATGCATTGTTTCTTCTGCAGCCTCGCCTTTCACAATAATCATTTCTCCACAAGCCTATGTGCACGCGTTGCGATGTGTTTGGCTTACAAATGGATGTGTCTTCCCCTTCCATTCAGCTCCTTAATCTGAGCTCTAAAATTCTAATCCCCTGCCTGCTAAGACACGCGGCTAAAACTTGTGACAGCGGCCATAATAATTCAGTGGTGTCCCATTGTTGGCAGAATTTCGCGTTGAATGGATGAGTGAGGGATAGACTCGCGATGTCAGATGATTCGGTCTTAGAGAAGGTATTTTGAAATGCATAATCACTGGTGGTGTTTTGAGTTCTTGGGTGTGCCCCGTAACGGAGAAAACTATGTCTGAGCATTATTTCACAAGCAATTTGTTCAATTTTTACCGTTAAAGTTTTGAGCTACAATTATTTATCTCTGTGTGCTCTTTGCAGATTTTCCCATGGGTAATTCGATTTATAAATGTATATATATATATATATTTCTAATTACCCGTGCAAAAATCTACATATACACATCTACTATGTATATAAATAAACCCAAGCCGCTGCTGTCAATATAGGTATTCGAGTAGACTTTTTTGTCGATTCAAAAATCGTAGGAATATACAAAAACCCACACGGTTAATTAGGGAAATTCTTAAATCACACAGTGAATTTAAATCTAATATGTTATTAGAAGTATACAACACTTTTTAGTGTATTTTTCACTGGAAAATCATGCTATTTTGCCTCATTTTCCGCTTATCTGAATATTTTGTCATAAAAACGATTTTCATGGGAACCAAAACAGGATTATAATTTCTTTATTAAACAGCCCCCAAAAAATACGATTTCTTACTTATCTTTAGGCTTGTCGCAAAGACAAAAAAATATAAAATTCTATGGATAACTAAATCATTGACTTACACAGGCCACTTTCAAATGAAAACTCGTTCCGTTAGTTACACAAGCTTCCCATCAAAAATATTATCATTCAACTTTATTGTAAAATCACACTAGGATTCTTTACGAACTATAAGCACAGAAATTTTTTTTTTTTGCATCTTTCTCTAAATAACCAAACGACACTCGTTTTTATGCTTCCTATATCTCATGTTGTTTTAAATGTGAATTCTAATGAGATAGAAGTTTAAGCAAACAAAACTTTTTATGCTGAATAACTCACTCGATATATGCCAGCTGTACCAACTTTCAGCTCAACTTGAGCTGATTTCAGTTGGAGAGAATTTGTCTCTACACACTGGAAGTTTACACTGATCAATCGCTACGTTTTTTTTTTAGGTATTTCTCGCCATCGATATGCCGACATTAAGTCTGATATATGTCTATAAAATCGCTGTGTTATAGGTAAGATGGATTTGAAGGGTTTAACAAAGCACTGTTCTGAAAACGGGCAACTTTCATCCCTCCCACCTTCCTCCCAAACAGAACTGGTAATGTGTATGGTGGTCACCCATCCAATTCCTGACTCAGCACAGAGTTGCTTAATTTCGGTGATCTCACGAGAACCGGTGTTTTCAACACGCCATACCGTTCGTTGCATCATTAATATTTAAGCAGAAATTTAAAACCTAATTATTTTATTTGTCAGAACAGTTATTTCAAAAATAAGATTTTAAATATATCGGTGTCATGTCATGTATTTTCTGTTCTTCCTTGGGCGTTGATGGTTTCCATTCTTAATATCTTATTTAGAGCATTCTAAACTTCCTAGGCTTATGACATTGCGGTTCATAAAGCGTGAGTAAACAAAGCTGGGAGTTGCCTGTCCCAACCCCAGGGCAATGAAAATGCGTTAATGCTTGTGGAAAATAAGACCCATATGCAGCGTAGCACTCGGAGACCGCTCGACAATGAGGAAAAGCCGTTTTCTTTGTTGTTCCTCGTCGAGATTGCGAGTCGTACATAGTGTTATCGCTACCCGCGTCATGAATCACACGCGACCTTAGTGAAAATGAAAGAGCTGGAAAGCAGTCCTGGATTTTCGGCAGTGAAAACATCCATATCGAACCCATCGAGTTCAAAATAGAATCTAAATTTCATCTCGCTTTAATTCGATATATCTGGCCTCGTTCGCTGGTTGATTACAGTTGCCCTTTGCTCCAATTCTCATTAAATAGACCGCGGGTAATTAATTAATCAACGTGTGCTGCGCTCTGCTGTGTCGACCAACATCGAATATATATGAGTGTAATGACAATAGTCATTTTACTTACAATTACTGACGCCCTCTCCCCTCCACTCACCCCCACCACGCCGATGGGCATTTAGGTTATGTCCCGTGAATTAACATCTTCACCGAAAATAGCAAACATGATGAGATCTCCGGCACGCAAATAAATTCTGGCTACGTACTTCGATCGTGTTCAAATATTAGATTGACAGTGCAAAATGCAATGAGTGTTTTATAACTTTCCCTAGATGGATGCTTTAGATGAATACGTGAAACAATTAAGGAAATTTATAGGTATTTTTTTTGTAATTCTTTCTTTACTGTCTGCTAATAATGGAAGTTTTGAATCAGAAAACTACGTACATTTTTCAAAGGCAAAAATCCTAATTCAGTTATTGTTCACGCAGTCGAAATGTACAAATCTATTTCCTTTCCTTCTACGACGAGTGACCTTTTTTTCCTTACAACAGAGTGCAGATGTATTAAAAATATCATAGCAACCCCTAAAATCTAGGTGTGTTATAAATATTACCATGTCACATAAACATACATTGCGATTTTAACGCTCTCACAAGTTACAACCACCAAACTTGACAAACCCTTTATCTTTTCGTTCGGTACAAGCCCACCACGCATCGCTGAGAATAAAACGCGGCTACACCAGTCACACAGAGGTCACCTCGTGCCCCAACAACCCGTGATCGCAACCGAAACCTGGGCCGAGAACCCGCACTCGCTGCTCGATGCATTTCTCAAATTGCTGACGGGGCGTGAAATCGAGTGCTACTGCAGTACCCATAAGCTCACGTGCAGTGGGTGTGCTAGTTTGGAGGGGTCGCTACTTTAGTCGTCCTCCTATCCACTATGCCATGGTTTACTTGACCACAGATAGGACAGTCCAGCACTTAATCAAACGGCCCGATACAAACGCCTACCTAGACTCTGTGGACGCCATCGACGGCGAATTGCCAATCAATTACATGCTATTCGTAAAGGTCGATTTATATCCTGGATGACGTCATTCCGTGGTGGCCGGCAATTCCAGGCGGGCGATAACTTTGCCGTGCTAGGTTTAAGGAACACACTCAATGTGTCTGTATATTTTTTTGACTTGGCTATTATTCTGGTGCTTGAATGGGATTTGCGAAGGCTGCGCAGAAATCGATTTAGTGCATTTTTATGGAGTCTGAGTTTCATAAATATTTAATTGTGTTGGAGTCGATCGTGAAACTGGCTGATGGTGTTGGCCTGAATGATTTTTTTAAGTGAATTTTCATTTGGACCAATTAAAGGGGTTCTCTTAAATTAGGAAATGAGGCGGGAATAGCTCCGGCCCATTAGGACAATACTTATACCAATACTTTATCGCAGGATGACTTTGATGGGGCCTCTAAAGCCATGGCAGTCCGTTCGGCAAAGAAGGTAAAGTGAAGTAATTTCTAACTTTACTAACACACAGCTAGATAATTAATCAGTAGAGTAATTTTTAACAGGAATTCAATTACCGGATCAATTGGTGAGCTTAGATCAATCGGACTCGCACCACAATTCAACGACCTCTTTTTCAAACCGTGAATAAAACGCACCACAATGGATCGTCGAGCTAACTTTTACAGACGATTCCATTCTCTATTTAATTACAAACCAGCGAGGGTGCAAAACAAAATGTGAGGCAAAAGAAAAATTAATCAAGCCATGGACAGTCATTTAATAAAAAAAACAGCACGCAGCCTGCGGTCTATTGCTGCAGAGAAACGCTCAACGACACAGGACCCTCTTTACACCACAAGTCAATCTACTTTAAAAACACACCCGTTTTCCCTCACGTCGGCCATTTACAGAAACAACCCGCGAATCCTTTGTTTGGGCAGATCCACTGTTTACTAATTACGGCAGCGCGCGGCTCACAGCAATGTGTATCCTGTGGCCAGGAATTATAAATGTGTTACTCATTAAATCTGGGTGCAGCGGCAGAAGCAGTGGTAGCCTGTCAGGCGGCACGTAACATATTATTGCGTTTGCTGGGTAGAAAGAGGATTTTCCCTCGCCCGGCCGGGGTCAAACCACGGGGTGGCCGAAATGGTGAACGCGCGGGGCCCGAGACTTTAATCCGGCGTCAACAGAGACGTCCGCGCCCGCGGAAATGCCAACCTAATGGAAATCGTGATCATATGGCGTGCCGTTCACTTGCGTATCACTTATTAACACTAACGCGGGTGGCGCGATGGCTATTGTGTGCGGAAATGAATAGCAAATTGTAATTAATCTTCTATGTGTGTGGGTGCGTGGGGATTACGACTCAGCGATTTATGTACTGCTGGCCGGCGGTAAGAAAACGAGAGTTGATTTTGTGTTTATAGTGAATTTTGCCTCCCTCGAATTGAGCGATGGGTTTTTGTTTTTGGTGGTTGCGTTTTCTGCGTGTGTTAAGAGAAAGCGTGCAAAAAGAAAGACTCAGCGCGCGTTTTAATGTCGTGTTCGCGAAACGGTGGTGCGAAAAAGAAGGCAAAATACGAGAGAGAAAGTGGTGTAAGTTCGGTGCTAGTTCTATTAGATGGAAGATAACAACTTAAGCCGCGCTACACAAAATTATTTCCTTAATTTGGTCATTTCCATCCAGCAGGGCTATACGCAGAAAGTCGTGTGTGTGTGTGTGTGTGTGTGTGTGTGTGTGTGTGTGAGTGTGGATGAGGGGAGTGGGAAGAGACGAGGTGGTTGTTCTCTACACGTAGCACGGTTTCTTAAACAAGCCACGTCCTTAGAAAATGATCCCTTCCTTTTGTTATCTCCTTTCCGTAAATCTACTTTTGGGGGAAACTTTTCGTTTTTTTTTTATAACATTGGTGATTTATAATAATATATTAGTGGGCATAACGGCCGTGTATAGGTTCTTATAGGTCCGTACCGATAAATTGATTAATGGAAAACTGTCAGCTTTCCAGTCATTTCTCATACTCATGTTACTTAACAATATAGAAGAAGGCTATGTTCCTTTTCCACAACTTAAAGAAAAAGAGCTTTTCCCCTTCACTCGAAACGCATGGGCATTTTATAATTTGCATGTCAACTTCTCGCCGAAATAAACCATTATTTCAGTCCTCTCAGCCTCACAAAAAAATAAATGAAGTTTGAAAGTCGAAAAAAAAACATTGAATGAAATGAAAACGAAAACTCGCTGACCATTGGCCCTACGCGCGTATGCACTAGAATAAAACCCAACCCTGGAGATATTTATACGAACCTTCCCCTTCCTTCCCGCACGTTTATTCTAGCACGGCTTGGCTTGCCTTTTCGTTTGACTTCCCTCTCGGGGCATGTGTGAGCATGCGAGTGTGAGGCATCCCGGCGCCGCCAGAGATGATCCTGTCCCGGGGTTTCGCCTTATTGTGTGTCCAAAGTAAACCCTGGCCGGGCCGCGGCTCGCTAGGAGAGACGCCAACGCCGACGCCTTCCAGCGTTATTCAGCCTAGAGTCGATATTTCACACTTAAATCCTATACACATCCAAGAATATCGGCTTTTCCCGACCGCAGAATTGCAAACTGTCGACACTTGGCCAAAGTGGAAGGAAACGTGCCAGTTTTTCTTCTTAAAACCTGCGTCGGTGATACAAGTTAGTTCCTCGTCAGCGCGGGGAGCCAGAGTTTTCCAGTCCCAAAACGAGCACCCTGCATGGCAGAGACGGGGCCAAAGGGGCTTAGGATATTTCACTAAATGCGGTTAGATCGGTGAATGGGGAAGCGGAGTAGGGGAAAAGGGTTATATTATCATCAGCGGATTCTGGGGATTTTTGGAAACAAGTAACTTCGGTCTATTTTACTCTTGTGACTTAGCTCCTAGATGCAGCCCGCAGAAAAAATGTGGCACCTCCACCGAAAAATTAAAACTCTTTACAAAATTATACCTATAGGCGTCGATTCAAGGTCTGAAAGTTATAAAGTTCTATTCCTCGCTACATATATTCATGGGTTCAAGTAGTGGAGGCTCGCAAGAATGCTTCAGCCCGAGTTTTGCGAAAAGTTACGATTCACAATCAACTTCAATTCTTAAAATTCTGCTGCGTCACCCCTAAACGCAGACCACAGAGCAAACATGGCACTACCACCGAATTAATTGTGAGCGCAGACAGTAAGCCAGTAGGACTTGTGTTCATTCGCTTGCATTTCCATTTCCCTTTGCATAATTTCAAGGCAGGAAAATGCCTCCAGTGAAAACATGTGTTATGCTAATTAACTATATATATATATATATATATATATATATATATATATATATATATATATATTCGTGAATAAAAGACGGCTGCGTTTTAATTTTCCTAAGTAATTTTGTGTGTTGTGTGTGTGTGTTAACTTTGCTTAACGCACTTGGGGCATCGCTATCGTTTCTTCAGTACACACCGATGTTTGCCAGCTCGCGTTTCTCGATTTCGCCGGAGCGTTACTCTGTGGTGTGGTCCAGTGGAGCGAAATGGCCCGATAGAGAAGCTATATATCGATACGGGATTGAGTCTTTGAAAATTGTAGTCACACGTTATATCGAAGTGACTTTTTTGTCCTCACCCCCACAACCTCCCATCCCATTTCTGCTAGCCTTTTCTATCCCCACAATCCGGTGCGATCATCCCTGGACTGAGTTCAGTTCGTCCTCTTCCATGGTCGCACCTTCAAATCAGTCGGCGAGCGAATCTCCCGATGTACCGTGGAGCTCTGTTGTAAATCTTGAGCTCACTTAACGCGCTCCTATTTCTTCTTGGAGACACAAAGAAGGTTGCCGCTGTCGGAGGAATCTCGGGCGCTTCGCCCGAGATTGCCCTCGGATTTGAGAAAACCGTTTACGATGAGGGACGATAAGTTTTTGAAAGATACTTTTAATAACTTGACTGTTATTACGGTAGTTTATTATTTTCCTGTCGTATGTTCTGACAATAGATATTATTCACAATAAAGACACGTATAGATTTTTTTTGTTAGCTTTTGAAGTTTTTCTCCACGGACGGATTATAATGACTTTTTAACTAAAAGAGAAAACTGCCAAAAAATAACTGATTTATTAATTATTGATTGTAAATGTTTATGTATATACGATCTGATATAGTACTTAGTATGCTTTGAATACAAATAGTTATCATACTGTTTCTTTTTATGATTAAAAATCTATTTTATATGGTTTTATCCATTTCTTAAACATATTTTGTACAGAAGTGATAAAATATATACAACTCAGTAGCACATTTAATTGGATAAATTATTGCGATCTTTCAAGAAGCTAACTTGGTGTACGTACCATTTGTCCAAAATCAGGCACCTGTCTCTCAAGACACCAACTCTTTGTACTCTACAAGCTCTACCGAGCTCGCCGGGGACGAGCTCGGTGCTATACATCTAGGGTTTAAGCGACTCAAAGACGCGGTTATGCATATTTGCTCACGATCTTAACCTCCTAGCTGTCAAAGTCCGTGCGAAACTGCGATATCGTCGCCAGCCGATAGGATTATGAGATCAGAGATACACCCGCTTTCCGAATACAACGAGAAACAGTTTCGAAATGTTCCTTAAACGGTTTATGGAATTCATTATTCTTTGAGAAATGTTTTCTTTTGCAGCGATGAAATCCTCTTAACTCGGATTATTCACTAATTATCATGCTCAAAGTAAAACGTTGCTAATGAACCTGATTACTTTGTGATTGAAACATGCGGAAGAGGTAAAGTAAAATGCGAAATATTACTTAACTAGGCGAGCTGGGATTTGAATAGCTGTTCATTTAATCTGCAGGTATGAGGCTAATATTTTTCCGTTCTGATTAAACTTTGTGTGGTGAACGGTGGGGAGCGTCGAGAGTTGAAATGAGTCCTGGCTACGTTTTGTAGCAACAAAGTTTGTGCCATGCATGCCTCGGCATTGTATATGTGGGTCACTTTCATGTGGAATCGAAGGAATCCGCACACAGTACTTCGCAATAAAGAAAAATACAACTTTTCGAGCTCGACAACTGCACAGTAAAATGTTGTAAGTACTGCGTATTTTGGAGAGTTTTTTTTTCTGCATCTAGAGCTTATCTTTGTAAGTGGTTGACTCGGGATGCTGATTACTGGGTGTTTACTGATAAACCCCTGAATGCAGCCCGCAGAGCAAACACTAAGGGTGAAGTTATTGTTATGTTAAAAATCGCGCATAAAATATTTATGTTTGCCTAAAATAATTAGCCTCTTATTTTGAAACTAATTAAAACTCTGTGTGAAGGCTCTGTGTGTACTCTCAGAAATGTACTGATTAATTAGTATGTTATTTGTTGTTTGTGGCTGCAATTTAACTCTCATTTAATCATGACACGGAAAAGTTGCAAGATCTGGCAAAGATAAACTGAAGAAAGTTATGTCCAAAGCTGTCGTAGTACTATTTGATCACGTAAAAACTCAACGTTGTCACAACATATTAGTTTCACGCCAATGAGGCCATTCTACCCAGCGTTTCAGTCCTTTGGGTCTCCAACTATCGCTGCTCATTAAAATAATTTTTGTAGATGAAATTTATTTACATTTATAATATAAATACGGTCTTTCTTCTTTATTAGCATACCATAGAGGAATTTTGAATTTCACCGTAGATTTATTTCAAAGTGTACATGTTGCATTATTTAGCCCCTTAACGAGCGGCAGCATTCAAGTCCTTGCGTCCCCGACCCCGCCGGTCCACCCAGAGTCGCAGCGGTCATTTGGTCCGCAGCTTTTAAACGCACATTTTCTCCCCCGTGGCGTTTTTCATTAGCACCTTGCTGTCGCATCTCGTTCGGCGTTAATGAAATGACTGGTCGATGATATGTCAGCTGACCTTCCAGCGTCCGGGCTGGACCGTCGACACCATCACGGACAACGCGTTTAGAACTTTTTCGAAACTCGTCGCGCGCGATTTCGTTCTCCCCTTTGCATGTTTATGTGTTTATGTAAAGCAATCAGAGCGCCAGATTAAACGTGTTGCGTGAATTGTGAAAAGCTAGGAGTGTATGGATTTTAAAAGCACAATGAAATTTGCGACTGGTCAAACCAGAAAAGGTTGTGCATTGAATGATTGCATTTGCTTGTGTGGAGGACACGTTGAGTAACATGATGTGCCGGTGAATTAGAAGCAAATGAGCAATCGTGCACAAGTAATTCGTTTGTCAAACCACATGGTGGTGTTCTTACTTGTGTTGTGAAATTTACATATATATATATATAGGATAAATTAAGCAATACGATTTGACGCATGCATGATTTCACAGATGGTTACTTAAATTTGGTTTGAGCTTCTCATAAAATTTATTTTTTGCAAGTTGTTACTCATATGAATAGCAAATATATTAAAAAAAGTTAGCTCAACAAAAAAGGAAATGTGAAAAGCATTGCATCAAACTCACCACCGGCAGTGAGACGTATTTTTATTAAAAGAACCCAGGCACAAATTTCCACTTTCTTCAAAGGAACAAAGGCCACCAAGATCACTCTCTGTAACCATACAATTTTCCGTCTCTAGCATTTAATTCGTGGCGACTTCTGACGTATCTCTGCAAAAGTTCCAACATCTCTGGCAAAAACACCTCTATATCGCGTTTGCTCTGGCTTCGAGATATTTGATATGGGGTGATTCCACCTCTGCCACTCTTTTTTCATCCCACGCTTCCATTGTTAGTTGCTGGAGCACTCTTCCGATGATGGATTTGCCTCAAATCTCAAGTTACACCAATCAAACGTGTTCGCTTTGTTTTCAGCGGCATAACAGGAAGCGACATCACTGCCAAAGTGTTCGGTTCGGCTCTGCTTGATTATGGCTTCCAGCGAATTCTCTGATGTAAATCTATTTGATTGCCAAAGAATAAAGGGAATAGTTTGATAAAGTGTTCTGATTAGATTCTGAGTCTGAACAGAACAAGGTGCAATAGTGCTCAAAGATCCACGTATATACACTTGATGAGACCAAACCTAGTTATCTCCGCTTCAGACAAGAATGGAACAGAAGCGAATTTCTCTTCGTTGCTATCCTCCTTTTTTTTACCCGCGAAAGCCAGTAATATCGACGTATCTTGTAAACCGCACACCGGGTCAGATGTCGCCTTAACCGAGACGCGATCTGGTCTCGTAATAAAAGAAAAACATGAACTTTGGGTGTTGTTTAGCACCAGATGCGAGGGAATCTTTAAAAACAACGGCTGCCAATGATTACTTCTATAAAACTTCTCCGGTTCGCAGGACATACGTGCAGGACACAGCGCGGCTCGTCCACCACGGTCGACAGGCTGCGAAGGTAAGCGCTCGTGACCGAGAATAGCCACGCTGACGCCGAGAGTAGAAGACCGAATGACCACGGTGTGGTCATCTAACAATGACCAAGGGGGGCGAGGGCGGGGGACAAACGGCACCCTCATGCCAATAACCGTGACATGACGTAGTGTTATAGACAAAACCATTGCGCGGGCAACGCGTACGAAACGACGCCGTAGAATGTGTCGCCGTCGACTCGACGAAAATGACCGAACGAACCGTTTAGTGTTATCAAACAATGTCATTGAGGAGGTTTGAAATCATTAACCGTGATGAAACAGATATACGAATGTTTCAAGTTGGAACCATTACGAAATTATCAGCAATTAGAGTCGACGACGTGCGAATGGCGGCGGCGTCGGCTGCGAAGCGCGTGTAGAGAGTGTGTGAGAGAGAGGGTGAGAGATTGTTAAAAGTAAAGGTGGTGGTCGTGTAAATCTTTGTCAGTCAAGTGGTATATAGTATAGTTGGTTGGTTGGGTGAAAGCCAGCAGGTGAAGAGGAACTGCATAGCAGCGGGGGTTCGTGGAGGCGGACTAGGGGCGGCGGGGTGTAGATTGTGCTCGGTTAATTAACTCAAATCACACGGGAGATCCTCTACCCCTAGGCCGAGGGGGTGAGGTGTGAGGTGTGGGGTTTGGGAGGAGGATTAGGCCATTTGCAAGGTGGCTAGTGCGCGACTGTACACTGCAGACTGTCTAGCCTACTCGATGAAATCGAACGCGTTATTAGCGGACAAGTAATTGGATCGGGCTGGCCAAGACACATTGGCGGAGACCGTAAATAAAGAGCGGAGACGCGCCACGTTGGAATGATAAATTTTTTAAAGCGTGCCATGTTTGTACAAAAAAAAACGGGAGAAATAAAGGAAAGTAATGTCCCTTTTCGCTTTACATCCTGAGTCTCTATATAGAACATCCTGAGAGCGGAAAGGCACAATAAGCTGTATATCCTTTTCAAGCTGCGCTATGATTGTTAGCTGCTTGAAAGTTTTCTCTCTGTTATATTGAACCACTGCCACCACTGTAGTGTACGCTAGCGGTGACGACGACGAGTGACTGATGAGTATTTTGTGAAACACCTCTTTTACGAGGTAATTTATACTGCCATGTGCATATTTACCCGGTCTGTTCTGATTTAAACGATACTAAATAAACAGATAAATAATAGGAAAATATAAATTTCATTGGTTATTCATTATCTTTCGTAATGAGCCGTGCTATTTGGATGACGTGAAGCAATATTTACTCGACTATATACGTTTGCAGTGTTTTTGAAGCATAATACATGCAGCAATGCAAAAACGCTAAAGCTAGCGCTTTGCCATTATGCATTCGCGTCAGTAACTGGGCTGCTGTGTATCGGGAGAATTCATATGCAGTGAATGATTTGAATTTAATAATCGGAAAAGGTACTTCAGAATAAATTTTCTATCCAATTCAAACACAATGAATAGCTGTTTTTTTTTTACTCTGGTCTGAAACTGTCCATTTTATTTAAGAAAAGTGTCTATTGGAGCTAGATTTTTACGCTTTAGAATTCTTGAATGAAGCTTAACGTATGCAATGCATGGGGGGGGGGGGGGGGGGTGTTGAATGAAAACGGCGTTCATCGGTTTGGCCGGGGACCTGCCACATTTTCAGCTGGCATCGGCCCAAATCAGATTTGTGGTCGCCACGCAGCGAGTGAGAGAGTGAGAGAGAAAAAGAAAGGCGCATTTAAGTGAGACAAGACAGGTCCCGAAAGTCCAAAGCTTACAACATTAGTGACCCTCCGGGCATCTAGTCCTCGTTCAAGATTCACCAAATACATTTACCATCTACTAGGAGAGCCTGGCTGCCACGCTCACGAATGTTGACGACGGACTGCAGAGTTCGGGAAATTAAGTTAGACGAGTCCTAAACACACATACCTAGCCCGGGAAAAGATGCCGGCAAGACCGAGAAAGTATCGGCTGGCTCGATCTTTTGGCCTCTTAAAAATATGCTTTCTGTGTCGTTTTGCCAGACATCTCACCGTTTCTTGCTCGCGGCGCTTTTCGACGTACGTTCGCCGCCTCGAAATTGTTTAATAATGTGGCCCAAGATCGAGTTTGCCAGCACTTGGCTCTAACATAGACGATTTGTACCAGCGAATTACTTGCAGTTATTCCAATAATTGTGTGTAGAAGACGATTAGCTGACACCAATTTCAATTAACTTTAGATACATTCATTTCCTAGTACACCAAAAAAAAGTGTGTAACACCAAACTAATTTTTGAATGCATAAGTAAATCTCTAAACATTTTATTTTTGGCTAGGTCGCGAAATCAAAATATAAGCCGCGTTATTTATTGCTCTATGTACGTTTAAGCGGGACTAATTCTGTCATCCTTCGTTCAAAAATTCTATTTTAGCGCTCGTTTTTCCACTGTTCTGTTGTCAGCAATTTTCCGCGTGGATTTCCCGCTCATTATTTAGTCTCTGGTGCTGCAGCGAACGGAGTCCAGCCATCGTAGCGAGCGACCTGCGATGGATTGCCGGCCACAGATTCTCTCTCTACCCCATCGGAGTCTTCGTCGGGGGCCCCCGTCCGTAGGTGTCGAGGCCCTGACAACGGCAAGTGTTCAAACGTGCATCGCGAGGAACTCTGTGAAAGGGAGTGGCGAAAGCGAGCGCTTATTTCATTTAGCGATCGCAGAGAAATGATATCAACAAGCCGGGTATTATTTTTTTTTGCCTTGAACTGATATTTTGTGAAACGATGCAGGAATTCCTCCATTTGCACGGGAAATATTCGTGATGTTTTTTGTCACCGCTGAAATGTTTCGCGCAAAACTTTTTGGACAAGTTGTCGTTTTTTGAATTACGTGACGGGTTGTACGAAAAACTCGTGCTTGATTTGATTTTCGGACGCTATTTTCTGATTAAAAACTTTACTTTTGAAATAGATTGCTCGCTCAATTTATATATTTTAAAAGCTTTGTTTTTTTGGCTTCCGGCAAAAATTAATTAGCAATTAACAACGCTGTTGACAGCGACATTTGCCATAGCTATATAGGTGATTCAGAGCGATTGCCAATCGTGTGTTTATTGCGCCAGATGTTATCTTGGAAAATGTCCGCTCTATTTTATTGAATCGCTCTGATGGGGCAGAATTAACGGTGATGCACAAATGGATCGACGTCGTGCGTACCCCCAATCCAATCACGACGCGGCTCTGGTTTTGTCGTCTGCTGTGATTGTTATGTATAGTGAATGCTGGCGGTGGTTGCTATTCCATGCTTGAAGAGAGACTAGCACTGGCGGGCATTGACGGGCACTGCCGGGCACTGCCGGGCACTGCCGGGCACTGCCGGGCGTTGGCGGGTACTGGACTCTCGAATGGACAGGCCCTGGTTGCGTTGTCGGCGGCTGCTCTATCTCCCGCGGACGACGCTATGTGTCGCTCCTGGAATATTGATCCGAGAGCGGGTGTGGTGTCGTCTCTCGAACATATAGACTCTTCACTCGAATTTTTGTGACAAAAAAAATATATTATAATCAGTTGAAAAGGGATGGGTGCTTTTATTCCGTTTCGTGTATTTTGGTCACTGCACCTAAGGGAGAATGGTGTTTGATGGCACAGGGACTGGCACCTCCACGGTTTTTCGAGACAGCTGCGACGTATGGCGAGGCGACGGAGGCTGGGGACGTGTAGCCGGAAGCGATACGAGCAAGGCTCGGAAATAAAAATGAATGCAGAGATTTTTTTAAACTCCCGCGTGATACTTTATAGTGGGCATTGGCTGGCCGTTATATTTTTTCTAGCGATAGATAAGGTTCAAAGTTGAAACCATTTTCAGTTAATCTACACAATTAATTTATTGCATTTTTCGTGTTGCTATGAAACGGGTGGAACTTATTTTTTATTTATTTATTTTTTGGTTCTAAATTTTAACTGAATTTCCTTGCGGCATTATTATCAGTGCACCATTATAATATCTGCATAGCTGGCAAAAAAAACGAACGAAATGCTTTGTAGTGCTAATAATATCACAACGGAATAAAGCACTTTTTCGTTACGATTCATGTACCTGATAATATTGCATTCCGCCAAATCGCTAGAAGCTGTAACAAGGAAGATTAAACAATGAAATAGATTCATATTTTACCTAATAGCAAATTGACTGGGAAGTTTTTTTGTCCTCTTATCAATGGCACCATTAAAAACCCGCAGTTTAACGACTTGCTTATCAATCGTTTTATTACCAACAATAAAAACCAGCGATATACTCTTTGTGGTCGTTTAGCAGTAATTATAAAATAGACATGCCAGTAATTATGCAGCCATTGTGTTCAATGCATCACTTCATTGTGACTCGGTGTATGCTCCGCTGGTCGCCTCGTTAACGCCACTCAGCTTCGTTCTAGTTTTCACGCCAAGAAGCCAATGGATTGGAAAATCGAAATTTTCTTTAAACGCCTCATATGCATGTTTGTGCTCCACTTCAAAGGTATTGGTTCGAAGCGTATTAAAAATAAAATACTGAGCCCTGAGAGTGGTGTCCATATTTTCCTCTTTACTACCAAAGCTCAGTGCGCATTTATCGAGATATTTTCTAAATTTGAAAAATACATCCCAGCTGATAAACTTGCATTAGTGATAGGCCACTTTCCATGATAATTAACATCGTTTAATGACTTTTTCGTGGACGCCAGAGGCTGGGAAACCTTTTATCTATACTGGCCGTCATTTGGAGTGTTAAATATCGCAGTATCAAAGCGTTTTAGCGCAATCTAAAAACCAGACAAAATTCGAAAAATATGCTTACAGAAAATGACCACGGTAGATTTTCGCTAACATAAAGCTTTTCTCGTCTGCTTTTCACACACCTATATTCCTCGACGCGCGTGGTGTCAGCCTGGAAACTGATTTAATTAGCCCGCCTTCTGGACTCTTGTGTTTGCGAAGGAAGTCGAGGACGAGGACTCTTGCCCGGGGCGCCGAACAGAGTACGCGGACTAGCTAGCTTTGCGAGCACACACCCCCTCCAACCATACCGCCATCGCCCACGCGATCCGGGTAATATCCGGGTAAAACACAACTATACTCGATTTAATTCAACATCAAACCGAATGGTCGCTCTACTAGGTTTACCTATGAAGCTTCTCTACACTCGCTTGCCGGCTCGCGTAACATCCGGGATAACGATGTTATTGCAGCAGCAACTCTCATGTTGACCACTGTACGGGGCATAATCGTAAATTTGCAACAACTAGTTGGTTCGACCAGCATTCAAAATTCAGTTTGAGTTGAGGTCACCGCCTGGCCTCGGTTTTCCGACATCTCGAATAAAGCATGCCAGAAAACAAACATACTTGCGCGCCCTTGGCAGTAATTTTGTTATTGTCTATAAGACTAGCAAATAATGGCACAAGGAAAGTTTCCACCATCTACCTTATTGGCCTTTGCCATATGTGCTCCGTTATGTGAACACTACGCTAATATTATCTCATACTATCTAAACAAAATTACTCCCGACACTCTTAGGTATAAGGGTAGGAAAACTTAATAAATACACAGAAGGCTTGGTGCTGCAGTATCTTACACTGCAGAGAGACTCGGCGAAGAAAATTACTTCTAGTGGTTAGACTGAAGCTGATGAAATTGTGCGGCAGCGTTTAGCAAGGCGTTGCTTGAGAAGAAGCCGTCCGTTTTCTTAGTTTTACCGTACGACGGGAAGTGACTTCGTCTTCGTGTAGTATATACACACAGCTGAAATCGGAATGAATATTGCTTGAATTCGATCAAGTCTCGCGCGAGCAGCGCGGTGTCTGGAAAGTTTTGATCTCTCCCAGTTATGCAAAGCATCAGTTCGGAATTCTTATACTGCCGTTGTGTCCGGGGCAAGGGGAATAAAATCATAGGAATTGATCGCGTCAGTTTCAATTCTCTCTAAAAAAAAGACAAGCAAAAAGGTAGAATCAAATTTTGAACTAGTCTGCGAAACGTGGCTCGAGATATTGTAGAACAGAAAACGATTTTTTTTTTTTTTTTCTATAAAAATGACAGATCACAGCCTTGATTTTTGTTAATATGTCGAGAAAAAGTTACTCGGTTAATTTATCTTACTCTTGAATTGCGCACAACTCTCTATTCTCTTTTTGCAATCTCAGCGATTTCAATAATATATGATCACGGCGTTATAGATCTAATGCAAAAGGAAATCGTATAAAAAACTTAAACAATAGCAAACGCCGAACGGGAAGTGTGAGCTAACAGCAGTCTATTACACGTCGAGTTGGGCCCGAAAGTAGATTGCCAGAGTTGAAGTTACAAACTTGCTACTAGGGTAGCATTCAGAAAATGTGAAACTAGTAAATTGTGGCACTGAAGGCCGCTATGCTACAGCATGGCTGCATAAAGTGAGAGGGCTGCCTGCCTGCTTGTATGCTTGAATAAAAGCTTATCACGTGCTTTACGTCGCTCTGGCTCACTTGCACAAAACGCGACGGCGCCCCTTAAAACTCTCTTATATACACTGTACGTATATAGCCATTCACGTAAACATCAAACGCAACTTCACACACACACACTACACAACATTATTAAACTTTAAAGAATAAAGAATACATGTGTGTATGCATACACGGTGAGACGTAGTCATTGAAACTTCTACCTGTATATATTTGATATATATATGCACACCCTCCCCTTCACACTTTAATTAAACTCTGAACTCTAGGGTTTGGTTTAATGTATAAAACAAAAAACAACCGAAAAAAAGAACAACTATACAATCCATCCAATCACATTACCTTACCACAACAATATTACGTGACTGTAAAACAAATCGCATCGAAAATTTCCCACCTATTTGTTTATTTTTTGGTGTTCACGGGTCGCGCGTAAGCTCTCATAGCGATGTACATTTAGAAGCGCTTGGATCGGCGACCGTGGCGTTGGCTGCATGTCACCTGCAGACCAGTCACTGTTTGGGAAATCTGTTGTGTGAACTTTCCCGGGCGACGCCGTTGAATGGGACCGTTTCGAGAGAGGGGTGCGTTGACACGTGTGAGTCCGATGAATGCGTATACACGCAGCCATTATGTGCGAAATGAACGCGTCAAGCGACTTGCGTAATGCGATTTCGTGAAGCGTACCTTGCTATTAGTTATTGATAACTTTTTATTCCGAGTGATTACACATAAGTATAACAGCGCAAGAATCAGAGAAGCTTTGTACTGCACTTCACAATCTTTTTCCTACCAACCTCAGTACTAAGTAATGTTCATGTTATTTTCCAGAATTGGTATTACAAGCGAGGTATGTGTGTTCGCTACTTTTCCTAACATGTACCTACTATTCACTTTATCAAGGACCAAAGCTCGACTGACTTGATATCTCACAACAAAAGAAGCAAGAAAACTCTCTTCTGAAAAGATGCATACCTACAATTTCCCATCCTGATAAAGAAAATGGTACATGCTAGGAAACGAGTGAGAATTCCCAAAGCATTCAATACCCATTTTAGCAAATATATTTTATTTTGAATGCCAATATTTTATTCGTTTTGCATTGGATCTATATCTCTGAGGTATGTGTGAGTATATCGATATGAAGGCAGATATGAGGATACGAGTGAACGATTTCAAAGAACAGAATAAGACGCAATACAGCCGGCATATGTGCACCAAAAGTATCATGGGATATTACTGGTAACCAATAAATTCTTTCAAAATTGAGGATTTTCAACATTATTACACATACGGTGACAAATATTGACTCAAAATAAGTTTGAAACTCTCAATAAGCACATTGAAAATAGGTAATACCAATGGGTTTCATTTCAAAAAGTAGAATGCAAAAGGTTATTGATAAAATAAGATCGAGTATGAGAAACCCTGCTTGTGATTTCTTGTGATAAGCACAGAAGCTAGTTTGATACATTTTTCTCAGTGATGTGTGTGTTTTTATATTATGCTTTGCACGAGCATTGTCGCGACAACGACGTCCGCTGGCTTCCTGCGCTGGTACCACTTAAGAAAGACCAATCCTAGCAAGAGAATGACGAGCAAAAGTGTTGGCGGAAGCTTTGTTCGCCACTCAAAAAAGAGCCACTCACGGTCGCTGCATGGCGACTCGTGACGCCGGCGTCGGCAGCGTCGGTAGTGTCGACGTCGGTGGCTTTCCATTCCGCGGAACGATTCTCGCGGGGTTTGGCCGCTCAACGGCAACCATCGCCGGAGCCATCCTGACAAAACACTATCTTGCCGTGTTGACGGGCCAACCTATATCTTCGCACATTGCCTGCTTTTTCATTTCTCATCTAGGCGGCGCCTCCTCAACTGGGCTATGTCCCTTATTTAAGACCAACCGTATATACGCGATGCTGTGTTATTTTCTTCCATTTTACAAAGCCATGCTTGGAATCTTTTTGCTTAGCGATTTTGCTTCGCTTGTGCTTGGCTCTAACTTTTCGTTATATTCATTCATTTGGATATATTTTTTTGTTCTCTTTGTCATTACATTCTTTGTCGCCCTCAATTTCGCGAGGATGATTTGTAGGGAAAAAAAGTTCGGAGGCTTTATGTGAAATGTCTTTGTCCAGAGTCATGATAAGACTACATGCTTATTACGTCAAGACGATTTCGCCGGCTGGAAGAGATGGTAATTTTTAGTACATTTTCTGCAGCATGAATACCTCTTTGATGGAGAAAATAATACGTTAGGTTATAAAGCGTGCTTTCGTTTTTTCTTTCGTGTGCTTCTAAACTGTAAAGCACCCGCTGTGAGGACTTCAATGCAGTTGCATTTGATGGTGATGGAGGTGCCGGGTTTGTGGACACCATAAGCAATCGTCCTTAGCGACTAGCCGTAATTTGCAGACCAAACGAAAAAATCTGAAGCTCAACTTTTTTATTTTCTTCTTACTAAATAAATAGAAAACTTGTCTCAGCTCGGCATCCGACCTATACGAATAATAAATGTATCAACAACTTAAAAGTTTGGATTCTTAGAAAAGTTTCGTCATAAAAGTGTGAATTAAAAGTGTTTTTAGGTGAGCGAACGACGGAGAGCGGCGAAATGAGATCAAAGAGTGGAAGATGGGCGGTATGAGGGGGCGAGAGTTGTGCTCAAGGCAAACTCGGCTTCAGCGCGGCCAAAATGGGGCTTTATGGCGAAGCGGTGGCCTGGAAACTCATTACGTGAAATAAGTTTTCATATTATATATAAAAATATTCCTCAATCAATTTTATTTGAAAAGTGCTGAGAAAGAATTTGGATGAGCCTGTGATGAAAATTGGCTATTGGCAAATACACATCAAACAGTTTCCTCGCTTTCCTTTTTTTTCTGGGATTATTTCTTGGGGCCATTTTCCGCCCAGAAATAAAGTCGCGGCAGTAAAACGGCGATACTTTCAACTAGCATAACACTTGCTGTTATTTCTTTGTTGCTTGCTGACGCGGTTTCCTTGGCTCAAGTTTAAGAGGCGGCAATGAAAGCGTTCGGATTTGTTTCGCACCCTCAACACCAGGAGACGAATCGCCGGGCAGCGTCACGACCTGCTAGCAATCTGCCGCCACGATCCAACGCGCTGGCTGCTTTCTTGATATTCCGCTTGACACCGGCCTAGATTGATGAATTCTGATTCAACTCCAACCCGAGTGCTTTTTGTAGGCTCGAATGCGATATCCGAGAGGCGAGCAAGAACAAAAATGGAGTATGATTGACGATCCCGCACAGTTTCTCACCCGGATCAAACATTTTCCAATATCTTGTTAATTCATTTAGGCTCTCTGAGGAAGAATGGTTCACAAGTTCGGCTTGAAACTTTGGTAGGTACCCCTCTGGACCACCGCATCATTATGCTCGACAATCCATTATGTTGCAAAATCTAAACAAGTGGTCAACTTGTCATTGCCACTAATGAACTGGCTAGGACACCTTGGAAAGTTGGTGAAGAGGCGTAGTAATTAATATCCCAGCTCGGGCTAGGCGACCAAGTTTGCCATTAAAAGCGAGAACAGCTCAAAACACTCAGCATCATCGAGCAGCATGCACAGCAAAGTTATCCACCGTGCAAGTTATTATTCTAACTGCCTGGAGGCAGATGTTTTCATTCGATTTATCGTATTATTCAATTATAAATTATAATTAAATTCTACTATTCATGTCAGAATTGGCATTAATTAAAAAGTGGAGTCGTTTGCGGTAGAATTGAACTTTTGTGCTCAGGGGTTTGCCCGCTCTCTTACGGCGATATCGCAAAAGTAATGACGACATCGTAACCCGTGGATCGAAGCGATGGAAAGTTGGAAATTTTCGTTTCGCATCTTTGCGATCGACGAAATGTGAATCAATCTGTGTGCCTGCAAGTGCGTCGTTATCAAATATCTGATCCACGTGTATTTGTGTCTCATAGCAGCTACAGCGCATCTTCCCCCAACCCCCTTGCCATCCTCACAGAAATGTCAACTCTCCATTTCGCCCGTTGACATTAGATCCTGACAGGCGTGACAATATTGTCTCTAGAAGGATCGCCGACTGCGCATCCGAAGAATTTGTTCCACTTGCAAGCTACACTAGATATCAGACCGAAATTGTAACTGTCTCACAAACTTAATCTGTCTCTGAAACGCAATTCTCGGGCCATTTGCCATTCCCTTCTTGTATCAACAACTGCTCTCCGTATTGACCAACGCTGCTCTCGCCCGTGTTTACTTGCTTCTGTGGTCTTATGTAGCTGTCACGGCGAAACGTCTTATAGCACACTAGGCAAGACAAAAGGACCGACCCCTTTCTAGCTAATAGCTCAAGTGGACTTGTGAAATGAGGACCCCTAAAAACTCATAAAACCGCACGCTTTTTTTGCTCCTTTTAATGAAACGGCATTACTGGGACACACAAAATATTATAATTTTCAAAGCCTTTTGAAAGATGATTAAAATTAATATATCGTACTAAACAATTATGTCCCGGAAATGTTTCGCAAAGCTTGTTGAATGGCCATGCTGTAAGCATGTTTTCTTGATAAGTACACATGCTCACTGCGTTCGAAACTAGTAACCGACCAACCCCAGTCCCGGACCGAACTTAAACCTTGATTTCCCTTCGCTTCCCATTTCCCAGGACCCGAATGCCGCAAAGTCTCTAAATGCTAACCAAGAAGACCGCGTAAATCAAAGTGGAACACCCTTTTGGGCGGCGGTGGTGGCTGGGCTGCAGGCTCTCCTATCTTCTCTCATCTCTATACCATACCATACCATACCATACCATTACCAGGAACCGCTAGAAATTTTAATAACCCCTATAATTACGTTATTATTGCCGTATCGCAGTTGTTCACAAGTTATTTTACGACCGCCACGTGTTCGCACTAGGAGAGATATTATTGTTAATCCAAACCGAAGCATGCAGCATTGTTCAACGCCACCATTTAACGCACTTCGCCTTGTATTTTTCAGATAAATTTATGCGTTTAATTAAATACAATGGTTAAATAAACTAACTCGGGAATTACTATTTTTCTCGTTGACAGCGAAATGTAATACGCGCGCTGCCCGTTTTGTGCGCGCAACTGTGAACGAGAGTCGGGTAGGGGGTGGAAAAAAAAGTGACACGAATGATACAACTCTGTTATAAAATTATCAGAATCATTAATCAAAAAGTTTTCCGTCAAACGATTTGCCTGGCGCTCCGCGTTGAATGTCGGAATAACTGTTCTAATTGCTTCACGGGTGACGAAATCGCGTCCTGCGGTGCCGAACCAGGGCGACTGTTGTACGAAAATACAATATCAAGTGATTCCAAATTTCACCGCACAGCCAGGATAGCACTAGTAATATGTTCGTGGTTTCGAAAAGCAATCAACATCTCTTCTCTCGTTGCCAATCTGAAGTTTCACTTGATTGGAAAAAAAACATAATTAATTTAATCAAAAATCTAGGTCTATGCTCAGCTGTTTTTGTTTTTTTTTTTTTAAATAAAATTCGAGGGAAAATATGTCTATCTGAAAAATGTTTCGAATATTATTATCTTGAAGTAAGCTGACGTGAACTTTAATAGCTATCAAATCCAGAAAATAATGCTCCCTATTCCCCAATTGATACTGAAAGAAAAAATATACAAAAATACTTCTTGGAGAATGGATTTACTGTACAAGGAAAAAGTTCTGAGCGACTTAGTCCAAAGCCACAACCTCGAGGCTTACGCACTTTCCTTCCCTGGGTATTACAAGAAACATTCAGTTTTGTAAAATTATGTAACAGCTTTATCAGAAATTCAGAAAATATCCTTCGTCCTCAACATAGGCAAAGAAAAATTAAAAAGATATATGCCTTCAGTTTTTCTGTTTTGAAAACGAAATAAAAAAATACTTCCATGTGGTTTCCAATATCACATGCAGCGGCCATTTGCACTGACGCGACCTGCTCTAAGTTTCAAACTGGTGCATTCGAACATTCACACGGCTCCAACGTGAGCCCTGCTAATTGTATTATTCTTATGGGGTTCATTTCATGCATACTAACCATAGAGTAGAGCCTGGTTTCACGGCTCAGAGACCTCATGCAACCATACAATAATCTCACACCGTGCTCCGTTACACAGCGCGCGCTGGGTTTACACAGATGTAATATGCACTGGACTCTCCCGACCGGCCAAAATACGCTCTAAAATATGATGATTGCAAGGGAGGATACTAGTCCACGAGAAACTTGTACCGGGAAGCTATACTTAGGCGTCGTTTCAGCCCTGCTCGGTGCACGTAGCCGCCCCCCCCCCCAACCCTTTGGCGTTATCTTGGTCGGCACCGCATTACACTTACTACTTGTAAGTTGCAGTCTTTGCTCGGAGTGTGAGTAATTTTTTAGGTTATTGCTATTTTGCTGTTCTGCTAAAGTGCATATTACCGTGAAAAGTTTAAGCTAATGTATGCATCTTTCTTACGTGGGTACCATGTTCTCTTGTAACTGCTGTTTTTGTTAAATCATTGCTAAATCATTTTTTAATGAAGTACAATACTAGAGTTCTATTTTTCAACCCATTCACATTTTCCAGTTTATTTCTCTGTATATTTGATTATTTTTCCACTTAACTTGTCCAATATTGACGATGAAATCGTTTTCGTACAAAAGAATTCGAGATATCTTGTCTGCTGCGCGTTTCTTTATAGATTTTCCTCGCGGGTGCAGTTTTCCGAGGCTAGTTGAAGATTTTTGCTGTATGGAATTTTATCTCCTAGTTTCATCTGAAATATTCGAGAGGTTTTTATTATTTTGATGCCGAGCGAATTGTTTTCAACACTTACTTATCGTAAAGCGTTGCTCAATTTGCCGACTTCCCTCGATTTGAGTCTAAGCACAGATAAGTTATTTCTGTGCTAGGAGATGGAATTTTCTCTTATCATTGTATTATTCAGAAATCATGCACACGATTCACTCCTAACTGCAGCGCTGCACTAAAATGGAGGAAATCGCTTGAGAAACTTTTTTTATTTTAAAATGCTTCAATTTATTAAATTCTTTGTGGCTCGCTGAAGCGTCCCAATGTATCGATGCCTGCTACTCGATTTGCCTGAGCCAGATTTTATTACAATTTGAATAGACCGAAAAGTGGAATACCATTCTGCAGGTCCGCACGGCAAAAGCCAGATCTAACTCTGGGAAGGACGATGATGCCACCTCGGCGTATCATCGCACGACGCTAGCGCTAACCGTTTCCCCAATACCTATTGTCTGCGAAGTTTATATCACGCCAAACCTCCTTTATTCTACATCCTTTTATAACCCACTCTTCACTCATTCTTTCTCCTCGACGAGGGCTTTGTTCGCGACTTCGCGCACCGTGCAGCCCGTTGGAGGAGTGTGCCTGCCTGCCAGCCACGATGACGAGGTTACGGCCTCTGGACCGATACCCTGGAATTCAGACGCTCAGCCATCCGACAGCCCCTCGTTCTAATGTAATTAATTACGCGTTTTTATTCCTAGTATTAAAAACGTTTTTTCGGCTCAAAGTTGAGTTATTGGCCCATTATCACATCGATGCTGCGAGATGCGATTCTCTCCGGGTCTCGACTGCTGATAAGTTACTCGAATCGCACGGAGGCTGCGCTGTATGAATCGAGATCGATAGGCCGTGTAACTAATGGCGTAATTTGTTTGCAGGCTGCTCGCCTGATATTGGATTTATTTGCCGTGTAATAAATCTCGTTCGAAAAATTAATAAATTTATATGAAATTACTGACAAGTAAGATACATCAATGCTATTCACATTTTCTGGTCCCTGATCGCAGATGAACGTTGATCGATAGGATTCGCGCTGTTGGACTGGCAATCGATTTTTCGGCGAAATCCATCGAGCTGGAATCGAATATTCATACGAACTACGGAAATGCGATACAAAGTTTATTCGTATGTCTGTTTGAGGTCGACATTTTAATGCGGAATTTCTCATTCCGTCAGGTATTTACCACACAAAGAGTTGTTTAAATTTCCATCGCATCTGGTCTAATTAATCCCCCTGTCCCGTCCCCTCTTAATTCACGCTAATTATTCCCTTTCAATCGAGACGGCCCCGCGAAGAGGTTCTTTAGGGTTAGCGGCGGTCGGCGCCAGGGCAGGAGAAAGCCGTCCCGTTGTCACGATCGACAAAGCAACTGCCGTCGCCTAGACAAAAGAGTTGGCAATCAGAATTGCTTTGCGACGCTTGCGCTCCTCCCGGGAAATTGCGGGCCTCGCAGCGACGGGGCAGCGCGTTTTCTTCCGTTTGCTCACATCGCTAGATAAACCGAGCTTTGCGAAATTGTCCAGACCAGCTTCGGAAAAGTGCTTTTCTGCGAGTTTGGATTAACCTTCGTAGCTGTCTGTCTCTAGCTCGCTCGTACTCTCTGTTAGACTTGACGTTCTATATTCCTGCTGCTGAAATTTTAACTTTGCTGTAAATATTTCAAAAAGCAGTGTCCAAAAATTTCATAGGTTTCCTGAGGAAAGCTGGAAGGTCAGATATATTTCATTGGTTATAGTATCTGACTGTGAATGGTGCTGCCGAGGCGAGGCGCGGTGTAGAGCGGCGAAAAGGCAATTTTCAGCAAACAGTTGTTTCTTTGATCATTTCGACTGGTGAGCACCTTTTATTTACAAGCAAGCATTTGCATCGGGCGCCGTCGTCGCCGACAGCTACGACTTGAAACACGCTTTCTTTGTATTTTCTACGCGAAAAGAGGGAAACATTCGCCTACGGCGCCTCAGCTTTCTCTTACCACAGACTTGATTAATTCCATTTTCTATTTTTTTTGCTCCATTTTCGTTTGATTTATTCTTTTCATTACATCCACATCATTTAGTTCCTCCCTAACAACATTAGGTCGAGGGCCGAGACGCGGCGCGGCTATCTTGCACCGCCAAGGGATTACTCCAGCCCATCCCAGCCCCGCTGCAGGCAGCATGAAGTATTCTTCTAATCGGATTGAGGTCGAACCAGGAATCTTTCTATGGAAACTTGTATGGAAACACTAATAGCGTCGAGCTCAGTGGAAAAGCTGATAGCGGCTGCATACCCGGTCTAGTAGACACACTAAATTTCCACTGCTTCCATTGCAGTTCCCTCGTAAAATCGGGCTAATGAAATTATTGTACGCGTCAACTAAGAATGGACGAGGTATAGTTTGATAATGACTGCAGAGGGAAAGTTTAATTGGCTGAGACATTACACTGTAATTTGTAATTGACCTCCGAGGAAACTTAAGAGACTAATGGGTACTCGTATTTAACAACGATGTGCTGTAGTGGGAATCGGATGGATGCGACTATCTGACTTCGTTTGCCCGATATCCGCCGTGGAGTCAAGGCGAGGAAAGCACGCGATCCCTTTTTTTTTTGAGGGGCTGTCGTTTTGAATCAAGGGGGGGGGGGACAGGATATGCCTACTGAATTTGCACGGCGTTAGGCAAGGAATTTCACGTGTGAGTTAGACTTGACCAAAAATTCGAATTAATTAATTCCCGGTCGTTCTTGACGAGGGGCATTTTAATTGCTCATTATCACTCAACAGGTCCAGCTAGGGTTGAGCACTTGAGCTGCGAATAATTGCACAAGCTGTGAAGAAAAACTTTAACTCATTTGCATGTCGAATACTCAAAGAGGTTCTGTCATCAGCGTTCACGTTAAAATGGTGTTTGCAAATCGGTAATAACAAAGGGAGCACCACGCACGAACTTTGACCTGCTTGGATCAAGAATTCATAACAAAAGAAACACAGTCCAAGCTCTGGTAGTACATAGAGAAACAAGGTACACACACACATTTGACAATTAATTATAAATTGCCAAGTTAAACAATAATTAAGTTTGTTTGTGGTTTAATTAAGTTCAGTAGTGAGCGTGCACCCATGGTAAACTGGATCTTGAGTTGATGGTATAAGGTCTCTCGATGTAACATAGTTCTAGATACTGCCAGGCATGGAAGTCTAGTGTTGGATCAAATTAAATAGTTATGCATTGAAGCCCATCTTCATCTTGCCTCATGGGTCGACGTAGCCGTCGTCATCGTAGTGCTGCTATCGGCGTCGTATAGCCATGGGTTCGTAACGCGTCAAGAAGTTCGCTTTGTGTGATGTCAGATTATGATTCCAACTCCCTGGAGGTTCCTTCCAAAATTGCTCGATTGTCTGCCTTCAGAAAATTTATCGGCACCAATTATTTTTCAACTTATATATCTCTGTATTTCAGTACCGCTTTACCTTAAACAGTGCAAAACTATGCACATTTTCTTTGTGTTTATCTGATGCAAAGTCAGCAGTCCCACTTCATTTCCATCTCTATGAGCAAATAACGAATTGCTGGACGTTATTTTTAAATCCACAACAGAGAGTTATGAGGTTCATATTTGAGTTTATTACTTCCCTGTTGCTAATGGGTGCGATTAACGAACTGAGTGCAATCGATTACAACGAGAATGCAGACTGGGCCCTACTCCCTGTTGTGAAATGTCGAAAATCGGTGTCAAAGACCTTGTATATCGACAGTTTTAATGTTCAATCATGTGAACGGCATTTCTATTATCGTGAACCTTGTGACCGTTATAGACTACGCACAATTGGACTCGAGCCCGTATCTGATTTACCGTAATTTCTGGATCACGCGTAAATGCTGCTCTTGGCTGGTCCATAGATGATTTCTGACAGGCATTGCAATGCTATTGGAATGTGTAAGCTGAAATCGTAAGCATTTGCGGCATCCAAATAATAGTGGTGAGGTGGAATGCAAAGGTGCCTATAAGCTTTGATCGCTTGTTCTGGCGTCCAATAAAGCCATTGATATGGACTTGGATGAACAGTACACTTATAGTAGTGTGTGTCAGCATGTCAGGACACTGCATTGAGGATTATAGGAGACTGTTATTGTTACAATGAACATGACAATAACTAGAAGCACATTGCCAGGACATGAATCTGTTTATTACGCAGATCATGCAATGAGCTTATGCATCACGGCCAGGATTTAACATGGCGACTTTATGATTCGGGTAATTGTCTAACAAGGACGTCTAATTAGAGTAATTTTGATTATTGCTGTCACTGGTATGGAGCAGCGATACGTTTTCTGGTGCTAATTACAAACGACTAGAAGATGACATGATCCTCTTAGTGGAGACAACTAATCTGGGAGTTCCGATTTTTAAAAGCGCAAAGTTTTTAATGTGGACTACTTAAAATAGGAAAGTTAGTTTTATATATTTTTTTAATTTTCACCGAGTTTCCATGCAGCACGCCGGCGTTCGGGCGAGTCTGGTCTAGTCTTAATTGCGTCCGGTCGAGCGAATTGTTGCTCCTCCTCGCGCGGGGGCAGCACGGAACGCGGCACCATAATTTACCGGCAATTATTCATTTGTGAGCGCTTTCTGGCAAGCGACTGACGTCTCACCCCTAACATGGGTGCACCCCCCCCCCCCCTACCCTAACCACGATGCCGACGAACTGATTTTTAAGCCAACAGCATACCGTAATGACGTACGAGCTAGTAGAATTCTCCTCATTGAATTGTTGTCGAACTTCTAATAAATATTATGAGATGAACTTCTCAGTCATGAACTTCCAAAAGTCATGTTGGCGTCGCGACGCTATGTTTGCAATTCGCACCGTCGAGTTTCTCGCTGAGTTCGGCGACGACGAGCACATGTGTGCACCCAGTTTCCGTATTAACTTTCGTGCGCAAAGGTGATTTTAAGTGCTTAATCAGTTTAAGAGGTTGATCAGGTTATGCAGATTTTGTTAAGTAGTTTACTCCTTACCGGGGATAATCTAACAACAAACTGATTATACGCGCACCTAAGTAACGCATACACGCTGCACCCTCTCCCTCGCCTAACGCTCTCTCAACCCTGTCCGATGCCATAAAGTTAAAAGCTTTTCCGTTCCTAGTATGCTCACTGATCACTGTGTGCTGGAAAATCGGGATTTACGCGTTTCCCGAATCTGGATTGTGGCCCATCAGTTCTTGAGCCATGCCCTGTAATTTATCCTGTGTTGTCTGGTAATATTCGCTCTACCTTGCTCCTCTGTCACCCGGCCTTGCAACTAAACGCCCTGGACACAACCCCTCCTCTCACCCGCCCCACCCCGCCAACCATACAGTGCTTACGTCCCCGGGATCACAGGGTAATATAAAGAAGCCTTTTTGGAAGCAAATTTTAGAAGTCCGGTACTGCCGTAGGGACAAAGGGGTTTCAGCACGTCCCCGAAACCATACGTCACTCGTGCAGGGTGGGACAGTTCAGGGGAGGACGAGTAATTACTGCCCTTTAGTCAGAATTAAAAACAAACCTATACGTTGAAGAGCGGAATGGTATTATTTCACACATTACGACATCCGGTAGGAAAAGTAGGGAGACGAGAAAAATACCTTTTCTGATGCATTAATATACGTGTATATAAATAAGTAGGTACAAAAAAAAAATCGTAAAAAATTGCAAATTCACGCAGATAAATTGGCTTTCTGCTGTGAAAGGGCAAGGACCCATGAGCCGTGCGCTGGGTCTGGAACGTATTTGCATTCATACTGAATACACCCAGCAGTACAAAACTAATTTTCTTCAGTCTTTTCACGATTTCGTACGCTATCTCCATGGCTGTCGGCCGAGTCGGGATCTCTCTATCGTGGTCTCGCTCTACCCACCTCATTTTCTCGTCGTACCGTCGCTTTTCCGCGGCGAACGCAGCACGCTTGCAATAAGATTACGCGGTGGCCGCGCGCCGCGCTCGTCAAAAAAGGAGACCAATTCTTTACACTTGGTTACCGACAAATTAGAAAACCATATAAAATAGTACTGCTCATTGACATAACGCCAATGCTAAATAAAATATGCACACAAAAGAATTTTTCCGCTAGTAAAAGTCGACGTGCAAGAAAGAAAAAGAAACGGCTACTAAATGAATTTTTCAACATTTCAAGAAACAAGATTTTAATGAATGGAAACCTTTCGAAATTTTCATCTTTATTAACATTGAAAGTCTTCCAGCGAATTCACGCACATGAAAGAATTTGTTTTAATTATTTTTTGCTCTGCGAAACACGAGTTTGATATCAATGTGGTTTCATGCGAGTCATATCTAGTGGCTTAAGCAACGCCAAACCAAACCTCATGTTTATCTTTCCGAGCAAATAAAGTCAACCAAACATTTCTTACCTCCGACACACGAACACCTGTGACTAGCAGCAATCGGACGCCAGAAAATGCGCCCGGAAAAGCGTCCCGGAAAACGCGGTCCTGGGAAAGCCGACACTCCAATCACCACCACCATCACCACCACGATGTAGTCGTCGTCGTCCTCGTCGTCGTCGTCCGTTGTCGGCGTTGTTTTCTCTCGGTCCTCGTGGCTGCAACGCGACGTCTTCGCTTTCGACGCAGGCAAAAGCGTCGCTCGGGAGCGTCTGTGCGGAGCGACGTCGAGCGTCCCGGGCGCCCACTCCCCCCGCGAGGGGCCGCGAACCGGCGAGACCGATAATTTACAAGACACCCCTCGACTTCAGAGTTTCCCAATAACAGTTGCCACATCGCGTCCTGCGTTCCTAAATTGTTAACTACTAGACAATTGCTATTTAAAAACGTACGGTTTTGGAAGATTTTTCGAAATAACGCGCTTCAGGGCGGAAAAAATGAAAAACTACCTCTGAAAATAAATTCGTGAATCATAAGAAACGTTCGTCGAACAAAATGATTTCAAAAATTAATTTTACTTTTAAAATATCTTTACTTTTTTTAAGTATTCTGCTGATATAGTTACAAAGTTCGCTATTCAAAGTGAATGATAGTCCGGCGCCGTGCGGATTGAACTGTAAGAGCGTCGGCGTCGACGGCTGCTGCTGCGGCGGCGGCGGCTGCCTTTGTGTACGACGCCGTGTGCCCGTGGTGCTGCGTCTGCCCGAGACTCTGAGCGTCACGACGCCGCCGCCTCCACACGTCGCCGTTGTCGGAGCATGACTGCGGGTAGAGGCGAGCGCGGCCGGAGAGCTGAGGGTGCACGGACAGAGTGAGGGTGGCACCGGCACACAGCATCGCAGCACAGAGTCGCGTCGCGACGCCCAGCCAATGGGCGACCGACATCGGTGGCGTCGGCGGCGTCGTTGTCGCCGTTCGATATACATCATTGCGCTCACTTCAATTCGTCGTAGGGTGATATCGCTCTCGCGGGGTTGGCTTTGTTTTGTGTGTGTGCTGGTTTTTTATCTTTTTATATCGGGAATTGATTGGCTTCCTCACAACCCGTATCTATCAATATCGAATATCAAAGACCAAATATTGTAATTAAATGTTGACTACATTCGGGGAGAGATTCTAAAGAGTGCGACCGACCACTGACAGAAAATTCGCTTTACCTGAAATTCGTTTCATGAAGGAAAATTGGTTTATACATTCCCACTCTTGTTTTTTAAGAAAATGTTTTTTCTTTGCTCGTGTTTCTTCATATGCATTTTTATAAAGTGTGTCTAAGTAATCCCCTTGCTTATTCTCTGCTTATTCGGAGTAACTTAAAATAGGTAGTAATGGCCGGTGTTATACACTTAATTAATTAAATTCTGAATATTGAATCAGACCTAACGTATCATTATCTGGCATTAGAATCAACCCATGACATCGAATTATAAAAGTACCCACAATCCAAGCTCCCACGACTGAAAACTACGCGAAATTTCTTAATTTCCAACGGTCCGTGGGCACGCCCCAAACTTTAGCACGCCTAAAAGGCGAACACTGCGAATTCGCAACAGACTCAAATTGGAGGTCCGCTGGGTAACCGGTTTCTTCTAGAGCAGTTCATCAACAGAAGCCGAACGACTTGATTGAGAAGAGGCAGCTCTCGACGCTAAGAACTTAACTTTCAACCCCATTCTTGGGCTCGGCGGTGTCCCTATGGAGTGCAGTCGTTCGGTGCAGTCCACGTGTTTAACATTCATGCGTTCCTTCAGGTGAATAATTAAAGCATTTCTCCTCCTGCCACCCCCGAGTTCCCGCCCGCGTCCCCGCAGCGTTCAGAAGTTAATTAAATCTAGTACTTGTTGTCCCATTAACATCATCGCCCGAATGGCGGAAGAAGACGCTCAGTAATGCGTTGGGACTGGTGGAGAGGCCCGAGCTATTGGAACAGGGTGCCATTTCAAATGGCTGGAAATCGTTTTTTAATATTTTTGATCGATGCTGGTAACTAATGCAATGGGTAGGGAAAACATATTAAGACTATGTTCTACCTCTCCAGTTCTCAACCTCTCAAGGACCTCTCAGTCTACCTCTCAAGGTTCTACCTAAAACAACTACTCCTACAGCTCTACTATGGCATAGTATCACAGACAATATAATTGAGTTTATAGTAGTATATTGACGAGGACAGTACCATCCTTCGTTACAAATTGGTGGTAGCTTTACCCTTCGGCTTGGTCTTCGACTTGGTTTGTTTTGTCATTAATTAATTTGCGTCGAAGTGTACCTGATTATTCCGTCACTGATGTTCTTGCAGGGTATTTGATTGGTCGAGTTTCATGGAAGCATAGTGCTGTATGTCGCTTTGTCTCCGCACAGAAGTTTGCTTGCGTAAGTTTGCGGCATCAATTGCCAACCTAAAACCAATACTGAGTACTGGATTCTCGTACATTTCATACGATTTTTTTTCCAACAGAAACATTTGCAAAAAAAATAAGGGTTCGGAGAATAGAGATTGTAGTCGGAAGTCAGTACAGAAAACATATTCAGGTTTGAACCAGAGCGAGAGTTGATAAAAATCATACGGGTTTTTTGCACACACCGTGGCGCTGCGGTGGCGAGGTGGTCGTCTCCAAACAAATTTAATATCCGAAGGGATGCAGCCGATTTTATGTCTGCCCGTTCCCGTGGCGAGCACAATAAGGTCAGCTGTTTGGGTAAGTTTTCAGATGTTTTAGTCGGGGGGTGGAATCGGATGTCTGTCCCCGTTAAAATTTCAGTCACGAGTCGCGCGAGGGACCGGCGAAGAGTCAAAGGAAGCGTTTGCCGAATTTGGAGACATTCTTTTGTATTTCAACTTGACGAGCGGCAAAGCAATCAAGCCTTTTATTCCTGATAAGTTTAAGTGGCACGTAAAATTACTTTTGGCCGACTGGATAGGAGCTCTGTTTTGTGAAGGGTTTTAACTTTCTTTTTCAAGAGAAATGGTTGGTAGAACAAATCAAAATTAAACACTCTTTTAACGTTTCAGCCCTCAAGAGTGTAGATAAATAAATTGCTATTTCACAGAATACTGTGCTTTAGAAATACAATTACGCGTCCTGTTGGTTTATTTATGTAGCTTGCATCAGAGAAAGTTCCACCAGGGCCATTTTTGGGTAGCTATATTTGCACGCAGGGCAAACTTGGGAACTAGTTTGGTTTTTTGCACTGCTGCTATGATCAAAAAAGGGCACGAGACCTGTGAATATTTTCTAGGTCCCCCCAGAGTGCCAGGTCCGCATCGTCCCTTTGTTTCGACGCCAGGCCCTTCAAATTGCGCAGTCGCACACGCTTTTCATTTCCTCGACAACTCAATCGCTTTCCTCCAGTAACAAATCAACGGCGGCTAAATGCACGTTGACTTTATTTCCTGGATTCCACCAGTTTTTCCTTTTCGGTTTTGAGGTTAGCTGCAAGCTATCCAACAGTTCGCCCCTCAACCCCATAACATAAATAAGGACGCCGAATGCCGCGGCAATTGCTTCCTTGGCTCGACGCATTTGCGGTGCGTGCGTAGCTCTTTGCATGCGTATCATACCGCGTCGGCACTCCCTGAAATGTACGAAACGAGCCCACGCACGTGATATATCTTATGCCGTTGCGTATGTGCAAGGTGGGAGGAGAAGCTCTCTACGCACTTTCCTGGGGGGTGTTTAACGGGTTAATTATCGGCAGAGGGCCCAAGAGACCACCAGCGAAGAGATGGCTTTGCTGGCAAGTCTGGTCTTTTGACCTAATGCCATTGGTTAGCTCGGTTATTTGGTTCGCTGGCCCAGCTGATGAGTAACGAGCAATTAGCATCTTGGGTGGCTCCCTCGCTCTGAGTTAATGTGTTTGGATTCCGATCTGCAGGCTGATTCGAATTAATCAGAAGGACCGTCCGTTTAGGTATTCATGCAGTTGTTATTGCATATGGAGGCAAGGAAATTGATGCTACAAAATGAATAGCCCTTTATTGGAAGCTAAATTTAAATACGAAAACATTTTAATGACCTTTTACCTGTCTTTTGGGGTTTTAACCTGTCATTAGCCTTTACCCATGTTTTAATTAACTAGCCTCCGTTCCTGCATCTGTGCTTCGGCTTACGAATCTGCAGGAATACATTTACAAGCCATTTTATTTCGTGCCAATTAATGTAATATATCTCCAGAGGATTATTATCTCAACGCCTCTGTGCGTAATTGAAGCAGGAGTTGAACAAAGAAGTATTACTTCGCAAGAAATATTACAAGAAATATTAAAACTTAAAAGGGAGTTTATGTCGACTTAAATAAAATATTAATATCCATTCCATTGAAATGTGGACATAAATGCCGCAAAATGAGATCACTTTCCTTTTCACCGTAACGATTTGCCGACCCAGTTGAAGGGAATGTCCGTTAATGATGCCATTCTACAGAGATCGAAAACTTTTTAATTGCAACTAAGCAAGTCTCGGCAGCCCCCGTATTCTCCGAGCGACAAATCACAACGTCGCGTTTGATCGAGGGTGACAATCCCAGGAAGCATCCCCATACATGTACCCCCACCAGGCCAGATATACAACATGATTATTAAAGTTTCCTGATTACTTGCCAAGTTACCAAACCCACGAAGATCCCACCGAATAGGCGCCACCGGAAATGAGCTACACTCTTCCACAACAATGTGTGGCACGTGATCCATACCACTTCCGCCAGTTCTGTTCCAATTAATCGTGTCCCGTGAATACCGGATGTGATCGAAACTTTGATTCGTCGGTTGCCTTTGAATGGCCCCGACGAAATGCGCCAAAGACTCGTAGCGAACCTCTTGAACTAGAACGCGAACGCTGGTTGACGCGAATATGTTCGCGGAAGTGATGCTTGAGGAGAATGCGACGCTATTTTCCTTGTCGAGCACGTGTCTCCCGGATGGCAAACTCGTGGAAAAGTCGGCACCAGGTTATACGGGCGCTCGTATCTGGCAGAAGTGAGCCGTCAAATCACTACATGCCATCGAGAGACGGCAGCAAGACGGCCGCAGGAACAGTGGAACAGAACATCATGGTAATGCGCCCTCGCCGTGTGTCTAGGGGCGGGAACTGAGGGTGGGAGTTTGGGGTGGTAAAACCACGGAAAATTACTTTATTAACGTATCGGAAAACACGGTCGCACGCTCCTGCAGTGCATGTTTTTCTTGGAACTGCTGACAGCGTAATACGTGTTTTTCCGCCACCGTTTGCGGAACCGTGGCTTTTGTATGGCGGTCTGTGTTATTAGATTTTAATTAAAAATTTAGATCGACGTCGCTAGAAAATGTGTTGCTTGTGAATTTCATAAGCTAGAATGAGTGTTTTGAGATTTTAGAGAGATCCTGTACTGACTTCTCGTAATGTCGAGGTTCGAATTGAATTGCCAATATTTGCATGTGCGTGGTGGTAGAAATGGTATAGGCTCTTTGGTTGTTGCCTGTGTCGACGCGAAGTTAGCACGGAAAAAAGGGGGAGGATGTAACTGGCGATAGGATGTATCGCGAGATCAAAACGAAAGGCGCAAATGAAAAGCGGTGAGATTAGATCGGCGACGGGAGGCTGAAGGCGGGGGTGGCTCGTGAAAGAAGCTGCAGGAAAGATACAAATGAGAACGTGGTTTTTCGACGCAAATCTTCGGGCGGTTTTTCCTTAAGGTTTCTGCTGGGTATTAGTAATTTGAAGCTGCACGGCATAAAGTGCACGATCCTGTGAAAAATGTCGTAGCCCCGGGAGCGAATGGCTGGTGGTTTCACGTCTTAAAATCGTCTTACTCTCTGCATGGAGCTCTTTCCACTGGCAATTTGAAAGGAAGGAAACACATGGAAATTGCTGTGATTGAGTGATCACGTGCATGCCTTAAGGTCTCGCATTGGAGCAATACACATTCAAATAGTTGCTAGAGTGTCGAGTGGTTTGCCTCGATCGATATATAGCAGCAAATTCGAGCTTAATTATAAACGCGATATTGAATTTGCAAACCCAATTAGTTAATGGCGCCAAATTAAGTTTAAACTCTGAAAATAAATAGCGTATAAAAGTTAACAGTATAATTAAAGAAAAAGCCTGGAGCTCTGCAGCTGTCTCCAATCGATGCCCTTTTAGTCATTTGGGCAGAAACGTACAATTTCACAAAGAAAACTGCTGACTTCCAGGCAGAAATGTTACTATTTTTTCGAAATCATTGTACTGATCGTGAGCCGGGGAAATGGTGAAAAGACTCCATGTAGACCGAGTGCGTGCAAATCCGGCACTTTTCTTGATTCGCGATTCGTGAATTGGAAGCCGTCTGCTCTAATTCAACAATTTGTGTAGCCCGGGCCCTACACTGTTTGCTTAGCGCTGCTCCGTGATGGTTATTGGTGTTTCAATATAATACGGGTTAAGGGTTTCTGCTGCAAGCCAGCTATGGCGTCAAGTGGAAACATTTATTAATTCTTGCTGACGGGCTTGAATGAGACCCAAGAGGCTCATTGTATCATGATTACATCGACTTGAACCTTTCAATGCTCAGGATTTAGCACTTCTAGGTACACGAGCAGCTGGGAGTTGTTCCTTTTCCAACTCTTCTACTGCGCTACGGAGTCCGTTCGGAGATCAAGAAGATCTTTTTTTTGAGTTGCATACAATTTCGTCAGTGTAAGAGATTTTAAATAACAAGACGGTGAAGTGTTATGGAGTCAATTTATTTGATACCGTAGCGAGAGGCTGTTTCGAGTAAATTCGATGGGTCCATGCTGGAAATTGTAAAATTGGATCTTGTAAATGTATCTTATCTCGATCTAGATGGAAAGCTGATGGCTGCAGGCTCATCCCAAGCTAACTTCCTGAAATCGCTGTGCCACGTGGTGGGGGGGAAGGGCGATTCCCATACTCGTACATATATCCCAGTTCTGCAAAGGATTTTGGTCAATTATTCCATGTATGGCGGACCTAGCCGATGGCCCATGTCGGAAAACGCGTTGTTAGTTTTCCTTTTTCGATCATTTAGCTGACCCAGTCGGTCGCTCATCACTCACGTCGATGTCACGGGGGATATATTTTACATGATTGATGGTTTGCAAATGACCCAAGATGAGGTTAGGAAACCAACACTGCGAGGAGGCAAAAGGAGGCTTCCGAAATTCACGACACACAAAAAACAGCTACGCTGGAAATTTATTTTTGAATCTTATATTATGGAAAATACGAATGAAAAAATAATGGCCGCAGCCTGACAAACGACGCTTGCTCGACTCCATTATAATAATAAAACTATCAATTATGAACGGGTTTTGCATAGAGCCTTTAGCAAGAGCGCAAATTTCTCACGTGTCTCCTCTATATTTGAGTTGCTGTCGAATCGGAATTATTTAAATGTTTTCTGGGAAATTACAACCACCAGACGTTTTGGGAGAGCGTAAAAACTCGCAGACTGCTTTTATATTTTATAACCTCCATAATTGCATCTAATATTTCTCCTCATAACAGTTTCCAACAAATCACAGACGAGAAACGACTTTTGTCAGTTCACGAGCCAAGTCTAGATTTCATCGCACGACGACTGTAGAGTTTTCTGTGCTGCCTAAATTTCCCTCGGATCCCTCGTATACGCCGGATAATTGTCACCGTATAATAATTACATGTCGAGGGATACATGGTGATGGCAACACTTGTTTTGCATACTAATTATTTGAGGTTATAGAAGTAGTATTTAACTTGGTCGTTACTAGCTTGTTGGCCGTAATTAGGGTAACTAGCGATTCCGTCATCAGTGCGCGCCAGCAAAGAGGGTACGAAGAAGTGGAGATAGTTGCTGCGCTCCACTCCCGTGATGCACAAAGCGGGCCTGGCTTATCGGCAAAGACCGCCAGAATTTCGCCGACCGTAATGCATTATCGACAAAAACTTTCTTGTTTTCTACCCTCCCCCACTCTCCCGTCTCAGACCGTGTCGTAATCTTGGCGAGTCATATTGCTGAAATAGGTCCCAGCTTAGTGGCACTGATATTTGAAAAGTTTCTTACAAGCTGTAGCCGGCTAGATGAACGACGTGGTAAATTCGCCCACAATGTTTAGCAAGTTCTATTGATTAGAATGCTTTTGAACGCAAAAATTGTTCTAAGTATACATTTAATTGTGTGAGTGTCATCGCGACCTAGATGCTGACTGTCTCTATTATTCGCTTAATTTCTTTGGGAACGGTAAGGGGAAAAGTTTGTGATGAAATTGATACTGGCCACAGAGAAAGCTTGCCGTGGCCAGACCACGGGGTAGCTAATGTAATTATGTGCTTCTCAATTTTAGCGCTGGCTGTAATGAATGTTAGGTTTTTTAAATTCTGTAGAAAATAATCAGTAATAATTTGGTATTGACGAGAAGGAAATTTAATTAGAGTGTTGCTTATTAGCTTAATTACTGGCGCACGCGAAAAGTTAACTTTAGTAATTTTCTAGCGAAAATTCGTGGAAAATCATCTATTTGGTTGAAACCCACTAAAAACCGTGTACATGTATAACACGTGTAACAAGACATTTGATTGATTGATTTGTGGTGTCTAACGACGCACTGTTTTGACATCTGGCCATGCGACGCTGGTCTAATGGCGTCGGTGAATGAGTGTATGATGATGAGGATGATGATAAACCTAACCTTGCTTAGAAGGGAGGAAGGGAAACACAGTGCCGGCTCGTAGCCTACTCCTGTCGAAGAGCACCTAGGGGACCACCGGCTAAATGACCCTTCCGAAGGACGGTACAACTCGAACAACAGGATTCCTCCACAAATCCATGCTGTCGAGAGGTTGATAAGCAAGGCGAATGAAGTTGTTGTATCATCCCTCTAACCTCTCACCCGAACAGAACTGGTCATGTGTATGATGGTCACCCATCCAATACCTGACTCAGCGCAGTGTTGCTTAACTTTGGTGATATCACGAGAACTGGTGTTTCCAACACGCCAAACTGTTCGGCAACAAGACGTTTCAATGCAAAGAAAACAAAACTATGACACAGAAAATTCTGAAATAAAGCTAAGATTTTGCTTCATTTAAGCATAAACCAGTTGCGAAACAGAGCAAACAGTCAACTATTTTACCACTTGACACATACGTCGAGAAAAGAAAATTCAACAGCAAGTTTAAGTGCAGCTTGAGAACTTGCCGCGCCTCTGCCTTATCTTACACCCTTAATACTGCACCAACGAAAACGTCGTCCCGTTGTTACGCTTTCCAAATCGTACATAAGCTGCTAAATTGTGTTCCTTGCTCACGCTGCGCCTAAACTCTCGCTTCACTTGATATTCTCTTAAGTAATGTGTGTCTTTCTAAAACCTCCGTCGCGTCGCTCGAGTCGCTGGCTGCAGTCTAAAAAGCCGAGCAGCCATTACGCAAACCTACGTACCCGCTTCTGCACACAAAGACAAGTCGAGGGCAGAGAGTTTACGACTTTATGCAGACTTAACTCTTAATGGACAACTCGTGATGAGCGAATTGTTCTTGCCAACTAGTCACCGACATCTTAATTCTGTCTTTTCATTTTCAGATAAAAATGCAGATGAGATTCGTGGTTCGCCCCGGAGTCATTTGGCAGCGCGAGGCGTCGGCCGACAAATGACGAGTACGGTACGTGGTGTAACGGACGTAATGACAATAATAATTGTCGTAAGACTAGGACGTTTGATGCCTGCCGAGGTGGGAACCACTCGAGGAATAATCCGAGCGTGCTCGACAACTGCGAGGGTAGATTGTGACATTCGAGCCCTTCAGGCACTGCAGTCTACCGTGCTCACGAACCCCGGGCTTGATCAAGCTATACGATATTATTATTGTATTCGGTGGCTTATCTATAAAATCGTGGTTTCGGGTGTGATAATCATTTCACACGCTGATGCCTGATTTTAAATCGGAGGCTGGGTTTGTAAAGTGAGGATCGATGCGTTTGGGGTGTGATGTACACAGCTTCGTGCCAAGGCTGGTAACAATAGAGGCATTAAATTAGTAAAGTAACAATGCCGTGAGGCTGTTTAATGAGAATAAAAACATGTAAATTGACTGTATTATAAGTGTTAATTGTTCCTTGCTGTGTAGGTAAAAGGAAAGTGTATATTTTAGAAGTCACACGTATATGATCTTTAGTAAAAATTAATTTTAAAACTTAGCAATTCATTGAAATTGTTATTTCAGTGTACTTATAATCCTATGCTATAGTCTATTGCTATAGCTATTTGCTATACTATTGCTATAGTCCTTAGAACTATAATAATGCTTATGGTAAATATATATATCAATACACGTGAGCATTAACATTATGGGGACTTAAAAATACGCAGTAGTTTTTCGGTGGAGGTGCCACATCGACACTGCCAGTGGAAGTGCCAAGCTTTCATAAAATGGACACAAAAAAATGCGTGGTTTTATGAAAACACAGTCTAACCTCTGTTTACCTTCACAAATAACTAAATCCAGAGCAAATAATTCGGAGACTTATATATCACCAGTACAACCGAATCGAGCTATGCCTCCAGAGACTGTTATGTATCGGTTAGGACGTCATTTCTATGGCGGCAACACCGGCATCCCTCTCATGCTCCCAAAGTCCCTACCGAGCAAATAAACTGTAAATCTGGCATTGTTTTCATTAAGTGGTTTACTTGTGAGGGTATCTATCCGTGAACCAATGCTCCAAATAATCAGCTTATAGCCTAAAGAAGGATCGGTGGTATTAACCATGCGATGCCTATGTTATGATAGCACATTGCCGTTCGGTTGAACGATGGACCTTCCCAATGCTATTAGTTCACCACGCGAATTTATCCTGACATTACGAAAAATCTAACTAATTGATTTTGTCCAACACGACCCATAAGCTCGGGATGCATTAGGGTGCGCGATATCAGATTTGGTTCGATTTTGTATGAAATCCCTTTTTGTTTACAGCTAGCGAACACATCCCTCTATAAGGTATATATTTAAATTCATGGCACAAACTGTGCCGGATTTTAGCATAATATCGTACATCGTGCATGTTTTTTATAATTGTCATATTTATTGTGATTCGGCGCACAGTTCGATATGATGCATTTTAAATCAGATTTTATCGTCGAGCGTCGCGTGTAACGCTATTTCTGCTGAGATCTCGTGAGATGTGGAAAGTCGGGGGTTATCGTGCGAGCAGATCGACGTGGAAAATGACGGTCGAAATAGGCCGTACCGTAACTTGTTCTCTTTATGGTTAGCTATCCCTAATAATGATTCGTCCCCTGTGGATCATCACCATAACTTAATGAACATTATCTTCGAGCGCATTCGTTTATGCACCACACCCTGCTATCTGGCGTCAGCGAGGAGCAGCCAATTCTTTTTTTGCACGTTTTCATACACTTTTTTTGCAAATAAAAGTGCTGTCGATAAATTTATTATGCAACCTATTCACGAGTCCGTGACAATATTTTAGTTATAATTCCTGCACGAACCGCTGTTTATTGTTCATATATCTAGAAAGCACAAATTGTGGTTTTTCGTTATTTTCCGATTTAAATTGGCTCTTGGAACATTTTATCCGGGCCAGAGAGCACACAGTTTAGCTTACTACGAGAGTCTGCTATCAGAATCAGATCAGCCAAATTCTCCAAGAAACGCTCTTCAGAATGACATGTGAATTAAGCTCTCTGAGATCTTACCCCTTGCCACTCGCCCTCCACTCACCCCCCCCCCCCCCAACCCCCAGCTTCCAACGCTCTTAGCTCATCGTTCCTTATCAGAAACTCACCCCAGATTTTTTTTACTTTGTACAGCAGGAATTACAAGGCTCTCATATTTGCATAAAATCGATTTGCTCTGCCATTCTATTTGCTCGGCTACGATGTTTCTTAGGGCCCTCGTCTCTTACCTCTTCACCTCTTCCCCCCCCCCCCCCCCCCCCCCCCCCGTCGCCGTCTCCACCCGCACCACCCCCGGACGCTTTTCCTGATCTGCATAACCATTCTCTTGTCTGAACCTAACGTCGTATGCCACTTTTTATCCAATTGCTCGTCGCATCGTCGACGATTTCAGCCACATTTCCGCGATTTATACCCATATCGCATTTTCTTGCCATCGAAAACGTCTTGTTTCCATTTCGCTTTCGTCTCCTGCATTACCGCAAGCATTTCAATCCTGCTATCATTCTAATTCTGTGCATCCATCCCAGACACCCTTGCCTCTGCCATTCCGTGGGCGACCCGAGCGATCGTAACGTCTCGTATCCAGAGGGTTGAAATCGCTCCTGTTTGCATGCGGCTGGAGCTGGAAGATTATTCGATGCGATTTATCTCCTTCGTCTTAGTGCTGGCGTCAGAGAAAGACGTCCATAGACGAGGGACGGTGATATCCAGCCACACTCTGTTACAATCTGTGCGATGAGGCTGCACCGCGCTTGTTCAGGATGATTCGGAATAGAGTTGTCGGCGTCCTGCAGGATTTTGGCCCGGGGTCGGGATTTCAGAACCCGGTGCTCTTGATTACCGATAGAGTGCGCTAATTCAGTCGGCACACGATCCGGGGGACTAATTTTAGCCCGCGCCGTCTATTGAATTTCAATCGCTTAAATTCGCCCATTTCAATGGTTGTTTCTTTTATGAATAATTTAAGCGCTTCCGGGTGGGCAATTAACGACTCTTCTCGGTCCAAGAAAATATTCGCAATGAATAATGATTTTTTAATCTGCATGAGGTCCAACCAGACACAAAAAAATTACTGGCACCTAACCCTAATTAATTTTAAATTATTTATTCTAAAAGTTTTTTTATAGTCAAAAGGTTTAAAAATTATAACAATAAGTGCAAGTTCAGAAGGTACGTTTAGCCTAAGTCAGAAAGCACGGCTTGAAGTGCTTTTGTTGTAGATAGGGAAGAGGATGATATCCTAAACGCTACATACCATAGATTCACCATTAATTTTAACTTTTTGCAACTTACTTCTTGTGTTTCGTTCCTGGTGAATGAAAAACAATAATTTCTTAAATACACAGTTCATCATTTTATTTGTACACAGTAATTAAAATCTACAAAAGGTAATTATCTGACTATGACCTTTAATATAGGCGCGTGGCGGCGCAATTGAGACGACCATGGATAGCTTCACGTCTGAAACTCAAGCTTTGTCAAGTCGTCGCCTGTTCTCGACCTCCTAAGCATCGGTTTCGCCGGCGCCAGCTGAATCTTGGCTTCCTCGACGGCCCCTACATCGTCACCGGCGTCCTTCCCGTTGGCGTCCACGACGTCGCCTTTCGGACGCGACGCCTCCCCCAGGCCCTCCTCTTGGGTCACCGTGATTGTGATTTCTGGCTTGGAGTCGATCTGGCGACCGACGTGTACCGGCTCCTGTTTGATCGGCACGAACGACGACTCGATCTTCACGACGCCTCTCTCGGCTTCCTCGTCGGTATGCACCCCGTTTTCCACGTCTGCCTTGCAGATCGTGATCGTTATTTCTGGATTCACGTCTTTCGCGAATACGTCGCTGGTCACCGATTGTGGTTTCGCCGGTTCCACTTGGCCAGACATTTTGTTTGACTCTGTTGTCTTCAGGTCGTCGTCGTCTTCGTCGTCTTCTGGCTTCCCCGCGGAGGCTTCCAGCAGCTCCGATAAGGCCACCTCTAGCTCGTTGAGTGACGGCGTCATCGATGATCGGTCGCTGCTCGAGCTGTTTGCTATCTTCTCGTCCACACTGAGATGAACTTTCCCCAATGCCTCCACCTCCTCGTCGGGCGTGATCGCTTTCCTCTCCCCCTCCACAGTGTTGATCTCCGTGGCCAGGTTCTCCGGAATTCCCAGGTCATTGAGTATCTTCCTGGCATCCTCCTCGCCGATCAGGTCCGCGGCACTGCGGTACTCGTTGAGCATACGCAAGAGCGTGGCGTGCGAGATGTCAGTTTCCTCCTCGTTGGTCCACACAAAGGGCTTGTGCTCGGTGGCCGGCGACGAGGGAGGCGTCGTTGACTGCACGTTGGCAAACTGCTTGGGGAACGGCGACGTGCAGCGGCTAAGGGAGCGCGGAGTGTTCGGCGTCCCTGGTAGCGTGATTTGCGGCGAATGAGACCGCGGTGGCACCAGGCCCTTTGAAAAGTCGAACGAGAACGATGAGTTCCTGACCACGGTCGAGGGCACCTGTACCTTCAGGCTACACCGGTTTTCATTCAACGACGTCTTCGTCGACTGCATCAGGAAGTCTTCGAGTGGGATTTGCGAAGGCTTGATGATTTTGCTCGCGTTTCGCACCTCCTCTTCGTTCGGCTTCTCTTTGAAGTTGGCTGGCGAGTTGGTCGAGTCGTCGGAGTCGATCGGTTTCTTGACATCGCCAACCTTCTTCTTGCGGTCGGTTGTCCTCTTCCTGCGCGTCGCGTCTTTGCCGCTGGCAGAGGAGCTCCCCAGCGTGAAGGTGGCGCGCGGCCGCGCCTTGCGCTCAGACAGTTGCGAGGTTGGCGTCAACGGCGGAGTCCCCGTGCGCGCGTGATGATCCACGATGCCCAGGTCCCAGTCGTCCAGCCCCGCCCACGCGTCGCTGTCCGACGACGCATCGGATCCGTGCGCTTGATTCATCTCTATGATCATGTCCTCAGGGCGCAGTGATCCAAAGCTGCGCGAGCTCTTTAAATAGTTGTCAAGACGCTCAGCGGTGGCGTCCGACACGGATGTGATGCTACGATGTGACGACATCGACGCAGTCGACGACACCCTGCGCGGCAGGCACAGTAGGTCGTTTTCAACCCCCAGTATAAGCCGCTTCTCGTTGGCACCATCGCCCTCTGTGGACAGCGTCGACGAAGACTTGTTGCGGCGCTGGCGCGACTCCGGCGTGTCGACCTCTAGGTAGATGGTCGGCGTCGCTGGCTTCCGGATCGCTGGTACAGGCGGCTTTGTGGTGTCGGCCAGCGGCGCACGGTTCATTCTCTTCTTCCGCGGAGGCGCAACGGGAGGCTTCTCTGGCGCAGCCTGCAGTGGTGGATCGGGCACGCGGAGGACCACCTCCTGCCAGCCAGCGGCGAGTTCGCGGTCGCCCGCGTCAGGATTCGAACGGGGCGCCGTCGGCAACGACGACGACGGACCGACACCAGCATGGCTGCAAAGCGTAACGGGACACCGAGTTTTAACGAGCCTACCCAATAGAGCACTAATTGCGTTATTATCTACACTCTGCTGGGCGAATGGCCCATTACCTGGGAAAGTTATGGCTGGCCCTGTTTTGTGTTATCTGGCTTTCAGACTGCGACATCTGTAGACAAGACAGAGAGCGCGCGATGAGATGGGAACAAGAAATTGTTTCCCAAATAGTCAAGGTCTTTGAGAAATGCATATCTAGTGCAAATTACTCTAAATCCATCTTCTAATTACCACGCCTAATTGCAATGCATGTGAACGTTATGTGCAGCGTATCATAAAGCAAAGGAAAGACATGCTAGCCTCAAAAACAAATAATTAATTCATAAAATTAGGAGCAATCTAGAGCGGCAAGAAAGCCATGAGCACCATAATTTCTAGGTTTAATTTGAAGTCGATCGTAGACATAACTTGGGACGCTCGATTTTACGAATGATGCTCTTGCTAGAACGTGCTCAGACCGCCAACCTAGTCGAGAGGAGCTGTAAACTTGGTGCTTGTTTTTCTCTTGGTCTTGCGACAAGGCGCTGGGTCCAAGATGGCACGTCAAACCAATAGCAATAGCTTACACAACTCAAGAAAGCTCACTTTAATTTACAACATGCAGTCTGAAGTGTGTCTAGCCACAGTTTACGAACGCCTTGTCCGATTTCTTTTTGGTTTTTATGTACCTACTATACCTCGTCTGAAGTCGCATTGTTTACAAGCATTTGTGATAGTTGGGGTATAAGTGCTTTTTAAGAAGACAATGGTCGGTCGGGCTTCTAATTGTATTTCTTCTTCGGAAAGTAGGCAATCTCAGCCCGTTATTCTGTGTAATATTATTTTCAGCTCTTCAGTTACAGTAAGATATCTTTGCTCGAGCTCTTTTCGCTAAACACTTTGTAAAAAATCATCGCTAATTAATAATTCGTTGCCGCCGAAAGAGTGCGCGCGCATTATTTCTACAAGTCAAAGGAAAACTGAGACAGCGAGACTAAAATTATCAAAGTTGAACATCGTTACTCATTAATTAGCCTCCTTGGTTCTAGCTCTCTGGAACTGGCTTGCATGGGAAAACAATTTAACCTTTGAATAAGAATTTGCTCCGAATTTGCACCGGGCCCGTAACTTATACCTTGTGATCTGTCACGTTTTTGCAGACAATGTTGTCAGTTACGAATCTGAATTACTGATATTATCGCGAGCAGAGAAACACCTCGACACGCGCGTAAAACTTGTGCTCTATGATTTTACGGCACGCAAAACCGGAGTACATTATAATGCATTATTATGCATCCATGATAGCGAACTGTGCAATTAAATTTATCGAACACTCATCTCAGGCAACGCTGTTTACTTGCTGCAAACTAAGTCATTGAGTGTCATGGTACTGTTCAGTTATAGATTTCACGAATCACAGGAATAAAAATACCGTCAAAGTATTACACAAAAGAAACCACTTAAAAACTGCACGCAACAATACTAAGCACTGACCGCAATAATGCATTTAGAATGAAAACCACTCTGTACAATCGTCTTGTGCACTTCGTCAAAAATAAAGTACTTAGCCGCGCCAAAATTACAAAGTTCACCGACCCTTCGCGAAAAATTAAAGTTAATCAAAGACCCTCTTCCCTACCTGGTTGACACATTTCACGATGACTCTGTCAAAGGGCGACTTGGAGTCTTGTGCCTTGGCAGCTCGTTCTTTACACCACGCTGCCCCCATTTTTGAGTTCGATTTCGGCGAAGTCAAACGCCGACAAACGCGCGCTGACGGAATGCTGGCGGTCTCATCTGTCTTGCGGCGCGGATCACGCAACACTGATGTCGAACACTGTGCAGCCAAGTCGAAGCTCATTGCATAAACAGTTCGCATAACCTTCCTTCTGATAGAACTGGTGTTTCTCCGCTGGCAAAACTTGAATCGGCGAGCCCCGTGGAAGCGGTTTTAGCGGTCGCTCGCACACGGGTTTGCTTGAGCAAACCAGTAATCACTCATAATTTTAGGTGCTGCGGATGTTCGAAATGGACATATCTGTTGTGTGTCATATCCAGGATCAGTTTGAGATATGTGGTGAAAGGATTGGTGTGATGCTGATAATAATGTGATAAAATGTAAAGAGCTGCCAAGTATGAAGTAGGTACAGAGGATATAGAATTTTACACATGTCGTGAATGGTGATATTGAGACGGAAGGGCTTGTGCATCTAGGTCGAGCAAAGTGTCTGTAGTGGACCATAAGTAATGGATTTGCACCCATTGTCAGACATGGAATCTAGTGCCAAATGCACAAAGATTAAAAAATAAAATGCTTGAAAGTTTGTTATCGTAAAAAATAGCGAACGCTGATACCTTTTTGTAAATATAACCAAGTATTTTTCATATTTTAATTCTAGAGAGAATATATTCCATTCGTTTAGATACGCCGAGCTAATTTTCTACTAATTGGACCTTGAAAAAATTATGCTGCTAAAGTATCCGCGTATTAAAACTAACATATATATATATTTTTTTCATTACTAAAGAACGCATATAGTCCCAGACTGGAAGGAGAGTAGGTCCATTTTATAACAATCCTGTCATAATATTATCAGTAACTATACTGCACTATTAGATATATCTCTAAGCATTTAAATACATATATCATATGTATTGGCATAAAAATCCCTGGTACAAAAATGATATAAAAATTATATGCCCGTACGGAGACAAATTTAATAAAATGGTAGACTGAACATTCTCAAAGAGGACCGGGTTTACACCCTGGAAGTTCGGTGTTGCGAATTCAGCGATCGCCCGTCTCGAGCCCACATCGATGATACCAGACATCATTTCTTTTTCTTGTCGCTTCTAGGTGCGATATCCTACTTGTCAAACAGCAAGCGTGTCATTACCGCGACACTTGACAGTTGACATCACGTGCATTTTACCGCATTGCGACATTACACTGGGTTCTTGTGGTAATCACTGGTATAGCAAATATCTGGTGACAACATTTCAAAGTACGGATGGCTTCGAGTCAATGGAAAGGAATCCAAGACATCCGTTAGAAATCCAAATTGAGAAAAACGGTTATTCACTGCAAATAGCAAATACTCTTGGAGACAATATACCTGGCTTGTATTTATTTATAAACGATTGCCGTTGGCATTGACCATTGAATTGGGATAGTGTGTTGCGGATTTAAAGTGATGAGAACTTAGTTGAGAATGAAAGACAATTGGCATCTCCGTGCTCGTGAGGCCTGCGTACCAATTAATATGAGTACTACGAAATTCGTTCTCTATGTGAAATTAAGAATTTAATTGACAAGGTGCTGGTTGGCATGGAAATGGCGCAATTGCATGAAAGTCTTGAGTGTTGAGACGCGGCGTGGACACGAACTCAGCACGGTTCTATTCCCAGGGAGCACAAGGATGGCTGCAATTCCACCTCGATTAGTGTATTCTTTTAATGTGTGAATGTACAGTGTCTAGATTGTACTACGTAGGTATCGGATACACGGAGCATGTTGCGGAAGAGGGATATCAGTAGGGATTCGGAATTTTGATAAATATTTCTGTGATGCAATCGCCCCACATGGCTTGTCTATCAAAGTCGTCATCCTTGAATGGCAGGAATTTTTGGCCCACTTTTTGCCCGGCCTTTTTCTCTGTTCAATCACAACAACAGCTCACCTTAACGTCAGTACAGCGGCTGATGTTGCAAAAGCTATTTGATTCTACACTGAGATTGTCTTTACCTTTTTGCTGCTGGACTGAATAATGCCCGTAGATAGAACGTTTTGCTTGCTCAACTCAATCGCTATATATTGTTTTTATTACTTCTGCATTTCGCTGAAAGTAAAAATCAATTTGTTATTTTTTTACCGTTTTTGTTCGAAATAAAGCTAGCGACTTACGGAGTTGAAAAAGTCCAGCTCGTTTGGAGTTTTAAGAATTAAACTCGCGGAATCGTAATTTAATTGTTTAGCCTACTCTGGTAATTAAGATTGGTGTTGAAATTAAGAGTCGTGGGCATTTCTTCCCTTACTTCTCATCCACTAAAGCCGAAGAGAAGCCAATTATCCGTGAGTGTTTTTCTAACTTCGCAGACATTACAAAACTCGTAAACGCTCCATAGCTAACCTTCATCGCAAGTGCATGGCCAGCTTGCTAACGGTAATAACCTTTTTCGAACCGATCCACTTTTTCCAATTCCGATTATTTGCTGTACATTGTCTTGCCTTTGCCATGTTTAACAAGTTCATTACAAAGCGGCTGCATTGGAAAGATGGCTTGTCACGACTAGCCAACAACTATCTCGATGCAACTGGCTGGTTGCCGTTTTAACAACTGAAAGAAAGCAATCTTTGCATTGAACGTTGCATTGATTTAGTCTATTATTAGTCACCTTAAGGAAGTAAACAGCTAACATTTTGCATATCAATTGATCTTGTATATGAAACTAGCCTGCGGCACTGCGTTGAATTTTACTGCCAAGAGAAATTATAAGCAAATATTAAAGCTTTTCATATCATTTGCTGTGTTACTCTTTACAGAAGCTCGGTGTATCAGCAGCACATCCTTGTATTTATTTAAGATGCTGATCAAATAATTCACCATCTCCGCTAGTTTGCTATGGATCAGACATTGATGACAATATGCATCGTAACTATTTTACAATACAGGGCAACTTAAAATGCTTGCCAAGCGATCCCGTATTGATCGCCAGCCGAATAGTTCTTGCATAGTTCCCACATTACGCTTCTCAATAATCTCAGCCGATCCCGAAATATCAGCTGTGGTGGCGAGAGGGTCCATGGCAAGTTGAAGAGAAAATCGTGAGGATGCTCAGATCCGTCTTCTACAAAGCCCGAAGCGAGGCACCTCTAACGTCAGGTTCTCAGCTAAGGTTTAGCTCTGGTTGTTTTAGCAGAACGTGCCATAGAAGACAAGCTGCTTGTATCTCCCGAACGAATGTTTCAAGGAAAACATTGAGAAGGAGGAATATAAATGAATGAAAAGCAAGATAAATTACACGACGCGTTAAATACGCATTTTATACTCAAAGTTTATAAGACTTGAATATTACTATAGATGCAATCTATCATTGTGCACAGAAATTCGGTGAAGTTTATTCCCTTACACATTTCAGAATGAAAGGCAAGACTTAGGTTCTCCAGGACGAGTTCTCGATCGATTGGGTCGGTTTGTCCTCAGCTTTGTCACCGACTGGCTTCATCACTCGCAAACCGTCCAAGTAATTTGCATACCCTAAGTGAACTCTAATTACTTGTACCCATAATCCTATCCGTCAACAAAACACGATGTTTTCGATATTTAAACCTGTCTTACGTCACGGCCATTCGTTCTTGATGATTGAAACGATAATTCGCTTTCCAGTGTTAATTGAACACCAGGCAAATTACTTTCGAAATGTACCTGTTAGTGACGTTTTCAGATTTATGTTTTCTGTTTGTTTTGCGAAATAATAACATACGTTTGAAAGCCTAAATTTCAAGGGTTGATGCAACTTGCCCGGTACAGTAACGCGTAGAAGGGAAAATAAAACATGCAATCATCTGTGTATTCTTGTAATTTTAATTGGGTAGTTTAAAAAATATCCTATTCAATGGTGTAGAGCAATGGATTTTCCTATTTATTCCAGCTCACGCATATAAACGAAAATTTTGTGAACAATTCCGAGCAGATTGCACTTATAAAATATACATAAATCCTCCTTTTGAGGTATACAGGTATTTTGGTACCCAGTAATTTTGGCCGACGGTATATTGCTGGCCAAATCACATAATATAAAAAAAAGAAAAGGAAAATACTAAAATTTGGCACCATTTGAGAGGTTGTTAGTGTTCTTAATAAGAAAATACTCGGCCCATTACATGCATTTGCATAAATAATATTTCAATGCAACATTTTCTCTTCGGAAAAAATCAGGCACTAATGACTGGTGTTACCTTTAAACGCTTCGGGCACGTGAGACAACACCAATTTGACCTATCGACACTTTTTTCACTTAATTCATGATCCTGTTTGCCCTTTCGTAAAAAAAAAAGAAAAAACAGTTGTTACTTTTACGGGCGTTGAAATTTATCAGAAGGCTAAAGACTAAAATTAAAGTTAAAATTAAAATTAAAAGTCATAATCACAATATTCCATCATTTTTACCACAGTCATCACACTTAAATACCTTCTTCTCTACAAATGATGTGTTTTTAGAATTTCATTGTTATAAGCATTGTACTATGTACTATAAGTACTATCGATAGTGCAGGTATAAGACACCTACGCTTCGAAAATTACCTGCAAGCACAGATCAGCCGATACGCGAAAAACCCCGTTGCATTCCTCCAAATTTAGCCTGTCTTTGGTCAGCCTGACCACGAAGATATAAAAGGGTTGATATTTTGAATGTACATTTTAGTTGTGCCAGTGAGTTGAGCAAGCAAGAATATTCTCCAGTTAAGACCGAGGTAAGTGCTGCACACTTCACACTTACATTAGATAGTTTTGTGATTAAATGCAAGTAGTTTTGAAGACCCCGGACTTTTAGTTTGAAGGTCCAATCGTAGAAACAGCGTATATGCACAGGGATTTTTTTTTGGAACTTACTTAACATACATATTTTATTATAAGTGCAATAGTGAATTTCTTTGTTACTCATCTAACAAGTGTTGAAATTAAAACGGCATCTCATTTTAAAGCTTCACTTTTTTTTTTTTGCATAGTCATTTCAGTTTAATTGTTTGCTTCTCAGTAGAATACAATTAGAATTTTAAACGAATATCAAACATAATTTGTAGTAAAATTCTCAATTGTAAATTGGCAGTACCCCATTGACTTCATTAAAATCTTAGCGTTACGCTCTTCGTTATCATTCTAGTTCAAGCACAAACGCTACTTCGCCTTCTTTATTTATTAAACGCTACCAAAAGGTTTTACCTTGCGATCTTTATGGCTCAAATGGAAGTCAATCTGGAATATTCTGGAGGTCTGGAATATTTAATTTATCTAGCTATTCTATGCTAGAGTCTAGATAGGTCAGATAGAAAATTGGTAGGAAAAATACAAAAACAAGTGAAGTGGTTTAGCCCCAGAAAGTTGTATTTTGTATTGTATTTGTATTTAATTAGCTGTTTATTATTACATCTTTCAGTATGTATACATTGTCCAATATCTCTCACTTATTATTCTTTCTTATAAAATTCATCTAAATTATAAAATTCTCCTAGGAGAAGGAAGATCTTTAGGTTTATCTTGAAAGCATCCCTGCTTGCAATGCATTTAATTTGTGGTGGAAGGCTGTTCATGATTTTCACTCCAATATTGAGAAGGTCATCATCCATGACACAAAGCCGATGATGTCCCATCTGTAGTTTTCCTGCTCCTCTTGTTTCATATGAATGTGTGTCACACCTTTTAAAAATAATTCAGCATTGTCTCTGACAAACAGTGCGGCAGCCAGGATGTGCAAACTGGGTAACGTTAATATAGACAATTGCTTAAACTTTCCTCTACATGAATCTGTTCTTCGAAGGGACAGCATATTACGTTTTGCTCTCTTTTGAACTATGAAGACTCGCCTGGCTCCTGGTTTAGAAAGTTCTAAACGTTAATCAACTTTCAAAATATCTGAAATTTTTTAACCGTGGAGGGGGGGGGGGGCACCCTTTAAGGTTTTTTTGTTGTCTTTTCATCCCCTTTGGCTATACACTTTTTGCATTGTTAAGGCAACCAACGTCATGACATTTTTAAATCTTATCCCGATTTAGGACCGGTTTCTCAGTGGTCAGTAGAACTTAACAGTCCGTTAATTTGTTATTTGCTTGGCAACAGTCAATCAAAATATGTTTTTATTTGTTAAAAATCTGAAAATTACCTAACGTGCCGCTGAAAAACTGACACTTAGTGATGTTTAACGACCAATTTCTTTGACAACAGTCCCTTGGCACTGGTACAAGATCATTGACCTTGCACAAAACGAACAGTCTACTCTAAACTCTCAATAAATGTCGGTATTCCTCCAATCACCGTGGTTGAATGTATTTATTCCACCAATTACCACGGTTCAATATCTTCATTCTAGCAGAAAGATGCGCTCGCACCAGATCCTCTTCGTGGTGCTCGTGGCTCTCTGCGCCCTGTCAGCCCAGGACGGCGTCAACGGCCAGGCTTTGAAGAAGCTCTTTGGCATGGTTGGCAAGGCCGAGGCAGAGGTGCCCGCCGACGCCGAGATGCTCGACGACTACGACCAGAAGAGCGCCGCTGACGGTGTGGACGTGGAGACAATCGACGAGCCCTCCGTCCCCGCTGAAGTGCCATCTGAGGAGCGAGACAACCCCGTGTCCACGACGCCCCGACCCGGCTTCTTCCACCAGTTCTCCTTCCCGACGCTGCCCCCGTTCACATTCCCCCCGTTCCATCCGATTCCCGCGCTACCCGCTCTGCCTGCCATCCCCCCGCTACCCCAGCTGCCCCACCTGCCTCACTTGGCCACCATTTTCCCGACGATTCCACCCAGGCAAACCATTGTTGCCACACAGACGCTGCTTGTTGAGGTAAGACAGTCAATATGTTTGATAACAAGTTTCTAAGCTCTTATAACAGCTGTATCTGGTTCTTTTGCTCTTCGGCTCGGCGCAAATGGATTTTTTCTAAAAAATTAATGGACATCACTGCAAGAATACACGATTTATTATATTCATAGTCATCAAGTTAAATTGTACATCGATGAAAATAAAAGTTAGTCTCCCCGCTCTTGCTCGTTGTCTCCGTCAAATGGGACGTTGTGGTAGATAACATTCAGCCATTTCACTTCATGGGTGCGTGATAACTCTATATGTACATGCAAGTGAATGCACCATTTCCTAAAGTGGCCAGAACTTATTTTCATAGGCTGTAGTTTGACAGGGTAGACGACAGAACGGTTTAAATTTAAATTCAGCTCTTCAACCTTCAAGGCCATGAACCCTGCGCATGAAGCGAAAAGACTCTCAATCACGCCGAAATGTAGACCCATATCGCACATCACTCGTTGTTGCATGTGGGTGGCATTCCACACTGCAAACGTAAACTCTCTTTTCTATGTCATCAAATAATTCCGCTTGTGTTCCGGTTTCAGGTCACCCGCCGCGTGACTCGCGTTCCCATCTGCATGTCCATCATCGGCAACCGTCCCCCGTGCGTCGTCAATGACGATTCCGTCCAGGGAGGCCAAAACTACCGCGCTGACACCGACTCCCTGTGGAACGACAACATCGGCGAGGAGGGCCGTATCTACATCCAGCCAACAGCCGCCTACATTTACCCGAACGTGATGCCGACTACCACCCCCTTGGAGGGTGAAAGCCGCGAGGGCAAGTACCTTGAACTCAAGGCCGCGCGTGGCGAAGTGAAGGACGTCACCGCTGACCTTCAATCGTCGGCGGTGTCGCCGCACAGTGCCGCACCAGCAGGCGGCGGGGTAGGAGCCGGCATCGCCGCCGTTTTTGGGCACGGTTACCCGGCGACCCACATCGTCAGCAAGACCCTGTACGTCACCCGTGTCGACACCGTCACTGACTACCGTACAACGGCGACCCTCGTGGCGCAGAACTGCGTGCCAAACGGAGTCAACATCCGGTACTGCCGAGCGCCGCCGCCAGCTCCTTTCCAGTCGCCCGCACGGCCCCCAGCTCCTTACCAGTCGCCCGCACGGCCCCCAGTTCCTTATCAGTCGCCCGCACAGGCCCCAGCTCCTTACCAGTCGCCCGCACAGGCCCCAGCTCCTTACCAGTCGCCCGCAGCGCCCCCAGCTCCTTACCAGTCGCCTGCACAGGCTCCAGCTTCTTTCCAGTCGCCCGCAGCGCCCCCAGCTCCTTACCAGTCGCCCGCACAGCGCCCGACGACCCGATACCCGACGTCCCGATACACGACGCGCCGCACGACGCCTCGCAGGACGACGACGACGCCGTCCCCGAACAACCCGTACGGAGCCCCTGAGGGCGCGTACCCCCCGTACGCCCCACAGTCGCCCGCTGTCTACGAGCCAGTCAACACCCCAAGCCCGTACAAAGGGGGCGAGATCGACGAGCAGGTCGATGCTGTCGAAGGTGTTGATGAAGTCCTTGACAACCTGGCCAAGGCTTAGGTAGATAACGGCCGTCGTACGACGCATTCGCACTTGTGTGTGAAATTGGAGCCGCTGTTTTCATAGTGAATTCGGCTGGAGAGGAACATGGTGTGCTGAAGTAAATCCGCGTGTATTTATTTGATATTTAATATTTATTTAATAACTTATTAATTAATTTATTGACACTTGCTAATTAAATAATGAAGTAGAATGATGTAGGCGAGGTCCATGTAGGCCCAGGAAAATAAATTTGCTGTTTTCAATTTTCTCGTGTGTTTCTAAGTATGAATAACCACATAATGACAGTCCTTATACCTCAGAGTCCCAAGTTTAAATATTTTTGAAATTTGAATACTACACTACAATGCTTTACTTTTACAATGATAGACAAAACGATAAATTAAATTGTTTTTGTATGGATGGAGATATAAAAACATAATTACCAAGAGAGAAATAAATGCTCGGCTAGAAAATACAAATGCATTTGCATTCGTCCTATTTCTTTACTAGGTGTTAGCCAATTTTCGGTAGTCGACGACGGCTCTGGACGTCGGTTTCAAGCGTCGCTCCGCGGGTCCGGTCCAATCACGGGTGGAATTGCATGTTTTCCGATGTCCTGCGACACCACAGCCTCGACGCCGACGCCGACGCCGACTCCACAGAGCGGCAGATTGAAAGGCAACTGCGTCGGTAGGCAGCCTACCACCGAGAAAGTGATGACGTGCTCGACGTCGTCGATTCTGGCCGTCGCCTGCTCGACGACCGTCTGCGTCACGGTAGAGTAGAGTCCGTCAAAAATCCGGTTGAACTGCCAGCCTCCTGTAGCAGCGTCGCCGGCAGGCGTCCCGGCGCCGACGCCGACTTGTGGCGTCGCGACTACGAGGTCGTCTTCGGGGTGGTGGTCGGAGGACGCCAACCAGCCGTCCCAGAAGGCACGACCACCTTCTAGGTCACGTGTAGCTTCAATGCTGAAAATCGTGCAAATGGGGCATACATAAAAACGATGTCGTCAATTTTGTAAGAGAGCGAGGAAAAACTATAAAGGAAGTAAATATTCTTTGAGGTGCCTATTAGTAAATGCTAAGCTATTAGGTGAGGGAGTTTCTTTTCACTATATAGGTACGTTTTTATGTGAACGGCATTGTAGACGTTACTTTTAGCAGTTACTGACGTTAACAACCATTACAATTGAGAGAATATTCCCTTTTGATGTGCAATTTGCGCGTGATGTGCAATTGTGAGTGTAATTTTACTGGCAATTCCTTTGTTTTTTGTTACTTGTGCACATCTAAATACCAATTTGTAGATTCCTATAAACTTAAGATATATTGTAATCCTGTAAAATCTTCAAAAACATTGCTTTAATTTCACGCTGAATCTTGCGTAACACTGACAACGCGATGCTTATGGCCTGTTACAGCAATTACCTGCTAGTAGGAGACGGCGCTATCTCCTGTGTCAGGTGCCGGCACGGTGGCAGCGACGACGCCACCTCGACGCAAGAGGACGGCGTCACCTGGGTGATCACGACGCTCTCGGTTACCATTCGGGTGACCGTACCGACGCGTAGGAACCAGCGCGGCTGGCGAGACGTTCCTAGCGTCGCGACGCTACCAGCCAAGGCTAACATCGCGAGTAGGGCTAATGGTGACATCTTGCGGCGACGTGTAGAACGAGATTTGTAACAGCGACGGGGCTTTCGAGGAAATTATGGGAAATTAAATTTTATCAAAATACTGCAAGTTTATATTGCGCAGAAAAAGTTTGAATTTTCCAAAAGTTTTCAAATCTGATGTTCCGAAAGAAATGACAAACACAGAATAGAGCTTTATTTTCTGTTGGATTCCGCTAACACGGCAGTAAACCCAAAAAAACTTCCTCGTGAAAACGGTTGGTCGAGACCTCGAGATGCAGCACTTTCTGACAGCTGTCTGACTGCGCAGTAAAAGGGCTCCAGAAACCTACCGAAACCTATCCATGTGCCAGGCACTCAGCCGATGTCGGAGGTGGCAATAGTTGCAGTACTTCAACATTGTGCTTTTATCGATCCATCCCTCTCGGTATTGATTGACCGGATTCGGCTCCTTTTGGCTAAACTGTTTGTATATTTTTAGGATACACAAATTCTTTGTCAATAAGTTGTACCTTTCGAGGAATCGAACCGGGAAGCATACTGACGAAAACTTGCCATTTAATCAATGGTTAATACTTATCACCTACAGCTGAGAATTATTAAAATTAAAAAACTGCAGTGAAAACTTACTTTTAAGTCTCAGAGACGACCTTTGTGAAGTTTAGTTAGAAGAGACGTCTCCCGACGAAGGACATCAACGAAGTGAGCCACTTCCTTATTAAGTCGCACCCAGAATAGCGAGAACTTTGTGAGAATGCCTTTCTGTGTTAGGGGTTGGGGAAGGAGATCACATGATAATATGGGGTGAAGTGGACACACCCAAGAAGAAAACAAAAAAAAATCAGTCTGGTCACTTATTTAATACCTGCGTTCAAATACATACTAGGGCATCGCATACACAATTTAAGTTGCGTTGTTGGATGAGCGTAGCGGTATTTAGCGATGTTAAAATGTAAAGATCAAAGCAAAACAGCCAAAATTCACAAAATTTAATTGGTGCAAATTGGGAAGTAAAAGAGAAGAAAGCACATACGGGCTCAAAAACTTCAATGCTATTTAATATTGATACATTTCACATCTGTGTAAACTTTGGTGAAAATATATCAAACTCTTTCGGCGGTAAAATTCCAAAGGGGTTTTCCAAAATCTGAAGAATTTCGTAAATTTCGATTAGCCTCGAAAATCTTTGACTGATTGCAAGAAAAACGCAGGGGGTCTAGATTTAGAAAACAAAAATACGACCAAAAACACACTTACACAAAGTTGTTAAATCTGATTTAAATTGCAAACGCTTGCAATGCGCGGGGCATTTCATGATAAGGAAGTATTAGGAAATGTTCTTATAATAAAATTCCCCGCACATTGCAAGCGTTTGCAATTTAAATCAGATTTCAGATAATTAAAACGCATCCAACGTCAAATTGGAGTTACTAGAGATTGAATGGTTGTGACGTGTTTTAACGTCATTAGAATCATAGTGACTATGAGTGTTCACAGCCTCATGATTCTACTCCTTGGAGATCCGTCATTCTCATCAAATACTTCAAGAATTATGTGTCCAAGTAGCTCAAAGGGTTAGAACAACACCCGCGACGGGCGGAAATCGGGGTTCGAGTCCCCGTTTGGCATCAACTTTGGGGACGGTAGAGGTGTTCCTAATAATAAAACACTTACGCAAGTGATTTTTTCTTTAATAGCTGGGGCAAAGTCTAGTGCTTCTTTTTTGCAATTAGTGATATTTTATCGATAAATTACAATAATATCATTATCATTGAGTACGTTTAGGACACATGCGTTACATGAACACATTATTGCGCCTTATCTACCTCGTTTTTGTTCAATGATATTCATTTATATCCCAAGGTTCCCTATGTCGCCTTCATTCCTGATTGACTTGTGGTGTTTAACGACGCGCTGTTTTGACAACTGGCCCTGCAAAACTGGTATAATGGCGACGATGCTGATGCGGATGATGATGAAACTAACCTAGTCTAGAAGGGAGGAGGAAAGCCCTTTGCCGGCACATAGCCAACTCCTGTCGAAGAACACCCAGGGGACCACCGGCTTAACGTCCCTTGCGTAGGTTGGTACATCTCGAACAGCAGGATTCCTCCACAAATCCATGCCGTCGAGAGGTTGATAATAAGCAAGGCGAATGAAGTTGCTGTACTAACTTTCATCCCTCCAACCTCTCTCCCAAACAGAACTGGTCATGTGTATGATAGTCACCCATCCAATACCTGACTGTGTGTTTCCAACACGCCAAACTGTTCGGTCTCTTCATCCCTCCTTCAAATGGTATCCAGGGCGCCAATGACCAGCCTCAAGATGATTTGTTGTTTTGTTGATTTGATGTTGACAAATCGTGACCCCTTTGTTTGTGTTGACAGTTTCTCGTCGTCGATGTTGATGTAACCCGCGAATCGCGGCGATCACCAGCATCAGAATCCAGCGACAACGGCGGCAACGTGATCGAGAATTTGATCCAACACATATGATTGATTAGCGGGGATTAACGACGCACTGTTTTGACAACGGCCAAACACATGTAAACGACCACAAATTGAACATCCGTTAGAACTTTGCAATCTGAATTGGTCTTTAACAAGGGTTTAACTTATTAAAGCTAAATGATTCAGATCCTCAACACACGAGTTTGACACCCGGGGTAGGATTCATAAAACATAATTTAAGTTTGACATTTCAGCTCAAATTGTAATTGTAATTGTTTTATTTCCTGTAAAAATAGTGTCACAACGTCACAATACATTAAATATAATCCTATAGAATCTTTACAAACTGCACTATTTTCCTAACCTAACTGGCAACTGCACTCTTTTCATACAACGCAATATAGTAAGACTATAGGGTAGAAATCCTTGATAGTCTTATGTTACTCTAAATTGGCATCCTCAATAAACTAAACAAATAGCCGGGGACAACACACGCAATTTATGGCATTCCTGAGATCAAACTAAATTAACAGCTCTCACCAAAAAGCACCCTTGCTCAAGACGTGTGCACCCCTATTTTCGGCCTCATGATTCCAAATTGAAACTATCTAAACAGTAAACACAGTCCACTTCCATCCGCGAGACGACCAACATCTCTGCCCAACTCGTCCACTAGCTTTATAGATCTACAATCCTGTATCCCCTTATTATAAGAACTGAACATCAATCCAATAAACCATCAAATTTCACACTTTCGGGTCTAAATTCTCGAGCGTTGCCTCAAAGATCCCACTCCCTCTGAAGAGCGCCTCATTTAGCCAACAGCCAACAATTAGTTTAAATCTAACTTCATAATTTGGTTGGTGGCAGCATCAGTGTAGTCAGCAAAGCCCCAATATTATGACATTAGTACTTTATATGAGGAACGTCATACGTGTACATATATAATACTTAAATGATCATTATTTACACACAACGCTCATCAATGGCCTTGATAGAGCATAGGATCTAGCCAGCCAGGTTTATTTCAGCGCCAAGTTTTCTCTTTTAGGTGAGGCAATGTTAAAATTAGCACCTGGTTAATGTGAACACCGAGTTCCACCGCATAGGTCAGCACCGGGTCAACACTTGGTCAAGAAAAAATATGGTGCGCTCATTTTTTAGGAAGTTTACTTGTAAAGGCTGGCGGCAAAATAAAGAACGTTAACGAAACATGTAGCCGAAATATTAAGCGATCCATAATTTTTGAGAACTTTTCCTTAGAAAAATAAAATTTACCTAAAAGGGGTGTCAATAGAGGTAGATTTACACAAGGAGGCTAATATAACCGATCTGTTTTATGATGAGCAATCGAGGATTAATAACGGGTTCAGGTCAATAAAATTGAAAAAAAAAATTGTTGCATGATCGTTAAACGGGTCACAGTTTGTATTTTTTAAGCCTTTTTCCCCCCCCCAAAAAAAATATATGTTTACACATATAGCACATCCGTCTGGATACGAACTCAGACTCTCCGCTTGTAGCAGACGATTCAGCCGCCCGGCCATTAGAAGACCGCTGAGACCAACTGCTTCTATCGTGCCCTTAATGTGCTACTTGATAATGCAAGCCTGCGATAGCCGAGCGAGTAGTAGCCGGTTACCGATCGATGTCCAATATTAATTGATCAAGTTCGTTTAATACCCAATAGGTTGCGCTCACGGTCACTTTGCGTCTTAACTCGACTGCGGGATCGGTGATACTTGTTACAAGACGTCAGGTCGCGTGATCACGTTGAAGCATCGGGTGGCGCAGCCAAGGCTCTGACGTATTGCCCTTACCCTTGCATTTCGCACTTTGGAGGCCCTTCTTGTGTGAAGTAGTCTGGGACCACTCCTCCACATTGCTGGAGGTGTGATCTGGCTTGGGTGCGGACATTCCGCTCTCTATGCACTAAGTACGTGCGGTGTATAAAACGAATAATGACCGCTTGAAGCAAGGCATCGCAAAACACCTACGGCATAAAGCCTAAGGTAATGCATGTTTTACGAATCGTCCATTTTACTGCCCGACTGCTGATGTTATCGCCACCTGTGAGGAAAACTTTAAAACCAAAAATATGACCTTGTCAGGTACTGCCACCTGGTAGCTAATCTAGAACTAAACTTTTCTGGAAAAATTATTGAAATAATTTTTCTCGCTCTGAATAATGAAAAAAAAATCTGCTGAGGTTGGGGATCGAACGCAATACCCCCTGCGCATGACACAGTCGCTCTATCCATTTGACTAAACAGACGACTATACAAGTCATGGTTTTTTTCGGATATATAAACTATTAAACTGATACGAAAGCGGGCAATGATTCTGATCAAATGTCGACTATTACATCGATGAGTTTAAATAAAAAATTATTCGACAACAGCTATATATAAAGTCAGCTTCAATATTGTTCGTCAACGTCGAACTTGTTTTGTCGCTCAGTTTACTAATTCCGGATCTTTCTCCATTTAAAAGCAAACTGCCAGCCAACATAACCATGATGACCCGACCCAAGTGTTTCGAATCCCGCCGCCGCCACCGCCGCTAGCAGTGAAACATATTACTGTACGTAAGCTCACAGGCCTCGACCGGATGAAGTGCAATGCCGCGGGCCTTCACTGCATCACATAAGGATATTGGATCGGGTTGTAGTTCGTAGTTTGACATTTTTGTTGCAATCAGCGCTATCTGTTGGCAGAATCTGGCATACACTCTGGACAGCGACTCGAGCTTGGCGCTGTCAAAAAACTACCCGGTCGAGATTTGAACGCATACCTCCTGCGTTGAAAGCAAGCACGTTAACCACAGGCCTACTAGGCAGTTATATAATTGAGGCGGAAATAAAACAATTGAAGCTCTAAGTACCGACTGCACAACGTACATGTTTGAAGATAAACCTGGTGTGCCAAAATAAATCCTTTATCTTTAATACAACCGAAAAGTAGGGCTATAAAATAGAAGAAAAATGTTTTATGTTTCCTGAATTTTTTCCTTGCATTTTGTGACTTGGTCTCTCTGAATATCTATCTTCTATATATCTACCAAAAATTATCTATCCACAGTTTTTGAGATTTTCAGTTCAAATTTTTCGAAACGTCTTGCCATCCATGCTTTGCTTAGTCGAGGTCACGACACTGTGGGCAAATTCTAAGTCCTTTTATGGGGTGTACTATTTCTTTAAGTCGTTATAATATAATAAAATAATATATAATAATAATAAAAAATACTATTAATAATTACAGTGGGCGCAACACGGATAAACAGTTGACATTTTACACAAATTACACAAATGACAAAAATTAATAAAAAACACACAATTAAATGTTACAAATATATTAACATTAAAATACGCACAAACATTTAATAGATATAATATTTTACAAACATACATGTTACGAACAAAAATATTTATGTTACATCATTCATTCATCAACATCCAACCAGCAACATTCAACCACCGACAGTCAATCACCAACATTAAACTACAGGATATAGAGAGAGAAGGTTTCGCTTCTACACGGTGTGTAAATGCTGGACTTCACCCCAACACCAAGCAGTGCTGGGGCACTCGCCCGCTCCAAAAATTTCTGGGCTTCCACCAGTTGCCACGTTCTAACGCGAAAAAGGCAAGCCTTAGAGCTCGACTGGAGGAAGGTCAGCCGAGCCCCGGTAACATTTATCGCGTCCCTTGGTCAATCATACCAAACAAGTATCACCGAACACGCAGTCGAGTTAAGACGCAAAGTGATTGTAACCGCAACCTGTTGGATATAAAAAGTACTTGATCAATTGAAATGTCGATAAATCACGGCCATCGGTCGGTAATGTATGTACCCACCTCGTCTAGTTGCAGCAGGTAGTACACGCTGGTATCGCAGGCAACCGGCCCATGATGTCCCACGCCGAGACGAGCCTAGCCTACGTGACCCAAGGCAACAGCTAAAATACTTAATCTTCTAAATTGAAATAGTTTTGGACAATTTCTTATGCCTATTTCTTTTCATGACGTGCTATAACATTTTTTTTTTCAAATCTATTTGTGATGTGCGTTAGAAAGGAGGAGGGGGGGGGGGGGGGGGGGGAGGATGGACTTTCTAAGTATAGAACCTGGTAAATCTGGTACCAGGTATAGGTACCTTGGTAAGTACCTGGTAAATAGGTAATTACCTGGGAATATTTAATTCCCAACCCTCTCAACCCCTACTATGAATGGAATGTTATCTTATCTCCTTATATGGTGTTTGAAATATGTGTTTTTTTTTACCCGCTAATCCACCTTTCACCTTATTTTTATGGATTTTGCATGTTTTGCTATTTGTTCTTGCATATTTGGAGGTTTTATTTTGCATAACTATCCTATCTCTAGTCATTACCCATTCATAAGTCTGCTAAGAAGGCATAGAGGAAATAATTTATTTTAATAAAAGTACATATTTGGTGTAGATCATGTTTAATTAGCACATTATGATCCTACCTAGCTATACAGTGCGTGCCAAAATAACAGTGAGATCACTTTGGTACTGTGTTAATTTTTCTGGATTAACATTGAAAAGCGCAAACAATGTTCAAGCGCAAAGACATGTCAAAGTTATCACTCAGTCACCTATGCTGCAATGACTTTGACGGACAAACTTCAGGTGTGTCATGAGAATTCAACAGCCCGTTACCTTTAATTTAGCTGTGATTTAAGTAATCTGGTACTCGAAATTCTAATACTTGGTTAACGGATTGTCCACTTCTTATTAAGCCTCTGAAAAATCACCGACTCAGTAAATATAGCCCGTACAGCAATCATACTTTTTGAAACTCTCCTCCAACTTAAAGTAATCACACTTTAAAGCATAAGTTATTAGTGATCTCTACACTTATGAGAAATATTAGCAATAACTAAATCAGATCCAGTTCTCAAACTTCTTTCTGTTAAGAGGCATCTGTTTGATTCGCTCATATTTTTAAAGTTACAGGTATAACAATATTTAATCATGTTAAGCCTTCTATGTAATGTTAAACATCTTATATAGATATAAACTCTTACATATTTCCAAAGATAAATCAAAATGTTTGTAACAAAATGATTGAGTAAAAAACCTCAATAATCACACTGCCTAACAAAAATAATCTTACAAATGTTAATTGTACATGTGTTAGTCACAAATTAGTATTATCATTGTTAATCTTAGGATAAACGATAGAGAATGATAACAGCGTCACAGCTGCCGTGCCCGCTTCTCTTCAGATGCCGTTCAGACGGGCGGCAGGGCCCAGAGGGTTGCCGTTTTGTCAGCGCTCGTGCTCAGGAAGGAGAACTCGGACGGGTGCCAGCGGCCGGAGATAACCTTATCCTGGTGCTCGGCAACCACCACGCTCGGCAGTGGCATTGTCAAGTCGCCTGTAACAATGGAGAACGTAAATTTCCAGTTCCTTATTAAAATTCGGCATTTGCAACGATAATAAATAAACAATCAGGGACTATGCTTAGCGGACAGGAGAGACTGGTGCCCACAAAGAAAACCTCCGGTCCTCCCACTGTCCACTATCAAAAAAAGTAGAAGTAACTAATTGCTCTGTTTTTATTGGGAAATGACAAAAGAGAAAACTAGCAGCAAAGTAAGCTGGAGTAGCTTGATTAGTAGTTCATAGCTACTAACTTTATAGCTTGATAGTGAACATATTATATAACCCATTTCAAATTTTCATTTTTATGCAGATACATTTTACAATCCAATTAATGTATAGATACTTGGATCATTACTATTCATATAATTCACAATGACTTGCAGTTTACTTATAATTCTTTTGAGTATAGAAAAACATTGGATTGCATAACTTTAAAAATAAAAAAATAAATGTTTCACTACAGAAAGATTAGTTAAAATATGCAAGTCTTGAGGAACTCATCCAACAACAACCACAATTAAAACATGTGCCTACCTTGAAGGTCGGTGAGCACAATCTTGTGGTCGTAGCCGGTGGTGAGCAGGTAGTACGCAGAGGGTGAGAATCGCACAGAACGCACGTCAGACGCATGAGGCTTGAAGCACTGCACGTTACGCATGCCGCGTATGTCAAACAGCACACAGTAAGCATCCTCGTGACCCGAAACCAGCAGCCGTCCTGAAGGGTCCACGCTCGTTGCCGCTACTGGGGAGCCCTGAAAATGACACGGAAAACGTTGAAACACATCCGACGGCAATTGTTTCGGGAAAAGTAGGAGAGGAACTTGACGCAATGGAGGTGTAGTGAGTCAGTAGCATTACATTGCCTGCCCCGTGAGAAAGCAAAGCATATCAAATTCCTCTAGAACCATTTTTGCCATAAGAGCTATTGTAAACATATTCCTACAGAGTGATTTGAAATTGTATCTCCTCTCACGGGCACAACTGTGAATGTATGCTTCCATTTAACTTTTTTTTTGCTAAAAAAAAAAGCATTACTCAAAGAGTTTGAATCAATGTTACTACCAAAGATCTTGTAAAGTAAATAAATAAAAACTGTTGTCACTAGCATCATCTCTGGTTCGTGCAGTCTACTTTCATATTTCTCTACTATATATAAATATACTATAGCAATATTTCTGCTAATTATAAAGCTAGACTTGAGTAAATGGCTAGTTGATGCTCCACCATAGTACGTAAGTTGGTACCATGCCCCATTTTAGGTACTTTCAATTTCTCTAGTTCAGTGCATTCTCTGATTTATTGATTTGTTAGTGATGTGGGAGGCAGATTCCCTAACTCATTTTCAAGTTTGTAAGGTCATAGATGTTATTATTTATGTGTAGCCTAATGGCTGCTGGTGTCCACAAATTGTTGTGACTGTAAAGTGTGGGCTGTTACCAGCAAGCATTACCAGAATTTACGAGGTACTTATACTAAGTTTTAACTTCCCATCATTGTTTTTCAGATGCTGGATTTGTGGATTTAAAATGCCAAGTGAAAATGGTAACTGAACACGAGAAAAATGATTTACAAACTTGGATTTTTTAACGCTAAGAGAAATCAACTAATTTTCGTGACTCAACTTGACTCAACAGTCACAACTTTTGCCGACTTTGAGGGCAGGGGTTACAACTGCTATCGCCCTTAATGAAGTAACAGACATAACTTGCAAAACGTTGGGAAAATAATCGTTCTTCCTAAGAATAAAAAAAAACTTACTATCAAGGTCTTAAGTCTTAAGTCTTAAGTCTTGAGTCAGAATGTTGCTAAAGTTAAAAAGTTAAAAAAAGTGGTCGTGTACCCTGTTGCCTGCAGCGGTGGCGGGAGTGACGACGTTGACGCAGCCTCGCGTTCGCAGGTCCCAGAAGCGCACTGTCTTGTCTTGCGAGCCGCTCACAAACATCGCGCCGCCCCAGTTGTACAGCGACAGCACGTGGCCTGTGCATGGAAAGCCAGAGTTAGGAGACAAGTGCCTTGAAGGGATCGCTAGGGGTTGGTCCTGGTGACCAAGTGACGAGTGCATTAAACCAATTGTTATCAATCGTCTTTCAAAATTGAGAATTTCACAAAAGTTTTTTGTTTTCTATTTGAATTTGAATCAAAATCAAAAGACTTTTACAATGTAGATTAATTCTCCAAAATTAAAGGTGTTTACACAAGTCAACAGATGAATGTTCCAAAAGCTTGCATTTGGTAGGTATTGAAGTTAAAAAATATTCAGATTTTTTTTTTAGCAACCAAAATATCTAGTATCAAGTCAATTTAACTTGTGCAAAATAAAAGCAAATTGCAGATCAGAAAAAGCTTCTTCAACAATATTGAACATGAATATGCAATGTAATGGATCTGTAAAGGTAAGTAAAAGCTCCGCCTGTGTCAACGAGGCTATTTACCCGAGTGTCCGCTGAGCGCTTGGAAAGGTGTTCCCGTTGCGCAGTCCGTGACATAGATCTTGCAGTCTCCAGCACCGGCACTGATCAGCAGGCTCGACTTGTTGCTTGTGTCCTCGAGGAAGCACAAGTCTCGGATCGTGCCATCGTGCATCGAAAGCTCCACCTCGTGGCCTGCCAAGGAATAAGCGTTCGTAAGCAAACCGACAAACATGAAAAGTGCCCTAGTGCAAGAATTATAAATTTTGTATGCTTGACATACCACTACTAATGATGCTAAAAGGCAGCTTCAGCCCTATGTGTTGATTGTTTATTTTTTAGTAAGATATTGTTTGCTCCTCACATTGTAGGTTCTCCAAGAACACATTCCACCAATGAGGAATCACTCGAGCCAAGCAAAACCACATGAAGGTGTTTCACAGGGCTTACAATTTTTAGTTTTAGCAATCTTTGGCAAAACATGCCCCTGTGAGAGGTCAATTCCCTTTTCCCTTATAGCAAAATTCACATTGTTACTTGTCTCAATTGACTATACATTCTTTGAAGTGCTCAATGCAAAGCTTGCAAAGGACTCACCTTCCAGGTTGGATGTGTCGACGTTGAAGCGCATGAGCTTGACAGTCTTGTCGTTGCTGCCGGTGGCCATGAGGTCACCGATGGGCGTCCATGCCATGCAGTAGATCGAGCCCTTGTGGTGTTTGGTGCGTTTGAAGAGCACTGTTGGCTGGTACGTGGTGTGGTCCTCTCTGCGCAAGCAAACCATGGTGTTAGACAAGGAAGTAGTCACTAGCTAGCTAGCACGAGTTTTCAATGTTTCACAAGTAAAATGAGCGAGATTGTAAGCAGTTGCAAGTCCAGAGAACTCAAGAATATATTGAATATGAAATCCATCAAATGAGAAGTTGGGGGAACCTAGATAGTATGTTTTCCACGAGATAGGTTATTTTATGTGCGTAGTTCCAGAATGACCTTCGCTACATTTTTCATTGAAAATTAACAGAGGAAAAAGAATTTTCCTGAATCTCTTTCCATGTGCTTCCAGTTCAACATTTGGCATATTTAACTCATATTTACACGTCCAGAAAGTAATTTTGCACAAGTAATAAAATATTGAAATATTGATTAGGAAAATTTTTGAAAGATGTGCCAGACTACTAGGAATCTATTTTCAATCAAGCTGCTAAACTTCAATAACTGCATGTGACATCAACAAACCTTCAAAGGACTACAATGGCTGCTACTCATTCAAGAGGTGGCAACTACACAGACGTCAAACCATCTCCCTTGTTTGCGTACCTGAGATCTGCGAGCTTCGGGTAGGCGCATATCCGCAGCGTTTTAGAGTTTGAGCCAACGGCGTAGAGCTTGCCATTGGGGTGAAACTCGGCACAGCGTACGGCCTGCACATCCTCCAGCGAAGTCACCGCAACAAATTTGGGCCGGTTAGCGCCGCTCAGATTCGAGCCGTTCAGGTCGCCACCCTCGCCGCGAGACGCAGGCTGCAATGAGAGGGAAACTTCTGTCAGAACCTTCCGTAGACATTTGACCAAATGTGATGACGTGGTATGAACGAGCCTGCACTAGTTATTGCAAAGTTTTGTTTTTTGGTGGAAAAGCAGCACAGAAATGTTATGTTTACTTCAAGTCAGTCAAAGAGGCTTATTAATGGGCATCTAGTCTTGGACCAAGACCATGCCGTTCTTCGAAAGCCTAGAAGTAAGCTTTGGCCGAGATTGGAGATACACCTCCTCATTAGGTTAAAAATATGATGAATATTTGCGGAAGCAGTTGGATGACACCAGCAGTTAAAAGATCATGTGGTCTCACGAGGACTGTAGCTAGTGGTTCATTTACACACAGGACAAAACAAATTTATTTCATAAAATACGATGATATTTGCATGCATATCTTGTAATAATGGTCCCCAAGGATGACATTGATGACATTGCGAACACAGAGATCCATCAGTCAACAGGTTGATAATAATAATAATGATATGTTTTATTCCAGGATTGGTTACATGTATGACATTGGAAAGTTATTTTAAATAAATGAAATAATTTTTGTCTTGATAAACATACATAAAAATGATGGTTTTCGGATATAATGGACTGATAAAGTCTGCAGTCTTGAAAAAAACCGGTACATCACCTCAATAGGCGTTGATTAAGAAATCCGCGCGTCTGATCGACGGTAAAATTAAACCGCTGACTGTCTCGAAAACCCGTTCAAAGATAGCGAAGCCGAAAGACGATTTACAAAGTGATTGTTAATTTATACTAAATTAGAGCTGGATGATCTTTAATATCCTTGAAATGAAAAAGTGTTAAAACTGCATTTTATGAATTTCAGTAACACGCATTGAACCTTAAAGTGTTTTGTCCCGAAAGTACCTACTGCAGGGCAGTGAGCCATCACAAGGCAAAGCTATCGGTAAATTCGAATCGAATTTCTATGAGAAACTAGCCCATTAGTACATCTATGCTTTCTGATTCGAAATCTGCGACAGACACACACACACACACTAATTTGCTTCTTCACATCCTTGAAATATTTTGATGGTCGAACGAAATTCAATGATTAATTATTCAAGATTCTTGTTTTGATGGTTTCCAGGTGAACTGTTTTAGCCCACTTAAATACAATATTTTACGGTCGACCGATGAAAACCACAGCACCAGTCAATAAAGAGAAACAGAAATTTAGATTTTCTAAAGTTAAACGGTCGCGGTAAAACGAGTGGTTACATCGATTACGGGAATCAATTTTTAAAAGAGAAAGACGTAGATAAGAGGCGGAAGCAGAAGGACAACTATTTATTAGCAGTAACACGCATGAATTGATTAAAAACCAGAGAAAGTTAAAAGAACAACAACTACTCAAGTAATAGCAAAATGCATGTATAATACCACCGGCGGGAGAATGGCAGTGTGTATTAACACGTCGTCGTATTTATACACGCGTTGATGTTATTTAGCATAATTACATGAGATTGTTAAAAATTGCAAATGAATAAAAAAAAAAATACGTGAGTTTTAATCTCAGTTTCCGAACAAAACCCTATTTTTATGCAAGAGTGAAAGTGTGTGAGTTATAATATGCAATTGTGCAGTTCAATTGATACCTGGAAATGCATGTCTTAGTTGTCACACCAGAGGGCAAACGCCAGTTATCCGCTCGCCGGCGGCGGCTTGTCACTGACAGCTTCGAAATCAGAGTATGCCGCGTGCCTGCCTGACATTTCCCTGAACTTTAAGTCTCCATAAGGCAGGCAACGTATACGTACGGCAAAGGTCAGTTTTGACAGACGAGATCAGTTTAAAGACTGCCAACAAACAGCGAATGGACACTTTTTAAAAAATACCAATCTGTTACACGACTAAACACAACTGATCACCTGGCCCATTCACTTTGCAATGACGTACTGGCTACAGCTGACAATAGACGAATTCAAATGAAATCTGTAAAATTTAAACACAACGGTTTATGACTAAAAGGGTGTTATTTAAATAAAAAGAAAACGTGATAACATTACTTCGAGTAATAAATTAATATAACATTCTGTATAATTGAATTTACAAGTGTAATGCATGGCGAATCGTCAGCTGTTAATTACGGTTAATTATGCCAACAATTGCAGACGTCGGGGACCAGAACCGCAACAATCGTGACCCGCGCACAGTCAAAGCATCTGGTGTGAGGTAATCATGCCCCAGGACCAGTCATCGTCGGAATACGGTACAAATCCTCCTCCTAACCAATGCACTTTTACACAAGCTCATCGCACGGAGTCTGCAGATGACGAGGTCGTCGTGATGTATTATTGTGACACTGCATTGCGCTGATAATAAGGATTTCAGAGGGAAGCCAGCACCAGGCAATAGGGAGGGTCGCGGTGACATAATATGTAAGTTTTATGGGAAAGCGTCTTGCGAAGTCGCCGGCGTCGACGAAATATCATCGGGGGAAGCGTTTGGCTTGGCGCAGAAATATTTATGTGGCGTGTGTGTCGGCAGAACAGATCCTTGCGAGGAATATGCTCAGAATAGGCGAAAAGGAATACATAAATAGCTATAAATAGAGGGAAGAAAAGTTGAATCTTCCAACAGCAACTATTTTCGTAGCTCTGCCAATGAGACGCAGACATGCGAGGATGGTTGATGACGAGCCCGATATTTGTGCTAATCTTGCATGAAAGAGATTCATGCAGATGTCTTCATCACGCCGGTAAATTCGCGAGCTAATGTGCATAATAACGCCAAGGGCAAGTTTTGCATAAATAATTTTATAACACGCAAAGTACTAAAAAACGTTTAAACGAATGCATTCCTGATGACCGCTCGAGATAATCATTCTGATCAACAACTTATGTCGGCCGTTAGTTTGCCATTTGCAACTTTGATTGCCACTGCTAAACGGCGCAGATGCTCAAATTACGAGGCATCGAGGTTCATCCGCAGCATCACCACGGCGCTGGACTGCAGAGAAAGTGCGGGTGGTAATCGCATGCAGCGCGGAGGACACTGGTTCATCGCGCTTGCTCCGTCGAGACAATGAGAGGTCCGATTCGCGCCGGACGGATGATGGATGTCACATCGCGCTGCAGAATGACACAAATCAACGGAAGTGTCCCGTGACCTGATAGCCGCGATTTGCAATTATTCTCATACTTTTATAGCGTTATTATAGCCAGTTGTCGACAATCGAGTAAACCTGTTTACCGGGATCATCAACAGGTAATATTGGCGCGCGAGCGAGTAATCAAGTCAACGAATCGATACAACTCTCTTAATTATATTGGCCACAGTAATTAGTGCAACGGTGGAAGATTTACACAACCCAATTTTCGTTCGCGAGACAATAATGGTTCAATTAAAAGTGACGAATGACGCTGATGGAGTTGTTAAACGAACAACAGATCTAATTAAAAGGCCGGCCATGATGTGGTAGGTTTTCACATGTGTCCCCTTTCCTTTCGCGCCGCCGAGTTCCTCACCTTGCGCCTCGACGGCGGCGGAAGTCGCGGGGACTCAGCCAAATTGGTCATTGAGCCCCGCTTCATCCTCGACTGCCTGTTCTCCTTGTCGTGATTGCATGGCTTGTCAAAGTCCCAACACTGAACGTTCATGTTGTTGTTGCTGTCGTGCCTCTTCCTCCCGTCGCCGCCGCCGTTGCTGTTGTTGTTGTTCATGTCCTCCCAGTCCGTGATCACTTCCGGTCGCACGTCCTCCATGGACCGGGAGCGGAAGCAAGGACATGGGGCATGCTGCGAGTGTCGCGGGTCCATCAACAGCATCCTCCTCGGGGGAAGGTTGAACGGCTGCGGGGGCGGCGGTGGCGGAGGTAGAGCGTCCCGATACATTGGCGCCATGAAGTAGTATTCCCTGCCCTTGTTGCTGCTGCCGCCTCCGTGCGAGAGAATGTTGTAGTCCCGCCAGTCTGGGTTCATCGACGACGGCCGGAAACTGTAGCGCGTTTTGTGCTGGGGGTGCTGATGGTGCCCTTGCACTGGTTGTTGTTTGTAAAGGGGTGGCCACGGTCTTCGCATCATCGTGCTTCCGCGAGAACTGTCCCTCAGACTATATTGGTCGCTGGAGATAGACATGTGTATCCCGTCATTCCTTTTGCAACGCGATTTAAGTGAGTACTCGCTCGGTAACTATTAGCCTGTAGGGCAATTTTAATGTCGCACTAAAGCACTTCCGCCAACAGCACAAGTAAAACTAAGTTTATTTGACAACGTAAACGCCCGATGGATTCTAGGAATGTGGACTAGGTGCCAATTATCACCTATAAATTAGTGTTTCTCTAGCCGAAAAGCCGGTCGCACTGGGACACTGGACACAGAGCACCGTTGTAAACACGCCGAAAAACAAAACGCTGCCGTCGTGGAGTTCACGGTTCGCGGGTGCACTCGCAGAGAAAGTCCAGAACAAACTGAACGAAGACTCACGAGCTCTCAGACACCGCCGCGCAGAATTTCCCACAAAAACCGGCGCGTAGCGCGCGTTCACCGCCTTTAGGAGGTGGAGGAGGAAGCCGACGGACTCTTCGGGCGACTTGCACGATGCAGACTGACCACTGCATCCGCGCGACGACGCCACCGTTGCGGGGCGACGGCCGCCGCGACGACCTACATACCGTCCGGTGGTCGTAACTCAGGTGTGACTTACTATGGGACAGACGTCGCGTATTGACTTACAATGCAAATACAAACAATACGAGCGTGTAGGTTTATGGATGAGAAATTAAGTGCGCTGAGATGGATCAGTTGGTTGTTTCACATGGCCGTCCATAGCGGTGCCTCTCCATTGTGCCTGGTCGAGTAGTACGAAGTGGTGATGTGAGACGTCCAAGTGATCAAGACGTTCAAGTGGAGTTGCTTTGGTATAATACCGCAATGGGAACAGGGAAACGGGTTGTTTTTAACGTCGGTTTTAGAGTTCTAGTGGGTATAGTATGCAGTGTTTTAGTGCAGGGTCTCTCTGGAAATGCTTTGTTCTTTAATGCTGGCTGCAGTAACGTTGTGGTAGGCAAAAATATGGTTATTTTAATGTATAGCTTCTCGTTTACAACCGCACAAGGCGTTCTTTGAGATCTTTGTAGAAACTTTGATGGCAGAACTTGAGAGGAAGTAATGCTGAACTCTGAATGGCGTGTATGAAAATGTTTCTAGAGTTTTGCAGTTTTAGCCGAAGTGATACCGTATACATTTAAAATTCGTGTCGTTTGTAAACGAATTCGCCCGCCTCGTTAACAAAGGATCTCACCACCTAAGTTCTCACGTGTCTAGATGTTTTGGTCCAAACAGGAAAATGAGCGTGACTGCCACGCCCTTGTTTTCATTCGAAGTCTCGCATTCAGCTGAGAAAATATCGTTTGCAATGGAAATACATCCGGAGCGCCGAAAAAGGAATGCAATTTTCTCTCGGATTAGCATTCAAGAGTGCAACACATTTACAGTCTTTCGGAATTGTTCGAATTATTTCATCGGTGGAAAACGCGGTCTGCGCTTTCCCTCGCGATCCGACGAGTCCGTCCAACTGGACCAAGTTCATGTGTAATCACCTGTTAACGCATGGATTTGTGAAACCGTCCAGATGCTAGTGAATCGCCTCCCTGTAAGGAGTTGGCAAGTTGTCGGCGTACAAGTTAACAGGATGCACAACATTGGAAACATCACTCGCGTGCAGGCAAGGTCACCGTTTTCAGGCATCAAATCAGACCGACGACTCTCTTGGTTGGCGATTAGTTATATTAGGTGGAGATCTTGACTCCCATTTAAGGGTTGGACGTATGCAGTCTTGGAGGAATGCTTGCCAAAAGCCATGCTTGGCTTTATGGTGCGGTCGGATATGTTCTGTAGATTTAAGTCTGAATTGCACTGAAACTGCCACGATTAGCATATTTTATGTGCAACGGAAAATCGCAACGAAAGCCTAAAACTGTAAAAGTATGGCGCACAGCACGTTAAACAGCGACAGCTATTAGGAATCAAGACCGAGAAAAAGTCTCGGCATTTTTGGCAATCACACGGACCTTTGTGGTACTCTTATTTTCAATGTAACACGTACTCTAGGTTTCAGTAAATAGAGCGAAATGATTTCTCTAACATTGAAAGTATACTTCGAACGGTCGAAAAGCATCGGCTATTTTCCGTAAATATAAAGTCCTACTTCTAAACAGAGTGTATACCCTATTCGATAGTTTCTTAGCCTGATTGCTACGCGCAAGATGCCCAACTACACGGCTCCGTCATTGATTTCCATCGCCTTGCAATTGGTTTCACACATCGACGGCCAGCGAATGTCGTGGTCCATTTCCTGTACGCGTCGCGTCGCGTCGCGGAAGAAAACAACGTGCGTCGAATTGCAATCTAATAAATCAGATCAACGTGTTGAAGACATCAGCGAAATCGCATTGTTGTGCGGTGTTCACCTTTTAATTGGACAGATATGTTTTGAACCAAAAAAATAAAAACCAATAAAAACGAATTGCTGTATAGAGAATATAGTACGGCAGAGGTGTAATGATCGTTGTAATCGAGGTTTCGGTGTCTGTAGTCCAGTTCATGGATCATTATGATCTCTTCTTACCTGTTGTTCGATCATAAAATGATGATGATACACATCGGACAGCATCTCTTGAGGTAGGTACATACGTACATCATCCACGTGCGGCCGGTAATTACAATGGTACGTCTCGGTTGCGTTTCATCTTTACCTTGCAGGGCATCGTAAAATATGTCGATCATTCGAATGTTGTGTATACGTTTCTATGTAAAACTTGGCATTTGTCTCGTCGCTGTTTGCCTAGAGCAATTAATTGACTTGTAATACCCATCATTTGAGATGAGTATTGTGTGCAAATTGAACATCAGTATCGACAGCGGGGAGTCAATGCTCAACGGCCTACTTTCCATGTCGGTTTCTAAAACACAAATGCGATACAATTATTTCGAAGTTAGTGACTTTTATATTCAGATTAAGCTTTTCAACGTGCGCAAGGGACCCAGCAAATGCGCTTAACCCAAAAATGCGTCTCGAATCGATTTCAGATCGTTTAAACATGCTCAAAACGTTCTTGTAAAAAAGAAAGTATCAATCTCAATTTGAGTTTTGTTTTCTGTTACATTAAAGAAACTTGATAATGATTTGAGAGACGTTAGAATTTGATATAAGTAGTTGACATTTGATTAGCTGATAGTGATATGGCGAAATGAAGTCCGAATACCAAAGAGCTACGAATGAAAAGTGAAATGCAACATGCAGGTATGGTCGAAGTTGAAAGCTACATTGAAGCAACTCATTAAAAACTATTCGGATGTAAAGCGGCAGATTATTTTATCCTTTTTTTTTCAACAAACACAACGGAAAGAGTGAAAACATCGGAAGTGAATCAACCGGCGCGGTAAGCGGTCAGAATTAATTACAAGCCGAAAGGTTGTGAACTTTTTGATGTTAAAACATGATTTCGATTTCTTCGATCGGTGCGTTGAAGCCGGGCCGTCATAAAAACTGTCCTCACGAGCTGGTCGAGGGAATGGTCGTACCGTGCATGCCCATGATTGAGGGTCTACTCTCCCGTGGACGGGTAGCTGACTGACCCATCGAAAAGGTCACTCTCAATTGCGGTACGTGATTGAAATCTCACTTTCTAATTCCATACTTTGAACTCATATAGCGTTTTAAGTCTGGCGCGTTACCAAAAAACAGCGTGTACAATACCTTTACTGTGTGTCCTATTTAAGTACGATTATGAAAATTACATGAACACGATTCGTCTAAAACGCAAAGACCATTAATTTAATTTTTTTTTCTTTGGAAAACTTCATTGAAAGCACAGCAGGCGTTGCGATTTCAAGTTAGAAAAATATCTAAATCTAAAGAACAAAAAAATCAATGAATTTGAGACCCCCTCCGAGCACGCAAACCATTAGAAATTATTCTTTTCGAAACGAATAGAGAAACACAAAGTATATTTTGAAATTAAAAAAGCAAGTACATGGAATAAGAGCACCCATAACTAATTACGCAGAGGCGGCCGGCCTACTATTTGTGAATGCGGAAGACAGGCCAATAAGTGCCCGCGCCGGCCATCGGGATGCTCTTGTGTACGAAGATGTGCACAAACTGTGGCAAAAGTCCGTGAGATTACCAAGCAGAACAGAGTTCGCATCTCGGTATACGGACGAGGTGAAACGGAAAGTGATCGCACGCGGAGGAAAAAGAACACGCAGTTCCAGATCAATGGCCTCGCATGCGTAGCGAGCAAAAGAAAGCTTTCTAAAGCGATCAGCTCCTCCACCATCGCGAATTCGCAACAAATTGGTCGTAATTTCGTCTGTCATCTTTTAGGAAAGATGGCCATCGCATTAAAATTAACAGATGTGACGTAATTTCCGTAAATTAATTCAGGTCTGTGCGCAAATTATGACAATGAGTCGTCGAAATGGTGTATGTAACGTATTTGGAACCACCCATCGTGCGAGATGATGAATAATTCACAAATCCTTTAAAGGACGAGACTAAAACCAAAGAATTGCCACGACCTACGATAGTTTTTTTCAAGCACATCACTGTCAAAATCTTTTTCAGTCATTTATTTGGCACGTATCGCTTTGTAAAGCTAGAAACGAAATCAAACCGAGCCCACCACCATTACTAATCCAGTTTCTAGATGGTATCTGACGCCAATTTTGAAATAACGTGTAGCAAATAATACATAATTGATCGTGTTTGTTTGAGCTATGGTCTTGCTGGTGTTCTCGTTGGAAACAGCTTTCCCAGCTGTAGATTTCAGTGATTTTCCTTCAACAATCTCACAAGCAGACCATTAATTCCCGTGGTAAAACATAAAATTTGCCCAATTTAAAAGCTATATCTGGCGATCTCAGCAACTCCATGGCATACCAACTACAATGGAATCTTAGGAATCTTATATGATTAGCAGTATTTTCGTTTTCAAAATAGGCACAATAAAGGACCATAATAATAGAAAAAGTGAAGTAAATTACAATAGCATTACACCCCCCCCCCCCCCCCCCGCCTAAAATCACACATAAATACTGAATACTAAATCAATTAACAAACCTATTATATAGCTGTATCATGTTCAGGTATCCATCGCCATGCAGTAAATTATCTATACCTACAGATGGCGTAAAGCACTATAAATGCACTAAATAGCGATGCGCACAATATTGTAGGTATAGGTCAGCACTGAGCATAATTAGCCTTGTTACTGTGACAAGACGTATTGCACCTTGCCGTCTTCTGTGGGTCAAGGCATCAAGGTCACGTGACCGAACGCGCTAGAATATCGATGCGTCGACCAATAAATCGGTTGCTAGAGGTCAGCAGGTAGCAGAACGCCAACATGATCTCGCATTTGCCTTGGTTGCAGCCGTTAGTTCGGATAGTTTATGTCGCGGTCGTGTCTTGTATCGAAGGAGAGAGAACCTTATTTAGTGCGAAATGATGACCGGAACGCATGTGACTGATTAGGAAAGTCGCTGCTGGAAAATGCGAGTGATTTCAAAGGACCACTGGTCCATTCGGAGGTAACGGGAAAAGGATTGGTAAGCACCGACGATCCCGCATGTGGTCGATTGTCGGTGGCATACTCGTATCAGACCACGTTGGTCAAATTTCATGAGCATATTGCTACTTTCGACTGACTTTTTGCACATTTTCGCGAATCATTATAAGAAATGGTGGAATCAATTCAACTTTCCACATAACTAGCTATCTAATTCGGTATTAAGTATTCTAACTATGTATCCTAATAATAAAAAAGTAGCTAATTCGCTGCTGCATTAAACGACTTTGGAAACCGCGTGACATTCTTTGACAGTTAGGTTTGGTATGAAATATTAATTATGAACTTTCGATTAGATTTGAGAAAGCCAGAACTCGTAAAGGTAAAAACTCAAAAAAGTTCTAAAAAAAAAACTCTTTCAAATTCCGTCCTAAAATCAAAGAGTAAGCAACCCCTGTTTACAAAAGCGGCACAAGCCTTTCATACCGTCATAAACGAGTCGCCGTCGAGAGAATCGTCGTCGCCCGAAGTCGACGCTGTAACCATGGGACAACACCGATCCTCTAAACACGATTTTGACTCCGACCACGACGTTAAGTCCGTACATGTCGCCGGCAACCTCTTCTTATCACGCCACGCTCGACTCATGTCAAAACCAACCTAAAAACCTCAGCGGCCACTGGCCAAACGTACTTGAAACACTCAACACTAGCACACACTGGCTCTGGACACTGGCTCACTGGCTCTGGCTAACCTGCTTCGGTTGATAGTTAAGGGCACGCGTTACACGGGGGGAATGCCAACATGTACTAAAATTTACTTTTAAGTGCCTGGTATGAAGTTAAAATAACCATGTTATAGTACAGGCCGAACGGTTCGATGGGCAGTGTCGCAAATCCAACATTTAAGAGGTGATAGACCGAATATGTGCCATGCTGTAAGTGACCACAACGAAGAAAATTCACGCCAAACCAAAGACACTGCCGACCAGTCGCTGTTCTTGGGAGAAGATCAAATAAATCACTGCCGGACACTCAGCACAAACCGTGCTCTGCACACAACTAAATCCACCTTTCAATTATCTAAATCATGAACCGATCGAAAGTAAAAACTTTTTATTTGTTTTCTATTAGCACCGAGCCGTGCAGGTACTCGTCTATCAACTGGATGTCATCGACGGCCACCGGCTGGTACCGTCGGTGTTCCATCAACCAGAATAATCACACGGTTGGATGGCAAAATCGGATGCTAATAAGAATACCGCGTGGTGCGACCGCGAGGTGTGCCGGGTGTTGCGTCTGTCAGTCGACGGACTTTCTAACGCAGACCACAGGAAGAGGTCGGTGGATGGTTGGTGGTAGCACGGTGGTGCCCGCAAATGCACTGCAATCTCGAGCGAGTCTTGGACAATTCCGGAAGGAATTGCCGGTGCACTCAGTGGGCTGCCAACACCCACCACCCACCATGGTATATTGCGAGCGTTCGCATAAATTGTGCGGAAGTTAGGTGATAATTGTGTTATACAATGTTTGAGGGCAAAGCGGCAGCTATCGAAATATAGGAAGACTGAAGTCATACGGAAGTACCACCATTGTTTCCAAGTCATTATACATTTAGCTATGAAATCGCGTACTACACAAACAAGTGCATTTTTATCATTCCAATCGTGAGCGTATGTCATTCGCTACCAAGATTGTTGCCTGTGATATTTCGTCATCTTCAAGCAGCGAGCATCGAGTGATCTCATTTCATTTCTTCCGCCCCGAGACGTTGCGAAACTCGACATTGAAGTCGCGACAACATTGTTAAACCACTCGCACATCCACGCCACATCCAATGCCATCGCGTCCATTAATTACCTAGGAATAATAATGCCTTCGGTGACTAATACCTTAACGTTGGCAGCTTTTTCCTCCCAGATGGGATCGTCCCACCCTCCGGAGCTGCCCGACGACCCGCGACGGCTGGGATCCCACGAATTGCGGCGCGCTGCGTCCAATGAGTCCGTCGAAAAGCGTCGCCTGCCAAGAGAGTCGCGTCGCGCCGACCCCAAAGAGTCTCTTCTGAAGCCCGTTGAGTCGACCGAGTCCTTGCGGAACGTGACCGAATCAACGGAGTCCCTCCGGGAGCGCACGGAGTCGGTTGAGTCGCGGCGCAGGAAGCTGGCCGCGTTCGGGACCCCCAACGAGTCCTTTCGAAGCAATCCGCCCGGCGAATCCGAAGAGTCTTTGCGCAAGATCGATTTTAGTCCGTTCACCGGCGCGTTCGCTTCCTTGTTCGCGTCTTTCCTGAGAAGTACCGACGGTCCCAGCGAATCCTTGCGGTTCAGCGAGCCGGTCGAGCCGAGAGAACCGCGCCGATTTAGCGAGTCTCTACGCAGGGAGCCCGTCGACGACGCCAACGAGTCCCTCCTCAACATCGACGGGAACGCCGAGGGATGGACGAGACTCGGTGATTGCGCCAACCCCGAGGAATCACGGCGTCGCAGAGGGATCACGTTGAGCGACGGCATGGAGTCGCGTCGCGGACCGACGCTGTCCCGACGCGGCGCCAGAGACTCACGACGCAGTATGTTGCCGAGCGAGCCACGACGCCCGCCGACGTTCTCTTTGTGCCCGTGGACGTCACAATCTTTTGTGTCAACCGCCGTCTCGTGATGGACGACCGCCTCTTCTTCGGCGCAAGACTGCTTCTCTCGCAGCAGTTTGACATCTTTGAAGAGGTCGTCAAGACGCTTGACGGCGGCTTCGGGACCTCCGAAACTCATCGCGAGGCGAGTTTCCCACGTTGCACTCTCTGGATAAGATTGGTGTGATCACGACGCCGATGCTATGGGGTCTGGCTGAGAACTGACGGCTTTCCTTAGCTCAGTTACCACTGTGGGATATCGACATTGAACGAGCCGCGATGTGAACCGCTTGCCTGCCGGCCAGGGCAAGGTTGCTGTACTGACAGCTCGGAGGCGACGACGCCGGCAACCGCTTGGCTAGCTGACGGGACTCAAGCGGCGTTATCCGTCATGAATTGCTCATCTCGCGGAGAACTCGCCGCACAAAAATTACTTCCGCACTCTTGCGTTTTAGTACGCGATAACCCACACTCTTTAAAACCCGTATTTTCCTCGGCGAACGTGCGAATCGCCAACAACTGTCAATTCTTTCAGGCGTCCAAATTTGCTGTCGAAAAAAACAACCAGTTTTTTTTCAATTTATTTTCACACCTGTCACTTATAAAACAAACGACTCGAGCTAATTCCGCACAATCACGTCACGTGCACGCAGATGCAATCCACGACGAGGGCACTCCAATTGCCTCGGCAACGCACTTTAGCACTCGTGGTTCGTGACAAACGCGAGACCGATCACGCGTGATTGCGCGAGCACGGTGAGTTCGATGCACGAAACGTCAGCCGGGAGCCTCGAGCGGGACATAAGTGAACTGCGCCACGTCTCCTGCGCACTCTGAACCAAAGAACACACACACACACACACACTCGATGTAAGTTTAGTGTGGTGGTACAGCCAGTGTGCAAAGATGGAGATCCGAACTGAGCGCAGTGTGTAGCATTATGAGATCGCCTACGCTCACAATCGTCCGCCAATACCTTGAAAGATTTGCCTAGCTCCACGAGGTGGCCTCGACAAACTGCCCCATATTAGGACATCCGCGAGGAGTCGCCGTCAGCCACACCGCGGCGGAGCCCCGCGAGTCGTGCGCCAATCACACACAATTCAAATCTACGTCGAAACGCTCCAAAAGATTATGCAACGCGATTCAAGCGAACGATTTGACGCGAAGGTGTGATGGGTACATACACTTGATCGGTGCGCGGTGTTGATCAACTTTAGGGGTCAAGGTGTCACGGTCATGGCTGCCGAACGCCCAGGGCTTGTAAACCAATTATAAATGTACTTTCGGGTTTAGATTCCTCGCCGCCTGCTGGTAATGCTATGGTGATTTGGAGCTCGCCACATGAGATGGGACATTATCACAATTATACATGCTCTCGGCTATTAGCTGCAGTCAAATAGCCGCGTTACAGTTAGATTGGCGAGTTTGAACAGCTCTTATAAAATGACAATGCGTGGCAGAACAATTTCCAAGGTAAATACGCACTTTGAACAATTGCCGTGATTCCGTTGGCTGACATTACGCAGTCACGTTACTGCGAACGGGAGTTTTTAAATGGTATTCTATAATAGCGCAAGCCGTATTTGTCTGCTCATCACGTGGAGTTATTAATTGCCTAAAGGAATTCATAATTAAACTTTTGTTCGTCGTGGATGGTTCGAGTAAGTTGCCAATTATTTTTCAGCTGCAAGAACAAATGAGGAGATAATTATTTTTATTGGCACCAACCGTGCACGTGAGAAGCAATACCAAGCTGGTTGTACAACCAAGCTGCAGTAATAAATGCCTGATGATGATGCCCATTAATTTATTTAGCGAGCATTTATATAGCCTCTTTTTGCTCACAGCTCGCCGCTGCAAGTTTTTCTCAACGTTTTCTAATAGGCACTCACACACACTCACACATCCCGTGCATGTGAGGTCAGAGCGAGACCAGGTGATCTTTGCTCAGTTGGTCACTTCGCGGGGGAAAGGTTAATAAAGGTGCGAAAGTCGGCTAGGAAACAACTGCAAAACAATCACGGCGTCCTAGTTAAAGCCATTCAAAACCGACGCGAGACATCGAATAAAAAATACGATTTTTCGACAAATACTCGTATACTCGCGTAAGACATGCGACTTGGTATTTTGCAGTTACTTGCAGCAGACGATGATGATGGCATGTCAGCATGCTCTCACCCAACCCGCAAAGAGTGTTTCCTAGTCGATATTTTCTCACAAGAACCAGGCCAATTGCCTCAGAATTACGTAGACTCACTTTACTAGTTAGATAAAACACAATAGCAATTAAATTCCTCTCCAAATCAGGCTCATTATTTGTTCTCAAACCCAAAGTTGCCTGTCGGTGTACTTTTCCTTCCTCGAAACACTAAGTGGACAATGATTGTCATGTCAAAAACTATTAGCTAATCGCCGGAATGACTCTCAAAAAAACTAAATTTATGCCACTTGGACAGTAAGCTATGAGATTGGAGTATTTCACCAGACATAAACACAATAACCATTCGAGGAGGCCAAACACAGCGAAACCAGTCGGGATAACGCAATTAAATCAGACGGATTAACAGTCTAAAATCCATTGTTCTTGAGATTAAAATTTGTATAAATAATGCTCAGGGCTCACATTGTCTGTGACATTTGGTTCATGCGCAATCGGGACACGATATGCGCAAGATTTGCTGCCTCTTTTAAAAGGCAAGACGGGATCAAGAACAGCGAGCAGCACCGCGCCGACCCTGTGCAGCCATTTACGTAGCACTTAGGTGTTTTTGCTGCGCAGACCCAACTTTATCCTCCTCCGCCCGGCGCATTGCCTCAGCGAAGCCACCAAATAAGGGTTTAATTATCGCAGATAACATGACATTAACGTAAAGAACAATATTCGCGTGAGATTACTGATTACTCTTGACCGCGCAGTATTCTGGAGTATTTCCAGCGATCACACCCATGCTTGTAGCTAATTCGTTTTCACCGCACCTTTATTGACTTGTTTTGCGTACTCAATCATTTGTGAATAATCATAATTTTTGCCTTGACAGATTCGTAACTCTGAAGTTCAGTGCGTTGCGTAATAGTGATGAATGTGCTAGAAGTAACATCTCGACACGACTTCGGCGTGGGCATGTCCGCTCACAAATTTGCCTGCGCAAAATATGCGACCGATTACGCGCAGGAAGCGACTTGATTGGACAACAACCGCGAAACGCACCCCGAAAACCAGAAATGAGACGTGCATGCGCGAAATACGGCGGCACTCCTAGTTGTGTCGTGCCGTGTCCAGTCAAACGACCCATAAAAAGCGGCAGGTGGATCGATTTCAATCAAGAAGATCAATTACGGGCCAGTGGCTTGGTCGGGTCAGTCGCGTGGTCAACGGATATCACACAGCCGAAGTAGCTTGGGTGATGGTCAGACACTCCGCTTTATGGGAGAAACTGAAGTCAGGTCGAAGATGGGACGGTTTTATGTCAATGGGAACGACCACATGGTGTCGCTCGACGTCGGTGAAGCTGCAGAGATATAGGACAGCGAGCAGTTCGCCCTGAAGCCACACCCTTTTCGTAGAGTAATCATTGGAGAAACTATCGTTTAGAAAATTTCGGTCGATTGTCACCGAAGCATAGATCATTTACTGTTCATAGGAATAGTGACATTTATAACTTACTTCATAATATCCACACAAGGCTTACTGTCAGGATTAGCGGGTGATTTGGGCGGGTGGATTTAAAAACTGGTCATAATGTACAACTAGCATGTTCAAAACTATGTTTAACGCGCTGCTCTTCGCTGTTGCCACAACTTTAATTATCGACAGAGCCGCGATACGCCCATCATGGACGCAGCACAACACGAGGGTCTCAAGGTGACATTTTTGACATTCAATTGATATTTTGTGGGGCCAATGTCAGGCCAGCATCAGCGTTGTCTCTTCGAATTGAACCTAACCTAACCTAACCTAACCAGGTATATTGTGGTACAGTTTTGACAACGCGTTTCAAACGAACTCACGTTAGTTTTGACCCATTATACAATTGAAATTGGCGTGACAGAATTCAAGCTTTCTCGAATCGACCCTGGAAAGAAAATGAAGCCGAGAAAATGTGCGACTAAACCGGGAAACCGGGAAAAACTCTCGATGACTGCAGTCAATTGATCCGATCTAGAGTCCTGAAAGTAGCAGGGCGACTCCTGAAAGACGAGATCTCTACGAGGAATCCGCGAAACTCGTCGTGCACTTCAATTTCAGTGGCATAAAAGAGCAGATACAATCCTGAGAGCGTCAGTCCAAAAATATCGACACATCAGTTATGATTATTCTTGTGCAAACTCGAATGCTTGCGTAATGTCAGGATTTTTTTAGGAATCCAGGTACACTTTCGTTACACCCTCGAAAAAAATTGTTCCATTTGAGAAAATATTGTTGAGTGCACACTAGCGTTCCAAATAATAAAATCAAAACTGTCTTCAAATATTCAAAGTAAAGACTACAACCTTTATGGCCTGTTTTATAATTGATAAAAGTGTATTTCCAAGACCAAAACATGGTCCAACAGCCTCATACCGTTCATCCAATTCTAACGCAGCAACAAAATCAATCCATTTGGCCTATTTGTGACAATTGTGTGATGCTCTTACCGTGTCATAGAGTCCCTCGTTGGGTGCGGACGCGTCCGTATGGTTCGTGGGTGAATCCCCAGTAGCTGACCCGTTGATAGCACCCCCTGGCGCTCTGGTGGCCAGACCAGAAGCAGGACTGCCGTTGGCGTGTACCACCACCGTCGTTTTCGCGCCCGGCTTGCCGCTAGAGAAATCAACGGGGAAGAAAAATGTTAGTAAACGTGTTAAGCGGTTGTTAAATGTCTCTTGAGGGAGGTTTTTTTTACAACTTTTACAAATTTGTGGGTTTTGAAGCGAAATAATTTTGTTAGGAGGTAATTCTGGCTTCCTATTTCAAGTTACTGGGAAACAAATTATGAAGCGAGGATCTCGTATAAAGATAAAACCTCGATATAACCAGGTAAGGGAAGGTGGTACAAAGTGGGTCGGATTTAATTTTTTCGAGTTTCCTCATTCACAGTAGCTGTAAATGGAGGAACATTTTTATTATACATGCATTACAGTAATTAGGACAACACATGTTTTTTTCTAGAATTATGCAAGCATTTGTGGCTGAAATATCTGAAGTGACCCACTATATACCATTTGACTTGCCATGTACCACCCATATAGCAGGTTATATTTGCCATGACTGAATATCTCCAAATTCTTCAATACAAGCACCACTTAAAAACTGTACAAGAATGTAGCCACTTAGATCAACAAAAAAACACTGTAATTTTTTGAAAATTTTCTTTCCAGTCGGGTGGCAGAAAAGTTTGATAACCCACTAAAGACCGTAAACCACTATGTAACACCTTCCCCTACCCGTTTCAAACTAATTTCCTTGCATTTGTTTCGCTTTTTTCGACTGAAAACAGCACACAGCTGAGAAACATACTGTTTACTCCAAACGAACCAAAATTACCTGGTACTATGACGTGGTTCATACTATCTCGAATTTCCTCATACTAACAAACTCGCAGATAACAACGCGAGCCCATTAATATTTCGCCGGGTTAATTTCACACCGCCAATGTAACGAACGAAATGCAATTTATAAGCGTGGCATAGACTCCGATTTTCCCGCGCTGTGTCGGAACCAAGCTTCGCTGACTCAGGCCAGGCTCCAGGAAATTGGAAAACGCCTCGGTTTTCCACACATGAAAAGTGTTAAATATTATAGACGGCTTCACTAATACCCTCGTTACCGCGTATGTTGGCGAATTTAAAAACTAAGCCATGGACTAAAATGTTTTCGTATACCGTTAAAATTAAACAAAAAATGCACCCCTTCATTCACCTCTAATGAATGCCATATTTTCTTTCTGCCAGATTTTAAGGACTTCCAATTATACTTAGTTATTCCATGGGGACTTCCAACTCAAAGCGGGCCACGTTACATTAATTTCTGAACACAGTTTAGCTTCTAGTCATCGTTTTGTGACGATAAGGTAATACTTTTGCTTGGTCTTCCAGAATAATACGTGGTGACCTTTAAACCCAATGCTTATTATGGAATGCGGGGGCTGGCTGGTTCCATTGGCTTTAGCTCGACCAGTCAGCGCACTACTACTCTTACAACCATGACTTTCTTCGCGAAAAATTGCTGGAAAATGACTACTTTACCGATAGAAATGGAGGATGCTACTAGGTGGAGTCACCGTCGTTTCGAGAGTTAAATTATTTTATTTTGTTATTTCTTGCGGACTACTCGCATTTGCGACTTGTTTACAATTCCTTCAATTGATATAAATGTTTCGATATTTTGATTCGTAATTATTGAACTGTAGAGAATTGTTTCAAAGGACGGCCGCAAGCGCCATCGGGTGGCACCTATCGAAACCACGTGTTGCCGACTCGTTTGCTCAGCAGACTATACTTGTAAATTCAAATGTTTTAGGTGCTTCTACTTGCTCCCATACGAACTAGCCACGAACGCACTCATACTACTTCGGTCTAATCAAACACCGTACACAAATTTTAAAACTATTAAAGAAATTGAGTAAGCCGAAAAATCTTGCAAAAGCCGACCATTTGGTCGTCTGTGAATATTTCACGAAAACATGGAAATGTCATTTAAAACAGAACCCTCTCGTTTGAGCCAGAACTGTATGTCCTAGAACTTCATCATAACCACTGAATGCTCCTGTGAAATTCCTGGTATTTGGGGGTATTCTCCTCCCAAGAATTTCTACATCCCAAAATTCTTGTTCAATTGCATACTCCAAGTATACCCTAAGTATTTTCATGCATCTGCATGAAACGACCAAAATCGACTGCTCTCATCTTCATCTAAAAATACCCGAATAGCACATTTCCACTCAGCATTTCTATCTCACTCTAACGAACCGTATCGCGCAAAAACTACTTGAGTCTAGGGAGGGCTCCGCTATATCTGTCACTTCCGGCGCCATTAAGCTAAGCGTCGCGACGCCAGGAAGCACTGTGGTATCTCACCGCGACGGCGACGTCGGCACAGACGCCTTCCAGACGCCGTTTGTGTAGTAGGTGGACTTGCGGAAGTCGTGGTGAGCCTTGACGTTCGACGGTGTCGTCAGAGGGATCTGGGTACGAAACTTGACGGGCGGTGGTTCGGCCAGGTGGTGGTGATTCCGGTGTTGGTGAAACATTGAGATGGTGATTTATTCAAATGCAGGTGAAATTATGATTCGAACAGAGACGCGCTTGACTTCTAGAAACTGTATGATGCAGAAATAACTCCGGAAGGAATCTCAGCTTGGCCGCATTCAAAGTTCAGGCAGAATTATGAATACTATTTATAATAGATTGATGGATGGATAAAAACACAATCGATCGTTCTGACGGCTTGGACAAAAGCAATGTTTGCGATTGTGTACGTTCTCTTTTCACTGAACGGTTTTTATAAAAAGCACAAACAACTGAAAGTCAAAGTTCACCGTAAATGATGAGCGACGTTTAAAATGATGTTCGCCGAAAATTTTAACGAAATTCACCGAACGATTTTCCCATCCCGTTCGCGGTAGCAATGAGTTCGACGAGCCGCCTCAAAAGTGAATGAAAAACTTCGGCTAACAGACGCCGACATGAACGCAATCAGAACACAACCAGACAAACCACGCATTGAGTTCGTACTGAGAAGTCCAGAAAAAGTCTCGTTCGTTTGGCGCACGTTATCAAGTGTTTTATGATAATAAAACGAAATGAAAACAGAGCAGTGATTTCTCTGGCGGAGCTGTAGCGTGCATCCGCGTAGATCAACTCTTCGACACGAGTGCTCAGCAGCTACCGACAACGCCGTCAGTCACCACACAAAACTACACATACATACACTCGAATCTTGCTCAAATATCGAAATGCAAATTGTGTTTAATTAGCGTCAGAAGCGTTCTCGCAAACTGCAGTGATGCAATGTGTTTTTTTTTTCTTTTCTGCAGATAGTGTCACTGTCTAAATTTAGCGTCCGACATGCTGGTCGATATTTCGCCGCAGTTCAGTCAGCAGTAACACCGATAACTCTAGTTATTATCACAGAGCGTTGTTATTAATTGCAGTTCTAAACAACCACGACTTACGATGTTTACCACCACTCTAATGAGACAAATTCACTAGATTTTACTGCACACACGTATATGATATATTCGAGCGAACGCTATTCCAATTTTCGGTCCAGTGCGAATTGTTCTGTTGTTCACAATGGTCTGGTTTCACATCTTCACGCTGTAAGCTCTAGCCGCAAAACAACCTCAGTTCAAATTTCTTGACGTCTCGCACAAAAACACGCTCTCGTATTACCCTTTTTTTCCTGTACTTCACCGTTTTCAGCGTTCTAAATGTTATTTAAAACGTCACGAAACGATCACGCACACCGTTGTATGAATCGCTCGGTGCTGACTGCAACAATGAATAAGCCTCACTGGCATTCACAATGGTGCTGTACCGTGATCAAATACGTTCGCACCAAAGAATGTGTTTTTCATTATCAATACTTGGTACACCGTGCGTGTGTGTGCTATGGGTGAATGTGTGCAAAGCGACGTCATTGCTAGTATCCAAGAGGTGCACACAATAGATCCATACCAACACACGGAGCGATGTTACAAACGATGTGAGGATGGCACATGTACCAGCACTTATTATAAAACCTCTGACGCCTCCCATTGGCCAGGGGCGATTCGCTTCAGACAAAGGGCATGTCACAGTTGATTGAGAATTATTATTGCGTTAGGGCCTCTTGTCATATAGCAGTGGTCATCTCGCCACACATAGACGTCTTCAATAGTCTTCAAGCTATGTATACTGTATCTTATGTCTTCTGGCAGAAAGATACGGTATTTAATTTGTTGCTTGGACGAAATTAATCGTCTTGATGAAGGGGTAATGCCCTGGGATGAGTTGGTTTTAATTGCAGCAATAATTTTGTGGCGAATCGCATTGATATTTTGTTATGGTCTACACCGTCTCGTACGTGACCTCTGTGCGAGATGATTCGTGAAGAGAGATAATTGGAATGCTGTGCGGATGGGAAATTGAATGCAGCAAAGTGCACGGGAAGGTTTCGAGACGTAGTCGAGATAAAGGGAAAAAAAAATCGCGATTTTCTTCTGAAGCGCATGGGCACACGGAACGAGATTAGCCGTGGGAGAGTGAGACCAGCTGTACCACATGTTGCTCAGCGCAAGATTTTCTCCGTGTTTCTTTCAGAGTTTTCCAGGATTAAGGGATTTGTAGTTGTCCAAAAGACGGTAAACTTTATCTACGAATTGCTAAATGATGTTGACTGCGCCAAGAAAATTCAAGCGCATTACATGTCTACGATACTCTAAATCCAATTAAAGTTGTTTTAAAATGTCGCGACATTTTCGAGGATCTGGACGCAAAACAAGAAAAATGTTTTATTATTAACAACACTATAATCGTCTCAAAAATTGGTGCCCAAACGCGGACTCTAAACCATTGAGCTATTTGGACACTGGCTTTTTGAGACGATTTTAGTGTATTTGATGAGAATGACAGTTCTCCAAAGAGTAGAACCATGAGGCTGTGGTTGCTGTGGTTGCATGATGCAATGGTTTAGAGCAACACCCGCGATAGGTGGAGATCGGGGTTCGAGTCCGCGTTTGGGCATCAATTTATGAGAAGGTTATAGTGTTGTTAATAATAAAATACCCCGCGCATTGCAAGCGTTCGCAATTTAAATAAGATTTCATCCCAAGAAAAATATTCGTTGTTAACTTGAAATCTTTCCAAAGTATGCGACAATATTAGATCAATTCACTAAATTAGCCGCAGAGATTGTTAAAATTATGATACTTCTACGAACCCATGTCGCTCACGAAGCTTTCAAAATACCATCCAGCGGAAGTAAAATACGTTAAAACTGCATATTTAAATACCTTGGTCATAAACGTTGGACCTGCAGTCAACACCTAAGAAGCAAGCATGAGCCACGATGAGCCATAGCAAACTTTACCATAGGTACGTAAAGGGCGGCATCCCGCACGCAAGCCTGGCGATTATTCAGCGCGTAATTGCAAACTCTGGATTATTAATTGGACCGAATTAATTCCGGTCTACAGTCCGGAATCACAGTTGAGTAACTTGCAAGCAAGATGCGGCGTCTGCCGTCAGGGGGGAATCAGGGAACGAGATTGCACAGACATGATCAATCAATCTGTTTGCAACATGGCAAAAATAAGATACAGTACCTTTGGGAAATCGACTTGAAAAAAAAATCCAGTGGGTCCTTTAAAATAATGAACGACTTGAAAAATCAAAATAACATGGCTAATTGTGAATTTAATTTCCTGTTATTGTTTCGATGTCACACTCAAATGGCGCTCAAGTGGCATGGGCCGTTCTGGACGAAAAAGAAGAGTAACAAACTGTTGCCTGTTCTAATTGGGGACTGCCTACTGTTTCCTGGTTAAAATTTACTGCCGACCCAAGGAGGCATAACAATTGCGATGCGTCCTACCTCCAAGCTACACATAAAAGACGCTGGTAGACTCGATCAATTCAAAAGAAAGATTCTATCAATAATAAACTAGCTACGTGTTACAAACTAAACTAATTTGGCCAGTTCAGAGAATCGTCTGCCGACATTATGTCGAAGACCTTCATGCCTGAGAGGAAACTTTTAATCTGTGATTTGTAAAGGTGGTCCACGGCGAATATACGTCTAACAAAATCACGTCCGTCCCGTCGCCTTGTTATACCGTCGCTGACAAGGAGATCCCGTTCTCACGAAGAGAACGTGCTATGCGGCCTGCCTACCGATAAGGCGAAGCGAAGGGAATGTCGATGCTTTCCAGCTCGCGGTATCGGCAACTTGTGATGCGTCACTGTACGCCGGGTTGCGGCAGGGCGCAGCGCAGGGGAAATACCGACGGCGAATTTCAATGGGGGGCAGATTATTCTCGTTTCCCTGTGACTCAAGCGATGGGAATGTTATGGCGGCATGTCGGAGATGCTCAAGCACGACGTGCCATCTGCTTTAATAAAACATTTTCGGCCTGTACGCCCTTTGTTTAATTCGATCTCGTAAGCTTTGCAAACATAATTAATGAAGTCATCCTCATGACGAGGCGTAGCTTTAATAGCGAATGCAATTAATTAATGTAAATGCAGTAATCATTGACGTAATTTAATTAATTTGTAATTACCTTACAAAATTGTGTTATAGTTTTGAAAAACCCTTCAAGACGAAAAGCAGAAATATAATCATGTGAAGGCCCCCCCCCCCCCTCCCTCCCGAGGCGTTGACAAGGTGTGTTGGAAGCCCAAGTACACTGAAGTTAAGCAACAATGCTCCGGTTCATGTATTGGATAGGTTACCATCACACTTATGATCAGTTCTGGCCGGGAGCTAGTGGTTGGAGGGATAAACGTAATTAAAACCAATTCACTCGTCTTGTATCAATCTCTCGACAGCATGGATTTGTTGAGGAATCCTGTCGTTCTAGTTTTACCGACTTTCAGGTGGGACGATAAGCCGGTGGTCCCCTTGGTACTTTCGATAGGAGAAGGCTACGTGCCGGCACCAGACTATAGGGGTGCCGGCACCCCTCCCCCCCCCCTTCCTTCTAGACTATAGATAAGGTTCATAATTATCTTCATCGCCCACCCATTCAACAATGCCTTTACATCAGTGCCACACCGACAATAGTAAAAAAGTGCGTCGTAGTACACCACAAATGAGTTAATCAAACTTGTATTATGCGTTTATAAGGGGAGATCCATACTTTAGCCAAGCGCAGGATGTAAGAAAGTTACCTTCGACTGAAAAGTGGTAGGGAAAATGCTGACCTTGAGACTTGTCACCTTGCTAATGTGACATTGCTGTTGTAATATGAGGTGCAAGCTTTCTAATCAATAAGGTGTCTTACACCCAACCTGATCCCCCCAGGAAAAACCAGGAAAAAACCAGGAAAAATGTCGCAACATGGAGATTGACACTTACCCTTCCTGCAGCCTGTTGTCAGCCGTGAACTGCCTGACAAGGTCATCCCGCTCCACCTGCCGGGTCTGCAACGTTTCCTGCAACCGCTGCTTCTGCCGCTGAAACTCCCGCACGATATCGCCACCTTGCTGTTCAGGCGCATCGCCCGTCAACACCACAGTGGTCATTGCACTCAACACCGGCTTGTCCGTTAACGAGTCTCTCCGCGACGAGCGCGTCGTCGACGCCGGCGAGTCTCTGCTTCGGTGCTCGGGCGTGGACGCCGACGTCGACGCCGCCGTCCCTTTTTTGTCGGGACTCCGCGACCGAGTCCTAGCCGGCAGCGACGGCTTTGGGGTGACCGTCGTCGCCTCCAGAATCGCCGTTAACTGCTGAAAGTCGGCGTAAGAGCTGTTGAACACGTCGCCCTCGTGGCCGAAAAGCCGGTCGACGGAAGTATTCATCAGCTTGTTGTTCTTGTAGCCAGTCAGGTGGAAACTAGGGCTGGCGAACGCCGACCGCGACATGGCGTTCTGCGTGTTAATGTCGCCGGTGGAGAGCGCCATCGCGAGGGGGTTGCCGTTGCGTTGGGCGTCGCCGTGCGCCGCGGCGCCCTGGCCGGCCAACCCAAAGGGCAGGCCGTCGAGCGCGGGGAGTAATGAGCGCGACATCATGTTGGTCGCCGACCTGGGCCGGCTGAAGTTCATCGCCGAGTGGGGGAACGCCTTCGGCTTGATAGGGGTCACGAGCATGTGTTCGGTCCATGAGGTCTCCAGCGAAGGGCGCTCGAGGCGTTCGATGTCCACGTTCAGGGTGCGCTGCTCGAACGGAACCGAGAACGTCTCGTACGGGATGCTTTGCAGCCACGAGAGCAGACTCAGGTCCGAGTCGCTGTAGCCGGTGGAATTGTCTAGCAGTCTTGAGAATGACATCTCTTGATCCTGCGACTCTTTGGTACCTGTTGCTTTGACTTGACAATAGTTAACACACGATTCGTATAAGATCCCTTTGATTATCAGATGCACGAGGCGGTCATTGAGCGCCGTCTGCGAGGCGTCGCCCGGCGCGGTGGGGTCCGACTGCTTCCGGTCGCCGGGGAGGAACTTCTCGACTAGCGGATACACTTCGCGGAAGCACTGTACACGCGCGTTGCTGGGGTTCCAGTCCTTGTACTGGAGGTGGTCCGTGAGACGCGGTAATGTCAGCAACAGACAGAGGTTCGAGTACTCTTCTTTCGACGGCGCGACCTGCTCGATTTCGTTCAACACTTTGACCACGTCGCCTACGGCGCTGTCCACGTTACTCGTCGGTCCCGAACTCGCTAACGCCTCCGATTTGATGCACAGCAGTTCGATGTATTTATGTCGTAGGATGGCGTAATTGAATCTGCGCATATCGAACTCTTTGAGCGCCTCCAGAGGCTGGATGAACTCGAAGACGTCGTCCCATTGCCCGTCGAGGATAAGCTGCCGGAGGAAGAGGACGTCGCCGTTGAAGTCGCCGTTGATGACGCCGGTCTCGCGCTCGAGGCTGAGCTGCGAGATGTGCAGCTCGCGCGTGTGAAGAAACTCGAGCGCCAGACGGACGACGTCCTCCTCGCGGAGGGTGAGCCGCGCCGACGGCATCGTGTAACGGATCAGCAAGCTGGAACAAGAGGATAGCATATGCGTTAGTTGGCGTGCGACGCATTAGGGGCGACGTCAAAGGGATCGCGGAGATTTTTGGCAGCCTCTTACTCTGCTGCTTTAAGGGCGGGGGTATTGCGCTATTTGGCTGACCAAAGATCAGAGTTCCATAACCCGAGTCTTCTGCTGCATAACTGAAGAGCAAATACTGGTTATCTTTGATGTGTCTATGATGATGACTGATGACCATTACAAGACATCGTGTAGTTTTACAATGTCCATTAGAATGAACACAATCTGAGGGATCGATCGACAGCCTACAAAAAAATGCATACTAGTGCAAAAAAAGATAACGGCAGCGGGAAAGATTTTTGACCAACATCAGGAGCTTCGTGGTTCGTAGTTTTCTAATATTTTCCTAGCACTGTAGCGTGAGTCTTCCCCACAAGTTACCGACTAGTGAGATATCGTAGGGTTGGGGTAAATAACTAAAAAGGAAAGCAACGAATGTTGTTTGTGACTCGAGCCTATTTTCCTTCCGCTCAAATGGATGCGAGTGAAACTATTCAGCCGGGATGGGAGTGTGCGGGTGGTCTGGTTTTATGGTAAATCATGGTTCGGACCGAGAAACAACAGCGTTGGGTTTTCCGTGATTCCCCAAGCCCGCAAAAGGTGGAAAAGTTCTACACCGAGTCAAAATCCACAGCCATTTCGGCCAATCGTGGAAAAGCCACTAGCCAACCTTCTCGAATTTTTGTTCCCGACTTTCCTGCTGGAAAAACCAACCGGACTTTATGTATGCACTTTCACTCAGAGAAAAACTTTAGAAATACACCCATGGAAATTTAGCGAGGTCCTAAGTTTCCGCGCACCGTCTATTCGGGTTCAGCTTAGGCACTTCACCACACTTCACCGTCGCGACAAGCCTGAAAACTTTCCCACCGCCACCGCGAGTTGAAATCGCGAGTTGTCCCTCCGCTAGCCGTGAGACAAATGCGCCCCCTACAAGTGCCGGGAATACTTGGAGCCGCACCAACAAAACTTGGAGCAGGATGAGCTGTACAATGATGAATGGTGTGGCGGGCGCATCGAGGGTAGTAAACACACGGGGCGGAGTCCTCGAAAAGTCGTCCACGGAGACACAAAACAAATAACCGTTACGCCCCTGCGAATAAATTTCATGAAAACGATATTTAAGATTAAGTACCTACTTTTCATATTTCTTAGAGAGGTGCTATCGCGGAGATGGAATAGGAAACACACTCACACCACCATTCCTTTATGGAAGACATTGCATTACTTCTGACAATTGCGTGAAAAATAATGAGCTACTTCGGTATCTTTAGAGTCGTATCTCCTGCGGGTCTCTCGTGTTATTCTAGACGACCCCTTTGTCTCACGTGCATGCAAGCGTAATGTATGCAAGCGCATGCAAGTACCTACTCCACCCTTCAAGACTTCAGGGCAGCGTCAAGCATGCATAGGAGTCATTAAGATTAAATATGCACCAATTTCAAGGATGAATGAAGCCAATCTACGCGATGGCAACCGAGGCATGCGTTATTTTTGCATTGGCAAGAGATGAACTGCCCTATCAAATACAAAATCCATTTAACTCTAGGATACTCATAGTTGGCCGCCTCTTCTCTATATGTATAGAGATGAAAATTGTTTTGTTGAAAAATGTCAGGCAGCGGTGGTCGTACGTATAGATCATTGCTTTAGAACCGTGAACGGCTCTGAATGGAGTGCACAAAGAGTAAGAAATATGGATGGTATTATTTTTGAGAATGTACCGGGCGACCGTCTATCGTAATCTTTCAACAGAAAGTTAAGTAAAGCTGACAGAATATGAAGAATAATGCGAGTGGTAGACATGTGGAGTGAATCTCCAAGGAAGCATGCTCAATTGAGTGCTCAATCGCGGTTTCGCCAGCACGGACCAAGCGAAAAGAGCACTTTGGTTGATTAGCCCTTGAAATAGCTACCAACCAGTTGAGCATCAATTTGTGCAAGTGCCTCTCTATCTTCTCTGAGGTGAAATGCGAGCGAAATTACAGCAAAATAGGGACATTTCAGTCTGATTAGGCCACGCGAGTGAGAAGCATAGATTTTATTCCCTGGTATAGAGTAGGAGCTGTTGTGCAATTCAATTGGACGATTTCAATGCATCCTGCATCGTTCAGTTAACTTTATTTTAGTTGCATTGAGAAAAAATGCACGAAAGTGTCAATTTTATACGTGTTACTGGATAAATAGTACACGTATTTGCGTCCAGCTATCTCCAGAGAGAGCAGTTATGACGATTCAACGAGAATAATGTATTAAAATTAACAGTTTCAGGGTAGCATTAGTGGTCAGGGTCGATGAAAGTGATCAGCAATCGCAAAATAATCCACAACAAATCCGAAGTCGCCCATTCCTAATAGAAACTGGGAAGTTGTTTGCCAATGCTATTGGATTGGTTTGCAACGTCACTTGCAGTTAACCGGCATGCCTTGTAAGGCAGCCCGAACAGTGAAATGTGCGCTATTAACGAGATTATCGTATTATGAACAAGATCCATGATGATGGCTAATGGAATTTTATAAGCAATCATTAGGTACTACCGTACCTATTTAAACACGTAGCATCGGCATAGAAACACCAAGCATACAACGCAATCGACTTGGGCTGAACCAATCAATTTACGATGAATAAAAAAGTTACTGGCAAGAAATCTTGTAGAGTGCTATCAAGTTAGCGCGAAATATATCGGCTCAGAACAATTAATTAGCACCTGATAGGTTGTAGAAATACAGAAACACCTGTTCGTGGTCTTGAAGCAGAACTTATGATGGTGTTTAACGTGTAGAAATGGTTGAAGAATGAAGATGTAAGCCTCGGTGATGTCAGCAACACTAAGAAAACGTTCAATTAAACGATCTCTTTTTAGCAGATTGTAACCAATCGTGTACAAAGAAACCGAACGGTTTGGCGTGTTCTCATGAGGTCACCGAAGTTAAGCAACACTGCGCTGAGTCAGGTATTGGATGGGTGATCACCATATCTGTTCGGGAGAGAGGTTGGAGGGATGAAAGTTAGTACAGCAACTTCACTCGCCTTGCTTATAAACCTTTCGACAACATGGATTTGTGGAGGAATCCTGCTGTTCGAGTTGTACCGTCCTTCGGAAGGGACGTGAAGCCGGTGGTCCCCTTGGTGCTCTTCGACAAATTAAGCTACGTGCCGGCACCGAGTTTCCCCTCCGCCCTTCTAGGCTCGGTTAGGTTCATTATCATTATCATCCACTCATTAACCGACGCCATTAGACCAGTGCCACAAGGTACGTTGTCAAAACAGTGCGTCGATAAACATCACAAATCATCAATGTGAACCAAGAATGTAACAAGGGTTCTTGAAAATGACCTGACGGCGTCAGTCTTCCGATTCGCAATGAATAATCTTACCGATCATAAAACAGGATAAGTGGCACATTTACATCAAGTATATACCCGCGTACTTTGTGTGTCGGCTTAGGTAATCTTCTGCTTGATATACGCAGCCAACAAATTGCAAAACATAGTTAAGACTTGTCTGATAGTGATGAGCCTCACTAGAGCGTTACCTCTTCGGGGGTTACCTACGTCTAGTTAGTGGTTACCGGTTTCGAGTCGGAGTCAGAAAGCAAAAATAAGGTGCCGATTATAATAGGATACCCGGGTATCGCAACGTATCAATCTGTAATTTGCTTATTTGTGAGCAGTAGCATTTCTGAGGTGAAGCACCTGATTTTAAGCGAACTTGATTTCTATTATGATACCAATTGACTGCATTGTATTTTATTGCTAGATGCTTGTTGATTTTAACTGAATACATTAGCAAATTTTAAATTAAAAGTATACACTCAATTTTCGCCCGTAGAACGAAATATATGCATATAAAACAGTTTGATGGTCGTTAACGTTAGATCAATTTAGCAATAAATCGTGGCACAATTGGTGAAGTTCCCGTTGTAAATTATAAAGATATTAATAAGAATAGTTGTTCTTAATTGTCTAACGTGTTTTAAAGCTTTCAAAGGTACACTGGAGTGTAATGAAACAATTAACTTCGGTCTCGCAAACGTGAGATGAGCAATGGCCCTTAAATTTGTAACGGGTATAAACCGTGTCACATTCAGGCAATCATCAGCGTGTGACCGTAATTTGTCCACTGAAACAACCGGTCAGCAGAAAATTATGACACCTCCATGCATGCACCTAAATACTTGACTAACAAATTACATTCGGACTCGAATGAAGCATGCGTAAACCGTCCCGTACACTCCCAAAGCGCCTGACCAAATGTCCGGAATCCAGTAACCCCCCATGGATACTCCATGATATTTTGGTTAGAACATCTGAAAATTTGAACCCTGGTTTATTGAGTTCCTTTTCCCATGCAACTACCACGAATGTAGGTCTCAAATCGTCTCAAATATAAGAAAAATCGGTCAAATAGTTCGGTCACTATTCAAAATTTACGAAAATTATTAGACTACACTTATCGAAGTTGTACCGCCAAAATTATTCCATATTTTTTCATCAAACTTATGTTGTTTCTTTCTCTTTTCAATCAGAAATTCTCGACTATTTTATGCATTTTGGCTACTTTGCTTTGATCTATAGAATGGACCGGCTTTACATTTCACCATCCCAAAATATCGCTACGCTCACCTTACAACGCAACCCAAATAGCATTCGCCAAGCCCAGTAGACCAATCCTTAAATGTCACATTTATTACACGATCCGTTGTGTCCGACAGCTGTCCTCGTACGTCAGTCGCCTCGTGGATTCTGTGCTCATCTTCGCGTAAGTCGATTGGATTCGGGAAATAACGATCGCTCGTGTTTCGTGGCCAGGTTTCGAGGAAACACCACACAGGAGCGTAGGTGTAACAGCTTGCTTGGCCCGGAGCCATGGCGACAACCGCGGATGGTTCGAATTCGCCCACATCATGGTGCAAAGTTGTAGTGCATATTTGTGTGTACCTTGACTACGGTGCTGCTAGAGGTGTTGGTACATTTCAACGTTAAAAATAGTTGTAGGCAGTTAGTAAATAATGCACAGCCTAGGAGCGTTACTTCGCGGTGAAGGTCGTCAAAATGAGCATTTCAATTGGTCTCAATTGAAGAAGCATGCTTTAATTTGTGACCTCAAAACTTTCATTATGTGTCGCACCATTCTATCAATTGTATGGCATCAGTGTTAATACACAATAAATTAGGCGATCGATACAGCTTTAATGAAAATATGGAACGTGCTAGTGACAGCGATGTTAATTTAAAATTCGGTAATTGAAATTCAACGTCGTCCGATTCAGGTCTAAAAAGAATGGAGATCCAAGACTACGGTTTGAAGATTAAACTAAAATTGCGTCTTATTATGTGTATAAACACATTATAATTGACGTAGATGAATATTGGTGAAACTTTACAAGTCAAACAATTTCGCTGATTGCGATTTCTCATCGTAAAAACTCTTCTGTTGTCGCCTTTCATCCCTATACACAGCATATCAATTGATAAAGACCTATAACCAATACAAAAGAAAACGCGCAAAACTCGTTATTCCGATACTTTTCTAGTGTCAATTCTCGAAATTTAGTACAACAGTGCACGCACAGAAGCTCTGCCGCATTCGGAACGTCGGCCATTCCCAGCAGCAGATTATTGTCACGGGCCAAACCTCACGAAAGCGCCGATAATTCCCGACATAATTTCAGAAGCGTGCTTTCGACGGTCTTAGCTTTTGATGGTCAACACTTTGAAAGCGTTCCCCCACGCGGCGCTCAGATCGCCAGATAGTGGCGATTACTGCTTGGCTACCAGCGCGACTCATGTAATAACATGAAACATGTCTACCGCGAGAAACCAGAAATTGCACGGATGAAAGATGGAGTGAATGAACCCGCGAGGGGCATATTTTTTTTTTAATAATAAAAGAATTTCGAATATAGTTCGCAGGTGCGACTGTATGGTCAAGAATTACAAAAAATGCACCATGCACGTATACGACGTATACCAGGGACAGAAATCTTCGTATAATTCATGTAATACCGAATCAAAAACACATAGGAAACATTTTTAAACAACTCCGCTCAGCAACAACATGTGTTTAGCACATTTTTTAACCATGTGTGTGTATAAAAAGAAATAGTGCTCTTGTTTCGCCTCGTGCAGATTTCCATGCAGAAACCGAACCCCATCCTCTTGTATTGATATCATGTCTCACTCAGATACAAATCTTATTAATATTTTCTGACAGCTCCAGGGGCCCAGGCATTTGCAGCTTTATTACACCTATATGTACGCTCGTACAGAATGACGTTTCAAAATTCTTTGATACCTTGACAGCACGCCCAAAACCATGGGGAGCACCGGCTACTTCAGTGCTGTTAATTATCATTCAATCGGTACAGCCACAGGAGTCAACCAACAACCGTGGCTTGGCCGAGCTGGGCTATTCGTCTTTCTGATCTTTTTTACTCTCTTTTGAACCTTGCCGTGTTGTGGGTTCCGCTAAACCAAATTCAGATGACATTTCGTTGTAGTCTCAAGAGACCATGCATAAAAATCTGTCCTTTAACACACATATTTCTAAAACAACATGCAAAGTCACGTTTTTGCGTCTCAGTATAGGCAATTGACCGAGTATTATAAACCGAATTTCTGGCGGGTATCCCTATTATCTGGGGAAACCATGCAAGATTGGCGATAATCGTAAATTGACAACGGAGAAAAAAACTCGTTCACGCCGCTTGTGAATATTTTTCTGCATCTGATCTGTCTCGAGCATTTTGTCTCGAGACTGGGTAAGACAAACGAGTAATTCTGGCAGCTTCAATCAAGCGCAGATGACGCGAAATTAGCCTCGCCGCCACCTCTGTTCGGCTTCATCAACGAACTAGAAGGCCCAAACACCAATTCTATTCAAAGCGCGCAGTTTCTAATTCGCAAAAAACATCACGAGTGCAAATTTTTCGAAATTACCGTTCATTAAAGTAATTACATAACACTTGCCAACCCATTTTGATTACGCTATTTTCCAACCTATTAATGAATGTCGCTGGTACTATGGTAAAAAATTGAAACTGGCATAAAAATGAAAATTTTTAAATTCTTCTGCGACCGCTTTAACGCTTCCATAACACACTACCATGTACGTAACTCAAAGCTGATCTAATAAGGAACGACAAACGAATTACTTTTACTCGTATAACTGCTTTCCGATTCCGAACACAATCGGCAACGTCCTTGCTCTGCAATAAAAACCGTCCTTATTTGCATCCGACGCCTAGCGTCTTGACCTCGGTCAACATCAATCACACCATGGGCAACGACACCGCGTCATAAAATCCATCTTAAACAGCACAGAAAACGCGCTACGCATGCACCTATCGACCCTATACACCTGACCATAAGAGAGAAAACCACTTTACTAACCGACCAACCCAGCATTATGCACAAGTAGAACGAAAATCACCTCTGCCAAGCAAAGCCCACATGCGGCCAATTACATATTGATAGAACCATTCCAGTTCAGCACTCTTACCCACACTCATCCGACGTTGCAATCCACAGGAGAACACCGTTCGAACCCCACGCTGCACTAGTCGACCACCTTGTCTAGAGACGGTATTTGTAAGGTAGAGGCAGCTACTTCGCGCACCATGCACTTTACAAGAAGCTAGGTGGAACAATGCTCATGGGCTACTGAATCTGGTATCGCTGAGTCGCTGCCGACGGGTGTTTTTGAAAGGGACGCCGTACGCGCGGGGAGAGGCGTCATGGCATGGTGCATCGATCGGCCGACGACGACGCCGCCGCCCGAGTGAGCGACGCCGGACGCCACAAGTCGTTGTTTTACAACTCTATGATTGGAAGAAGTCTGTATCTATATAATCATGGTGGAAAGATTAATTTTTGTAAGATTCGAATTAAAATTGTTTAAAGTTGTTTATTTTCAGAATTGTCTTGCGAATGACGCCAAATTTTTGAAGTCGCATGGTTTCACAACAGAATACCGAAACACATTTATTTTTCTGTACCGAATTTGGGAAATTGATTTTTCTTTTTTTGGCTGTCTGACAAGAAGGGTGCCATTTAAAGCTGTTGGGGGGGGGGGGGGGGGGGGGGGGGGGGTGTAATTACGGGTCAGAATTGAGAAAATGAAAATGCAGCCCAGGGCGCTTACCATGTCGACGTTGGTGTATACGGCAATGGTAAAGCAATATGTAGGAAACATAATATTTTTTAACTAAGAAATGGAAATTTGTTGTTTCCGCGAATCAGTAGAGTCCAGAGGTGTCGTCACTGTAAAACTAATTCATGGCAATGCATCTCCCTCCCTCAAATCGTGGTACATAAACCGGGCGTTTGGTTGCATGCCATACCTTCGCCCCAATACTTAGAAATTCGTAGTTGACCCCAGCGTAGCGTTATTAGACTTTGGCGATTGCATGCAGCTACCACATTCAACCAGATCGTTAAAGATACCAATAGCCACAGAGATGAAAATTAGTACCGCAAATGGCATTCCACGAAAGTGATATCCGTTTTCTTATTGTTTGTGTACAGATTTCATTCTCGGTGGTTTGCGTGAGTTTGACCCTCGCGTGCGCGCGACGACGTCGTGAACCGGTGCGTGACGCAGGGTTGTAAAAAAAGTTCGACGCCCGGCGTCGTTTCATTTAACTCGGCGCCGGCCGTCTGGCCGTCCGTCCGTCGTACTTAACAGTTTGCTTTTCGAGATTTTCTTTAAGAAGATATAATTAAAGCTGTGACCGCGTTAAATTCAACAAGCGCATCCGTATAGCAAACTAGTTAGCTTTCTCATTCCAAAGTGATTGATATTATGAAATAAGATACTTTTCAATGGCACACAATAACCACGGCACTAACGTGGTAGGTTTTAAATTAATTTGACGATCTAACCAATTAGACGCCAACTAATTCGAAAAATTCTCGGCTCTTTTCATTCCACTCTTGATGGGTCAATTCACGTCTTGATGAGCGAATTTCTGAACTGAGTTATTGGTGACTATAAAAATCCGGCAAGGCCGACGTTCATACTTCAAGAGGCCGCTTGGCAAACATAATTACCGAGACATGCTTTTGTCATCAGAGGACTTCGGTACGGCAAGGTGGCCACGACATCTCAAGACAACTATCTTCCCTATCCTCAATCGCCGACGACCAGCTCTATATACTGAAATGATTACGACAGCCGTTGCTGTCGAGGGATGACTTGCCAATATCATAATGGAGCAAATTGAAAGTGATCTGTTAGCCGTTTACTGCACAGGAGTGTGGCAGATCACGTGAACGGATAAGAGTGTTTGTCAAGGAGTTGTTGACCAGCAGCCATTGACGACGTCACGGCTTGACGACGTCGACGGCGAATAACTCTGCGCTGATGGTCGGGAGCCTGTGAGGAAGGATCCTGGACAAACATCGCTGTGAATCAATGATATATTCTTGTTTGTTTCTTGGTTGGTTCGAACTTTCGGATGTTGCCACCGCTCTTGCCAACCGATGGTCGATGGACGGCAAAGTATTAATTGCCGCCTTAAGAATGTTTTAGTATAAGTGTTCCAAAGCTCTAGCAATCTTCTAAGGAAGTATGAACACCTTTTGCAGCTTCTAACGTATGACTGTACGAACTTCATGTCGAAAGGGGTTGCCAAGAATAATGGCATCTCAACCTCAAGATAAAATTGATAAGTGGTAGCCAGACGATGGGTCAAACTGGACAGTGCGTGAGCTTTCTACGCGGTATAAAAAAAACATCTCAGTGAAGATGGCCGACGCTGTGTCGCGGCACTGACCAGGAAATCATTATGCAAATCGAGACTTATAGTAATAATAAACGTGCTCTAATTAATGTCAGAGGTAATTCTGACTGATGATTTATCTAATTACAAAGTGGTCAGGCACAACGTTCGATATACCTACGAGGACGAAAGGTTTCGAAATGGTCTAGCGGCGAAATGTTTCACATTAAAACACCATTGAATGATTTGCTTTTATCGGTAGACATTATCTTATTTTAACGATTCGGTATTTTCTTTTGATTAGTATAAATTACGAGATTTTTTTCCAGGTGCCACATGGATGAGACGCGCATCGCAAATTGCCATTTTATAGGCGCAGAAAATGGCAAATAATTCGCGAGCATCACGCGAATCTTCGAAGATTCTAGAGCAAGTACCTATATATGCATATGATATGAAACGTCTTTCGGTAAAAAAAAGTTACGATGTCTTTTCTAGCTACACCATAACTTGTGCTGGCATGCTGGAAATCAGAGTCTTTAGTCGACTTCATGAGGATCGTTTAACCATTAAAAACACGTTCCACGTTTCATGCGAATTAGAGATGATTTAGTATGTAGATCAAGACAAAATCAATTGCTTCCTGATGCACGCTTACAAACACGTGCGGGACAAACTAAAAAAGCAGGGTAGCTCCGACATATTGTACCGCTCATCTAGCAATGTTGCAAATACCCAAAGGGTAATGAATTTTTGACTTATGTCTATTGTATCTAATCTCAGCACTGTTTAAAAAATGATTACAAAAAGAGGTTTATAAAGCTATTATCCCATGGAATTTCTTAAAAGTAACGCTCAATATAATGCCATATTTTATGTGATTAGCAAAAAGCATTGAAACGTTTAAACATAATTCTAATTCCCCCCCCCCCCCCCCCCCCCCCCTCCCCTTACCTCTTTCATATAGTACCTAAGTACACCAATGCTAATTATTGTAATATAATTACAATTGTAATTACACAGTGTGGTGATACTACTCTTTCATCTACCGACATTTCCCTCGCATTTTTCTCAGTCACTTATCGTCGCGGTGTTTCCAATAACAATTCATAAAAATCAACAAATCTCGTATCGTTTTTTTAAATTAATTAATGACTTTGGAAGATACGCGAAAAATCGTTGAAAAACACGCCATGCAGTTATTATCTACTCGTTCACAGTCACACCCGTCGCCGTAAGCAATAGAATACTTCCTAAACAAGTTCAGTTATTCAAGAGAATTGATTTTTCCTACTTCATATTTTTTTGACTGCTAGTGGAAATTTACCCAAAACGTCTTTGAGAGAGAGGTGGTGGAGAAAACTTAATTTTCATAACTAATCCATAATTCACAATTTTTTCTGGTGGTGTTGAATTCTACTCCTGAAAATACGTCACCAGTACAGTTAAGAACTCGGTCAAGCTAACGACCTAACCTTTTTTCATGACGTGGGGGCGACTTTCGTTTTACATACCAGTCAACATATGTAAATCCGCACAGTTTTTGGGACATATCGCCGAGCAAGGGGGTCGACACCGCTAGGTTAATGAGCGCACACCATATGCACGGCGTGCGCCGCGACGGGACGGGACGGTCGGCGGGCGAAGTGATTGACAGCCAACGCTGCACATGTACGGGTTCCAGGTCAGTGCAACACGGAATACAGAATCACCTGAACGCCGTGACGAATTTACGTCCGTATGCAGCTTTCGCGCTATCACCATCCTCGCTGCACTGCATACCACAGTCGGCAAGTAATTGTGTATAGACGCCGTATAAAGACTTTGCAAAAATACTGCGGGCTTATGTACCGAGGATTTGCCATGACATTTTCCTGATTAAAACAGTGTGTGGCCGTCCTCAAATAAGCTTCGCAACCCCCACATAGCGCTAGACTTGCTGACTTCTTGCTTTACAATTGCTATGAAAGAGATTATACAAATGGTTTGCAAAAAAAAATGAGATAGCTGTATATTATTCATGGGGTAGGTGTACCTAGAGTTGGAGCAAAGTGCATATGTATTGACTTACCCTACGGGGTTGGAAGGGGCTTCTTTCACCATGTTGCAATGATGGAAATAGGCCCTATGTCTCAGAGCGTAGACATACTAGAGCGTACCTCATTCTCGATAGAGCATAATATCATTGACTGTCAGAATCGAAATATTTCACGTGTAACCTGCAGAAGCATTGATAATCTCCAGTAAATTTACTTGCAGTTCTGACAAAAATGCGCTGCTAAATGTACGGTATTACAATACACATAAAAAAAAACGCGAGGCGCTGAACTTTTAGTTAAATCCGATTCCTCTTCGTGCATTTATTATGCTCGGTTTTACAAAATGAATAATGCAATTAATTTACTACGCACAGTGGAGCACAGTTCATGCACAGCTGCACGTAATTAACAGCAAATGTGCAATAACTAGCTCTAGGTTCTTCGAAGAAGACACAGAACGTCTTGGCTTACAAGCGAATCGCAACCCCAGTCACGCGAATGTAAAACCGAGGCAACGCCACACAAATTTCATCGTCCGCCGAATTTCACGCTCAATTCGCCACCGATTACTTTTATCAAAACAAACGTTGTTTTCAAGTTTCGCGAACAGCAAACGATCTGTCGCGATGGCCACAATAAATGGAGTCGCGTCCCATATGTCGATGCCCACACATAATTGCGATGCTAGAGAAGAGGAGACACTTGCTGTCACTAACACTGGTCAAACAACACTGTCCTAGCTCGATCCGATCCGGCTGGCTATCTCTGCCAGCTGACGCCAAGCCGTCGATGCCGAAGATACCAGCACGACTCGTGAATATTTACAATTGGACCCAAACTGGCTTATTACATCGGTGTGAAGATGCACGTCGTCTAGTCAAGACATGCTAACCGAGCAGAGAATAGCCTACTTGCTACGCTGACCGTGATGTGATTATGACTTGACCTGAGCTATCGAGGATAGCATGGTAGAGTACATTGCAATTGAAGTCGTCAAGCTATCGGTACCTTAGGTACATAGTAGACAATCGTTTATACAAGTCGTGATGATAAAGGTGCTTAGTTAATTTGACATACACGTGAATATATTTTTTTTTAGACATGACTGACTACGAGAGAAAAAAAATTGTATTCGGGCGACACGTCCCTAGCATTATAGCTGCATCACACCTAGTAATTGGCTAAAACTCTGAAATTATAGAGCACAACCTCGGACGAATGGGTGCTGGATGGTTGGCCGGACGATTCGGACGACAGAACAGCCAGACGAAACGAAGAAAAATTCTTTTAAAGGGTGGCAACGCGAGGCGTTTCATTTTCTTCGGATAATCACGTATTCGTGTTATGGTTCATTTCTCTTTCCACAGACCTCGAATTCCAACGGTGACCGTCGATCTAACATTCTAGAATATATCTTATTTAACTAGGCAGATTTCAAGTTGATTGAACTTGAATAAGTGAACGACTAGGTATAGTAGCTGCCTGCTTCTAATCGCCTAGCTTGTTTGGCTACGAAGTTATGGTCCGACAAGCAAACTGTATATAACAAATCCCAAATGGAGAAATGAGCTAACAGGTAGGATCAGCCGAGTTGGTAAGCTTATTTGGACACAAACAAATTGTTTCCGATATGAGCGCGTGACCTCACCACTCGAAATGCTAGGAGAATCGGCAATCACAAATAGGTAGGCACAATCACAGCCGTTTATGAATGGTTAATCGTTTACGAGTGCATCCAAAATATATGAACAGGTGCCTTCTCATTACGTAGAAACTAATCAAACCAACCGAAAGAATATTTAGCATAATGGCCAGCTCAAATTCAACCTTCCAGGTGATCGCATTCGGACTCGGATAATCTGTAATTCGATTCGTCGAAGCAAACAGCGATCATGGTATTAAAAATTAATTTATGGTAGACATGCTATTCAGAAACCTGCGTGAAGAAGCCTATAGATAAGCATTTTCCCATTAACTTTTCATTGCACTCATTGCTGTGAGCTGACGGTCCGGATTGTCTTGTCCTGAATTTCGATCGCCTTTTATAAGTGCCGGCAGGTTGTTTGCGTCATTCTTACTTGCAGTCTGTAACTTATTGTTTATATCACCGCCTTTGCAGCTAGCCGATTTAGGAGTGCCATTGTAGGGTTAGAAAATGTGTGGTGGGATACCACTAATTGAGTGCCATATCATACCCTCGTCCACTATCGGCCGGCCGACGAGTGTCAAGCAGTGGTTACTTTGTAACGAAAAATGTGGGTACGCTCTCAATTGAATTCAGGTGCTGTTCTAGATCGTGTTTTCTTGAGGGGGGGGGGGGGGGGGGGGGGGAGCTGTGCCAAGAGGCGAAAAACATTGAAACAATTGCTATACTCTCGCTATGCTGTCGGCGCTGCCTGACAAAGGGTAGCGTTGCCTGAGCTTAGCTATATGCTTAGCCTTGCTATCGCTTTGCATTCATAATTATGAGCTAGTGCATTTGGCATTTATTTTTTAAAATTATAAGATTCTGTGAATATTCCTACGTTCTGCTGAATTCTGCGGAAAATTTTCACTAACTCGTAAAAATAACATGTGTTTCTTGAATTTAAATGTAGAGTAGACCAAACTTTTCCCGAAATGAGTGATCGACGTACACTATTGCAAGAAAAGTTGGGTACGCGTCGCGTACGTGAACGTACGCCGAAAATAACCACTGGTACCTAGAGGTCTTTATTTAAGGGTCAAATCACACCGGAAGTTGCAGCAGGATCGCCACCGACGACTTCTGACCGTGGTGGCAGCACGTGGTGACCAAGTACACAACCTCATACTCAGCACGTCGACCACAAAAAGAATTCTGCATAAAATGATTCCATTCGACACACAATAAGAGTCATTTTCTTTGTTGGCCTTAATTTTTCTACGTACTTTAGCTGTACACGCTACGTACATTTATTATTTCCTAGTGTGGTTATCGTAATTGCGGTGACTAGAGGTGATTGACTGATGATGAAATGTTATTATTTTAAAACTACCACCTCGGAGCTGAAAGCAACAAAGAACAAAATACCATGTCGAGGGGCGTTCCAGCAAGTAACGAATATAACACGTGATGGTTGAAATGTGCGTAGATAATTAGAGCACTACTAAATTAGAGATCATTTCAGTGATCTGGTGAAGAGGGTGAAGGAGACACGGTCACAAAAATACACCCTTCTAAAGTGATTAAATCTCTGTCACCACAGATGTTAGTTTGTCAGACGGCAAATCCTTTTCCTGTCGAGTTATTGGCATGGCTCTTGATTAACAAACGGAAACCACGCACCGTCCTTTGCTAGATTTTAATCAAATAAAAACCGTTTTTTTTCTTATAATATATTCTAAACACTTTGATTCAGCCACCGGCAATGTAATAACTACCAAAGCTGAGCAAATAAAAAAATAAAATAAAAAAATAAATAAATAAATCGTCAAATCATGGGACTGGTTGTTTTGGTTAGTTGACTGTTTTTCGTGAGGGCTACGACTGACTGCAAATGTTCCTAATCACAGGACTACACAATCAACATTCCTTGATACTTGATAGTGCCATTTTGACAAAGTTATGGAAAAGTAAAAACAATCGTGGCTATAAGCAGATATACCTTCCTACGTATCGAACGAAAACGACAACATAGAATGTGAATAATAAATGCCATTCGGCATGCTAAAAAGCAGTGGGCTGTGCGCGGTCCTGAACGTGAAGAAACTAATTATTCTCTTGAAAACGATGTCAAATGTCCAATTCGATGTTCCAAAATCAAGCACCCGGACCTTGAGCCCAGAAATAATACCACTCCCACTTCCCAACCCCCAGCCAGACATGTGTTCGAATGTGGCACTGGCTCAAATTTGTCAACTTTGGTTTCGAGTGCTCATCAGAAAAGCTTATATTTTATCCAATAGTTTCCGGGAAAGTCAGATGTCTTCTTAAAATTGTATTTAAATTAATTAACTTACCCCGAAAATCTTCAGATGTACAGCCTCCGTTCAGATGCTGTCCACCGAAAAGTGGAGTCAAACAGGGTGAACGAAAACCATAAATGTCATACTGTGTTAAGAGGTACACCACATTCCTTGAACTCTACATTTCCACTGCAATAAGAGAGTTTAAGTACGAGATACGGTTAGGTCAGACAGACAAACAAGTCCACCTACGTCCAAAATAACTAACTTCAAACGAGCAGCTAACACACACAACTGCAGGCAATCCACCATGTGCAATTTCGAACTCAGTGCTGCCAACCGAAAGAGATTGAGCCAAAGCATGGTGCTAGCTGTCAGTGTCACCGTCAGACCAGCTGCAAATGAAAGTGTTATCTCTATTTCTATTGTTGACTATTCTTAATGTTAACTAGATCATAGTAAAAGAAAGAAGAAAAATAACCAGGCCTGCTAAAAAACTATCAATCAAGACTATCCAAGCCCTTTTAATTATGTTAAATCTGAACGTAGGAATTCTGGGCCATGTAGACAGCGGAAAAACTTCACTTGCCAAGGCACTGAGTACTGTTTCTAGCACAGCAGCCTTTGATAAAAACCCTCAGTCTCAAGAACGAGGAATTACTATTGATTTGGGGTTCAGTTCCTTACTAGTAGAAACCCCGACCCACCTCAAAGATGTGTTGGCATGTGAAAAAATACAGCTTACACTTGTCGATTGCCCTGGTCATGCTTCCCTAATCCGGACTGTGATCGGAGGAGCGCAAATAATTGACATGATGATGCTCGTTGTTGATGTGACGAAAGGAATGCAGACACAAACAGCGGAATGTCTCATTATTGCTGAAATAACGAGTCGGAAGATGGTTGTCGTTTTAAATAAGATTGACATGTTACCCGAGAGTAAAAGGGCTTCTATGATTGACAAAGTACTTACTTATTTTGTAAATATTCAGTAGGTAATCATTATTTTCTCTCATCACTAATATAAATCTCCTTTTTCAGATGATAAAGAAACTGAGACTCACCCTTGAAAAGACTATTGTCTTCAAAGATGCACCGATCATTAGCATAGCTGCAAACCCAGGAGGTGGGGAAGATCCAGAATCAGCTCCAATCTGTATCCAAGAGCTTATAGAAACGTTGCAGAAGTTTTCTTTTGTGCCACATAGGGATCTTGCTAGTCCTTTCCTGTTTTGTGTTGACCACTGTTTCAGCATCCGTGGTCAGGGCACTGTAATGACTGGCACAGTTCTCCAAGGAGTTGTGAACACAAATGATGTAAGCACTTTATCTTCGGCTCATAGTGTACTCATAAACACACCCATAGCAAAAAAGACAACCTTAGGTAGTACTTTACATTTGTGTGTAGCAAGAATACAATAACTGTAATTGATCCCTAGTTGATTGACAAAATGATCTAGTTACATTTTACATTAAGCACTGTGCTAAAAACGACGATCAATTTCTAACTTACCTTTCCTAAAGCTCGATAATCAACTACCAAACAAAATCTTCATATCATTAAATTATTTGTATTGTAATTTTCAGATGGTAGAGATCCCAGCACTAAGGGTCACTAAGAAGATTAAGTCCATGCAGATGTTCCGCAAACCACTTGAAAAGGCGCAGTGCGGAGACAGGCTCGGTCTGTGCGTCACCCAGTTCGACCCTGCCCTGTTAGAGCGGGGCATCGTCTGTTTTCCCGGCTATGTTCCTACCATATTTGCTGCCATTATTGCAATTGATAGAATCAAATACTTCAAGGGCAGTGTGAAGACAAAAGCAAAATTCCATATCAGCGTCGGTCACGAAACAATAATGGCCAAAGTTTCCATATTCAGTCTAAGCGGAAGTGTAAAAACGTCGACTGACAACCAAACGAGGTTTAATTTTGAACCAGAGTATATGTACCAAGAGGAACTGTCACCACTTGAAGAACAAGGGTCACGGGAATACGCTTTGCTTGAATTTGAAAAGCCAGTTTTTGCCGTTCCACAGTCTTTGGTGATCGGCTCCAAATTGGACACAGACATTCATGCTAACATGTGTCGTCTTGCATTTCACGGAAGGCTGCTTGAAGGAATCGAAGATAAAAACTATGCAACAACTGTTTTGCCAAGGTTGAAAGTGTTCAAAAACAGCAGCAAAGAGGGTGTTGTGGAAAGGATTGCAAATGAGTATGAGGTCATCGGAAGGAATATGTTCAAAAAGGAAACAAACCTGCAGTTGTTTGTAGGTTTGAAAGTGGAATTGTCGACAGGGGAAAATGGAATAATCGAGAGTTCGTTTGGACAGAGTGGAAAAATTAAGATTCGCATTCCCGATGGCTTGAAGGAGTCGACATCAATTCAGCTTTTATCATTATCAAAGAAGAAAGGGAAAGGTGATCCCCCCATGGATGTTAAGATATCAGAGCCAGTGAAAATTGTAATGAATTTTAAGAAATATGTGTTTGACACGCACAAGAAAATAAGACAGTAATTGCACCACGGTGCCGTTGTTTGAACATTCAGGGTATATTTTATAAATATGATTAAAATTTATTTTATTGCTTTTTATTTCAGTGTAGCCAATATGTTTTATTTCTCACCGTGATATAAGATGCATATAACAACTTGACTACAACATTGACAGCCTTGCATTCTCATTTCACTGCGAGAAAACTGACATTATTGGTACCTAGGTTTATCCTTTCTATCCCCTAAGAAAATGTTCTCACAAAAATGAGATAAATGTTTGCCTAGATAAGGATTAGGATACTTAGTGTGTAGATTAAGGAAGTAGGTGGAATTAAGATAAACAAAGAATACTCAAGATTCCTTAGATAAGCAGTGTAGCTAGATTTATCTTATTTCATCATCTATAACAGGTAGGTACATGATCTGAAGACTCAAGAAAGCATTTCAACATTTTTGCATATCCTGCATCGTGGACATGTTGAAAATCTAACAGGAAAGTTCCCCTTTGAAGTTTTAACTAGCTTAGTTTAAGATGCACTTTAATACGTGTTTAGCTGTGTCGTATAGTAGGTAGATGCTTATAAATGCCTATGCCTATAAATAACAGTAAATTTGAGAGAGAAAATAATACTGGAGTGGAAAAGCACCTTTTCTGTGAGGTACGAGAGGCAACCTGCTCTTTTTCAATCGTTTACAATCAGTGGTGATACGAATACCCATACAATTTTCACAGCATATCACACGAAATAGAAGGGACCACCACTTGGGACAGAGGTTATGTGTTCACAACATAGCCAAAAATCCCAGCTAAATGTAAACGTTAGGTGAGTGTCATTCTGATTGAATTCGAAATAACAGTTTCACGATAATTGAATGTGTATTTTGTAATTTCATTGGGCCTGCCCCATGCAAATTTTATGATTTACTTTTCATCAAAATGTGTCTTTTATCGTCGGCCTTATCTACGTTGGGCCCAATTACAGGCTACTTGCTACATGTTGAAATTTATTCTATCAATAATTTACTACTTTTTATGATATCTTGACAAACTAGAGCATAGTTTGGCACCCATGAAGTGACCTACTATCAGAATAAAAAAAAAACTATCATAAATATTGATTGCACACATAAACAAAGTCCACTCTAAATCTATAATAGGGATAAAATCACATTAAACGAATATATTATAATAGCTATGTCTGTTCACGTCAACTTTCGCGATCTTTCTTATTCAGTCTGTTACTAGTCATAAGACCAATCCTTGCCCACACCACTCACTTTCAAGAGGGAAAAGTAGAACCTAATAGAAGAGTGAAGTTTACTCTAGTCCCTACAGCTCCCCACTAGTACAATACCTCGATTACGGTCCCAATTCAAAGATTTGGCAAACAATCAGCACGTAGTTCATCTCGAACAAACTAAGTGATGATAAATAATATGATGATTAGCAGCAGAAGCCCAGACAAAACGCCGATTGCTATCCACTGTCTGCGATCTGAAATGTGTTCAATAAAGCTTGTACTAAACATTTACATCACCATCAATTTAAATAACTTTCTAGAATCCTACAAGAATCATCAGTTTAAAATTACATTTTGATCGATTCCTAGAGTTTGGTTTGTTTAGCTCCATGAGAATGATTAAGTCTATGAGGCATGTTTTAAGGTATTTTGAGATTACTTGACGTCAATACAAGACGTATCAGGTTATAGATAACTTAGTGGGATTTAGAGGAACTTCAACTAATTAAACATTTTGCCTCTGGAAAACTTGATTACAGTTTACTTTATATTATTTATTTATTCATTGGATGAAATGCCGTACTACTCACCATTGGAAATGTGGAAAACTTTGGCCACCTTCTTCATTGTTGAGTCTAGCTTGGACTCGGTGTTCTCGAGTTCATTGCCAAACTCATCCAGCATTCTGAGAGCGAAAGCACACAATAAAAAAATATCATGATTCATGAAAAAATTACTGCAGTACAATCACATATGTATAACACTCTAAGAGCAAAGACAGTGCATCAGCACTAGCTAAGTAAATGTTTCAATTCAAAGAAGATCAACTGAACTTGATTCAGAAACCAAACTCTTTAGTTGATATGATAGGTATTGATATTCCACTCAGGCACCTGCAGAAAATTTTATGAATAACTCACACAGCTTGTTCGTCCAGTTCGCTGCCAATCTGCCGGGAAACTGTTTTCAGCGACCCGATCGAGTCACTGATGATTTCCAGCTGCTCGTCTTGTGTGCGAATCATGTGACTTTGTTGTTGCATTGTGTCATCGAGAAACTGTCTGTTTGGGCTGTCCAATTCGTTCTCAAGCTTGGAGTACTTTGTAGTCCCATGGCTGATAGGTACCCTTGCTGGACTGTTTTCCAACAACGGCTGGAAAATGTTCACGTAAGTAAATTAAACAGGAAGTGGTAGGGATGTCTCAAAACTAGAGGTGCAGCTCGTATTAAGCTCTTTTAGCAATGAGTTTTTGTTCAAGCATTTTAGGATTCAATTTTTACTTTTGAAATAAGTTAACTGTCAGAGTTGATTGATTTGGCGGCGTTGTCGAATGTGTCTCCTACCGAGGGCATTGAAATTCTATTTCTAGTGTAGCCCGAATGGACGGATTAGATATGTTTTTTGGCAATACAGATTAAATGGTCCAGTTGAGATGGGTTGGAATATTGACACCTGACGAGATGGATCAAACACGACCCTCCTTGTTTCTTGCAAACTTGAAAACATACTGCACCTCTGCTTTTGGGTGACACTATAGTTAAATGAGCAAAGCATGCAAATTAACTCAATTTGACCACCAGAACCACAAGTCTTATTCTTAGGTTTTTTAATATTTTAGTACATTACAATTTTGGTAAATATCATACGTTTTTCTTTAGCAACATTTTATGACCCGATAAATGGAAAAGTATTTACCAATAGATACCTACACCTTTGCTTACCACCAAGCATAAGGAGAATGTGAACATTCGAGATTACCGATAACTTTCGATTGGAATGTACACTTATTTCTTAGTGTTTCTAGTGATGTTTCAATGTTTTACTTTTTATTGAGAGAGAGCCACAGTTTGATGGTACAAGAATTGACATTTATATCCGCCACTTTGAGTAAGGTCTGGGTCTTTCTGAATAAACTCACAATAAACTACGTTTGTGGTGATCGGACTTTTGTATACACTTTCTCGTCTTACCTGCCTGGCTGTTCTATCGCGATCTCGGCCTCTAGTTATATTCATCTTGTCTTTCATAAGCTGAAATGAATAGCTGTGATTAGTTTTTTTATAGCCCTTTTCATGGATACCTTGGAAAAACGTGGAATTTCATGGCAAAAGATATACTGCTATTTTATTATTACATACTTTAAAGCCTAAAACAATCAAAAAATGTTTTTTTCTAATTAATGATATTCGAGCCATTAATAAATTTAGACAAACCTTTACTTCCTCTCGGGTTTGGTCGATAAAACTTCTCCTACTACTGAGTTCTTTGTTGTCGATCTTAAACTTGGTTGGATTTTTCTCGACGATGCGTACAAAGGTGTTAAGGAAATGTTCTGTTAGATAAAGCCAACCAACCACTACAAAGGTAAACAGATATCGATCGTAATTTTAAATTATTTGTTACATACGAATGTGATATATTTATATATACATACATGAACACTACCCAGTTGTGCACTACGTATACATCGCAGTTGAAAAGGATATTGATGGTGTCGTCCAAGTCTTCTAAATCCCACTCTATGCTACGAAGGGAATTTCTCAGCTCAGTAGTGGTCCATTCAAATTCGTCTTTGAAAACATTGGTCGTGGTGTCATCTTGCAATTCGATCCAACGGCGATATAAACCTCGTGTTTTAATCAAAGCTTTAAATACCTCACTGTGAAAGAGAATTTGAAGCCATTGGTGAGAGATTCTAAGCTTGCATCATTTTCTTGCAAGTCACAATTAGCACTTTAGAAACTTAAGTGTTCACAAACATTCATGTTGAGAAAGAATCGCTTTGTTAAACATGCTAACCGATTAGTTTATGATAATTGGTTAGATGAATACATCGTTACATGTTTTGCGAAAGTTTTATCATATTTCGGTCTTAAAAGTAGAAAAACAAAATACTTACTCTTTAACTACAAAAAAAGGGTCTTCCAGTGTCATGTCAATTACCCAGCTCACTCATGTGGCGAACCAGCCAAGAATTGAACGAGCTGTTACACGTTTTAAAACCATTTGGACCTTTTAATGTACGATAATATTTCCAACACAATGGGCACTAGTAATCTATTGCGTAAAATATTGAACAGCACTGATAAGGGCAGGGAATAAATTGAGTCTTGCGGATGAAAACAAGCTGTCAGACGAGAGCAATCGCCATATCGAGTAGGGTTGCCAACATTTGCTATAAATATGTCGCTACCCACAGCTTACCAACTGCATTATCTGGCGCTGAAACCCAAAAAATATAAGTGTTTGAGAAGCAAATATTTCACTGGGTGCGTTTCAGCCACACGAGACTAGCTTGAAGATGTCACAAAAACGTAACAGAAACAAAATCGTAAAAATAACAGGCAAAATTTCATTTGAATCTATTTATTAAACTTTATAAAATGTTTTCTTCCTTTACAAATTCTGTTTGATGTTTACTTTTTACGAAACTGAAATGAAAAGATAAGCCAATAGTGTTGTTATTACAGCCTTATTCAACTAATTACACCCTAAACATATATTAAACGACGATGTTGCGTGAACATCATTCAGGTATGGCACAAACAAGAAACAGTTTATGTTAGCAACTGCATTTTCTAACAAAGACGCCGCCAATTTACAAATACGCGCTTGACTACAGAAGCACAAAACGTGCAACTAAACAAATTGCAAATAAAAAATTGCAACCATAAAATAATAGTAAAGTTCTTATCTAAATATTGTATAACTAAAAATATTAAACCAATGGTGACAAAACATTTTAGGAAAAGATTCACTGTATAAAATCTATGCCAATCAAGATTACCTACCAAGTTCAGAGGATTCTTGGTTGTAATTATTGGTTAGGGTTAGATACTAATAAAATTTTTTTCAATCAACTCCACTTATTCTGAGGGAATCAGATCTATAAACCACCATTGACATATATACTAGATTGTAATGAACACAATATCATGCCCACTGCTCAATTAATCAAGATGCATCTCTCCATATCAGTGACCTTTTCACAATCTGACTCCAAATCCAAGCAACAAGAAATGCACTTCTGTTCGGATACGAACTATGCGAGGAAACCGTGCATTTGGTGCGTTCGGTAGATATAACAGCAAGCAATTATACATTCTTTGGTATGAGTATCTACAAAATATATGTTTACTTCATAGAAGAAAGAATTGCATCAATGTTGAAACACACTCGACTTACAGAGTGCTTTAAATGAGAGCGAATCCACATAAAATAAAGAAAAATAATTTTGATACCAGGCAGATTCTGATTAGAGTTTGGAGATAATCAACTCGGTAGTTCCTTGTCATGGATGCCGACAAAATAAGCACGGCTTTTGCAATAAATAGACGTTAGTATTGGAATGGCCGGTAGATAATAAATACACTCAAAGTCAAATTCTAGCTGAACGACTTGGTGTAAGAAGTTTGATTAAATGATTCGTACGTTGCAATTTGTTCTCGAATCAGATGAAGGTGGTGAATGAAACTGAATGATTAGTGTTGGAGGAGCGATGCTCAAGCATCGCAATCGCTGCCGAGCGTCCAGCTTACGGCTCCAGCGTCACTCTCTTCCAACATCCGTCGGGCAGTGCATCGCGAATCGCTTCGATGTTACGAACCTCCGCTTTCAGTCGCTCTACTTCCTCTTGGTAGTCTTTGACTCCCCGAGTCTAAACAGGTAACCCAATCATTTAATAATCAGAGTAAACAAATCGAAGATTCGATTGTAACAGTGTGAAAACTTTAACCAAATGATCAAGAAAAAATTATCAGTAGTAAAAAAATGTATGCATTCAAATTTATCAACTGACCTGCTCTATTTTTGCAACTCTCAAAACCTCCATTCTATCATCAAGATTGGCAGCATTAAATTCTCCTTCGGCGGCAGCTAGGCGCTTTTCAAGTTCATTCAGAGCTTCTTCATCTAAAGAACGGAGAAAAAAATTTATTGTAAAAAAGCTGTCCATAAATCTGAAATGATATCAGAAAAGTTGATGCCCGGCAAAAATCACTCACCAAGTTCAGGAAGCTCCTGAAGTTCGTCAATGATTCCTTGGACATCGAGCAACGCTTTGCTGACCTTCTTTGTTGCGTCTGCAGCATCGCTCTTGGCTTGGCCTACCTTATTCTTTGCCTGACCAACACAAAAACAAAATACGTTAGACTATTCTGACGATTGGCAGCCTGTACAGGAAAAAAACTTACACCAATTTTATATTCCATGCATCAATGAATGCCAAAAAATAAAATATCTATGTTTACAATGGGACACCATCTACTTTCTTTCACAGTTTTCTGGAGTTGGCTGCATCCACCAATGTGATGAAAAATCTTATGAAAATCAAAAACAAGGAGCAAAAACCAAAGGAAGAGAATACCACAACCCAAATAAGAACACACTATACTTGCTTCAAATGTTCTAGTTCTAGATGACTGTCCGACCTTTCAAAAGCATTGCGATTTAATTACTTGCAGAAATACTACCCTTTCAAGAAAAGATTCTTAAGTCTCAAACTATTGGTTTGTACAACATCACAATACATTTAAAAAACAATTTAAAAAACACAAGAACATAAAAAATACCATCCTCTACAACTAGGCTTTGCAATTTAGAAAATAGGTCTTGTTTCCCATTCGATGCCATGGGCCACAGCCAACCACAGCAGCAACATACCTGTGTGGTTAGGTTCTCGTCATCAATGGCCTGGTCCTCGAGCATCTTCACTCGGTTTTCCGTGAGGGCCACACGGCCGGCAAGCACGTCGGCTTCGTCGCGTAGTCGCCCAGCGTCTGCCTTGGCAGTTTCCGCATCCTTGCGGATCAAATCCGCCTCCTGCACAACGCCAGGGAAAAAAAGTTATGTCTATGACCTTGGAACAAGAGTGCCAAGACCAACAAGCATACACTGACATTAACTGACTACAAATTTCATCCAGATAAGTTGACATTATGCAGGAAAAAAAAACTCTAAATACACAAAAAACCTTGGTTATCTAAAAATAAGGGTTGCAAGCCAAACAAAATAATTTAAAGGGTAAGTAATTTGAATTTAGCAATGAGAGATTTGAAACAAAAACAATCAGATGTATTCAATCTTAAAGTACCTCACACCTTCTGCCCCACCACGCGTTAAAACAAGTCAGTTATTATCAATACACAATGAAGCATTCATGATTGTTTACTTCTCAAATCTATCTTTCCTGAGCTAAAACAAGTTTTTTATAAAAAAGAATTTTTTTAAACTGGATTTTGTGTTAAAGTTAATTGAAAATACAAGCAGTGCATTCCCTATTGAATAAATAATCCTAATCCTATGTCCCATGACCCACAATTCCTCTGCATGGAAGTGGAGGTAGCAACTTACCGAGGATGCCTGCTCGGCATACTTCTGCTGCGCCTCTTGCGCGGTGTCGCGAGCGTTTTGCGCGTTGTCAACGGCACCGGACAGAGCCTGTTGGGCATCTTGCGTCTTGTTCTCGGCCTCCTCGATCAGGCGCCGGATCTGTGGAACCTCGTCCAGCGCATCCTGAGCCTTGTCCTTGCTATCCTGTACCTGAGCGTCAAACTCTGAAACGCAAAGCATGGTCTTCGGTCAAAATTGCAATTAAGGTACCTATAAACTATCTTTTTTCCATTCAACTTGATAAAATACAAATTTATACTAATTATATCTCTTAACCATTGCAAATAATTATGGCAAAATCTGTGCCATGATAAGTTAGCAAGTTGTTGTTAGTAACCAAAAATGAAGTGTTTTTTTCTCTACTAAAAGTAATTGAAGATCAACTTTTGCCTCACTGAACATTCATTCTTTCCAAGTACTCATATTTTTTCCAGATTTATCAAAACAAATCAGATAATTTTTCATGTCAGGAAGTGCTAAAGCATGGATTGTGCTATCCACACGACCAAGAAAAATGGTTCATTCAGCATCCAACGACAAGTGCACAAGATCCACCACATCTATCGTCAAGCCTGGTTATAAAATAATCGACCACCTACCCTGCAGCGTGTTGTAAGTTTCCTGAGCCTCCCTTAGCGTCTGGTCTCCCATTTTTGTGGCGTTCTGCGCCTTAGCGCTGGCTGCATCAGTGTCGGCAAGCAGCTCGTCGGTAATCTGCTGCTGTTCGGTAGCACGGTTTAGCAGGTCGCGTGCCTCCTCGTTCTGGTTGTCTAGATCCAGCAGCAGCTCATTGTTTCGCTCAATTAGGTCCTCGGCCTCCTCCTTGATCCTCATCGCCTGCACGATCACAATGTAATCAAATTTGTGTTAGTTAAGAAAATATTTCTCCATAGACAGCACTAACAGCAACCACATTAAGTTCCTACTTTCTACTCCTGCTCTGGGTCGGTACGAACCAACTCAATTTTTCATCACTCAGGTCCTGTAACTTGAGCAAATCTGTTCGACTTGCTTTATGTAATTGCAGGGATATTCTAGTTTATGGGGTGAGCAACCATTTAGCGACAACAAAAATTGGGTGCCAAAGAAAAGGGTGAAAGTACAAGCATATACAATGAGCATATATAAGCAGCAGAAAATGTAATTTGTTGCAGTGTTTTAGTGGCTTTGAATGTTGAAAGTCAACCCTGACTTGCTGAGTTGTGTATTGCACTTGGCTCCTGAGTCTAACTAGATGGTTGGCCCTTGCAATCACAACACAATTTTTATGTTTCCTCACCTCTTTGGCAGTGGAGTTTGCATTTTCTCGCAGATTGGCAGTGTCGATTTCGGGAATTACCAGATCCTTGATCTCTCGGAACAAGTCCAGTGAAGTTTCATAGGCGCCGTTCACTTGGCCACTGACGGTTTGAGTTAGGTCCTTGGCTAACTCCAGCTTGTCAGCTGCCCTATCGATTTCGTTTCGCAGAGTTCTTAACTCGTCGCTGTGAAAATAAACCAGAAATTTGGAGAATGCTTTGTGGAACCTATGAAAAGCTTTTTTCATTATATCTCTGACTTCTGAAGAATGTTTTAGCCTAAATTTCCAGCAGACAAACTTTTGTAGAATTTTGAATATAATTTTTTGAATGCAAGATATCCAAATTAACAGCCTGTTAAAGTAAACTGATTGCAGTGATATAAAAGAAAAACAGATATCTGAATCACCAAAATTACCTGATATTTTTCTGCTGGTTAATGGAATCCTTAGCCAGTTCATAGGCGGCAGTCGAAGTATTCAATGCCTTTTCCGCTACGACTCTGATTTTCTCTGCTCCGTCTTCTTGGCTAGAAGAATAAAAGCCATTGTGAAACCACCTGGCCATTCAAGCATGACAAGCAATTTGATTGTCTAAGTACTTACTCTTGAGCTAGTAAACGAGCTTCCCTAGCAATATTAGACATCTGGACACTCTGCTGGCCAAACTGTTGCGAACGCTCGATGGCCTTTTGTAGAGCGCTCGAGCCGTCCGTTTCCACGTAATCCAGTGCATTCTGAAATGGAAACACGGGTGGCTTTTGATACAAATTTCTTCAAAGTGTGCTGGGTAAAAAAGAACAATTTCTAAAATATTCAGTAAATATTCAGTAAGTATTCAGTAAATATTCAGTGGCAACTGGCGAGTGACCATATGAACTACCTTATGGAGCATAGAGTCAGTCACATCTCCCAAACTGAGGAACACACCTTCTCCAATATCTCAAGCACCAGACACGAAATCAGATCTCCACCAATTTCTAGTAAAGACCCTCACCTTGACAATCAGCAGTATCCTTTCCAGAATCTCCTCGGCTCTGGTCACGTTTCCTTGGCCTTGCTCTACCCCTTCGGCCGCAAGGTTTGCCTTGGTCAACACCTGCCCGCCGACCTTGCCCACTTCGACAAGACGTTCTCGCAATTCATTTAGCTGCTCCAATAAGCTTTTGTCGTCACCTGAGGAAGAACAGCTCGACGTTAGCTCAGTTCATCTGTTTGGCCATTGGGGCATCTAGGTATAAATCTCAGCACTTAGGTTGAACCTTTTTTTTGCAGATATTACTGAGCAATTAGCTAAAATGCTAGTCCCCCAGAAGTGAGTGACTATCAATTGAAGTGTTAAGAATTGAAGTTTGTTTACTTCTTTCGTTTGAGACTGTTTAATTCTCAATTAATCTTAAACACTGATGTACAGATATCGATTCTTTGAGTCGTAATAATTTAACTGAAAGGGTTTGTCAAAACGGACAGCTGTAAGCACCAATGAGTGGCCACAATTGTTACAATATTTTGGTGGCTTGCGTTTGCATAGGAGAACATTTAATGATGGTAATGCGGCTCTAACTGACTATAAGCCAATGGTTTGACAGACTGAAGTGTGATACATTTATTAACCTTTAAGAAATATAGTCTTTCAATAATTTGGATCATTAATAAAGTAAAACTCCCGTTGGCTTCCTTGTATACGTACTTCCTGCTCCAGACTTCGCGTTGTTCCACAGGTCTTCGACTCTGGCCTGTACTTCCGCTAGTTTCCGCTCGAAGTTCTCATCATTAATGACTGTAGGATCGCTGGCGATGCCGCTGAGCACCTCCTCAAGGTCCTTGAGCTTGGCGCGGTGGTCGTTGGCGGCCGTCTGTACTAGGTTGTAGCAGGCTGGGCAGTTGACGCAGCCACGTTGACGGTCGTACTTGTTCTCTTTGCAGCGCTCACACTGGCGGCCCTCGACGTTGTCCAGGCACTAGGGACAGGCGGGGGAGCATTTGTTAAGGCTTCGTTGATGACTCATCCAGAGGCAGGCAGTGATGAAGTGGTCAATGAAGCCATTTGTTTGTAGATCACCCACTATTCACAAGTCTGTCCATTACCCCCCCCCCCCCCCCCCCTTATCCTGTAAGGTATATCCAGCTATACCTGTATGTACTGCAAGAAAGTCCCAAAGCTAGCACATAACAACAAGTAGAGCGTGCAAATGAAAAAGCTAGTGTGCTTACTGGACACTGTCCTGTAGGGTCGCACTGTAGGTCAACGGAGCCGATCTGGTCACACTCGCAGGTCTTGCACCCTTCCGGAGAAAAGCCATACTGGTAGTCCTTGCACATATCGCAACGCAGTCCTGTGATACCACGTCGGCACACGCATTGGCCCGTGTTCAGGTCGCAGGTGGAGTTTACTGAACCGATCGGGTCACAATTGCAGCTCTGGCATCCCTGTAAGTCAAATGCAGTTGATTAAGACAATTTGCCATTATGTTGATTGCTTATAGTATTCCTGTAAATTTGTCCAAGAGACTAGCCCCCAAAGTTTGACCAAAAAAGAAAAGAAAAAAATGAATCCAATAAAAGATAATTTAGTTATTATTAAGTTTCCAGGAATTGAGATTAACTTTGACATAAAATACAAATACAATCTTTATCTACTATCGATATTATAAAATATCTTGCAAAAATTTTCCTGCAATAATGGGAGGGTACACAACTGATAAATGTAAAATTTTTTGCCTGGTTAACAGTTTTGCTGACATCAAACAGCGGCTCTCAACCAATTCGTTTTACTAAATGCACAATCTGATAATATTGGACCTTACCTCCCCACTCTGAATGTTAAAGAAGCCATTTTGGCACATGTCGCAGTTCTTGCCGAGGATGTGTGGCTTGCACTGACACTGCCCGGAAAGCTGGTCGCAGACCGGTGGTCCGTAGCCAGTCTCGAGAGTGCCGGCCCTGTAGCACTGGCACTGCTTGCAGTCTCCCTTCGGCAGCGCCAGGGCATCTCCATAGAAGCCTGCATGCAAGGCGCCGAGCATTAAGATCATGCTACAGACTTTCAGTACACATTCAAATGGTTGCCAAGCTGCAGCACTTTTTTTCCACTTTGCTTCATGTGGTCCTAAACGTTTTGTTGTGATTTTCACATGACCCAAGAAAATACTCACACAAAGGTTTATTTTTAGGCTTTATTTAGGAATGTTGCGTAAAACACACAGCATGAGTGTAGCCAATTAAAGTCCTACAGACTGTACATACATAATAAGTGAATTCATACCTACAGAATTTTTAGGGCAAGAACCAAAATAAAAATAGCCAACACAAAGCCTTTGAACAACATTTACCTGTAAGTGAATCAAGAAGGCTGTTTTTCTAACAATTTTGTTGGCGATTCTAATCCTGAAAACACTTTACATAGAAATAGATTCAAAAATAGATTCAAATAGGTTCAAACAAATTACAGAAGCACTCTTTTCCTATTAAACTACCTACGATTTTCTAGTGTGTAGAGTAGAGTAGTAGTTTATTGTCATTTTACCATAAAACATACAAAGATGCTGGTTTACAGACATACATTAAATGCATTAATATTGTAAATATAAAATTGTAGATATAAAATTGTAAAATTGTAAATATAAAAATCTAAATCTATAGTCACAGTATTTGCACAGCTCGTCAGGTATAGCTAATACTTATTCTAAGCAGTCAATGAACTCTTTGACGCTGTAGCATGCTTTATCCATCAATAACAGTTTTTTTCTTTTTTTGAACAGATTCGTTGATGCTGCATGCTTTATATTTATTGGGAGTTTGTTAAAAATCTTGATTCCCATCTGTTCAGGTGACAGTTGCATAGTTGACATTTTGCATAAACTAACATTCAAGTTGTCTCCATTTCGGGTGAAATGTTGATGACTATCTTTAACTTTCTGCAGTCCGTCATATTGTATTTTAATTTGCACTGTTATTTGTAATATGTATAAACTATATAATGTAAATATATTCAGTTTTTGAAAAAGAGGCTTACAATGAACTCGGTTTCCCTTGTTAAGCATAATTCTTATAGCTTTCTTTTGAAGTACGAAAATTTTCCTGCTTTTTGGAGTGCTACCCCAAAACTCAAGGCCATACCTTATTCTAGATTCAATATTAGCGTAATAAACTAACTTAGTTGTATCGATATCCGAAATTCTTCGTATTGACCTTACTGAGAACAGTGCCCTACTTAATTTAGTTGCCAGGGCATCAATGTGGCAACCCCACTTTAATCTATTATCTATAATAAGACCTAGGAAATTTGCTACTTCTACATTTTCTATTACTACATTTGTTGCATTGTTTACTATGGGCGTAACTGCTTCATTAGCTTCCTTAGAAATCAAAAAGGACATTGATATTGTTTTAGCGTTATTCAGTATAAGTTTATTACAACTAAACCACAATGTTGCATCTGTTATTTTCTTTTCGGTTTCCTGTTTTAGTGTATGTAGATTGTGAACAAGCGCTAGTAATCATTGTTTGCTATGACAGAATCTTCAAAATTTAAAATAAATCATAATCAACCAACTAAGCCGATGCTCGAATTGTCTTACCTGAGACACACTGATCGCACTCCGGCCCGCCCGTGTTATAGATGCACTTCAAACACTCGCCAGTCGTGCGGTTGCAGTTTCCGACGGCGTTTGCATCCACGTTCTGATTGCAGTCACAAGACTGGCACAGGCGGACGGGGCCAAAGCGGCCGGTAGGGTCGCCGAAGAAACCGTCACTGCACAAATCGCAGCGGGGACCTGTTGGGCAGTCAAGTATGAGCTTGTTACAGTTGAACGGAAGATTTTGCTACCATTCTTTGCCTGATGTAAGGGGGAGATTACTTTTGCACTCTGTGAAAGCACTTTGTACTGCAAAGATAAGCAGAATATAAAATATGGCCAGATTAATGCAAGCCCTTCAATTTCATCAGCCTTGTGTGGTTTTTAACGTATTTTGGTAACTTCTGTACAACGAACATATGTTCACAGATTTGGACAAGTTTTCTGCAGTGTCTGGCTCATAGAAAAGCAGTACCCAGTCAATTTACAAAAATGACTTACCAGGTTTAATTTTGATATGAATATATTTTTGTTTAGTAGATCGTCCATGGGGTTGATTGTGGATGTTGATGTTGAAAATTTAAAAACCATTGATAATATAGGAAGAGACAAGCTATAGCATGACACCTTTTCCATCAATTTCAACACAATCTTCCATCAGATTGCTTTTCTGTTCTAAGTCCAAGCATTAGAGTGAGGTGTAAAATTTCAACAAACAACAGGCTTTCATGATGCCCTCACCTCCATAGCCCTTGGGACACTCTAGACAGACCACCGTCTCATCCAGCAGCTGCGTGCAAGCGCCCTGGTTTGGACACGGACACAGCTTGCAGTCGTACGCTGTGCCTTGCAGCGCGTTGCCGTAGTAACCTCGCCCGCACCGCTCGCAGTTGTCACCGCCCGTGTTGTGTTGGCAGATGCAACGGCCTGGTGGCGGAAGCAATCGGTTCATTTCCAGGACATGTCGCAACGATGGTCTTATGAAAGTGGGTGCATGATTTACTGATTGCAATAGAATATATGTTTAGTCAGAGTTCCTGGACTTGTGTCACTTGTATCTACTGCAAAAAAAGGTAAATCACCAATTCTATGCAGAAAAAAAATAGTTTATTACTTTATGGTACTGTCCTCTGGCCTCCCAGTTTGCCCGACATATAACACATCTTATACATGGAGGTCTTTTCTAGTGTAAATAAATATATTTTGTTATATCTCGCAGATTATCCGCATTCTTATCTGGCTTACGCCCAATTCACGTTCACTAATGCAAGCCCTGATGATTGCTATAATTTCATAACTTTTAGCTTTTCACTGGAAACTTCCTGTGAGCAAAATACAATTCAGATGCAATATAATGAAAACAACCATCCTGTAGAATCCTCTGCGCAAAAAAACAAAAATACAATTCAGATGCAATATAATGAAAACAACCATCCTGTAGAATCCTCTGCGCAATGAGGTTCCACAGGCAATCTGACTGATCAGATCCGCATAATCCGGACACTGCTGATCACGTTGATTCCCAAAGTTTTACCAAGAAAAAAAAAAATGTAATGCTATTAACTCACCGGTCTCAGCGTCGCAGATTTCAGCATGGCCGTTACAGTTGCAGGGCACGCAAGGAGAGAAGGGTCCTCCGTTGGACGGCTCGTGGCGATACCCAGGGGCACAGGACTCACAGAACTGGCCGACGTAGCCTTGCAGGCATTCGCACGTCTCGATCCAGTTGGCAGCCCGGCCTGCAGCGCCGCGCCGTGCCGTCTCCAGCTTCACGTCATCCAGGAAGCCCACGCCTGGAGGCCAAATGTGCGAAAGGGGTTTTAAAGAGGGTAGGTTTGGTAACTTTTGGTTCTGGCTTTTAAAAGGTATTGTTCAAATGTGGCAACATTGGACAATCTAAGATTGGTCATTAATTAAGTATGTAAATCTAGAAATAAACCAGCATAGTGATTATATTCTCCTTGACTCTTCCAAAAATGTAAACGAAATAGAGGTAATTGGTGCCAATTAGTAAATAAGAAACCACATGCATATAAAAAAAGTGCAGTTGGTTTTCTGCTTATTCTCCAGAAGAAAAAAAGAATGTACTTAAAAAATGTATTCTCAATCAGATTTTAGATGTCCGTATTATGTATGTTTACAATTACTCCGTATAACTAGGTACATTTTCTTTGTAAATTGAAGTTCTGGGTTACCTTCGGGAGTGTAGGATCCTCGGATCTTGATAGCAGTCAGGTTAGAAAGAATGCTCATGAAGTCCCGCGAGGTGAGCCGCGGTTGCCAGCCATAGTCTGGGTTTTCATGTAAATGGAACTTGTAGTCTTGGCCCTGTGTGAGAAAAACTTTTCGTTAACGGTACCTACCCTGACACCGATACTCATTAGAATGACACCGATACTTGTCATACGCTGTGAGCCGTAAACTTATTGTACACGTAAAATCATTTGGAGCTTTCCTGGGAAATGTGAGTCTGAAAGACTCTAGATTGAAAATATTGTTTACAGTCTTTAGTCTCCTCAAAGTTACCAGAATAAGTGTTAAATTCTACAGATTAAGTTGTAACTTTTACATAATTCACTGTTTGGTTTCAATGAAAATGATATTGATCCTTGTTGAATCTTGGCCTACAACAATCCAAAGGTGTCTTTATTTTATCTTGCAAACTTTGAAACATTTCATAATAATAAAAAACCTTATGCATTGCAATTTGCAAGTGTTGGCAATTTAACTTGTACATCAAATATTATCAGCATGTTTGTACGTACAATGATGTGTGGCAGAGGGTTTCCTTGTCCAAAGATGGTCTGAGCAATGGAGAGTCCTGCTCCCTCAATGATGATGTCTTCAACGGTAGGCCCAGGGCCGTTTTCCCCAATTCTCAGCTTAAACGAGAGGTCCTGATTGTAGCTGGCACGCTGGTCGCCCAAGAAACGATCTACAACAATGAAAAAGCAACGCTTTAGATTATTTGTGAATTGTGTATCCTTTTAGTACTTTGTAGGACAGATGTCAAAAATTCACTCTCTTCTCTTTCCGTGGTCAGTTTATGAAGAATATAATTTCTTAGCCTATGATAGATTACCAGTGTTTTGTTAAAAAAAAAACTGGATATTGTATGTAATTCAAATATCAATGGGATTTATGTTTCCAAAAACTTTGATTGTTGATCAAGATCAACAATGTATAAGGTGGTAAGGTAAGACATTATTTATTTTATTTCCTGGGTCATAGGTTTACTTCACTGTCATGGGTTAATTCACTGTCATGGGTTAATTCACTGTCATGAAAAAACTTTCCAGAGAACTTGCTAATGTGTTTCTACGTCTGGTTAAGCAAAGTTCAGTGAAGAAAATAAGTGAAGTAATAGGCAATCACATCTGTGGCAATATATTTAAAATCTAATATTTAGGTAATTAGCTTAAACTAGCAGATATCATTTGGCATAATAAAACAATGGATATCGCAAAACCCACCCTAGTTGAGATTGCCTATACTCGTCAACACAGTACCTGGCGCTACAAAGTATGCTGGGTCCCTGGACTTTGCGCTGATCCCGATCACTTGCTGTGCAGCCTGGTACTGAATGGGCGACGGCCGTCGACCCAGGTCCTGCCCTGTCCAGCGTTCGTTGCCGCGAGCAAACACGCTCTCGATTTCGACGCGAGAGTAGCCTCCTGCCGAAGAGCACCGCGACGTGTGGCCGTAGCAGAAACACGGAGTGCAGCCGAATCGGTTGTCGGCGTCCAGGTTGAAGAAGCCGGGCTTGCAGCTGGAATCGGGGGAATTGAAATGTTAGCACATGTGTGCAGCTAGTTGGCATTACCAGACTGACATTACTGAGATCTTGTAAATGCAAAGCAGAAATTTTACCAAGGAACTTGGTGAGTTAATCTTAGTGTCAATCTTTCACCCAAAATTTTCTTGAATTGCATTCAAAGTGCTATCAGAACTTTAGACAGAGTAAAAAGTATATTTTAAGTTGCAAACTTTCAAAAGTTGTCTTTTAGCTGGCAAAAGCATCTCTACAAGTTAAAATTAAAAGAAACAACTTGATTCGGTGTCTCACCCTCCGCATCTCTTCCCTTCGACGTTTTCCTTGCACTGACACGTGCCCTGGTACGGGTCGCAATTGGGCTTGTTGCCATAGCTGCCTGCATCGTTGCAGCCGCAAGGTTTGCAGCCCTGGCTGTTGAAGTCGTAGTGGTTGACAGCGCATCGGTCGCACTTGTCTCCAGTCACTCCGGGCTTGCACTGGCATCGACCCTCACTGTTGCATTGCATGCTGCGAGAACCTGAATGCAAAAATATTGAATTTTACAACACTTGACAGCTGGTGATGTTGAAGGATACATTTTATTGAACAATGCTTGATACGATGGCTGTTAGTCTCAGAAACTAGGCTGGCAGTTGGAAGGTCCTGATAAGAACCTATTACCGTGTTGTACTTTTTTGTGCTTTACAAAAACTTATTTTTGACAAAACCAATTTTGAATGGTTTGATTAATCCCGAATGACGTACCAACTTCGTTACAGTTGCAGGCAATGCAGTAGTTGTCTTCCCTGGTGTAATAGTTCTCCCGGCAGCGCTCACAGTTGGGCCCATCTCTGTTACCCATGCAGTCGAGGCAGTGGCCCCCATGGCCGGTTCGGTCGAAGAGCTCCTTGTCGAAGAAGCAGCGCGTCGAGAAGCCGTTGCAGTTGCACGCTGCAAACAGAAACAAGCAGTAAGATTTTAGTACAACTTGCACAGAATTAAATGATCATTAGGGGTTTGATAAAAGAACTGTCAGATGCAGATGGTAAACAAGAAAGGAGTTTGGATTTATAGGTTTGTGGTGATGAGGATGATGATGATCCTCGCCTTGACAAAATGGAAGGAGCATGTTTACCACTATCGCCACTCATCCTGAATACTACTAATCCATCCTATCGTAATGCAAGGACAGTGTATCTGTTGCACTGTAGCTACAACTGGTCATGGGTATGGTGGTCACCCCTCCAATACTAGCCACAGCGCTGTGTAGCTTAACTTCGGTGATCGCACGAGAACCAGCATTTCTTAAAGTAAAAGTTAGATTGGCTAGACATTAAAAATCATCTGCACCTGTAAGGTGTTAAAATATTACGTTTTGGCACGTTTTGGTAAGCTACAATTTGAAGACTGTGAACAAAATATGGCTTTCTTGAGTTGGCATCTTCATACGCTGGAAAGAAAGCTACTGTAATCCATATGCATCGGCCGAGCAGACAGACTCATGGGAACCAGTCTCCAGCCAGGGAACCCCAAATCGTGAGATCAGCCCTCGATGAAGTCAACACTTGCCGTCAACACGCCCGTTACGGCCGCGTGAAACAATGTCTCAAGTCGGAACGCATTAGCCACGATATGAACGGCGCTCGCGATCGCAGTCATAGGGAATCCAATTTCACAACCGTCCAGAAATTACCATCTTTCTGTCGGATCCTTCTTAATTCCAATCAAAACCGGTTTACAAACTTTAACACCTCGCCGGGGTCCAAAACGAATTTCTAAATTAGTTTTTTAATTGTATTTTCGATTTCAAGCAATTCTTTTTTTTTTGCCACAATTGGTAATCAAACTTTTGGATTGAAATATACACATTTTAATCTTACATCAAGAGGGGAGGGTAGGAAAGCTTATAAGCGTTAAGGACTGAACTTTGGGCAGCAGACATTTCCATTAATGGTCAGCGATGAGAGCATTTGCTGGCCACACCACAGGAACAACCCCTGCTTGCTACACCCTGAAGTCTTTATAGAGTCTATGCATATTACCAACTGGTCGGACATTCCTTCCTCTCTTCACTGACATAATTCACCAAGAGCGTTATGGGCAGAGTCGCTTCTTTGTCGAGGGATAAAAACGTGGAAACACCCTCAGCTCTCCGCCGCGTAGACGAATGAACATACCATTAAAATAATGGACTTTAATGGTTTTAATAGCGTACATCAGACAGTTATTAAAATCGGACAGAGGAAGATTTACACGCGTTTTTATTCGAAGCTTTGACTTCGTTTTTCTTCGATAATCCTACTCAGAAAGTGAGGAGCTATACTTACACGGGGTATGGTATCATTTAGATTTATATTTATTATTCAGATTTATTACTTCATAGAAATTGCAGTACTGTGGAACATTCGTATCTGTGTTTAAGTACAACATACCTTCTAAAAAAACGTTACTGAAAAGTTATTTAATGTTGTACTAAAATTATTGTTCATAATTGATATTTTAATGCCTCTTAATGCTCTATGGCAACCACTGTCAGATAAAAATGTATGAAACGTCAAACACATGTTGTAAATGATAGTTTCTCGAGATTACCCGAATATCTCGAGCTCTGGCTGCTTTACAGTGATCAGGTCCAATGTTAATTAGTCCCCGTCAACCTTTGACTCGGTCGCATGTGTATCTACAGTTCCGAAGCTTGTTCATCTGCTCGGCTCGGTTGCCCACCCAAACGTCGTCCCATGTGGCCGTTGCCTCTCCGGGTCAGGAATGTCTCCCCGAAACGCATCACGTTTGGACGGCTCGGAGAGAGATGGGCAGATTTTTTGCTTTTTGAAAAGTTTGAACTCAAATTTTTTTTATCTGAATACTGTTTTGGTTTTGTGTCACAATTGATCACAGAACAACTGAGTGAAAAATTATGACAGTGATTGGAACTGGGTTCCGGATCATACTTATGATGTGATCTTTCTGTTAAATTTCCATTTTAGTATCGAAGCTGCTTCAGAATATTTTGAAAATTGAAGTTTTTCGCACGGTCATTTAATGCGTCATTGTTTTTTTTTCCCCTTACAAAACGACTCCTTAGTTTTATTGACAAAGAAAATGCCTAAAAGTTCAACGTGATCTAAACAAAACAAAACACAAGAAGGATCTTTTTGTGTGAAATCCGAAACCAAATACCGATCGAAAAAGCGTTCGAACACAGTACATTATAAAATGTTTAGTTTATTGGCAGGAATAGCGGTCGGTACCCCATTTCTTGTGTTCATCTAGAGAAGAATGTCGGCCGCCAAATCAACCTGGCAGGCGCCAACTATTGTTCGCCGGAATTGTGTCTCGCTTTTTTCAAATCTCATAACTATTTTTTGGTATCGTTTACGTGAGGTCTTTTCGAATTCTCGATCCTATCGCACGGAATGTCGTCTCGGGATTGTGTACCCCAACTTTTTACCGGGCAAATGAATCCAATCAATACCGAGTAAAAAGTTATCAGTCTGTTTGGCTGCTCGATATATTTGTCTCCGGTTTTCACGGGGCTATTAGTCAATCAGTTACGACTGCGACAAATAGCCAACGATCAAGGCATATTCATCATGAGCAAGCCCAAACCTTTGTAGCATAATGCAATCAAATCAGAGTTGTACAAAAAACATGACTGAAGACTTGGCAGACAATTTCGAAATAATATAGTCATTAACTAATTTATGTAATCGTCATCACTTGATTAATCATTGTCGGACTTTATAGTAAAACGATCTTAATCTCATCTCATTAAGAAGGAATAATCAAATAATTTGATTGCACGGTAGAACATCACTAGACAACCAAGAACAACTAGTAACTCGATTTGTAAAGTATTTTCAAATGTGAGATTCCACCAGCATTTTGTAAGATGCTTGTGACCTTTTTCTTCAAAAAGCATGCCTCTTGATCATAATGCAATAACGTGTAATGAGCACTTTGCCACACTAACCAGGTATCAGAAGCCTAACACTAAATTATTATATTACATTATTATCGGTATCGCATCTAGTGCCTACTACGTGTTGCGAGTACGTGATTCGAAATGAGATCAATCCAACTCATAACGCTTGTCTCGCTGGTTACAAGGAATCGACAATTCACCAGACTTCTTTCTCATTCTGCAATAGATGTTTCAGAAAAAAACCGCACATTTCCAGCCTCTCTTTATAGTTCCTTAAAACAGTCTTTGTTTTATTTTTATCCTTCTCGACATGATTTTATAAAAGTTGACAGAGAAGCCGCCGCCGCCGCGCGTAACGTTGGTGTTAAGTTTGTCTGGCGGATTTTATAATGCGACAATACACTGCAGTAACATTCCTGGACTTCGAGGAGCAAGGAAAGAATTGAGGTGACCACTGGCCAGTCAAGATATGTTGTCACAAATTCGCCGCAAGAACATTCTCATTGTTGCACGCAAAACTCGCCCAATTCCTCGCCAGGGCTGGAGCGTGACAGAGTTCCTAGAACTAGAAACCCCGGGGAACGCGTGTGGGGTTGACACTGAACTAGGTGCTGATGGTCTGGCAAATACTGAACGGTTCGGCGTGTTGGAAACACCGATTCTCGTGAGATCGCCGACGTTAAGTAACGCTGCGCTGGGTCAGGTATTGGCTGGGTGACCCTCTTGCATATGGCCAGTTCTGTTTGGAAGAGAGGTTGGAGGGATGAAGGTAAGTATAGCAACTTCATTCGCTTTGCTAATACACCTTGTGACAGTATATATTTGTAGAGAAATCCTATTATTCGCGTTTTACTGTTCTTCGGGAGGGATGTTAAGTCGATGGTCACCTTGGTGCTCTTCGACCGAAGGAGGCTACGTGCCGGAACCGGGTTTATCCTCCTCACATATAGACTAGATTGGGTCATCATCCACTCATTCACCGACGCCATTAGATTCGACCAATGCCGCGGGACCTGTTGTCAAAACAGCGCGTCGTTTAACCCCACTAATCAATCAATCAATCCTGGCAGGGTGACAATGCTATCAGTTGGTCACAATACTGGAGATATATACATGTCCTGATGTTTATTGAAATACTCCACAAAACTGGCAAATTTAGTTAAAAAAAAGTCTGATTTCTTGGCTTGCACTCCATACCTACTTGCCATCTTATCAAGATGTACCGACAATGTATTACTATTGTCATGGCAATTGTAGCGTCCCAATTACTAGGCAGAATATATTTAGTCTTGTGGTTTAGTATGCACTGAAAGAATCGAGATTTGCATAACGTTTTCGAGCAATTGAAAATGAGCAAGGCATATAAACCAGCGTATCCCATTTGAATACCCGACATCGATTGGCGGAGAATCGAGCGCAGGAACAGACTGCAAACTCCTGAGAGTGGGTGAACGAGGCCCGGCATCTTCAAAACCATCGTTTCTTCTAAGTTAGGTGTCGCCTGTGTTTGGTCAGCTATTGATATGCTAGTGTGGATGCCTCCAAGATCTCCATACAGACAGATGGAGCGCATTACCTATCATAGAAGTACAGAGACCATGCGCAGTCTGGCCGTCAAAACCGGCGCCACACGCAATTATAGTCAGGAAAGGTAGGGTACACTCAGTAATTTGAAGCCATTGTACGAAGTGTGGAGCGTACCCGAAAACGATGGTTAATGCAAGTGTGAAAATTGTTTAGCGACGAATTCGTGTTTTCATACGTAGGTGTCCAAAAACAGTTGTCATCCTTCATAAGGTCGTCCTTATATTGTGCCAGTGTCTCCAACATACCGTGCACGCCTTTATAATAATATACCTGAATGTCAACGGCCTTCCGCGATCAACAATGCTTGTCTATTATTCACTGCGTCAACTATGTACCTCACTTATGGGCGATGCGATCCGAACTTGTTTTTAGTTTATCTCCATATCTTAAAATGCCAGACAAATTCCTTGTGTCATGTGAAAAGTACGCTCGATAACGACAATGCAATTATTTTTTAGTGTCAAATAATGGCTGCGTAACACAAGTGAAAAATGCGCGGACCGAGATAAATGCGACGTGCAAAAGATTGGTAACAACTTTTTTGCGATCCTTATAGGAAATGCCGAGATACCACATTTCAAGTTCCATTTGCCAGACGTGTTTGTATCGAAAGCTTGGCCCGATTTAATTGTGGCGGGCGAGATATCCAATTTGATCTGAAAAATGGTTCTCGAGGGTTTTTGTGTAATTTATACTTGTGGTTTTAAAGTCTTTCACTTCGCTGTCCAGAATTGCGCCTTGCGGTTTGAGCATGTCACAACTATTACTGTCATACACAACGACGTCGTCAAATATTTAAACCTTGAGTGCTCAAAACAGATCTAAGGTTCAATCAGTTCAATCTACATCTCAAACGAGACCTATTCGAAATTTGTAAGGTGAGGAACCTGGGAGAGTTCTGGGAACCATATATAAAAAAGACACAGCATCCCAACAAAAAAGATGAGTCACTCGATTTGTTGATATTCCTACGTCAATATCTTGTCGTTGAAAATAACTGTCTGAACGCGGTCGTAAAGTATGAATTACAAATGCAGCCTATCACTCTCCGCATTACCATAGGTATAGTGTGACTTACTAAACAAGTAAAAACTTATATGCATGATACATAGGCAGAGACCTTCGACGTACCTGACGTATCTCACCTTTTAAACTGCTAATGCCGGACCAACTTCCATTTGCGTCCAACGAGGGGCCTACGCCAACGCGGGTCGGCTTTGGGAGAGGTGCACTAGCATCGCCGATCAGAGGAAGTGGGCAGACGAGCGTAGAGCGAATTTCATTACACGACCCGGCCGGACACATAAGAGTCGCGGGCGCGAATCAAAGAAATGGTCCGGCGACGTCGGCGAATATCAATCTTAAATGGCATTGTGATGCCAAAATGGGATCCAACGCGAAGATATTTGTTACTCAGCAAAGCGACACCTGTTAGGCATTTTGGTGGTGGGATTTGAAGGCGAAGATTTCGAAAGTTATTGAGGGTTATTCGCTTCTATAGCTTTTCCGTTTGCAGCACTTTCAAAGGTATAAGGAATCTCCTGTGGCAAAATATGGAAAACGGCAACTCATCGTGCATACCAAGTCAAAAACAGAACTTGAAAGCCATAAGCACCAGAAAAATATGCCGGAGCTTCTTTGGAAAATCTCGAGTTTGTTTGTTACAGCGATTGGATTTTGGTCCAACCTTGATGAGTGGTTAAATTATATCGTGCCCAGAGAGCAGACTTGATGCATTGTGCAAATACAACTGAAAGCTAATTAAAGAATAATATACATTTTTAAATTAAAGTGCCACTGTGTTCTTCTTATCAGTGTTCAAACAACATTTGTAAGGCTAAGATGAAGCACGCCCACAAATGAAGAATGTTTCAGCCGACAGAGTATTATTAACTGACTTCTGGTCATTGTTTGGTCAGTTAAGCCTCTTTATATCCTCAAAGGCATTTTGGGCGGAACACATTTCCGGAGATTGGTCCCTCGAAATTACCAGACAACAATCAAATTCGAATTAAGGCAAACTCATCATTGAACAAACGTCGATGCTGAACCAAGACGAACAATATCAAGAAAAATAACCACTTGATAAAGACATGAAATTAAAATGGCCATTATTTTAACTGTTATATTTTTTGTTTGGTTAATAAACGATTTTCTTCTGGTTATGGCCAACGGAAAACAGATTAGAGTGCGTTCCCACAATAGTTGTCTTGTCCTTATTGGTCGCCGGGCTCTGACCGAAATCTGTGATAGATGCCCGCCATATGGTCCACATTATAGCCGTGACAATGTGTCGATCTTGAGGTGGTGGGTCGATCGACAGTCTGCAGAGTATGGTACCAATCCTGTAGCTGCAAGAGTATGGTACCAATCCTGTAGCTGCAAGAGACACTGGCTGGATTTGGCCATAAGCGTGGGAGTTTGCGTCTTATAGACAACCTTCAGCCATCGAGGGTCGCGTACCAATGCAAGACTTCAATCAATATCACTCATGAGTCAAGTTACCTACACTAAAAAAAGAAGTTCTATGTAAATCAGTTTGCGGTAGAGGAAGAGTGTGAGCAAGATTCAGTATGTACCTATACGCAGGTACATGATTCATGCTATTTATACTCTGGAGTGGAAACCATTAATTTCACCGAGAGTTTGTGCACATGAATTCGGGAGTTTTATCGCTCGTGGCCATTTGGGAGGAGCAATAAATTATGCAAAGTTCAGTAGAAATTATTCGTAGAGGCAGTACACAGATTTAAAAAAGTGAATAACATATAATGGCTCGAATTTAAGGTGCCACCTGTGTTGTTGGCGAAGTTTTATGTAGTTTCATTCACGCGGCGAATGCATGGAGATGATACGAAATTAGAATGGTGTGTGGGTGCGAGACAGGCCGCTCGACACATGTTGCACTCGACTACTTTTTGACACTAGCCGGATTTCAAGGCTTGCATTAATTTGCAAGATCGAGGAAAGCACTTGAAAATGTCTCTCATCTAACAACGATAAACTCGAAAATCACTCTAATTGGGCTGCGAACAGCCAGTAAATTATTTTTACCAAAATACTTGTAGGCAGGGAGAATATTTTACAAATTATGCCAACACGGAAGATTAGTGATTCTGCGTTATATTTCGTTCAATTAGAAAACATACATTTCCGGTCGTTTTGGGGTGATACGCGGGCCAACTGTCATTTTTTTAAATACTTCAAATAATCACCACTGATGTTCGCCATTCTCTTTTTGCTCATAGGTTTTTGTCTTGCAAGGATGATTTGTCTTTCGGGCAAGTATAAGACATTTTCTACCAATTAAAACAATCTTGGAGGATATTTTTCAGATATAAGTATTTCGAAATCACATTACTGAAATCTTAACTGAGCAGTCTTTGTGCTGGTATCTTTTACGTGGGTAACACAGTCCATTTCTCGACGAGTTTGATTTGAAAAGTGATCTGCTTTTGGTCAGCCAATCGCGGTAGCCACAAAGTGCGGCCACGTAACACGGATTAACAAGAAGTTGATTGAGCATTAGCCTGAGTAGGAGTCCTCCATTAGCTAATTCCCGGTTCACTTGGCTATCATTTATATTCCAACATAAAACCGATCTAGAGTGGGATGCAGTGATACCTGATCCAAACCATCGCATGCACGTTCACCGAAAAAATCAAAGCTTCAAAACAAAAACAAATAACACTCGATTGAATCGCTTAACAAGTGGTCTCTATATAATAAAATCACGAAAATCGTTCACATACACGCGAAAAAAAACGGAATTGATTTCGAGTCAAGACAAGAAAATAACTTGGGTCTCGGTCGACGTCGCGGGCATCAATTCAAAAGCGATACCAAAAAATGTTCTACGGCAGACGTCATTGTGGTCGACATATTACAACTTACTATTTCAACCATACGTGTGTGAAATCGAAATTAATTCCTTGCTTTTCAGGAAGCAATGCGAAAAAAGAATCTTCGCTACGCACACTTTGATTTAATGCGAATTACGATCCAGGATAAAAACGGGAGGCAAAAAAAAAATCTGATTTATTTATATGCGAATTTTTAAATAAAACTCTTCTGAAATTTAAGTCAATTTAGGACGTAGGACGTTAAACGTTCATTTGGACCAATGCCTAAATTGTGTTTTTTTTTCTCTTGTGGACACTCAACTGGTTATGTGTACAGATGGATTTGAAGGCATCTCAGATCAAAATCGTCTAAAGAACTAGTTAACACATGTCCGATAAAATACTAGTGCCGCCTGTAAAAACTAGTGCTTCAATATTGGTGCGATGATCAGAGAGTAGTAGTAGCTAGTAGCCTCGAGAAAAGGAGATTCTATCTCCAGTCTATGGGTAAACTATGCTAAACGAAATTGGAAATAAGATAGCACACTGACCATTATGCATACACAAATACAGGGTTCTAAATCAAGACATGCCAATCAAATACCCTGTGCACATAAATGCACATAATCTAACTTTTCGAATGACAACTTTCTGCTGTCAATTCAAGCGTTCTCGTTCGTTTTTGACAACTAGAATTTGTGCTTTTGATTCTCGTGCTTCTTTTCTGATTGAACAAGCCGGCAATTCAGTAGCGAGACCGCACTCCTTGTATATCGCACCTCGGGGGGATAATATTTCCAATTCAGATATTTTAAGTGGCCGGCTTCAAACGCGTTATTCAACTTAAACACAACAATTCACATGGCACATCACAGAAGAGATCACATGTGCACGACATGACTGCGCCGCCACGAACCACAATACTAATCCATCTCGATCCGACAGAGTCATTTTATCAAAATGAGTGTATCATTTTGGTTTTTATGGTTCCGGGTCGAGAAATGAAATTACATAATATTATCTCTACTGTAAAACGCCCAGCAAAGTCATTGTTCATAATTTATTTATCACGTTTCAACACATTTTCATGCGGATTAGATTTATATCTCTATCTGTCTGAAGCTTCGCCGCCTTTACTTCTCAGTTTGTGGTTTTATACAAATTATTCCAGACAACTTCGAACAAATTAGTCGAGTTAAAATTTAATAGTGTGCGGAAAAATAAGACGACTTCGACCTAAAGTTATCTTTTCGAGTTGAATGCACGGTAGAACGGGATTTAAATTTTAAAGAGTCCATGCGATTACGCGTTCGTGCTGCCCATTTTTTGCTGTGTCCCGCAATAGAACTAAGCAAATTGAGCCCACATTTACTCGTGTTCATTATGGGCGATTAAGGACAATTTAGCGATGTCTTTTATTTTGATAAAGAAAGCGCAATACCACATAACATAGACGTCAACCCATTATGCACGAACCTCCTTACAGCTGAAACTTCGAAGACGCTATAATTAAATCATTATAGAAGTGTGGACCACCCGTCCCGGAGGATAAGATTCTACTCTCATCCTCTACTTTGTTTCGCATTAGACAAACGGTTCTAAGTAATTTGTAACATGGTTGCTAGCGTACTACATTAAGTGCAACCCTTTTGGATTTATTTTTTATAGACCACAACATTCCACAGAGCAGACAATTTTCCGGTCTACTAAATTCCCTGCATCAATTTTACGCATTACCAATCAATTATAAAGATGGCATGACATAATTCCCATCCCAACTTTACTTGACCCTAACCTGCACCGAAGCCCCATGTGAGAACAGGGTACGGTAACTTTTCGATCATAGATACCCCGGTCTTCATAACTCCTCCACACTCGATGTTCTAACGCCGCACTCTTCCTTGACAGCCACAATTACACCTCAAGCCTCGGGTTCCACCCACTCCCATCTCTCCACCATACGACTTACTCGAATCGGAGAACCAAGGCGTGATCCCGTCCCATTCCGTCGACGACGCCGGCGTCCACAAGCCCCCGCAGACGACGAGCGTCGCTATCCAAACAATCCTTCTACTCACACGCGACATTTCACAATCAGTTCGCTGGTCGAGTCAACCTCAAGCATCCTCTGTCCAGCCACGACTGTCTCCTCACCGACACACCTCCATTGACAGAGGCGTCACCAGTTAATTACCCAGTACAGGTCTAATTATCATTAGGCATAGAAATTTATGGGTGCTTTTAACAAGGCAGAAGGTGGTAATTACAGGCCTAGCACAGACCGGCGAATCGAAATCTTAAAAGCTCATTCGGTCGAGTCCATTAAAACGAGTGCCGAGAGAGAGCAATATCACGTAGTAATTGGTCGCTGCTAGAAGACGCTCGTTGAACATTACGGTTTTCGTCGATCGCGTTTTATTCGAGGCTTCGATCAGGCGTGCCGTCCGATAAGTTGCTGCATTCTTTGTCGGTGATCGCCGGTGGTGAAATGATGCGAAATAACGCGTGCACACGTGAGATTTCCGAGTCGTCGCTGTAACGCACGCAGCACTCGATCAGCGGCGATGCTCGTTCTCGGACGTCCTACACAAGACTGAAATAAGTAGTCCTCAATAAGATAGTTGCCAAGACTACGAGAGTGTCGGTGGTGGTGGTGGTGGTGGTTACCGACGAAGAGCTGACCAGGTATGAGCCGCTTCGAGAGCATGGGTTGGCAATGGCAAGTGGCAGCAGACTCACCATAGACAGAGGAGAGTGGGTGAAGATGTCTATGAGAAAGGTCTGGGTGGGATTGGGGAGAGGCTCACACCTCACCCCGCGCCGGAGGTGGGTATAATAAGATGATATTGCCGTGCTACCACCAAGCTATAAAGACGATGAAGGTACGGTTTTTGAGAAGGGAGATATTTCGGTAACCATGATTTTGCTTTCGGCATGAACGCGGCATTCATTCAAGAAGCACTTAAGAGCTCATTTGTAAATGTTAGGTATATAGGAGGCTTGGAGGCGTAAGAGAGCAATATTTTACCACTGCCTTTAACAACAGAGTAGTAACAACAGCGCCGTCTTAATTCAATGTGTGAAGCTTTCCACAGAGGAATCTTAAATGTACCTTTTTTTCGGGGAGCGTACCTTGAAATTATTCCCTTTTTGCCAGTTTAAACGGTCATAAAGTGAGTGAATGATGATTGATGAATGAAACTTGGTTAAAGTCGGTGCGATGCACCCTGAAGGTAGCGGATGAATTATGAGCACCTCTGTGTTTGCACCTTTCGGCCGATACCGACGTCAGTTGAGTAAGGCATGACGTTTATCAAGTCACGGGCAATCGCACAATAATCTCGCTCGTCCGAAGCGAGCACGCTTAGCAAGTTGGACGCCATTCGCTTTCTGCGATTCACACTGCAATTAACTCTTGCAGTCGATGAGAATAGATCAACACACACCGATGATTTGTGTTCAACAGACACTGTTTGCATATCGTTTAGATATTACCTAATAAAACACTCAACATGCTCAACAGGGGGTCATTTTGCGCCATGGTATACACGAGCCTAGAAGCAAGCCAAAGGCAAACGGACAACTCATGTCAGATCTGCAAAGGATCACGATCATACAAACATTGCTCAGTACTTGATTTTCCAGTTGGGGCACAAAGTTTTTATTCCCGCGCGTTCAAGACTTAACTATCACAATAATTTTTCAGCCTGTTGGAGGCAGCGCGACTGTGAATCGAATAAGAAGGACGAAGTAATGGAGCATACAACTGACTGACTGACGCGAATGAAAACGACTGTCACAACAATTGTAAATCTTTTTCATTATTTCCTTGGACAGCCATCAGTTTAATTCACGTTGGCTGACAAACAATAGCTTTATCATTAGAGAGGATCATCCAGTCGGCGTTATTAGATGACTGTTATGTTATATAAAGGAATGTAGCGGAAAAGCTCATTTTCGCTGCCAAGTGTGGATGTTGTGAGCTGCTTTTGGCTACAATTCTAGAAGCATTTCAGGTTGCAGTAAATTGCTGTAATAAAGTAGAAATATTTGCCAATTTCACGTGCAGGTATTTGATTTGCTGCTCGCGTGCAGAAAAGACTGCATGTTAAATTAGTTGCCTCGAAGCATAACCACTTCCAGTCGAGCATATACATGGAAAAACATATGCACATCAAATTGGCAATCGGTATGACGGCCCAGACTGAAAAAATATCACCCAAAATAACAGAGTTGTTAAAATATAATTTATTTATTTGACTGATTGCTGCATATAAAACCATAAAACCTGTGCCGGACTGTTTACATTTATATAATATAATAATGCAATTTAAATATAAATACGTGCGATGATTAGAGTGAAGCTTTTTTTTTACGAAGTGTTGATTACAGCTTGGGTAATATTTTCCCTGGTAATTGTAAAGCAATCATCGCCGGATCGGTCCCTGCCAACGCCTGACAGTGCCGCGCTCGGCGTCTCTTCTATTTTGCATGTGAATCACTCTGAGTCTGAGCAACGCGATGCTTACATCAAGGGGCTCGCGTTGACTTGCTGCCAACACCACGCGTAAATCGGCAAAAAGTACGAAAACGCGTCGTCGCGAAGTGTATAAATAGTTGGTCTCGAATGCGAACCAGTAGATGCACAGATTCGTTTGATCAACGGCTGATCAAAAAATAATAATTGTATAGGATTATAAGCGAGCGCACGGGAGAGGGGAGGACAGAGAAGGCATGCGCCTCACCTAATAAGCATGCTAAATCAAAGGTCCGAAATGCCAATTTTTACATTTAAAATTTTTGATGATACATTTTTTTTTTAACTTGTGTATTTGCTATTTAAGTACACTGATTTGTGTTTTATTTTTTGAGACTGGAGTTCACGGACCCAACGTGTCGGCTCCCGAATCCAGCCGGCTACAAGATCAAAATTGTGTAAATATGGCTACCCAATTTATGATTATTACGATGACTGGACTTATGCGAAAATTTTGACAATGTATCACATGCAACACATGTATATTACAGCTAAATAAATTTTAGGCGCAGTGCATTAGAATTTGCAAATTAGTTGCCTCTCATTTTGTGCTGTTTAGTTTGGTTCGCTTTCAATTTCACTAAGTTATCCATAGGTATACTCTACTAATTTACTCCAATACATCCCCCCCCCCCCCCCCCTCCCCCGATGGTATGTTAGCCGCAACTAAAATGCTAGTTTTAATATTTTCGTAGACTTTTTTTCTTAGGTTTTCTTCGCTTATTTCTTCTGAAAACTGTCCACTGAAAATCGAAAAAAATATATTTTTACGCTGGTTTTGAATGAATTTTCGTAAACGCCTTTTTTGGCTTCGTTAGTTTATTCATCACGACAATCTTAGTTTCTCGAGGCATAGCGCACCAAGCAGTTGCTTCACCTGCAGAAAAAAAGAAGACCGTGCTGCGACCGCGTCCCACTGTCCAAGAAATCAAAAGTAAAGGTGACAGTTGGACAAAAAGAAGAAACATCGCTCAGTGAACTCGAAAAAACGCAGCCACCTCGTTAATCTTTCCGTATGGTTTAGTCTTCAGAGCATCGAGTTGGAAAATAAAAAAAATCTAAACCACCATTCATTTATCACAATGCACGAGGCGGCGGAAACCGCATTAGCTCAAGTGTCAACGCGAGATTATGCGCGAGAGAAGGAAGAAAAAGTTGGGAGCGTAAATTCGGATGTCGAAGACTAATTGATGGCAAATGCATGCAACCTTTCAAGCTGGAAACTGATCGATGAAAAAGTTTCTTTCGGAATATTAATTTATAGTTGGGTAGCAGTGACTCACTGATCGGCAAGGAATTAAATGGTTGGATTCTTTGACGCCTCGATCGCAATCGACGAAGAATTCTTGTCCCTCGAGGACGCAATACGCGTCTTTGCATCAGCCGCGAGATAAACCGTGAAGTCTTGAGCATGGCGACATCCGCGCTAGACGTCTTCGAATTTACCGGTGGAGGTGCCAGCACTGAATTCCTGTGCGGTCTGAGCCAGCGAAAGAGTGCATCTCCATTGAGTGTATAGGTCTATTTAGAGGACCAGCGTTAATGTTTAAGTTTCTGGTGAGAAAACGAGCCGGCAACTTGCTAACGGTAGGTGCCACCCGATGGCGCTGCGACTGTTTAAAAAAAAAATCTACAATTTAATAATAACGACACTAAATGTCGATTCATGTACATACATCAACCGTTGAAGTTAGCTGAAATACATATTAATTGAGCGTAAACTAGTCTCAAATGCGAGTAATCTACAAGAAATAACTAAAAAAATATTACGGTGACTCCACCTTTAAGCATTATCAATTATGTTCGGTAAAGTAGACATTTGGCGGCTATTTTTCGTGTAGACAATTTAATATTAGCGCTATTGTAGTGCTTGGTATGGTACCACTGCTAACGCTACCAAATTCCATGTGTTTTCAAGGCGATACAAACACCAGCACAGTTCCATTTTATGACCCATAAACTAGAAATATGTGTACTACACTGTCTTTACCACAGCCGCTGTATTTCCATTCCTTAATTGAAATCGCTTTCGTCTCCGGAGCAAGGTGCAGGCAAAAAAAGTGAAACAGTGTGTGGTCTTTTGAGTGCACTTCCCGAGTCGAACTCTCTCAAGTCTCTACCTGAATACGGAGACGTCCCGGGCGCACCGTCCAATTACAAGACCGTACGTATACCAAGAAAATGGACTCAACTGCAGCACAAACGACACAAGAATGAAGTCCATCTATTGTGTTCACACGGTTATTTTTATTTAGTTTATGCCTGTGGATGAGGAATCGCGGCGAAGAAATCTTAACAAACGGCAATAACTCAAGAGATGTACGAGAGGATTGTCTGCTAGCTTCATTCCTCCGCTGCTTATTCTTGTACGATGGGCGGTCCAAATCTGAGATCATCGTTTGTCCTAGTGACTTATGAGTCGGGGGGTCTATGGGGGGTTAGGAGACCACTGACCCATCCACAGTATCATAGTTCTTTCCTGTTTACCTGTGGAGAGTCTTGTTTGTTCGCAACTGGCGTTCTAATACGCTGAGAAGACTTCCGAAACAGAGAAACAACGTGACCCGTTGTTCCTCTGGTACCGCCGTAGGCAATGAAAAACTCCCGCAACATTTGTCTTTTCCTCAAACGCTTTTCTACGGGCGAAACCATCCAATAATTGAACGAGAACGCAAATAAATTTTATATGAAAAAAACTCGAGATGTCATGTCAAATGAGTGGACATTTCTTTCAGAAAACCAACTCCATAAAAACTGAAAAAAAGGCACCATAAAAACGCTGTAAAATAATGACAGGGACTTGATACCAGTAGGAAATTTGGTAGTTTCCCAAGTACTTTTTGACGGCTGATTGAATGGCGTTCGCGTAAATCAAGCATCAAGCGGTCAAATAGTTCGCATGAACCCTTCAGCTTTTATAAGTGAACGACGAAATTAGAAAAGCAGCATGACAATAGCATCGATCTGGCAGGAGCTGACTCCGAAAGCAAGCAGCATACATTAGGGCAACCGCTACGGCCTATTATCTCCACTCCCATACCTATGCAAGTCGCCGCTATGTGCATGTAAAATATGGGGCGTGTTTCAACACAATGTAAGAAGCCGGCAAAACTTGAGTTGATCTGTCCTAAGACAGGGAATTGCTGCGATTGATTGAATAATGACGACACAATCCGAATGGAAGTGAATAGATAGAAACAATAGAACCATTCGTTCGAATGTAAGGATTCGATCGGCAATCTAAATCTGTTTTAATCCATTTACAATGGGAATCTTCTTCGAGATTGTCATTTAGAGCAGATGTAAATCTATCGCTAGTTGTCAGTGAGCTATTATAGTTGGTGTGGTCTGCGTGGAATGCATGCACTGCAAGTAAACACTGTGCAAGCACGGGTACGTCAGTCTGGTCGCGGCATAGCTCTTGCCACAAAGAGTCATGCTAATCAAAGCAGCGCGCAAGAACTGCATCAGCAAGCGTCCAGCATTCGGAATGGGAAATTGTGGGCAAGTCGCATGGATAAAGAGCATCGCTAATTTACAGGAAAACCGGCACAGTGCAAACTGTTGCCAAAGATTTCCTTTCCCTCGATTTGAATAGATCGTGATTCACCGTATTGTAAAATTTTGCAGTTTCCGTATAAGGACGCCTGAAATCTATAGCTTTCCAATCGCATTTAAATTTATTCGATACTATTCAAATGCAAAACAGAAGTATCTAAATATTTCAACGTGTAACAAATATTTAAATTTTTCGTAATGTAAATTTTATCTCTGATTCTGTAAGGGCTGCTTCAGATTGTGATTGTGATGTCATTTATTTTTCGAGTTCCTGCAAAATTTATGGCTGCAAACAGCACTAACTGGAGACAAAAGATCAACATAACTGTAAACTGCACATGGACAGTAATAAAAGCCGCGCGTCACTTGCATCAGAATGCAAAATCGAGTGCAATTGGTGCTGCATGTTCCGTCAAAATAGATTAGGATCTAGTTCTAGCGTCAAATTGGTTTAGAATTTCACAGATAAATTTAGAAATCAAAGTCACTCGCCTCGGATCAACTTTCCTAGTCTTTCATTGGGAACTCCGATGTCATTGGCGGCTCTTTCACAGCGCGGTAGTTTAATCAGGAACGTGCCCACGAGCAGCTCTGTCTGATTAACACGTCTTGATCTCACATGCTCTCACAAGGAACAAGTTTTCATCCAAATCCCATCTTGGAGTGGGATAAGACTTCAAAACAACAAAACACCCGCGTTCCCGTGTGGATTTAGCCGCAGAATCAAAACAGAATATCATACACCATTGCATTGGATCCCTCCAATCACATGCATACAATTACTTGTTCAGTATCTCTACAATTATTGTGCAATATTGCGCACACAACTGTGCTCTTCCATCGGATTTTAGTAGATTTCCGCTGTTTACCTATCTCAGAGTTTTCTTTTCAGACTCATGTCTGCTTTATCCAGTCTTAGCACTATGTTTTGAAAGAAACTGTTAACATTTGTGGTTTTGAATGCTTAGTCCAGGAAATACAATATTTTTAAAGTCTCAGTAAAGCTCCTAACTTTCAGAAACATGACTTTCACTGCATGCGATTGATGGTCATCATGGCAATTGATTTAAGTCCCATTTAACTAGAAGTTAAGAAAATAGTAATACTGGGCATTAGTAAAACAACCAATTGTCCCGACGTTTCGCAATGTATGCCTGTTCCTTCATCTAGGGTGAAACCTAACCTCTCTTCGAAAGCCACTATAGTTTAGTTCTCATATGTAAATTAGTAGTTTGAATAGTTCCTAACGCTAACTATCTCTGTTCAACAATCTTGTAAACTAGATCAGTGGTCCCGACTGATTCGGGTATCTACTAACAAGTATCAAATTAAACATGCGTTTACCTCGCTCCGAGAAGTTGTACTTTCCTATGTCCTTAGCCTGAATGATTGCCGGCTAGTGCCCATGTGTGATCGGAATTATTAATCAGATTTTAATGTAAGCTCTGCTTTACAAACTCAAAGTTAAACCCTTCACGACAAAAACTAGTTAACCCCTCCGAAGGAAACGGTCACAATTAATTCTGGAGCGATAATGACAGAAACATTTCCGTAGCACAGCGTGCATTTTAAAAAGCACGCTATAATCGTTACCCACACATAGCGATCAATTTTCTTCCCCAAAAAAAAAGTAACTGCCAGATTTTTCTTTAAAATTTAAAATAAATGTCGACTCATCTATTTGAATAATTTGATTGCGTGGTGTGCAACGGTAGTGGCATATGTCCTGAAGTTGAACAAAAGATTTGTCGACAGTTGTAAGAGTTTCCTCCTGCAGCGAGGTCTGTCCTCTGCTGGTCTCTCCACAGCGTCCTTTGACAGACGTTATTGTTGCGTTCGCCAGAGAACGGCCAGCACGGCGCCACTAGCTTGCCCCTGTCCACCATTGAGCCAACACCTTATATGGTTACCTCTCACGCTGAGCGCTCTCTCACGTTCCCTCACAGACCGCTCAGTGGCGTTCGAGATGCCAAGACATCACCGTCTTAATTCACTGTCGTAAAGCATGAGAGGTTAATGGTTCAATGTATTAAAATATTATTTTAACTTTATACATAATACACTTAATTTACGACTAATGAAATTGACAAAAATTAAAATTTAGACTTTTAATATGTTTATCATGGAAAAAATGCTGTAGCAAAAGCCAACGACGGAAGGTACAAATTGTCGCAATTGTCCGGTAAGCTTTAACACAGAGTGAAACGGAATGTGGACAGAACGGAACGGAAAAACGGAATGTCTAATATTTTTTGGAAACGAAAATCTACGTCACGACAATAGATTTAAAAGTGATCTTAACTGTAGAGGCAAAACTGAAAGATTTTCTTAGTTGAGATGCCACCTTCGTGACAAGGTTTTACATGTTTCAACAACCGCAAATACAGCCCTGGATGCCCACGAGCACCCAGTTCACACCCAAAGCACGCCACTGCTTTAATCGTCTCTCCCAAGCAACGCTTTCCTGAAAGAGCAAACCATACCATGGGTACACGGACGTCGCATCAATCAACATTACGTCTTTGCAATGTAGTTCGCATGTATTTCATGTCGTTCTCGTATGTCTCGTCCATGTGACATTCGCAGTCGCGAGCGTTTGACAGCCGACTGGCATTCTTTGTGCAAATCATATTTTATTCATGCACTTTGTATACCGATTGAATTTGAGTCATTTTTGTATTCAGGTACCGAATGCGATAAATTTTCGCCGTTCATCAATCACATTCATTTCGATGCTTTGAATTTCTGGTTTACAGGTGAAAACGTTTATGAAATATCAAGTCGATGGAAATTGCAATAACGCGAAAACATGAAATTACCGGTTTTTATTATTATCAACACTATAACCGTCTCAAAAATTGGTTATGGCATTGATAATAATAAAATATCCAGCGCATTGCAAGCGTTTGCAATTTATAAAGATTTCATCCTAATATGACATTACCGTCCTTCGGTAGGGACGTTAAGCCGGTGGTCGCCTTGGTGCTCTTCGACAGGAGTAGGCTACGTGTCGGCACCGGGTTTACCCGCTTTCCTTCTAGGCTAGGTTATGTTTATTATCATCCTCATCATCATCCACTCATTCACCGACTATAAGTCAAGTGCCACAAGGCCAGAGTCAAAACAGTGCGTTGTTACTCAATTAAACAAAATTAAACATGTTATTGTTTATAGCAGTGGGATTGTCGGGTTCATGAACATAAAAAGAGCATCATCGTTCTACCGCAGCGCTAATATTTTACTTTCTTCACGAAAAAAGGCCACAAAATGACTACTTCGCCGATAAAAATGGAGGATGCTGTCAGGGTGGGTCACCTTCGGATCAAATCTTCAGAATTGTAATTTTGTGATACTCGCATTACTCAATTACGGTTGATATAAATGTACCGATATTTTGATTCTTATTGTTTAGTTATATAAGTTTGATAAAAAGGATGGCCGCAAGCACCATCCGGTGGTAACGTCCCGTTATCACGTGTTGCCGGCTCGTTTGCTCAGCAGAAACTTTAATATTGACGCTGGTCCTCTGACTCTATACACTCTGTATGTTATTATCTTTTGATGTGATTGAGTTATAAAATGCGTAGGGTAAGTGTACATTAGTTGTGTTTACCGCATTAGGTGTGACTCTAATAGAGCGGTAGATTACACGTTCCATTGTGTAGAAATCGTGGAACAGATCCAAAGCTCAACGATAAAACAGAATCATAACTCCCGAACAGCGGGACCTTCTTCGAGCAACGCATGCTTTTCCCGGGAAAGGAAGTACAGAGTCATCTCGGTCGCATGTCTAGACCATTCGGGGAGTGTCTTCGAAGATACAATGGACAACAGGCAAAAAAAAACCATGTCTCCTGAATCAAATTTCAATCTGCCCTTTTCTCTGTTACGCCATTTTGAGCGCTCGAAACTAAACAGAACGAGCGTCGGTTTTCTTGGAAATCGCGCTGTTTGGTACGGTCATTCGTTATAAAAAACACGGTGTTCTAAAGCGTATTAAAAAAAAAAAATCCGGTACTCTTGATACATTTTAAATTCACTTTTCCAAAAGAATGTATGTTCTGTTTCTTTTTCCTAACCACAACACAAGACGTTGTTTGAACATTTTCGCTACTGGAAACTGAAAAGAACACATCCTTACGTCCGTATGCCGTAAGCATGGTCCGTAAGCCGGCCAACAAATCATTGTTCAATTGCACACCATACTTGAACATGGTTGAACTTGTATTGCCGAATCAATTGATGCCGTCTGAAACGATTTACATTACAAGCGCTTCGAAAGTTTCAATTTCAGATCTGATATTATTGTCAATTGTGATCGGCATAATTCGACGTAACAATGCTGCCAAGCTCGGAAAGGAAAATTCTAGTCATAACTCACTTGACCAATTCAGAGAACAGGAGGGAAAGTAAAATGTAACGATATATGAACGATACGAACAAATTGGTAAAGGTATTCATACACATAGTACTAGTAGATTCTTTGGGAATTAATTTGAATTTATGAAGTACAGAATGAAACTATCTAAGAGGCCGCAAACACCATCATTTCTCTACATCTTCGCAGGCAGAATCATCAGAGATGGCAATCGGCTATTTGTCAGAGTTCTCCAACGGTTCTAGTTAAAGTGCGGCGAGTGTGTTTTGCGAGGGCACACAAAATAAAAGTAGCCTGACGAATTATAAGTTTATCACCAAGTTTTGATACCATCTCAAGATTTCAGAGATCTTTTTAAAATTCCTTCATTGCAGTTGCAAAGAGAAAAGGCAGATAAACTACCGACAACGCTGGTGAACGTAAAGCTGTCCTGCAATTTCCATTCCTACGCTAACATATTAATCCTACGGTAACACGCGTGATAAGTACAGGTAATTGATGAGTTTATAAGTATACGATGCAGCCAAAAGCCTGAAGGATAGGAGTACACCGAGCAAACATGCAAGTAAAAAGACCAATTATTGTGTCTCACCCCTGCATTCATGAGAGTCGAGTGCCGACGCTCTCCCCCAGGGAGCGTCGTTGTAGAAAGGTAGACACTCGTTGCAGTCGGGACCAGCCGTGTTGTGCTCGCAAAGACACACCCTTCTGAGCGAGCCGTCGGCACCGTTGCTGTTAACGCAATCGCTGGCGTGTCCGTTGCACTTGCATCTGTGTTAGGTAAGAAGAAGGGGTCCACATTAGGCAGGGCACAATTGCAACTTTTAGATGTTTGGAACGCTATCCCGGTATAAAACTATGTTTCAACTCTGAGTTAGGCTCCTAATTCTCAGAAACAGCTGACTTTCACTGCCTGTAATTGGTTGTTGTTATAGCAATTGATTTGAACTCCAACTTTATCCAGGAGTCAAGAACATTGTAATAGTGGACCATACTCCGAAAATGACCTTGAACTGAAATTTTCAGAAGTTTGTTCTATTTTCATTCCCTCCATTTGCGTTGATTTGTTGTCACACAGTGATTAAAATGAAATAAATACCGATACAGATAATATAAATTGGTTACTCTACTTCCAAGAAAACTCGTCTATCGCTGGCTGAGTGCTGTCGTAAATTAAATATCGTTTAAGACTTGATGATTCTCTCGTGTTTTTCTACAAAACTCGATAGCGAGTGTAAAGCAGAGTAAAAAACTATGCAAACATGTGAAGGTGATTTGGTAAGCACACACGATGAAATGGACACTACACCGCCAGATTCACTTCAGCTGTTACCGCGGCGACCTAAGTAAATAGGTGGCACTTCAACTCAACACTTTCTCACGATATTCCTGAATTCCTGCCAAATTCCTGGAGCTACCTTGCGCCCTTCAAAGCAATCCACGTTATACACTGCGAATTCTGGCTAGTCGACCACTTTGTGGTAAATGGGGGACTAAGACCAAATGTTGAAACACCAATATGAATTTTTGAAATGAAATGTATCTGTTTAAAATTTAAATTGAAAGTGAACCGTGTTATGCAATACCATTTGCATCTCACTCTAACACCCCTGATGAAATCGAAGATACATGAACAATTGGAAGTAAATTTGATTGGATGAGCGGTGCAAATTTAACTGGAAAAGCCATTTTCTTTTTTAACACGATATTGTTTGCTGTTGCTCTGCAGACCATACGGCTGCACCAATTTTCAGAAAAATTCAAAATTTCCTTGACCCTTTATTTGAACTCTTACAAAATCACACGAAAAGTTTGCTAACCCTTATTAAAATTACCTGGCACCGACAGCAAAGTCCGAGATCGCATAGAAGTATGATCTGAGCACCTGGCCATCACCAAACACCTCGTCTCCAAACGTATTGAGCCGATCCAACGTGATCATAATATCAGTGGCAGTCACCCACTCCTGCAGCTCGGGGCTGTTGTCGAAGCTATACGCCGACGGACGCCCCTCAAGGGTGGAGAACGCCACGTTACCCCCTCGCAACGGCGATATGTCCGAGTACTCGGCAGTGCAAAGAGCTCTCGTCTCTTCGGGACCTTTGCGGGTGAAGCTGAGATCGGGGAGGCCGTACGTGTCGCGACAAGTAGCGCTGTAAAATTGGTATGGCGTCCAAGGGCCGTCTTCCGAGGAGCGTTTGTAGATGGCGAAACTCTCGGGACGTGGGGAGTAGAACCAGAGGCGGACGTAGGTGATGTCGAACGCTTTTTCTGTGGAGAAAAAATAAATTGTGTTATTGTTTGGTTTTAGGTGTTTAAGCGGGCTGTTGCACTTGTCTAATGGCGTCGACGAATGAGTGGGTGATAATGCGGATGGTAAGAAACGACCCTAAAAGAGCCTAGATGGGAAAGAGAATGGGAATGGTAAAGAAAAGATGGGAAACTCGGTGCCTATTCCAAGAGCACCAAGGACGGTACAGTTCGAACAGCCATGATTCTTCCAGTAAAATCTTCATTCCTTTTGACCTATCATCCAAACAAAACTGGCAATGAGTATGATGGTCACCCGTTCATGAAATAATCCAGCCCAATGTTGCTTAACCTCACCGATCTCACGAAAACCGGTAGTAAGTCCACACGGCGCACCGTTCGGTGCTAGAAATGTCTCGATAGACCTTTATTTGGAATTCCCTTATAGATAATGGAGGTGTGACAAGAACATAAACAGAAATTTGAGTAAATGGGAAATCTTGTTATGACACTGGTGTGGCAAGAATATTATGACTAGGCAGACACTCGAGTATCAACTAGCTTGAATGTGTTATTTTCAAACAGTTACAATTGAGCTTAATTTAAAATTTAATAATTCAAAAAATTTAAATTCAAATAATTTAATTGCTGCAACTTTTTTAAAACTTTTCCCCTAAGTCCAGATTTCCAAAAGGAGTTTGAAAGATCTCGCTCTCTTGCTGAGAGGGTGGTATCAGCGCCCGAAACTTGGCCCGATTTCTTTCAAGTTGCGGCTTCTAGCGGCATCTGCCGACGAGAACAACATCGCCAAGACGTTAATCTTACAGCCACGCCGTTACCCCCTCTGTGGCCAAACTGTGAAACTATCAGCCGGTAAAAGCAAACGCAAGAAACCGGCAATCTTAGTCAACAATCGTCTGCCCACAACTCTCTCGCCTTCTGACGTAGTAGATCCACATTTCCGATTTGAATCGTTCGCACTGAACTGGATGCCCACTATGATTTTCCCAATGAAAAACACTGTGAAATACATATTGAGAAAATTCCTAAAGCGCCTGACTATTAAAACATATAGAGTGGCACACAGTGGATGAATTTAAAATTTTAATGCGGTCTTAAAGGTATAAATTGATAACGCCCTAAAAATGACCACTGCATGGCACGCAATAAAACACGGGGTGAATTTGTGAGTTAATAGGTGTTCTCACTTTAATGAAGGGAGTGGTTTCTCAACAATCTCAGTGCTGGCATCTTTCACGCAGCATCGAAACAAACCACAGGTGGTTTTGGACCAACTCTCGTTTGGGCGACAGCGATATTTCACGTGCAGGAAGAAGGAAGAAGCAAAGTTAGCAAGGAACAGCCTCTTGTCTCATTATCTTTCATTCAGAAGCGACGCCTCTGCGATATTTATATCATCGTCCTATAACTCTCTCAATTGAAGCCAGAGACTAGACAAGCAAAGCATTCCGAAAAATTTATACTTCTACGTGCTTCTACCAAATACACTGCTAAACGAGACTGTGAATTCTCTATGCGTTATTGCGTTATCATGCTGCATTTGGAAACTTTTATTTTATTTTTATTTTTTTATTTTTTTTATAAATCAAGTAAGTGTTTGTACTTTGATCAATTTAATCTTAGCCTAACCGATATTATGCACTTTAAAAGTGGTATTTATCGCATAATTTACCATTCGAGCCAAATTTATTCAAAGCGTGCAAACTCGATAAAGTGCAATTTGAGCGACCGTATTTCAGCGCGATGGACAGGAACCAGCAAGGAAACTTCAACGCACGACTAAAACACAACTCGAATATCGACTCATAAATAAAGAGCAAGACAAACAATTATCCAGCTACCGAGTCTTGAGAAGAGTAACATTGTAATAATTCATTTGTATTGGTTACCAGACATCGCCGTGATTGTAATTTACTGCGATTCGTGTTCGTAACAACAGCGAAATGATCGGGAGGATTTTACATAAACCGAAAACAAGAAAAAGTCTGCCTATCTAATTATAAGATAATATGTCTCGAGCGTTTTGGGCTACGGCAATCATGCTTTGCACCAAATTCATGTTTACATTATAAATAAAGGTGGACACAACATAACACTCCATCGTGTATGTAAGCGAGTAAATTAATAGTCTTGAGGTTTACAACATTCAATCTGGCTAGCTGATATCCATAGTATTTCATACCACAAATCACTCGCCGTTGTCTAGGATTTTCACAGGTGAGATATACGATAATCTTCAAGACGGCGTGGCCACAAAAGAAAATTGCTTTGGCACGAAACTTCCACTGGCTCATGAATGATATGGCAAGTCATAACAATTGAACAAAATCGAGGCAAACATCATGGATCTTTCTTATGGAAAGAATTCGTTTTAGTCGATAATTGGAAATAGCAATCACGGATATCAAGGTTTTGTTTGTCAGGAGGGACATTCCAGCAGAATTTTTAATGTCAAGGCAAAAATTTTCTGGGCTTAAAACTGCAATAGTTCATACCTGTCGCCAATTGGTCTCATCCTTACAACGTCGGCGATGGTAATCACCATGTAATTAACATATTATTAATGTTAATGAGCCTCGTTGCTAGTAAGGTGCTGCTTGATTTTTTTTCTACAACAATCGTGAATGATCATGTTGCAATCAATTACAAATGTCTCATGCATGTCAATCAAAAATCCACAGGAGGCGTAAGTTGAACTCGTAATCAATCAATAAAGATAACTTCGATATGGTGGTGAGCATTTTACGACTGACTTGGACCAATTCTTTCAGGTGCCTTTAGTCTAGTTTGTCACCGGGTGAGTTTAATTATATGCCAAGTCGTGACATATTAGGACGGCTGTCATTTGTACCAAACTCCATGATAAGGAATGTAACTTTTATTTTTTACTCTGTTTGGGAGAGGCGAGAAGACGAGAATTAGATAAAGCATCTAAAAAAAAAGTGAACTGGTGAAAATGTGTAGGCGTCGAAACTGGATGCATGTGGTGTGTGTGTGTGTGTGTAAGTACGAGTGTTCGTTGGTTGGAAGTCCATTCTTAAAAACGGTACAACTTTTCAAAATGAACAATAAAAAAAGGAATGAATTTAAAAAGCGAAAGACTATGTCTGTTCTCGCAGGGTACGTATGGTGATGTGCATTTTAAACAAGGCGTTAACGAAGTTACAGGGAGACTCACCCATTTAAACGTCTAGACTGTACAGCAAGACCAAAGAGAAGAAATGGTATCATTTTCTAGCTGGAATTTTCAACCATGTGCTCCTTTTTTCGTTCAAAACTAGACCGTTGGGTTTCATTCATTGTTTTTGTCGGTACTATTACACCAGAAATTGATATTACAATTAAAGTCAAGCTCTTCGTTCTGTTATAGCGATTGACCGTTGATAAGGCAAAACAACCACAAAATGATGGAAATTTTTTTTTAGAAAAATTACAGCAAACAGTTTTAATCCATTCCATAAAACGATTTAAATAAAAGTAGATGGATCTTACTGATATTGTACGCAATGAATTATAAGCGTTGCGCTACACGTGTGTAAATATGTCTATTTTTTGGATCTAAGTAAAAAAACAGGTTGTCGCAACATCAGACTCGCCATAAGGAAACATATCGTTCTCCATTTCGAGAAACAGAACATTTTAATTAGTATAGAAAATAAAGTTGCTTCATTAGCAAATCAGCCCAGCCCAGATCTAAAGAGCAAACCAAGGAGTGCTCTAAGTAAGATCTTTCTTAGATAGCTTGATTTGCCACAGTTTTTAATCCTGAAGTAAACGACTGGACCATGCCATACCAGCATTGAGTTTATAGGTACAGTCAGAGGACCAGCGTTACGCTGAGCAAACGAGCCGACGAGCCGGTAACACGAGGTTACGGTTAGTGTCACCCGATGGCACTTACGGCGTCTTTTTTAACAAACCTATGCAATTCAAAAATTACGACGCAAAATATCGATACATGTGTGTCAATGAGGCTAGCATTAATAAAGATTAATTGAGCGCAAACCAGTCTCAAATTCGAGTAATCTGCTAGAAAAAAACAATGATTTCATAACATTCGAAAAGCGGTGATTCCACCTAAAAGTATGTTTATTTTTGTCAGTAAAGCTGTCATTTGGCGGTATTTTTTGCGGTACACGAAGTGCGGTAGGTACAAGCTTTCCACGGCGGATAGTCTGAATCTTGCCCCAGCATATTAGGGTGATCGGCTTCAACCAACATGTTTGAATTCGGCCTTTTCTAGTCGCGATTTTAGACGATACGGCCGATCGACGGATAATTACTATTATTTGCGAGCGCAATTCATATTTCGCGTCGTTCGGCGTTGGCTTACTAATTGTGAACAAGATGGGCTCGCGATGACTCGGAATTGATTGCCGACGCTGGCCGATTGACTGGGTAAAAATACAGCGGCATGAAATTGCACCGAAGCACCAATCGACAACGAGCAATTAGACGCGTCTGCATAGAGATATATTAATTAATTGCAAGCCATTCGCACAAGAAGACGCGATGATTATGTAAGATGAAACATAACTATACGATAATAAATCAGTCAGTAATTATCAGGTGAACGAACTCTGCTTTCGATGCTGATACAATATGAAATCGTGCACGATTGCGATAATATATTCAGTCTTATTCGAAAATAACGAAAGAAATCTGAAGATTTTTTTTTAAAAGCTTGTAGTCAGTGGGGCTGTGGATCGTTTGGCACTGGCATGACCACCGTGAAATGTGAAAAAGGTGCTCATCGACCCTCGTTTTTGGACACATGTCCCTGTCAACGCACTACTAGTGGACTGAATGTTCAGAAACTCATGTTTAACAAGCATATTATAAGATGGTCCGAAATCCGAATAGCGTTGCCCCTCTCGACTACAAAACGGCTCACGACAATGCGCTCAGCGGGTGCTGGCGTTTGCAAGAAAGTTATGAGCTCTACAGGTGAATGGTCAGCGACGATGAACAAGTCTTCAGCACACGCAGACCGTGAGCTCTTATTCAAAGTTTCAAACGAAAAGGATATAATGAAATTGAATAGATAAGATAGTTTTCTGAATGAGGATATCTCAGAGGTTGGATATTCTCGAACAAATGTAACAGGATGGTAAGATGTCAACCCCGTTTTGGTTTTATTTCGCGTTGACGCGCGTCGGCTACACCAGGGGTTTCATTTTCGGTTTTATTTTTTGTTTCGGCAATGGCCATGCTCTCTCTGTATTTGCTCGCACTGTGCTTAGGCTGTGCTGGGCTTAGGCCTTGACTGGTCGGAAATATTCGAGTGCATGTTTTATTACATAGTTCAGCCGACAAAACGATCTACGCAAAACTATACTATAAGAAAGAAAAAAACAAAAACAAAAACAAAAAACAAAAACAGCTGCAAGTTGAAGAATTTTCTTCGCGTTGCTGAAAAAAAAAACGAAGAAATTCTTGTGCCACATTCTCGCAACGAACGTTGTCCCGTAACTGACTTGTACATCTTTGTTCGGAAATATACACGATTCCTTTCCTAAAAATGCTGAAATCCACCGTCTGAATGCTGACCGGTACCAATTTTCAACATCTTTTGTCTTTTTTTCCATCCTTTCTTTTGAAGCCATCTCCAGATGTTGGTTTGGCGGCACTTCAAAGATCAACCCCAAATCGGCCTCCACGTCTCAGCCATGGTCGTAGCCAGCAAATGGAGCAACTCGGACAAACAGGGCGGCTGTCGGCTGTCATTTAATCTAATGGCATGGCCCCAAAGCATCTTCCGGTTACTACACAAATATCGTTATCCGGAAATGATAATAACCTTTCTTAGACAAGCAAAAAGAAATAGCCGAGACCAAAGATGCGGGTCCTGTGAGGGAGGCTGACCTGAAATCTAAAGCATTTTTATAGTTGGGACTCTGATCGTGAAGCACACGCGATCTGAGAAAAGATTCGACGGAGACCAAGATCTTAATTCAATCATGTGATCTGATTTGTTTCGTCAATTAGTTACGCGGACCGGTTTATCTCATTTCGGCTCGATAATTTATATTTAAAAATACTAATTCTTCGTTTACATGCGAAACATGTGCAGAAGCAGATACGTCCAATAATTATTAACCACCGGCATATCTGGTTCACCTAATAACAGGGTTCAATGAGATTGCATTATAATTTTAATTAAATCGATACATAATTTTAATGTTTCATAACGATAAAATTACAGTGCTGTTATTTGTCCCCTGTCATGAAATAGAAAAACTTAATTTCTCTGTGTTCCGTTTCAACTGCAAGCTAAAACGAAGTGAAAATGTCTGGTACTGTCTATCCGTGAGTACCTAGAGTTGGAAGTAATTTTCTTTTCTTTGATAAATGTATAGGTAAAGCTGCTTAACGCCTTCACAAATTTTTTGTATCTTAATATTTGACCAATCATCTGGTTTTTCTATCCACATCACCCCTTGGTCCGTTTAAACATGCGTTCGATATCAAACGAAACACGTTCCCTAGCCGACGAAAACAAGGCGATAACACGCGATTATCACCGCTGAACTGAGTAAATAACTGCTCATTAGTCTCCTTAATAATCCAATTTTGTATAATAAGAAGGTCCTCCTTATGAGCACGTCTTCTCTGTAAAGATTCGTCGCGCATAAAGCCACGTATCTTCGTACACACAATATTACCCTATCATTATACGGGGATGTTTAAAATAATTGGGGTCCGCTCCAAATTAACCAAAAAGTTGGCTGTGTCCGCCGTCTTCGAGCCCGTGTGGTCTTATCTTATTCGTTGTTAAACGGTACTTGTAGCAAGGTAGCGTATTGGAACCACTTAAAAGTTAATCAACTTTTTTAATGAACATGTCTGAGGAGCAAATTAGTTGACAATGAAAGATTACGTTGCACTTATGAGTGAGCAATGGCAGACGACTGAAAGGCATGGTAATAGTTCTGAAGAAAACAGGTGCAACAACAGCAATCTGGGTACGAACAAAGAATGTCGTTACTGTGAGCCAACTGGCACATGGCGACAAGACGCTAAATAATCACGGCCACGTTCTAGGTGCATTTCTTGTTTTTTAAATGCACGTTTATTGTTAGGGAATTTCTAGCCTGTCTTGTCTCCGTTAGAAAAGAAAAGAGAGAAGGTTGCTGCAAGTGACATAAAAAAACGTAGATTTTTTTTCCGGAGTGTTTATTCGCACGAAAAAACACGGAAATGTCGTGTATATAAGTCACCAGAAAGCTATTTGCACGAAGTTTTCGTGTATCAAAGTCGTCAAAAAGCTAACGCACGAAAATTGGAGAGTGCGCGAAATTTTCGTGCGAATAGCTTTCTGGCAATTTGGATGCACGAAAATGTACGACAATTTCGTGCGAATAGGCCCGTTTTTTGGTTTTACAGCGTTTTTTCATCAAAATGAACCCGTGTGGTGAAACGATCGATTAGGGGTAAACTTCGGCCAATCAAAAATTAGGGATATTTGAAAAGGCTGGAAAGTGGCATGCTAAAACGTGTGTACGATTTATCCACAAGGGTTCAAATAAAAATGGAAGTCTTTGCCCTTGACATTGAAAAAAATCGTAGCACTAACATTACCAACAGGCAAATCACCTTCTTAGTAGAAAACTCAGGCGTTTAACTTTTTTAAAACTCAAGGTCAACCGTTTTTCCGATCATGGCTCCCGCAAGGGATTCGCAGCGGTGTTAACGGTACAGGCAACCAATCCGACATTTCCATTTGAAATGTACATGCCAACATTCGATGTGAGAGGGCGGCCTCTGGCCCAGGATTCCCACGACTTGTTCCGTTGATGTTGTCCACCTTAATTTAGTTAGTGACCACAGAACAGAGAGGTCACGTAATCTAGTCAAATTAGAATAAGACATAGTCATCACATCATTGTCGTGATCCTTTTATTCGAAATACGTTCAAAGAACATGCTCAGGCTGCGAGTAGAGACGTTAAAGTGGACAGGAAAGTTTCGATATTTTTGTAATTATGTTTAGATTTAGACTTTAAGGCTTTGGTGTTAGAAGCATGTTCTGTTAGTTTCTTCACATATCATCTTTGAAAGACTTCATCTGCTTCTTTCATGCCGTGATAAGCTTACCCACTGGGACACGGGATTGGCAAAAATAATGAAACACAAATAATAATCAAAGAAGCAATTAGTTTTCTGTAACAAGCTACACAGCAAATCGAATCTCCGTTGTCAACGGGTGGTTCCTTCAGTAACTTAACTTTCGGTTCCATATCAAATCCACTTGAAATGTCGACACGCCAAGCCTGGAGATGACGTGCGTTTATCTTTCGTATTTGAGATGATCTCATCTGCGGGGATAATGTGAGCTAGTCGCACCAATTCGTCATACTTTTCAATCGGTTTCCGAATTGGATCTACGTTTAAGACCGAATCAGTGAAGAGGAACCCCTATTGCGTGGGCTGAAGGCAGTATTTTGCTGGAAGCAACCATCCAGGGGAGTGGAACAGCATTGGACTAATGGAAGAAGAGAGCTAGATCTGATGGTTCTTTATTTAGGTGGATGTTCAGTCAAATATGTATAATTTTTATTACATTTCGGCAAATTTTTGTAGATTTCCGTTTTTTTCGTAAACAATTTTGTTTTATTCCATCACGATTGCTGGTTATTAACTAATGTCCCAAGTCACCCTACGAGCTATACGGAAGCAACTTAGGGCAAGGTTAAGGATTCTTACTGATAGACCACCGGTGACAGGCCTACCACTACCCCTACCACTAACTCCTGGACCACGATAATCTCAAGCAGCTAGCGGTCAACGAGTATATTCTTGAGATGTTCACGGCAGCAAACAACGATCAACAGAATCTAATACAACAACAATGCAAACATTGACTTACATTTAACAAGATTAGAAGATTCGTCCGAGTCATCGCGCGTTGTACAAGCGAGCAACCGTGGGTTTAAGTCTAACTACAGTTACGCCTGTTTTATTTCTCAGAGACCTTTGCCTCTCCGAAGACACAATCCAATGTTTTTCGTGCAGAGCATTTTATCGTCTTTCATCCGCGTTGCACTCGGAACGTTCGGTTTTTATTTTGTGGAATAATATTCTAACAGCGCCGCAGCAATGCAGACGGTTATGCCAAAGATATGAAGTCGACTGATTCCACCAAAAATCAATAAGTCTAATAAATCTTGCACTTTTCAGCTATGAAAATAAGTATATAAAGTATATTATTTTCTCTAAGGTTACACCGTTCCACCATGCGCTAATATTAAACTGTCTTTGCGAATAATCACCGCCAAATTACTTGTTTACCGACAAAAATGGAAGTCAATCAGAGATATTTCTTGCAGATTATTCACTTTTGGGACTGGCATAATCTCAAACAATCTTTATTATTGCTACCCTCAACGTTTTAAATACATATTGTATTGATATTTCGAGTGGTAATAATTTTATTGTAGAGGTTTGTTAAAAAGGACGGCCACAAGCGCCATCGAGTGGCGCCTACCGTTACCACGTTTTCCCAGTTCGTTTCTTCAGCAGAAATTATTTTTCTGACTTCCTATACACTCAATGGTTTTGTGTGGTTTTGCCTTATTGTTTAAACTTATTTCTTTGGTACATATCAATAATCAGCTGCACTTCGTTCTCTTTGCAGAGCCATAGCCTCGCAGTGTGTCTCATCATTGAAAACTACACCCAGCATTGTCAATTTTTGTCATCATAAAACAATTTTCTAGCCAATATTTACTTCGAATTTCGGAAATCAGGTTTTTTTTACTGAATCACCAGAGCCCTATCTCCACACAAACTCAAAGTCTGTTCCTTGTTCGGCTACTCGAATCGTGTTCAAATATCATCCCTCTATCTTGATAAGGGTGCAGCCTAAAATGCAATTGAACCAACATAAAGACACCAACGTGCAGCCGCTTTCAAGTACCTACACCGAAAACTAACCCATACCCTCTAAACGTACGCATATGCAAACCAAGACCTTCTCGACTTAAACCATCTTGAATCATCTCGAACCACGCACACATAACATAACCACAAACCGCCATCCGCTAAAATCTCAGCCGCCAAACGCTCCCGTGTCCCTCTCGACACGTAAATCTGATTCGCCAGGAAGTGCAGCGAGAAATGATTGACGCGGCCGCCGCTCTTTGATGCCCGCTTCAAGCCAGCCGCCGACTATGCACCATGCATTGCCGTTTGATGCAGTAGCACATGTCTCCACACTCCATGTAATTCAAAGCTCCGAGGGAATGCGGATACGTGCGTTGATACCAGCACGACTGGCGTAGGCCACAATTGCTGAATATTATGTGCAACGCAACTTGCACGCAGTCAAGTATTTTGAGAGAAGGCGGCATTTCAGAGCAGTGTGTTGATAGAACGTGGTGATTTCAAGCCTACGACATCCGTTAAAATATTGTAAAATATTGCATGGTACGTTCGCTGTGCGTATAAAGCTTTGTTGGACGGTGATTCGCGTAAGTGGCATTAAATCAAAGCAAATTTCTCGCCCATTTCAAGCAGGACTCGTCGATTTATGATTTGCATAATGCTAGTATGGAGCGTGCCCGCTAAAGTTCTGGTAATTTTTAGGCGTCTTTACCTTGTTCTTCTGTGAATTTAGGAAACAATGGATTTTAAGGCGGTGAGAGGAACATTATCAAGTTGTTTTGTTATCGAAGTTGTAAGTTGTTTCAGACTTCTGTCAGAAGCTAACCTTGTGAAATATGGTTTACCGCCCCGGTAATGATTTCTCATAGGTGTACGGTCTTGTCAGAAAAAGGGTGACATGACCTTGAAAAATGGAAATAAAAAAATACATGTGTGTTCCTTGGAGTATTCATTTTCACTGGTTACCTACCACTGGAAAGCCAAAATGGTTGGCGTATAATCTGACGGACAATTTAAAAACCAATCGCAATCGCTAAATTAAAAAAATTGCAAACAACACAATAAAACTGTGGACATGACCGGCTCGGTACACGATCAGATACCAACTTATACACTATGATAGTCGATGCGTTGAGTATCAAATATCATTTATCATTTATGTTGATCAAAACTCCCGCCCATCATCAAACCTGATGGTTATTGTTGTCCAAAGATCACTCAGCCCCTCATTGTTGTACCTCCCTTTAATCTCCGAAGCACGCGCAGTCTCGTAAAGGTCCTGCACAATCCTGATCAGGTACTTACATTTTAAGAAACGAACTAACAAATTATAATATTGTTCACGATGAAAGCCAACACACAGCTTTAGATTTATAAAAAAAAAAAAAACACACAATTTTCTTCGTTCCAATAATAATAATTATCTCGTACAATTGATCTTGAATTGAGTACGCCGTCTTACAAGAGCGCTGGTCCGTAACGTCCAGAAAAATCCGTTGCACACGATTATGATATTATTTTCTGCAACGTCTGATGATGTTATTGTTTATTGATATGGCCCAGGCCAGACAAACCTATTTATGCAGAGATACGAATGGCCAAAGACTCGGCGAAGTTGTTGCTGACATGAACTAGAATACGCCACATAAACACAAAGTGTGTAAAATGTATGAAATGCAGATAACCTGTGGGTTTAACGCATTACAGAAGCGTCGGTCTTTCTTTTTTTTACTGTTCGATAATGCACCATGTCAGAAGCAAAAGCATGCAACGTGTAGATAGTAAAATGCAGTTGTAATTTCATTTTATCTGACAATTTAAATTCGTTACGTTCCATCTCAAGGTAAGAGGCATGCACGATACCGGAGACTTTAGATGCGCTCTGTTGAAGAAAACGAGAATGTCGACTCAAAGTCCACTACACATAACAAACAATTCACATTCTAAGAAATCACCACGACTTGTCGACATGAAAAACGCAAGACCTATATTTTGTATTTAAATGCGGCAAGATTATTAAGTACATACATATATATATATATATATATATATATATATATATGTGAATATAAATGTGATTTGAATACAATTGTGTAAACGGCATGCGAAGAATCCAGCACAGTTTATCAAGCTGAAGTCGGGGCAGATCGGGTCGCCGGTGACCCCGACAGAGACCAAAAAGGGAAGTTGCAGCCGAATTGAGATATATAGGACGACAGCGAGGTCAGTCATGAAGACACGGGTCATGCGGATAAGATGTTGGCCGGGAAAAGATAGGCCACAATGGTCCGTTGTCTAGACCTGCGTTTAATGTGCTAGTCCAGGCATCCATGATTTTCTTACAAGAAGAAGAGACGAGAGAAACTAATTGAGTCACGATGGTCCATTTCAGGACTCAAAAAAGTTTGTTTTTTCTGTTTTGTGAGCGATAGTTTTGGGTTTTAGCTCATTAGGGGATGAAACTCCTCTGAGAAATACTAAGTGTGAAGGAATATTGCCTTTAACTTTATGAGGTGTAATAAAAGGTTGATATACTTTTTTAAACGATCGAATCTCCTTCAAGCAATAAAAATTAAATACGAAAATAATAAGGCAAGCCTTGAAGGCGTCGGTGAACCCAGACAAGGTGTGTAAGCTTCACACGTGTAACACACGATCGCTGTACCAATTTCAGACTCATTAAACTAGTTATTATCGGAAGATAAACTTAACATACAAAGTAAACACAATGCTCTTAAAAACCCTTGCCTCTTTGATAAAAGCGACGCGCAAAGATTCCGCGATTATTCATTGCGCCTTGCTTCAAAAGAGACTCATTATTCTAACAACAGCTACACCAAAATGAGCGATAGCGCCATCATTTCATAGCGACGAGCAATTTTTTCCAACACTTCACAAATAAATCGCCGCGGACGCCTTTCTGCAATATCTGTTAACACAATGGCACACAATGGTGATTATAATGCTCGGGGTCGGTCGGTCGGTTGAAACGATCGCGCTTTCAACCATGAGCACTTTGCTTTTTTGATTGGTGAGCGTCTCTATGAATCCGCCGCGCGCGGGGATCAAAATACACTGCGCTTCAAAGTAGGTACTATAAAAGATCTACTCGATGGCCAGCCACTTAATGCTTCTTTTGTCTAGCTAGCCTTTGACCCTTTAGCGCTTGAAACTGTTGAAGCCTGCTAGAGTGGTGCTCTGCGGCTGACTAAGGCTATAGGGGTTATTAAATTACTTCTTAAAATACAGTTCCATTAAAACAATGGTAGATGGAATTGAGTGGCGTGGCTTGATATCGAGGAAGCCGTTGGTCGACTTGCGCCGTACAAAGCTGAATATGTCTACTGGTTGGAGATCTAGTAATTGAATTTATGTTTTTCTCATCCGAAGATCGGTTATGATTTCGGTGCGATGAAATTTCAAACGTTCGTGAACTCACGTGGGTTATATTTAGTGAAAGGTTGTGTTATAAATAACTTCATGTGTGTAGCTATGCAGAAGCAATGCGGTGATTGATGATTGATTTCACGTCTTTGTTTTCCTAGTGCTTGTAACTGTGCTGTGCACCTATTTTTACAGCACTTTTGAGCTATCAGAAAGGTAAAACGAGGTTTTAAAACGTCACAGAAAATTCAATTTTTCCACTGACAATTTCACAGTCGAGCTTTTATATGTTTTACAAAGTCAGAAAAAATACTTATTACCTCAGACATTACAAATTTTTTCATATCTCTTTGAAAGCGGAAGTTCAGGCTAACCTTGAAACAGAAATCACAAACCAACTGTAGACGGGTTTGCGATTTGACGCTATCGTGACTTTGATTTCCAGAAATTGAGCCAGCTGTGCTACTGACCGGAAGATTGATAAGCGGATGGTCCTCCTATGTTGCGCTTATGGTGGTCTAAATCTAAAGCAACCCTTTTAGACTATGATATATAGCAAGCAGAGCTAAATGACAACTTTTCTTTCGCAGCCGCTTCTGAGTAAAATCAGTACCCACGCCAGGGACTATTGACAAAACAAACAACGCGTCATAAAATTGAACGGAAGAGCCGAAACAAAAAATCGACACTACAAACTGCGATTTAGACAATAAACTCAGACCTTACTAATTAAATCAATCGACTTACTGAGATGCAGCGTGAGATTCACTTGACTCGGATACTGAATCCCCTCGAACATTGTCTCCGACTGCCACCACGTCTGGTTCTCGTTGTTGTTGAAGTCGGTGAGATATGCGGCGGGATGGCTGTCGGGTCCGTGGCCATCGTAGCACCACTCACAGGACTTCTTGATGCCCGTGTTACCGGTCTGAACGCAAAACTCGGTGGGACCGTCTTCGCCACACGTGTTGGTCGCGTCGACGCGCACGTTGAAGGCGGCGTTCTCGAAGCCGGGGATGCAACGCTAGAACATGGAGGTAAAGGTTACTTTTGGGACTTATATCCCGGTGTTCAGGTTTGCAACACGAGAATAGGGTCTTCGGGCTTTATCTCCTAATTAAGCCGCAATTAAAGGGTAAATTGGTACAAGCCCGAAATGCAGCGCTGACAAATGGGGGAAATTATATCATAAGTCCGGTATTCAGAGCTGGAACACGTGGGCTGGGGGTAGTAAGGGGTTCTAGTCCGGCATTCTTGACTAGAATACGGGGAGAGGTTTAGCTGTGAAGTTACAAAGATAAGATCACTGTACAGCTTGTGAGTGTTGCATGCTGCTTGGATAGTTAGTTGTCCACAAGTCACTGCCGTCTCCTATGCCAACTTCAAGTCGTGTGCATGACAACACCCAGCTAGGATTTAGGATTGACTTCGAGGACACAAAATCTGTCGGAGACAACAAGGGCTTGAAATGCTTAGCTAATCGTCCACACTGAACAAACTTTAGTGCAGCAATATCATCAATAATGATTGCACCTTGCACATGGAGGAATAAGTTGACTATAAACTATAATAAACGTCAAATCCAGCGGTACAGCAATAGCTAGATGGTTTACACGCGGGATTTAAAAAATGAAAAATCACGTCGGCATTATTTATTACAAGAAACTTGATCAACCGATCGAGAAGAAGGATTTATATTCTCAGTAAAAATATAAGACCCTATATTCAACTGAAGCTTAAAGCTTAAAAAAGGAAAGCAGCCGCATGTTTTGAATTAACAAGATTTGCAAAACTATAACCCGCCTAGGATTTGCTCGGATCGCCACGTGATCCCTTTTATGAAATAAAAATAGTAAAAAATCCATCTGTCAGATTCATGCGGATGAAACAGTTCGCGTCATTATTCAATTGAGCCACATCCACAAGTGCTGGTGGGCATGAATTGCTGGGCACAGAAGATGCAGCTTTATTGAGAGCTCCTCTGCTTTGACATCATAATGGTATATAGACCCGACGTTTTATAGTCGCTGTGTATCGTGCAATGAAACGGCATGCAACGCAAACTAATGGCGCAAAGAAACGAGAGAACGCAACTTGTTTTGTGCACTTCTGGGCCGGAAAAAATCTTGTCTTCAGTCTTTGTTGACGATCACACGCATAGACCATTACATGGTGGTATAGTTTAATTATATCGCGTATTGTGATGGGTTAATGTAATAATTTGTAATTGCACTACAAATGCATGTGGTTAACGTGAAGCTGTTCCGCAAATTTTATTACTTATTAACTATAAGAATATTCTAGTACGCACGCCATTTTCTAAGCCTGCGGCTTTGCATGGTAGACAACTAATTAATTCGAAATGAAAAACTGTGAAAAATTGAAGCACTGCTGATAGGGATGATTTACTCGTCGCAGGTAAGTCGAGTCCTCCTTACATGGTACTATGAGTACATTATCGCACACATAATTACACTGTTTGCTCTGGTATTAACCAAACACTGCATGCACGTGACTTTTTTAGTACAGATACATACCAACCTAGAACTTTAAAAAGAGTCTGAACCGAAATAAACAGGAATAAATTATCTTATAACTAAAGTGAAGATACATTCATTCATTTGAAGGATCCACAAAGGAAATAATCCAAGCTAAATTAAAACGCAGAAGCTCGGACTCGGCTCAAGTTCGAGAAAGTGTTTTCCTAGCTCAGTTAAAACTGGTAAATACCTCCAAATTAGGATTCATCAAGACAGCTTATCAGGTTGTAGTTGCCCGGATCTCGAGTTGGGCCAAGTTCATGGACAAGGTAAAAGATGGTGTCACCGTCTTCGGGCTGACGTTGAGAAAACGCTGCACGATCCTGATAAGATCGACTCTTTGCTGGCGGCATTTTCAAGACCTCGCTAAGAATCTGATAAGCTGCGTGCTCGTACTGTAACGTTGAAGAATGCGAGAGAGGGGAGATGAAATTTGGATTATTTTTGCTTGTGCCGGTGAATGTAAAATGAGTAAATATTTCAAATTGTTGCTAAGATAAAGTTAGTCTGACAAATTGCGGCATTGAATTAATGGGGTATTCTGTGCGCGGTTGATGATGAGGATTATCATCACCCTCATCATCAACGTGGAGAAAATGGAGAATTTTACTCGAAGATAGGATAAAACCTAATACTCTTTTCCGCTATCTAACCCCCCTTCCGATTGGTAGCTTGCTTCCTAAAACCAAAGAAATAATAAAGAAGGGTGATACTTGTTTCAGCCCACCGTAGCCCTTTCTTCCTACACCATGACCTACGACAATCACAGCAATGGTAGTATCACGAGAAGAACGTGTTTTGTTTGACACGGAATCAAACTTAGCATGATATCGTGATATCATTTTGTTAAACTGGACAGGATAAGGTTACTTTGAAAAAAAAACAGTTGGGTAACTTAAGGATCCCGCGCATTAATAATGAGCGAAATCTTCTCTTAATTTACTTTATTGGCTGCTTAATGAGCTATTTTCTTAAATTATGTATATGCATTATGTATTATAGTACTACTATAAATCTTAAAAATACAATTTGTGACAGAAGCTGAACTTTGTCATATTGCAGTGTTTCTTTTCTTTTGGTTTTTCTGGCATTTCCGTTAGGGAGCTTAAACCAGCAAGCGAATGATGGAAAGGAAGCTAGACTGGAAAAATGTGCAAACGAACCGGGATACGAACCCGGGATCACCCACTTGCCGGTCGGGTGCTCTACCAACTGAGCTATCCGGACACACATATTCCAGCTTTGTCATACTCATATTGGTCACATGGAATCGTTTGGGACCAACAGCGCCCTCAGCGGCTTTGCTATTTAAAAAAACTTATATATATATATCTTAAAAATATCCAAAACGGTTCAGTGTTAACGTTGGGTAAGAAGTCAATTGAAACAAAAAGTGATGCGAATAGTTTAATAACTGCTATGTAATGACAGCTAGCGATATCACATACGCAATGACGTAATGATTGTGGTAGTAGGTGGCACCCACCACGCACTGTTTAAGTAGGTGACATCATGGAGTCTCTGTTAAGATGATGCCGCGCTTGTTGCCTCTGTTTGCTTTCAAAGTAGCAAGGAGATTTGCAGAGACTGTGCAATGAAATGGAATGGTGATCAGGCGCGCATGAAAAACAGTATAATAAGGAATTATTTTCTCACAGATAAAATCGAGGTTTGTCCTGGTTTTTATGCTAACCAGGATAAACCAGGATAAATTATCTCATTTAGTGGCTTTCAAAAAAAAAAAATCATTGAGGTATGCCCCAAATGTCACACAATAGCAGACTGAAAACAATCAAAATATTTTTAAACTGCAGATAGCTAGGACTCCGTTGGGTCGTGAAATTATCATGGCTGCCATAGGCACGTGGCGAATTTTTTAGTTTTTTTTTAGAATGCGAACGCTCTTACAAACTTTGGTTGTCACTAGATCAAATAAAATATCAGGACGCCCAACGTGTAGTAATACAGTCCTGGACCCAAAGGAACCACCTACAACGCTGTATGGTTGTGGACTGCCAGGAGAGATAAAGCACCAACATCTTTATAATTTATAACCGACGTAAAAGGTAAACACGGTGTGAAATAATTCGCAGAGTCAACCCACAAGTCAACAATCTTTGCATATGATAAAAAAAACAAGTGTTTGCTTAACGCTTTACCCTCAATTTTCGTTGGGCGAAAAATTGACCAACCAATCAATATTTTCATAGGATTTGATTACCGCCAAGCGTCACAAGTAACGTAACTTGACACGAGCTTGCGGGTAATTGATTTGGTGGGGCCTAGAAGAGTTTAGCATCTCATTCACTGACAGACACTTTACTGCAGTAAAATCAAGGCGTTTTATTTACTGTCCGTGTCTCATACATGGGTAATACATTTGCGTTTCATCAATCAAGAGCTAGAGTAATTCTTCGACTGGAGCTAATAATCGTTTTTCGTAATCCCTCTCTCAGCACTCTACGACTCAATCTCATCATCATCAACAAGGACGTAACTGGTACCGATTTATAACGAAATCATCTTCCGCAAAGGTCGGCAACCTAAACAATCCGTTCAGCGAGAGTACATAATTTACCGCCAGAGGCGCCACCGGTCGTTTTGGGGTGACATGCGGGCCAACTGGCATTTAAAAAAAAAACTCTAAAAATCATCTTCGCTGGTATCCGGTATTTTCGGTTTGCTCTAAAGCTTTCGTCGTGCAAATATGACTTATTTTTCGAGCTATTTTCAGATTTGTTGTACCACAATTGGTACAATCTTGGAAATTAACTAACAGATACAATAAGTATTTTAAATCCTGCCACTAAAATCATAATAACTTAAATTTTATCACGAGTTGGTGGCATTACTGAGGGCAGTCCTTGCGGTGGCATCTTCTCTCACGGGCTAAAGTGTAACAAGGGCAAACGCTTCAATACCAAACTACATGTCTACCTTATCTAACCTTAGCACTAGTTTTGAAAAAAGAAACCTCTCACTGGGTTTTTTAATGCTAACTGAAAAACAGCTAATTTTCCCGACCCATTCAACAACCCAGTAGTAGATTTTTTTCACTTCTAATACCTATTCTGTAGTTACATGCCCTTGCAATACAGGGTGGTCATAAAGCCCGCCATTGCAAGATTGACTAATTTCACCCAAGAAAATAATCACTAAGTCGCTCGACTACCCCCCTAATCATGAACTAGACGCCAACCGGAAGTAAAGAGATGGGGGAGTGAGCGACGTTTACTAGCTAATTTTGTCATATTGCCAAGACAAGCGGCGGATAAGGCGAGATAAGCGGAAAGATAATATGGGAGGCTGCGCTCTGTTAGTTCACTTCATTTACCGATGCACGTGCGTGAAGGAACAATAAACAATCACGTGTTTGTTTCTTGTTTTTCATGAGCTTAGGTGTTAGCGGATATTTCAAAGGTTCACGGCGCCTGTTACGATGAGTTTACCCGCAATCGCGCTCAGTTATAGGATCCGAAAATCTAGAGTGGATTTAAAAAATATTACTAAAACGTTGAAGACACTTGATTTGTGTGCTAGTATAGTATTTTTCACGAATCATATCAAGTTGAAAACATGAAAATAAACTTTGCGCCATATGCCACTCCCACCTAATGCAATTTCTATCTCTTATTACACTTCTTTCATGGGAGAATGCATTCCATTGCACAAAATGCATTATATAGCTTTAGTTGCAGCGATGGCACAAATGACAAGTGCATCTCTTGGTGCATGTGCAACTGCAAGGTCTTTCGTCGAACTGGAGAGGAGCCTGCACAGAGAACGATCCCTGCAGTGTGGGACAAGAAATAGACACCAAGACACCATCTTTACAAACAACATCTGGCTGCAAGATGCTCTGGCTGCGGCGAGGGAGGTTGGGCTAATTATGAGAGAGAAAAGGAAATGAACTAGGAATACAGAAAGAAAGCAACTAAAAGCTAGGTTCAAGGATGCTAGCAGTTTTACTTTGGGGTTTAGAGGCATGTAATACCATGAGACATGAGACCATGTAGATTCACTTCACTAATATATTCAAGTTGATTTGATTTCAAACAATATTACATATATTTGGCACATTGAGATACCAGTGATTTGGCATCCCCCAACTAACCACTGACCACTGACCATTTTAAATAAAGATTGATGGAATTTCCTACGATAAGAATAATTATGTCAATTTTGTGATGGCTTTCGCCATCTCCTGCAGCGTTTTTCGAAGACAAATAACTCGTTACTATTCAAGCAGTGAAGTGGCGAACATGTGCGTGCAACTTCTTGAGTATACATGGCTAATGCATCTTTTGGATGTATATAATTTTCAATTGGTCTACAATGTGATGTGATCTGATATAGAGGATAATGCAGGTTGATAGACAGGGTGGGTGGTCCTGTTCATTCTATCACCACTTGCCATAGCTTCAGACTTGAATGCAAGCAGGAATTATTATTTTTTTATTGCATTTTTCATGCCCTACGCTACGAGTGTATAAATGGTGATGAGAGTATATTGATGGGCGGAATATTTAATTAAAATTTACTACGTGCCCACGTTTTCCTTCCATTATTAGGAGGAGTGATCGAGAAAATAATGTCAGGCCCGAGGCAAAAAGACACTGAAATGAGCTAATCTGCAAGTTATTTGTTCTGTCCACTTTAATTTACATGGTAGTATATATTTTCTTGCCTGTGTTGTTTTGTGTTAAATTTAAAAAATAAATAAATGTTTCCAATGCCCAGGACATGAGCCTTTGTCCCATTGGTTATTGTAGAAAAAAATAAATTAAGGTGATTTATTAAGGTTTCCTATTATCTCTGGATCAAAACAATTTTCGAAGAGTATACCATGGGTTTCTGTCTGTCATAGCATGGTACCGTAATGTGTGCTTGTTAAGATATATGCACAAATGTGTTTACCTTGCCTTTATTTTATTGTCAACACCCTTTTTGAGCGGTTTGATTGGATGGCACATTTTGCCAAATCTCACAGAGTAACTATGCAATAAAATAATAAAGTCCATTTTCAAGTAGGTATTTATGTTTCTTATCGAAACCTTTCGGTGCCAGTATGATTTCCTAGAGAGTAAACGAATGTATGATAGATATCTCAAGATATGCTTTGGTAATTGTCTCCACCCTTTAATGTTGCTAACATATTTGAACAAAATTCTGGAAAATTGAGTAGTGATGACATAAGGTTGATAAGATTTGACGTATAGTGCTGCAGGTATACTGACAAAAGGTCATTCCCATGTGTATAGATTGTTTTCTTATCAGTTTCAAATTCAATCAAAAAAATACTTTTAGAACTGGATCTCTTACATAATATGGGATTTACTAATTAATATAAGCGTTGTTCGAAAACAGTTGTTACTGTTTATGAATAAAAATATTTTAATTGATGAAATGCTACTGTCAGACATGTATTTGTAACAGATACCATTTAACCTCAATTTTTAGACAGATAGCAATGAGTCTAATTCAATCCAAACGATCAAGAGAGTTTAAAGTCCGAAAAGCAATTTCTTCTCGTGTCAGCACGCAAAGGTCTGGCATGGACCAGGCGGTTATGCCGATGCAAAGATGCTGCTTGAGATTGGTCTAAAAACCAACCCTCGACCAAGCCCTGAATATAGGGCGGCAAAGTGCACCTTGAATTTAACACGATTATTATTAATTTATATCAAAGACTGTGGAGATAATTTCCTTAATAACCCCGAGGGGATGGAGGGATGAATTTCCTGTGGCAAATCAGAATGACCGACCATTGTAACTTTCAACTATTAACCAAAACTTGGTTGGTTTTCTTATTAGCTACATTTTGTATTGAATTCTCTCTTATCTAGGTCGTTGACATATCACAATGTCATAATGAAATGCCGCGAATCGTGATTTTAAATCCTAAAATCTTCCGTTATTAATCTGTCAACCAGGCTATCAGCTGATCCTCGCCTATACTTTTACAACCCTATAAGCTAAACTTACTGTGTACATGTGTAGGCCCTGTAACATGTAAAATAAACAAACCTTGAACAGCCATTCTTTAGCGCAAATATGCTAACTAGGAAATCACCCTCTAAAACCGTGTTACAAAAAAAAATCCTGCTTTACCTGCGGTTTTCCAGTATCGTCGTAGCACCTCGTTCGACTTTCACCACCACCCTGCCGGGAGGGTGTACCTAATTCCTGTTCACTAATACCTTGTCCTTGTACACTATCACTCATTTGCACCACTATCAATAGAAACCATCCCAGTGTCGATTTCACACAGTTTAGACGACACATCTTGGGTAGTAGCGTGCGTCTATTACCGCGTGATGCGCGCACACTGTCGGCCCGTTTCACGATCACACGCACACTAGATCCGCACTCGGCCACTTCCCACCACCGACTATGATGTTCATTGAGAAGTTTTCACGTTGTCGTTCTGACCCGCCGAGCATGTACCCATCACCCGCCTTTGCCCGCCCGCCACCACCGCCGCCGCAACATGGCGAGGGCGAAAACTAGTTTCGTTGACAGCTGATCGGGAGGGAACTGGGGTAAAATGCAAAATACTAGGTACTTACAAGTTATAGGACTTGGCAAGACTCGGTACGGCACAATAAAATTTAACGAGGTACTGGTTGGAATAATTGTTTGCTGTAGGTTTCAACAATATCAGCGTTGTCCGACCAGATTTCTGCAGCCTGATAATAAAAGTCTAGCGCAGTCAAGTCAATGTAATTTAATAAGATTATTTTTGGTACAAATAATTTGTCATTTTAGCTTCCAATAGTTGGGTAAGTTTTTCATCAAATTTTTCGGTTCTTGGGTGTAATAAGCATCCTGTTGCTAATTGATCTTGCGGCTTGGATAAACATTAATTCTTGCTACAGCGTAAGTAAGCCATTGTTGACTAGAAGATGAACAGGAGCGTCAGTTATAAGCGCTCCCAGAAAGGATGTCCTCTTCATCAAAACCCCCCCGGAAGTGGAAAATGTTGAGATTAACAATTCGTTATCAAGACGCCGCCCCCGCTGTTTTCACTGTACTCTTTGCTGTGAACGTTTGCATCGAGGCGCTCCGCCACTGATTAGACGAAATATCGCAGTGCCATGAAAAAAAAAACCATTGGAGAGTTGCGAGTCACCTAATGAACTGCAATTAAAGGTCACGATAAAATTTTAAATTTTAGTTATACGTAATACATCAATGGCACATTTCGTTTCCGCAACTGATTGTGAGTTTTTCATGCATGGAAACAAATAAATCCCATGCGTTTATGTAATCTGTGTTTTCAGAAGATTTCGGTACACGAGCACGTGCATTTAATTAGTACAGGCACTGAAATGATCCATTCGGGACTCAGCCATCCTATAATGTCACATTCTCGGGTGCTGAAAAATCCGACAAACCTCCAATGCAGTTTTGTTTTCTAGTGTGTCTCTGCTGGTTATTCAACCGGGATTGTGTTCGAGTGACTCAAAATGAAGTACGTTAGGTACTAAATTACCCTCGGGATGATTGATATACAAACTCAGAAAGACTGTAAAATTACGTAGTACGATCAAAGAATGTACGACTTGGGGTTTCGGCTAATAATCAGAAAGAAGGCAATTACTCTCTAAGCTTAAGCATGTCTGATTCGATTAACTTTGGAGAGCAGTTCATTGTTCCAAGCAAGCTTGGCCATGTCACGTGAGAATGCACCTTGTCACGTTACTGGTGCAGGTTCGGACACTGGTATGCATCTCATTGGCAAGATAGCAAGCATATAAATGATATTGTTGAGCAATTCTGAACATTTTTTTCGCGAAAGCTGTGAACTTTAATTTTAAGATCTGTAATAAATAATCGAAATATGGAATGTCTGTCAAAGACGCGATGGCTGTAAGTCCGGAACTAGATTCTTTTTGGCAATTATTATGACGTGCCTATATTAGAAAATGTATGGTCTTGACTTTATTTTATGACTGGCAGTCACCATACTATAAATAATGTTGTGGGTAGTAAGTATGTTTTGTCGTATTAAACGTATAGTATAGGTATATATATAGTCAAGTCTCTGGTAACTGAAAGCTGTTCAAACATTCTTTGTAAAGTTTTATAATCCCGTGTACCCTAGATGACCGCATCGTCTGTTGTTACCAGCGATTTCTGCAAAACAAATCTGCCATATCGAATATTGTTATTACATGGTGCTCAACAACAACAACAACAAAAAAAACACAACGAACTTGCAGCTATTTGAAATGCAAATTGTTATGCAGATTTCACTTCATTTCATTTCGTGCAGAGTAACATGGGTCTTGTCACTAGTGAGGAATACACTCGTCCACGGTTCCTGCCTCGTTCGGGAGAGCCGATTTGGCTAAGTTTTGCGTGGATATTTCTGACACTTTGTCTGACCCGTCTGACTTGGAGATGAATGAAATGGCCCAGTTGCGATACGCTACATCCTTGCGTCGGGGTCAAAGGTCGCAAAAACATCGATAGTTTGGACGAAGAGATTCAGTTTGATAACACAAATAAATATAATATTGTCTTTTGATGCTGAAGTAATTTGATGTGCTTAGGCAGTTAGTTACCGATCGCGCTATTTCATAAACTTTCTTAAACTATATTCTTAAAACAGTTAATAGTTCAGAATTGTTATTGATCAGTGAATAATGTACATTTTAGGACTACCTGAACGTAGGTAATATGTTTTGTCCAGCCACATTCCATAATCAGAAATACAACTATTTTTATATCAGTTCAAACAATCACTGAGGATGGTTGAAGCATAGTTGAAGTTACCAAATTGGGTTTAGGTTTAGCCAAGGGATAGTTCTACTCCTCTCCATGGTCACTTGAGGTTGCACCCAAATCTAGGTGTAGAGGGGGTGAAAGAAGAATGATAAAGGACTCAAGATATTCAGAAAATATCCTTAAAATCTGCTGAAATTTGCAAGGAGAAAATACAAATAAACCGTGCTATGTTCTTAATTATTTATTACAAACAATGTTTAATTGACTAGGACCAATACTGTGATTGATAGCACATAACAACCAACAAACAGATTTAAAGCAATGAATATGTGTTTAACACGGACATACACAGATACTTCTTACCGACAAAATTTTTTACAAAAAAAATTAAAATGTGTACGCAGTTAGTTATACATACATACCTACATAGAAATTTTGAGTTAGTTTCACAATTAAAAAAAAATGTATTTTGTGAAAATGTATTTTTCCACATAAAGTGTATCTCAAATAAATTAATAAAAATACCACAAATCTTTTGGAAAAAAACAAACTAAATTTTAACGGAGCAAATTGTAAAATATTTTGCAAAAAATATGCTTGCTATATAATGTATAATAAGCCTATACCATATTCTAACATTTCTAGCTCAGTCAAACATGTAAATAGAACCCTGACAGAACTAAACCACTTTTATCCAGGCATCACAAAGAAGGTTGAGCTTACAGAGGTGCATTCTAAACAGCGATACCAATAATTAATTACTACGACTATGTGATTTTTATTAAGGTAGGTCAAAAGTCTTAATTAAGGGTCATATTAACCTAGCAGCATCATATTGTTGAATTTAACAATTTGTTCGGTAGACGTTTGGCATTTCTATGCCTAAATTATCCATGCATACTTATTTACTAATATTAACATTCTGTGTAATATTTATTATGATTGCAATGTTACAGTGTATCCCAAAATCACAGGTGCATCAAATTTTAACAACAAATGCTGTTGAATGTATTATATTGCTTTGCAATTTTTTTCTGCTGTTTACCAAATGGCAAGGGGCAGGGCACAGTACAACAGGTTGAAATGTTGATGTCTGAGAAGTTTAACACAAATTGAACAACGACCCTCTTTATTGCCATTTGAATACTTTAAAAATCAATGCACCGAATAAAAAAATTACAATCAAGATCAACATTTACTGACACCCTAAATCAGCACCATTGCAATGTAAGTCAAACCAACTCTGTGGTACCCAATACACTCCCCCACCATCGTAAATTGAGCACATTTGACCCTGTCCTGCCATGCTACACCCCCCCCCCCCCCCCCAGCCTACAGTTTGAAGACAAGCTTGCCCCGCGCTCCTTTCGTGTTGATTATGTCTTCGTGGGCTTCGGCTGCTTCTTCAAGTGTGTACTCTTTGGCGATCACCGGGCTCACCCAGCCCTCGTTGATGCCTGCAAGCAGGAAGTTAGCCGTCTCCAAGTGATCTTCTGGAGTGACTCCGATAAGCCTTACGCCTACAATAGTGCTCTCCGTTAGCATCAGGGACCGGGGGTTGATTTCTACCGTGCCTCGATTACCCACAACCTGAAACAAAGTACGAAGGGCGTCTTATTACATGCTTCATGAGTACATTTATAAGCACTCGCTTGCACTTTATCGTCCTTGTACTAAGAATGTTTAGGAGTTAATAACAAATACTTAATTTAATTACTATTAACTTAAATGCTGGGTCTATGAGTAAAATCTCAATGTTTTAACATTGCTGCTTATTTACAAAACAGATAGATGTTTAAATATTGTCTCAAATAATCTTCTACTTCGTAGGAAACATGCTACTCAAGGAGAAGTGTCTAATTATTTGGGAAAAGGTTGCCTTGAAAAGCAATTCCTACCAGTAAGTTTGTAGGTAAGACACATATTTCCTTATTTTCTTGGTATCATATTACATACCTTCTTGCTCTTATGAACTAAAGTTAGCTCGACATTAGCAGTTAAGTTGATTCAGAGGAAGCAGCCTGGCCAAGCCAGCTAACGCGCTAACTTCCAAACCGACTTGATTAAAATGTGGTCAAACCTTGCAAGTTCAATCTTCAGTAACGCATTATAGCATACAGGTGTCAAGCCGACTCATAAATAATGAAAGTCTATACTATAGTCTACCTACCTACTTGTTGGTTTCAAGTGTGGACAAGGTAAGGCTGTACATGCTTTATAGGTAGAGACTCATTAGCGGAGTTGTGAAACAATTAGGAGAATATAGGGTAAGCTGCGATAAGCGCCTTGAGTAATGTTTTGGCCGTTGCTGTGCTCACATTCAGAGAAAAAAGGCAACAGCTGAAGCATTTCTCAAAACTTACCTAATGCAAATAGAGTGTCCTGAGGCTGGGTATTGATTGTGGTGAAGAAGGAAAGAGAGATAAGAGCAATTTCCTTTAAACCATGGTGCACTTCTTGCTGCCAATTTTCTTCTCCAGTAAGTTCTTCTTCACCATAATCAAAACTTTTCCATCATGGCCTACAATCTATTTTTTGGTAAGTTTTTGGCCACAATTTTAGGTCACTGGTATCCCCAAGCCTTAAGTAAATTACAAATGTTCCCATTTTTCTCGAGCGTCTCAAAGTCCTGTTTAATGCAGATTTCAAAGTGAAAAGAGTTCCCCTGTTATGCACCCAACCTGCTCTTTTCACTCTCAAGGTAAGAATAGCAAGAACACAGCGTTTATTTTCGATAGGCCTGCATTTTCCCTGATAAATCCTTGTGGCTAAGTTTTCCATTTCCCTAAGCTTAGCTATAGTTTTCAATAGATTTAACACCCAAAACGTGCCTTTTTTGCAAAATAAATAATCCTCAATGGCAGTACCGCCAACCTTTACCAAAATTTAGCCAATATAAGACTTCTACGTGAATAATCAGGACTTTTAGTAAATTTGCAGCAGGCAGGCCTTGGATTGATTTTTTACATTACAATTTACACTCCCTTTTGATTTTAAACTACACAGTAACCACTAGATGATACATTTAGTATGAAGAGATACAGTATGGAGAGAGCCAGCAACCAGTATTCATCAATACACTTACAGCAACTCTTGCTTGCTGATTGAGTACGGTCAGATCAGCACCAAGATTCACGTTGGCCAAGTTCTCGAGCACAACATCAAAACCATGCCCACCGATGGCAGCAACGGCATTGTTCAGATAGCCCTTTTCCTTGTGGTTGAAAACGTGATCCGCTCCCAATTTCTTGACGAGCTCCATTCCTTCGAGCGAACCTGCGGTGCCTGCTACCGTCAGCCCTAGTGCTTTGCCAATCTGAATAGCGGCATTGCCAACCGCCCCACTTGCCCCGTGTATCAGAAGAATTTCGCCTCGTTTTGCTTTACATCTGGAATTTTAGGAGTGTGCCTGTGATACAATGCTTACATTACTTTCTAACTAACGGTACATTAGCAAAAATACATTTCTTTTCTTTAGTAAGTCTGGTAAGATAAAATGTAATTAACTTACTACTTGAACTACTACTTGAACTACTACTTGAACTTACTTTGTGATCAGTGCTCTGTATGCAGTAAAGTATGGAACATAAAGAGCTCCTTGACTGAATGATAGCTTTTCAGACAGAGGGAATACATGGCTATTGTGGCATTTGGCAAATTCAGCATAACCTCCATTATCCAGACACCCAAATACCCTGTCTCCTTTCTAAAAGACAGTAAACAAGAATAGATTAGACAAAAAATAAGTTTAATTTTTTTTTTATCGAATGTGTTGCTTGAAAAGCATAGAACCAATTAAAATACCCATTTTAATGCATAATTAGCTTACCTTGAAACTAGTCACATCACAACCAACATTTTCAACAGTACCAGCTACATCTTTGCCCAGGATTGCAGGTAAGTCAGGCAAATATCCAAAAGCTCCCTCTCTTATGTAGGTGTCAACGGGATTAATTCCTGCCGCATGAACTCGAATCAATATGTCGCAGGGCTCAATTTCAGGAATGACTACATCTTTCTCCAAACAAAGTGCTTCAGGTCCTCCAAATTTATGAATCTGTATGGCTCTCATATTTTGATATGCAGCTGATGAAATGCGACGTAATGCAGCTATAAAAAATGACACATAATTTTAATCTTTAATTGATCTCAGAATAGATAAGTAACATAACCTGCAATCTGCTCCAGACATAGGATTTTTATTAAAAATAGGGGAAGTTAATGAAGAATGCAATACCATAACTGCTAGAAATTTTCACGAGTCCACTTAACAGCATTGTATTGAATGACAGAAAAATCGCTTGGTAATGTAAATTTTTACAAATGTACTTAATTACCTTGAAAAGATGAAGTTGAGATTAGCCGTCACAACATTATATCAGAACGCTATCTGGGAGAAGCAGATACAACTATCAGTTGGCAGATACGATTTTTTAAACCGAATTTGTTTTGAAAAATAATTCCCCAATATAAATCACCACACAGAAATCAGGAACATAGGAACACAGTAACTAGGAATCATCAGTAGTCAATAATATTTAATATTCAGAGTTAATATGATAAAGAAACTATGAAACTATGAAACTGGCCATTTTACAAGGTATGCACGGTTTCCAGAAATACAGATAGCAACATACCAAAATGAAATTCTTATTGATTTAGTCAGTAATACTAAATTTAATTTACTTAGACCTAAGCTTGTCAGCAAGTGAACATGTAAGCCCTGTTCCAGAGTCATCTGGTTCCACATTCAACTCCACCACAACTCCTTTCTCGACTACCATGGAATAACGTCTGGACCGAATACCGCCAAGAATTATCAGATTGGTTTCCAGGCCGATCGACTTGGTGAATTCAGCATACAGGTCAGCAAGCATCCGCACCTTTCCTTGAGCACCGAGGCTTTTACCCCACGCCGTCATCACGTACGTATCGTTCACAGCAATGCAAATTATTTCGGAGAAACCCTTCTTCTTAAATTCATCTGCCTTATCTATGTATCCAGGAAGGTGAGCCTATTTTGAGGAAAAAATTATTTATCTTAGAGCACACAGGGAACAAGTTACCTAGTTAACATCGAACTAACTATTAAGCTCAATTAATGCTATTTTTGGCTTATACATTTTCAAGGTGTAAGTTTCTCTTGAGTTTTATTTTTTCAATCGAGTAAAGTGACCAAGGAGCCTGGATCCTTGGACTTGCACCTCGTTCTTGGATCAAATAATAAAAAAAAAAAAGGTTTCAGAATATTTGGTAAGCACTGAGAAGGAACTTTTACCATTTACAAGACCACATGCAGGATAAATACAAGAATACTGAAGAAATATTTGGGGATTTATGAAAAATTTCTTTTGGTGTAGGTCAGTTAAGAGCAAGGAGAATAATAACTTTGGCTAGGAGTACCTACTCTATTCCCAGAATTACTGTATTTTTTAAGACAGGTTCAACCCTTTTTGTTTGGAATTGCTGTGTAGAGAAAAAGCTGATCCCACAATAATCGTAATTAAACGAGATTCCCTGAAGAAGCACATATGAAATAAAAAAAGTTATACCCATGTTGAACTAAAACTCAAAAATTAAAAAAGATGCAAAATTATGTGACAAGAGTGATGTTATCAACAAGTAGTGTAGACTGGTACTAACCCCATAAGAAATTATCAAAGTTCGTCTTGAAGCGGAGACATACCTATTACCTGTTGATTGACACGTCACTCTGGAAGTATACATACTCTTTCACTTCTTGGTACTTCTCTGTACTAAATATTAAGGACCTTCATGATAGCTATCTGATTTTACTCTAGTTCTGGCTCAAAACTGATGCTAGATGTCTAAAATGTATCATACTTTTGCATTAAAAAATTGATTACACTAAAATAGATAATTGGATATGAGAATATTTACTGTAGATTCATCTAATTTGCACAAGGAATAAGCAAAGCAATGGTCCATAGAATAAACTTACCTTTGTGCACCCAGGACTATATGCTGCTGGTACTCCCAACAGAATTACTTTTGATTGCTGGCATATATCAGCTATGTTAACCTTCACATTTGGGTCGTTTTCATACAACTCGACGCTCGGAACTTTATCGCCAATCTGCGAACACCAAACAATCGCTGTGAACAGATTTCAGATTGTTGAAAAATGAATATGCAACCCTACCTTTTATCATTGTTTTTACCTTGATACGCACCATATCTTGTCAATATGAAACAAGCATAGGAGCTACTGCCTTAAATAACCTATTATTTTGCTTAGTTTTCACACTGGCCTAGAAGTCCCTATCATTTTTGCTGCCAAGCATAGAACCGCTTGCTGTTTTTGTCACTCGTGATGAATAATTTCTGCCTTTCGACTAAAGAGGCTGGAACGTTCTTCTGTTTTTGCTGTCTGGCAGTAAAACAGAAGAACGAGGTTCCAGCCTCCTTGATTTTGATGAATGAGAATTGTCGTTGGGTTCAAAATTGCATTTCCGTTTGCAGTGATGGGGATATCTTACTTCTTAGATGCTCGTTGAATAGGGTCGCTGTCAGATAAAGAAATAATAAATGCTAAAAATGGAATCTGTGGCAAAATATTTAAAAAATTCAAACAGTTTAGGATATGAGCATTTGAATATGTGTTCATTTTTTTTGTTTGTTAATATTAAATTAACTACATTTTACTCCAAAAGCAGCTAAAGCACAATCAAAGCTGTAGGTAGGAAAAAAGGTAAGATCAAAGGTTTTCCAGATTCAAACCAGACAAAGACAGCCAGTTTTTCTTGTATATTTGGTTCTTATTCCGGCAGTTGGTCGTTGTGAATGATATCGTTTCCCTTTTGTTTAGTATACACTGCAACATTTCACATTCCTATCCGTCAGGTCCAGTGGCTTTACTTTATTTTAGAAAACATTCATATACTTTAGGATACTATCTAAAATGTAACTTGCTCCATCGACGATGGTAGAAAACAATAAAATTATTCCACATTCTCAATCTCTTAACCAAAAACAGAATTAAAAGGTAAAACTTAGGAAAATGTTTTTTTTATCGGCAAGGCCTCATCTACGGCCTGCAATTATCACTCTGAGTGCATTAAAAAGTATTAAAAAATAAAATAAAATACAATTTGCAAGATTACATTTGAGACCAGATGAAAAATTTCGTTTCTTTTCTGAAATATTTAAACCATACCGAGCTTCAAAGCTCATTTTTGCGGTTGGTAAATACTCCAAATATTGTCTAGGGAAATGTCTTACACATTTTTAAATAACTAACAGTTACGAAATGTCGACACGACATTCGAAATGTCGAGTCGACTCAAATTTCATCGTTGATTTTGGCAAGATTTCAAGCAACAAAACTTCAAGACAAGAAATAAAAACTCATTGCAAAAGAAATTTCTCTTGAATGAAAAGTGAGAATTTAAATCTACATTCTAGAATAATTTTATTTCACCGTAACAGGACAACCATTTATTTACAGATATTATTTTCTATAAACAAAAATTTTTCTTTAACTGAACAATACCTATCCATCAATAAAATAAACAGTACATCCAATTTGCAGAGCACAAAGTTAACTACTATAAAGTACATAATATGATTCTGTGTCAGGTTCTGCACTATTTTTGTCAACACATTCCAAATTCATCATAGGGCCTCATTGAACACATTAAATGTAAACCTCCGGATGATCTTTCCCCGACGTTGCGGCTGCTCCATCATCAGGAGAGATCTCGATCATCGCAACCTGCTCGTTCCCCTTCCTGTCTTCCTGCTCTCTCCAACGCCTCGCCTCTTTTAACAACGCCTTCGCCAACGCCTTGCGTTCCGACACCTGCTTCTGATTGTAGCTCTTTGGCACCACTCCCGAACTGGGCGACATGGGGACTGCAACTACCGTATCGGTGCTGCTAGACTTGGACGGCTGCTGGGGTTCCGCTTGTTGGTGAGTATCCAATATGTCGGTACTGTCTGTCTTGATGATCCGGATCACAGGGATGTTGTCAGACCAGCCCCCTGAGTTCTGTGAGTCCTCTCCGCGCTCCTTATACGACTTGGTCGAGCTAGTCGATGGCGATTTGGAGCGTATTGAAGCCCGTTTTTTGTTGCTTGGGTGGTGCTTGCCGTGGTTCTTCGGAGTTCGTTCTTTATTTCCACACTCGTTCTCGACTGTCTCGTTTTGGTTATCTCTCGTCGATGGCTCCGTCTTCTTTTTAGACGTCTCACCGTTTTTACGTGGACACGTCTTTTCTTTATTTTCTCTGTCCTTTTTCTCGGTGGCGTCTACGATGTGCTTGAAGTCGGCTTTTTTTGCGCGTATTTTAGTTGGCTTTGACTTGGCGACTTCGCCGTCTGCGATAAGAACGCTTTCCTCATCGGAGGTCGCCGATGACTTTCGCATTGCTCTCTTCATCAACCGCGATATTAGCTCTGAAAAACCACAAAAACAGTTATAAAATTGTATTATTACAAATACTACTACCGTCTCAAAAATTAATTTTTGAGACGGTAGTAGTGTTCATAATAATAAAATACCCCGCACATTGCAAGCGTTTGCAATTTAAATAAGATTTCAAATAAATACAGTTAAAAATTGTTTGAAAATGAATTTAAAGAGGGTTGAGCTTTATGATTAATTTTGATGGATAAATTTAATTTTTCTTCATTGCAAATCGTTTCTGACATTTTGAGACACAATGATTTCTGACATGTTGTTCTCCCAAAGTTTCCTTGACACGCTGTATTGTAGTGTTGTCTTGTTTTTACGGTTTTCGTGAGAAACCCTAAGTTAAGCCACATTGTGCTTTTTGTCTTATATTAATGTTAGAAAAACAGCTTCACTCTCCTATAGGTCGAACCTATGGCAGCACGGAGTAGCACAATATAAGACATTGGAAGACTGCTGATGTACTATCCTTCGGAAAGGATGCTCTTTGACAAGAGTAGACTTATTGTGCCGACACCGGATGTTCCCTCCTCCAACTAGCCTAAATTATGTTCAGCACTAATAATCACCACTTAATCATGAAGAATTACCATAATACCACCAATCAATAAATTTGCTTACCAATAATCTGTCAATCAATTATGAAGTGTCCTTCGATACCAAAAATTACTCACCATTCCGATTAGAGTCCGCCTTGACATTTCCGACGACATCGGTGTTCTTATCGGCGTCGTCGCCAGCGCCTAAATCTTCGACGGTCACCTTGTGCGAGGGCAGCACAGGCAAGATCTTCTTCCAGCGCGCAAACGGGGTGTCGTTGCTGTCAGCGCCGCTGCCTTTACGTCGTCGTCGATCCACAAGCTGGAACATCTTGCGTCGCTCCTCGGTGCGTTCCCGTCGCAGCTGGATCTGCGAGGAGAAAGGGTCATGTCATTTGAAAAGGGAATAGAATAGAGAAAAATGTCGGTTGTTATGAGAATAGTTATAGGGTGCATAATTTGGTCTTCACTGGACCACAATCCTAAATAAAGAATTATCTTCAATTTTTTATTAGAACCATCAATTTCAAAGTCATCTAGACCCATTTTTGTCATTTTCGCCATGGGTTTTAAATGCCGCTTCTAGTAAAAAGTAGACTTCACTTTGTTATAACTTATAACTCTGAAGGGACAAAAGTAAACAATTTCTTTGAAACACTGCCTATGAAAAGAATGGCATTTCACAGAAACTATCTTCCTATTCACGCGTTGAATTCGTACCGCATCCAACAGGAATTCAGTTCGAGGCGGAAAATGAAAAAGGACAGTTTACCCCTACAGACACCAGGCATATTCCATTATTTGAATAGCATCTTGCAAGCTACTTACTTTGAGGTCGTTGTTCGCCTCTCGTAGTGCCCCCGTCAGCGAAATGAGATAGTAGATAATCAGCACCAGTAGCATCAGCAGCGGAATCACAATTCCAGGCGACGCAATATAGTCCATCGGAAGGTGCAACTTTTTGGGCATGAACTTGTACAAAGACTTGGTGAACATGTGGTAGATACGACTGTAGTTCGAGAAAGGGCCACAATGCCAGGATGGCTCCACCCAGACAATAGCGTAGCCGACAGGAAGAACACAGAGGAAAAGCATTGTAAGGAGAAGGGCGAAGTAGAAGTTGTTAGAGCGAGACGCACGAAACACGATCTCGTGAGGAACGTTGCAGGTGAGCACTGCCCAGGATCGCAGGTACATGAGGATACCGAGCTTGATCAAGTTAAGAAGTGGTAGGGCTGGCGAGAAGAACATGCCCATCCACACCATGCCCTGGTTGTTGACGAGATGCAAGATGTTCTCGGCGATCTTAAAGTCGCCATACTGTGGGAACTGCTTCTCTAGGTCCCAGCACCAGCAGTTGTTCATCACGCGGACAAAGATGGCACGAAAGAAGTCGACGAGCAGCGTTGAGAATATTGTGATAACCTGTAAAACGATAAGGTTTTTTCGAAGTTAATTCTTGAAGGTTTTGTCAGTTAATGTCAAGTGGGATTTCAGATAACACATGAAACAGGCTTAATTGTAGGTGTGTTTTTTTTATGAATTTACCGATCAAAAGGTACTGGAAGTGGCAAGCCTATCAGAAAAATGGCGTCCTTGTATGCATGTGCACCCCTTGACTCACTTTTAGGTCAAGTTTATCGACATTCAGTCAGTAGCTACTTCTTGATCATGCACACCGGATTGGGGTTTCCATGGAATGAAGTTACATTCCATTCAGCGAGAGAACGTAATTTTCCGGCAGAGGCGGAAATTGTATTTAAAAAACACTAAAAATTATCTCCACTGATTTCCGTCATTTGCATTTTCGCCTTAAGCTTTTATCGCACCACGATGTTTTGTTTTTTTAAGTTATTATTTGATTATTTTTATCAATTATAACAGTATTGGGAATTCGAATTCGTTAGTAGATAAAAGAAGTATTCTGCAATACCGCCACTAAAATAATAACTGAAATTTCATTCGTGAGCTGGTAGCAATGCTGGGGGGCAGTCGCTGTGCTGATATCTTTTCTCAAGGGTTATACTGTAATCAATGCATGAAAAAGAAAGCAGTTCGCTACGAAACGTACCAGGTCCATGACAGTCAGTTTGACAAGCTCCTGTCCGAACATTGTTTCCCAGCACAGGTATCGCAGCCGCTTCTTTTTCTCCAGCGAAAGATGGACGGAAGAATTGTCGGTGTCTGTCCTCATCAGCAACAAGTCATCAAGCGATGTCGACGTCGCAACGCCCCAGCTCGAGTCGGACGACGCTTCTATCTCTGACACCGACTCATTGCAACGCGTCTCGTAGCAGAGTTCGGCGTCGTTTGTTGTCTCCATTGACGAAAGTGTTGTAAAAATGCCATCAACCACACTTCTGATATCTGCACTTTGAGTCTCGTTTATTTCGACTGGGGTCTGCGTTGAAAGATTCTTCAAAATCGACGCGAGGGTTGGCAAGATTTCGTCTAAACTAGCGGAGAAGTTAAATACGTCGAGACCATAATCCCGAGTAGAATTCAAATCGTATGAATCTGTTGTGCTTTGGTTCCAAATCCAAGAACTCTCTGTGTAAGTCGACGTATTAGACAAGATTTTCGTAACGTACCGGGACAGAATATCAACGGCGTCCTCAACAGACGACGCGGACGCCATCTCGGTAGCGTCACTAACATCAACGTAATCGAATCGCTCCTCCTTCTCCTGATCTTCACTCGAATGAGTCGAGTAGTAATCATCGAAGGAACTGGACGTTTCGTTTGATAAATTTAACGCAGTCACGAGATCTTCCTCAGTCATGTTCAAGGATGACAAGGAGAAATTACCATCAGTCACATTTGAGTAATCAAACACGCTCGTAGTAAATGATCCATTACTCAAGAAACGCGAGGTGTTCGCTGACTGCTGGAAAGGGGTAGGCGTTGTGAACAGCTTGGACATCATGAACGCTGCAATGAGAGAGGCGGTGACGTTGGCAACGGAAGAGATTGCTGACGACGCCGTCGTGCACGGGATGAGCACTTGGAAACATGACGTAGCAGCGTCCGAGATGTTAAGTAGGGACGTCGATGGAGTTTCCATTCCAAGGTCGAAGCTGCCACCTGGCAATGTTTGTCTGAAAGACGCTTTTGGAAACGTTTCGTTTGGTTTCAGAGCCTTTAGCTCGATGGTCATGCCTTCGATCTTGTCGAACAGCGCGAATATCAGCGTATACAAGTTGAGAAGATTCAGAACCATGATTCTGCAAAGTAAAAACAAGCCAATCGGATTTATTCCGTTGCAACCCTGGCGCTGAGTGGAATGCAAATAAATCAAAGTGGTTGTACCTCGCTAGTTGTATTCGTAGCTGTTTTCTTGGGTGATAGCTCTCTAGTAGGCCGAGAGCCTCGAAGAGAAGAGGGAACACGAATGAAATGAGTGAGAGCACGACTGTGATCTCGTTTTGACGCCACCAGCCGTCGCTGTCGGTGTTCTTTGACCTCTTCACCACCTCGACGACGGCATACGCCGAAGAGATGAGGAGCACTAGCACGAACATGTTCACCATCACGCGCAAGGCGATCACTTTCCAGCTGGAACAATAGACCAGTTTATTATTCCCTACGACATAAGGTACCAGGCAATATATGGAAAAAACAAATTGGCGTAGATGGAAACGGTTGTTAATATGAATTAACATGAACTTAGAGAAAACTTGTCAAAGAACTGCAAAGACAAAACTATTAAAACTGCCATGTTGCTAGAGGCGATCGCAGTTGTTTCTAGTTTGTGGTTGCATGGCATTGAGTTTATAGTCAAAGTCAGAGCGCCAGCGTCGAAGCTAAACTTTCAGCTGAGCAAACGAGCCGGCAACACTGGGTAACGGTAGGTGTCACCCGATAGCGCTTGCGGCTGCCCTGTTTAACAAATCCCTGCAATTAAATAATTACGGCTCAAAATATCGATTAATGTATTTCAATCGTTAACGTTAGCATTAATACAGATTTGTTGAGCGTAAACCAGTTGAAAATACGAGTAACCTGCGAGAAATAACGAAAGGAAATTTCTTAACACTCAAATAGATGGTGACTCCTCCTAAAGGCATCACATTTTTTAAAAAATTCGAACATATTTTACAATTTTTATGTAATATACTCCATTGTAAAGTAGTCATTTGGCGGCCATTTCCCGCGAATACAGTTTAAAATTAGCGCTATGGTAATACGGTTGTGGTGTACATACTTGCGAGCATCTTTCTTCTTCTCAGCCTCCTCCAGCAGCGCCTCTTTGAAGCCGAGGATGATGGACGCCACGCGATTGTGCGCAGTCTCCGCGTTGCCGATCATGTAATCCCAGCCACTCAGCAGCTTCCACGTGAACACGCACTCGTCATCCTTCTCAGACAACTTGCTCATCCTCGAGTTCTCCGCCATCCGCCGAAGAGTAGCCACAAAGCTGTAGATGTACACAGCCAGACCCGTCATGAAGTAGGCGAACGGCAAACGGTATCCCTTCATATTGCCGTCTCTATTCGTGAAGTATCCATAAAATATCGGTGAATACTTCAAAATCCCTTCGAAGTTCCACAGAGTGACCAAACTTCGCGATCTGGCCACTTCTTCGGGGAGCATTTCCTTCCGTCCACCGGCACTTTTCCGATCAGCCATCAGCATCTCCGGCATGACAACAAACAGCCCCAGTAGCGTAGCGAGCACAAGGTTCACCCAAAACAACCATCGCAAGAAGATGAAATAAGAAGCGACGACAGATCCAAAATGCGACTCTATTTCCTTGATTCGCAGTTCCCAAGGCACGAGGGCGTTGATCAAGTTGTTGAGCTCACGCTTGAGGTACTGCCAGAACTTGCCGCGCAGGATGCTGAAACGTGCTAAGATGTCCCGCGTGGTCTTGCTTTGAGCGAGGCGTTCTTGCAGCTCTCCCTCGTGGCGTTTCACGTACGCTTTGGCCTGCTGCACCAGACGTAGCTTGCGATGCATGTTCCACGGCTGCTGCTTGACGCTGCTCAACACCTCCTTGTGGAGGCGGAGGTTCTCGTAGATCTGCTCCTGTGTAGTTCCCTCTTCCATCGAGATCGCGGTGCTGGCGGAACACAGGAAAAAACGAACGATTTTGAGGAAAGAGCCAAACTCCACCTTGGTTCACAAATTTGTGCTAGATCAACGGGAACCGTAATAATAAATAAGTATTAACAAGACAAGTTTTAAATATTAACACGCCTTACGCTAAACCAATCAGTCAAGGTCCTGCTGCTGTCAAGATCATTCAGGAGCTTTGGCAATTGCGATTAGATTTTGGCAGCTTAAGGTAGCTAGTGTGTTTTCTATCTGCCTGTAAGTAAGGCATTTCCTCCCAAAATACCCCGGTAGTCGAGAAGACACATTTCTCTCTATGGCATTCTAATCTGTAGCAAGTCGAAGCTGGACACGTCCATATCTTTCGGTGAGGGTGTTCAAGAAGGTACCCGAATACTGTACATACTCTCCAGAGCTGGTAGTGAATACTGAAGAGCGTCGCCGTGCGGCAGACTGTCCACTGTCTGCGTCGGGGGAGAAGGGCGAAGACGGGCGCCGTGAGCGTCGCTTGCTTGGACGCCGCGTGGACGCACGACGCTGCATGATGGCGCTTACACTTGCCGAGTAGTCTTCCTCTTCGTCCTCTTCACCGTCTGGAGCACGCGTGAATAAAGGAACAATTTAAAATTTATAAGCATTTCAGGTTTGCCTAGGTTTGACTGGTTAGGTGTTGGCTCCAGATTGTCTTTGGGTAGCGGTAGTTTAATTACGTTTTTGTGAGTACCAAAGACCTTGGACGGTATTTTTAATGACCGTTTTCCATAGTTTCTGAACCAATTGAATATTTCGAGACTAAAATTTTATTTTTCAAAGCCTCTAAAGTCTTAGGCAGTCTTCAGCTTGGTTTGAACCCTTTGTTACCAAGACCGGATACCTTATATGGAGTATGACTTTAGCCTCATCGGCCTTAGTCCTTATGACAGTTACCTGTGACCGTCGTTTCACGGGAGAAGTGTACCTTCTCCATGCCACTTCCCTGGCGGGTGCCCGGTGCTGGGGCGGGAGGCGGCGACGACGGCAGCGGGGGCAAGGGTTGGGCCCGGAGCGAGCTGCCAGAAAATTCGCTGCGCTCGTCGACTCCTACGTCCAGGGCGAACGTCACGGAGAGTCGGTCTACTGACGGTTGAGGCGACGCCGGCTCCTCCTTCAATATACAAAAAGCTCGAATAGAAAGCTCTGACAATTGACCACTAGAGCTTAATTTCTATTAAATGCTATGAAAATGGAAATAATTCTAATTAAATTTGTAGTAGTTATTTTGCACCTATACCAAAACCTTTGCTGTTGTTGCTCACTTACGGACTTGGCAATCAATTGGAATACGCGAGTGATTTGGCGAGTCACTTTCTGTGAGCTTCAGTAGTAATCCTTAAGGTTATACAAAGGATATCACTGGAGACTGCAACTACATAGAGTTTACTGATCACACGTTTTTAATTCAAAAATGTAATTCAAAGAAATTAATCATTATGAAGTAAATGATGTAACAACACAATTTAAATTGTTGTAAGAAGTCATGAGCTAGTTTTTTTGGGAGATATTTTGAACAATTTTTCAGAGATTTTTTATGCACTTACGTATTTTGCAGCCTCCAATACCTTTATAAAGGAAAGAAACTTTTAATTTACCTTGATAGGGTCCAATTACTTGGGGTGTGCTCCAAATAATTCAAAATCGAAGAGAAGGCCATATTTTTTAAGAAAGTCTTTCATCTAAACCATGAGTCAATAAATGCGACGAAAATGTAACAATTTAAATCAAAACCGTACCAATGTTAGCAAAGCAGGCGCCTCCACTAAGCCAAAGAATAAAACTAACGTCAATCCAGGCCAGACTTTGCACGAGGACTCTTCACTGCTTCTAATCTGTTAATAACTCACCACTTAAATTTAATCACTAAAAAAAAAAACAAACAGCGAAGAGCATTTTTAAGTACACACTTGCACTTTGATAGGTTTTCTACCAGACGATGTTCTATCATGCAACTCCGCACACCAAGTCGGCGATACCTCGCGCGATCGCCGAGAAACACGAAGACGCTTTCCACGGATTTCCCTTAGTTTTCCGCGCGCCCTTTCGCAGCCGCTTGTTGCGCTTCTTAGCGACTGACAAACTCTGTTACCGACCGAGCAAAGAAAAAAAGAAACGAAGAAAAACACTGTCTTTTCCACGAATTAGAAGGCGTGCTGAATCGAAATTGAAAAGACAAACAGGCGAAGAAGACACACACATACATAGTGCTAGGTAAGACAGCTGCAAGGGGTGGTTTCATTAAAGCAGTGCTTGTATGCCGTAACTAGTTGCCGACCACACCCTTGACTTGACGGAGAGGTCTCGGCGTCTCTTCTTGTTCCATTCAAATTGGATGCGATGCTTCATTAACTGGCAATCTAATCGAATAGAGTATTTCTACGTGCCAGCTTTGGTGTGGTGGCGTCCAAAAGGAACGGTATCTGCTAGCAACCCTTTCGGTAGGACGCTTGCACCACGACTGAACCTAATTTTGACGATTACAGCATTCAACACCCGTGCTGGAGATCGAACGGGGAACGAGGTCAAAGCGTGACTCAAACATCTGGAGAACAGGAAAAGGGAAATCTTTGAGGCGTTGATGGGAAAGAAATATTATTCTATCGATTTATTTCTGTGGTGTGACTGTGAAGCGAATCGTTCGTGTTGGCTCTGGCTTAATGTGTGACTCGCAGCAAGAAAAATATGGCAAACGATGGAATTCCAGTACCGTAATTTTCAATTCGCAAGAAATTCATTACATATACCTGGATTTCATTAGATATATAATTGTTGAAAGGTTTGCCAATCTGATTACGATTTGTGTAAGAGCTTGTGCGTAAATTGCACCCCACACGAATGTGTCATTCTAGCGTTGCTGTATGCAAGTACAGATATATGACGCTTGAAAGTGTAAATCTTTGTGACCGACAGCAAACGACACGCATCTCAGCTACCAATCCACAATAAAACATCATGTGTTGATTCCATTAGGGCCGGATACAATGCAAAGATGGACGATTACGGTGCCCATTCGACTGAAATTAGTTAAATGAAATTGTTCTCAGTCACGATATTTTCCCACATGGACATATAAGCACGTTGTGTAAAATAATTAAGCCACCTGAACGTCCCCCTCTGACAGAAACATTGACCGCATTTCCCATCGTAACCCTGAATCAACTTGTGACTTACTCGACCATTGTGCCACACTTGAGAACATTTTAATAACAATTGTGTGGCTACTCACGCTCGTGCACTAAAAACACGAAACGCGTTCTATTAAGCCACACTTGAAATTTGTTAGCATCCAAACGCATGTTTCACAAATGAAATATGAGATAAATTGACAAATAACTCTACGAATGTTTATTTTGCGTGTTGAAACCATCGGATTTATCACGTTATATGCAGACAGACAAGCCGGGGCTACGTTAAGCTCGCACGCAGCCACTAGCGCTGCTGGTGGTGCTTTCACGAAGACAAAGACAGAAGGTAATTAATGGCCGGAAGGGCGTGAAATGCTTTCACCACAGCTAGGTCATCCATCAAAGAAACCCGTTACACCATAGGCAGAACATGTTAAGAAATCGATGGCACACTCACATGACTTATTTCACGAGACATTTATAAAAAAGATTTATCAACAAAAATTAAATTAATTCCGCCATAAAAAAAAATGAAGCGTCGGATTTTATTCGATGCTGCAGCAATTTTTCGATGAAGCAAATCTGCAACGTACCTGGAAGACGTCAGCAAAAGGAGCTAGATACTCGACAGAACCTCCCGAGTTTCGCCGGGGTCGGGGTCCAATATCTAACCGCAAAATCCCAACTGTTGAGTCTCGACGCGACCGACGCACAGACGTTTGAGGCGTCGTCAGCGCCGAAATTCCAGGAGGCGCTCTTTGAGTGTGTGCCACTTGATCCATTGCATGTGGTCAGCAGGTGGGCGATGGCCACGGGAACGCTTTGAAGCAAATGTGCTGGTACCGGGTCAGCACACAACGTTGGGTAGATGGAATCTCTGCGCAGCCAGAGATTACTACAATGATCTAAAAGATTATTCTAGAAAGCAATAACAGAAAATTATTAGATTCAATTTGAAAGGAAGCCGCTCTTCTCTCGAAAATCTATATTAATTCCATTAAGATTTGAATCTTTGGCCTTTGTAACGACGCTATTGTGCGAATACTCCACCACAAATATGTTTTACTTTCGCGAAAACAAAGCAAAATAAAGCGTAATGCCAGTTACAAGAAATTGTCGTTAAAATCTAAGTCACATTTCAATCTCATTCAAGTTTCTTACCTTATTTAAGCTTCACATAGAAAAAAATCGAGCAGGTCAACGATTCGTTATCCAGCTTGCCTCGCTAGTTGCTGTTGCGTTTCTGGCAAATTCACATCTGATATTCTCACTAGCCGTGATGAGGTTATGAAAACCACGGAGGTACCGCACCCATATCCGTCTTGCACCCTTCCATCACCACCCTGTCGTCCCCATTAACGTTGACTAGATACACACACATACACACACACATACACCTGCCAACCACCTACACCGAGCACGGCATGTGTGTAGGTAGCATTACATAGAGGGCAATTAGCTACCATGGAAACGCAAACTGGGATCACAAGTCGATATTTTAGAGTAAAAATATATATGTGTTCGCTTGTTTTAAGAAGGGGGTTGATTGAGAGTAGAGGATAATTTGATTTCGTGAGAGCTTAGGACGGGAGTGGGGCATTAAGATTTATTTGCAATTGTAATCTCTTTTGAGCAATGCCCGAATGATTTCAGTTTTAGGAATCGTCATACACTGACCATCAAGTGAAAATGTATTATCTCTGCTATGACCTTGAAAAGCGATCTTGAGTAATTTATTCATGCTAATAATAGCAAATGTCTAAAAAAAATTGTGAATATTCTTAATTTCCCGCTTAATTTAAAGCTAGTTTTACAATGTCCAGCTAAAAAGATAACTGTCCGTTAGCGACTCATCTCGATGTTCAAAGCTAATTTCCATCTTAACCTCCGATTGCTTATAAAACTGGCCTCTTGGTAGCCTTACCTACTGGTAGCCTTACTTCGGTAGCCTTGGTGGTAGCCTATCTGACCTTCTGATAAAATATTTTGAATTATCCAATCAGTCAAGGTGACCTGGCCACAAATATGATAAAACAATAACAAATTTTACCTTAAACATAAAACAAATACAACACAATATTCTTGTTTGTGACATCAACAACGTGCAAACGCACTCATGGAGACGTGCCTTCTCAAACAAAACTTTTTACAATCGTTGCACCAAATATATTTCAAGCCGGAGACATTTCATTTAAAAAGCACTTCAGCGCAAAATGGAGGTTCGTTACACTGCAAATTTCTTGGTCTTGTTTTTTTACATTCTGCATTCAAACAAAGAAACGTCCTGTGATGCTGTTAAAAGTGAGTTTACTATTTATTGTTAGAAAAACAATACCACTCTCCACTAAAATGATTATTCTCAACTAGCAAATGATTTTTTTTTTAAATTTAATGTTAGGTTGTAAAAATCCTAGCATATCTTGGAATACTAGAGGCGCCGTCTAGACAATTTAATATAGTTACCAAATAAGGCTATCTGATTTTATTTTATTCTGTTCTCCTTCAGGAAGTCCAGGATCGTTACCAACGACAAAGTGGTGCACACTTGCCCCGACACTTGCGCCGTCTCCCGTCCCTAGCTGTCCTGTTCGAGCCCAAGCTCGGGCCAAAGACCTTCGGATCCAAAGTCCGCTGGATTTACTATCCAAAGTAAAGGCAGTTGCACTACAAAATACAGGAATATCAAGTCCGTCACCAATAATTTACTCTTCCACGACTGATTCCACGACTGATTCCACGACTGATTCCACGACTGATTCCACGACTGATTCCACGACTGATTCCACGACTGATTCCACGACTGATTCCACGACTGTTTCCACGACTGATTCCACGACTGATTCCACGACTGATTCCAAGACTGCTTCCACGACTGCTTCCACGACTGATTCCACGACTGATTCCACGACTGATTCCACGACTGATTCCACGACTGATTCCACGACTGATTCCACGACTGATTCCATGACTGATTCCACGACTGATTCTACGACTGCTTCTACGACTTCCACGACCACAACAAAGACGTATGATACGGAGAACGATGAGGTTCCCTTCGAACAATTCGAGAACAGCGCCGATCGGATTGTTGGCGGAAGTCCCGTTAACATCACAGAAGTCCCATTTCAGGTACACATGGCATTTTGTAAATTGTGAAGAAAATTTTCTTAGTTACACTTCTTGGGGTTTTTGACTGGAAATATCCCAAATTTCTTGAAAATCTGAAGTAGAATCCAAGACCCATCGAATTTGTATTTTACCTTTGCATGTGATTGCAGTCAGGACAGGGAATAGTTTTTTTTTTCTGCTTGAATGAATTTTTTCTGCTGCTCAGCATAACTGCTCCGTGGCCCACTCCGACTAAAACTAAACATCTAAAAATTGAGAATCGAAAATTTGATGCCCAAACGGGGACATTAATTTTTGAGAGGGTAATAGTGTTCCCAATAATAAAATACCCCGCGTATTGCAAGCGTTTGCAATTTAAATCTGATTTCACATGTTTACTCAATACTATCTCTTTCTAATCACAAGTTAAAAAAAATGTCCTGCAAAGATATTCCATTAGTTTGCTAAAATAATCGATATTTGCATCACAACAGATTTCAGGATGTTACCAGTTCTCTATCTACCTCTTAAACGCATTTTCCAAGAAGGCAACGAAAACACATCAAATTCTAACACCCGTCGGAAGAATCAGCCTAAAATTCGACGAATGAAGTTAATTGTATCATCCCAGAGTAACCACACTATTCTTTCAGGCGTCCCTTCAATATAGTGGTGCACACATCTGTGGAGCTTGCATCATTAGCAACATCTTTCTAATGACCGCCGCCCACTGTCACGTGGCTAATGCGTCTGCAATGCGTGTACGCGTTGGAAGCTCGCTTCGAACCAGAGGCGGACAGCTCTTTCCGGTAGCCAAAATGATTTCACACCCGAATTACACTATCGGAAGAGCGGATTACGACTTTTGCATCATTATGGTAAGTCGGTGTTAGTTTTGTGGTTCAACTGCCTTAAATGCAAAACAAAGTTTGGGTGCAAACTTCTTTTAACGCTTTTAACATCTTTTACTCCTTTTAACACTTTTTTGCGCCATTCAAAAGGTTTTTTTGTATTTATTGTATTGTTCCGTGTTATGTAAAGAGCGGTTTTCAATTTTTTCGATTTTTTTGGTCGATTTTCAGCATTTGGCAACTGCTCATTGTTCAAAAACCCCATACTTGACACTATGTGTTTGTAGATCTATGCTAAGGCACATCATTTTACACCTTTTTTAACCGTGTGTGGTCTAAGTTAATAAATTATGTCGCTATCATTTGAAACATTTTATTTTTGTTCTTATACATTTTTTATTTTGATAATTTTTTTACCAATTTCCGACAAGAAAATTTCGGAGAAACTTTTAGGGGCACATACTCTAAGATGTTCTGAACATATCCTAAAAATTTCAGCTTGTTGTCCAATATATAATGTAACAAACTTCTTTATATGAAGAGATACGGCTTCCATTTTCCTCGACTAAATTTTCTTTTTGTTATTTTTTATTTCAGCTCAAGTATGAGCTGGAATTTAGGCCATCTTGTCAGCCTATTACCATGATCAACAGATACGAGGAGCTCAATGCTGACAGCTACATATCAATCCAAGGATGGGGACTTACTGCTGCAAGTTACATAAACATGACAACTGAACGTATATAGAGGTTAAACAGTGTACTGGTATCGTAACCCTTGTGTTACTTTCCACTTCATTAGGAAACGGGGACGGTCAGCCTACCACTCCTGCAAATCTCCTTGCCTCTGATTTCTACTCGCGACTGCAAAATTGTGTATGGCAACACCACGATCACGAAGCGGATGTTTTGCGCGGGGTATTTTACTGGGGGAAAAGACTCATGCCAGGTAAGGGCATTTTAACCCCTATTTGAACCCAACAGGTACGGTGAAAGCTTTATCTTGGTTTTTCTTTATCGATCCTTGAACCATGCATTTACAAAGTATTACATCTGCACTTCATTGCGTACAAAGAACGCAAGGCATTAATACTGTTTGGTAAGCATTTAATATTGTCAATTATATAAAATAAGGTGGAAGTAAAATCGCATTGAACCTCAATTAAAAATGATTCACGTGCATTCTGTGCTCTAACTGGTCGTAGACCTTTTCTCATAGATGAGAATTCGTCAATAATATAAAAAAAAACAGTAATTTTTTTTCTAAAATATTCCATTTCCAAAGCACTCTTGAGCCGTACGGTAATTAAGTTAATCCATAAAGTAATTAACAAACCGTTAACAAACGAAACCATGTTCTGATTGGTTGTTGCTAAGCAAATAACAAACTAACGGACCGTTAGGTTCCTAACGGACCACTGAAAAATCGAAGAAATAATATTATTTCAGAATAAAAAAACAAAAACAAAGAGCTTCAAAATAAATTAAACTCTAATAAAATAAATACTGAACTCCATTGCGTCCTCCTGGTTTCAGGGCGATTCCGGAGGTCCTGCCGTATGGGAGGGTATCCTCGTGGGCATTGTTTCCTGGGGTTATGGTTGTGCCCGGGCTGGCTTTCCTGGAGTCTATGCCAAGATATCCAACCAAAGGGACTGGATCACTAATGTCACCGGTATTTAGGTAAATAGGTGATACCTTTTCTGGTGGCAACAGTGTGCCATTTTAACGGCTGTTTGATTAAATTGAAGCATATATTTGTCACAGGCATTGAAGAGGTTGAAACAGCAATAAGGTCTGCAGTGGTCGTCGGCACGAAGAAGAAGAAAATGACGGAACGAATTAGCAGAAATGAATTACCACCAAGTACCGGCCACTTACCGGCAAGTACTACTGCTGATACTAATATTGTTTGAAATTCCACTTAAATACGAAAGAATTTAGGTCTCAATTTTATATATTTTTTTAAGAAACTCTGCCTAAAAATTTTTCCATGAGCACGTTTCACCGACAAATAAATCTAAACTTTGAATTGCTACACACGATTTTGTTTTACGAACAGTTGTAGTATGGCTCGTAGTGGGCCTTTTTCGATGTCAGCTTCTCAGGACTTTTTTACATTTGTTTGAAATCTGAACGTTGGATCAAATATGCTTGTCTAGATTTTCGCTGCATGATATGATTGATGTCTATTAGCTTTTCGGCAACACAGTGATCCTCTTCGTAAACTTAAAAAAAAGATATAATATCATATAATATAAATCTACTTTCAACTTTCTGAAGGCATTGGCGATAGCCGTTCTAATGGAGTAGTGATGCATGCAATTCTTATAAACTAAATAATGGCACCAGTTGTCTCTTTTCAAAATACAACTTTTGAGGTTCCTTCTTATGAAAAAGTAACGCCAACGTCTACGTTTGTAAAGCGCGCGCGTGGCGTTTATCGCGCTCGATAGGAAGCAAACTGGCAGCCTCGAAGTCTCGGTGGAAAATGCAGTCCACTGGAAAGCCGACATTATCGACGTCTCTACACGTAGTTCAGCGACTTGCCGAGACAGACCCGCTTCCAGCGGACATTTCAAACTCCACGCCGCGAATCAGTACGAAACCACTTCTTTGGGGCGAGAAAACTAATCATCACGACCTTAGAAAAAAAGTGGTTAATGTAGATGAAATCCACTTCGGAAATTCCCAGAGCTAGACAAAAAAAAAGCAATTTCCACTTGGCTGTTGTCAAAACGTAATTAACTGTACGCAATTATTTTGGGCATGGCCCGCAAACTGTTGTCTCGTATTAAACGGAACGAATTAACACCGAGCTTGTTGGCATAGCATCGGTGGTGTCCTGCTAAAGTGTACGCTAATAATTCAGGCAGCGTCTACTCGGGGGATGGTCGCACTGTGCGGGGGTGGAGGTCGAAATGGGCGGGAAAGCGACGGATTTAGACGGTGTTTTTGGGAGGGCTCGGCCCCCGGAACGCGATGCTTGACCGATGATACACGACGACTGTCCCGCGGTCACAGAGATACATGGGCACCAATTTTCTACTCCAGTTGAAGCCATTTATTTGCCAGGATTTGCCACCCAACTCTATTCTCTGTGTGGTGTAGCGCTGGTAGAATCGGGAAGAACCATCCACTAGTGCATTTATATCTTCCTATAGCGTCTCTCTTTTTTTCTCTCTCTCTCTCTATCTAGCGCAAAACACGGCGACCAAAAAATAAAGCGATAACAGATTTAGTGGAATCAATTTTTCTTGATCGAATCGATACACTTTTTCCTGCGGCACTTGAAACACCTGTGAAATTTCGGTTCATATCTCATTTTTCCCACAATCTTTTTTTTTACAGAATTTGACATTTTTCATCCAGAAAAAAATGATAATTCTCAAGCAAATTGAGACCACACTTGACCTAGTATGAAGTGATCACGCTATAGAGATAGATGCACTTCTCTCTAGGTCGGTCGGTGCAGTAGCATAAGACACAGCGTCGTTTTTAGCGTCCATGCATATGATGCATGATCCCATGGGTGATGAATCGCTAGCCTGGAGCAGATCAGCATAATGTATGGATGGTATCAGCATCAGCTTAGAGTATGCAAATACATCAATGCCATCAGCAGCTTACGTGCGCCAGTCAGCGGAAAAATGACAAGACAATTGAGTGAATCATACGTCACAGCACAATTGTGCTGCAAAGCTGGGAGATGACATTTTTTTAAATTCTGAAAAGTGCATCTTGTGGACTTTTGGATTTGTTACTGGTCCACCATATTTTCAAAATGAAGACTAACAACCTGTCATCTCAACATTTTGAAACCTACAACAAGTCAATAGAAGTACATTTTCCGAACATTGACCTCGCCCTGAAAGCTCTCGATCATGAACACAAATTCATTTATGTCTTGTAAGCCATGGACCCTTTGGCAAAGTTCAAACAGGTCTCCTTCACGTAGCTTCCACGAACTAATAATTATACCAACAAGACTATATACTGCAGTCTCCAAGGCATGCTCTCGTTATAGACTTGCAGTAGTATTCTGAGAGTCACAGTTTCAGAGTGTGCACACTTGATGCACATTTATCAGGCACCAGCCACTCACACTCATGCACATTCCTAACACACATACACGTATCGTATCCGGGGGGTTTGCTAAAAGCTGCTGTCGGAACCGACGACAAATCACTCTCGCAGGGTTAGAGCACGCCAGCTCTTTATAAACACACACACACACACACACACACACCTACACACACTCTCTTTTTCTGCCAGTCGACACTCTGAGCGTGGAAGGGTTGGAGCTGGTGCACTCGTTGGCAGACCCAGATCGAAGAACCACATGCACATGAAGGAACTGCTGCTTCAATGGGCACACCGAAGCAATCCTGCCACTTCGCAACGGTTCTTTTTGGTATATTTTTGCAGAAAAACTTGAAAGAATATGTCTTTTGCATGGAAGAAACTGCGTTTCTTTTTGTTTGTGGATTATGACACACTTTTGCAAACTGGGAATGAATTCAGAGAGATTTTTAAGAGGTTAACTTGTAGGTATACCTTTCGTTTCATTCCTCAAAATACCTCTTGAAACTGTAAGCAAGATGTAACATGTTACATGCATGGCAAATAACGATTTCTTCGATCGATATTTCCACGACTTCAGCCGATCGGAGGCGTTATTACAAGGCACTGGCAATACAAACTACAAATAAATCTGTAAATACCCTGGGTACAGGAATGTCGTCTAAAATGACTTTTAATTGGAATAAAAACAATAATATAGCATAAAGTTTTCCTTCTGATATTCTCGAAATGTTACACAGTTATAATGACAAATTTACGAAACGTTTCTGGTAAACTTTGGCATCATAATTTCAGAGACAGACAGTTACAGGTAATCGAATAAGCCTTACACACCTTTTCCACATTTTTCTCGACATTTCAAATAACGGTGTAAGCGATTAAAGTAGTGACGACTGATTATATTCTACACTTTTTTGCTATAAATTCTAAACCTTTACAATCCGTACGGTTTCCAGAGGATATGTCATAGGGATGCAAGTGTAGATTTGCAAATAATCTATAAATCCACCCAGCATCCACAGAAGAGCTCCATGGACGTTATGATTCGGTTTAGCTCACAAATTCCTAGCTACTAGTACACTACAGTGCAGTAAACGAGGTTGTACCTGGCATTTTCGAGCCGTGCAACTACGTTAACTTGTAATTATGTTATGTGAAAGCCTGATTACAATCTAGAATATACACCGTCATAGCCTTACTCGCTTTACAACGGCTCATGCAAGCAATCAAAAACAAGTCCTACACTTGCTGGGTTGTAAGCTCAACGCCAATCAACCTTGATGGTAAGGAAAATGTCATAGACAACAAGGACGTCACACATATAACGATGTGCAAATGACTCGTGCAAGTATGATAAAACTAAGCATGGTATAGGCATATACTACATGACTGTAGGTACCTTGTTTGTTGATCTTTAATTATTCTCACAAGCATCCGATTCGGTAATCAGGAAGTGTAGTTTCATAGGCACGTCGTCGTAGTCGCTAACGACGAGTCTTCCTCGTAGTATACTTGATCGCCCGACGTCGCCGACGCTGCGTAACAGAATTATGATCGTACTTCTTACCTTTTCGTCGCGACGTCAATCTTGCACGAACCCGTAACCGTGGCATGGAGGCAACAATGCTAAGTCAACTTGAGTGAATTAAAATAAGACAAATTACGCGATCCCTCATGTAGCTGTTAAGTCTCCTGGAAGTAAGGTAGCCGAAGCTGGAAGTTCCCATTGGGGAATTCGTTTTCTTGAAAACTTATCACTATACGCTAACTCTAAGCTAGGTCGGCAATGTATAAGGGTTTACTTTAGCATTTCAACTATGTGTATAGAACTAACGCTGATTGTTAAACACTCCAAGTCGAGGGTAAGTGAATGCAGGGGGTATGAGGGGGTTGGGCAGGTTTTTAGGCAAGGAAAGAGAGAATGGCGTGTATAGTTGGGGGTTGAGCGGAAGGGAGAGAGAAAGATTGAGACGCGAAAAAAAGTTTAACTAGGCTGGGGAAGCGAGCGCGCCTAGCGATGCTTGCGCGTACAACAAATGAGTTCGTTAAAAAAAACACTCGGTATTCTAGTATCGTACGCGACGTCGCTAACGTGGACCGTAATAATTACACGCTTTGTTAATTTGAAGTATATATAACGAAATAGGAACAACAAAAAGCAGCAGCCGCAAATTGTCAACTATTTATACAAAGTTTCGTTGGGAGACTTCAATGGGGAAATAATTATATGACGCTGCTGCTAAGTAAGAGAGGACAAAAAAGTTTTTTTTCTGTCTGTTAAATATTGGATGCATTGTCCGGTGATGCGGGGAAAGAGTGGAGCGAAAATTGTGCTCGACGGTAATGAGGCTTTTTGTTGTTCTGGGAAAAAGCATGGCCTGATTATTGAAAAATAAAAACCGATGTAATTGTAATTTACTCGATGAATTCTCACAGAATTTTCTCTCCGTCGTGATCTCGACGCCAAACTAAAGATTAAACTCGTTTTATTTCCAGAAGAAACTTTCATGAAAGGTAAACAGAAAACTATAACTACAGCCTAGCGTGATTTTCCATCGCAACTACTCACCATCGATTTTTTTTACATAATCGTTCGTGAAGAAAACTTCAACATGCGATTTTCTTTACATTTTCTTCTACATCTGCTTCGCGTTTTAGTCCTCCCAGTGGTGCAAGGACTTTGTTCGGCTTAAAACAGATTCCCAACTGCACCATCAAATTTTCGGCTGTAGGCCAATCTAAATAATTGCAAGCTTTCCCGGATTATTCCAGCGCAACCCGTGCAAAGTACTTTTTCGAGCAGCCTGTACATTTTCAATTCAATTAGCTCTGAAATCACTAAAAAAATCACGTTTTCGAAGTACCTCATCACAGTGATCGGATTAAACTTTTACAAAATTGACAAATCAGTAGTCCTATTGATTTCACCTACATCCTATACCAACAATATAAACCAGCTAAAGACCAACAGAGTCAAACTTTTTCGTATTTTACCGAAAGCAAAGCTCCAGAGACATATTGAAAAACAGAGGCTACGCGTAAAGTAAACAAAAATAGTCGTAAGCCTCAAATGCAACAACACACTATAAACAATTCGCACTCGAAGCGACAAATTCAATAGCGCAGAGAAATACAATTAGAACAATATTGCTTGGGCCACAAATTTTATTCGCAAATGTTTTTCCATTCCCCCTCACCCTACAGCTATCGTGAAAATGGAAAAGCTTCTTAAACGCCTCAAAACACACATCATATAGGTTTTTGTGTTTTACCACTTTCACTACTGGCGTCATAGTGCTGACTGAAGGCGCCGTTTCTCGTATTTGTGGTTCTGAGAGCATGAAACTGGAGCATAATCATCTATCATTAACATCGTTCTCCGGGAAAGGACGCTACGATTTCTGCGTACCTACGCAGTACCACACGCACTGCCATCTGTCGAGCCTTCGGTCTGTGTCACGTGGCGAGTTGCTAGGCGACGGAGGATGTGCGTGGGTAGGTGGTAGGTGCGTAATTATCAAAGTAATTTGAGACGCCCAATTATAGGCGAAACACATGCTAGTGTAGAGATGCCAGCTCGCAGCGGAGTATGGTGAAATTTATGTTGATTCCATTAAATAAGAGATGACGAACTGAACGCTTCTCTTCTGAATGAAAACACAATACTGGAAAGGAAACTCAAGACGTTGTATTTGGAATTCGCATATATACTAGGCAATTATACAAGTGTATCCGTAGGGCGAATTCTAGGAGGAGAATTCTGCTCGAATATGTCATGCGTTACTGATTTTCTGTGACAAAGTGTCCAGACGAATGTTTATATACAATGTCATTACCTGTTGAATTAATAGCGACAATCTTCGCGGTTCAACAGGTGCTACCTCATATGAAGTACTCAAAACTTGGTGGCTGAAAAATGACAGCGTTCTCGATGTCTAAGACACCCATTGTTCCATCTGTTTGGAAAAGAAAATTAATTTTTTATAAGGGTATTTCTTTTTCAAAAGATATTTTAATTTATACGATACCACTGGCAGCTTGTTTAAATACTTTTTAATTGAAATGTAAAGTAGGGCTTTCATTTCTAGCTCGAAGTTCACAAAATTAATCTGTACGTGTAATTCATGAAACAAAAACTTTTTATTCAGGACAAACTCTGTTCAATAATTAAAATGGATTCGTGTGAAGTCAGGCAAACAGAGCATTGTGTGATTTTGATTTGTTTGCTTGGGTTTTTTTTCCCTCGTGGGGAAAGTTTATTCTTATGTACGCATGCTCATTTAGACGCGGTTTTATTAAGCGCCCACTGGAATGGAAAATGGAAATATATTAGTTGATGCGGAGGGGAGGGGTATGAGTTTGTACCAAACTCGGGTCTGATGATACGAAATCCACGAATTGCGCCCATAATGTGATCACTTCGGGAAATTGAAAATAAAAAAGCGGGAAATGTGCGTGGGTGTGTGTGTGTGTGTGTGCGTGGTAACGGTGAGTTGGCATCGACTTGTCTATATGGGAGAGAAGTGTTTGCGATATATCTACAGTGCTTTAGGAGGACCGTCTCGAGTAGAATTGACAAAGGAAACCTCTTTACTTCTTGAACAATGCAAAATAACTACCTGCACGAATTTCTGGCCAGTATTATTCAAACAATAAAATCAGATGACCTTGGAGCTGTTCTCAGATTGGCTCGCACAGCAATACTAGCGAGCTTCATCAACCAATCAAGTGGCTTATACAGCTTCTAAACAACCGCTGAAAGCTCGACTCAACTTTTGCTGGTATTTACTCATCAAACTCGCTGCTGGCAGCTCATAGCTGAAGACCGGAGACGAAATTTGTCTCTAGTTTTGCGAACAAGCAAGTCAAACACCGAAACAAGAAAGTAAGCTACCGCCTCGAAGACGACGGTGTCCCAAAGAGGCCGAAGGTGTAAGACGAGGTGCTCATGGGTTTTAAGAATACTTTGCGCTGAAAGAAACACGATATTGTTTCCTCAGTTGACTTCGTTGCGCTCCTTGTCTTGGATTACAACTCGAGGAAGAAAATTGACGAATCGGACTGGAAATTTGAAGGCACTCGAGCCGTTGAAACGGCGTGGGCAGAGATATTTCATGAAGTTTAAGGAAATCAGACGCTTAATTGAGCTAGTCAATGATCAGTGCGTATAGGGAAGTTAATTAAAGAAAATTCTCGCTGGAATTTGAGGAAAATTCATTCGTTTCCTTCCAAAAGTCATGACACAGACGGTCCTTGATCTTCCATCTAAAAATCGGTTAATTTTTCTCTAATTTAACTTTTCTATTCTGTTCGAAAAAATGTCGACACACTTTTGATATAATAATAACTAGTGTAACAACACACTTTTCTATCAACTTTTATTGTCATCAGAAATCCCACCAGTATTAACATTTATGCAATAGTTTCGCTAATGAGTTTAGTTACGCCTCACAGAAATCATAATAACATAAGTAGGCCTTTAATATTAAATCGGGCATACAATACAATCTGTCCGGAGCAGGGTTTAGCATAGCATTATGACACACACATATTCACATACACAGTACATGTGCCATGTCAAACATAGCATGGAAGCAAACGTGCAGTAGTGACCAACAGAGCGGACTAGCGTAAACTTGGAGACTTGTGTGTGACAGTTGGCTATTTTATTCCAGTCCTCTACATGCGCGAAATGCTCCCTGACATCTAATTACCCAAGCACATGGGATGGAGAATAAAGTTCCAGGCAAGGGGCGTAGCGTTGCTAACGAATACATTATTTTCAAACAATTTAATGAAAGCGATGTAACGTGTACGTTTTCTAATCTTAAAGTACACGGTTCGTTTGATTGTGTGTGAAACCGACGACGAAACTGGGAACCCAATTTATCTGGTAATAATAATATGGTATCGTCTATAAATTATCCAACTACCACACTCTACGTTTGTTAGCGTGCCCTAAGACACACAAAAACTAATTACTAACAGAACAGTTGTTATGAATTGATTAATTTCGCAATTAATTCACTTGCTACTTGATTGTAATGCATGATTAATAAGTTATATGGGAACTATGGAACAGTATCCTGCACACACACACCACCCCAACAAACACACGCACACACCTGCACACATACACCATTGCTCAAAGACAAGGAAAACAATATTACATTTTGAGAAAGTTCCTTGGCATTTGCTCGAAGTCGAAGATAATAAAACAAATACGTCGATGATCAGGATGGCTCTTTGCATTTCCTATTAAGCCCGACCCGATGGTGTTAGCATTATATCTCCTCGGCGTCGAACGTCCCTCCCCCCCCCCCCTCCCTATTCTCCACCAACGCCTCATAGCCTCGGCAATCCCGTTCCGTTCCGTACTTTTTGATCCAACTTTGTCGCCTCTCGGTCTTAAGAAGCTTGTTGGGCTTGCCTCTAGCTACCAATTGCCATTGTTAATTCTCAACTACTAGCTTTGCTTCGAGCCTTCCCCCCCACACACGTAGCTGGAGCATGAGCCCCTAAAGGGACATTCTGCAAGTCACAAAGTTTCTTATATGCTTTAGAAGATACACTCCGTATCTAATTGTCAAAGAACCGCTCTAACCGAGTTACCCGTACAGCAACGGCCGTAACGTGCATATTGGAGTCATATCAATGTCACTATTTTCTACCACATAGGAGTTTCAATTTAGCCAAGGCGAATTGCATTACGTGCAAAGTAGCACTTCACCTCATTAATGGTACGCCCCCTGTTTACATTGTAACTGTTTGTACATGAATGTGGAGGGGATGGAAACGTTACCGTGGAAGAGGAGATGAGCGAAAATAAAGAAACATCATTTGCATAATGCCACGAAGCCCATCGCAGAATAGCAGTAGTACCGTGGCCTCCTTTTAGGCGCGCCGCGCGTATACCGCCACTATAAAGTCTCTATACGACAACAATAGCTGTTACCAAGGCCTGATGAATGACCCAGCCCAGCCTTCGCTTGTTCATGGGGGTTAATCTCAATGCAGCCTCTTCCTGGAGCCTCTCTGCCTCTCCGCCTCTTTCTCTTCTCCCCACCCAATCCCTTTGGCCTCGACTCTCTGCCTCCCAGTCCCACCCATCGTCGGCGTGGCCGACACACATACACATCCTCTTGTCTCTCCGCTTCTACAGCCAGGGATACGCTTCTCAACTTTCAAGAAGACTTCCTTACTTATACTTGTAGAGCCTCACGCCCTCTTGCTCGCTCTCTCAAGCCTTCCGTGCTCTCTCTTTCTCACTATCTCTGTGTGTAACTTCCAGGACCAGGATCAAATAATGTACTAGCGTCCTCTCGCTATTCTAGAGCGTTTTAGAGAAGATTTTCTTATACTCTAGAATGCACTAAACGTGATTAAATGAGAGATTTAGTCAAAATGGTATTGATCTAAATAAATAACCTGGATTAATGTGCGATAGGATTTCACGTCTCAGTGCTGCTTGAACGAGCGAGCAAAATTGTGATTGTCGGTGCCGAGCAGGGCTTTGTAGACTCGTTCCCCCGTCGAGATAGACATGCCACGCCGAGGTAAATGCCACACGGCACTTTCAAGACACGTTCCCGTCTAGAAAATATCGAAATAATTACTTTGGTACATGCAGTAATATCTGAGTTTATCGTAAAAAATGTCTGGCACAGTAGAAGTAGCTTGCAGTACTTGCCATGAGTGGCATTCTGGTAAAACTATGCGCAAAGATTATATTATTTGATGGAAACTTTTCTGCTCTACATCTCGACGTTGAATATCGCATGCCGTGAGATTGCAGAGAATGTAACAGGTACAAAGGTGCTCTCAGATCTGAAGAGCGTCGCAAAGTAAATTTATTAATCATATTTGATTGTCTGGAGCTCTGAGCAATGTCGGCGGGGATGAATATATGCACTGTCACAGATCCAAATTCAATAGCATAACATCCACGGTGGATTAAAAACTAATGGTTGTTCCTGTCATGTTGGAAACGGAGAGGTTGGCAGAGCTTCTTCACATGATTAGTTATCCAAACAGAGAGATCGTTTTTGGCAACCGACGAAAAGATTCGCCGTTTCACACGCGCGGCCCGGGGTAAAAAGAACAGATCGACGCCAACTCCGACGCTGCTGTCGTCCGACGACGCCGTGCGAAACCAGTGCGGGAAAAGCAATCAAAGTAATGATTGAATTGCGTGAAGCAAACTTCACCTCAAACTCACAATCACTTTTTATTCCATATCCAATTTCTTCCCGGTTCGCCTTCACCCTCGCCTCTCGCGGTTCTCCCACCATCACCATTATTTTTTCTATTATAACTCGTCTAACTGGGAATATGCCAGAAATAACTGTCCGAATTTTTCCCAACCCGTATAATAACGATATCACCTTCCCGGCACCGAATGTTGTTTTTTCATGAATAGTTAATTTTTCAACCACGCAAATCTGAACGTCCTGAGCGAACCTGGTCGCTCGCGCACGGTGCGATGACGTCATCAGGAGGAGAATGGGACCTTATCAGGAAGAGTTTTCCGCCTTCGGCAAAGATAGGACTGATCCCATTTGGCTCCATTCACAATCCCAGTGTCCCTGCTTGCTACAGGCGCCGCCACCGTCGCATGTTATCGCACCCCATTCTTTAACTGTCGGACCTTTTCCTATAGGAGACTTAAATGGCTGGGTTGACCCATTTCTGCAGCGAGTCTTTAGCCAAAATCCTCCTTGAAGTATCGCCATTATCGCTGGGAATGGCTACAGACGAGTGGGGTGTGGCGACGTGAGCAAGGGGAAGCGGCGGTGCAACTTTATACTTCAATTCTAGATGTGTGAATTTAAAGAGGTCAGCCTCTGGATGCTCTGTGATCTAGCTCTGTGTGTTGGCTATATAGCGACTTGTGCTACATGACCAGTAGGAAATTTAATTACAAAGCTCGCATGGTTTTTCCTAAAAGCATTCAGAAAACTAGTTGTGACGAAGCAGTGCATTGCTCGCATGTTACCATTTAAATACCTTTGAACAACAAGCTCAGGGAGAGGTGAAAGCGATGCTGTTAATGTACTTAAGTTGCAAAAATCTCTATCAGTCACAAGTATTCAATAATTTTGCATAATATGTCTTCCGACAGTTTTATGATATTTAACAACTTGTTTATATTACTTTGAGTGCTCTATAAATCTGAATCATGGATTATTACTTTTGTTCACAGATCACGAAAATATATTTTATGCAATCAGTTGCTTATTAAAACCAAATCAATTTAGAAAATCGTTTTATCAGGCTAAAAAAGAAAGCAACTCTGATTGATCTAGCAGTTAGATAATTTCTCTTAGTTTTAAAAGGCATATGAGGTTTAAAAGTCGTTATCAGGGGAAAACAATCGCTAGCCTCAGAATGCTTCCCGCAGAGCAAGATTCTTTGCCAGATTGTTCAAATTGGCAACTCAGAAGAGGAAAGAAAATACTAAAAAAAGGAAGAAAGCGTCGTACTCGTTTGTAGTTACCAGCGAAATATGATGCAAAATCATCACCACAAAACTATTTTCCGTCCCCTGAACGCAGCCCGCAGAGCAAACTTCGACCTCAAATTTTTGGCTTTGCTATCTCAAGGGGGTACGGAAAATAATTAAAAACAGCGACAAGTGTCACACTTCTTTGAATTAACATCGAAATCATGATGCCGAACCATTTTTAAGGAAAATTATTTCCAGCCCCTTAATACAACCCGCAGAGCAAGTTTCTTCGTCAGATTGTTGGTTGTGCTAGATCAAGTACGAAAAATCATAAAAAAAAAACAGAAAAATCTTCTCACTCCCTTGTATTACCAGCGAAATTAAGATATAAAATCGTTTTCAGGAAAAATTATTTCCAGCCCCTGAATACAACCCGCAGAGCAAGTTTAGTCGTCAGATTGTGCCAGCTCAAGGAAGTACGCACAACTAAAAAAAAAAAACGAAAATCGTAATTCTGTAAGATCTGATTTTAATTGCAAATGCTTGCCACGGGCAAAGTAATTTATTATTTTTCTCATACCAATGATAGTAATCATTCAGAACATTAATAATAATATTAGTGCACCGAATAAAAGAACAAAAATAATTTTTAGAAATGACTAACCGCAGGCTTGAAAGTGTTTTTGCGGTATTATTTCTGAGAGTTACCCCCTCAGGAGTCCCATTTAGTTACCAACTGAGGTGAAATCTGTCGATACCGTTCACTGCTGGTGTTCTAGGCATGATAATTCCTCCTCTAACGCCGGGATCAGACATGCGAAACATGTGGCGCACGTCCCGAAAACGGCACGCAAAGAATTTTCGTTCACACACCAAAAAAAAAAAAAAAAAACTTGTAGGTACGTGAATCTGATCTCAAGATTAAAGAAATAAAGTTTTGAAGTGATCTTTGGAAGGTTTTCTAAGAAAGACAGAAGGGCAATGACAGCATTTACTAAAAAGTGCGTGCCTAGTTGCAATAACACGTTTAATAAAAATGTTAAGTGTTGTTATAGTTTAGTGCGTGTGTTTTACTGTATAAAACGAAAAACACAAGGCATTTTATTATTAAAAAAAAAGGAAGAAAAAAAAACTAGAAGAGAAGTTACGGTAGTGCCAAGAATTTAAATGACAAAAGTTCGCCAAGCGAGTTGAGAATTCAAAAGACGTGATCGAGGAGGCTCTAGTTATGTCACGGTTTACACTGGTGGGCCGCTGTGGAACGGCAGTTGGTGCAGCGTCCGCCTTGCCACCACGCACAAGCCCACATAAAGAATGGGCGAAACTTGCCAGCCAGAAAGCAGGCTTGCCCGTAGAGGATGACTTTAGCACTAAGAGAATTTAAATTGTGCTATTCTACAAAGTTTGCTTCAACTCGAAAGCGTACTTGCCCAGGATGCGCAATCTATTTCCACTTCTCTTTTACTTTCTTTCACATCAGTAAAGATCTGGTGAAGAAACTGCGTTATTGTGTGCTCGTTCGAACGCTAGATCGTTCTGTGGTCAACTAATTCAAATTTGTATATCTTGTATGTTAAAATATTTTTCTTTACAATTTAGATGGCATTTCTTAAATTGTCTATTGTAACAGCTTTATGAATATTGAATTGTTATTGCCTACATAAATTGCATGATATTGATGTCGAAAAGCCAAGGAAACAATTCATAAAACTAGAAGGAAACGGTTATGGCTCACGAGATCGGCGAGAATGTAGTTTCGACTTTTTTTTTGGAAGTTGCCTTTGATCAACTTGAAAGACTGTTCGCGTAAACACAGATTTCTCGCTTTATTTTTTTGATATACATAGCGCTACCAGACGCAGAAGTTTTCTAGCGAGAAGATCAGAAATATCACTTGTGTGGGGGCAGGAGTTTTATCGCCGCTGCATGCCCGGCTCGCTCGACGAAGGAAACTTTTATTAAGATTCGCATTAAACTGTTAGTATGGATTTTAATCTAACCTGCGGAAAGCGGCGAGAACGCGAGAAAGAGTCTCGGCTTTTTTTTTCTTAAAAATAGGAAATATGTTTTCGAAGTGGTAGTGGCTTGAGGTGAATTGTCGAGAATCCCAGATGTCTCCAGCAAAACCAAAAGAAACTAAAAAAAATCGACGGTACGTGTAGCGATAAAAGAAGTTTTCATCATCGACCGGAGAAAACAACGCGCCGTTACGTACACCAGATAGTTTCAATGTCTTTTCAAATTGATGCAGACTTTTAAATATTCAATGAAACCGCGCTTAATATGGAAATAATTTAAGATGTATGTTTGTGGAATTCACGTGCTCAGCCCTGTTTGTTTAGTAAAAATAGCCAAGTATAAAACCCATAAAAGTTGCAACGTGAAATGGTCTGCATTGAAAACGCCGGTACCTATGTGAATTATGGAAATGGCTCTAGCCAGGTAACCTGAGTTGTTGGGACATGAAAATAAACCTAACTGAGACCACATGGTGGCCGACGTCGAGTTCCGTCGGGCCGCGCTGCGGGGAGCTCAAAGGGAAGGGGAAGCCAAGCCTGCAAAAGGACGCAGACGAGGGAAATTTTAGATTAAATTTTTCCTGGTGAGGGGTTTTCAGGTTGTGGTCCAGCGGCTGGAGGAACCGAAAGGTGAGGGTATTGGTAGCACGGCCAGGCTCGGTGGTGGGTTTGGGGGCGTTTGCTTGGGGGGGGGGGGAGAGGCAAACGACTCTTCGGGGAGCAGCAGTAACAACGTCACATTCGTGGATCGCTGCGGTTTGGCGCTGCGACCGCCTGTTGCCCCGTCGTCGACGTGGTGCCCACGTCAGAGAGGAGCGACGGGAGGAAAAAAGGGGATACGCGGTTTTTGGCCCACAATGACATCGGCGAAGAGCAACACACTGTGCAGGCGTCCGCTAGGCGCGCGCCTATCGCGGAAGTGGGACTCGACGGTAATTAGAAAATTTCGAAATTATCATCCGAGCGGGGTTTTCACATATAATATATTTTTAAAATATAATTCCTACTAATCTGGTAAACTTTTTCATGAGTTATTCTTCTCATTACCATAATTGCCATGGTAATGGCTATAAGGGAGGAAATAATTTAGTTTAGACGAATATTTTAACTTGGTTTGAATCGTTAAAGAGGATGGAGTTGTTTCGTGGACCAGAGGGTCTAGAAAACTGCATGCCTGCCGCGGGTATCATTCTCTGGCAGCGCACCTACGTAGGCGTTGATATTCCTTCCCCTCCCCCGACACTAGCATAGAATTTGGATTACATCGTAGACTGTCTCTCTTTCCTGCGCTCATACAGGTACCTGTTATCTCCCTCGCAGTCGTTCTCACAATAATACCATCCCCCCATTCTCTCTCTCCAACCTTCCTAACTCAAATTGCAGCTTGCCCCCTCACTTTTTTTTTACCTACCTCCATTCAGGTCCATATCAAAATACTTCAGAATCCTTTTCACTTCGCAGAAAGGAGCAGTTGGGATTTTTGGGCGCGATTTTTCTTTTTGAGCTGGTATAGTATACATTTCTATATCTATCTCTATTGAACCTACACTGCCGTCCTTGCTTTAACTGCATATCCCCTCTCTCAATTTCTCCGGTTCCCTTTCACCATCGGAACACCCAGCCTTACCCAACCCACCCTGCTCGCCATGCTATACTTTTGAAGAACCACACTTTTGGGTTTTGAAACCACTTTTCAAAATCCCCTTTCGCCTCGAGTTTCTATCGTGCAAGTGCCGGTCTGTGCGTGTGTTTGTGTTTGTGTTTGTGTGTACGTTTGTGCGTATTTCGCACGCAACAGAATATTAAAGCCCAAGCGTCGACGATGACTACACCTTTCTAAGTGTGAGGTTATTGATTGGTCTTCAGACTCCCGCCTCCTGTCACGTACCAGTGCGGCAGAGTCGTCCAGTTCCATCATTGTCAATTAAAGTGGCCCAACGGCTGATTACTTATCACTTGAGGCTTTCGCACCACTTCTGGCGCCATAGCCGGGACGTCGGACTTTACGGAATTGCCCGGTCTAACCTCGGCTTGGAGATGCTTTAAGTGGGTCTTACTTTGGCTATCAACCCCTGGGCAATTATACAATGCATGTAAGCGGAGATCCTCTACGGCAGATTACATTTCTACCGGCAGTGGATTAAAGCGCTTATCGTCCGAGTCAACCGTGGCACCACCTTGCCTTCTACGTACAGTTCTAACCAACGGTGCCACCTAGTTTTCTAATTGCATTTAAATTTCCTATATATTAAGAGATTATAGAAGGTCTAAACATACGGTGTCGGGAGTAATAATTAAAGAAAATCTGCAATGTTATAATTGTATGACCACGCTAACAGCTCTTGTTAATTGCGCAGAGTTTCAGAAACAGAATCTACACCATAGGAAGAAAACATTAGAGCTGTTTACTCAACTGAATGAGGAATAAAGTTTTCAGCGTATAGTTGTTCAAGCCTACGATTTTATCTGTAAATTCAAAGCATCACGTCGTGATGTAAGTCTTTACCTCCACGCTTAGAGTGACATCTTTGCAAGTAGCATATCTTGAAAAAGATTGATTCGTGGAGAAAGGCATCTCGATTCAAAGTGCATAGTGCAGTGATGCACTATTGCAACCAATCGTATCAGCTACATGCGATTCATTCACGTCAAGTGCATTTTATCGGGAATTGAAAATGCTTTCTTAGTAATCGAATGCATTATAAGTCTTTAAAGAGGTTTTTCAGCTAAACAAATTCACAGAAAATTGGAAATGCATGAATGAAGCGAAAAACGAAACAGATGCATGCTTGCTTGTACGTGGAAAATGTTTTCTGCGCCGACTTTATTAGCTCACCCCATTTTCTCGCTGTGCAACGCTTATCTGGTCGCATTTCGCCTCGCTCTATCTTTTCATTAATGTCCTTACTTAATCCGATTCTATTTCCAAAAAGCTCACCTCTACTTGAGCGCAACGTGTTGCAAATGTTATTTCACCGTGATTGGGCTAAAGCAAATTGTGGTTCGCCTGGGTAGCCATAGGCTTCAATACAGCGTCGCCCGGCGTCGGGCGTCTGCTTTGCACATAGGACGACGCCGACGCCAGCCACCGTCGACGCCACCGACGTCGTCACAGCTCGTTATATAAAGTGGTATTAAATGGTGGGTAGCTAGGAAGGATTAGCTGCAGGTGAAAATCTTAATTACCTCGTTCTTGCCGACTAGAACGAGTATCAGCACAATTGACATTTTAGCTGACAATGCCATGCCTTCAGCGTTAATGGAGATAAGTTTTTTGTTTTTTCATCGTTGATAGTTTTTAGCACGGCACCTCCACTGTGCTGGAAGAAAAATCGAGGAGTTTAGTTGTTTTCCAGTTGAAATCACCAAAGTCTTAGCAAGTACAGAAAACTGTAGATGAATTATTTTCTACGTGTTCTTTTTCGGGTCCTTTTAGAATGCAATAAAGTGCATTGCCATATCGTCGGTGACATCAAACATAGTTTCAGAAACACGAACGCCCTACGGAATGGAAACATCGTCGGAGATTTGTTGTTTCACTTAACTTTCTGCAATAACATGGGGAATGTTCACTTGAACATTTTCTTGTGTTTTTTTTCCTTGCTGATAAATGTCTCCGTCGAGTGTTAAGACTATTTCCAGAATAGTTTGCTGGAAAATTGCATAATGCTGAGTTGAAGTAGGCGAACTAGTTTGCATGCAAAAACCCACGGCTCTGGCATTCCCTTTGCTCGTGACTGCGGCGAGGCTGAGGGCATGTTGGTGGTCTATGCTCCGGGGGGTGTCCGTGGTTTGGTAAACGGTTACCAAGTCTCGTATTGTAAGATACTGCATAATATCCAGCGAGGCGTACGCGGGATGCTTGGCAAATTTGTAAACGTACATAAGTAAATTAGAGAACGTAATTTAATTTTACACTCAAGACAGTTGTTTGTTATTATTATGTGAATTAAGATAAACAACTAGGTCTTTCTAGATGTCAGCTGTGTGAAATATTTAAACATGGCATTTGCATACAAGGGTGCCGGTGAGTGCAGGAGGAATACAGAGTTACTTGGCCCGGAAATCTCAGCAACTTTTAGCTGGAGCATGATGGTTAAGTTTTCGCGGAAAATCTTGAAGCTAGTGAAAATAAAATGCATGATATGCAGTTATCTATTTTCCGTTATAAATAGCGTAAACTTTTCGCTGATGTCAAAGAGTTCACACAATTTTAGAGATAACTCTTTTCTTTTGAAAAACCGAAGGATTATTTTCCAATTTAAGCAAACGTTCGCTAGGTAAAATGTTCGCATAAAATTGTTTCAGTGAAAAAAAGATAGCTGATGGCATTCTGTAGGTTTTATCATCGTGAAAATAACTAAATCATTACAAACATAACTTTTTGTCAAGGGAGACGGTGAAATATATTTTTTATAATGTTGACTCGAACGCAGCAGAATCCATGTTTAATTATTCCATTTACTTTTTAGCCCCACGCAATCAGTGAGTGTACACATCGCAACATAAATTATTGTGCTCTTTATTAGGTTGCTCTTTCAGGTATAGAGGTAACGCTAACCGTCCAGCCTCCTGTTACGTTTTATTTCGCAACTAATTGCCTATAGCAGAGATGCAAATTTAGCGCAGGTAACCAAAAATGAGACAACTAACGAACCACCCAAATACAAGCCTCGATTTCCAAGCCACGTGATCACTAAACTTATCAATAATTTAAACCAGTTCTGTGTTACGATCGAAAACATCTCTCCATTGGGAACAATTTCTTCAAAACCCTCCTTCCTCCATTCATTTCTTGGCGCATTACCAACATGGTGCATTGCATAATACACACAAATGTCATAACAAACATTTGCTTCGGATAGTTCCTGCCAAGCTGAAATAACCCAGATTGCATTATATTGCATGTATACATGATCAATTTCACCAAATCAGCTGCACTCAGCATCGGTCGACGCCGTCATGTACTGTATAGTTGTACTTCTCGGTACACCCAACATTTCTCTCTGTGTGCTCGCTAATTCGAAAGAGAACATTGCACGGAAGATTGCGCGACGGGGTTATTGCTCGTTAGTACGATAGAGGGATGAGCCACAGGACGGGCTAATTATTTATTGACTAAAATCACATAACATCCGCATAACGGCATACACTGCACGAGGTAGCTGTGATCGCATGGCCGCCGTAGGAGAGAGCCACAGCCACAACCCAAATGATGAGGCTGCAGAGGCATTAATAATGAACACCGAATGGGAACTGACTAACAAAGAGAACGGGAGAGATAGGGAATAATCCTGCTAAGGGAGGAGAGATAAAATAATGAATAGATTTAATAAACCACATCGCTTTTATGCATAAATCATATTTAACAAATGAGGTCCTATAATTGCGTTTATCCAGTGTAAGCAACGTCCTTGGCGGTGTGGGTGGTTGTTTTGGTACGTGGTTTGGATGGCTGGCATATGATCTGAATTTGACGCATTTTCTTTGATTGCTAGTCATCAACCGCCATCACGATTTTGTCGGGAGGCGTTCTTTTGTTAGCGGAAAATCGAGTTGTTTTCACTTTCCCTTTGCCAGGTTTTCCCTTTTGCTAGCGTTGGATGAGAACGGACGGGGTTTCATTTTATTTTTGGTGACAATTTTCGAGAACAAACTAATGCTAGCACATTATTGTGCCGGTACCATTCTCAGACTCCAACTTAGTTGCAAGCCGAAAACAATGCATGAAATGGATTTCTGTTGAACTCGAGAATTGCAATTCCTTTACATTTTCATATTTCCAAGAAAAATGTAAAATTACTGACGGCAAAATGTAATTAAATAGAGTGTTTTGTTTTGCATTGCTCCAACATTGTTTTTTAGTCATTTCAAATAATTATTTAAAACGTCAGGAAAGTTTTCAGGAGACAACGCTCGTAGAGATCACTTAGTATTCCGAAAGTCACCGAAAACATGAAAAATGGCATTTCTTTGCCAGTATGTATTGCGAACAAATCTCCAGGGGTCCCGGTTCGAGTCGAAGTTAGGTCATTCGTTGAGATATTTCCCCTCCATATCTCTGCGTTTGTAGTTTTTGGCAAAAGATTTTCAAAACGAACTTAATAAATCATGAACTTTTGCGATTGGGTCAGTACAAACTTTGGATACGAATAAAAATATGAATGTTATAGGACCAGAATCAAAGAAGATGCAAGCACAATATTTGACTTCAAAAAGAGCTCGAGTATTAATATCTTTCAAGATACTAAAAAGCTTTATCAAGCTTGAGTTATCTGATAAATGAACTCCACAGAACCCTTACCTGTCTGGCAAAAGCATTCACTTGAAGTTAAATAATCACACTTCCTAATTATAATTTGGCACAGCATTTCTGCCTACGTGTGACGCAAAACCACGACCTTGACGCCACCATATCAACTTGATTTTTCACCAGCCAGCCCAAGGACACGCCTGAGCGAAACACGCCAAGCTCTAGACTATAACACGAGCACGTTTCCACGCCGCTAATGACAAACACTGCATAACAATGCACATCACCGATTAAATTCTCTCCACATAAACGCATCGTAAAAGCTTTGCAAGGCCAATAAAACGCATTCCTGTCACCCAATTTGCTAGCCTGTGTCGCAAATCACACGTCAATATTTCCAACGCGATTAAATGCACAATTCTGCGTAACATGCTCACGTATTCGCGCCTCGATTTAACACCGCATCAGGGTATACGTTGGAGTGACGGTCTATCCATCCGTGATCAATTGGTATGATCGCATTAACATATACTACTAGGAGGGTGTGCGAGGCCGGTGCCAGCTCTACTAGTGTCGCCGTGTGAAATTACTGTGGGTTTGTACATTTATTATTCAGCTGACCTAAACGCGATCGTGATTTGGCTGGCTACTAATTATCTGCTTGCCGTGCGCTCGGTTGAGAGGGAGTTTCGATAGTCAGGGAGTGGTCAGGGGTGGGTCAAATAACGCCATGGGTTAACAAACAACTCTTTTCTATGGAGACCCAATGAAAAACGCACGATTCAAGGTTATTTACAGCGTTAAAAACATTTCCTAAGACATTTTCTCTGAAACGCGGACACCGACACAGTTTTTTCAGCCAAGGACTATTAGTTTTTCTCAAAAAATAAATACGCCATACAAACAGAATTAAAACAACTAAAATATTATAGCGTTGTTTATTTCTACAACCGCGGCTTTTTAGCCTGGTAACCGGGTAGCCTGGTAACGGGTAACTGAGTAGTCGGGTAATCGGCAGTGCAGTGGTCGAGAACGCAGAGTTACTTTCTGTGCACTTCCACTGCCGTGCTGCGGTTGCGGTCAGGCGATGTATAGAGCAATATGCGTCCTGGACATGCACGAGTGCATTAAAGGGTGCATTGCGACCGTCGGACTGACCGACCGACCACATCCCCACTAGCCGTCAAACACTTCTTATTTTATGATGATTATACTCCGTGTGAACACCATATGCTAATCAGAATCACGCTTGGCTGTCGATCGATTTGGTATTCAAATATTCAATATCGATCTAGTTTTTTTTATGTGAGTTAGCGTTTCCATATTACGTGTCAATAGTTAATTAGTCAACAGCTGGTATGGAAAATGGTTTGACAAAGCAGACCTATGATTGGGATTTGTTTTTGTATTAGTTTTCTTTCGGCTACACTATACTGAATAATAGGGAAAATACACTCAGATCGTGGAAATAAGAAATCACTTAAGCATCTCAACGTTTCTCGATGCAAGTGTTTTTAAACGTTCTCTTAATTATTACATTAGCTTCTTTCCAAATGCTTTTAACATGACTGAAATTTATTATACGCTGAAACTTTTCCTTTTTGAGTAAAATTAATCAAATTCACTAAAATCAAACAACAGAGACTACAATTTTTCAAAAACCTCTTCAACAAAAAAACGATTGTGTAACATTTGTCAACCGTTTTCCGATCATGTTTCTGCGGGTACCAGACAATCGATCGCCGTCAAACGACAAGCTTCCTCCACAATGTTTACATTTCACGGACGTCTGCAAGGCTTCCTCTAATATTCCGATACGAAATACACAGTTATTTTCCTACCAATATCCGGAAAAAAAATCCCATTAAATTTTCTTTTCCACGACATCTCCGACCGTCACCTATCTGCTCAGTCTGGTCCAACCTCTCCACGGTGTAACATTGAATGTGACAATCGCCTCCCATACCAGGCCACCCACCCTCCCGTCGAGATCCTCACTCACCGTTTGAACACAGTTCTAGCTGTCACTCAATTAGCACCGGTGCCATCAATCATGCGAATGCTCTGTACTGGTGTCTGGGCGAGAAATCAACAGGTCTCATGGCGAAGGGACTGAAAGCGACGGGCGCCGTGGGGGAGGAGGGTGGGGGGGGGGGGAGGCGTCGCGGCGCCCACGTCTGGCAGTACAGAGAGTATGTGAGTGAAACCAACAGGTGACAAGTCCTAGCTGTTGCTGTTGCCGGCACACCCATGGTGGCCCACTCCACAGGTACTTCAATTGTATCGAGAGAGTGTATAGTACTTATTTAGTAAGTAATTGGTAGCCATGGATGCCGGTCAGTGGAAGCTGACATTCGAAGGCATATTGATGAAAATGGTGAGTCAACGTGGCACAATTCAGTGGATATTTGTACAGTTTAGCATTTGTAAAAGAATCGATGACATTCGCAGAAAATCAGTGAGCTTTTCATCTCTGACTCTCGCTCTTTCGCGCTCTCTTGTGAAATGGATCGATTGGACGTTCAATAATTCACGTAGATCGCTCTGTAACTGACATAAAAGTAAGTGTCCTACTGACGTAACATCTCGTTATTTAATTAAGAGGCAAAGGGCGGAACGACACGGTAGATTATAAAAGGTGAGAGAACAGCTCGATCGGCGGAATATGATAAGTACGAGTTGTAATGGAAAATAAAAAGCTACCTGGAGGAATGATTTGTGGTTTACCGATTGCTAATTCTTGGCTGCATTTTTTATCTGTCGCCCTGTGAGCGCATTCAGCGGGAATCGTGATGGTGTTTTGTTATCGCGAGGAGTGGTGCAGCCGGAATGAGGCATAAATCTGACGCGAATGACAGGAGAAAAGGCCATCCGAGCATTGAATCATGATGAGTAGTCAATTATTTACCCCCATGGCGTAGTTTATGGGGGCCGTATCCTGTGGCCTGCGGCGGTCGCGTCGTGAAAAAACAACGAAAATCCAACGTTTTAGGGTACTGGGCAACAAATTTGATTTTTTTTTGTTTTAATGCCAATGTAAAATCCAGTGAAATGCAATTAGTTTATGCGACAGTTTTTTTTTTGTGTTAAACAGCGATAAAGCTGTAATGTTGGTAAGCATAATCAATGCGGTGTGGTGTGAGTCCTGTGCACGCTAAGTGCACGAACATGATTTAAAATTCAAACGCAAAAGGAGATTACAAAACGGAGTTTCCATTCTAAATACCAACTAGCTGCCTTTTTTCATTGCATCTCGTTTCATTTGAGTGATGAAAACAATTTCAGTTCTGCGCCAGAATGCTCCGCTTCATCATTTTCCCAACTAGTCAACTAGTCAACTATCAAACGCTTCCAACTAATCATCAACATGGTTAACTATCTCAAAGATATATATATATTCAACAAATTTCTTGGCTAGAAAATTAGATCAAGAAAATTACAGATAATGAGAGCCTCTAATACGTCTGCACGTGCCTTATACGAGTCTCTCCATTATCAAGTTTTCAGCAAAGTTAGGTTACGGGACAGAGCGGGTCCTGACTGCTAGTTTGATCTCGAAATGACCCTCCTTCTAATACGCTCCACTCGGGCAGAAGGCAATTACCTCTTCCCTACAAACGGCGGCCGCGTGCAAGCTTAGTGAATGTATTAGCCTGACCTCAAACTAAAATTTATAGTCAATTTAACCCGGTCTGGGGGTTTGGTTTCAATTGAATTGTTATCGATCTCTGGCTAAGTCTTTGCCAGAACAACATTACCAGGTAAGTAGATTATTTATGGATGTCAGCCGGTAGTAACAGGCCATGCAAATAATCTAAGGTGTGTGAATCTTATGTGAAGATTTATTTATATCTTCCATGATTTTAAATTATGAAATCCTTCACAAGGAAGAGCCCAGTGTGACTTAGCAAATGAGCATTCGCTTCTGGAGAAGCATCGATATTTTCTGTATTGGCGGAAATGATATTTAATATCGTCAGCGGATCCCGTTACTTCCGTGTCTGAAAACGACTGAAACAAAGTTCGATAATTTGAGTCAAAAGCAATTTAAAACAAAGCTTGTCACGAGGCAGCTTCCTCGCTACTGTTACGACCAGTTCGTTGCTCCTAAAATGTTATGCTTATAAATATAAATATAATAATTAAGTAGCTCGGGCACGCGATTAACCGATCAATGCAAGGATTGCCTGATATTTTTTTACGTAAAAAAGTTTTCTCCCTGCAAGGTTTACCTTGGAAAAGGCAAAGTACACAATACCGACATGTAAATTTGTTTTGCGATACAACGCGAACAGCATTAACGTTTTATGTATATATATATATATATATATATAGGGGTAGTGTTAGATATAACACGAATTTCATGTAGTATTTGTACTCAATGTTTTCTCGTATGAAAATCTTGGTGGAGGTGCCGGGTTTGCTAATAAACCTTGCAAGCTATTTAACTAAAGACATTGCTAAGAATTTAAATTTTCTTGTAACCATGATTCTCTTTAGGTACCATGATGTGATTCCGAGATTAAGAAAATTAATTGAAGAGATTTAATTCTTTAATTATAAGTTTTCTCAGCTGGGAGATTCGCTTTTTTTCACACATTCGTTTTCGCAGCGTAACTGTGTCGTTATATGGTTGAGATGGAATACATGCCACAAGCTAACTCATAGCTTACCATCTTAATTGAAACGTGACGTCACTAGAGAATAATGGCACGGTGCGTATGGCGTCAGGGTTAGAAGCCGAGGTGTTTTACGTATGTTTGTAAGTCAAGTTAGACGAAAAGTCCGCAGGGGCAAGCCGAGTGGGTGTGTTACCTGCTAGCTCGCTCGCTGTCTGGTCGACAGCTCGGTACTCGAGATTTAATTGAGATTTTGATGGCAGAAAGTCACTGCTCTCATCTAGGTGCCATAAATTCGTTTCAAAACTACGCTCGCTCCTGTAATGCTATCCTCGAATAAGCAGACGGGATAAAATCCTGCTATTCATGTCAGAAAATGAAGAGGTATTTTCTTGATTTCTATTGTTATAGCAGCCGGGGCCATTTGATATGCTAACGAACGGCGATGCGCTAAAATTGAAATACTTAATAAACATAATCCTAAAAAATAAAAAAACTCGCAGTGCGCGTATAAAACTCCTAGATTAAATTGCGGATCATTGGTGGAGGCCTGCGATAAACAACGGTGTTTGAGAGGTCGTGGCGTGAGGTAGTTAGTCCAGGGGGGGATTATAGTGGGTGGGTACATTGACAAAGTGGAGAGCAGAGATTAGCCCTGCGCGGAGAAGGGGGAGTGGGGGCTACAGTTTAGTAATTCTGATTGTCTACCGCGCGCAGGGCTATTTATGCAACGTGTCGCTATCGTATGTCAGACCTGTCAAACGGTGCGCAGCAAACGCCACCAAATAATTTACATTTGAAAAAAAAAACAAAAAAAAAAAAAAAACACACACACACACACATGACCATTTCTATATAGAACAGGAACCGTGTGAACGGGTGTACAGCCCGCGGACAAAAAACCCATGCATATGTCAAAGAGGGAATTTTTGCTATTTATTTTCAGGTGGCTAAATTTAGCAAATAATTTATTTGCTTCAAACCAATTAGTTTCCTGTTATTTACGTTCTGATCCAGACTAGCCAGGCGAGATATTTTAAAAATAATATAAAACACTGCGATTTGACAGTGAAAAATAATCACAGTTCACAAAAAAGTTCAAACATTTCAGCATCAAAACCTCACACACACACATTACACTTTAAAAATGTCAAAGCCCATCTTATTCCCACTGTTCAAGCAACGTTACAATATTCCACGAACAAGCCAACCTTTCGACAAGCCATTATACGTCGGGGAAGCCAATTCGTGTAAAGATCCCTTCTGATTTCTCCATGGGAGCTCGGTGGCACCACCTTGGATTGGCCAGGGAGCCCATCACGCTCCCAACTAGTTCCTTCCAAGGCAACCGGCGACCAAGACCTGCACAGAAGCACCGCAGCGATGCACGTCACGTACCCCACTATATTATTGCGTGGCCTCTTCCTGGGGGACCAAATGCAGAGACGTACGCTGCCTACTAGAACGTCATGCCGGGATGCTGGGGCCACGTCACATACATAGAGAGCAAGTTCCCCATCTTCCTCGTCTTATCTCCTGTAGTGGTCGGACCTGGTTGGTGCACGCATTGAGGGTATAAACTATATGACCGTCAACCTGCGTTTTGTAGCGAGGGTTGGGAAGATCGCGAACACGACGTTTATGCGATTGTCTAGTTTTGCATGAGAAATGGTTAGATTGTGCGACAAATTAGTAATTATGTCTAAAAAGTCCTGGAGTTATGTGGAGTTTTGATTCATAACCAGCACAATTGTTATATATTCAAAAAAATTACTGTCGCCACTTGCCAGGAACATAATGTTATTGAGAAATAGGATATTTTCCCTGGTTAGATTCGACGTCATTTTTAACGATCATTATCCTTCAGAGATCCCTTCTTGTTTCAGCTGATCCACAATCTAAGGGAGTTACAGGATGCTCGATGGAGGGTAGTTATTTGAAGTTACGTTGATTTTACGCTCTCGCAGAAGATCGTTTCAAAGAAAACTGCTGTATTGACTGGTTTGCGAATAAAATGTTCCACCAACAATGTTATACAAAGACAGCTATTTGTCGTTTTATAGAACAAAAAAAGGAGGAAAAACACGGAGAAACATTTTTATTTTTAATACAACTTTGCGAACAGTATGCGTAGATATTTTCCACAGTGTTCATAAAGATGCTTACTATAAGAATGAATTTATGGGCGAATAAAAAGGAGAAGACTACACATGTCACTGGAGTAGAAAAGGAAATAAAAATATATAAAAAATATGAAAATAAAACATGATGTGATAAGACGTCATCTCAGTCGTCCTGACGCCAACTCCACGACGCCACTCTGTATTTTTCTGTACTCTCTTTCCTTCGTTTATTTCTTGTGGACGGCTGGCGTCGCGTCTTAAAGGCCGACGCCGACGCCGAATCAGAGAGCGTTGACTGTCAGCTTGTTGGATAACAAACAGCGACGCCTGTCTCCGTTCGCCTGGCGTCGCAGCTTGCAACTAATAACGTGTCCACCGAGGTAAACGGCAACAGGGGAACTAATAATGTGTCCGAAAATGGGAAAGCGGGGGAAATGAGGAAACGCTGGAAGGCCACGTCAAAAATTCATCACCCGTTATTCTGATTTTTGACAGTCGAACACTGAGGTGACAGTTGAAATTCGGTCATAATCATTGTGTTAGCTTGGGACTTACTTGTCGAGACTCTTAGTTGATTTGATATGATATTGAAATAGCATAAGACAATTAAAAAGACTGAAAGTAAATTGAAAGTACACAAATGAAAACGTATAAAAGTATGCTTTATCTTTCAAGATCAAAAAAGAAAACATGATCGAAAATTGTCCAAACTTTGATAAGAAACTGGGTCATGCTCACTGCCGACAACCCCTCGAAAATCATTTATTGAGAGTTCATGCTGACGTAAGGTATTGACATAACACAAAATATGCTGTCAAGAAATTTTGAAAAACAAAAATTATCATAATCCATACATAATGCATAGTTGCAACCGTATTCCTCTTCTTAAAAAAAAAATGTCACAAACATTTCTCGAAAGTGTCGCATTCCCGCTGCCGGCGTTGCAGTCTCCGAAGTTAGCTCGCACGAAAGTTGGTCGTCGGTTTCCTCTCGTAGATTGACGCCGACGTCTGGCCGGGCCGGAAGTAGATCCCGTCGCACGACGAGTTTACTGTCAGACTTCGCGGTGTAAGTTAGAAGCTAATTGCGTGTTGCCGTACTAGTACTCGTAGGAAGCTTAGCGTTTCCCATCACCTGTCATACTCATCCCGGTCATGGAACTGACGTGGAACTGGTGAGGAACTGGTGGGGAATTGGTGGGGAACTGGTGGGGAACTGGTTTGGTTATGCCTCATCGTGGAAGTTATCGAGGAGGAAATGAAAAACAAAATTTTGCTGCATCTAATACCTAATTGGTGACAAATTTCCATAACTTGTAAACCTTATGGAAAGAAGTGATGTCAGGCAAGATACATTTGGAAAAATTGTCTGGTGATAAAACTGTTCTACGCCAGTTCTACGTTCTTGCGTTATGGAACGAATTTACATTAATTATCACCTTCATTATCACCGACTCATTCCCCGACCTTACTAGACCAGTGCTCAAGGCCCGTTGTTAAAACAGTGCGTCGTTAAACACTACAAATCAGTAGGGATATATAAATAATCTCCATCTGATATATCTGGTACAGGTTTGTCTGAGACACAGAAATGTATTCAAGGATTAAAGGTTAAAAACAATTAATAAATCAGATGCCTTGCACCCCCACGCGTATTTAAATCAACTCCCATCACAGCTGTGACATGTCTACAATAGCAAAACGCTGATGAACGCCAACGGCTCGTACGAACGATTTCTCTTCAACGTCGTTCTCTCTCACAAGATATCACATTATTATAGGGAAACATTACGAATAGCATCACAAGGTTGGCATTTCAGGTAATTTGCATTTTTGATACGTTCCATTCAACCCGCGAAGCATGCAGTGTTAGCCAAAGTTAATGAACATCTTACAACTTTAGTGCATTATTAGATTAATAGCTTAAATATGTTAAATACGCTTCAGGTGCAGCAAGCTTTGAATGGTGTAACCTTAGAGCAAACTTACTTTGAACGTAAAGACAGTATACTAGTTTCCGTCAGAGGCGCCACCAGTCGCTTTGGGGTGACATGTGGGCCAACTGTCGTTTTAAAAAGATTCTAAGAATCACCTCCCCTTATACTCGCCATTTTACCTTTGTTGTAATGATTTATTGGGCCAAGATATTTAGCTTTTCGAGCTAGTATATAGCAATAGTTTATAGTATATAGCAATTAAAAAAATCACGAGATTTCTTCTGCAGATATTGTAAGTATTTGAAATTGTATCACTAAATGCACTAATCAGAATGGGGAACACTTGTGCTGGCGTCTTCTTTCACGGGCCAAACTGCTGCGGGGCATAATGGTCCCCTGAGTGAAGTCATCGCTATCTATAATGTATGCCGTTAAATGCAACTAACGATGAAGTTATATTTGAAGAGAACTGCTAGCAGAATAGCAATGACTAATGACTAATTACTAATTAGGTAAATAGTGTAATTTAAATCGCTGACATCAGATTGATTTGAATAGTGCATGTCGGGCAGTGAATGACCGGACAGTTTGATTTAAATCATATTAACTACATGCATCGCAATCAGTTCATTTTAATTAGTACAGATAACACGTGAAAATTTATCATTAGTAGAACATCTATTATAAATTGATGTTGTAGTAAATTTAGGCCGTCTACGTCAATAACATAATGCCAAAATTATGATCCGCACTGCATTGTGATGAATATGCAAAGTATATACACTGTACAGACATGTAATAATGATTCGTATGTTTGGCAATTAATATTGATTTCATTGGTGAAGTTATTGAATAGAGATTTATTTGTTATATGCCAATTTCAATCGAACATGGGATTTTTTATCGGGCTTATATTTATAACTATGGTTTTGAAAATTTGAGTTTCGTTGTAGAGCTATTTGTCGGTGAGTGTGCTGATGTCTGAAGGACATTATCCTGCGACAAAGATTGGGTAATTGCTATAAACATAGATTTGATGTGTTCCATAGCGTGAAAAGTAAAATATTTTACCATTTCATTAAATATTTAAATACAGATATGATACATTGACAGAAAAATTTAAGAATACAGAGAACGGTCAGATGTTCATTGCTTAATACTTCTATTTTAGTAAGATTTATAAATTCTATGGAAAATATGGTCAGAAAGTATCAACAACTTTTTGCTATAAAAAATATAAAATTTTGTGTAAATTCTGTTAACTAGTAAATTGTTCAACTAGTTTTTCTGGCAAACTCGTGGGGTTCAAGATGAACAAGGAAAATGTATCCAGGGAGGCCTTTTGGCAGGCTAAACACACACAGAAAGACACATACAGAGAGTGACTTTTCGGTGCTAGTGAAATTGAAGACATCGCTTCGCTCATCAGTGAACGTCATGTTTATTTTCAGGCGTATGATTTAATATTTCCTCGGCTTACGTCTCCTGTGAGTTAGAATCTTTGCACGGCAGAACGTGTCTTCGAGAAGCACTTGGGACGTCGCTTCATATTTTAGTAGAAGAGGGAAAAAAAATAAGGCAAAATTTCCTGCGATATTTCGTCCCTTCCCGTGAGCTTTAACGCAAAGAAAACAATTCCGCAACAAGTCGTCACGTATTCTAGTCGTGATGCATTACAATCCCCGTACCGCACCAGCTGCGAGGAATAAAATTCGACACAAATTATGTGCGAAAAAAATTTAATAAGTGCATGTAATATCTTAATTTATTGTAAATAAAGCCAGATTAGCGAGATTCTTTCAGTTTCCCGCGTTGCCCCACCAATGAAATGTTTAAGCGAAATTCCCTAGTCGTGGAATGGCAATTAAGGCAATATGCAACACATTACCGCTAAAAAAAAGCGTACCCTCTCTTAAGCTGAGTGTTATTGCTCGAATATAACGCTATAGACATCCCATTCGATAAGCTATTCAGGCCAATAAAAATACCGATAAAGAATACCAATTAATTTTCCTGTCCAATGGGTAAAGTAGGGTGAGAAAAAACCGAGCGAAACTGCCATTGTACTGCAAATCCATGACATTGTTACGAAGCTCGCGTAGAATCCATACTAAGGGACAGGAAAGTTCAATTAAAATGCCTTGTCTGCTGGTTCCAAACAATGAGCAAACACATACTCTGATGGCATCAGGCAGGTCACCCCATAGCCGGGGTAGCCATGCCACCGCGCATGCATACACCGTAGCGCATCAAGTCAAATAACACCCCCTACACCCCCACACACACTCACACACACACACACACAATGTCCCTGTTCCTGTCCGGACCCGAGCGACTCGGCCAACTTTAGTTTTTGTAACCCTAGTCTGGCTTTTTAATTTAAGCTCGGTTGTCAGCCACATTTCGCCCATGCATTTGCATAACAGAATGAAACGTTTCAGCGATGGCCGCGTGGAAGATCCCCGTGCTCCAGCAGGGAATATTAATAAAAAAAAAAGAAAAACGTGTGATTCGTTGGACATTTGATACTTTTTATTTTATCATAGGAATTGTTTGACATGCGGAAATAAAACAATGGATATCTTCCATACCGTGTCACATTGTTCACAGAATTGGAATAGTTTTTTCTTTATTTTTTGCACCAGAATTATCAAACGAGCGAACTCGTTCCATACAAATGACACATTAACGACTGGGGGATATTATTATTATTATTATCTCGCATGGAAAATATTTAAAAGCGGCCCACGGCCACGCGCTGCGACCATTCTTCAATGGTTTATTGTCGATTGTTTCCCCGATGCGTCAGAATGCCACATGCACACGGTCGGATCGGGGTCGGCCGTTATAGCAGTTATCACATTGTTTTTAGGCCGCGTTATTTGTATAATCGGCCGTTAAAACCTTGCTGGGCCAAGCACGGCCCCCGCGGGATGAGTTGTGGTGAGCGGGAACGCCCGGCGTAATTCGTGGCGAAGCTTCGTATCCCTGACTATCATTCTGTCGGCCGGCTGGGCCTGTTCAACTTTTGCCATCGCGACCGCGACGAGGTACTGCATTGGGCTCGGGGGTGGGAGAGAGACACAAGAAACTAATTAGAATTCGGTGACGTTGTTCGCCGAGGAAGCAGTAAAACACTTTTTGGATCGACCGGAATGAGGAATCGGTCAGGGAACCATCAAACCATTAAAAACAAGAGGAAACCTGAAGCAATTTTTCCACTAGGTATGGCGTTTTATTGTAGTTTGCTTGAATTTGACTTTAACTTTCAAGTGAATTTACAGTTAATTTATACCTGGCTGTACTGTCATAGTTTGCATCACATCTGGAAATAAATTAGGTTTATCGCTAAAAGCTCCGAGGAAATATAATCCTAATATGCAGCAAACCATATCGTCTTCTACTAGAAACAATTCATAATTTTGTTCATGCCTTCTCAAAATCATAGAGCGCAAAATTAAATCTTGGGCCGTTTTATGCTGCATAAGAAAGCAGGGGGCTGAGCGCGCATGGCGACGCGGTGCCTGCCTTCGAGGGAAGAAACCAGTACGAATTACGGACGCGAAACGAAAGAGAATTCAAGTTTATGAATCACAATTTTAGATGCACACACCTCGCGACTTTAGCCCAAGCATTTACTTGCGAATCTTGCAAACATTCTCATGTAAGTTATAATAAAATTATCAAGTGATGTAGCGGAAGTTTGAGTTGCATCCTTTAATGCTGACCCGTTTCCTCTTTGCTCGTCCGGGGGTGGCATGGCGCAATGCCAACCGACTCTGGGAACCTGGCCAAAACACAAGGGAGGCGGAAAAAACTGATGAAAGTGGAAGAAACCTAACCTAAAATAATTGGCAGCCTCTGCGAAAAGTTCCTGAATCGCCAGTGTATCCATTCGGATCCCTTTTCTCTTCGCTACTCGCATTGTATTCAAGGGACGATAATATGAAGGAACTGCTCGGAGATAAAGATGACGTTGACGACGACAATGAGACCCAGGGTACGAACAAGCGCGACGTATATTTTAGAATTGAAGTCGAACTTTTCTAGATGTGATATAGAATAGAACGTATCTCTCCTTTTTGATGAAAAACAAATAAAGGTTAAATGACAATTGCGATAGGTCTTGATGTAGACGGTGTGGGTGGACGTAGAGGGGACGTGTACACCGCTGTTCTCAAGTTGTTGCGATCAATGGTGAAAATCAAGAGCGACGTTCTAGAAAAACGTCTGGGAAAAAACGGCCTGCAGGGAAAATGCCGTAAGCGATTTTTTGGTTTTACTTGTTTTGCGAGAGCCCGTGTCCATGCATATCTGCTGATCATTACGATGAAGAGTGATGTGAAAATATTTGTTGTGCTCAAGTTCGTAATGAAACATTGGTGGTGAACTGCAGGACTCCCGGACATCTCATTTCGAAATTCTCAAAGGGGAAACTAGTTAAAAGATGAAAACAGATACATATTTCGAATTTGTTTGATCTTAATAATTCATGGGATGTGAAGTTGGAAACACAGCGTTATTATTCTCTCTCTCTCGTGTATATCCGAGTCGTGGCCTCGTTTCAATCTCCCGTATGAGATGCACGTCCTGTTCGTATGAAGGCGGCCGATCGACGTCGACGTTGACGAACTTTGCCGGCAAAGACATGGGCTTGGCCGTTATTAGAGCTGAATCTTGGTTGTACTCTCCGCGCTGGATGCGTTCGCTGTTAAGAAAACTAGAACCTACTTTTTCATTCCCTGGCAGTAGCGTTTCTTCACAGAAAAACATAACAGTGTCGACAACGCCTGACAGTCTTAGCTACCCTGGGATAAAGTAGTACAAAGCGAGGCAGTTTTAGGTTATGCTCTACCCTAGGAGCAAGGGGTGAAGAGCCTGGCAGTTTTAGCTACTCTAGGAGCGAGGGGTGAAGAGCCAGACAGTCTTAGGTAGCAAGGTAGTTGGAGTCAGTCTTAGGTCGTACATTACCCTAGGAGCAAGGGGTGCTGAGCCAGACAGTCTTAGTTTGTACCATACCATTGGAGCAAGGGGTGCTCAGCGTGTGTGGGTGAGACATATTAAGCGAGCTATTTCACCACGTACTACGGAAATTGAACAATTTCACGCGAATAAAGTAGGCGCGAGAAGCACAAAGATAATATAAATAAAGCCTATGCTATCGTCGCAAAATAAACATAAGCTCTATGATGGTATATATACACTGTGACTGTCTGCGGAGACTTTTTATCCAATGATTGCTCGACTTTCCAAGATATGTTTTGTTATTTTTCAGTTTATATTTTGTATGGTGAGAAGGGAAAAAAGTGTGAAAGGTATTATAATATATTGCACGCAAGATTTAAAGCGGCACGTATATATAAAGTAAGGAAACTTCTCCGTTGCCGCAATACGGTTTGGCGCAGACGAGTTTAAAGCGTTACTTTTGTCATAAAATCATCGTCATTCGGTTCGAAAAGAATCGTATTTTTATATCATCAAAAGTTTTGAAATTCATATTATTTTTGTGAAAAGTTTTCCTCTCGTTTTTATTTTTGTTCCCTTCAAGAGCACCAAGTGTATGTATGAAAGCCTTTGTTTGCGGCCGACTTGAAAGATGGAGTCAGCGCCGGGAAAGCGTCGGGAAAGCGCAGGAAAGCTGTGCAGCGCTAAGTCAGGGCAACAACAAGGAAGCGTTCCAGTTCCGTTCTGCCGACGCGGTGGCGGCGGCGGCGGCGGCGGCGGCGGCGGCGGACAAAAAACGTTGCGTCATTGCGACTTTGCTTGGCCAGACCGGACAACACTAATCCATTCCAGTTTTTGAGCAAACTTTTGTTGAAAACATGTTTTGAGCAGCGGGCGTATAACGGCGCTTTCGGTCCACTGCACGCAAATTCGCCACAGATGTAATGAATCGAATCAAGGAAGTGCTCGAGAGAAAATCGCGTCAGTGTCGATTAACGGGGTGCAATTTTTTTGGAGAGCGGCGCTAATTTAAAACGCGTACCAGAAGGAAATGATCTTGAAAATCTGACAGGCTACTTTTGAAGTATGGTGTAACCAATTTTTGACCAAAATCTCAGCTGGTTGCGAATTTGTGATCTCTGTCAAAATATATATTACATCGATATAATTTTATGTTTCATGCTTACTACTAATTTGCTGATCTATTACGTTTAATTAAAATCAATTTTATATTTAGATATACAATATCGAGTAGTTATTTACTTGGTTAGGCGGAATGCCCCGTTTATAAATTACGAATAGGTTTCGTGGGACCATTTGTTCGCAGCCAAATGGAATGCAGCCTCTGAGCACGTCGGACCAAGGGGAAAATCAAGTAAATACCAATTTTTTTTTTAATTCCAAATATATCTATATCATATTCTATTATAATGACAATAAATATATGAATTATTTTTATTACAGAAATGTATTTATTCAGTACAACATAGCAATTCGAATTAAAAATGTCTGACAATTTAATAATAATTATATGAACATTATATAATTCACACAATTCATTTGCCCAACTCACGAAATTGGCTCTTTTTATTGCTCCGGAACGAAAAATTATCGTTTTTATACCTTGTGTGTTCCAAAATAGAACAACTTCAAAATATTATCTGGTATAGTTTCACACTATTTTGTCAACTACAGACAATTTACCTGTCATCAACTAAGAATGCCATACAAAGAGTCGGAATTGTGACAATCAGGCCTCTGCAGCAGTCTAGATGAAAGAAAATGCTACCATAAAGCTTGAAGAAGCAAAAAAAGAACTGCTATCAACAGAAGTTAGTGGTCCATCGAATTATGTGCTTTACACAGTGTGTCAATGACATCTGATAAGTTATCAACACCAAAGGGTCAAGGGTCACTTAGGCCACATTAAAAACATATATACTCTGCGAATATTTCAAGCAGAACTTCATATTGTATAATGGGTTACAAAGACTTATATGCTAAAATAAATAATAGCATAACCATCAAGAAATTAACAAATCAATATTATACTGTCGAAAGCATATATATTGGTGTATTTTTAAGGCCGATATAGCTTATAATTTTAACTTTTTTTTTTCATAACAGAAATTTTTTGTTTTCATTTTGGTTTTAAATACTACGTTTTAAGGAGTTGACACATCACTCGACAGCCTTTGATCTTTATTTAACGACGCATTGCGTTCGTCATCGAACTAGAAATACTTCGTTAGCTGTGAAAGTAGGAAAATCAAAGCAATTGTTAAAATGCCAAA